>CM022302.1:338803213-340210938 GCA_011799875.1 Thinopyrum elongatum
AAATGCACTGCCTGAATGTAGCGTGGCGTAGCATAGGTGTGAGGCGGAGCGCAGACGGTGGCAGCAAGCGTGGACGTCTGGCATGAAAGCTGAGCTCCTCGAGCCAATCTAGGGCTGGGGATAGGAACCAGTAGTGAAACCTCGGTTCGGCCTTGCAGTGGGAACTAAACTTGCCGATAGCAAGGCGTCTGACCGGCCCAGGGTGCATGGCAAGGACGTGGGACAATACATCCAGGCGTTGCCGCTCCCCACTGCAGAACTCATCGTCGACGATGAGGTCCAGGGGGTGGAGTGCCAGAGGGGACGCCACCACCGCAAGAGGACAGTGATCCACACACCAGATTTGATGGTTACCAACATCTTGTCGGGGAGGCTGCTGATGAAGTCCATGCTCGCCGGAGGCTCTTGCAGTTTTGGCTCGACCCGCCCCCGCTTGTTGGCCGGCTCATCCTCCATCTCGCAGCAGGCGGCGATCCTCGGCAGTGATGCTTGTAGATGAGAATGGAGGACTATTCTACGTACCTTCCCGAGGCAGCCGAAACCAAAAGTCCAAAACCAGCAATAAATTGCAGCGCTCGCGGCTCGCTTCCCGGTATGGTGAGCCTGCGCGGCAGACTGCTCGCAGTCATCCCGTCTAATCAAATAGCTGCCCGCGGTAGTAAATGGTTAGTTGAACGCCCACGGTTGGAATAATGATCGTTTGCGATAATAACGTGGTGGCTATTTGTTAAAAAATGCCTAGGAAAATCAATGTATAAAAAGGCAAAATGAACCATGAATAATTTCATATTTTTAGCACGACACTCCTACACTTACATGTTACCTCTGTAAAATAAATCAAGGCGGGAAGAGACAGCGTATGTCGTTTCGCACACAGATCAGGTGACCAAGTTCCCACTCGGAACCATGAGGCTTCTTGAGAGAAGCTCCGGTTTGTATGAAAGAAAATGTGGGTCAAAGCCGAGTTGAAAAGGGCAACAATATCCAACTCCAGCTTACAAAAGGTACAAAAGCATGAGGATTAATTGTTCATTAGGTTTACACAAAATCCAGATTGAAGAGGACAATAACATCTAACTCAACCAAAGTTTTTGGTAGTCACAATCAAATGGATCGGTCTGATCCATAAAATCAAGATCCTGGGCCAGAAAATCTACTGGTACATGAAGACAAGTTGTTGTAAATAGAAGCCGAGCACGTTCAGAAGCCCTTTTGTCCATCTGAAACTTCTTTTTATGCTGTTCAACGTGTCCATCCGTGAGAAAGTTTTTGTTAAAAACCATAATCCTCATGGACAATAGTACCCTCGCATTCAACAGGAATAATGTGACAAAGCTAGTGTTTGCATGGTTCGATGCTTATCCTTCCAGCGTTATTGTCCTCAAATGAATGTCATGAGAACTAAGAAAATCCCGGTGCTTCTTATGCCACCGATTGGTTATACCTTTTTGTCCATGTGCTTTTGCCTAAATAGACATGAAGACTGAAAACAGTTAATGTCTAAAAAAAGAGTATGTCAAAAGAACGACGGCTGAACGGTTAATTCTAGTAAATTATATATGGGCTTTCAATGTGCTTGAAATCATCACCTGTCTATACAAATTCTCCAGACATGGAAAGCATCGCAGCAAGCCGATAATCGTGTTCAGATCAAAACACCACATACTGATATGTAAGGTCTTGACATAATCCAGCACCATTGATAGGGTATCCATGGACAAACTCTTCATTGAGCATAGAACATAATATTAGTACCAAAAGTGTACTCCAAGATGATATAAAACTTATGCGCACAAATGAAAAATGCAGCTTATGATTACAAAAGTGTTGATGATATAAAACTTATGCGCACAAATGAAAAATGCAGCTTATGATTACAAAAGTGTTGATGATAATATACAGTACCTGAATAAGTGTGGAGCCAACCACCATCTTGTAACCTTCAAGTGGATTAGGAATTACACCCAAGGTTTCTAGTTTAGGCGCAGAGACCACAGTTATTTGTGAAGGTGCACACCAATAATCAAGGAGCAACCTTTGGAGTGAAGGGGCATCTTTGATGATGAGCTTCTCTCCTTTAAAGCAAATTCTAATGCTTACAAGGTGAGGCGACTTTATTTGGAGACAACGGATACGGATTTCTTTTCCAAAAACAAGCAGCAAGCGCTCCAGGGCAGGGCAGCAGGAGTGGATGATGCTGTGCAGTGAGGCCTCCGACAGATCGACCACCACAAGCGCGAGTTTTTTTAGCAGTGGGAGTCGAAGCGTTTGTACCAGATTGTCTGCTAGATAGCACCGGGCCAAGGTGGTGGTGTGGAGAGAGGAGGAAAACCATGAGATGGACATCGGTGGTGAGGGCACAGGTACAACGCTTGGTGGGAAGCTATTTGCATCGTAATGGTAGAACTCAAGATGCTGGAGTTTTTCGAATTGATGGGATGTCAGCCAGGCGTCCACCATGCAGGGTATGTGCAGTAGGCAGCATGCCGGGATGCATAGGCGTTGAACGGAGCCCTGGTGGGAGGAGATGATGGCTCCGTGGAGTTCAAAATCATGAACGACAGATAGCTGGCGATAGTCGAGATTAAGAGGCGCGACGTGCCATAGAGTGCGCCACCGAGATGCGAGGACCTGTGTGCGGCAGCCATCCTTGGTGGGGAGAAGGAAGATGATCTCCCCAAGGATGGTGTTCGGTAGATCGCTGATGCGGTCTGCCCGAGATCCTACAGGTTCCTCGGATCCAGGGGCGTGGCCGCTTCTGCCCGCGCTACCAGGTGCAGGATCTACAACCGGCGGCGCCGCTGGCCGGAGCCTCATCGGTGTACATACCGATCTGGGGGGAAAATTGGCACAAACATATATGTAGGACATTGATACGTCCATTTTGCATCATGTTTTCCTACTATTATTTATAATGTTTTTATGCATAATAATGCTTTTTGGAGTACTTCTAATGCCTTTTCTCTCATAATTTGCAAGGTTCACACAAAGATGGAGAATTCCGGCAGCTGGAAATCTGGACCTGAAAAGGCTACATCAGGCTACCTATTCTGCACAACTCCAAATGAGCAGAAACTTCACGGGGAATTTTTATGGAATAAAGAAGAAATATTGGAGCAAATAACTACCGGAGGGGGGCCACCTGGTGAGCACAAGACACCAGGGCGCGCCAGGCCCCCCAGGCGCGCCCTGGTGGGTTGTGCTCAGCCCAACCCACCTCCGGTGCCCATCTTCTGGTATATAAGTCATTATGACCTAGAAAAAAATAAGGAGAGGACTTTTGGGATGAAGCGCCGCCGCCTCGAGGTGGAACTTGGGCAGGAGCACTTTTGCCCTCCGGCGGAGCGATTACACTGGGGGAACTTCGGTCCCGGAGGGGGAAATCATCGTCATCATCATCACCAACAACTCTCCCATCTTGGGAAGGGCAATATCCATCAACATCTTCATCAGCTCCATCTCCTCTCAAACCCTAGTTCATCTCCCGTGTTCAATCTGTGTACCGGAACTATAGATTGGTACTTGTGGGTGACTAGTAGTGTTGATTGCTTCTCGTAGTTGATTACTATATGGTTTATTTGGTGGAAGATTATATGTTCAGATCCATTATGCTATTTAATACCCCTCTGATCTTGAGCATGATTATTATTTGTGAGTAGTTACTTTTGTTCTTGAGGTCACGGGAGAAATCATGTTGCAAGTAATCATGTGAACTTGATATGTGTTCAATATTTTGATGATATGTATGTTGTGATTCCCTTAGTGGTGTCATGTGAACGTCGACTACATGACACTTCACCATATTTGGGCCTAAGGGAATGCATTGTAGAGTAGTTATAAGATGATGGGTTGCGAGAGTGACAGAAGCTTAAACCCTAGTTTATGCGCTATTCCGTAAGGGACCGATTGGATCCAAAAGTTTAATGCTATGGTTAGAATTTATTCTTAATACTTTTCTCGTAGTTGCGGATGCCTGCGAGGGGGTTAATCATAAGTAGGAGGTTTGTTCAAGTAAGAACAGCACCTAAGCACCGATCCACCCACATATCAAATTATCAAAGTAGTGAACACAAATCAAACCAACATGATGAAAGTGACTAGATGAAATTCCCGTGTACCCTCAAGAACACTTTGCTTATCATAAGAGACCGTTTTGGCCTATCCTTTGCCTCAAAAGGATTGGGCTACCTTGCTGCACTTTTGTTACCATTACCGTTACTTGCTCGTTACAAATTATCTTGCTACAAAACTATCTGTTACTTATAATTTCAGTGCTTGCAGACATTACCTTGCTGAAAACCGCTTGTCATTTCCTTCTGCTCCTCGTTGGGTTTGACTCTCTTACTTATCGAAAGGACTACGATTGATCCCCTATACTTGTGGGTCATCAGACATTCAAAATCAATTCTAAAGATCTGGAAGAAAAAAATGACACAAATATATGTACGACAATCCAAATCAATTCTCAAGATCTGGCTACAAATTATTAGCACGAACACTAACCCTAGTCAGATTATTAGCAAAAAATCCATTTGTATAGAACAAACAATTAATTACTAACCATAGATACCATTCAAACAATCAATACACTACACGAATCTAACGAATCTTACTCTGATTTCATGGACTGGGTGAACATAACCATAGGATTTCTATTCCAAGAAAAGAGGGGGGACTAACCGGTTTTCCGTCGGAGTCAGAGTCGTTGCCGGAGTAGCTGTGGACCTTCGGCTCCGGCTGGGGAGGCACGACGACGGTGACAAAGTCAAGGTCTCGCTGCTGCCCGCACGACACCTCGTTGGCAGCAACCGCAACCTCTGTGCCCATCTTCATGCGTTGCGCGGGTGCTTCACCAGCCCCGGCGTCGCCACTCCCTCTGATGGTGCGCTTCGGTGGCATCCTCATACACTCCAGGCGACGGTGACAACTGTGGACGGGGCGTGCGGCCGCCTATTATGACCAGCGTATCAGGCGCTCCATTAATATGGAGCAATGGGAGCGAGGTGGTTGGCGATCAAAGGGCTGGCTCGCCTCCGGTGAGCCTACGTAGCAGACTGCTGGCATGCCTACCGTCATTTCACACAGCTACTAGCACGCCCCCCGATGACAATGCATAGCGAACATGCGCATGCCTCAGCCTCCCGGTCTGCCTGCGCGGCAGACTGCTCGCATGCGTCTCGTCAACTCATGCATGCTCGTATGGCACACGGGACGCCTAGCGGCACGTATTATATTGACTTTTCCTTTTTGATGATTATGTCTGCCGCTTTATTGCTTAACCGAAGCACGGCACGTACATTGTTGGTCTAACACACACGGTTCAAATAAAGAGTCCGTTTGCGATATTGGTTGCTAATTATTGATAATTTCCTGTCTGTAAGAAGATTATATCATAACTTGTCTCAAATTTGACAAAAAAATATAATATCACGGTCTATTGGTGTCCATATGACACCACGATAAGTTTCATGAATTTCAACTTAGTTTTGGATTTACTATATTTTAAAATCAAGACTCTCGATGTTAGAAATTTCTTGCATGGGGACTAAACATGCACCCAGGGACACGTACACATATGATTTTCCAATCCATTTTGGTGCACTGTCATGGGTCTCATGTAGCTCAAATTTGATTTTTGCACATTAAATCCCTAGGAAATCAATCAATGTATAAAAATGGATGAATGATATCTTTTTTTCAATTTTTAACACTAAACTCCTTTGGTCGCATGTTCGCTGCAGAAAAAGTTTGACATGCATCTTTGGGCCACATGCACGCGGTGGTCCTAGGACACTCACTCCCGTGTGATGCTCTCTATGGGCCCGCGAGGTCGTCGTCCATCACTATGACCTATGGCGAGACAGGTTAATTTGACCAACAAGGATGGTCATTTTTTGGTTTGTGTTACGTACGGTATGAGTATATATAGTATGCGTCGAAAGGGCGGGAGCAACATGTACTACGCGTCATATAGGGCAGTCACTCGTGTGCGATGCTTCCATCCGTGGGCCCGCGAGGTTGTCCTCCATCACTTTGACCCAACGAGAAAGGTTAATTTGACCAACAAGGAGGTTTCTTTTTGGTTTGTGTTGCGGTAGGAGTATATAGTACGCGTCGAAGAGGGGAGGAGGGGGCCAACACATACTACACACACGTCATGAACGATCTCATTTCGTGTGGGGACTTTTCGGTTTCCGAGGCAGGTGACACATCGAAGTTGTGCATATTGGGTATTCAAACATCACCAACACCTCTTTGGGCCATGTGCAGACGATGCAGTACAAAAAAAAGACACATCCATGACATTTTGGGCCGAACGAAAAAAAAAATTGTCATGCTTATGACACTTCTATGACGATAATTGTGACAAAAGCACGTATCATCATAGATGTGGTGGGCTCCTACTTCTATGACAAAAAATCATGACAGAAAATGGGCTTTTCGTCATGGGCGGGCCGGGGACGCACCTGCATGATATTCTTTGGGCCATCCATGATGGAAAAAATCATGGTAGAAGCGAGGGCGAGGAAAATTTTGGGGAATTCCCGGTTACGGTGGGTGGTCGGGGCCGAGCGATGCACGGAGGTTTGCGCGTTTCTCTCGTACACATACGCGCGTGTGTACGTGCGAGGCATTGGGCTCTAACTGAACCCGAGCGAGGCGTTCGCTTACTAAACCCAAGCGATTGCACTAGCTACGTTACTGAACCCGAGTGATCGATCCCTTGGCTATTAACTAAAACCGAGCGATTCCTTCGCTACTGCTGCTAACTAAAGCCAATCGAACCAGCTGCCTTTTGATGAACAGTGACCGTTGTTGGGGGTTGGATGAACAGTTCCTGGTGGGGGTTGGATGAACAGGACCCCGTGGTAGTAGAGGTCGTTGCCACTAAATGAACAGGACCCCGATCGAGGAGGTGGGGGTCGATGAACAGGACCCCGTGGAGGGCTGGTTGAACAGTAGCCGGTGGATGCTGGATGAACAGTAGCCCATGGATGAACAGTAGCTCATGGAGGCTGGAGGAAGTCGATGGTGGATGAACAATGGCAGGTGGAGGCTGGAGGAAGTCGATGGTGGATGAACAGTAGCCCGTGGAGGCTGGAGCGACGCACTAGACGGTGGATGAACAGTAGCTCGTGGAGTCCCGTTTTGTGGTACGTGATACGTCTCCAATGTATCTATAATTTTTATTGTTCCATGCAATTACATTATCCATCTTGGATGTTTTATATGCATTTATATGCTATTTTATATGATTTTTGGGACTAACCTATTAACCTAGAGCCCAGTGCCAGTTTCTGTTTTTTCCTTGCTTTGAGTTTCGCGGAAAAGGAATATCAAACGGAGTCCAATTGGACTGAAAATTTACGGAGAATATTTTTGGAAAATATGAAAAATACTGGAATGAAAAGATATCGGAGAGGAGTCCCGAGGCCACCACAAGGGTGGAGCCCCCCCCCCAGGGCGCGCCCCCCATCCTTGTCGTCGCCTCGTGGGCCCCCTTGACTTGTTCCCGACGCCAACACTTCCTATAAATCCCAAAACCTCCAGAACAGAACCTAGATCGGGAGTTCCGCCGCCGCAAGCCTCTATAGCCACAAAAAACCAATTGGGAGCCCGTTCCGGCACCCTGCCGGAGGGGGAAACCATCACCGGTGGCCATCTTCATCATCCCGACGCTCTCCATGACGAGGAGGGAGTAGTTCACCCTCGAGGCTGAGGGTATGTACCAGTAGCTATGTGTTTGATCTCTCTCTCTCGTGTTCTTGATTTGGCACGATCTTGATGTACCGCGAGTTTTGCTATTATAGTTGGATCTTATGATGTTTCTCCCCCTCTACCTTCTTGTAATGGATTGAGTTTTCCCTTTGAAGTTATCTTATTGGATTGAGTCTTTAAGGATTTGAGAACACTTGATGTATGTCTTGCATGTGCTTATCTGTGGTGATAATGGGATATTCACGTGATTCACTTGATGTATGTTTTGGTGATCAACTTGCGGGTTCTGTGACCTTGTGAACTTATGCATAGGGGTTGGCACACGTTTTCGTCTTGACTCTCCGGTAGAAACTTTGGGGCACTCTTTGAAGTTCTTTGTGTTGGTTTGAATAGATGAATCTGAGATTGTGTGATGCATATCGTATAATCAAACCCGCGGATACTTGTGGTGACATTGGAGTATCTAGGTGACATTAGGATTTTGGTTGATGTGTATCTTAAGGTGTTATTTTAGTACGAACTCTAGGGCTGTTTGTGGCACCTATAGGAATAGCCCAATAGATCGATCAGAAAGAATAACTTTGAGGTGGTTTCGTACCCTACAATAATCTCTTTGTTTGTTCTCCGCTATTAGTGACTTTGGAGTGACTCTTTGTTGCATGTTGAGGGATTGTTATATGATCTAATTATGTTATCATTGTTGAGAGAACTTACACTAGTGAAAGTATGAACCCTAGGCCTTGTTTCCAAGCATTGCAATACCATTTTCGCTCACTTTTACTACTAGCTACCCTGCTGTTTTTATATTTTCAGATTACAAAAACCTATATCTACCATCCATATTACACTTGTATCACCATCTCTTCGCCGAACTAGTGCACCTATACAATTTACCATTGTATTGGGTGTGTTGGGGACACAAGAGACTCTTTGTTATTTGGTTGCACGGTTGTCTGAGAGAGACCATCTTCATCCTACGCCTCCCATGGATTGATAAATCTTAGGTCATCCACTTGAGGGAAATTTGCTACTGTCCTACAAAACTCTGCACTTGGAGGCCCAACAACGTCTACAAGGAGAAGGTTACGTAGTAGACATCAGTACGCCACACCCCTCCCGATCAACAGGACCCCGTTTCAACCGTAGGCACTCGAACACAACTCCGTTTCCTCCGTTTTGCGGTACGCCACACCCCTCCCGATCAACAGCACCCCGTTTCGACCGTAGGAGCTCGAACACAAGTCCGTTTCCTCCATTCTACGGTACGCTAGACCCTTCCTGATGAACAGGACCCCATTTCGACCGTACGCAGTCGAACAGAAGGTCGTTTTCCTTTGTTTGCGGTACGCCAGTCCCCGTTCCGGATGTTCTGTCCAAGCCGGTTGGCTCCCGATGAACAGGACGACACCGCTGTACGCGTTAGAGACCCCGCCCGTATGTACGTACATAGCCATATTTACTATCTTGCAGCGTGGCTGTACGTACGTGTACACGATATAGACGGGACTGCGTGACATGCTACGTCGGCGCCTCTACTTCAACACGTGCCGCTCCTTACTCGGCCATGGTACGTCATTGCAGAGAGACCGATCGACCGCTATGTATGTACACGTTCGTGGCCAGACAGATAACGCTACCTTCGCTTCAACCTGGTGGGTCCCAGCTGTCAGGGGGTAGAAGGCAGTTCCTTCCGTGCGAAGATAAAGTCGGTGGGTGTCGGGGTACACAAACAGGGGTGTATGTTTTCCCCTGACTTGTGCACGGACAGCACCCCTCTGGTCTGGCAACTCTCAGCATCCAGGACAAGGCCAAGCATAAGAGATCAGCTCTTTGAGGAATCAAGGGGCGGATCAAGAAGACCAAGATCAAACCAAGAAGTAAAATACCACGATGGGAAAACCTCCCCTGCCGGGCAGGCGAGCCTGGCGGGGACAAGGTTGCCCTGAAGACAAGTCTCAAGATTGCCCGGCAGGCTTGCCGGGGACGCTGAGGGCGGATTACCCCGCCAAGGCTCCACCGCTCCACCTCACAGCAACGCAAGTCACCGATCGGTGCGGTGTCGAGCCCCCAAGTGCTAAGTGGCCGTTATTTGGTACGTGGTAGCCATCTCCAGAAGAAATCACCTCCAAATGACACTCGTCCAGCGACATGTCACGCAGGCAGACAAGAAGGTGGCAAAACAGCACGGCAAGGCTTGCCGGGCTAGGCTATGATGTGACACTAAGCGGCGCATTTAATGTGCTCTGTCCAGTCTGCAGAGTTAGGTATGATGGCACTGTTTGCTATCTAATCAGTACACAATGACTGACTTGCCATTGTGGTGACCCCTTGATCTATAAAAGGAGGGCCATGGCAACCTTAGAAAGAATTCGGAACCCTGTACACTCATACGCGCGTAGCTGCTCTCGCCCCAAGGCAACCTTGCCGAGCTAGAGCGCTGCGTCTCTACCACGGTCCTCTCATCAATCCACCAAAGCAGGAGTAGGGTTTTACGCCTCGCGGCGGCCCGAACCTGGGTAAAAACTGCCTGTGTGATCGCTGCCGCGCTGCCCCGCGCCCTCCGCTCTTTGTGCAATGTGTCCTTCCCCCTGCCAAACCACAAGGGGCCGATGGCCCCATAGGTGGCCGTGTTTTCCCACGACATCTTTGGCGCGCCAGGTAGGGGGAAGTGCTTGCGCGAACCTGAGAGCGTACGCACAGCGTCATCTTCATCATCATCTTCTTCATCGACGGCTTCATCATCCATGATGCCTAAGAAAAGATAGAGTACGGCAGGACGGAAGGGGAGCGGTATCGCTCCCCCGCCTACCCTGTCCAATCTCCATCGCCTCCCTCCGCTGCGGCTGCAGCAGCGGCGGAGACTAGGAATGGTAGCGGCATGACGACCCCGAACAGTTCGGGCGGCGTGGTCACCATGCAAGCCCTGTTCGGGAAAAGGAATAAGGTGTGGGGGCACAAGATTTCTCTCTCCACCACTTCCACTTATTGACAATCGAGCTACTCTGGGTCCAGCGTCACAATGTCGATGAGCCCGCGCGATACTCGGTCCAGCCTTTACCCTGCTTACGGAGATCCTGAGTAGGGCGCCAGTGCGAATCCGTTGGTTGACGCTCTGGCAAGTACGCTAGGGCAAGTCCGTCCGCGTTAGCATGACTTTTGTGCCTACCGCAGTTAGATTGTTTAAGAAAAAAGTGTGAAGGGGAGGAGAGGGAAGCCAATCGAGCCTTGCACCGCGTCCTGCCGCCTGCAAGATACATATGATTATTGCCGGCACCTGCTGGGAGCGGGAGAGCAACCCGAGCAACACCATTCTTCCCTAAGTGTGTGAGTGCGACAAGCAACCGCAGCTGAAAGAAGGGGGAGGAAGCAAGGATAAGAGCTAAGTCTGCACAATCGTTGCTTCATTGTGTACCTAAAATTTGCATTTGCTTGTCCCATGGATACCAAGGTGTTTGTATGAGGAAATCCTTCGCGTGATAGCACCTTACTAGTTCTTTGTCTACGCCCTCATCCTGTTCCGAGCCTGCTCGCAGAATGGGCGACCGCACCTCAAAAACTATCAAAGGAAAAACCTGCTGGGACGTATCCACGCCAAGATGACTGTTAAGGGCCAGACCCTTACAACAATCACGGCAATATACTACCGGTAGGCAACCAAAACGCGCATAGAGACTAATCATATGAACACCAACTGGTAAACTTAAAAGGGATAAGCGTGCAGCTAAGATTAAGTAAAGACATCAGTTCCATGCGAATAAAAGAAATACGGCGTCTAAACATGAGACATGCATCATGTTTTGTTACAGGACAGCACGATGGCAAGGTCAATTCAAGACCGCGCCTGGCGGTCTCGCGGAACAGCGGGGATGCCAAGAACCTTGTTGGCATAGGGGGCAGCTTTCTCCTCGGTAGCAGAAGTGTCTGCACCCCTCGGCAGCTTCCTGAAGCCGTCGGCAAGGTCGA
Organism: Thinopyrum elongatum; assembly: GCA_011799875.1. NCBI lineage: Eukaryota > Viridiplantae > Streptophyta > Magnoliopsida > Poales > Poaceae > Thinopyrum > Thinopyrum elongatum. Next base: position 338,814,896 of record CM022302.1, read on the forward strand.
GGTCCGGGTGGCGATAGGCAATGTTGCTCAGAACCATGAAGAGGGCGTCGCGGGCAAGCTTCCGGGACTCACTCGCGAAGCGACCGGCCCTTCCCTCTTCGTGTGCTTTCAGCTTGTCGATCAGCTCATTGAAGAAGAGCCCTAGCTTGACGCTGGGGACCTCATGCTTGCTGGCCGAGAAGACTGCCCCTTCCATGCCCATCGCCGCAGTTTGGGCAGTGAGACACTCGGCAACATCGACCAAGCTCTTGATCTAGAGGTTGACCTGCTCGGTGTGGCTCGCCAGTTTGTCCTCCGCATCCTTCCGGAGGAGCCTGGTGGTATCCAGGTCCTTCGACAGCTGCTTCTCGTGAGCCCCACTGGTTTCGGCCAAGCTCTCTAGAATGCCAATCCTGGCCTTCAAGTCTTCAATAGTGTCGTTGGCGGTCTCAAGGCCCTGGCTCTTGGAGGAGAGCTGCGATTGCACGTCCTTCAGAAGGGTCTCTTCTTTCCGTGCCTCCTCCTTGAGGGTCGTGACCTCCTTGGCGCTCCCGGCAAGCTCTTCAGTCAGTTTGGCCACCTGTTGGTCGAGATCGGTCTTGGCAGAAGATGCAGCAGAAACTTCATCAGCAAGCTTCTTTAGTTGGATAGCAGCATCAGCAGCAAGGACGTCCAGAGCTGCCTTATGCTTGTCCTCCTGCGCCTTGGTATGCTGCTACACGAGGGATCCCAGTTCTTCATCTTTGGCGTGGAGGGTGGCTTCGAGTTTCTCTTCTCGGGGAGAGATATCCTTCTCCTTGGCGTCCAGGAGCGTCGTGCGCTCTGCCAAGCGAACCTCCCGGGCGATGATGTCCTCCCTTGCCATGGAAATCACCTCCTCCGCTGCCTCATGAGGACCTGGAACTGCTTGCCATGCTGGTGGTGGAATCCTCGCCGATGCGCCAAATGAAGGGAGGGGGTCCATAGTTTGGAGGGGGATCTTCTTTTCAACCGAAACCCCCGACCCTGACGTGCTACCAGGGGTTTTCTCTGATTCCTTCGGGAGCTCCTGGATATCCCCGGCAGCATGCTCCTACCCCTTCGCGGCAGCGATCTTGGCAGCTTCCTCTGCAGCATCTTTCCCTATGCTGGCCACTTCCTCCAGTAGTTCAGGTTCTTCGATCAGATGAGCTGCAAGTGGAGTCAACAATCCATAATGAAGGTGCAGAGTTATTAGCAAACCAAGGACTTGGGGCAAGATGATGGGAGCAGCAGAATTAAGGAGGGAAAATGGGTTACCCGAAGATGCCTGCCGTGGAGGAGATTTGGTTTCCCCGGCAACATTAGTTGCTGGGCCATGGTCACCATCCCCTCCCTCGATAACCACGATGTTGTCCTGGGCGGACTCTTCCGTGGAAACCTTTGCCGGGGATCCCTCGGCTCGATCGGCAGACGGAACGGGCCCCTCCTGGAAGGACTCACCCTGAGTAGTCCCCTCCTTTCCTACGGGCGCGGAGGTGAGGATCTCTCCTCTGTCACTTCCAGTAGGGGGAGCCAACCCTGCACCTTCAGGCCGGGGGCTGAGCTGGGGGCTTGGTGTCGGGTCGTCCATACTGGTCCCTCCCAGGCCCTCGCCTTCCATAGTCTTCGGCGGCCCCGCGCGCCTGAGCCGCTTGGTCTGGTGGATGAGGGTCTCACCTTCTTCCTCCTCCTCCCTGGCAAGGACAGCAAGCCAAGATCAGTCAGCAAGCAAGTGGATACGTGAGGACTATAGCGAAGAAGGAGGAATGATTATTTCTCACTCTTCGTCGATGAACATGGAGCTCAGCTCGAACTCTATGGTTGGTGAGGATGCTCTGCTTCTCTTCTGGGGTGGAGGGGCGGAGCTTCCCGGCAACTGCGAGCCCGGTTGAGGCGCAGGAGCCTCCGACGAGGATGAGCGGTGCAAGGAGCTCGAGCTGGACTGGGAGCCAGAATCGACTTCCGTGATCGCCAATTGCTTGGCAGGAGGGGTCCTAGCCCCAGAAAGGCGGGAGGACTGCCGGTGCGCCGCATCTGGCTTGCTGCCCTTGGAATTAGTCTTCTTCACCTTCTTGGCGGCAGGTGCGGGGTCGAGAACCACTGCTCCCCGGCTAGCCACACGCCTGCAAGTCAGCCCGGGCGTTCGGTCTTTTCGGTTTGTTCGGTTTGGTCTTTTCGGTCTTCCAAGAATTCGGTCTTTCATAATTGAAGACCAAAATAATTTCGGTCTTTTCGGTCCTTCACTATTCGGTCTTCGGTCTTTACTATTTGGTCTTCGGTCTAGACCAAACAAACCAAACTAATTGGTACAACTCAAATTCATGTTACTTCCAGTACCAAACTTCATGTAGTATAGAGGTGCATATATACAAAGACAACAAATATGTGTATAGAGGTGCGTATGTACATTAGAAAAATTAAGACAAGTAGCAATTGTATTGTATGCAATCTTCATGGAGTACAATACACATGCACAACACAAAATCTGGACATCATAGAACTTGAACATCACAAAATCTGGACATCACAGAACATGGTCTTGCACTCTTGCGTATGGGATTTTTTAATTCGGTCTATACGGTCTATTCGGTCATGAAGATATGAGGACCGAATAGACCGTAATTATTTCGGTCTTCTATTTGCGCAGACCGTATTTTATTCGGTCTTTTCTAGTTCGGTCTTTTCGGGTTCGGTCTCGGTCTTTTCGGGTTCGGTTTTCGGTCTTCGGTTTTTATGCCCAAGGTGACCTGCAAGGACGCTGCTCCAAGATTGGCTCAGGGGCTTGAGGGCCTGCCGCGAGCCACTCTTCCCCGGGCTGCTCCACCTCCGCAGTCCCCTCTTCCTCCTGGGCCTCTGCCGATGTGGCATACAAAGCCTCAATCTCGGCAGGCTCGTTCCCGATAGGCTCGCCCCCGGCAGGATCCTCCCCGGTAGCCTCCTCTGTGGTCTGCGCCTCGCTTCGGCCGCGGGAGGAGCCTTCATCCTCGATTTCCTCCTCCTCCTCCATCGCCTTCCCGGCCTTCGCCCTCGCAGCAGCTCGGAGTGCTTTGTCCTTCTCGATCCGCCTCTTAATGAACGCTTCTTCCACCTTGGAAGTGCACTTGAACACGTTGGTTTCCACCCTGGTAGCCCTTTCCACTAGGCTAGAGGACCACGCAAGCTCGTCGTTAAGTTCGGGTAACTGCGAATCACCCGAAACTCCATGAGCATTGTAGTCCGGCATCCATTTCAGAATCTGGTCCCGAGCGGAGTTGACATTTAGTGGGATGATATTTGTCAGCAGCCTGAATGGCCCAAGGCTGCCGAACAGTTGTTCGCACAGCCAAGCGTGGCCGTAGACTGATAGGTTGTTGGACAAGCCAGGGTACAACCTCATCCTGTCTCCAGCATCTCCATACTGCTAGGCGAACCTGTCTTTCTTCTGCAGCGGCGCGATACGGCGTCGAAGGAAGTCAGCTCCCACATAACCGATGGTCAGCCCGGCAGCCCTTGGACGGGTAATCCTGTTTATTGCCGGGCAAAGTCTGTCATTGGTAAGACCAAGCTCCCTCCAGTCGTTGCCGCGCTCAACGCACTCCGTCCGCACTTGGCAGAAATCTGGGGCTTCTTCATCTTGGATCCAGCACCAGTCTCCCCTCCACTCCTCCCATTTGTTGCGTTGCTACCCGAGGAGGTAATCCCGGTTTTCTCTCACCACCCGGGGCATCCAGCTTATGTTCCCAGAACGGTGGGCTTTGTTCTCCACTCGCAGGACAAAATAGTGCCTGAACAAGTCGACATTGGGGGGAACTCCAACGAAGTTCTCGCACAAGTGGGCAAAAATCGGCATACAGGCCATTGCATTTGGCGTGAAATCCAGAAGGTGGAATCCATAGATCACCATCATTGCCTCGAGGAACTCCGAAAAGGGGGGACATAGGCCACAGATGAAGTATGCACAAAAGAATCTATATGAATCTGGCGGATCCTTTTTCCCCTCTGCCAGGACCTTGGGCGCGCCATGCCCCTTCGGAACCTCCCTCCCCCAGAGGTATCCATACCTTGCTTTCAGCACATCACCATCCAGATTCGATGGGCGGAAGACCACACCTCCTCTTCGCTTCTTGTCCAGCTCTGCCGCTCTCTTCTTGGTCCCCTCGGCAGCCGCCTCCTTCATGGTTGTCGTCCGCTTCCCCTTGGGAGCGAAGGTTTTCTTCCCCATCTCTTCAGATTGTGGCAAAGATCGGGGAAGGAAGTTGGGCGAGGATCGGCGGCAGGTATGGGCGAGGGAGGAAAGCAATCGCTTGGCTTGTAGAAGAAGATGGTGGAGGAGCGAGGCAGACGATGAATGAGTAGTACCCCTTCGTGTTTTTCTCTCTTAAGGGAAAGGACGTGGGGGAGAGGCGTGACTCTTCAGAAGTTACCATTTCACATTAACTGCTGCAGTCCCATGACCCCACTACCCGCGGTAATTACGCGAAGTGGATGTTGGATTGACTAGTCATCATGACAAACCACTGCGTGCACAGCGTTCTCTCGCCACGTGTCCGTGCACTGTTTGGGGCCTAACCCAACGTGCCCAGCGACACGTATGGCTCAGGCCCGGGGGCTTCTGTCGGGATACACAAACAGGGGTGTATGTTTTCCCCTGACTTGTGCACGGACAGCACCCCTCCGGTCCGGCAACTCTCAACATCCAGGACAAGGCCAAGCATAAGAGATCAGCTCTTTGAGGAATCAAGGGGCGAATCAAGAAGACAAAGATCAACCCAAGGAGTAAAATACCACAATGGGAAAACCTCCCCTGCCGGGCAGGCGAGCCTGGCGGGGACGAGGTTGCCCCAAAGACAAGTCTCAGGATTGCCCCGGCAGGCTTGCCGGGGACGCTGAGGGCAGATTACCCCGCCAAGGCTCCACCACTCCACCTCACAGCAACACAAGTCACCGATCGGTGCGGTGTCGAGCCCCCAAGATGCTAAGTGGCCGTTATATGGCACGTGGCAGCATCTCCAGAGGAAGTCACCTCCAAATGACACTCGTCCAGCAATGTGTCACGCATGCAGACAAGAAGGTGGCAAAACAGCACGGCAAGGCTTGCCGGGCTAGGCTACGATGTGACACTAAGCGGCGCATTTAATGCGCTCTGTCCAGTCTGCAGAGTTAGGTATGATGGCACTGTTTGCTATCTAATCAGTACACAATGACTGACTTGCCATTGTGGTGACCCCTTGATCTATAAAAGGAGGGCCATGGCAACCTTAGAAAGGATTCGGACCCCTATACACTCATACGCGCGTAGCTGCTCTCGCCCCAAGGCAACCTTGCTATGCTAGAGCGCTGCGTCTCCACCACGGTCCTCTCATCAATCCACCAAATGAGGAGTAGGGTTTTATGCCTCGCGGCGGCCCGAACCTGTGTAAAAACTGCCCGTGTGATCGCTGTCGTGCTGCCCCGCACCCTCCGCTCTTTGTCCAATGCGTCCTTCCCCACTGCCGAACCACAAGGGGCCGATGGGCCCACAGGTGGCCGTGTTTTCCCACGACGGTGGGTCCTAGCTGTCAGGGGGAAACTTTTTTCCACGAAATACAGAGGCCCTTCCGATGGGTCCGAGCTGTCAGGTGGAGGAATCATTATTTTGCGCGTAATAAGGAGGCACTTCCTTGCGTGCGGCCGTGGACCCAGCTGTCAGCCTCTCCACTTACAGTCCTCTTTTGATGGCTATCGTTTGTTGACCGCGTTGACGATGCAGTACCGTCCGAGAGCACCAAGGTGGTGGACGACGGCGTGACCTAGGAAGGGAACGACCTGGAGCCAGGGAATACGCAGCAGTGGATGCCCACGCGGAGGGGAGTATGAGGGTTGATTAGTTCTGCTGCGGTTTGAGGCTGCCATCCTCGGAGAATAACAGGGGGTGTGGGTGAGTAGAGGGAAGGCCTGGCCAGCGGTGGGAGTAGGGTGGGGCGGTGAGGCCTGCGCGGCAGCACAGTTGGCCACTGGAGGTAGGAGCAGGCGGTCCCACCGGCGCTAGTTTGGGCGGCTGGTGCAAGAAGATCAGAGATTGAAGAAGCAGCAGGACCGTTCGATTAAAATCCAATGGTCACTACTGCTAGAATCATTTGTTGACTAAGTTGACAAAGCCCTATGTACGCGTCAACTTAGTAGGCCCACAGGTCAGCCTTCGAACCGGTGTGCCCCAGATGTCAGTGGGAGGAATCATTTTTTTTCGCGTAATAAGGAGACAGTTGCTTGTGTGCAGCCATGGACCATGGGGGTCCCTACTGTCAGCCTCTCCACGTACATCCCTATTTCGATGGCTGTCGTTTGTTGAATGTTGACCACGTTGAGCACGCCACGCCTAGAGCACCAACGCGGTGGACGACGGTGAGGCCTAGGAATGGAACGACCCGGAGCCAACGAAGACACAGCAGTGGATGCCCACGCTGAGGGGAGTATGATGGTTGAGTGGTTAGGCTGCGGCGTGAGGCTGCCATCACAGGAGAATAACAGGAGGTGCGGGTGGGTTGAGGGATGGCCAGGCCAGCGGAGGGAGTAGGGTGGGCCGGCAAAGCCTACGCGGCATCACAGCCGGCCACAAGAGGAGGTAGCAGGCAGTCCCGCCGGTGCTGGTTTAGGCGGCTGGAGCAGGAAGATCAGAGATTGAAAAAGCACGTCGGCCGTTGGATGGACATCCAACAGTCACTGCTGCTAGAATCATGTGTTGACTATAAGTTGACAAAGCCTTGCGTAAACAAGTCAGCCTCAAAATATGTGGCGTGTACAGCCCATTTGCTATTATTTTTATAATTTACAGCCCATTTGCTAATTCATATGGAATTTATTGCAGCCCATTTTGCATTTTTAGAATTGCTGCCCATTTTCTGGTCAGTACCAGGGTTCAAAATTTGAACTAAAAAATATGCGAAATTTTAAAAATTCGCATATTTTTGCTGGGGAACAAAATATTTTTAATCCAAAAATTAGTAGCCATACTAAAACTAATTTAAAAATAAAGTAATACTATGTTATGGTAAAATCCAATGAAATATAAAATATCAGTGAAGAACAAAAACAAAAAAAACTAATTGCCCATTTGCTATATTTTTTGGAATTTGCAACCACTTTCATATTACTTTTAAGATTTACTGCCCATACTCTCTGGCCAGGCCGGAATGCATCCCTCCTCGTCTTCAAAGATTTGCAGCCCAGTAAGTCGGAGAAAACAAATAGGCCTAGCTTGGGTATTCTTCAAAAAGAAATAGTGGGCTACCTATTTTCCCAAAGAAAAAACTGCTGGGCTGGTCATGTTGTTAGACAGGCCACAGAGACTGCACAACCCAGTTTATAGCATGCTCCTCTGAACAAATCCTCAAAAAAAAGCATTGTGCAATTCCGTCGCAAATTGGCTATACGTTGACAATGATGTGGGTCCCAGATATCAGCAGGGTGGATTAGAGTAAAAAAATCGAGGGGTGCATCTGAGTAGTAAAGAGGCGCTTGCTTGTGTTTGGGAGTGGACCTGGTGGGTCCGTACTATCATACTCACAACTACAGTCCTCTCCCGATTCACTATGTTGACAGGGCTGGACGGTGGCGTCGCTGCGAGCACACCAAGGCAGAGGACGACAGCGAGGCCTCGGACGGGAATGAACAAGAACTAGGGAACATGCGGCAGTATGGCCATAGGCGAAGGGGAGTACGAGGGTTCACTGGTTCTGGTGCGGGGTAGGCTGCCGTCGCCGGAGAAGAATAGGATGTCGGGGGGGTAAAGGGATGGCTTGGCCATCATTTCAGGGTACGACGGGGCGGCGATGCGTGCACGGCAGCGCAACCAGCCGTAGAAGGCGGGAACAGGCACTCCCGCCGGCGCAGGTTTGGTTTTGGTGACTGGACCTGTCAGACCCAAAAACTCATGATGCTGGATTATAAGAATTAATTTTATATGGCTACAACTTATTGTAAAAAGTTGCGGAGCTACTTTTTCTTCTTGAGGATTTTTTGAGACAATTTTCTTCCTGAGGTGTGAAACCAAGCACATTCAGAAGCCCTGGGATAAAGTGGTGTTGCCAGTGTGTTGGGCTGGGTTGGGCAGTCTTATCGAAAAATTATAATGGACCAGAACTATTTACGGCGTTGACTACGATTTGCATGGGTCCGCTGGTTGCAGGAAGAAAATGGTGGGAGAAAAAAGACTGGTCGCTATCTTTGCCTAAGAATAATATCGACTGAATGTAACGACACCCCCATAGGAAATAATATCCTCTTGTTAAAATTTGACTTTTCAAATCGTAAATTTAAAGAACTTGTGCATGAGCATTTAGCTTTATTTATTTATGTTTAGGGGGACCATGAGCATGTACCTGGGCCGGATTCATGTGAGAGCCTCCCTTCCAGTTAATTATGGGCTCCTCTATTAGGCTTTCATCACTGGGCTGCATGTGATCGACAAGTGGAAAGTGTGTTCCGTACCAAAAATAGTATGCACTACGTATGCGGCACTAAAGGATCGGACCGTGCAACGACTTCCAAAACATTGTGTTTGTCGTTTTAACAACACATTTATTCAACCAACAGACGAAATATATTACTGATTGTACATTGAAAACAGCAGCAGCAGCAACCAGGGCTGGGGGTGCAACAGAAGCAGTATGCAGGCCAGAAGAGTAAAGACGCAGCTCTCTCTTCCAAACCAAACATCGGCCAACATTACAAAAGGGCTACCAAAAAAGAACAAGTGTATGCATCAAACTAAATAAAGATCCTACTACACCAAGTGTACGCATCTAACTAACTGGCTCAGTTAGACGTTACTATTTATTAAGCTGTGGAGATTGGCTGACGGCTTGAACCAGATGGGTGCCTGACAGGGGAAACTCCAGCCAGCGGGTCGAAGTATGATACTTGCGACCCTCTCTCCTACTTTGGGCTGCAGAGCGTGGCGGCACATATCAGGGTATGGTGCATGGAGAGACGCATGGTACGCTGTGTACACACAGTTTTGCCTCATGAACAAAACTGCGCTGCCATCATGATCCTTGCCGTCGGTTATCTCCTGGTTAATCAAATAATTCAGTCCGAGAAACAGAGAGCATGTACCAAGGCTACTTACCGGCATCCAGTCAAAAATTCCTGAAGGCCCAGAGAAGCTGGGATCCTGCTCAAAGACCTTGCAGTGACTGTGATTGTGTTCCGCGAAACAACACGTCCAGTACGTGCGAATGATTGAGTTGTCTGATCGACCCAGGAACCACCTGCAACTGCCATGCTGCTTTTCTTTGAAAGGCTCTGGGATTAGGAAGGGTAGGGACACCAGGCGGTCTACAACATCATATCAAGTTGTAGTCAAATAAAAAAGGGCTCGTACTATAGTCAATCTTAAGAACATCATGTTATGAGCATGAATATTTTTTCAATAAATGTTGACAGTAATATAAGCAAGCCATCATGATATCATAGGAAAGTAACATACTGCTGTAACAACCGTTTGTAGCGATGGCTGGAGTAGGCCAGCAATACGTCCAGCCATAGAAGGAGTCCATAGCATAAATGAAGCCCTTGTGTTCAATGGAATCAGAGAACCATGGAGGATGTATGATCCTGCGATGGATGTGCAGATTTATCCACTTACCGCAGTGACCTGTCAGATAGGTGAGACCGCAGTTGAAGAACGCAATTAGCCTGAAGTCTTTATAATTCGCAGATCTTGTGGGCACTTGGCAGATTACAACCTTGAGCAAATCAAACTTGGTATTGATGACCCACAAGTATAGGGGATCAATCGTAGTCCTTTCGATAATTAAGAGTGTCGAACCCAACGAGGAGCAGAAGGAAATGACAAGTGGTTTTCAGCAAGGTATTTTCTGCAAGCACTGAAATAGCCGGTAACAAGTAGTTTGATAGCAAGATAATTTGTAACGAGCAAGTAATGGTAATGGTAAATAAAGTGCAGCAAGGTAGCCCAATCCTTTTGTGGCAAAGGACAGGCCAAAACGGTCTCTATGATAAGCAAAGCGTTCTTGAGGGTACACGGGAATTTCATCATATCACTTTCATCATGTTGGTTTGATTCGTGTTCGCTACTTTGATAATTTGATATGTGGGTGGACTGGTGCTTAGGTGCTGTTCTTACTTGAACAAACCTCCTACTTATGATTAACCCCCTCGCAAGCATCCGCAACTACGAGAAAAGTATTAAGATAAAATCTAACCATAGCATTAAACTTTTGGGTCCAAATCGGTCCCTTACGAAGTAGCGCATAAACTAGGGTTTGAGCTTCTATCACTCTAGCAACCCATCATCTAATAACTACTCCACAATGCATTCCCTTAGGCCCAAATATGGTGAAGTGCCATGTAGTCAACGTTCACATGACACCACTAAGGGAATCACAACATACATATCATCAAAATATCGAACACATATCAAGTTCACATGATTACTTGCAACATGATTTCTCCCGTGACCTCAAGAACAAAAGTAAGTACTCACAAATAATAATCATGCAAAAGATCAGAGGGGTATTAAATAGCATAATGGATCTGAACATATAATCTTCCACCAAATAAACCATATACTAATCAACTACAAGATGTAATCAACACTACTAGTCAACCACAAGTACCAATCTAAGGTTCCGGTACAAAGATTGAACACAAGAGATGAACTAGGGTTTGAGAGGAGATGGTGTTGTTGAAGTGTTGATGGAGATGGCCCTCCCAAAGATGGGAGAGTTGTTGGTGATGATTTCCCCCTCCGGGAGGGAAGTTCCCCCAGCGGAATCGCTCTGCCGGGGGGCAAAAGTGCTCCTGCCCAAGTTCCGCCTCGAGACGGCGGTGCTTCGTCCCGAAAGTCCTCCCCTGAATTTTTCTAGGTCAAAATGACTTATATACCAGAAGATGGGCACCAGAGGTGGGCCGAGGAGGGCACAACCCACCAGGGCGCGCCTGGGCTCCCTGGCGCGCCCAGGTGGGTTGTGCCTACCTGGTGGGCCCCCTCTGGTAGTTATTTTCTCCAATATTCTTCATATATTGCAAAACAATTCCCCGTAAATTTTCAGCTCATTTGGAGACGTGCAGAATAGGTAACTCTGACATAGCTTTTTCAGGTCCAGAATTCCTGCTGCTGGCATTCTCCCTCTTTGTGTAAACCTTGCACATTATGAGAGAAAAGGCATTAGAAATACTCCAAAAAGCATTATTATGCATAAAAACATTATAAATAACAGTAGGAAAACATGATGCAAAATGGACGTATCAGGTATCATGTTGGCTACTGTAAGATTCCGAGTATTCTGGGTCGCGGTGCCAAAGCAGTGCAGTGTTAATCGAAGGAAGGGGGATCAATCATCGGGTGTAGACCTCCACGAGCATCCAGCTGCCACGCCCGTCGATGAGCACCATCCAAGGCGTGTTCATGCCGACCCAGTACATACTGTTAATGTAGTTGAGGGTGATGGGGATCGGATCGCAGTCGAGGGGGTTGATGCTCGCCACCCTACAATCGTTATGCTGCGTGACACGTCATTTCGGAAGATTAGGCGGCATCAGCAAGCAAGGAGCTGGCTTAAAAAGCTCCGGCCCGAGGGCTTTGAGTAAAAGGTATAGCCCCGACGAGCACGCGGCGAGTGACATGGTACTGAGATTGTCCACACGCGAAACAATGAGCTTGATTACCTCTGTGGGGAGCGAATTCCAGCCACTCTTTCGACGGACGTTGCTCGGTTCTGCCATTGTTAGTGTTTGGGTTTCGGAAGAGGGGGGAGGCGCCTAGCGGGGATGGAAGATTGGACGATTATGTGCGAACGAGGATGGAGAAGCGAATATGTGCTGCGGGAAGTGGACAGGTGATGATAACAATGTAGCAGCAGCACGCCGCTTGACTTACGAGACACATCCCAGCAGCGTAGGGTCATATCGATGCCAGACAACTTCCTTGAGTGATCACAGTACTAGTACAATAAACTATAGTACCTACTACTATGCCCGAGTAGTATAGTGGAGTAGGACTCTGCTCTACTACTAGCACCGAAGGAGTAGTATTATATTGTAAAATAGTTACAAACTTCAATGCCCGAGCATGGAACGACTACGAACCGCCATCGGTGCTAACTCCAATCCCCAGCAAACATTCGTTGGGAGACATGGCAGTTGCAAAAGCCCGCGATGCAGTTACAGTACGTGTGTAAGGGTGGCGGTTTTGTCAAATAATATGGCTTAAAAACAGGCCACCGTCGGATGGAAATCTGACGGTTATGCGGGATTCGCTAGGATTGGGCTCGTGGCGAACAATCGCCAGATATCACTACTGAAAAAAGGTTAAAACACCCGGGGTTAGAACTTGCACCGACTGACCACTAACAATGATGCTAACATAGTTGTAAAATGGTCAGAGAACGTGTCTACGTGGTGTTTGGAATTATATGCAAACTAGCAAGATGCCCGTGCATTGCACGAAACATCAAGATGTATTTTTTTACAAAACACCTATTGTGATTGACCCATGCAGGAGTAATCCCATGCGTAAAAACTAATGATATCTAGAGAATTTCATCGAAAAAATGGTATCTCAAGAATTTCATCGACAAAATGATATCTCGAGAAAGATGAGAGATAAGGTCAGGAGGAGTGGGGCGCGGTGGTGATTGGTGGTCGGACTTAGCGGAGGCATGGGGATGGATGACGTCGGCAGCGGCCACCATGCCAGATTGTTCCAGAGGCTTCCTTTTTTAATTACTCAACAATGAAGTTGTGAGAGATAAGGATGAACAAGAGAGGTGCGGGTATCCTTTTGCAAAATTGCCATAGTTTGCTTTCTATCCGTCAGATATAGATTGGACGGTCTGTATTGCAAGATGGCAGACACACCATCATCACCAACTCGTTTTTTTATAAGAAACTAGCAAGATGCCCGTGCATTAAGATGCATTTATATGAGTAGTTTATCTTGTGGGCGATAGGGAAGAACGAGCGAAGGCCTTATCTGCAAATGTGGAGAGGAGTGCTGGTATCTTTTTGCAAAATTGTCATAGTTTCCTTCCTATCCGTCAGATATAGATCGGACGGCCTATATTGCAAGATGGCAGCCACACCATCATCACCAACTCTGTTTTTTATAAGAGTAGAGAAAAGTAGAGAGTAGAGATAGAGAGTAGAGAGTAGAGACTAGTAAAAGAAACGGAGGGAGTACTAGTAAGTACACCATCTACCGCTTCGTGTGCTACTCCTGCGCTCCATGCGGCGGGCGCAATGTCCCCTACAGCTACTCCCATTTCATGGACGGACTGGTTGATGCCTGCAAGGTGCCGTACATCTACAAGAGTTTCGGCTGCAAGAGGTACGTCGACCAGTACTCGCTGGCGGAGCATAGTTCCACATGCGCGCACACGCCCTGCTACTGCTATGAGTGCACACCGCCGTTTGAGGGCTCACTGGTGAGCCTTGTGCATCACCTCACGGCACCATCCGGCAATCACTACTGGCCCGCGATGAACATCAAGTACGAGACGTGCTACCTGTTCGTCGTGCCGGAGTCGCTGGAGGATCACCGTCGCCTGCTAGTCGCGGAGGAGGACGGCAGCGTCTTCCTCTTGGCCGTGGGCACCGGCAAGGCCTGCGCAGGCCGCCGCCCCGTCTCTGTAGTGTGCGTCAGGGGCAACGCCGCAGACGCTAACACGAGGCCGTTGTACTGGTGCGTGCTCACTGTTACTGCCCCTCTGGCGTACGAGGGCGACCTCGGCACCTCCCTCACGCTGAATGGGACTGTGCCGAACTGCTCTGTTCCCAGCAATGTGGACATGGAAGAGGCCTGGTATTATTTTCACCCCAAGATGATGCACGGGGACTCCAAGGAGGTTCACCTGGGCATATGCATTACCAAGTTAACTGTTCATCATTAGTCTTCGCTCAATGTAAGCCGCTGTCTAAGCATGTGGACACTTCTTATTTATATAGTATAGAACCTTCCATGCATGATCTTGCTCTATTAGAGTATCGCACTTGAATAAAAGTGTATCCATTTATGGTTTAGTCTAGAATCTTCCATGTATGCTTTTGCTCCATTATTAGAGTTCTCGCTTGCCATTTATGAGATTAATTGTGAATTTTTACTACAGTAATGGTGAAAGACTTATGATGAACCATTTCTTACATCTCCTCTGCCCCCTCCCAAGTCATCTTGATTTACATTCATGGTGGTCTAGAAAAAATAAACAAAATCGGTACTCAAAAAATAATTCTTAAAGATCATTTCTTGCAAAGCACAATAAGTGTTATTTCTTCGAAAGTTTTGGATGCAGGTTGAACAGTTGAACGCTTTTGTTTACAAAAGATACTTTTTTATCAATTTAGCCTACATTTACTATTCACCCAGATGCTTGTGAGCTCTAGAGAAGAAATAATATCCGAAGAAACCTATCGATACTCGTTACACATGAGATGACCCCCACATACTTTGTCAAAATAAACAACTCCCCGATCAATGCATTTCACTATTCCGTGCAATGCACGGGCACCTTACTATATATAGTACGACCATAAATCTAACTAACATTATATATAGTACGATAAATGCTCATGCATGTCACCAAAAATTATATCATTGAAAACTATGTTCAAATACGAATCCAACGATATAGTTTTTGTTGACATGCACTAACATTTTTCAGTTAAATCTTCAGTCAAATTACATGGGGGACTAATAAACCACGACGGAGGTAGTACTAGTGTAGAGGGCAGCGCTGCATGGGAGTCTCACCCCGCTCGTGGCGCGGCAGTAAAGCCGTCATATCACAAAACCCCACCACTCCCAGTAATAAGTGGCCTGGTAAAATAAACGGACAAGAAACCATCACATCCCTCTGTCCTTTTTGCATTTCATCTCTCTGCATTTACTTTGTCCGGTTCATCTGCACACTCGATCCCTAGCTACTACTCCTAGTATCCCTAACTAGTACTCCTAGTACTCCTAGTAGTAGTACTCAAGTTGGAATTCCAATTGCACGGCACAACTTGTTAGGCAAAAAATTCGATACAGGGTGTACGAAGCGGTTTGGGAATTTGCATGCCTTCCTGACCAGTGAGATACTCCGTACAAAGTACGATAGAGAAATAACCACAGAGAGAAGGAAGCTAAAGTAAACATTCAAACGAGCATTTTTGCATTTCTTTTGCATTGAATCGTTTCACAAGCTTGACTAGTGATGTTCTTCTACTTTTACAAAAACCGCATCGTAATGTTAAAACGTGCATTTGCACGTGTGTGTATAGATAATAGTAGTAGTACAGTCTACAAGCATATAGAGAGAGAGACGTGTACTGCGATATATAGTTAAGTTTGTGCTATATGCACGTACTTACAAATGCTTACGGATACACAAGGTTTCCAAACTTTTCCTTTTAGCTTGTTTCAAAAAAACTTTCCTTTTACATACTTAATTATCGACACTAATAATTCCCGAACATTCGGGATTTATCATTTCCGTCCCAAAACTAATGAGATCATCTTACGACACTAAATTATTCCTAATAAAAGCCACGGGCTGGGTGGAGCGCTTGCGGCGCGCCACGAGTGCCCTGGTGCGCGGCCGTTTCCCAGCACGGTGACACAACGCCTCTTCCTCGGCCTCGCAACTCGTGAGGTGCTGATTGGAGGCTTGCCGGCGGGCAAGCGCGATCTCACCGGTCTGGTGATCCGGCACCAACAGGTACTCCTTCTCGCTGGAAGCGTGCACCCGGTCCACGTACCGCCAAGAATAGATGAGCCGCTTGGGCCCGACTGCACTCAGAGCTTTGGCACGGGCATCCTCCGCCACCAACACGGCCCTCCCACGAGCCTTCTGCCAAAGAGCCAATTGCCTGACTCTCTCGAACGCGACATAGGCCTGCCAAGCAGCATGCCTCGTGGCACGCTTCTCTTCCTCGACCTTCTTCTCCGCCTCTCTTTTGGCGCGCTTTGCCGGAGGCAAAGCCTCCCACAAGGCGACCTTTATTTCTTTCCAAAGCTCCTCCAAGCTGGGGGGCTCGGCGGCCGGTGCGACGTTCTCCTCATAGCGGGAAGCTGACACGTCCTCCGATGCACGTGGTGGCAAGAGTGGGAACACCGACGCGTCCACCTCGACGCGTCACGGCGAGTATCGGAACACCGACGCGTCATCCTCCACTAGTGGCAGTGAGGAACGGAACGCCGACGTGTCCTCCTCGACTAGTGGCGGCGAGGAACGGAACGGCAACGCGTGACCCTCCGCGCAGGGCAGCGAGGGCGCCTAGGGCTTGGGAGGGGCGATGCCATGGTGGTCGATGGGTCCTTAATTGAGAGGGAGGAGGAGGAGATAAAGGCGATGAACATGAGCGTTCTTCCGAATGTCGTGGGAGGCGCAGTAATTATAGCGAGCAATGCCACACCTATGTAAGATATGTTGCGTGATTAACGTAATAGCTATGTGGGCATATTTTTGTTGGAGTAAATTACGGGGGAGGGAAGGGGTGGAAATATTGTTGGTCACAACGGATTGGACGAGCGCGGGGGGAGGAGAGTCATGCATGCAGATTGTCTTCACACGGGGAGGAGTGGTGGGACTGCCAGAGGGAGACGGAGAGTCAAGCATGCAGATTGTTTTCACACATGATGGAGAGGATAAGATTTGGAGATTTGTGAAGAACGAGAGCATTAATTGAGTACTTTTGCAGACTACAAAAACTATTCCACCACCTCTATCTTCGTAAAGAGTAGGTGAGATTTTTGAATCGAGCCCTTTAAACAAGAAGGGAGGTAGTAGTAGTACTCTAACCTTATTGTGATGACTATATATGACATGGCAATATCATAACGCATCTGGACGGAGGAACTAGTCTGCATAGTGCATATAAGTTTTGTCTGAAGTCAAAGTACCTCTACTTCGACCAAACTTATAGAAAAATGTATCAACATTCACAATGTCAAATCAATATTTTTATATTCATTATGAAATGTAGTTTCATAAAATATATATTTGGTATTATAGATATTGATATTTTAAGTATAAATTTGGTCAAACTTTGCAAACTTTGACTTGACACAAATCTTACGCGGAGTAAAAAGGACCAGAGGGAGTATCATGCATGCAGAGTAGGCAAAAAAATTGCTCATTTATAGCCGTCCGAATGCTCAAAGGGCGCGACCGCGCGAGGGAGGCGCGACGGAATTAAGTGAAAGTTACATGCACGCGCCAGCATGGCGTGCGAACACACAGAATCTATACCGTCAGGCCTACGATGTGGGTCTAGTAGACATGACATCTAGTGGGTCCCGCGTAGTACTCGAGAACTCTTTGGGGGCATACAGCCATTTATCCACTGGGCAAGCCACCACCCCGCGCCGTTCGCACGCCCTACTCGTCCTCGCCTTCTACCTTACAACAGTTCGCTCCCAGTCGTCCCGTCCTTTCACATTACACCAGTTCCACTTCTCCTAACTCGCCTCCAAAATCCATGGCCTCCCAAATCTCCATGATCGGCGGTGAGTACAAGGTTAGAACCATCACCGGCGATGAGTTCATCGTCATCTACACCCATAGATCCGCGACGGTGGAAGCATGCCTTGGTCGCTTCCTACACATGTTCAAAAGTTCAAAGGATGAGTGGGTCGCTGGGCTAGATGTTGATTACACCACAGTCCTGGAAAAGGAGAAGCTTCTAAAGGTGGCGGAGATGAAGAATCCCGCCATGATCCAGGTTTGCGTACATAACATGTGCTTGGTCTACCACATATGCCATGCCAACATTAGGTGCCAGGATTTTGAGTTCTTCCTCAAGGACAAAAGAGTGAAATTCGTTACTGTAGACTTTACGAATGACAGGAGAGTCCTAGATCAGATAGGCCTCGTTGTAGGCCAGCCCTTCGATCTCCAGAAGGAAAGCCTGGTGTCCTCCTCTCATCCTTCAATACTGACCCTGGCAGCAGCCATGATTGATCCTTCGTACGCTGAACTGAAGAAACCTCACCCCAAGTTTCATCATGCATGGGAGTCGAAGACAATAGATGAAGATCACATCGTGTACGCAGCAACGGATGCCTACCTTTGCTTAAATATCTACAAGGGTTGGATGAAGAAGCAGAGCCCAGTGTCTAGTTCAAGCAAAGAAGTGTCGACAACGAGGAAGAGGGATGAGGACGAAGTCGAGGACGTGGACGAGGACTCCGAGTAAGGTGGCAGTATCGTTGCTCATGCTGGTTCTACTGCAGTGTCAAGCGGACTAGTTGCTTAGTTTTATTTTAGGGGTGTGTTGTGCTGAGCCCCCAGCAGAACTATGTTATGTTCTTTCTCGTTATTTGAACTCTTTAGTACGTACAGTAGTACTAGTATGTCTTACTACTGTTCTTCTTGTAGTTGGTACTACTACTTGTATCTTCACGTTCCTACTGTACTTAATACATACTAGTAGTATAATTTGGGTCAGTCGATTTGTGAAAGAAGTTCGACGGAGCGAAGGAAGAAGATGGAAGAGAAGCTACCCCAGTATCTATATTAGGGTGGCAGGCTGCCCATGATCTATCTTATGAGTGTTGGGTGTGGAATGTAGTTCGCCGGAAAAAATGGATCATGCCCGGGGTTAAACGGATGGCGGGGGTGGAGGGGAGCATGGCGGTGGCAGGCGATTCAGGGGAGGGCGGGGCGGCGGCGGCTGGCGGTTAGGCCTGTGGTGGGCTGGCGGCTCGATGGTTGAGAGAGAAGATGAACAGTGCATCAATTTCTGAGGTTGAAGAAGCCCTTCTGGCCGTCCATGTTGCATCCAACGGCTCACAAGAGTCGACTAACCCAAATTGTTCCATCAGATTGCATGATCCATGATCCACGTGGCATTGAAGGTCTCGAGGGTAGATTCCACGTCCGCACCCGGTTTGCGGGCTCGGCGCGGGCGCGACTGGCTTCCGTCGCGACAGCCACCATGCGAGCCTCCTCCGCGCGGGTGGAGATGCCAATGACACGCTAGCTCCTCCTCGTCGGCATGCTGGAGCACGCGCTCGTCCTCCTCCTCTTCGGCCCTATTTGGTTCCATGGGTTAGAGTTAGTTTGAGCTAGTTTGGGCTCAAATAGCCCTAAAGTATCCAAACGTGAGGGCTAGTTTGAGCTAGTTGCATCTAACCCACCCAAAAAAACTATCCCACCCAAGAGGTGCTAATTGGAGCTAGTTCTCCTAGTGCATTTATCGTAAATCTAACCCTGTCACCCAAACACCTCTTTGGCGAGAGTTAGTTCAGGGTTAGTTATGAGCTAGAAACTAACTCTAACCTCTAGCTAAGTTAGAGTATCCGAACAGGGCCTTCGTAAGCTGCGGGCATAGACGCGGCTCGACCTGCTCTCATGCTTGGCAGTGCGGCGTCATCGCGAGGAGGGACTGCAGATGACGTGAGGGGTTCAGATCCTCTGCAGCACCATACGGTGCTGTAGTGCGGATGACATGTGGGGTGATAACCCACAAGTATAGGGGATCAATTGTAGCCTTTCTCGATAAGTAAGAGTGTCGAACCCAACGAGGAGCTAAAGGTAGAACAAATGTTCCCTCAAGTTCTATCGACCACCGACACAACCCTACGCACGCTTAACGTTCACTTTACCTAGAACAAGTATGAAACTAGAAGTACTTTGTAGGTGTGATAGGATAGGTTTGCAAGATAATAAAGAGCACGTAAATAAAATCTAGGGGCTGTTTAGATAAAGAAATAACTAAGTTAGTTTTAGTAGAGAGCTTTTTGTCACAAGAAAGTTATTTGTCCCTAGGCAATCGATAACTAGACCGGTAATCATTATTGCAATTTTATATGAGGGACAGGCATAAGCTAACATACTTTCTCTACTTGGATCATATGCACTTATGATTGGAACTCTAGCAAGCATCCGCAACTACTAAAGATCATTAAGGTAAAACCCAACCATAGCATTATAAGGTATCAAGTCCTCTTTACTCCCATACGCAAACAACCTACTTACTCGGGTGTGTGCTTAAAGGGGGAGAGAGTTGGTGATGACGGCGGCAAAGTTGTTGGTGTAGATCGCCGTCACGATGATGGCTCCGGCGGCGTTCCGGCGCCACCGGGAGAGAGGGGGAGAGAGACCCCCTCCTTCTTCTTCTTCCTTGACCTCCCCCTAGATGGGAGTAGGGTTTCCCCTCTGGTACTTGGCCTCCATGGCAGCGGAGGGGCGGGAGCCCCTCCAAGATTGGATCTCTCTCTCTGTTTCCTTCTGTTTCCGCGCTCCCAGATTCTAGCCTTTCACCGTTTCCTAAATTCCCGGAGATCAGTAACTCCGATTGGGCTGAAATTTTAACACGATTTTTATACGAATATTAGCTTTCTTGCGGCCGAAGAAGGGCACCAACCGCCTTACGGGGTGGCCACAAAGGTCCAGGGCACGCCCTACCCCCTGGGGCGCGCCCCCCTGCCTTGTGGCCCCCTCGGGCATCGTCTCGCGTTGATTCTTTTTCCCAAAAATCACATATATTCCAAAAAAAATCTCCGTAAGTTTTTATCGCGTTTGGACTCCGTTTGATATGGATTTTCTGCGAAACAAAAAATATGCAACAAACAGGAACTGGCACTGGGCACTAGATCAATATGTTAATCCCAAAAATAGTATAAAAAGTTGCCAAAAGTATATGAAAGTTGTAGAATATTGGTATGAAACAATCAAAAATTATAGATACGACGGAGACATATCAGCATCCCCAAGCTTAATTCCTGCTCGTCCTCGAGTAGGTAAATTATAAAAAAGATAATTTTTGATGTGGAATGCTACCTAACATAATCTTGATCATATAATCTAATCATGGCATGAATATTAAGACACGAGTGATTCAAAGCAATAGTCTATCATTTGACATAAAGACAATAATACTTCAAGTGGTAATAAAGCAATCATGTCTTCTCAAAATAACATGGCCAAAGAAAGTTATCCCTACAAAATCATATAGTCTGGCTATGCTCCATCTTTGTCACACAAAGTATTTCATCATGCACAACCCCGATGACAAGCCAAGCAATTGTTTCATACTTCTAATGTTCTCAAGCCTTCTCAACTTTCACGCAATACATGAACGTGAGCCATGGATATAGCACTATAGGTGGAATAGAATATGATGGTGGAGGTTGTGTGGAGAAGACAAAAAAAAGAGAAAGTCTCACATCGACGCGGCTAATCAACGAGCTATGGAGATGCCCATCAATTGATGTCAATGCGAGGAGTAGGGATTGCCATGCAACGGATGCACTAGAGCTATAAGTGTATGAAAGCTCAAACTGAAACTAAGTGGGTGTGCATCCAACTTGCTTGCTCATGAAGACCTCAGGCATTTGAGGAAGCCCATCATCGGAATATACAAGCCAAGCTCTATAATGAAAATTCCCACTAGTATATGAAAGTGATAGCTCAAGAGATTCTCTATATGAAGAACATGGTGCTACTCTGAAGCACAAGTGTGGTAAAAGGATAGTAGCATTGCCCCTTCTCTCTTTTTCTCTCATTTTTTTTCTCTCCTCTTTTTTTGGCTCACTTTTTTTTGGCCTCTTTTTTTTTTGTTGGCTTCTTTGGCCTCTTTTATTCTTCCTCACATGGGGCAATGCTCTAATAATGAAGATCATCACACTTTTATTTACTTACAACTCAAGAATTACAACTCGATACTTAGAACAAAATATGACTCTATATGAATGCCTCTGGCAGTGTACCAGGATGTGCAATGATCTAGCATAGCAAAGATATCAAAAAATGGACAAGCCATGAAAATATCATGCTAGCTATCTTACGATCATGCAAAGCAATATGACAATGAATGCTCAAGTCATGTATATGATGATGATGGAAGTTGCATGGCAATATATCTCGGAATGGCTATGGAAATGCCATGATTGGTAGGTATGGTGGCTGCTTTGAGGAAGATATAACGAGGCTTATGTGTGACAGAGCATATCATATCATGGGTTTTGGATGCACCGGCGAAGTTTGCACCGGCTCTCGAGGTGAGAAAGGGCAATGCACAGTACCGAAGAGGCTAGCAATGGTGGAAGGGTGAGAGTGTGTATAATCCATGGACTCAACATTAGTCATAAAGAACTCAAATACTTATTGGAAAAGTCTATTAGCTATCGAAACAAAGTACTACGCGCATGCTCCTAGGGGGATAGATTGGTAGAAAAAGACCATCGCTCGTCCCCGACCGCCACTCATAAGGAAGACAATCAATAAATACCTCATGCTCCAACTTCGTTACATAACGGTTCACCATACGTGCATGCTACGGGAATCACAAACTTTAACACAAGTATTCTTACCAATCCACAATTACTCACTAGCATGACTCTAATATCACCATCTTTATATCGCAAAACTATTGCAAGGAATCAAACATATCATATTCAGTGATCTACAAGTTTTATGTAGGATTTTATGACTAACCATGTGAATGACCAATTCCTGTTGACTCTCTAAATAGATATAAGTGAAGCAAGAGAGTTTAATTCTTTCTACAAAAGATATGCCCATGCTCTAACAAATATAAGTGAAGCAAAAGAGCATTCTACAAATGGCGGTTTTCTATGTGTAGAGAAACAGGCAATCCAAACTTCAAATGATATAAGTGAAGCACATGAAGCATTCTATAAAGCCATACTCAAAAGATATAAGTGAAGTGCAAAGAGCATTCTATAAATCAACCAAGGACTATCTCATACCAGCATGGTGCATTACTAAAAGAAAAATAAAAAGCACACGATGCTCCAAGATTTACGCATATCATGTGACGAATAAAAATATAGCTCCAAGCAAAATTACCGATGATCATTAGAAGAAAGAGGGGATGCCTTCCGGGGCATCCCCAAGCTTAATTGCTTGGGAGTCCTTGAATATTACCTTGGGGTGCCTCGGGCATCCCCAAGCTTAGGCTCTTGCCACTCCTTATTCCTTCATCCATCGTGGTCTCACCCAAAACTTGAAAACTTCAATCACACAAAACTTAACAAAACCCTCGTGAGATCCGTTAGTATAACAAATCACCACTTTAAGTACTGTTGAAAACCCATTCATATTCTGTTTTTGCATTGTAACTACTGTATTATAACTTCTCCAGGGCTTATACCACCGATAAAATCGATAGTTTCATCAAAACTAGCAAAACAATGCATCAAAAACAGAATCTGTCTAAAACAGAACAGTCTGTAACAATCTGAATATTCACTATATTTCTGTAACTCCAAAAATTCTGAAAAATGAGAAAAAAATAAAAATTTGCATATAAGTACTGTGTAAAAATTTCAGAATTTTTGCACGTTCCAGTAAAAAATGTAAATTCACGCACTACAGCAAAAGTTTCTGTTTTTGCACTGCACACACCAAACAAGCAATCTAATCATCCACTAAGAACAGCAAATAAAATCTACTTAGTGATAAAGCAAACATGCAGACACGAGAATATTCACCCCATGCTATTGCTCCACGGCAACGGCGCTAGAAAAAGGTCTTGATAACCCACAAGTATAGGGGATCAATTGTAGCCTTTCTCGATAAGTAAGAGTGTCGAACCCAACAAGGAGCTAAAGGTAGAACAAATATTCCCTCAAGTTCTATCGACCACCGATACAACTCTACGCACGGTTAATGTTCACTTTACCTAGAACAAGTATGAAACTAGAAGTACTTTGTAGGTGTGATAGGATAGGTTTGCAAGATAATAAAGAGCACGTAAATAAAATCTAGGGGCTGTTTAGATAAAAAAAATAACTAAGTTAGTTTTAGTAGAGAGCTTTTTGTCACAAGAAAGTTATTTGTCCCTAGGCAATCGATAACTAGACCGGTAATCATTATTGCAATTTTATATGAGGGACAGGCATAAGCTAACATACTTTCTCTACTTGGATCATATGCACTTATGATTGGAACTCTAGCAAGCATCCACAACTACTAAAGATCATTAAGGTAAAACCCAACCATAGCATTATAAGGTATCAAGTCCTCTTTACTCCCATACGCAAACAACCTACTTACTCAGGTCTGTGCTTCTGTCACTCACGCCACCCACCATAAGCAAATCATGAACATATTGCAAACCCTACAGCGGGGATCCC
This sequence comes from Thinopyrum elongatum, assembly GCA_011799875.1. Taxonomy (NCBI): domain Eukaryota; kingdom Viridiplantae; phylum Streptophyta; class Magnoliopsida; order Poales; family Poaceae; genus Thinopyrum; species Thinopyrum elongatum. The sequence goes on from CM022302.1 coordinate 338,838,939, forward strand.
TCACGCTTGCGCGACACGGAGAGCACCATAGGACATCACCAATAATAAAACATACAACTCAAACCAATCACGATTATCAATCAACCCATAGGACAAAACGGATCTACTCAAACATCATAGGATAGCCATACATCCTTGGGAAATAATATATAGCATTGAGCACCATGTTTAAGTAGAGATTACAGCGGGGAGAATGGGTGTTACACCGCTGCATAGAGGGGGAGAGAGTTGGTGATGACGGCGGTGAAGTTGTTGGTGTAGATCGCCGTCACGATGATGGCCCCGGCGGCGTTCCGGCGCCACCAGGAGAGAGGGGGAGAGATCCCCCCTCCTTCTTCTTCTTCCTTGACCCCCCCCCCCCCCTAGATGGGAGGAGGGTTTCCCCTCTGGTCCTTGGCCTCCATGGCAGCGGAGGGGCGGGAGCCCCTCCGAGATTGGATCTCTCTCTCTGTTTCCTTCTGTTTCTGCGCTCCCAGATTCTGGCCTTTCATCGTTTTCTAAATTCCCAGAGATCCGTAACTCCGATTGGGCTGAAATTTTAACACGATTTTTATCCGGATATTAGCTTTCTTGCGGCCGAAGAAGGGCACCAACCGCCTTACGGGGTGGCCACAAGGGTCCAGGGCACGCCCTACCCCCTAGGGCGCGCCCCCTGCCTTGTGGCCCCCTCGGGCATCATCTCGCATTGATTCTTTTTCCCAAAAATCACATATATTCCAAAAAAAATCTCCGTAAGTTTTTATCGCGTTTGGACTCCGTTTGATATGGATTTTTTGTGAAACAAAAAATATGCAACAAACAGGAACTGGCACTGGGCACTGGATCAATATTATAGTCCCAAAATAGTATAAAAAGTTGCCAAAAGTATATGAAAGTTGTAGAATATTGGCATGAAACAATCAAAAATTATAGATATGACAGAGATGTATCATGGGGCCGCGTCCCACATGGCAGCGATAGTACTGCACCGTACAGTACTCAGCGACTGTACGCATGCGCAATGACGGCGGCGGCATATTGATGAGTGCGCTTATTGGAGCTTGATTATAGGATTGGTTAAACTTAAAAGAACACCGTACTAGTACACGTAATCATGTGCAAGTGCGTGCATCGGGGCCACGCCTATACACCACATTAGTTAGCACAGCATCGATACGGAATCCTGTGCAAGCGCGTGCATCGCGGCCGCGCAGTCGATCGAAAGGTGCGTCACGGTGTCGCGCTGGAAGGACATCGACCGAACCTTTTTGTGTGTATGAAAACAATCCCCGAATATTGCTCTACTTTTTTTTGCTGGAAAAGTTCCTCACGCTACAATATTTCCATATATTTGTATTTAGCTTCAGTTCGTGATTATTCGGATTTGGGCATTTTAGGTGCCCCCTACAAAAATAATAATAGAGATTTTGTGTGTGTAACGGAGAGAGAAGGCGTGTATGTGTCTACGTGTGTGTTGTCGTGGAAGGGCAATGTGGAGACGGTGTGTGTGTGGGATAGTCATAGTGAGGGGTGAACGTGCAAATGATCATGTATGAGTGAGACATAGAGATATACCGAGATGTTGTGTATACATGAGAGAACAGTCTTCTATTTGTGTTTTTTCTGTGTGTGCGTGTGAGAGAGAGAGGAGCATCCATAACACAACAACCATCTCTCTCAATTCGACCGTCCCTCACACAATCACATGTAACACATGAATCAACGCACACGTTTTGACACCCTCACCCAGCCCCTGCCGCCTCAAGGCCCCTACATCACTCTCTATCTTGCACACACAATCTCTTCATGAAAACCCTATTTGGCATGGATGTACCTCTCTGTCATATACACACCATGTACCACGCACACACATATTTATCTCTCACTATGTCTCTTTGCCTAGCAAACACACTCCCCATAGTCCTATCTTCCCGCACACGATGTCTCTATATTGCTTAAACATTGACGCACACGATGTATCTGTCTCGCACCATTAGCCTCTCTCGCATGCTCACTATGCACACACATTCTCTCCATAGGTTTGATTTCTCTCAATATTTGACCCCCCCCCCCACACACACACACCACAGTATCCATCCCCATCCAAGGTTATATAGCGACCCCTGTCGCTTGTACTTATCTGCACCCCCACATGCACACCACCTTGATCTTCAAGGAGGGCATCGGGAAGAACAAAGATGACGACCAGAACGCACTAGAGACCGCGGGGCCATTTGGAAGCATGATGACATGGCGACGGCTGAGTAACTCATACCCCCTCACTCTCTCTCCCTGTCGATCCCTTCCGCACAAAATTATCAATCCCTCAACCCACAAGATTCCCCTCTATTCCATGTTCTTTTGAGCTCTCTCATCAAACCTTTTGTCTCTTCTCCTTTCACATGTACAAAATCTCGATGCACACGCATCTCACTCCCTATATATTACATGTCTCTATCTTACTCACAGACCTAACTTCTTCCTCTATATACATCCCTCTCTCGCACACTTCCTCTCTCTCTCCCCTACTCTCTCACCCACATATGTATACAATCTTCCCCGTCCTCTGTCTCTTTCTTCCACTGGGTGTATATCCTGTGTGTTGAGCGCACGCATCTCTCTCCCGCCATTGTTCCATCTCCACAAACTCTCTACGTTTCATTCACACATTGGGATATGTTCTGAAAATTGCTTTCAACCGGATCATGTAGAGTTATGGTTGGTTTTGTTGCATCCAACAAATTAATAACTATGAAATGCATTTAGATTTTCATTTGAGTTGGATTATGTGAGTTTGAGCATATTTTGAAGTACTGTAGACCTGGTATTCATCTTGGAATTCAACAACGATTCTAAATATTGAATTGTACAAACCATTACATTCGAAGTCGATAGCTTAATATATTTATTTCACAATTACAACAAATAATTAATGGCATGACAAACTAAGAAAATAGATGTGTACTCCCTTCGTTTTTATTTAAGTCCACGTATTAGCATTGGTCAAAGTCAAGTTTTGTAAACTCTGACAAAGTTTATAAACAAAAATATTAACATATACAATAAAAAATCAACACCATTAGATTCATTATTGAATGTACTTTCACATCATACAGATTTGTTATGGTAAATGTTTATATTTTTTCTATAAACTTGGTCAAACTTTAGGAAGTATGACTTCAGTCAAACCTAATATGCAGAGTAAATAAAATCGGAGTGAGTACTAGTAGTACTCCTAGCTGCTCAGCCCAATCACCCAACACATCAGACGGGGAGCAGGGAGTACTAGTACAGTGTTACAAATTTTCAGGTCAGCGGCAAAATCTCCCGCTTCCATCGAGATCTCCCGCGACTCAGATTCGACCAATGCAAAGTTACCATCATACCCTTGGTCGAACAGGCCGACCGATGCTGGTTGGTCGAGGGCTATTTTGGTAACTTCACGTTCACCCCAACCATCCAACCCCACCCCGGCACCAAGAGTACTCCTCATTACTCCCCATTTTCTATCCCCACCGCAAAATAGACTTCTCCACGGCACCACAACACCTTCCCTTCGTGCCCCTCCCCTTCTTCATCGGTGCCCTCGTCCACCACAACGCATCTGCCTCATCGACGACATCGTATGCCACACTGGAGCCGGTCAACCGTCGCCGTCGTACATGGAGCCGCTTCCCCGGCGCCGTCTTCCACGGTCTCGGATCTGCTTCCCGGAAGCCGACGCCAAGCACAACAGCACCACCGTCGTCGACAATGAACTGACTCCCATTGCCGACCATGATGCACAGACGCCGCCGTGACCTTCGTACTCCTCCTTGATTGGTAATGTGTATATTGATTCTCTAAGCAGTACATGTGCAGTTCCGATTATGTTCATACCTACCCATCTAATTTTCTGGCTGCTATTGTTCCGGTAAAAGTAATTGGTTATAGCATGCATTGTCCAACAGAATATCATCTTGTAGTTGTGCGTCGCTCCTGTATTGCGCTGTGCTTGGGTAGGTTCTTCATCTATAACCAATAGTGTCACAAATGACGGAAAGTTTTTTAGAATAGCAAGGAGGTGACCCCCCCTGTTCTATTCAATCAAAATGAAACCACAACGTAGTTCTAGCAAAGTTGAAGAGCCACATAGTAGGATATTAAAAATCACTCATGCTAACATGGCAGATGAGTGCTTTAATGTTGCCCACAAGATGCGTGAGTATTACTATATTTTTCTTGCCATGTTGAGATTTTACAACTACGAATGCGAACATGCAGAGGAGCAATGAAGACCAAATACGGGACGTTAGGGACATCTTCAAGGAATGCCGCAAGTTAAAGAGGAGCTGCACCGAACCTGTAAAAACGAGCTTTGGTAAGTAACAACCTTTCAGTTACTTTGACATTGAGAACCTGACTAGCAGTGGTGGATGTTTTGTGTGTCCTTGATGGTTTCATTAATGAAATCGGAGGAAGCCACCTCTTTTGACCATTTTTTTTACTTTGACATGGTATGTGTCTGGCAGCAGTAGTGAACACAGGACCAGACCGGGCCCTGGGCAAGCCCCGAGCCGAAAGTAGCGTCAAACCACGTTGTCTGCTTGGCTAGGGTTCTTGCCATGCAATCCAGCAGTGTGGCAGATTATTAAACAATAATAGGTGAGACAAACAATTTCCTGTACACTTGAGTAGGCTCTCAATCATTTGTAGGATCTCAATTTACTCAGTGGACCCACCATGGCGTAGGGTGAATCTTTTGTAATTTAGTGTTGAAGCTAGTTAGTCAAACGCGCCTATAGACGCCCTGGAGATCATCTGGTTGCCGGTTGTTTTGTTGCAGTAACCCTTGGCTTAGTGCACCCTTCTGCTGGTTTTTCTATTTCTCTTAGCCTTGTGTTCTTCGATGTATATGTTGTAGTTTCTATAAGCTGGCTCTGTTTGATATGTAATAAGCACAGTCTTAATCGTCCTAATGCTTCCCTTTTTAGCTTGATGTAGGAAATGGGTGTTCTCACCTTGCAGTCTGTTTTTATATTACTCCTTTTGAACTCACTTCTCCTAGTCCTGTTTATCGGGCTTCTACTTAATGGATCTGGGGAGCTCTGACTATTGATCTAAAAAAGAAGTAACTTCTTCATGTTAGGAAGCAGTTCCTGCGAGGAGGGAAGTATGGTCAACCTCGAGATCATGTTTCAAAATGAGGCTGGATTACACACAAGGTGCCATTTCCCTAATGATGCCGGATTAGACACAAGATGCAAGTTCCCAGATGATGCTGGATTACTCACAAGCCAGGTGGAGACGTCAAGTGTTTGTGTCCTCGTTGCTCTAGTAAAGGCTGAAAGAAAGCGTGCAGCAGCCCTTGAGAATGTAGCCGAATTCCTGAAGAAGCGAAAAGAGCAATCAGATGCTCTCTTCACCCAAGCCAAAGAAGAGATGGAAGAAGCCAGAAAGAAGCTAGCAGAGGCAGAGCAGGCTAGGCGTCTCCTGCTATCTAAAGTTGTTGTCAATACAAATTTTCATTCATAATAGCTAGGTTCAAATGTTTATCCAGCCAGCATGCCTGTTGTGATGTCCGTGCATCTACTGAGATGTATGTAAGTCTGTGATGCCTAGATGTGGCACAAAATATATTTTTTCTGGGTCATGTAATAACAGCCATTACTTTTCGAACAATAACAGACGAACCATTGGACATGGTATAGTTCACACGCAAGCCCAACATTCCAAGTTCAACTTCCACATCAAACTCATGTTCACAGATATCTGCACATTCATATATAATGTCCACAACCATGATTCACTTCAAAGCCAAAAAAATGTGAGGAGAGTTATAAATAAAGAAAAATCTCTAGTTCCTACTACTAGTGCGAGCACAACAAGTCAAGACCATACGTAATTAATTATTTTTTGGACATTTTTTGATTAAACGCGAATAACTTCAGGAAGCAGGTATAATTTCTAATGCCGGTCACGGCTGGGGTCCACGATGTTTTGAGCCAAACCGGGCAACACACCGGGTGTCTATGCCGGCGACGCGGTGGTCGTAGCATTCGTGGGTTCCGAGTGGCGGCGGCTCCCGTGGTCTACTATTCCTCGGTGTCGGTGGTGGCCGCGGGCGTGTTGGCCACCTCCGCCAGCATGCCGTGGTTCCGCCAATGTTTGTGTCAGATGGCACGCCCAACCACGGTGCACTGGACGCCGTGGTCCCCCGTGTGCCGGCGTGCAGCAACTGGCCACTCCTCTACGAGCAGGCTTGGAGCGTCGAGTTGATGCACTAGGGGCCAGCTTGGAGCGGCGGCTTGCTCCTCCTCTTGCCCGCCTGCAGCCTCGCCCATGGTACTAATGGCCTGGGGCGGGAAGGGAGGTGGGGCAGCAAGTTGCCTGGCTCGTCGGGGCACCCAGCCGGCTTTTATGCCGGAGAACACGTCTTCCTGCTCACCGGATGCTATGGAGAGTGTGGAGAAAATGGTGCAAGGAGGATATGGGGAGCGGCGGTGTGGTGCGGTTCTTGCCAGGCGTCTGGCCTCGTTTAAATAGCGGGCGGACGAGAGAAGCCAACCGGCGTTGTGTTCTAAAATGCCGGCCGGCTCACGGAAGGACGTGTTGCCGGCACACGCGCGGATTCAATGGAGGTAGGCGGGGTAGTCTGAAGCCGGTTGCATGCGGCGAGGAGGCATGTCTAGCCTGGCATGCAGCGAGTGGGGCCCTCTTGGCTGGCGCGCTAGTTCAATGCCTGCGCTATGAGAGGTCGCGTACGTGTCAGAGAAATCACTCCCTCCGGTCCTTTTTTGTTTGGTTATAACAAAATCTCATTTTCCATTCACATTTTACAAGTAAAATTCATAAAGAAAATTTGACCCAAAATATGATGGGGACTAGTAAACCAGGACAGAGGTAGTAGTGATGAATTCCATTTTCGCTCCATACCAATCATTCTAAAAACTAGTATAACGCGTCATTGAAAATCGGAACTCTTACCCCGCTAAAAAAATGATATTTTAAACATGGTAACTTGATCAGTGGCGACTGGCGAGCCACCGCCTCCAGGTCGTTCACCTGTGGTCCCCGACCATCAACTCCTACGGATCAAATTATCACGCGAGCTGACTATTCCTACAAAGGTGCACTCCACCACGTACCCGGTACCCGCGCATGCAGCAATCGTGCACCTATGGGTTTATTTGTTTACCGTGCCTTACGTAACTCTCATGTGTATGAGACAGCGAGAGACCAACTGTGTATGTGCGCCTCTTCTCTTCGTATATGTACTCCAGCGTTTCTCTGGTGTCCAAAAAATAATACTGTAATAACTAGCAATGTGACAGTGCGTTGCAACGCATCCAAAGTAGAGTAATACATATTCACCAATTTGATAGCAAACAGTCTAGTTTTGATATACATATATCACTAAAAATATCTTATGTTTCACTCAAAATATATTCCTTTGGCTATTTTGATGAGATAAGGGAGGAATGTGGTTGGTTTCAAGATTCGAGAAGTGGGATATTGTTGCAAAAAGCCCATGTGTGTGTGTGTGTGAGAGAGAGAGAGAGGGAGAGAGGAGGAGGGCAGAGTGCGTGTATGACAAAGACACGAAGAGTGTGTGTGCGAGAGGTATTACCATAAAATGAGGCGATAGTGTGCGTGTGCACGATCGAGAGGGCGTGTCTCAAGAAGGGACAAAAAATCTACATAGATACAAGGAGCGAAAGTGTGCGGTGGATGGATAAACCTATCTAGAGGCTGGTCGATCAATGTTTGTGAGAGAGATATGAGTCAAGGGTGCGAAAGCGAGAGTTTTGTGTGTGAGAGAGAGAGACGGTAGTCGGTAGGGGGATCCAAAGCTGGAGTTGTGTGTGTGTGTGAGTGAGTGAGAGAGAGGGGGGAGAGAGTTTGTCTAATCGGTAAACAAATGAATAATGTCAGTTCTGGAACGGAGATGAAGACGGAAAGGAGACCCCAACAAATGATGTGTGTGCGGGAGAGAGTAATTTTAGTGGTAGGAGCCATATCTAGAAAGATATAGGGTGCGTGAGAGAACCCTGGAGAGAAAGGCAAAGTGAAAGACGAGCAAGAGTGTGTGTGTGGCGGTGAAAAAGAAAGCTTAGGTAGCTATAGTGATACCAGAGAATGATAGAGACATGAGAGATAATGAAAACTATGTAATCTATGAAGATAGAGAGAGTGTGACACTTCTCGAGGGAGACGATGAGAGACCGTGTTTGCAAAAAACGGAGAAGCATGTACTGAGCGTGCGGGTGAGATGGAGAAAAGAGAGTGGTAGCTACATGAAGGAGTACACGAGAGAGACCTAGAGAGAGATGGGCATGAAACAAGATTCAAATATTTAGTTGTGTGCATAGAAGATGTCAACATAAAAGGGATTAAAATATTTGAATTCCAGATGATGATACATGTAATTCATACTCGAACCAAAATTGATCTATCAAACATGCATACTAATTTGAATTTGCGCGCGTGTATGTTATTTAATATATTGATATTACCGATCCATACATTTGAGCTGAACATAATTTGGTTTCAAAAATTTGAATTCAAAGTCGAACATAATTTGGTTTCAAAATTTTGAATTCAAAGTCGAACATAATTTGGTTTCAAAAATTTGAATTCAACCTTATGATTTTGAGATCATTGCATTTGTAAATCATATTTTATATATAAATGAGCAAAAATCTTTGTTGTGCTTTTGAAAGTATATACAAAAAATGATGTATATAGATTTGTATTCGAATACAAAATGGATCCGGCCCGAAAAAAAATACAAAATGGATTCGAATTGACTTGGCACGGTAAACGTGCACTCTTTTTCTGCAAAAAAATTGAACGAAACGGGGAAACCCGCAGTAACCGCCCGAAACCAAAATCTACGAGATGGAAATTACTACCTATCCCTGACACGCAAAGCCTATCGGCTTGATTTCTATAGGTTTCGATAGGGGTAGGCTTGTAATTTTCACTCAAACGTGACATAACCGCCTCCGCCTCTCACCTCCCCGGATTCAAACACGATGGGCGCCAAAACACAGTTTCTCCTCGGCCGAAATCGCCTCTCACCTCCCCAATTCATACATGGTGGGCGCTAAAACAAACTATCCTCGACCGAAATCTCCGTCGGCAAATATTCGGTGTATGCGAGATTACCGTCCTATCCCCAACCGACTAATATTGTTGTGATGTAGGAAATTTTAAACGGGGGCTAAGTTTGTAAATTTCCTCGCATTTGAGACAAGCGCAACATGAAGACATGGTTCCCCCTACCTCTCTCCCTCCATTTCCCCATTCGTACTCCGTGGGCGCCAAAACACCCTCTCCACAGCAGTCTCCTCCGTCCGCCACCCCATCCACTGTCGTCCTCCTCCATCATGCCGGAGTTGATACCCTGACGCCGTCCTCCATTATAAGAGATCGACCTCTCTCATCCACAGCTTCGGACCAGAATCCTTGCATCACGTCCTCTCGCTTCATCCACGCCATCGTCCACCTTGCCGAGGCCGCTTGTACGACCGTCTCGTCCACCGCGCCAGGATATTTCCCTCGCCGCCACCGTCTGCCCTCCTAGATCTCCTTCCACGCCACCGACAGCCATCGCTACCACAGCACCCTCATCACCTCAGCAGATGCTTACATGGCGCCACACCAGAGGCGGTACTCTTTCGTATTTGCTCAAGTTATTTATCTCAGCAAGAAAATAGATCGCCACTGCTTTACTGTGATTTCTTGTCCATCACTTAGAATCTTACTTATTAGTTGAAACCAAACATTGGTTGCGAAGTTGCCTTTATCCAGTTTGCACCTTCAGATCCGCCATGGCACGCTCACCACTATACTCGCAATGCTTATGGTTTTCCCCTTTTATATTCCACATTAGCTTAAATGACAGTCGATTGAATTTGAAATTGGGGTCAGTCCATTTTTGGGAGTTCACCGAAGAGAAGGAAGGGGCTCACCAGAGGGCTGCCCCATTATCTATCTTAGGGTTTCGGGTGGGGACAGTGGTTGTGGGGGGCTGCCGTCGGGCTATGGTGGGGCCTCGCCGGAGGCAAAACTTGACGCGGGTGGGGGGCTGGGGTGGGGTTGGCTAGAGGGATGGCCGGGGGCGGCGGAAGACCAGAGGTGGTGGACGGTTCAGCGGAGGGTGGGGGCCGGTGGTTCGGCCGGCGGCCCGTGCAGTGGTCTGTAGGGGAAGAAAAAGAGGCGAGGAAGAAGAAGGGTTAGGAGGCGTAGGATCTTCATCCAACCGCCTAAAATGGTCGACTGACGCAAATGACGATAGTCAGGCGACTTGCATGTAGACATTCCCTTTATATTCAGTGTACCATCATCCTAGGTGCTTCGAGACGTGCTAGCACTGCTCCTCAACCCATCAAGCTAAACAACATGCCACTCATAATTCCAAACTTTGTTGCTCAAATACGAATCTGATATGATGCTGATATTACTAAAACAGAGAATGTTTAATTGGTCAGCTAATGTTCCTGCTTTACTTTCAAAAAGCACGTGCGACACATATAGAGAGACAGCAGGGAGTTGCATTCTTTATGCTCTCTGGTTCATCATGTGTGGGCAACGAACATTTTATTATCCAAAATCTGCTTGCTCTTCTTTAGCATGTTCCTCTTCTGTTCTTCTTTAATAAGTACTCTCTTCGTTCCTAAATATAAGTCTTTGTAGAGATTTCTCCATGGACTACATACGGAGCAAAATGAGTGAATCTACACTCAAAAATGTATCTATATAAACCCATATGTGATCCATAGTGGAATCTCTACAAAGACTTATATTTAGGAACAAAGGGAGTATAATAGTTGTACAGTATTGCGCCTTCCGTTTGCAGTGTACAGGTCTATTCGGTCGCCTGTCATGGACGCTTTCAACTCTTCGTGTTGGTCTGCCCTAATATCCAGGAAATGCTGGGAGCTGTGTCGCCTTTGAGAGTTAGACTGATAGTAACAGTATTGCGCCTTCCGTTGTAGAGAGCTGGTATCCGAAGCCTTTCTCGTCGTACCGGCAATACTAGCACATATTTTCCAGCAAGTTCCACTTTCCTGATTTTACTCGTGATGCTTAGGGTTTTCTCATTATATCTACACTATGATCTGCATAGGTGCTTTGTGTCCTACTAGCAGCCGTCCACCCTTTAAAGCCAAACAACACACCAATCATAATTCCAAAGCTTAGTTGTTCCAATACGAATGTGACATGATATTCATATTAGTTAACAGACATACATTTAATTGGTCAGCTAATGCTCCCACTTGAGTTTCCAAATGCATGTGGCCACATAGAGAGAGACAGCATGGAATTGCATTTCTTTGGATGCTCTGATTCATCATGGGTGGGCAACCAACATTGTATAGAAAGAAACAGAATCTCCATAATATGCTTCCTCTTCTATTCTTTAAAATGTTCCTCTCTTGTTCTTCTTTAATAAGTAAACTATGTTCCTCGTCAAGAAGGCAAGCAGGGACATCTGCAGTCGATAGGTCTATTTGGCCGCTTCTGCAAGTTGCTTTCAACAATTCGAGTTGGTCTGCCATAATATCCAGGAAATGTTGGGAGTTGTGCGGCCTTTGAGAGACTAGATTGATAGTAACAGTAGCGCGCCTTCAGGTGAATAGAGCTGGCCTATAGGTGATCGATAGGCTTTCGATTAGTGGCGGCAATACAACCCCATATTTTCTAGCCAGTTCCACTTCCCCGATTTACTTATGATGCTTATGGTGTCCCCCTTTTATCGACACTACAATATGCATAGTGGCTTTGTGTCGTATTAGCAGCACTCCATCCTTCAAGCGAAACTACATGCCACTCATATTTCCAAAGCTTACATTTAATTGGTCAGCTAATGTTACTACGTGAGTTTTGAAATGCATGTGCGCCACCTATAGAGACATGTTGGAATACTATTTCTCTATGCACTCTCGTTGTCATGGTTTCGCAATAAACTTTCAATACAACATATTATGAACCTATCATCTGCCAACTATCCTTACTTCTGGAGCACCCAACAGGGAGCCTATTTTTTGTGTAGTTGTGCTAGATTATATTATTGTACGCACCAAATTACAGCACACAAGGGCTCTCTCATCAAAATGCAGTAATAGCACACAAGGGTTTACAAGGACCCCCTATTATATTAGAATATCCTCTGCATTACAAAGATAATCTCACTACTACTTATGTTGTCATGCTTCTCAAATATTGAACAAAATCACAATGAATATGAGAATGCGCACATCAGAAGAGTATCACGGAACAGTGCAATGACTAACAAACATGGCATCGATGCATTGAGTTCCATTCTGGATGGAATGAAGCCCACACGCTCCGCACCTATAGATTCGTGTTCAGAATATGATCCTAATGACTATTCTGAGCTCAAGGAGTCAAAGGCAGATGGCCTATCCTGTTCACCCTACAAGGTGACTGTTCTAATTTAGCAAGGTTTTATTGGTTGCACGTAACTTGCGTAAGCTGTCTTGCGTTTCTTCTGCTTCTTTGCACCGCCATGTGCTTAGTTTACTCATCATATATGTGAAGTTGCCATGCCCACCCATTATCAATACGCATTCCATTTGTCATCATACCATGTTTTTACATTCATATGCTGCTCTTGTGTATCGGACATCCAAAAGGAAGAGAGTGATTGCAGAACCTGAATGAGTAGTAGCAAAGTCCTTGAAAAAGGTGGTGGTACCGCAGAAATCAAACAGCACCCCACTTATATTAGTGATAGAACTAGTGCCACAAAACCTAGGATATCGCAACTATGCTGCTCGCTGCTTTGCTCTTGTTAGTACCTGTTGTCTTGTATCATTGTACTTACATTCATACCTGGTTGATTATGTGACATCAGTGTGCATGATAACCTGCATATCCATTGTTCTCTCCTAATTATCAAATATATATTAATGCTTACATTAATGTAGAATAAACCCAATGCTTATGAAGAAGTTTAGCTCTACATTGTTCTTGTAAGTATCTGTTGTCCTTTATCACTGTACTTATACTGTCAGCTAGTTGTTCATGTACCATCACTTTGCAGCTTATTTTCCCTTGGCATCCATTTTGTACACATATGATCTATGTTTACTCTTACTGAAATGTTGAATAAAACCAATGCTACTGAAGATGTTTATCTCTGCATTACTCTTGTCAGTACCTTTTGGTTGTATGTTGTACCTACATTTATAGCTAGTTGATTATGTAGCATCACTCTGCATCTTAGCTTAAATAATCTCCATTTGTTCCTATATTATCACTTCTATATTTACTCTTAACAAAATGTAGAATAAAGGCAATGCTTATGAAGAAGACTCTATGGTAAACTTCTTGAATTGCCCGCCCATCAACATGGAAAAGGGCTTTATAGAGCCGGTCTTCATTACTAACGTATGTTTGTCCTTCTCGAGCCTTCAAACTTTGTTGTGTATATTTGGATAGCAATGACTGCAACTGCTGTTTATTTTTGTTGTTTGCATCAAATTGCATGTTTAAAGTTTATTATGAAGTTCATAAACATAAGTTTCTCCTTCTCAATTTCAATTTTTAGTTGTACAACCTAGTTCCTTATTCATACCATGTAAATTAAACTAAACATAGCAAATGATCTTCCTTAGCACTGCATGTATGCTTGTTGATCTGTAATCCAGTGGTGTGGTCAAACTACCAACTCCAGGACAATGTCATATCCTGCTATGTCTTAACTATGAACAACGCATATTATGTTCATGTTATTTAAATCGTGTCTCTTTATTTACCAATCTGAAATGGGATAAATTGACAGTAAACTCACCATCTATGCTTATACATTCTTTAGCACTGCATCTATGCTTGTGTTCTTAATCTGTAATCTAGTGGTGTGGTGAAGCTGGCCACTCCTGCATAATGCCATTTCCTACCATGTCTTAAGTGTGAACATTTTTTATTCTATTGTAATCTAGGTCTCTTTATTTGCCACTAAGAAATGGGATGAATCGACAGCACTGTTGCTTATATGTGCAAATCATGTTATCTGTCTGCTTTTTTCTCTTTCAGGGTGATATCACTGACGCCAAGTACTGCCATTGATGCTATGCAGCTAGAGTTGGATATAAACGTCAAACAAGTGCAGTCATCAGCTTGCTCAGGTTCTTGCCCTGCAGCTCCCAGGCAGGGCTAACCTTTCTTGAACTGTGTTGAAGTGTTGTTGGTTCTGTATATCATTTTAGGCGGCGTGTTTATTTGCACTGGTGGAGTCCTTTGATGCCCAGTGTATGTAATCTGCTATCTGGTTGCGCTTTATTATCACTGGCGGCAAACTTTTATGCCCAGTGCACATAATATGCCGTAATTTCTTTGTTGTATAGTCTAGGTATATTCTTCGTCATGATGCTGTAATTTAATTTCTGTATATGCTGTCGTCGCTCCCTGAAAAGGCCGTAGGCTTTGACGGAGCGCAATGAGCATAAACGTTCGGTTTATTATATAAAAAAATTATGGTACTAAAACTGGCCAGCCCACCAATCGTTGTAAATGGGCCGAAACATGGGCCTACAATCATGTTCGGCCAATAGCAGGCCGAGTAAACCAGTTGCCTAAGTTGGGCCAGAAAAAAGGATGGGCTTTTAATAGTTCAAAAGGTAGATTGGGCCTGAACGGTGTTGGAGGCCCATGATTGGCTCAACCGCAAGACGGGTCATTAACAGGCCAAAATATTTGTCGGGCCACATTTGGCCGAATAACATAATGGGTCATAAGCAGGCCGGATGCAAAGCGAGCCATCATTAGGGCCAGTTATCTCACAGGCCTGTAATGGGCCAATATTCAGGTTGGGCTAAAATATATCCACGAAGACTACGGGCCTTTAAGAGGTCGAAAGTCACTTCGGCCCAGAAACAGGCTCACATGTACCAATGGCCATTAACAGGTCGAAAGTAATATCGGGCTGAACTATTACATGGGCCTTTAAGAGGCCGTCCTTCAAATGGGCCCCCAATGGGGCCGAAAGCACAATGCCTATTAACGGGCCAGATCATATATGGGCCGTAATTTGGCCCAAAGAATGTCAGGCAGTTAATGGGCCGGATCCTATATGGGTCGTCATTTGGCCTAAAACATGGCAAACTGTTAACGGGCCGGATCTGATGTGGGCTGTCATTTGGCCCAAAACATGACAGAAATCTAGCTGGCCGAATCTTATGTGGGCCATAATTAGGCCCAAACCGTGGCAGGCTGTTAACGGGCCGACCCAGTAGAGTATGACAAAATCTTGTGGGCCCTTGGCTGGGCCGGCCTTTTTACCTTAAATGGGCTACTGTTGGGCCCTGCCACATGTCGAGGTAACATAGGCGCGTTCCCTCCAATGTACAGATGACATCTGTCCCAACACTAAGCCGACATGTGGATCCTCCGACGGATGAGAATTTTACACATGGAAAATCCCCATTGGTCTGAGCTGTTAACGGGTTATCGGATCCAAACCGGAACCCGATAGCTTAACGGCGACCCGTTACGGTGGATGCCACGTGTCGGTTACCCTTGACGAAAACACTTCCATGACGCGCCATTTATCGTCATGGAAGTGGACATTTCCGTGATGATAATTTTGGTATTGTCATGGAACACTTCTACGACAGCACAGGTATGACTATCTTGATTCTGTCATAAAATCGTCATGGATGTACATGCATGACAGAAAACGTGACCTACTGTGACAAACACGTATCACCACAGAAGCGGTTTTTTTTGTAGTGATGGTTGTCACTCACTCGCCTGCGACGCTTCCCTCCATGGTCCCGCGAGGTGGTCGTCCATCTAATTTAACCCAACAAGAGAGGTAAATTTGACGAACAAGGAGGATTATTTTCGGGTTGTGTTACGGTAGGAGTATATATTATGCGTCTAATAGGGGATGGGGACCAACATATACTATGTGTCATGAACCTCGCTTCGTGTGGGGACTTAAAGGTCTCCGAGGTAGGTGCCACGTCAAAGTTGTGCATATTAGGTATTCAAACATCACAACCACGCATCTTCATGCATGTGTTTGGCCCACATGCAAGCGATGGCGGTTGTCCTCTAGCACTCACTCACGGGGTTATCGACGAGATGCTTCGTCCACCTGTGTGCCCACTTGGTCAATCACTTTGACCAAGAGCGATAGAGGTTAATTTGACTTATAATTATGAGGGGATTAAATTTTGGTTCGTCTTATACGGTACATGTCATGCTGTGATATCATATAATATACTTTGAGCGCATGTGTACGCATGAATCCCTCCCACCAGATCAAAGTGGGGGGCCGGGGGGGAGCACGCGACGCGTCATGAACCTCGCTCTGTGTGGGGACTGTGCGATTTTCGACGCACGCGCCACATCAAAATGTTGTGCTTTTGGTATTCAAACATATGCATGCATCACGCATGTCCATACATATGTTTGGGCACATGCATGCATTGCTTGTCTTTGGACACTCTCCCTCACTTGGTTATCATTGACGGCCTATATATTCATGGGCCGGCGTGGACGTCCATCACTTCGACCGACAATGAGAGAGGTTACCAGGGTGGATTCTTCTTCTCTTGGTTCGTGTTACCGTATAGTCGTACGTCGATCATGGTGAGATTCCAGACCTAAATTTGAGCGCATGCGTACACATGAATCCCTATATATATGTACTATACACGTCGTGAACCCTTGCTCCGTGTGGGGAATTTCCGGTTCCAAAAGCACGGTGCCACATCAAAGTTGTGCATTGGGTATATTCAAACACCATACCACATAACACTTCCATACATATGTTTGGGCCACATGCACGTAGTGGTTATCTTCAGGCACTCCCTCGCGTGGTTATCAGGATAAGCTAGCCTATTTGTGGGGCCGCGTGTGGACGTCGTCCATCACTTTGACCCAACAACAAGAGAGGTTATACGACCAAAAGGTGGTGATTCTTCTTGGTCAGTGTGTTACAATACGTCTTGGTGAGATGCCCCCTCCCACCGACTCAAAAAGTGTGTGGGGGGGGGGGGACTTCACACTTGCTGAACCTACGTGGGGTCGGGGATGTCCGGTTAATTTGCGAGGCACATGTGCCACATCAAATTTATGAATTGGGTATTTAAATATCACACCACACCGTTTTCACACACGCACACATTGGGCCACCTGCAGGTGTGGTTCATATGTGGTCTCACCCATCTCACGCCACAAGCACACATTTGTGGGCCCGCACACGGTCCACATTTGACCGGAAGCAAAAGGGGGGGTTGACCATGATGTACTCCTTTTCTGTTTTGTGTTACGGTAGGGTGAGATGTCAGACCTAGCTATTTGGGGGCATGCGTTCATAGCTAGGATTCCCCTCCCGCCAACACGAAGTGTGTGTGGGGGGGCGGGGGGGACTCGCAATAATAATGTGCGCTTTGTGCGCCAGGTGCCACATCAAAGTTGTGCATTGAGTATTTGAACATCAAACCACCCTTTTCATACATTTATTTGGTCCACATGCAAGTGTGTTCGTGTTCAGACCCTTTCTCGCGTTTTTTGCCAACACACACACACACACAGACACACATGTTGGGCCACCCACAGGTATGGTTCGTATGTGGTCTCACCCATCTCTCGCCACAAGCACACATTTATGGGCCCGCACATGGTCCACATTTGACCGGAAGCAAAAAGGGGGGGGGGGTTGACCATGATGTACTCCTTTCGGTTTTGTGTTACGGTAGGGTGAGATGTCAGACCTAGCTAATTGGGGGCATGCGTTCATAGCTAGGATTCCCCTCCCGCCAACACAAAGTGTGTGTGTGTGGGCAGGGGGGGCTACCAATAATAACATGTGCTTTGTGCGATAGGTGCCACATCAAAGTTGTGCATTGGATATTTGAACATCAAACCACCCTTTTCATACATTTATTTGGTCCACATGCAAGTGCGTTCGTGTTCTGACCCTTTCCCGCATTTTTTTTCCAAATTTATAAACAGCAGATGAGTCGGATGAAGCAACCGTCTGCGATCGGCTATGCAACAGACACAGTTCCCTCGGACTACCCGTGTGCCGCGCCCGTGCCCCTGTCACCCACATCATCACAGTAGATTGGGCTCCACGAGGCTTCCCTCCCGCACTCGAAAATATCTACTCCCTCGCAATCTCGAAAATATCTACCCGCCTAGAGGGTTTTTCTATTTGATAGCACACGATTAGTATGTTTGGACCGTGTGTGATGTCTGTTACTCCCGCTCTGCTTCAATCCGTTGATCCAAATTTTCAGTAGCCCCGACATTTTACTCCCGCCTGCATCCCTAGCAATCTCAAAAATATCTGCTCAGCTGGAGTGCTTTTCTGTTTCATAGCACACGATTATTATGTTTTAACTGTGCGTGATGTTTGTTACTCCCGCCCCGCTCTGCTTCAATCCCTTGATCCAAATTTTCGGTAGCCCCACCATTTTACTCTCGCCTAGTAAAATTTTCAGTACCCGTGGCATTTCCTCAAACACCACCTTGGACCCCCTCCACACACACACCCCAAATCCTGCGCTCACCCCAAATCCCCCGCTCACACACACACACACCACCCCTCCCTCGCTCGAAACCCTAGCTAGGTCACCGCCGCTGCCGCGCTGACTCCATCGTCAACCTCTGCCGGTCTGCCCGTTCAAGTTACCCACCGATATACATACCCTCGCTGCCCTGAGTTTCTTAGATGACGCCTGCGAAACGCCCCCTTTCCCATAGATCCCCATCCCCACCCCCTCCCCCACTCCAGAGCGTCGCAGCCTAAGCCTGGCTACGCTTCCGGGGAGCTTGAGGAGCGAATGGCCCAAAAGAGCTTTACCATGGCCTCTTCGCCCGATGTTGGCAAGGTGGCCATCGAGGAAACTCACGACGATGACTGACCACAACCTTTCAACCAGCAGGCTAGAGTATTCTGGTATGTTGCGGACGCCGGCTACGACATCGAGGTCGTCGACGGCGATGGCTTGACGCGGGCTATGTCACAGGTTAGGTTGCCCAACCCCAACCCCTCGGGTTCGACAGCCGTTGATCTCATCGATGGCCCTGCCGCTGATCTCCTGTGGCTCGTTATGAACAATTTGCCATCCTTCATCGCCATGGAGCCCCTTTTGTCATTTCTGAAGGACATGTTCTGCGATGCTGGCTTGGGATCCTCAGCTGCCAAGTCAGACATCATCAATGGCGACCACGAGGAGGAGCCCATCTGTGACAAGTGAGGAAACCCATGATTTGTTTTGTCGTGCCTCTTCACCGGGGGAATCCCATGATTTGTTTTCTCGAACCCCTTTTGTAGTGAGAACCTGTCCAATATTTATTACTATATTTGGTTGTTTGCATTACGCCTTGTTTATTTCAATGGTTTTTGGTTGTTCGGTTGTTTGTAGTTAGAATATGTCCAGTTTCAATTGCCATCTTTGGTTGTTCGTAGTATGCCTTGTTTATTTCGGTTATTCACAATGTGATGTTCTATATGTGCTAGTATGAACTGTGCAGTTTAATTTCATCAATACCAATTTTAACAATAGCTCTATGAATGACTATATTTGGTTGATGTTAAGCATGTTGTATTTAACACGCCTTTCCATTTGATTTAACAATAACTAGTGTACATAGACCTGCACAATACATGTTTGAATGACTATATTTGCTTGTTTTTAAATGTTAGGCCTGTTGCAGTTAATAACACACCTTTCCACTTCTTGTTTTTCTTAACTAGCGTGCTTAAACCTTCGCCATGAAACTATCATTTGGAGATTATGTTGTCTACCATGGATATATTTGGTTGATGTTTAGCCTATTGTGCTTAACATGCCTTTAGATGTACTTACACATGACAATATTGGGAACAACTGCTGTTTACCATCAAGGTTAGTTTCATCTCATGGCTTATATATACTCACTGTTCAGGATATCGGTAGCTAGTACCATATAGGCCGGGGGCTGATAAGGGATTAATCGTTGAATCGAACATTTAACTGGATATATCTGTAACCCATTTATTGGTAGGTTAACTAGGGCCATATCTAACATATCTGAGGCTACATAGCAAGATGCATTGTACTGAATGACTAAATATGCAATCCTAGGCCACATAGCAACAAGGAAGGGTTGTTTGGTTCTAGGCCTAGGAGTGTCACACTTTACCATACAATGTTGCCAAACTTGCCAAAGGGTTAGTTCTTCAAAACGAGAGCCACAAGTTGGCACACCTAAGAGAATCTTGCCACACTTTTTGAGTGTATGTGATGTGGGACCATAGTGTGGCTTGCCTAAGATGTGGCTTGAACCAAACACACACCTAACCTTAGTGTGGCAACCTTTGGCAAACGTAGTCTCAAACCAAGAGTGTTACCTTAATGTTCTGATGAAGTCTAGATATACATAGAAGAGCAGCAAGAACACCAACAACACGGCAGCAGTTAACTGCAGTTAATCGGCTGATATTTTCTAAAATGTAATAAACTCCCTCCGCACCCTAATATAAGATGTTTATTCATCCACGCCGTGAGTATATTGGATGCTATAAGATCTTATATAATGGGACGGAGGGAGTGTTGTACTACATCATGTGCAATTGCTATTTAGCTTCTAATATTAACTTGGTGCTTTTAGGTACATGTCATTGGTAAAGATCTGTGCTTCGACCCTTTCTGCGTATGGGGCAATGAGATATTGATGAACCAGCATCAAGTGAGTGAATTGATAAAGATTGTTAGTAAAATGGGTCAAAAGATGACAATTAAACTATTTGTTTACACTTTATCCAAGACAACAGTGAACTGCAGCACGGTAAGTAAGAACTCTGTGGCCTTCTTTTTACTGCCCATAATGAGTTGTGTTAGATGACAATGTCTGAATCTCTTTCCTTTGAAGTGGTTCCCGAAGCAGTTTACTCAGGATTACCTCTCCAACTACATGATGGGTGGGCATGCCAAGGTTAAAGTATTTCTACTAGAACACAATGACTATCTAGATGTCCTCATGAGTCATGAAGAAAGTGAAGGATGGGCGGTCGCCCATCACAAGGGGCTGGACTGGAGTCGTGCGTGCCTTCTGCATGGAGGAGAGCACAATACGGGCATTCCGCTTCACCTTGTTCAGCAACCAGAATGTCTTTTGCATCTTTCTTTACCGTGTTTAATAGTACAAGTATACAACCCTGGTTGACCATTCTTTATTTGGTGCTTATGTAATTCTTGAATATATGTATCTGCGAATTGAATAATGCATTGGTTGTCTAACCTGATAGATATGAATAAAGTTATAGCCAACTTTCAAATTCAAATTCAAATTCGATACAATTTTAAATAGCAGCAATTTAATTAGGGTCGAAATATGCTCTATAGGTCATTACATCTTCGTGTGTGATATACTGATACATCTCCATCGTATCTATAACTTTTGATTGTTTCATGCCAATATTCTACAACTTTCATATACTTTTGTCAAGTTTTTATATTATTTTTGGGACTAACATATTGATCCGATGCCAGTTCCTATTTGTTGCATGTTTTTTGTTTCGCAGAATATCCATAACAAACGAAGTCCAAAAGTGATAAAAAATTACGGAGATTTTTTTTGGAATATTTGTGATTTTGGGGAAAAAGAATCAACGCGAGACGATGCCCGAGGGGCCCACAAGCTCGAGGGGCGCGCCCCCCTACCCTGGGCGTGGCCAGGAGGCTTGTGGGGCCCTGTAAGGGGGTTGGTGCCCTTCTTTCGCCACAAAAAAGATAATATCCAGGTAAAAATCGTGTTAAAATTTTAGCCCAATCGGAGTTACGGATCTCCGGGAATTTAAGAAACGGTGAAAGGCCAGAAAACAGGAACGCGAAACAGAAGAGAAACGGAGAGATAAATCCAATCTCGGAGGGGCTCCCGCCCCTCCACCACCATGGAGGCCATGGACTAGAGGGTAAACCCTCCTCCCATCTGGGGGGCGGGGGGGTCAAGGAAGAATAAGAAGGAGGGGGGCTCTCTCTCCCCCTCTCTCCCGGTGGCACCGGAACGCCGCCGGGGCCATCATCATGACAACGATCTACACCAACAACTTCGCCGCTGTCATCACCAACTCTCTCCCCCTCTATGCAGCGGTGTAACACCTCTCCTCCCCATTGTAATCTCTACTTAAACATGGTGCTCAATGCTATATATTATTTCCCAATGATGTATGGCTATCTTATGATGTTTGAGTAGATCTGTTTTGTCCTATGGGTTGATTGATGATCATGATTGGTTTGAGTTGTATGTTTTATTATTGGTGCTGTCCTATGGTGATCTCCGTGTCACGCAAGCATGAGGGGTCCCCGTTTTAGGGTGTTGCAATATGTTCATGATTCGCTTATGGTGGGTGGCGTGAGTGATAGAAGCACAGACCCGAGTAAGTAGGTTGTTGCGTATGGGAGTAAAGAGGACTTGATACTTTAATGCTATGGTTGGGTTTTACCTTAATGATCTTTAGTAGTTGCGGATGCTTGCTAGAGTTCCAATCATAAGGGCATATGATCCAAGTAGAGAAAGTATGTTAGCTTATGCCTCTCCCTCATATAAAATTGCAATAATGATTACCGGTCTAGTTATCGATTGCCTAGGGACAAATAACTTTCTTGTCACAAAAAGCTCTCTACTAAAACTAACTTAATTGTTTCTTTATCTAAACAGCCCCTAGCTTTTATTTACGTGTTCTTTATTATCTTGCAAACCTATTCCTTTACACCTACAAAGTACTTCTAGTTTCATACTTGTTCTAGGTAAAGCGAACATTAAGCGTGCGTAGAGTTGTATCGGTGGTCGATAGAACTTGAGGGAATATTTGTTCTACCTTTAGCTCCTTGTTGGGTTCGACACTCTTACTTATCGAGAAAGGCTAGAATTGATCCCCTTACTTGTGGGTTATCAAGACCTTTTTCTGGCGCCATTGCCGGGGAGCAATAGCGTGGGGTGAATATTCTCGTGTGTGCTTGTTTGCTTTATCACTAAGTAGATTTTATTTTCTGTTCTAAGTTGTTTTATATCTTTAGTTATGGATATGGAACACGAAATACCAAAAAAATTAGGTGTCATTGCTACTCATGGAGATGGGGAACCTCCTAAAACCCTTGATACTCGTTATGTGAAAAATATGAAACACTACTTTGATAATCCTGAGAAAACCCCATTCAACTTGATAATGGGAGACACGTTGGATCAACGTGAATACTTTAGGGATTATCGCTTGACTCAAAAAGGGAAACTGTTATGGGATCAAATTGAAATGTTGCATTGGTATGCTTGGAATTTATGCTTGAGATTTGATTATACTTGTTGCTCTAGGATGAAGGTTCCACACCTTCCCTTTTCATGTAAATTTAAGGATAATGAAACCATGGCTTCTTATGCTAATAGTATATATGATTACTATGATGTGGAACGAATAGAAGAATTTGTTGCTTTTAAGGGTGCTTATGAAATTGAATCTTTGTTTGAAAAGTGTGAAAATTTTGATGATGCTGTTTATAGACCTAAAAATTATGCTATACTTAAATATTGCTATGATAATTATGAATATAATGCCGATATTAATGAGTTTATTGAGAAAGTCTCCGCTGTCCAAGAAGAGACTAATACTTTGCAGAAAACTATGGAAGAAGAAATTGATGACACTATGAGCTCATTAGATGAAAAAGATGACGAAGAGAACGAAGAACAAAAGGACCAAGAGCGGATTAGCTACCCGTGCCTGATGTCGCTTGAAACTGCGTCGGTATTTCCCCAAAGAGGAAGGGATGATGCAGTACAGCTACGGTAGGTATTTCCCTCAGTTATGAAACCAAGGTATCAATCCAGTAGGAGAACCAAGCAACACTATGTAAACGGTACCTGCACACAAAGAACAAATACTTGCAACCCGACGCGTAAGAGGGGTTGTCAATCCCTCCACAGTAAAAAGATAGATAAATTTGTGGTAGATTGGATAAATAGCTCTTGATAAAATGCAAAATAAAATAAGTAACAAAAAAGTGCAGCAAGGTATTTTTTGGGTTTTTGGAATAATAGATCTGAAAATAAAAACGAATAAAAATATACCTCAAAGCAAATACGATAAAGAATAGACCCGGGGCCGTAGATTTCACTAGTGGCTTCTCTCGAGAAAATAGCATACGGTGGGTAAACAAATTACTATTGGGCAACTGATAGAAGATTGAATAATTATGACAATATCCAAGGCAATGATCAATATATAGGCATCACGTCCAAGATTAGTAGACCGACTCCTGCCTGCATCTACTACTATTACTCCACACATTGACCGCTATCCAGCATGCATCTAGTGTATTAAGTTCATGAAGAAACGGAGTAATGCAATAAGAACGATGACATGATGTAGACGAGATCTATTCATGTAGGAATAGCCCCCATCTTGTTAACCTTAATAGCAATGATACATGCGTGTCTTGCTGCCCCTTCTGTCACTGGGAAAGAACACCGCAAGATCGAACCCATCATAAAGCACCTCTTCCCATGGCAAGAAAAATCGATCTAGTTGGCCTAACTAAACCAAAGATTCAAAGAAGAAATACGAGGCTATAAATAATCATGCATATAAGAGATCAAAAGAAGACTGAAATAATATTCATGGATATAGATCTGATCATAAACTCAAACTTCATCGGATCCCAACAAACACACCGCAAAAAAGATTTACATCAAATAGATCTCCAAGAGACCATTGTATTGAGAATCAAAAGAGAGAGAGGAAGCCATCTAGCTACTGCATACAGACCCGTAGGTCTATGGTGAACTACTCACGCATCATCGGAGAGGCACCAATGAGGATGATGAACCCCTCCGTGATGGTGTCTAGATTGGATCTCGTGGTTCTAGAACTTGCGGCGGCTAGAATTGTGTTTCGTCGACTCCCCTAGGGTTTTTGGAATATTTGGGAATTTAAAGGGCGAAGAGGCGGTGCGGGAGGTCACCGAGGTGGGTACAACCCACCTGGGCGCGCCTGGGCCTCCTGGCACACCCAGGTGTCTTGTGCTCACCTCGGGCCTCCCCTCTGGTACTTCTTTGGCCCACTAGGTGTCTTCTGGTCCAGAAAAAATCTCCAAAAAGTTTCGTTGCGTTTGGACTCCGTTTGATATGGATATTCTGCGAAGTAAAAAACAAACAAAAAATAGCAACTGGCACTGGGCACTATGTCAATAGGTTAGTCCCAAAAAATGATATAAAGTTGCTATAAAATGATTGTAAAACATCCAAGAATAATAATATAACAGCATGGAACAAGCAAAAATTATAGATACATTGGAGACATATCAGCATCCCCAAGCTTAATTCCTACCCGTCCTCAAGTAGGTAAATGATAAAAACAGAATTTTTGATGTGGAATGCTGCCTAACATGTTCATCACATATTCTTTTCTTTTGTAGCATTGACATTTGGACTTTTATATGGTTCAAAGCAATAGTCTAGTTTTGACATGAAGATTTCAATACTCAAGCATATCAACAAGCAACCATGTCTTTCAAAATATCAACACTAAAGAAAGTTATCCCTAGCCCATCATGCTCAATCATTGATCCATTCATGAAACGCACTCGCATATTAGCTACATCCAATGCTCAAGTATGATCATAGTGCTCCCTAGTTGGTGCTTTATAAGAGAAGATGGAGACTCAAAAAATAAAAATTGCATAAAGTAAATAGATAGGCCCTTCGCAGAGGGAAGTAGGGATTTGTAGAGGTGCCAGAGCTCAAAGCTTAAATTGAGAGATAAATTTTTTTGAGAGGCATACTTTTCCCGTCAACGAAAATGACCGAGTAATTCCCAACACTTTCCATGCTAGATATATCATAGGCAGTTCCCAAACATAAAATAAAGTTTATTCCTTTTTCCATCATTCTTTCACAATCCATGGCTAGCCGTATCCATGGGTGCCTTCCATACCAACACTTTCCAAGGAATTTATTATTTGACAACATAAAGTAAATTTCTTTTTCATTTTTGGACTGGGCATCCCTATTACCGCCGTACTCATGTGCAATGACAAGTGAGTAAACACTCATCTTGAGAATAACACATCTAGCATGGAAAATATTGGCCACCCCCTGCCGCTTCATGAGCGGTACGAGCACACAAAAAGGAAATTCATTATGAAAATTAGAGATGGCACATACAAATTTGCTTAGAACGGCATGGAAATACCGCATATGGGTAGGTATGGTGGACTCATATGGCAAAACTGGGTTTAAAGATTTTGGATGCACAAGTAGTATTTCTACTTAGTACACGTGGAGGCTAGCAAAAAGATTGAGAAGCAACCAACCAAGAAACAAAAAATCACATAAGCGATCATTAAGCATAACTAACACCGAATAATGCACCACAAGTAGGATGTAATTTCATTGCATAACTATTGACTTTCGTGCTTGCATAGGGAATCACATACCTTAACACCAATATTCTTACTAATGCTTAATTACTCACCAACATGACTCACATATCACTATCATCATATCTCAAAACTATTACAAAGAATCAAGTTTATTTTGTCCAGTGATCTTCATGAAAGTTTTTATTATATCCCTCTTGAATATCTATCACTTTGGGACTAGTTTCATATATTGCAATTGCTTTTGACAAGCTCAACTAAATCTAAGTGAAGAACATGAGCATAAAATTTTCGTCTCTCAAAATAATATAAGTGAAGCATGAGAGAATTTCTTCAGAATTTTACTAACTCTCAAATAAGTCTAAGTGAAGCATGAGAGCATTTCTTCAAAAATATTAAAGCACATCGTGCTCAAAAAGATATAAGTGAAGCACTAGAGCAATTCCATAGCTCAAAAAATTTAAGTGGAGCATATAGAGCATTTCTAACAAATCATAGCATAATTTTGGCTCTCTCAAATAGGTGTGTTAAGAAAGGATACTTGTGAAAAACTAAAAAGCAAAACAAGCAAAGACTCATATAATACAAGACGCTTCAAGCAAAACTCATGATATGTGACGAATAAAAATATAGCTCCAAGTAAAATATCGATGGTCGTTAGAAGAAAGAGGGGATGCCTTCCGGGGCATCCCCAAGCTTAGTTGCTTGGTTCTACTTGAATATTAACTTGGGGTGCCATGGGGTATCCCCAAGCTTAGGCTCTTTTCACTCCGTATTCCTTCATCCATCGCGATCCCACCCAAAACTTGAAAACTTCAATCACACAAAACTTAACAAAACCTTCATGAGATCCGTTAGTATAAGAAAACCAATCTTTACTTTAAGTACTATTGCAAACCCATTCAAATTTTGTTATTGCATTATATCTACTATATTCTAACTTTTCCATGGCTTATACCCCCGATACAATCCATAGATTCATCAAAATAAGCACACAATGCAAAGAAAACAGAATCTGTCAAAAACAGAATAGTCTGTAAAGATGTGAACTGTTCTTATAGTTTTGTAACTCCAAGAATTATGAAAAATTAGGACAACGGAGGAAATTTGAATATCAATCTTGTGTAAAAAATTCAGAAGTTTTCGTTGCTTCTGTAAATTTAAACAGTTCTGTTACTAGACGCAAAAGTTTCTATTTTTCAACAGGATCAAATCAACTATCACCAAAGCTATCCCAGAGGCTTTACTTGGCACAAATACTAATTAAAACATAAAAAAAACACAATCATAACAGAGGCATAATTGTGTAAACACTAAAGAACAGGAAGAAAAAGGCAAAAATAAATTTTATTCATTGGGTTGCCTCCCAACAAGCGCTATCGTTTGATGCCCCTAGCTAGGCATAATACATAGATTCAAGTATTGTCATCTTTCTTCTTATTTTCCATAGATGTGTTCTTGTCAGGAGGTTTTGCAAAAATAACTTGAAACACATTATCCATAGAAATGTTAGCATTATGAAGTTTCCCATCTACATATCCCCTTTGATTTCCGGCCACAATCCAAGAATATTGTTGATTAACATCATTGAAAACTTGTTGGATTATATCTAAAACTGGGATTTCCTTTTTAAGGTTCTCATAAAAAATTTGATTATTTCCAAGAAAATGTCTCAACATATAATCACTATTATAAAGGATCTCATTTATCACCGGTTTTTCATGGTTCATACCATAAAAATAAAAAAATTCCCTAGCTTCCCATACTATGTAGTCAAATTCATTCATAAGAATAAGGGTAGCTAACTTTTTAGCTTTAGGATCCTTTATAACGGGTAGCTCATAAAACAATCTCTGCAAGGTAGGGTGGGTACGGATAAATCTATTTTCAAGTTTCAGAACTAGTGTTGAAATAGCTTCCGCATAAGATTTAGTTCGTTTAAGTATAGGAGCATCATCAAGAGTCAAATTTCCAACACAATTGAAAAATTCTTGGATATGTTCTTTTCCCATAACATTCCCTTGCCCCAAAACAAAAGTTTTAGCATCCAGATTGCTAGATCGTCCAATTTTAGGAGTTAGGCCATCATCTATTTCTGCCATACCAAAGTCACTCGTGATGACAAGAAAAATCGATCTAGCCCAACACAATTGAAAGAACGCCGCAAGATCGAACCCATCACAAAGCACCTCTTCCCATGGCAAGAAAAATCGATCTAGTTGGCCTAACTAAACCAAAGATTCGAAGAAGAAATACGAGGCTATAAATAATCATGCATATAAGAGATCAAAAGAAGACTCAAATAATATTCATGGATATAGATCTGATCATAAACTCAAAGTTCATTGGATCCCAACAAACACACCGCAAAAAAGAGTTACATCAAATAGATCTCCAAGAGACCATTGTATTGAGAATCAAAAGAGAGAGAGGAAGCCATCTAGCTACTGCCTACGGACCCGTAGGTCTATGGTGAACTACTCACGCATCATCGGAGAGGCACCAATGAGGATGATGAACCCCTCCGTGATGGTGTCTAGATTGGATCTCATGGTTCTGGAACTTGCGGCGGTTGGAATTGTGTTTCGTTGACTCCCCTAGGGTTTCTGGAATATTTGGGAATTTATAAGGCGAAGAGGTAGTGCAGGAGGTCACCGAGGTGGGCACAACCCACCTGGGCATGCCTGGGCCTCCTGGCGCGCCCAGGTGTCTTGTGCTCACCTCGGGCCTCCCCTCTGGTACTTCTTTGGCCCACTGGGTGTCTTCTGGTCCAGAAAAAATCTCCAAAAAGTTTAGCTGTGTTTGGACTCCGTTTGATATGGATATTCTGCGAAGTAAAAAAACAAGCAAAAATCAGCAACTAGCACTAGGCACTATGTCAATAGGTTAGTCCCAAAAAAATGATATAAAGTTGCTATAAAATGATTGTAAAACATCCAAGAATGATAATATAACATCATGGAACAAGCAAAAATTATAGATACGTTGGAGACATATCAGTGCCCACCTTCTAATGAGAGTAACTCTTCAACTCATACATTGTTTAATTTCCCTTTGTGCTTATCGAAGGATGAATGCTATCAGATTGCTATGATCCTTTGGATTCGTTTGAAATGTCCCTTTTTGATGAAATTGATGCTTGCTATGCTTGTGACCATGATGCCAATATGAATTATGCTTAGGGAGATGAACTTTCTATAGTTCCTTATGTTAAGAATGAAATTGTTGCTATTGCACCCACACATGATAGTCCTATTATCTTTTTGAAATCTCCCAACTACACTATATCGGAGAAGTTTGCTCTTATTAAGGATTATATTGATGGGTTGCGTTTTACTACTACACATGATGATTTTGATGAATATAATATGCATGTGCTTGCTGCTCCTACTTGCAATTATTATGAGAGAGGAACCACATCTCAACCTCTCTACATTTCCAACACAATAAAATTGCAAGAAACTGTTTATACTATGCATTGGCCTTTACTAGATGTGCATGAATTGTTCTTTTATGACATGCCGATGCATAGCAAGAGAGTTAGACTTCGTCATTGCATGATATATGTTGCTTTGTGCTCACTACTAAAATACAAATCATTGTTAATTAAAATTGGCTTTGATATACCTTGGGATCCAGGTGGATCAATTACTTGAGCACTTTATGCCTAGCTTAATGGCTTTAAAGAAAGCGTTGCCAGGGAGACAACCCGGAAGTTTTAGAGAGTCATTTTATTCTGTTGTGTGCTTTTAAAAAGTTAAAAACAAAAAATATAGAGGGGAACCTAAAACTTTTCAAAAAGAAAAGTGAAACTAAGAAAGACGAGCACCGTTGAAGTGGGGGAGCTCCTTGAACTTTGTTCATGCCCATGGAAACTTTGCGAATCTTGAATTGTAGAAACTTTTCAACAAAAATAATTATCCCCTTGTAAAAATCCATTGTATTATCAAAATAATGTGCCAAGATTTGCCTTTAGGATGATTACATTGCTTGTTTGGTATGTGCAGTGCAAAAACAGAAACTTTGGCTGTAGTGCTTGAATTTACATTTTTACTGAAATGTTAAAAGTTTCTGAAATTTCTACACAGTACTGCTATGCAATTTTTTTATTTTGTCCTAATTTTTCAGAATTTTTGGAGTTACAGAAGTATGGTCAATGTTCAGATTACTACATGATGTTCTGTTTTTGACAGATTCTATTTTTTATGCATTATTTTGCGTGTTTTGATGGAACTATGGATTGTATCGGCGATATAAGCCATGGTGAAGTTAGAGTACAGTAGTTATAATGCAAAAATAAAATATGAATGGGTTTGCAACAGTACTGAAAGTGGTGACTTGCTTTATTATACTAATGTATCTCACGAGGGTTTTGTTAAGTTTTGTGTGATTGAAGTTTTCAAGTTTTGGGTGAGATCACGATGGATGAAGGAATAAGGAGTGGCAAGAGCCTAATCTTGGGGATTCCTGAGGCACCCCAAGGTAATATTCAAGGACTCCCAAGCAACTAAGCTTGGTGATGCCCCGAAAGGCATCCCATCTTTCTTCTAACGATCATCGGTAATTTTACTTGGAGCTATATTTTTATTCGTCACATGATATGCGTAAATTCTTGGAGCGCCGTGTGTTTTTTATTTTTATTTTAATAATGCACCATGATGGTATGATAAAGT
Source organism: Thinopyrum elongatum (assembly GCA_011799875.1). Classification (NCBI taxonomy): domain Eukaryota; kingdom Viridiplantae; phylum Streptophyta; class Magnoliopsida; order Poales; family Poaceae; genus Thinopyrum; species Thinopyrum elongatum. The sequence continues at coordinate 338,869,975 of CM022302.1, forward strand.
CCTTGGTTGATTTACAGAATGCTCTATGCACTTCACTTATATCTTTTCAGTATGGCTTTATAGAATGCTTCACATGCTTCACTTATATCATTTGAAGTTTGGATTGCCTGTTTCTCTACACATAGAAAACCGCCATTTGTAGAATGCTCTTTTGCTTCACTTATATTTGTTAGAGTGTGGGCATATCTTTTGTAGAAAGAATTAAACTCTCTTGCTTCACTTATATCTATTTAGAGAGTCAACAGGAATTGGTCATTCACATGGTTAGTCATAAAATCCTACACAAAACTTGTAGATCACTGAATATGATATGTTTGATTCCTTGCAATAGTTTTGCGATATAGAGATGGTAATATGTGGGAGGTACTAGTGAATGATTGTGGTTTACTAAGAATATTGGTGTTAAGGTTTGTGATTCCCGAAGCATGCACGTATAGTCTCTCGTTATGCGATGAAATTGGAGCATGATTTATTATTGATTGTCTTCCCTATGAGTGGCGGTTGGGGACGAGCGACGGTCTTTTCCTACCAATCTATCCCCTAGGGGCATGCGTAGTAGTACTTTGCTTCGAGGGCTAATAAACTTCCGCAATAAGTATGTGAGTTCTTTATGACTAATGTTAGTCCATGGATTATACGCACTCTCACATTTCCGCAATTTGATAGCCTCTTCGGTACCGTGCATTGCCCTTTCTCACCTCGGGAGTTGGTGCAAACTTCACCGGTGGATCCAAACCCCGTGATATGATACGCTCTATCACACATAAGCCTCATTATATCTTCCTCAAGACAGCCACCATACCTACCTATTATGGCATTTCCATAGCCATTCCGAGATATATTGCCATGCAACTTCCATCATCATATACATGACTTGAGCATTCATTGTCATATTGCTTTGCATGATCGTAAGATAGCTAGCATGATATTTTCATGGCTTGTCCATTTTTTGATATATTTGTTATGCTAGATCATTGCACATCCTGGTACACCGCCAGAGGCATTCATATAAAGTCATATTTTGTTCTAGTATCGAGTTGTAAGTAAATAAAAGTGTGATGATCATCATTATTAGAGCATTGTCCCAGTGAGGAAAGGATGATGGAGACTATGATTCCCCCACAAGTCGGGATGAGACTCCAGACGAAAAAAGAGAGGCCAAAAAGAGCCCAAAAAAAATAGAAAACAAAAAAAATGAAATGAGAGAAAAAGAGAGAAGGGGCAATGCTACTATCCTTTACCACACTTGTGCTTCAAAGTAGCACCATGTTTTTCATATAGAGAGTCTCCTATGTTGTCACTTTCATGTACTAGTGGGAATTTTTATTATAGAACTTGGCTTGTATATTCCGATGACGGGCTTCCTCAAATGCCTGAGGTCTTCATGAGCAAGCAAGTTGGATGCACACCCACTTAGTTTTCAGTCTGAGCTTTCATACACTCATAGCTCTTAGTGCATCTGTTGCATGGCAATCCCTACTCCTCGCATTGACATCAATTGATGGGCATCTCCATAGCCCGTTGATTAGCCGAGAAAGTCTCACATCGACGAGGCTAATCAATGGACTATGGAGATGCCCATCAATTGATGTCAATGCAAGGAGTAGGGATTGCCATGCGACTGATGCACTAAGAGCTATAAGTGTATGAAAGCTCAAAAAGAAAACTAAGTGGGTGTGCATCCAACTTGCTTGCTCACGAAGACCTCGGGCATTTGAGGAAGCCCGTCATTGGAATATACAAGCCAAGTTCTATAATGAAAAATATTCCTTGCATTTTAAGAGAGAAAAGGCATTAGAATTGCATCATATGGTGAAATGTATCATTGAAATTGGATAAATTATAGTACAAAATAATGATGCAAAATGGACATATCAGTGGTCGGTTAGGAGGGCATTTGGACCAAAAGCTCGTAGCTCATGAGCTTAATGAATTCTCGGTAGCTCGACTCATTAAGCTCGTAGCTCATTTCTTAATGAACAGAGTCCCTGCCACCTCCTCCTGTTCTTCATCGCATTTTACGATATGGAGCCGCCGGCACCTCCTGTTCTTCATCGGGAGGGCTGATGTGGAGTCCGTTCGGGGCTCCAGAGAAGGGGATTCATCGCCATCATCCTCACCAACCCTTGTTCATCAACAATTCCATGATGCTCACCATTGGGAGTGGATAATTTCTTAGTAGGCTTGCTGGACGGTGATGGAGTTGGATGAGATTTGTCATGTAACCGAGTCAATTTGTTAGGGCTTGATCCCTAGTATCCACTATGTTCTGATATTGATGTTGCTATGAATTTTCGATGCTTAATGCTTGTCACTAGGGCCCGAGTGTGATAACCCACAAGTATAGGGGATCGCAATAGTTTTTGAGGGTAGAGTATTCAACCCAAATTTATAGATTCGACACAAGGGGAGCCATAGAATATTTGTAAGTATTAGCAGTTGAGTTGTCAATTCAACCACACCTGGAGATTAAATATCTGCAGCAAAGTGATCAGTGCACAGTAATATGATAGTTTGATAGTAGTAGTGACAATAGTAGTGGTAACGGTAACAGCAGTAACAGTGATAGCAATAATTTTGTAGCAGTTGTAACAGTAGCAATAGCAATAGTAACTTAGCAAGAACAATATGTGGAAAACTCATAGGCATTGGATCGGTGATTTCGTTGGATAATAATCATCATATAACAGTCACAACCTAGGGCGACATAGAACTAGCTCCAGTTCATAAATATAATGTAGGCATGTATTCCGTAAATAGTCATACGTGCTTATGGAAAAGAACTTGCATGACATCTTTTGTATTACCCTCCTGTGGCAGCTGGGCCATAAGGAAACTAAGGAATATTAAGACCTCCTTTTAATAGAGAACCGGAACAAAGCATTAACACATAGTGAATACATGAACTCCTCAAACTACGGTCATCACCGGAAAGTATCCCAATTACTGACACCCTGGGGTTTACGGATCATAACACGTAATAGGTGCATATGACTTGCAATATAGGATCACAAACATAGATATAATGGTGAAAACATAAACGGTCCAGATCTGAAATCATGGCACTCGGGACATAGTGACAAGAATTAAGCATAGCAAAGTCATAGCAACATCAATCTCAGAACATAGTGGATGCTAGGGATCAAGCCCTAACAAAACTAACTCGATTACATGGTGAATCTCATCCAACTCCTCACCAACCAGCGAGCCTATGAAGGAATTACTCACTCCCGGTGGGGAGCATCATGGAATTGGTGATGGAGGATGTTTAGTGATGACGAAGACCGAAGATCCCCCTCTCCAGAGCCCCGAACGGGCTCCAGATCTGGCCTCCCGATGAAGAATAGGAGGTGGCAGCGGCTCCGTATCGTAAAACACGATGAAACTTCCTCTCCTAGTTTTTCTCCGAAAATAGGATTTTATAGCGTCGGGATTAGGGTCAGCGGAGCCCCGAGGGCCCCACTACCCACCAGGGCACGCCAGAGGGGGGTGGCGCGCCCTGGTGTCTTGTGGGAAGCCTGGGCACCCCCTCCAGTGGGTCTTTGTCGTGGGAAAACATGGCCACCTATGGGGCCATCGGCCCCTTGTGGTTCGGCGGGGGGAAGGACGCATTCCACAAAGAGCGGAGGGTGCGGGGCAGCGCGGAAGCGATCACACGGGCAGTTTTTACCCAGGTTCGGGCCGTCACGAGGCGTAAAACCCTACTCCTGCTTTGGTGGATTGATGAGAGGACCGTGGTGGAGACACAGCGCTCTAACCCAGCAAGGTTGCCTCGGGGCGAGAGCAGCTACGCGCGTATGAGTGTACAGGGGTCCGAATTCTTTCTAAGGTTTCCATGGCCCTCCTTTTATAGATCAAGGAGTCACCACAATGGTAAATCAGTCATTGTGTACTGATTAGATAGCAAACAGTGCTATCATACCTAACTTTGCAGACTGGACAGAGCGCATTAAATGCGCCGCTTAGTGTCACATCGTAGCCTAGCCCGGCAAGCCTTGCCGTGTTGTTTTGTCACCTTCTTGCCTGCCTGCGTGACACGTCACTGGACGAGTGTCATTTGGAGGTGATTTCCTCTGGGGATGGCTGCCTAGTGCCAAATAACGGCCACTTAGCATCTTGGGGGCTCGACACCACACCGATCGGTGACTTGCGTTGCTGTGAGGTGGAGCGGTGGAGCCTTGGTGGGGTAATCCGCCCTTAGCGTCCCCGGCAAGCCTGCCGGGGCAATCTTGAGGCTTGTCTTCGGGGCAACCTCGTCCCCGCCAGGCTCGCTTGCCCGGCAAGGGAGGTTTTCCCATTGCGGTATTTTACTCCTTGGGGTTGATCTTGATCTTCTTGATCCGCCCTTTGATTCCTCAAAGAGCTGATCTCTTCTGCTTGGCCTTGTCCTGGATGCTGAAGTCTCATTCTTGAGCCTGTGTATAGTCTGGGCAACATACCTAGGGTTTGTTGCACCGACAGGAGCCCCGGGGCCTGGCCTGAACGCGCTGCCGAGCTTCATCAGGGTAGGCCCTATTCAGTACATAGGCAGGGAGGCTGTAGTAGCTCACCCCTTGAGATCTTCTTTGCTTCTTCATTAATCTGAGCTTGGGTCAGTTTCCGATTTGCCCGCGCGTCGTGTAACGCCAATCGTAGTGGGGCCATCTTTGTAATGGCCCGTGAATGACTTTAACGCACGGGCGAGTAACTGCCAATTCACTCTTCCCACACGCCCTTATCCTTAGCCACGTATGTTGTATGCATTGAGTGGGGTAGGTAACGGAGGCGCGCGGTGCGGGAGAGAGCGTCATGGCAGAGGCCCAACCTTCTTGGGTTGGTGGAGCGGGGCGGCGAGTACCCACTGGGGGATCAGCCCCCCAGCCCCAGCTCACCTATAAAAAGGGGCGAGGAGGAGCGGAGGTGCTCAACCACTCACATCTCCCCTCCATTCTCTGCCTCCCTCCTTGCTATGTCGAGGTGGGTAGGTTGGGACCAGCCTCCGGGCCCTAGCTTGGGATTGATGACGCCGAACTCTTGTGTAGACTCCCTGGGAGTGAGTCTGGTCCGGGGCCGAAAGGGATGCGGTGGTCGAGGTTGTGGGCGTCGAATCGCCCGCAGCGTCAGGGTTGTCGCGCTTCTTCAGAATGATGAAATGCTCGCCTCCCCTACGCGAGCTGGCTGTCCGACGAGGAGCGCCAGCCCTTGTTGCAAGTTGCCAAGGCCCATCGCCTTGCCGACGGGGCCCTTGGGGGTTCCAGCGTTTGGCTGGGGCGCAGTACTCGGGATCCTTGGTAATCCCGGTGCTCTTCCTTCCGACAGAGCCTGGGCGGATGCTGAAGACGTTGGCACCTTCCTGCCCTCCAAGGTGGGGAGCGGTGCTTTTTGCACGCCTTGGTCACCATCGTCGCTTGCTGCTTCTCCGGGGGAGGTGACGGCCCGAGGGGATGGCGTCCTCCCGGAGTGGTGGTGATGAACAAAGAACAAGGGAAGACGGAGAAGGCGGGTGGCAGGGCGTCAGGTCGGAGTACGATGGCACCGACACCTTCGTCTTGTACTGCCGGCCCGCTGCCTCATCTTTCCGCTCTTCCCCTCCCTCCCCGGCACCATCATCACCGGCCTCTTTAGGACGGTTGCTGGGGAGGGGGTCGCTCTCTTGGTGCCTTCGCCTCCTCCAGCAGTCTTCCAGCTGGGCTCCGGTAGTTCTTCCTACCGGCGCCTGCGCTGGGGCTTCTTGCTGGTCCTAGAGGTGGTGACCAGGGCACCGTCGAGCTGCTCCCCCCGCACCTCTCCTTCGCAGCCTCGCCACTCTCGATCTTGTCAGGCTGCGTCCGGCAAGCCTTGACAAGATCGGGCTAGGCTTCCGCTCAGGCACTCCTTTTGCCCTCTTCCTTTTTCACCGCTGTGCCTAGGAGGAGAGGGATAAGAAAGGGATTACGGGGCACTTATCTTTTTTTGATTTAAAATATGTAGGCATGGGCCAAATTTTAGTCTAAATAATGTAAACTTCCTTATCCATGTTTGTGTTCTATAAGATCTGTACTTGATTATCAGCATATTAATGAAAAAGACAAACCTTGCCGGGTACTTGTGCATGTACTATCTCCATGCAGAGGTGAAATGCCTCTATACTTTTAAGTAAAAAAGTTTCTCCGGCAAGTTATCCTGCCGGTACCTGATACGTCTCCAACGTATCTATAATTTTTGATTGTCCCATGCTGTTATATTATCATTCTTGGATGTTTTACAATCATTTTATAGCAACTTTATATCATTTTTTGGGACTAACCTATTAACATAGTGCCCAGTGCCAATTGCTGTTCTTGCTTGTTTTTTACTTCGCAGGAAATCAATACCAAACGGAGTCCAAACACAGTGAAACTTTTTGGTGATTTTTTCTGGACCAGAAGACACAAGTTGGGCCAAGAAAGTACCTGAGGGGGGGCTCCGAGGGGAGCACAACCCACCAGGGCGCGCCTGGGGGGCCAGGCGCGCCCAGGTGGGTTGTGCCCACCTCGGTGGCCTCCCGCGCCGCCTCTTTGCTCTATAAATACCCCAATATTCCAGACACCCTAGGGGAGTCAACGAAAATCAATTCCAGCCGCCGCAAGTTCCAGAAACCACAGATCCAATCTAGACACCATCACGGAGGGGTTCATCATCCTCATTGGTGCCTCTCCGATGATGCGTGAGTAGTTCATTGTAGACCTACGGGTCCATAGGCAGTAGCTAGATGGCTTTCTGTCTCTCTTTTGATTCTCAATACAATGGTCTCTTGGAGATCTATTTGATGTAACTCTTTTTGCGGTGTGTTTGTTGGGATCTGATGAACTTTCAGTTTATGATCAGATCTATGTTTTTATCCATGAAAGTTATTTGAGTCTTTTGATCTCTTATATGCATGATTACTTATAGCCTCGTATTTCTTCTTCGAATCTTTGGTTTAGTTAGGCCAACTAGATCGATTTTAATTGTCATGGGAAGAGGTGCTTTGTGATGGGTTCGATCTTACGGTGCTTGATCCCAGTGACAGAAGGGGAACCGACACGTATGTATCGTTGCTATTAAGGATAACAAGGTCGGGTCTATTTCTACATAAATAGATCTTGTCTACATCATGTCATCGTTCTTATTGCATTACTCTGTTTCTCCATGAACTTAATACACTAGATGCATGCTGGATAGCGGTCGATGTGTGGAGTAATAGTAGTAGATGCAGGCAGGAGTCGGTCTACTAATCTTGGACGTGATGCCTATATAATGATCATTGCCTAGATATCGTCATAATTATTTGAAGTTCTATCAATTGCCCAATAGTAATTTGATTACCCACCGTATGCTATTTTTCTCGAGAGAAGCCACTGGTGAAATCTACGGCCCCCGGGTCTATTTTCTCATCGTATATTTTCAGATCTATTTTGTTATTTGCCTTTTTATTTATTTGCCTCTTTTATTTTCAGATCTATATTTCTAAAAACCCAAAAATATTTTGCTTCACTTTATTTCATTCGCGATCTATTTATCCAATCTACTACAATTTATCTCCCGTCCGTTTGCCAATTTCTGGCGCCGTTACCCGAAAGGGATTGACAACCCCTTTAACACGTCGGGTTGCAAGTATTTGTTCTTTGTGTGCAGGTGTTGTTTACATAGTGTTGCTTGGTTCTCCTACTGGTTCGATAACCTTGGTCTCATCACTGAGGGAAATACCTACCGTTGCTGTGCTGCATCATCCCTTCCTCTTTGGAGAAATACCGACGTAGTTCAAGCAAACATCAAAAGGAATTTCTGGCGCCGTTGCCGGGGAGGATCAAGTCAAGATAGTCTCCCGGCTCCGTGCCAATTTCTGGCGCCGTTGCCGGGGAGACATCATCAACATCTACCAGGTTCCTAATGACAAATCTCATCTCCTTGCAATTTACATTATTTGCCATTTGCCTCTCATTTTCATCTCCCCCACATCACCAATTTGCCGTTTTATTCGCCCCTCTTTTTCGTTCGCCTTTTTCTCGTCAGATCTCATGTTTGCTTGTGTTGCCATGTGCCTTCTATTTGCTTGCATCTTCGCTTGCTAAAAAGTTATTGTTATGGGTCCTCATCCACTTGCTAATCTTTTCAAAAGATCCAATTATGATGAACCAATTGCTAGTGAATTGAGTTCACTAGATTATCTTTATGAAGTTTTGCTTGAGATTTATGAATCTGAAAATTGTGATGAAGTGTTAAACGAAGGAATTTATAAAGTGGTTCATGATAGCTCCTTGAATGAAAAGCATGATTACAATGATGTTATTATAAATTCTATTAATGTCAATTGTGCTAATAATATGCAAAACCCCAAGCTTGGGGATGCTAATTTTGATATGTCCACTACTTATTGCAATGATCATGATTGGGGTGATTCTTCTTATGATCTTGAAAATTTATTTAAGCCTCATGATGAATATGTTATTGATAATAATGTTTGCAATAATATTGAAAGTGGGTTTGGAAGAGTGTCAACTTTAGGTAAAAATAATCCCACATATTTGGAGAGTGTTCAATCTTATGAATTTTTTGATAAAAGTGGGCTTGGAGAGGTCATGACTTTATTTGATGATAATCCCACTATTTTGGAAGAGTGTCAACTTTGCATGCATGTGGATCATGTAGAGAGTATGTTATGTGATAGATATATTGTTGAGTTTGAATATGATCCCACATGTAATTATTATGAGAGAAGGAAATATGGTTGTAGAAATTTTCATGTTACTAAATTACCTCTCTTCATGTTGAGATTGCTATTGTTTTCTTCATGCATATGCTAGATCTTGCTTGTCTTGCTAATTTGTTTTCCTATAAAATTCCTATGCATCGGAAATATGTTAGACTTAAATATGTTTGTCACATGTTTTATGATGCTCTCTTTGTGTTTTCATTATTATCTTTCAAGTGAGCATCAATAAAATCTTATACCTAGCTAAGGGCGTAAAACGATAGCGCTTGTCGGGAGGCAACCCAATGAATAAAATTTATTTTCGTCTTTTTCTTTCTGTTCTTGAGTGTTTGCACAATTATGCTACTGTTATGATTGTGTTTTTTGTGTTTTAGTTAGTGTTTGTGCCAAGTAAAGCCTTTGGGATAGCTTTGGTGATAGTTAATTTGATCTTGTTGGAAAACAAAAACTTTTGTGTCCAGTAATTTTTTTTTTTGAGAATTCACAGAAGCAACGAAAAATTCTGGATTTTTTACACAAGATTGATATACAAATTGCCTCAGTTATCCTAATTTTTCAGAATTTTGGAGTTACAGCAGTATGAGAACAATTCGCATCTTTACAGACTGTTCTGTTTTTAACATATTCTGTTTTCTTTGCATTGTGTGCTTATTTTGATGAATCTATGGTTTGTATTGGAGGTTATAAGCCATGGTAAAGTTAGAATACAGTAGATATAATGCAAGAACAAAATTTGAATGGGTTTTCTATAGTACTTAAAGTAAAGATTGGTTTTCTTATACTAACGGATCTCACGAAGGTTTTGTTGAGTTTTGTGTGATTGAAGTTTTCAAGTTTTGGGTGAGATTACGATGGATGAAGGAATAAGGAGTAAGAAGAGCCTAAGCTTGGGGATGCCCCATGGCACCCCAAGCCATTATCCAAAGAGAAGTAAGCAACTAAGCTTGGGGATGCCCGAGTGGCATCCCCTCTTTCTTCTAACGACCATCGGTATTTTACTCGGAGCTATATTTTTATTCGTCACATATCATGAGTTTTGCTTGGAGCGTCTTGTATGATAAGAGTCTTTGCTTGTTTTGCTTTTTATTTTAAGTCATGAATCCTTGCTGGACACACCTATTTGAGGGAGCCAAAATTATGCTATGACTTGTTAGAATTGCTCTCTATGCTTCACTTAAATCTTTATGAGCTATGGAATTGGTCTAGTGCTTCACTTACATCTTTTTGAGCACGGTGTGCTTTAGTATTTTTGAAGAAATGCTCCAATGCTTCACTTAGATATATTTGAGAGTTAGTAATTTTTTTTTAGAAATTCTCTCTTGCTTCACTTAAATTATTTTGAGAGAAGAAAATTTTATGCTCATGTTCTTCACTTAGATTTGTTTGAGCTATCAAAAGCAACATATGAAATTAGTCCCAAAGTGATAGATATTCAAGAGGGATATAATAAAAACTTTCATGAAGATCATTGGACAAAATAAACTTGATTCTTTGTAATAGTTTTGTGATATGATGATATAATATGTGAGTCATGTTAATGAGTAATTATGGCTTAGTAAGAATATTGGTGTTAAGGTTTGTGATTCCCTATGCAAGCATGAAAGTCAATAGTTATGCAATGAAATTACATCCTACTTGTGGTGCATTATTCGGTGTTAGTTATGATTAATGCTCGCTTATGAGATTTTTCGTTTCTTGGTTGGATGCTTCTCAATCTTTTGCTAGCCTTCAATTGCACTAAGTATGATCACTACTTGTGCATCCAAAATCCTTAAACCAGTTTTGCCATATGAGTCCACTATACCTACCTATATGCGGGATTTCCGTGCCGTTCTAAGCAAATTTGTATGTGCCATCTCTAATTTCAAAATAAATTTCTCTTTTGTGTGCTCGTACCGCTCATGAAATGGTAGGGGGTGGCTGATATATTTCCATGCTCAAGATGAGTGTTTATTCACTTGTCATTCCCCGAGAGTACGGCAAAGGTATTAGGGATGCCCAGTCCCGAAATGAAAAATGAATTTACTTTATGTTGTCAAATAATAAATTCCTTGGAAAGTGTTGGTATGGACGGCACCCGTGGATTCGGCTAGCCGTGGAATGTGAAAGAATGGTGGAAAGTGTTGGTATTTACTTTATTTTCTGTTTGGGAACCGCCTATGATATATCTAGCATGGAAAGTATTGGGAACTACTCGATCATTTTCGTTGATAGGAAAAGCATGCCACCCAAAATGTTTTATCTCTACTTTTTTTGCTTTGAGCTCTGGCACCTCTACAAATCCCTACTTCCCTCTGTGAAGGGCCTTTCTTTTACTTTATGCAATTTTTATTTTGAGTTTCCATCTTCTCTTATAAAGCACCAACTAAGGGGCACTATGATCATACTTGAGCATTGGGTGTAGCTAATATGCGAGTGTGTTTCATGAATGGATCAATGATTGAGCATAATGGGCTAGGGATAACTTGCTTTAGTGTTGATATTTTGAAAGACATGGTTGCTTGTTGATATGCTTGAGTATTGAAATCTTCATGTCAAAACTAGACTATTGCTTTGAATCATATAAAAGTCCAAATGTCCATGCTACAAAGAAAAGAATATGTGATGAACATGTTAGGCAGCATTCCACATCAAAAATTCTATTTTTATCATTTACCTACTCGAGGACGAGCAGGAATTAAGCTTGGGGATGCTGATACATCTCCAACGTATCTATAATTTTTTATTGTTCCATGCTGTTATATTATCATTCTTGGATGTTTTACAATCATTTTATAGCAAATTTATATCATTTTTTGGGACTAACCTATTGACATAGTGCCCAGTGCCAGTTGCTGTTTTTTGCTTATTTTTTACTTCGCAGGAAATCAATACCAAACGGAGTCCAAACGCAGCGAAACTTTTTGGCGATTTTTTCTGGACCAGAAGACACAAGTTGGGCCAAGAAAGTACCTGAGGGGGGCTCCAAGGGGAGCACAACCCACCAGGGCGCGCCTGGGCCCCCAGGCGCGCCCAGGTGGGTTGTGCCCACCTCGGTGGCCTCTCGCACCGCCTCTTTTCTCTATAAATACCCCAATATTCCAGAAACCCTAGGGGAGTCAACGAAAATCAATTGCAGCCACCGCAAGATCTAGAAACCACAGAACCAATCTAGACACCATCACGGAGGGGTTCATCATCCTCATTGGTGCCTCTCCGATGATGTGTGAGTAGTTCATTGTAGACCTACGGGTCCGTAGGCAGTAGCTAGATGGCTTTCTCTCTCTCTCTCTCTCTTGATTCTCAATACAATAGTCTCTTGGAGATCTATTTGATGTAACTCTTTTTGCGGTGTGTTTGTTGGGATCCGATGAACTTTGAGTTTATGATCAGATCTATGTTTTTATCCATGAAAGTTATTTGAGTCTTTTGATCTCTTATATGCATGATTACTTATAGCCTCGTATTTCTTCTTCAAATCTTTGGGTTAGTTAGGCCAACTAGATTGATTTTTCTTGCCATGGGAAGAGGTGCTTTGTGATGGGTTCGATCTTACGGTGCTTGATCCCAGTGACAAAAGGGGAACCGACACGTATGTATCGTTGCTATTAAGGATAATAAGATGGGGTCTATTTCTACATAAATAGATCTTGTCTACATCATGTCATTGTTCTTATTGCATTACTCCGTTTCTCCATGAACTTACTAGATGCATGCTGGATAGCGGTCGATGTGTGGAGTAATAGTAGTAGATGCAGGCAGGAGTCGGTCTACTAATCTTGGACGTGATGCCTATATAATGATCATTGTCTGGATATCGTCATAATTATTTGAAGTTCTATCAATTGCCCAACAGTAATTTGTTTACCCACCGTATGCTATTTTTCTCGAGAGAAGCCACTAGTGAAATCTACGGCCCCCGGGTCTATTTTCTCATCATATATTTTCAGATATATTTTGTTATTTGCCCTTTTATTTATTTGCCACTTTTATTTTCAGATCTATATTTCTAAAAACCCAAAAATATTTTGCTTCACTTTATTTTATTCGCGATCTATTTATCCAATCTACTACAATTTATCTCCCGTCCGTTTGCCAATTTCTGGCGTCGTTACCCGAAAGGGATTGACAACCCCTTTAACACGTCGGGTTGCAAGTATTTGTTCTTTGTGTGCAGGTGCTATTTACGTAGTGTTGCTTGGTTCTCCTATTGGTTCGATAACCTTGGTCTCATCACTGAGGGAAATACCTACCGTTGTTGTGCTGAATCATCCCTTCCTCTTTGGGGAAATACCGACGTAGTTCAAGCAAACATCAGTACCCTCAGTTCGTTGTCGTGGGGCTAGGCCTGCCGGGCACAACCATAAAAGAGGGACCAGCCCCCCGCCAAGCCTTTTTCGTCAAAGGCCACTGCGACCACCCTGACTGAAGCAGCATTCGAGTCAATGGGTAGGAGCACCTATGCTTCGAATGTGGCGGGGTTTTCATATACACAAGTTTGCAAATTATAGAACAAACATGGATAAGAAGGAACTTATCTGTTTGGCTTGCCGGGGATCGTCACGTGGGCTCGTCTTCATTCCTTTTCTTCGGGACCAAATCCACGGCAAGAATCCTACAACTTGATGCAGATGAAAGCAATGCCACATGCGCCCTCTTCTATATGATCATGCTATGCTCATGATATGCTTATGCATGCATGCAAGTTTTGGGGGGCCCCCAGCGCTTCGTTTATTTCTCTGTTGCTCAGGGTCTGCACCTGGCTTTGTACGAAGGGTTACATGCAACTTCGGCAAAGCTTGTACAAAAGGGTGGCTGCCGGGTAGGGCCCGACAGCTGCGCCTTACGGGTAGAACTTACGGAGATGCTCAATATTCCATGAGTTTTGCAATTGAATGCCATCTCCGGTCTCCAAACGGACTGCGCCAGGTCTGGTGACTCGTACTACCCAGTAAGGGCCTTCCCACTTTGGCGTCAACTTGTTTGCACCCTTGGTGGACTGAACGCGCCTAAGGACAAGGTCGCCTTCCTCAAAACTCCGGGCATGAACCATGCGGCTGTGATAGCGACGCAGGGCTTGCTGGTAGCATGCAGCACACGTAGCAGCCCAGAGACGGTTCTCCTCAAGTAGCACAGCATTGTCACGCCGGTGCTGTTCCTGCGCTACTTCATCGTAGGCAAGCACTCGAGGAGACCCGTATATGAGTTCCGTGGGGATAATTGCTTCTGCCCCATAGACTAGGGAGAAGGGAGTCTGCCCGGTAGCTCTATTTGGTGTCATATGGAGGCACCAAAGAACCACCGGCAGCTCATCGATCCATCGCCTGCCGCACTTCTGCAGTCTATCAAAAGTTCTTGTCTTAAGACCTCGCAGCACTTCAGCATTCGCCCTCTTAGCTTGTCCATTGCTTCTGGGATGGGCCACAGAGGCAAATGAAATCTTGCTTCCGAGGGCATGAACGTATTGCATGAAGGCGCGGCTTGTGAATTGGGTGCCATTGTCGGTGATGATTCGGGCAGGTACCCCGAAGCGGCACACCAATCCTTTCAAGAACTTGATAGCTGACTGCGCGGTCACCTTTCTCACGGGCTCCACCTCCGGCCACTTTGTAAACTTGTCAATTGCGATGAACAAGAATTCAAAGCCCCCGGTAGCACGGGGAAAGGGACCCAGGATGTTGAGCCCCCAGACCAAAAATGGCCATGACAAAGGGATTGTTTGGAGAGCTTGAGCAGGCTGATGGATATTATTGGAGTGGAACTGGTAGGCTTCACACTTGGTGACTAGCTCAATTGCATCTTGGAGGGCAGTGGGCCAGTAGAAACCATGCCGGAAAGCTTTCCCAACCAAGGCCCTTGACCCGATGTGGGAGCGACACATACCCTTGTGTATTTCTGCCAGCAGTTCCTTTCCTTCTTCCCGGCAAATGCACTTCAATTTCACACCATTGGGCCTTCTTCTGTATAGCGTGTCATCAATAAACTGATACATACTGGCCCTCCGGGCTACTCTTTCAGCTTCTTCTTGTTCTTCGGGAAGTTCTCCTGTTTGGAGGAAACGAACAATGTGTCGTGCCCAAGTTGGAGCCTGGGGCTCGGCAACAAAGACTAGCGGCACCTCCTCGTCGACAGGAGCGCACGCCTCGACCGCGAAGACTGGTAATTCGGTGGGAGGGTGCAACTCACTGGTCGAAGGGGAGTTGTTCCCGCCAAGCCTTCTGCCGGGGGCTTCAGGAAGCTCTGCCAGGAGAGGCTTGCCGGAGTTCAACTTCCTGCTCTTGCTGTCCATTGTTGCCGGGGATACGGAGGGTTGAGTTAGATGGAGAACAAAAGTCCCTGGTTCCACAGGGAGTTTTTGCGCAGCGCACTTTGACAGATGATCAGCAATGCTATTTTCCGCACGTGGTACGTGCTCTATTTGCAATCCATCAAAGTGCTCCTCCAACTTTCTCACTTCCTCAACGTATGCCTCCATCAATGGGCTTTGGTAGTCCTTGTTGATCTGTCTCACCATAAGTTGTGAGTCTCCACGGACGATCAGCTTCTTGATTCCCAACTCTGTCGCAATCCTGAGCCCGGCAAGGAGCCCTTCATACTCTGCAGTATTGTTGGTAGCCTCCTCCCGGGGGAAATGCATTTGAACGACGTACTTAAGGTGCTCCCCAGTGGGAGCAATGAGAAGCACGCTAGCTCCTGCACCCTGTAGGGAGAAGGCACCATCAAAATACATAATCCATTCTTTGGGCGCTTCCTTGCCGGGGATAACTGTTTCCAGTACTTCCTCATCAGGGGTTGGCATCCACTCTGCAATGAACTCTGCCAGTGCTCTACTCTGAATAGTTGATGTGCTCTCAAACCTCAGACCAAAGCTGGATAACTCCAAATCCCATTCCACAATCCTTCCAGTAGCCTCGGGGTTTCGGAGTATGCGTTGCAAGGGAAAGCGGGTGACAACCGTGATCTCATGGGCTTGGAAGTAGTGGCGCAGTTTTCTTGAGGCCATGATGAGGCCAAAAATCAACTTTTGCACGCCAGAGTACCTCGACCTAGCCCCCTGCGGTAGGGAGCTGACGAAGTACACTGGGCGCTGCACCACCTTCTTCCTTGCCATGATCTTGGCACTGTCTCCGCTGCTTTGCTCTTCGCTGTCTTGAACTGCATCTGACCTTACCGGGATTGGTTCACTTTCCTCTCCAGAGGGGACGGTGGCGGTGGTTGCTGCTTCATCTACCTCCCGCTGTGCCACTAGTGCTGCGCTAACCACTTGATTGGTCGCTGCTAAATATAGCAGCAATGACTCTTGTGGTTTAGGAGCGACTAAGGTGGGAACAGAGGAAAGGTAAGGCTTCAAATCTTGTAGCGCAGCATCTGCCTCCGGGGTCCACTCCACGGGCCCTGCCTTTTTCAAGATTTTGAAAAACGACAAGGCGCGTTCAGCGGACTTGGGAATGAACCTGCTCAGCGCGGCAACACATCCGGTCAAATGCCTCACATCCTTGACTGTCTTTGGTGCTTGAATCTGCTCGATAGCCATGATCTTGTCGGGGTTGGTCTCTATCCCCCTGTGGGACACAAAAAAGACAAGTACCTTGCCGGAAGGAACGCCAAACACACACTTCTCCGGGTTCAGCTTCAAATTGAGCCTACGCAGATTTGCAAAGGACTCTTCCAAATCCTGAATGAGAGTCATTCTGTCCTTGGTTTTGACCACAATATCATCCATCTAGGCGTCAACATTTCTGTGCAACTGGGACTCAAAGCCAATCTGTACTGCTCTTGCAAAAGTGGATCCAGCGCTCTTCAACCCGAAGGGCATCCATACAAAATAGTACGTGCCACATGGAGTTATGAACGCGATTTTTTCTTCGTCCTCCTTGGACATGAAGATCTGATGGTATCCAAAGTAGGCATCCAGGAAGGAGAGCAAGTCGCATCCGGAGGTGGAATCCACAATCTGGTCGATGCGCGGCAAGGGGAATGGGTCCTTCGGGCATGCTTTGTTAAGATCCATGAAATCTATGCAAAGCCTCCGTTTCCCATTCGCCTTGCGCACCACCACTGGGTTTGCTAACCATGTTGGATGCAATACTCCTCTGACCAATCCAGCTGCCTCAAGTTTCTTGATTTCCTCGGCAATAAACTGTTGCCGCTCCAAAGCTTGCTTCCGGACCTTCTGCTTGACAGGCCGGGCATGTGGGCAGACAGCAAGGTGGTGCTCGATTACCTCCCGGGGAACACCGGGGATGTCAGATGGTTGCCAGGCAAACACATCGACATTCGCCTGCAGGAAGGCAACGAGCGCACTTTCCTATTTGTCATCGAGGGTGGCACTGATGGTGAATGTACCACCAGCGCCAGCCAGCCCTGTCGGGACCTTTTTCACAGATGGTGCGGCAGCCTTGGATCTATTGCTATTGGAACTCTCCGGAAAGTCATCAACAGGCGCAGTGCACTCCGGAGAGGCACGCTTCCCGAATTCCTCGCTGGCATCCTTGCTTCCTTTCTTCTTTTTCTTGCTTTCCTTGGCGGGAGCAGCGGCTTCCGTAGCTTCTGCAGCAACTGCCTCCCGATACATCTTGTCCACGCATATGATTGTGTCTTTCTTGTCTGATGGGATAGAAATAACGCCCATTGGTCCTGGCATCTTCAAAGTGTTGTAGGCATAGTGGGATGCCGCCATGAATTTGGCCAGGGCAGGACGACCAAGGATTCCGTTGTACGACAGGGGGAGGTCAACCACATCAAACACGATCTTCTCAGTCCGGTAGTTCAATTCCCCCCCCCCCCCCCCCAAATGTTACCAGCAGTGTGATCTTCCCCTTAGGACGACTCCTGCCGGGGTTGATCCCCAGGAACGTACCAGTAACCTTGAGCTCTTCATCTGCTATCTGGAGTCTGCTGATGACCTTTGGAGAAATTAGATCCAACCCGGCCTCGCTGTCAACCAACATCTTTGTGACCTTGAGGTTGCGGATTGTTGGTGAAACCAACAACGGCAAACACCCCACCGCGGTAGTGCGGTCAGGGTGATCCTCCTCATCAAAGACGATGGGCATGCGGGACCACTTGAGCGGCTTTCGAGAATCTGCCACTGGCTCCACGGCATTGACCTTACGTGCCCACCTTTTAAGTTGGCGGTGAGAGGAGTGCAGAGATGCACCCCCATCAATGCATAGGGCGTCAGTGGCCTTCTGGAATTCCTGCTCGCTGGTTTCCTCCTCATCTCCTTCATCACTTCTGTCTTCGCAATCCTTCTTCTCACGGCCCTTGGCGGGTTTCCCTTGATACTGAGGAGCCTTGCTGGGGCGACCTGTTCTGCCACCTCGGCCCTTCCCGCCAACACCATCTTGGTTTTTCTCCTTATCACACTTCTCGTACTCAGCCCTCTGCTTCTTGATGAGTTGCTCAACCTGATGACACTCCTAGAGATCGTGGCCCTTAGTCCGATGGATCTTGCAATATGGCCCATCACTCTTCCCAGCTTTCTCAGCAGCCGTGGCTTCCCGGCAATCAGTGTACGCGGCAGCTTCCTTGCCGGGGACCTCGGTCTTAGCCTTCTTGCCGGTACTAGGTGCGCTCGATCCTTCAACGGTCATCACCACTTTATCATTGCGCTTCTTGTTGCGCTTCTTGCTCTTCTTCTTCCGGCTGGTGGCGTCGTCGTCGTCTTCTGAGTCGATGTCGACGCCATCTTCTTCACCTGGGAGTCGTCTCCCCACTTCTACTCGGGCACACTTATCCACCAGAGTGTATAGCTCATTCACGGTCTTGGGCAAACGAATGTTCATTTTAGAACGTATCGGGCGGTGGCACACGTTGGATTAGAACGCGGCTATCACAGCTGTCGGGTGGATGTCTGGGATGTTCCTGTGCACCCGGCTGAACCTCTGCATGTACTTCCGCAGGCTCTCTCTTTCCTTCTGCGGGAGTAGTTGTAAATCGCTGGGTCGTCCTGGTTCTTGGTGGCCGCCCGTGAAGGCGCCAACAAACTCATGGCACAGGTCAGCCCAGGTCGAAATGGAATTCTCTGGCAAGTGCATCAACCAAGACCTCACATTCGGCTTGAGTGCCAAGGGGAAGTAGTTGGTGAATACCTTCTCATCTCTTCCCCCGGCAGCTTGAACAGCGATGGTGTAGATGCTCAAGAACTCTGCCGGGTTCAATCTTCCATCGTACTTCTCTGGTATTTCTGGTTTGAACGTGCGGGCAGATGGCCAACGGACTTGCCACAACTCACGAGTGAAGGCGGGGCATCCAACCCCGAAAGGTAGGCACCCACCCTCACCGGGCGTAGGCTTGTTGACGTCGGAGCCATTGCGCCTATCAGACCGGCATTGGGTTTCGCGGCATCGTTCGATGGTGACACGCGCGTCTTCCCTCCGCCTGTCTTCCCGGACTCGCCGCTGTTCTCGTCGTGCTCGAGGATCGGACGAGGCCATCGATACGTTGTTGGGTTCTTGGTTGCTTTGCTCTAGTTGTGGCCTTTGCGCTGGCTGCCGCGGAGCGGATTGCACCATGGGGGCGACCCCTTCGGTACGGCCAGCAGCTCGGGCCGTTGTCGCCGCCTGTGGAGGCTATGATGGGCCTGCTCGCTGCGATCCTCCTGTCTCAGTGAAACCAATCAAGCTCTGAATGGTGGCTCTCCACTCATCCATCTGATCAGCCGCCGGCGGAAATCTCAACAGGAGTTGGGCCCGCGCCATGGCCTCCGAAGCAGTGCTCGGCATGGATGACGACGTAGACCGTAGTGTTGTCTGGCTTCTGACGGTGCCAGTAGCAGCAGCGTCGCGCTCCTGTCGCCGTGAGCCAGTCGCCAGGGCGGCGCAGAGGCGAGGTGGATGTGCTTGGGGATCGGTGGCTCCGTTAGGCGCATCCGCTTGGCCAGCCCGTCCTGGGGGTGACGCATGTCCCGCGGCCACATCAGCAGCGGGGGCGGCTGGAGGATTGAGGTTCGCCCCAAGGCGAGCATCACCACTGTGGCCGCGTCCTTCGGCGGGGTGGAGAGGCGCGGATGGAATGATCTCCCCTCCTGCACCTTGCGGAGCGTGGCCGTCGAGATGTTGTTGGCGCTGTCCTTCACCGGTGCCTCCTGCTCCCGTTTCGGCTACGGGGGAGGTGGTGACAACGCCGCCTGCGCCGGTCATGTCCCCCGCAGTGTCCACGTCCCCGTGCGCCCCCGTGGACCCCACGGCGTCGGTAGCCGCGTGTAGAGGGGCCTTCGAGGCGGACGGGTGAGCTGCGGCACCGATTTTCTTCTTGGGCGCCATGGATGATGAAGCCGTCGATGAAGAAGAAGATGATGAAGATGACGCGCTGCGTACGCTCTCGGGTTCGCGCAAGCGCTTCCCCCTACCTGGCACGCCAAAGATGTCATGGGAAAACACGGCCACCTATGGAGCCATCGGCCCCTTGTTGTTCGGCAGGGGGGAAGGACGCATTGTACAAAGAGCAGAGGGCACGGGGCAGCGATCACACGGGCAGTTTTTACCCAGGTTCGGGCCGCCGCGAGGCGTAAAACCCTACTCCTGCTTTGGTGGATTGATGAGAGGACCGTGGTGGAGACGCAACGCTCTAGCCCGGCAAGGTTGCCTCGGGGCGAGAGCAGCTACGCGCGTATGAGTGTACAGGGGTCCAAATTCTTTCTAAGGTTGCCATGGCCCTCCTTTTATAGATCAAGGGGTCACCACAATGGCAAATCAGTCATTGTGTACTGATTAGATAGCAAACAGTGCTATGATGTCTACTACGCAACTTTATTCTTGTAGACATGTGTTGGGCCTCCAAGCGCAGAGTTTTGTAGGACAGTAGCAATTTTCCCTCAAGTGGATGACCTAAGTTTTATCAATCCGTGGGAGGTGTAGGATGAAGATGGTCTCTCTCAAACAACCCTGCAACCAAATAACAAAAAGTCTCTTATGTCCCCAACACACCCAATACAATGGCAAATTGTATAGGTGCACTAGTTCGGCGAAGAGATGGTGATAAAAGTGTAATATGGATGGTAGAAATATATTTTTGTAATCTGAAAATAAAAAAACAGCAAGGTAGCAATTGGTAAAACGGAGCACAAACGGTATTGCAATGCTTGAAAATTAGGCCTAGGGTCCGTACTTTTGCTAGTGCAATCTCTCAACAATGCTAATCTAATTGGATCACATAACCATCCCTCAACGTGCGATGAAGAATCACTCCAAAGTTCTTATCTAGAAGAGAACATAAGAAGAAATTGTTTGTAGCTATTCTTTCCGATCGATCTATCCAAGAGTTCGTACTAAAATAACACCAAGTTATTCTTTCCGATCGATCTATCAAGAGTTCGTACTAAAATAACACGTAGCTATTCTTTCCGATCGATCTATCAAGAGTTCATACTAAAATAACACCAAAGTAAATTCAGATTCATAATACTCAATCCAACACAAAGAACCTCAAAGAGTGCCCCAAGATTTCTACCGGAGAAACAAGGATGAAAACGTGCATCAACCCCTATGCATAGATTACCCCAATGTCACCTCAGGAATCCGCGAGTTGAGTGCCAAAACATATATCAAGTGAATCAATATAATACCCCATTGTCACCACGGGTATTCATATGCAAGACATATATCAAGTGCTCTCAAATCCATAAAAATATTCAATCCGATAAAACAAAATCTCAAAGGGAAAACTCAATTCACAACAAGATAGAGAGGGGAAAACACCATATGATCCAACTATATTAACAAAGCCCGCGATACATCAAGATTATGACATCTCAAGAACACGAGAGAGAGAGAGAGAGATTAAACACATAGCTACTGGTACAAACCCTCAGCCCCGAGGGTGGACTACTCCCTCCTCATCATGGTGGCCGCCGGGATGATGAAGATGGCCACCGGTAATGATTTCCCCCTCCAGCAGGGTGCCGGAACGGGGTCGAGATTGGTTTTCCGTGGCTACAGAGGCTTGCGGCGGCCGAACTTCTGATCTAGGGTTACCCCGATTGGTTTCTCTATTTATAGGAATTTTTGGCGTTGGTTTCACGCTAAGATGGGCCTCGAGGTGAGCACAACCCACCAGGGCACGGGCAAGGGCCCAGGCGCGCCCTGGTGTCTTGTGCCCTACTCCTTCACCTTTTGGTCCTTCCACGAAGCTTCAGGGGTCTCTTTTGTTCCAAAAAAAATTGTCAAAAAGTTTCAGCTCATTTGGAGAACTTTCATTTCTGCACAAAAAACAACACCACGGTAGTTCTGCTGAAAACAGCGTCAGTCCGGGTTAGTTCCATGCAAATCATACCAAAACCATATAAAATTGTTGTAAACATGGCATGAATACTTCATAAATTATAGATACGTTGGAGACATATCAGCATCCCCAAGCTTAATTCCTACTTGTCCTCGAGTAGGTAAATGATAAAAGAAATAATTTATGAAGTGTGAATGCTAGCAAAGTGCATAAGTTTGATCAATGATAATTTCAATCACTTTTCCTAGCATCATAACAGCAACTCTTTCTCATGAAACTTAATATGAAAAGTAGCAATTGGAAACGGAATTTTTGTTGTGGAAAGCTACCTATCATATTCATCATATAATCTTTCTTTTGTAGCATGGACATTTGGACTTGAATGATTCAAAACAATAGTCTATAATTTGACATGAGGACATCAATACTCAAGCATATCAACAAGCAACCATGTCTTTCAAAATATCAACTCTAAAGAAAGTTATTCCTAGCCCATCATGCTCAATCATTGATCCATTCATGAGACACACTCGAATATTAGCTACATCCAATGCTCAAGTACAATCATAGTGCCCCTTAGTTGGTGCTTTATAAGAGAAGATGAAGACTCAAATAAAAATAAAAATTGCATAAAGTAAATAGATAGGCCCTTCGCAGAGGGAAGTAGGGATTTGTAGAGGTGCCAGAGCTCAAAGCTTAAATTGAGAGATAAATTTTTTGAGAGGCATACTTTTCCCGTCAACGAAAACGACCGAGTAATTCCCAACACTTTCCATGCTAGATATATCATAGGCGGTTCCCAAACAGAAAATAAAGTTTATTCCTTTTTACACCATTCTTTCATGATCCATGGCTAGCCGTATCCACGGGTGCCCTCCATACCAACACTTTCCAAGGAATCTATTATTTGACAACATAAAGTAAATTCATTTTTCATTTTGGGACTGGGCATCCCTAATACCTTTGTCGTACTCTCGTGCAATGACAAGTGAATAAACACTCATCTTGAGAATAACACATCTAGCATGGAAAATATTGGCCACGCCCTGCCGCTTCGTGAGCGGTACGAGCACACAAAAAGGAAATCATTTTGAAAATTTAGAGATGGCACATACAAATTTGCTTAGAATGGCATGGAAATACTGCATATAGGTAGGTATGGTGGACTCATTAGGCACAACTTTGGGTTTAAGAATTTGGATGCACAAGTAGTATTCCCACTTAGTACAAATGGAGGCTAGCAAATAGATTGAGAAGCAACCAACCAAGAAACGAAAATTCACATAAACGAGCATTGAGCATAACTAACACCGAATAATGCACCACAAGTAGGGTGTAATTTCATTGCATAATTATTGACTTTCATGCTTGCATAGGGAATCACAAACCTTAACACCAATATTCTTACTAAAGCATAATTACTCACCAACATGACTCACATATTATTATCTCCATATCACAAAACTATTGCAAGAAATCAAACTTATCATATCCAGTGATCTACATGAAAGTTTTTATTATATCCTTCTTGAATATCCATTACTTTGGGACTAAATTTATGTATTACCATTGCTACTAACAAGCTCTCAAATAAATTTAAGTGAAGCACGAGAGCATATGACAAACTACTCCAAAAAGATACAAGTGAAGATCAAATGAGTAGTTAAGTAAATGGGTAGCTATTTGAGGACTCGCTTTTATTTAAAAACTTTCAGATCTAAGTATTTTATTAAAACAGCAAGCAAAAAAAAATGACATTCTAAGAAAAGCACAACTCATGTGAAGAAGCAAAAACTTAGGCTCAACCGATACTAACCAATAATTGTTCATGAAGAAAGATGGGATGCCTACCGGGGCATCCCCAAGCTTAGATGCTTGAGACTTCTTGGATTATTAACTTGGGATGCCTTGGGAATCCCCAAGCTTGAGCTTTTGTGTCTCCTTAATTCCTTTTATATCACGGTTTCCCTAAATCTTAAAACTTCATCCACACAAAACTCAACAAGAACTCGTGAGATAAGTTAGTATAAATCAATGCAAAAACCTTATCATTCTCTACTGTAGAAAATCACAAAAATTATTATTAAACATTTCATACTAAATTCCTCTGCATATTTAATACTCCTATCCTCAAATAGAATCATTAAACAAGCAAACATATGCAAACAATGCGAACATAATAGCAATCTGTCTAAACAGGACAGTCCATCAAGAGTGCAATTGTACTCATACTTCCCTAACTCCAAAAATTCTGAGAAATAACAAAACTGTAGAAAATTTATCAGATCTTATTGTACAAAAATTTTCAACATTTTATCACATTCTGAATTTTCTGGATAATTATTACAACAGAGATAAACTTTCTGTTTTGAAACAGCAACTCATATATTTGCAAAATAAGCATGGTGATGGCTATCCTTGCCACTTTTATTGAAATAAAAGATGCAAAACATTATTATAAATAACAGCAATCAATTCCTAATAAAATAAAATGACTCTCCAAGCAAAACTCATATCATGTGACGAATGAAAATATAGCTCCAAGTGAGGTTACCGATAATGTTGAAGACGAAAGAGGGGATGCCTTCCGGGGCATCCCCAAGCTTAGTTGCTTGGATATTCCTTGAATATTACCTTGGGGGGTTCCTTGGGCATCCCCAAGATTAGGGTCTTGTCACTCCTTATTCTCCTCATATCGATATCTCACCCAAAACTTGAAAACTTCAATCACACAAAACTTAACGGAACTTCGTGAGATGGGTTAGTATGATAAAGACAAATCATTCACTTTGGTACTGCCAAAGACAAGATTCATAATTGTTCTCACACAATTCCTACTGTACTATACAATTTCCACAATTTATATTAAGCAATATAAGCCATAGAAACCATAAAACAAGCAAACTATGCATTGCAAACAGAATCTGTCAAAAACAGAACAGTATGTAAAGATCTGAATTTAGTTCATACTTATGTAACTCCAGAAATTCTGAAAAATTAGGAAAACGTAGAAAATTTGTATAGACATCAACTGTAAAAAATTCAGAATTTTTCCATGTTCCAGTAAAATACAGGAAATTCTGCACTGGACGCAAAAGTTTCTGTTTTTGCACAGAATCAAGTCAACTATCATCCACACTATTCCAAAGGCTTTACTTGGCATTTTATTGAAACAAAAGCAATAAAACAAGATTAATACGGTAGCCTAATAATGTGAACACACAGAAACAGTAGGGGAAATGTTGGGTTGTCTCCCAACAAGCGCTTTTCTTTAATGCCTTTTAGCTAGGCATGATGATTTCAATGATGCTCGCATAAAGATAAGAATTGAAACACAAAGAGAGCATCATGAAGCATATGACTAGCACATTTAAGTCTAACCCACTTCCTATGCATAGGGATTTTGTGAGCAAACAACTTATGGGAACAAGAATCAACTAGCATAGGAAGGCAAAACAAGCAAAACTTCAAGATTTTCTACACATAGAGAGGAGACTTGATGTTGTTCAAATAAACATGAGCATATCTCCCCCTCTCATAATAATTTTCAGTAGCATCATGAATAGATCCATCAATATAACCATCACATAAAGCATTCTTTTCATGATCCACAAGCATAGAAATTTTATTACTCTCTGTCGTGGTTCTAAGTCTGACAGTAGAATAGGGGGTAGGTATGAGGAGGCAAGATCCTAGCTACGGTGAGGTTGTGCACGCAAGATTTACGAGTTCAGGCCCTTCTCGGAGGAAGTAACAGCCCTACATCTCGGTGCCCGGGGGCTCGATCGATTGGATTATGCGTGAAGTTACAGGGGGTGCCAACCCTTGTGCCAGAGGAGGGGGGTGGCTTATATAGAGTTCGCCAGACCCCTCTAGCCCTTAGTTACACATGATCCAATGTACATAAAGATGGGACGTTACTGGTAACGCCAGCAATAAAGGCATATAAATGATCATTAAGACTACGGAGTGAACGCCTGACCGTTGCCGTTCTGAGTGACTTTAGATCTTCTGTCTTCCGAGTAATTTCTGATGTGGTCGAGTGAGTACACTCCGGTCGAATGGAATTGGGTTTTCCGAGTGGAATGCTTCTGGTCGAGTGAATGGTATTGTCCTTTGAATATCCCTGACTTTAAGGTAATGTCCTTGGGAAGGGTGTCTAGGTCAGGCCTATTACCCTACCCCAAGTACATGTCATCGTCATTAGCCCCTGAATGGTTCAGGGTTCGAGTGACAAAAGGAGTTGAAGATGGTTCCGACCCAGTTTTCACGCTTTGGGAGCGTTTTGCTTAGATTAATGAACCACGTAACAACTTTGACTTCATTTTCAGTCACCTTGATCCATTCCTAAATTGTCGAGTGAATTTTGTTGATAAGCTTCAACTGTGGACATGGTATGAGATCTTTGCTCTGCAGATATATACTGAGATGTACTCGATGCCCAACGGGGAGCAGATCCAGGAAGGAGAGGAGAGCGGAGGCGACAGCGGCGATTGGAACTCTGATGACGAGAGTGATGAAGAGCGCGAAGACTCGAGCAGTGGTGAGGAGGTCGATTCTCCACCTCGCGTGGAAAAGCGTTCCAAGCAGAAGCACGACCCAGCAAGTATCCGGGGAAAAGTGGCGACACCGAATGGACAAACTTCGAAGCGCACTCGGACATCTTCTCCGGTGCCGACTAAGAAGGCTCCGAAGCAGCTCAAGACTGCGCCGTCAAAGCCACGGAAGGCCTTGCCCAAGATCAAGGTTGATGTTCCCGTCGCCTCTGCATAAGTGTTTCGTTTTCACCCTTTGCTCCAAGAATCTTATATCAGTTGTCGACCCATTCTCTTGCTTGCCCGAGTGAACCTTGAAATTTGCAGTGCTGCTACCTCTGGGACTTCTGCTTACAAAGATGATGATGACGAGGAGATGGAGGACGCGGTCACATCCAATGTGGGTATGACTCCTGTTATCTTGTCTTTTCTTTGCTAACCACTTCTACAGTCGACTGAACTCTTGTGGTCAATTCTTTTGCAGCTCCGCAAAACGTTATTGAACTTCCAGATGATGATGAAGATGTGCCACAGAAGCTCGTGGGAAAGAGGAGCAGGACCTTGGGCAAAAAGGCACCAGCTAGCAAGACGCCTCAGTCGACGCTGGCGGCAGAACCAGCTATCCAGCAGCCCGGGGACCTCAACCGTGCTTCTGTTACTTTTGCGATTCCCTTGTCGAGTGGTCGTCCTTCAGCGTCGACTGCACAGGCCCCTGCTTCATCTGTGCAACTTCATGCCTCAAGCTCTCAAGTTGCTGCAGCTGATCCACCGTCTCCACTTTTCACCGCCCATCACGTCCCAGAGGACCAAGTGAGTGCTGACAAGGAAGCCATACGCCAGGCAGGCATTATGATGGAGCAGATGAAAGTGGTGCGTGAGGCCAGTCAAGCTGCCTATGATGCCAGCTCAGCACTCCAGGCCAATGTCCAGGTTAACTTACTTCCGACTGAACTCCATCTTGACGCTTGTTCTGTTAGGATATGATATTTAGAAACTGCTGCTTTATTATCTGCAAGACGTCCGTGGATGAGCGTTTTGGAACCTTAATTGCACACCCATTGTCAGTCTGTACACCCACTGGGTGTTTTAATTTCTGTTGAGTAATTTTTCCACTTGAGTCGACTAGGTTGTGTCGATTGAATCTCTGAACCAGTGGGGGCACACTGAGTGCACCCACTGGGTGTAGTCCCCGAGACCGCCGTCGAATGTTTGATTCGGCGGGGGTCTTTGAACAGAACTTTTCCACTCGGTCTGAGCAGATCATGTCGAGTGGAACCTGGACCAGTGGGGGCACGCTGAGTGCACCCACTGGGTGTAGTCCCCGAGACCGTAGTCGACTGCGGGCAGTCGGCTATGATATGAGTTTTTTTGTTTTTTTTCTGACTGGACGGACCAAGTCAATTGAAAAGTTGAACTAGTGGGGGCACGCTGAGTGAACCCACTGGGTGTAGTCCCCAAGACTATTTTTGAATGTTTGATTCGGCAGTAGTCTTAGAACTCTTTGAACTTGTTACTTTATTGCTCGGAAGCAACCAATCTTTGTGTCTGCCGACTGACTATCTTCTGAACACAGAAATCTTGTGAACTTGGAGCCCGGTTCGCTGACTTAGAGCAGAAGCAGATCTAGCTCAATCTTGATCTGGAGTTGGCTCAGAATAACTTGCAGAAGGCTAAGGATGACGCTGCTGGTAAGGAAAGCTTGTCGACTGGTTCTCCTGCCATCTTTTCTCCTCTTCTTTCTGATTCGAATGTTATTCTTTCTAGAAACAATGAGACGGGCTTTGGAGAAGAAGGACCTTGACCTTGCGGCTGCGAAGAAAACAGCAGAAGAAAAAACGGCACTCGCTGACCAAAAGCTGGCCTCAGTCGAAAAGTTGGAGGAAGAGAATACCAAGCTGAAGACTGCTCTCGATGAAGCCAACAAAGAGGTAACTCAACTGAAGAAGGATAAAGGGACCCTGACTGACAAAGTGGAAGACATCACCCGCAAGAGGAACGAGCTAGAGAATTATCTGGGAGGACTCGCCAAGAAGTTATTCCTCATGCTTGAAGGTACTTTTCCCTGTCTGATTGATTTGCTTCGGTATGCCGAGTGGTTTTGTAACCGTTAAACTCCTTCGGACCTGATGCCCGAGTACTTTAATCTGCGGTCCGGAACCTCATGGGGATTTGTCCGAACTTAGTTTTCCCTTAAATATGCTTGTTTTTATTTCCGAGTGGAACTTGTATCTTCACTTGGAACAGACTTTTGTTCTTGTGATGCAATTCTGAGGAGAGGATCGCGGACGACCTGCACCTCGTCATCCTTGCAGATCAGGATGGAGCACACATTGTACTTGTGGCATAGCTCTAAAGAGAAGGTCGCAGTCGACCTGCACTTCATTGTCCTGACGGATCAAGATGGAGCGTGTTTTAACTTAGGCGAGTACAGGACTGCAGCTAAGCCCCTGAGTGAGAGGGTTGCTCATCACTCGGTAGGATTTTACAAACTTAGGCGAGTACAGGACTGCAGCTAAGCCTCCGAGTGAGAGGGTTGCTCATCACTCGGTAGGATTTTACAAACTTAGGCGAGTACAGGACTGCAGCTAAGCCCCCGAGTGAGAGGGTTGCTCATCACTCGGTAGGATTTTTCAAACTAAGGCGCGTACAGGACTGCAGCTAAGCCCCTGAGTGAGGGTTGCTCATCACTCGGTAGGAATTTTAAACTTAGCGGTACAGACTGCAGCTAAGCCCCGAGTGAGAGGGTTGCTCATCACTCGGTAGGATTTTTAAACTTAGGCGAGTACAGGACTGCAGCTAAGCCCCGAGTGAGAGGGTTGCTCATCATCGGTAGGATTTTTCAAACTAGGCGAGTACAGGACTGCCTAAGCCCCGAGTGAGAGGGTTGTATCACTCGGGAGGATTTTTTAACTTAGGCGAGTACAGGACTGCAGCTAAGCCCCCGAGTGAGAGGGTTGCTCATCACTCGGTAGGATTTTTTAAACTTAGGCGAGTACAGGACTGCAGCTAAGCCCTGAGTGAGAGGGTTTGCTCACACTCGGTAGGTTTTTTAAACTTAGGCAAGTATAGGACTGCAGCTAAGCCCCCGAGTGAGAGGGTTGCTCATCACTCGGTAGGATTTTTTAAGCTTAGGCGAGTACAGGACTGCAGCTAAGCCCCTGAGTGAGAGGGTTGCTCATCACTCGGTAGGATTTTTTAAACTTAGGCGAGTACAGGACTGCAGCTAAGCCCCCGAGTGAGAGGGTTGCTCATCACTCGGTAGGATTTTTTAAACTTAGGCGAGTACAGGACTGCAGCTAAGCCTCCGAGTGAAAGGGTTGCTCATCACTCGGTAGGATTTTTTTTAAACTTAGGCGAATCGGATTCGCGGCTAAGCCACCCACTGGGGGATTTTGGACACATGTATTAGTAACAACAATCATTTAGGAGACTGTAAAACCATGTCTTTGATAAACGAACTGAAAGGTACTCCTTATTACATCTCATCAGTCTGAACACTTAAGTATAAAAACGGCGGAGTAGCTCCGCATTCCAAGCGCGTGGCTCGTCTTTATTTTGCTCCACATTGTAGAGGTGATACGCTCCATTGTGGAGCACCTTGGTGACGATGAAGGGACCTTCCCATGCGGGGGCAAGTTTGTGAGGCCGTTGCTGGTCCACTCGGAGCACAAGGTCCCCTTCCTGAAATGCTCGACCCTTCACATTTCTGGCATATAATCGACGAAGGTCTTGCTGATAAATGGTCGATCGGATCAAGGCCGTCTCTCTTTCTTCTTCCAGAAGATCAACAACGTCTTCTCGAGCCCGTTCTGCTTCGGCTTCTGAAAAAAGTTCTACTCGGGGCGCATTGTGAAGCAAGTCACTCGGCAGCACAGCCTCAGCCCCATAGACCATGAAGAAGGGGGTTCGACCGGTCGACCGATTTGGTGTTGTTCTTAATCCCCAAAGGACTGACGGTAGCTCATCTACCCAAGCGCCGGCTGCATGCTTGAGGTCGCGCATCAATCGAGGTTTCAGCCCTTTGAGAATCAAACCGTTCGCCCTTTCTGCTTGTCCATTCGACTGAGGGTGGGCGACTGAAGCATAGTCGACCCGAGTACCTTGGGAAGCGCAGAAAGCTCGGAACTCATCTGAATCAAAGTTTGACCCATTATCCGTGATGATGCTGTGCAGAACTCCATATCTAAATGTTAACCCTCTGATGAAGCTGACATCAGTACTTGCTTCCAGGTTTTTGATAGGTTTAGCTTCGATCCATTTAGTGAACTTGTCGACTGCTACAAGCACATGGGTGAAGCCACTCCTGCCAGTCCTCAGAGGTCCGACCATATCTAATCCCCAAACAACAAATGGCCAGGTGAGTGGAATAGTCTTCAAGGCTGAAGCAGGTTTGTGGGACATGTTGGAGTAGAACTGACAGCCCTCGCACTTGTCAACTATTTCCTTTGCCATCTCATTTGCCCGTGGCCAGTAAAACCCTGCTCAGTATACTTTGGCCACGATGGTCCGAGAGGACGCATGGTGACCACAGGTCCCTGAGTGGATATCATTGAGGATCATTCGGCCTTCTTCTGGAGTGATGCATTTCTGAATGACCCCAGTAACACTCTCTCTGTAGAGCTGTCCACCCACTGCCGTGAAGGCTTTGGATCGACGGACAATCTGACGAGCCTCTTCTTCATCCTCTGGAAGCTCTTTCCTGAGAATATATGCAATATATGGCACTGTCCAATCGGGAATGATGACCAAAACCTCCATGATCAAGTCGACCACAGCTGGGATTTCAACTTCAGTCAGATCAGTGGAGCTCTTAGGCTGTGGGGGCTCTTCAGTGAAGGGATCTTCTTGAACTGATGGTGCGTGAATATGCTCCAAAAACACATTGCTGGGAATAGGCTCCCGCTTGGAACCTATTTTCGCCAAGTCATCAGCTGCTTGATTCTTCAGTCGGGGTATATGGTGGAGCTCTAGCCCTTCAAACTTCTTTTCTAACTTTCTCACTGCATTGCAATAACCAGTCATAGCTGGGCTCCTGACATCCCACTCCTTCATCACTTGATTAACCACTAAATCTGAGTCGCCGTAAACCATTAAGCGACGGACGCCGAGTGAAATGGCCATACGCAACCCGTACAGAAGTGCCTCATATTCAACTTCATTGTTGGAGGAATCAAAGTGAATCTGGAGAACATATCTGAGGTTGTCGCCTCGGGGAGATACCAGGACTACTCCAGCGCCTGAACCATTCAACATCTTGGACCCGTCGAAGAACATAGTCCAATGTTCCGACTGTATCTGGGTCGGTAGCTGCTGTTCAACCCACTCGACGAGGAAATCTGCTATTGCTTGAGATTTGATTGCTTTCTTTGCCTCAAACTTGATATCCAGCGGAAGGAGTTCAATCGCCCACTTTGCCACTCGACCAGTTGCATCTCTGTTGTTCAAAATTTCTGACAACGGAGCGTCGCTGATGACTGTAATCAAATGATCTGAGAAGTAATGTGCAACCTTCTTTGTGGTCAAGTAAATTCCATAGACAAGCTTCTGATAATGTGGATATCTCTGCTTGGATGGGGTTAAGACTTCAGAAATATAGTACACTGGGCATTGAACCTTGTAGGTTTTACCTTCTTCTTCCCACTCGACCGTGAGTACTGTACTGACAACCTGTCCAGTGGCTGCTATATAAAGCAGTAAAGGCTCTTTGCTGATTGGAGCAGCAAGCACCGGCTGGGTGGAAAGCAGGGCTTTGAGCTCTGCAAACGCTGCGTCAGCTTCAGGAGTCCACTCGAACTTATCTGATTTCTTCATCAGTTGGTAAAGAGGCAATGCCTTTTCACCGAGACGAGAGATGAATCGACTCAAAGCGGCCAAACAACCAGTAAGCTTCTGAACATCGTGTACACGCACATGGCGTTTCATTCGGAGGATTGCACCAACTTTCTCTGGGTTTGCATCGATCCCACGTTCGGAAACAAGGAAACCGAGTAACTTTCCACCTGGAACTCCAAATGTACACTTCGACGGATTAAGCTTGATATCATATCTTCTCAAATTGGCAAAGGTTTCAGCAAGGTCAGTCAGCAGGTCGGAACCTTTACGCGACTTAACCACGATGTCATCCATGTATGCTTCCACATTCCGACTGATTTGAGTTAGCAGGCACTTATGTATCATGCGCATGAATGTGGCACCGGCATTCTTGAGACCAAAGGGCATGGTGACATAGCAAAAGCACCCGAATGGGGTGATAAAAGCTGTTTTTATTTCATCAGGTCCATACAGTCGGATCTGATGGTACCCGGAATATGCGTCCAGGAAGGACAATCGCTCACATCCCACAGTCGAGTCGACTATCGGATCGATGCGGGGGAGAGGAAAATGATCTTTCGGGCAGGCTCGATTGATATGCTTGAAATCAATGCACATACGAAGTGAATCGTCCTTCTTGGGAACCATGACAACATTGGCAAGCCACTCGGAGTGGTAAATTTCGCGGATGAACTCAGCCGCCAGAAGTCGAGCCACCTCTTCGCCGATTGCCTTTCTCTTCTCCACAGCGGACCGACGGAGATGCTCTTTAACGGGTTTTGCCTTTGGATCGACTCGCAAACGGTGCTCAGCCAGTCCCCTGGGTACACCCGGCATGTTAGACGGCTTCCATGCGAAGATGTCCCAGTTCTCACGGAGGAACTGGATGAGCGCTTCTTCCTATTTGCTGTCGAGTGTTGTTGAGATATGAGTCGGAGCAGCACTGGGATCGGTCGGGTGAATGTGAACAGGCTTTGTTTCACCGGACGACTGAAATGCAGACTCTGAAGCAGGCTTCTTAGCACGCAACAAATCACTCGGATCTGCAGTCTTCTTATATTCTTCCATTTCTACTGCTGCCATCTGTTCATCGGCTATCTTAGAGCCCTTCTGGAGGCACTCTTCTGCTCGTTGCCGATTACCAGTGACTGTGATCACGCCCCTGGGGCCAGGCATCTTCAGCTTGAGGTACACATAACACGGTCGAGCCATGAAACGGGCATATGCAGTTCTGCCCAGAATAGCATGATAGGCACTGTGAAAATCCACAACTTCAAATGTCAACTTCTCCTTACGGTAATTCTTTGAATCACCGAAAACCACGTCAAGAGCAATCTGGCCGAGTGAATCAGCTTTCTTTCCTGGAATGACACCGTGGAATCGCATGTTGCTCTCACTGAGCTTGGACATCGGAATGCCCATCCCACGGAGGGTCTCAGCATACAAAATGTTCAAGCCGCTGCCACCATCCATCAGGACTTTGGTCAGTCGGGTGCCCCCAATGACTGGGTCGACCACCAACACTTGCCTCCCGGGGGTGGCAACATGCGGTGGGTGGTCAGATTGGTCGAATGTAATGGGAGTCTTTGACCATTTTAAATATGTCGTCGTTGCCGGAGCAACCATGTTTACTTCTCTGTTGATGACTTTCAGTCGACTTTTGCTTTCAATGTCAGCAAAAATCACCAAAGTGGAATTGACGTTAGGAAAACCGTCATCATCTTCTTCCTTGTCCTCATCCTTGTCAGAATCTTTTTCCTTCTCATTGGGTTGTTTCTCTCGGAACTGCTGGATTAGGAGCCGACATTGTCGAGTGGTATGTTTGGGATAAATCAGATTACCTTCTTCATCCTTCTTGGTGTGAATGTGACATGGCAAATCCAACACATCATTCCCTGCTTGATCTTTCACCTTCTTGGGGATCCAGGGCCCTTTGGGCTTCCCCTTGAATTTTCCTTGAGTTACAACTGCAGCTTCACCAGGACTTGCTGGCTCGGCTTTGCGTTTCTGCTTCCGACCTCCTCCGGTGTCTTGGGCGACTGGCTTGCCCTTTCCACTGCGGAGTCGATCCTCTTCTTCACCATTAGCGTACCGAGTGGCTATTTCCATCATTCGGGTCAGAGACATATCTCCTGTCTGACCGAATTTCAGGTTAAGCTCTCGATACCGAACGCCCTCCTTGAAGGCGCAAACTGCTTGGTGTTGGGATACATTTTCTACTGTGTGATGTAAAGTGGTCCATCTTTGGATGTAATCCCTCAGAGTTTCATTCGGCTTCTGTACATAATGTTGCAATTCTGTCAACCCTGCAGGTCGTTTGCATGTGCCCTCGAATGTCCTGACAAACACTCAAGCTAACTCTTCCCAGCTGAATATACTGCCTGGAGCCAACTGATTTAGCCATGCTCTGGCCGATCCTTCCAACATGAGAGGAAGATGTTTCATAGCTACCTCATCATTTCCACCACCGATCTGAACAGCTACCCGGTAATCTTCCAGCCAAGTGTCAGGCTTCGACTCATCGGTGAACTTACTAACCCCAGTCGCCAACTTGAAGTTGGGGGGGGGGGGGGATCTCAGCAGCTCTGATGGCTCTGCTAAAACACTCGGGGCCTGAAACATGTACTCTGCTTCCACTCGGGCGATCTCTGTCTTGCCCTTCTCTGTGTGCTCGGTTCCTGTCGACCAAACCTTGCACCAAAATTGACCTCGCATCAAACCCTGGCTCTCTTGGGTCGACTGGCACCCTTCGCTCTTCGCTGTACGGGCGCCTGTCATCATAACACCGGGGCACATATGATCCGCCTCTCAGAGGGGGCGTAGGCACTCGACGGTGGTCACCACGGCCGAGCCGATGATCGTACTGCTCGTGGTTCCGACCCAAGTACTGCTCTTGGCGACGCCCACGTCCCTCATGCCGTGGAGGCGATCTTGGGTTGTGAGCCGATTGGACTGTGTCGGCCACCACAGATCTGCTATGGATTCTGTTACGCGACTGAGATACTGCAGTGTTTTGCTCTCCTGCTGCCCGGAGCAGAGCCCGGATCTGCATCAAACCTCGTCCAGCCTCCGACTGGGATGGTTGGATGGACTCTGCTATACAAGCTGCAGCCGTAAGATTCTGAATAGGAGTGCGGTATACCTGAGGTTGAGGCGGGAACAATTGCCGCCGTCGACTGGACTCAGGAATCTGCTGCCGAGCACATTCGTTGAGTGCATGCTGAAGGTTCTCCAGTCGAGTGCGTTCAGCCAAAGTGGCCAAGCGCGCTGCCTCCAAGGCCCGAGCCTCAGAGGTCTCTCCGACAATGGGCGTGTGGAGTGCCTCCTCGTTGCGGCGGTGGAGTTCCTCCCTCCGCTGCGAAGAGAGGGTTTCGGGGTGATATTCCTCGTGAACATGCGACGGATCACCACTGCCGTCGTCGCCACCGTTGCGACGCATGCTAGGTGGGCTGCGCGGTGTGTCGACCATCAGGACCTCTGCTGCAGGGTCGCTGCTGTCGCACTCGGACAGGGTCTCGACGGAGCCAGTCGACAGATCGAACAGGCCGTAGAGAGATTCATCGGGCTCGATTGCCGTGACTTGAGGGGTGGCCAACTGACGTGCCACCGCATGCTTCACCCACCGCTGAAGCCGCGATCGACTGGATCGCTTGCGATGGCGAACAGCGGAGAACGGAGTTACTGCGGGAGCCGACCGATACTGGGTCGACGGCTGCAGCAGAAGGACGCCGCGGACACACGCGCGAAAGTGCATCGCCCCGCGGACGGGGAGTGTCTCGACGTCGAGGGGGGCTTCCTGGAGCCAGGCGGAGTCGTCGGCGATGAAGACGAGCGCGCCGAGACGGATCTTGCGGCCCTCAGCCGAACCTCCACCAGAAACCATGATGATGGGAATCGGAAAAAATCGCAACCTCACCGGAAAGTCGCTAAGACACCGGCCCCACGGTGGGCGCCAACTGTCGTGGTTCTAAGTCTGACAGTAGAATAGGGGGTAGGTATGAGGAGGCAAGATCCTAGCTACGGTGAGGTTGTGCACGCAAGATTTACGAGTTCAGGCCCTTCTCGGAGGAAGTAACAACCCTACGTCTCGGTGCCCGGGGGCTCGGTCGATTGGATTATGCGTGAAGTTACAGGGGGTGCCAACCCTTGTGCCTAAGGAGGGGGGTGGCTTATATAGAGTTCGCCAGACCCCTCCAGCCCTTAGTTACACAGGATCCAATGTACATAAAGATGGGACGTTACTGGTAATGCCAGCAATAAAGGCATATAAATGATCATTAAGACTACGGAGTGAACGCCTGACCGTTGCTGTTCTGAGTGACTTTAGATCTTCTGTCTTCCGAGTAATTTCTGATGTGGTCGAGTGAGTACACTCCGGTCGAATGGAATTGGGTTTTCCGAGTGGAATGCTTCTGGTCGAGTGAATGGTATTGTCCTTTGAATATCCCTGACTTTAAGGTAATGTCCTTGGGAAGGGTGTCTAGGTCAGGCCTATTACCCTACCCCAGGTACATGTCATCGTCACTCTCCACATAAGAAAATTTCTTCTCATTCACAATGGTGGGGGTATCATATGAAACTCGAATACTATAAATTGTTTCCACATTAAAAGAGTAATGTTCAGAAAAAGGGTAATCATAACTATGACAAGTTTTATAAATATAATCATTACCACTTTTTATAACATAAGTATCATCACAATAATCATCATAAGTAGCAACTTTGTTCTTATCATAGATAGGAGGCATGCAATCATCATAGCAAATTTGATCATTCAAAGTAGGGGGACTAAAAAGATCATCTTCATTAAGCATATCACCCCTAAGCTTGGGACAACATTAATTGCAGCAAATAAATTCTCAAACATGTCATTCTCATCGAACATAACATCCCCAAGCTTATGGCTTGGCATATCATAAGCATAATTATTATCATCATTAATAGTATGAATAGCACCAACGGTATAACAATCGCTATCATCATAATTTCCCAAGTTGGTGTCAAAAAGATTTCCAAGATTATAAGAAGTATCATTATCTTCCCAATCATAGTCATCACAACAAGCAATAGGCATAACAAAATCATCATCAAGTGCATCATCTTCCACAATTATTTTTGATTCATTTTCATGAGGCACAACAATAATAGGAGCAGCATTATTTGGGAGAGATACCTTTTTACCTCTATTCTTTCTTCTTTTCTTCTTCTTCACCACATCATGTGTGGGTTTAATTAATTTTTTCAAGCTTCTTATTGATGAGATTGGTTGAATGGGGAGCTCCTCCTCGTCACCTATTTCATCATGAGAGACAATAGGAGGGAAAGTAGAAATCTTTACCCTTTCATTAGTATTCCTTTTATATTCTATTGGTTTTCCCATCTTTCTGTTGTTGGCAATATAAGCATTCTCATTGCAATTTACCATGCAAAACATATAGATATTTTTTAGATTAGTTTCAATGTCGTCCGTGAGAATGAATACTTCAAACCATCTATTTTTATGTGTCAATTCTTCACTCCCCAAAAATAGACAAAGCTCATTATAAAGTTCAAGGGTGATCAAGTCATTACAATGTTTGGCCATGATTCGATCATGAAAAAGTTTGCATTGGAAATTAAGATGACCATCCTTATTGCAAAGTTCACAAGTAATAGGACAAAGAGAACATAATTTTGTAGCAAATTCATCTATCACTTTGAGCAAAAAATTGGTTCTATCATGTTTATGCTTCTTACAAAATCTATCTTCCCTATAAGGCACGTCTTCACAAAGTCTTTCCACTCCACAAAAATTGACATGCTTATAAGAAACATTTTTGTCATGACTTGTGCAATCATCATTAGCATTTTGGATATTCAAAGAATTAATACTAACAACATTGCAATCATGCTCATCATTTATGCCAAACATTTTATTGAATTCTTCTTCTATCAATTGAGCACAATTTTCTTTTCCATCATTTTTACGAAAGACATTATAAAGATTAACAATATAATGCAACCTAAATTCCATTTTTTTTGTAGTTTTCTATTATAAACCAAATTAGTGATAAAACAAGAAACTAAAAGATTCGATTGCAAGATCTAAAGATATACCTTCAAGCACTCACTTCCCCGGCAACGGTGCCAGAAAAGAGCTTGATGTCTACTACGCAACTTTATTCTTGTAGACATGTGTTGGGCCTCCAAGCGCAAAGTTTTGTAGGACAGTAGCAAATTTCCCTCAAGTGGATGACCTAAGGTTTATCAATTCGTGGGAGGTGTAGGATAAAGATGGTCTCTCTCAAACAACCCTGCAACCAAATAACAAAAAGTCTCTTGTGTCCCCAACACACCCAATACAATGGCAAATTGTATAGGTGCACTAGTTCGGCGAAGAGATGGTGATAAAAGTGTAATATGGATGGTAGAAATATATTTTTGTAATCTGAAAATAAAAAAAGCAAGGTAGCAATTGGTAAAACGGAGCACAAACAGTATTGCAATGCTTGAAAATTAGGCCTAGGGTCCGTACTTTTGCTAGTGCAATCTCTCAACAATGCTAATCTAATTGGATCACATAACCATCCCTCAACGTGCGATGAAGAATCACTCCAAAGTTCTTATCTAGCAGAGAACATAAGAAGAAATTGTTTGTAGCTATTCTTTCCGATCGATCTATCCAAGAGTTCGTACTAAAATAACACCAAGTTATTCTTTCCGATCGATCTATCAAGAGTTCGTACTAAAATAACACGTAGCTATTCTTTCCGATCGATCTATCAAGAGTTCGTACTAAAATAACACCAAAGCAAATTCAGATTCATAATACTCAATCCAACACAAAGAACTTCAAAGAGTGCCCCAAGATTTCTACCGGAGAAACAAGGACGAAAACGTGCATCAACCCCTATGCATAGATTACCCCAATGTCACCTCGGGAATCCGCGAGTTGAGTGCCAAAACATATATCAAGTGAATCAATATAATACCCCATTGTCACCACGGGTATTCATATGCAAGACATATATCAAGTGCTCTCAAATCCATAAAAATATTCAATCCGATAAAACGAAATCTCAAAGGGAAAACTCAATTCACAACAAGATAGAGAGGGGAAAACACCATATGATCCAACTATATTAACAAAGCCCGCGATACATCAAGATCATGACATCTCAAGAACACGAGAGAGAGAGAGATTAAACACATAGCTACCGGTACAAACCCTCAGCCCCGAGGGTGGACTACTCCCTCCTCATCATGGTGGCCGCTGGGATGATGAAGATGGCCACCGGTGATGATTTCCCCCTCCGGCAGGGTGCCCGAACAGGGTCTAGATTGGTTTTTCGTGGCTACAGAGGCTTGCGGTGGCCGAACTTCTGATCTAGGGTTACCCCGATTGGTTTCTCTATTTATAGGAATTTTTGGCGTTGGTTTCATGCTAAGATGAGCCTCGAGGTGAGCACAACCCACCGAGGCACGGGTAAGGGCCCAGGCGCGCCCCGGTGTCTTGTGCCCTACTCCTTCAGCTTCTGGTCCTTCCACGAAGCTTCGGGGGTCTTTTTTGTTCCAAAAAAAGTCGTCAAAAAGTTTCAGCTCATTTGGAGAACTTTCATTTCTGCACAAAAAACAACACCACGGTAGTTCTGCTGAAAACAGCGTCAGTCCGGGTTAGTTACATGCAAATCATACCAAAACCATATAAAATTGTTGTAAACATGGCATGAATACTTCATAAATTATAGATACGTTGGAGACGTATCATGCTATCATACCTAACTCTACAGACTGGACAGAGCGCATTAAATGCGCCGCTTAGTGTCACATCGTAGCCTAGCCCGGCAAGCCTTGCCGTGCTGTTTTGCCACCTTCTCGCCTGCCTGCGTGACACATTGCTGGACGAGTGTCATTTGGAGGTGATTTCCTTTGGGGATGGCTGCCACGTGCCAAATAACGGCCACTTAGCATCTTGGGGGCTCGACACCGCACCGATCGGTGACTTGCGTTGCTGTGAGGTGGAGCGGTGGAGCCTTGGCGGGGTAATCCGCCCTTAGCGTCCCCGGCAAGCTTGCCGGGGCAATCTTGAGGCTTGTCTTCGGGGCAACCTCGTCCCCGCCAGGCTCACCTGCTCGGCAAGGGAGGTTTTTCCATTGCGGTATTTTACTCCTTGGGTTGATCTTGGTCTTCTTGATCCGCCCTTTGATTCCTCAAAGAGCTGATCTTCTGCTTGGCCTTGTCCTGGATGCTGCAGTCACGTTCTTGAGCCTGTGTACAGTCTGGGCAACATACCTGGGGTTTGTTGCACCGGCAGTCTTTGTTCCAGAAATTATTACATATTCTAAAATAATTCTTCAAAAAGTTTCGTCCAATTTCGAGAACTTTTATTTCTGCACAAAAACAATACCATGGTAGTTCTGCTGAAAATAGCGCCAGTCCGGGTTAGTTTCATTCAAATCATGCAAATTAAAGTCCAAAACAAGAGCAAAAGCGTTAGAAAAAGTAGATACGATGGAGACGCATCAGAGTGCCATGATTTTAGATCTGGACCCTTTATGTTTTCATGAATATATTTGAGTTCTTGATTCTATCTTGCAAGTTGTATGCACTTATTACGTGTTATGATCCGCATACCCCAAGATGACAATAATTGGGATTCTTTTTGGTGATTACCGTGGTATGAGGAATTCATGTATTCACTAAGTGCTAATGCTTTGTTCCGGTTCTCTATTAAAAGGAGGCCTTAATATCCCTTAGATTTCCTTATGGACCCCGCTGCCATAGGAGGGTAGGCCAAGGGATGTCATGCAAGTTCTTATTATAAGCACGTATGACTATATACATAATACATGCCTACATTACATTAATGAATTGGAGCTATTGTGTATCGCTCTAGGTTTGTGACTGTTATGTGATGAATATCATCCAACACAAATATCCATCATTGATCCAATGCCTACGCTTTTCTCATATCGATTTTTGCTAAGTTACTTTCGTTGCTGCTACTGTTACAATCACTACAAAACTGCTACCATTACTGTTGCTACTGTTACTATTGCTATCAAATTATCATATTACTGTGCTACTAAACACTTTGCTGCAGATGTTTAGTTCTCCAGGTGTGGTTGAATTGACAACTCAACTGCTAATACTCATAAATATTCTGTGGCTCCCCTTGTGTCGAATCAATAAATCTGGGTGAAATACTACCCTCGAAGACTGTCGCAATCCCCTATACTTGTGGATTATCAGTGCCCCCCTTCAGCAGATCTTTTCGCCAATAATTCTTATATATTCCAGAAAAATTCTCCGTAAATTTTCAGACCAATCTGAGAACTTTTATTTCTGCACAAAAATAACACCATGATAGTTCTGCTAAAAATAGTGTCAGTCTGGGTTAGTTTCATTCAAATCATGCAAATTAGAGTCCAAACAAGATCAAAAGTGTTTGAAAAAGTAGATATGTTTGGGACGTATCAGTTATCCATGTTTGTTAGCCTTTCCATTGGTTCTTGGTGTTCCCATATGTGGGGATAATTAATAAAATGAACATTTACTAACGTGTTACCCATAGCTTGCTTAACTTCATCACTGCAGTTAGTCTTTGCGCCAATGGCGCAATGGATGATGGATCATCTAGTGATCTTAGAGGATGAGCAGAAATAACCGCCAGACTATCACTATGAGAGTGAGGGGAACAAAATTTATATACCACCTGTTCAACCGTATAGGGATGAACGATGATTGCAGAAATTTCTTGAAATGCATCGACAGATCGAAAACCGTGCGGGTCACAAACAATTCCATGTTGATCTAACCGAGCATTTATGGTCGCTTCATGGTCAATAAACTTCTTTGTATTACGTTCGATTTCGAAAGATTTGGACCATTTATTATGTTTGAATTTGAATTTGAATTTTGAACCAAATTTTATAAATTGTCAATTTGAAATTATTATTGTGGTGGTGATACTATAGATATGCATGTGCCATTTGTATGATTGTCTAATTGAAAATAAAAATAAATACAGATCTTAAAAGAAGATGTTTATGAGAACTAAAGAAAGACTTCATTGGACAACTTTTCCTAAATTATTAGGCATGTGGGAGGAATTACTGATCATGAGGAGAAAGGCATTTAGTTGTATGTCTGGGATCAAATAAGTACACAACCAGGAGATACTATAAGTTCTACTTCACATATATTAAAAGCGCACATGACCTACCACTAGCTATGGAAATAAAAAACAACCTTGAAAATCAAAGTCTATGGCTGGCTCCTTCTTCCTGACCGACTCAACACATGTAACATGCTCCAACGGAGACAATGCAACATTGGAAATGATCATGCATGATTGTCTTCTCTATGGACATCCTATCGAGAAAACTATCAACCACACGATTTTCCAATGTCACTTTAGTGCTGGATACTGGTTGAAGCTTGGGATCGTCTGGGGAAGCCAGAACTCAAGATTCTCTTACTTAGAAAATGCCAAAGCTGCTTGAAGAAGCCAAATGTTTATGGAAATTTTTTTATAGGCCTCCTTGAGTATTTGGAAAGAAAGAAACAACAAGTATTTTTAGAGGTGTTTCACCCACTGTCTGGCCTAGCTTCAAAGATTTAAGGAGGACTTTGCTCTTCTCTAGCATAGAGTGAAGGAGGCAAGAACTTCATTTTCACTTTTCTAGAGTCCATCCCCACTTCTTAATAAATTTCCTTATGATTTTCTCTGCAGCCCCCTCCCCCACCCGACAAAGTGGGCTGGTTTGTAAATATGGCTTCT
The DNA here is from genome assembly GCA_011799875.1 of Thinopyrum elongatum. NCBI lineage: Eukaryota > Viridiplantae > Streptophyta > Magnoliopsida > Poales > Poaceae > Thinopyrum > Thinopyrum elongatum. The sequence goes on from CM022302.1 coordinate 338,912,978, forward strand.
ACAGCACAACATCCTTTTAAAATTTAAGTGGGAGCCTCTTCCAGGTAAAAAAAAAAACTTTTTCTAAATTATATGAACACGTCGTAAAATCATGGGGGCTCCTTACCAGGACTGTAGAGATGCCCTAGATGCCTCAGGGATCCGCTAAGAGCAACAACTCCGGTAAACCTTAAATAACTACCATTTACGAAAAGTTAAGGCACAATAGCTCTCCAACAGCATTCGTAAACCAAATTTTTTTACAGGACACCGTAAAAACATCCCACCTTCCGGCAATTATACGGGAAGATAGCTCTTCGCTTATAATTTGGCGGGTACAAAACCACCTGAAAGTTTAGAACACACGCCCTGCGTCGCCGTGCCGCCGCCAAGCTGCGCGAGTTGATCGCCATGCCGTACTGCGCCGCCCGCCTCTGCTAGCCTGTCGCACCGTGCCGCCCGCCGCTGCCAGGACGGGATTCTCCGCTCCCCGCCTCATCGTGCTGGGAACCGCCGTCGCGCCTCCCCTGCTGCGCCGCCTCACCGCTCCAACTGCTTTAACGGCCGTCGCCACACCTCTCAACGTTGTGTCACTAACTTGCGGGGCCAAATGACCTTTATTATCTCTACTACTTAAAAAGAATGTAAAGTTCTCATTTCACCTTTCTTCCCACCACACATTCGTCTAACCTTTCATGTATATGATAATCAATCACCTTAATTTACTTACCTTCTGAACTAATTTCACTTTAATTTACTTATCAAACTTTTAATCAAAATATAAGGTAATTCACGGACAGAATTTGATGAACATTTATTTACACAATCACATTATTATTGACAGGTAAATCACAAGCTAACATACTAGAATATTTATATCCCGTTGCAACACACGGGCATTGTTCTAGTATTATTGAGAAATAGAAAAAACAAATTTTTGTGGGAAGAAGTTCTACAGTAACCGAGAATAATAGTTGTTTGACAACTTTACGTAAATTATACGGTCATCAAGTAAACCTATTTTTACCGGAGCTGTTGTAGTTGCTCTAAGGCGTGTTCGGTACTCCTCCGTGGCCATAAAATCCTGAACTCCACTGCCAGCTTCTGATCGCTAGCTTCTCAAGACAGAGCCGTGATCGAGCGATCTGTTCGGCGACACAACTTCTCGCTAAGCCCATCAAATCGCCCCTACGTGGCCCATTCGGATAGAAATTGTAGCAGGCTGAGATGGGATGGCCCATAGGCCCGGTCAGCTAGCGAATCGGTACGTGAGAAACAAACTTGGCGAGCGAACCGGTACCTGAGAAATCACTTGGCGGTGGCAGGGGCTGGTAATATCCCCTCAACTCCCACTTCCTGGTTTCGGTGGAGTGCCGATTTCTCAACTCCACAACTCCACGAATATTATACTGCATTTTCTGCCAGCTTCTCACGCCCATAACCACAAATTGAATTGTTCGGCTGCACTCCACACGTGGAGTTGAGGAGTTGAGGAGCGGGAGGGCTCCCGAACACGCCGTAAAAGCCCCTTGAGCTAAAGCTTTTTTTCTTTTCTTTTCAAAACGCTTTACCCCTCAGTTCTGTCCGTCCCTGGACATTCTTCCGGTCACCATCGGAGCCGGCGACCGGTGGCAACCGCGCGGGGACGCCGTTCTCTCTCATAACTGTCGCACGCCGGGACGCCGCGCGATCTCCTACTCCCACCCCCATCCCAGCCTACCACAGCGACACCGTGTGAGATCCGTGCTTCATCGGTAGGTAATAAACCCTAATCCCAGTCCCCTAATTGCTTCCTCCCCGCAGCCGATCCATTCCCTCCATGCGCGCCGAGATTTCCGCCACCGCGGGCGGTGTGCTTCTTCTTGCCCGTGCTACGAGTGGTCGTGTTGGGGACAATCCCTCGCACCACGTGTCTCGGTCTCGTTACGCGCCGGCAACGCCGTTTCCACCCCATCGAAGTTTCTAACCATCCGAGCTGCCACTTCCCTTTGCGGTTTTGGCGCCGTATAAGCGAGCTCCTCGGTACTCACCCAGGCAAGCCCACAGCCGCGCGCTGTGTTGTGCGGCAGTGGGTTGCAAGTGTTGGAAATGGGGAACCATGGACAGAGGCGCAGCACCTAATATCTGCCACTTTTGAACCATGGACAGAGGCGCAGCACCTAATATCTGCCACTTTTGTGGTGACTTAATCATCTGGTTCAGCGTCTACTGCCCTGGCATGTAGGTGTAACTTTTCCAAGTAAAATGCCTGTAGCTCTTCTGATTTGATTGTATATCTGTTCTAGAGAAATAGATCTGTGGTAATGTGCCAGACCAGCGCCTAGCTATTTGCTGTGGCAGATTCACTCTCCGGTGGCTCGCTCTCCTGCAAGAAGCTAGTGACTGCATCGGGAGCCTGGACATGGAGATTAGTTGACACTTTGTTCCCTTGACGATTTAACACTTAACACAGAGTTCAAATCATATAGTTGATCTTATATCTGTGAAGATTGGTCGTTAAACTCTGCTCCTCTTGGAGTTTGTTACTGCAAGTTATTTGTCTTGTGTGATTCCTTGCTGACTTCCGCTTTCGGATTCGTGTCCAGCGGGATAAGCGTGCCAAAGTCGCTAGAACGAAGTGGTGGAAGCTCAAGGGGGAGGTAGCTCAGGCGTTCAAGGAGAGGGTCATTAAGGAGGGCCCTTGGGAGGAAGGAGGGGATGCGGACAATGTGTGGATGAAGATGGCGACTTGCATTCGTAAGGTGGCCTCGGAGGAGTTTGGAGTGTCCAGGGGAAGGAGAAGCGAAGATAAGGATACCTGGTGGTGGAATGATGATGTCCAGAAGGCGATTAAAGAGAAGAAAGATTGCTTCAGACGCCTATACCTGGATAGGAGTGCAGACAACATAGAGAAGTACAAGATGGCAAAGAAGGCCACAAAGCGAGCTGTTGGTGAAGCAAGGGGTCGGGCATATGAGGACCTCTACCAACGGTTAGGCACGAAGGAAGGCGAAAGGGACATCTATAAGATGGCCAAGATCCGAGAGAGGAAGACGAGGGATATTGGCCAAGTCAAATGCATCAAGGACGAAGCAGGCCAACTCTTGGTGAAGGACGAGGAGATTAAGCATAGATGGCGGGAGTACTTCGACAAGCTGTTCAATGGGGAGAATGAGAGTTCTACCATTGAACTGGACGACTCCTTTGATGAGACCAGCATGCGTTTTGTGCGGCGAATCCAGGAGTCTGAGGTCAAGGAGGCTTTAAAGAGGATGAAAGGAGGCAAGGCGATGGGCCCTGATTGTATCCCCATTGAGGTGTGGAAAGGTCTCGGGGACATAGCGATAGTATGGCTAACCAAGCTTTTCAACCTCATTTTTCGGGCAAACAAGATGCCAGAAGAATGGAGACGAAGTATATTAGTACCAATCTTCAAGAACAAGGGGGATGTTCAGAGTTGTACTAATTACCGTGGAATTAAGCTGATGAGCCATACAATGAAGCTATGGGAGAGAGTCATTGAGCACCGCTTAAGAAGAATGACAAGCGTGACCAAAAATCAGTTTGGTTTCATGCCTGGGAGGTCGACCATGGAAGCCATTTTCTTGGTACGACAACTTATGGAGAGATATAGGGAGCAAAAGAAGGACTTGCATATGGTGTTCATTGACTTGGAGAAGGCCTATGATAAGATACCGCGGAATGTCATGTGGTGGGCCTTGGAGAAACACAAAGTCCCAGCAAAGTACATTACCCTCATCAAGGACATGTATGATAATGTTGTGACAAGTGTTCGTACAAGTGATGTCGACACTGATGACTTCCCGATTAAGATAGGACTGCATCAGGGGTCAGCTTTGAGCCCTTATCTTTTTGCATTGGTGATGGATGAGGTCACCAGGGATATACAAGGAGATATCCCATGGTGTATGCTCTTTGCGGATGATGTGGTGCTAGTTGACGATAGTCGGACGGGGGTAAATAGGAAGTTAGAGTTATGGAGACAAACCTTGGAATCGAAAGGGTTTAGGCTTAGTAGAACTAAAACCGAGTACATGATGTGCGGTTTCAGTACTACTAGGTGTGAGGAGGAGGAGGTTAGCCTTGATGGCCAGGTGGTACCCCAGAAGGACACCTTTCGGTATTTGGGGTCAATGCTGCAGGAGGATGGGGGTATTGATGAAGATGTGAACCATCGAATCAAAGCCGGATGGATGAAGTGGCGCCAAGCTTCTGGCATTCTCTGTGACAAGAGAGTGCCACAAAAGCTAAAAGGCAAGTTCTACAGGACGGTGGTTCGACCCGCAATGTTGTATGGCGCTGAGTGTTGGCCGACTAAAAGGCGACATGTTCAACAGTTAGGTGTGGCGGAGATGCGTATGTTGAGATGGATGTGTGGCCATACGAGGAAGGATCGAGTTCGGAATGATGATATACGAGATAGAGTTGGGGTAGCACCAATTGAAGAGAAGCTTGTCCAACATCGCCTGAGATGGTTTGGGCATATTCAACGCAGGCCTCCAGAAGCTCCAGTGCATAGCGGACGGCTAAAGCATGCGGAGAATGTCAAGAGAGGGCGGGGTAGACCGAATTTGACATGGGAGGAGTCCGTTAAGAGAGACCTGAAGGATTGGAGTATCACCAAAGAGCTAGCTATGGACAGGGGTGCGTGGAAGCTTGCTATCCATGTGCCAGAGCCATGAGTTGGTTGCGAGATCTTATGGGTTTCACCTCTAGCCTACCCCAACTTGTTTGGGACTAAAGGCTTTGTTGTTGTTGTTGTTGTTGTAATTGTTTCTGCAGAAATGCCTTTTAGTGCTCAGGCTCCATGGAACCCGATTTTTTTTTTTGGAAAAATTCAAAAGCCGTATTTTGAAGTGTCAAAAAATTCTGAAAAATATCCACATTGTTATATGGATGTATACTGCATGTATGTAAATTTTCGTGATGAAATACGCTAAGAAGCGACAAGTGAGCTACACAAAAATGACAAGAGTTGTGATTTTCAAAACAGTGAACAGCGTGGGTGTGTTCACTATAAAAAATTAATGAGTTTCCCTTTATCGTGTAGCTCGCGTGTTAATGTATTTTCTCATTAAATTTTGCACACATATAGTATACATCCATATGAACGTGTAGGTTTTTTTTTTCAGAATTTTTGAAACTTTGAAATACGATTTTTGATTTTTTCAGAAAAGAAGGGCACCATGGAGCTCGAGCACACAAACGCCACACTCTTGTTTCTTCACAAATTTGGGAATATTATAAATTTGGGTCTGAAGGGGTAGGGATCCTTAAGCTATGGAACTTACGTTATTTCCAATTTGTTTAAATTTAATACATCAGGTACTCTAGACATCAGTGCTGCTGTGCTACTATTGTAAACGCCTCAATTTCCTGCAAACCAGCGCTGCATTTCTTCAAAATGTAGAAATAAATGTTGGTACTAAGTGATCTATGTGCAGGTGTGGATTGCTCATTGTATATCCTCACTTTCTGATATGGACCTATTTTGTTGTTCCCCTCCATTACAAGTTGTGATAGACTGTTGGTACCTGTTAGGAACATTAACTCAGCTATAATATAGCTATTGTATAATATCTTTTCTATTTGTATTTTGACATTCTTTTTTTTTGTGAAATAGTACCACCATAGATCTGCTTAAGTGCCAGTTAAGAAAAATATCACCAAAAATTTCTGCCTTAATAAAATACTTTTGGAGTTTGGGACTAAAGGCTTTGTTGTTGTTGTTGTTGTTGTAATAAAATACTTTTGGAAAATGTGCAGTTAAGTTTGTTGTCATGGTGACTTAACTGTTGGCAAGGTTGGACGAATTTGATAAACACATTTAGGGATTGGAGAGGTTTGAAGGGGATTGGGGAGGAGTTTGACTTAAAGGGGATTTAATCCCTCACAATCCCCTTTAATCCCCCCTCAAACCCAATGCAACCGAACAAGGCCTTAGCTTCTTTGTCTTTTTGTGGTCCAACATCTCCTCAGGAAGGCACACACAGCCCTTGTGAAACTGCCCTCATTCCGAGTGGGATATCCCTAGCTCAAAAGGAAGATTAACAGAGTTTGAAGAAACGTTTTTTATAGTGAGCATTTGTAGTTGGGTTTTACCGAGATGGGTATTTTGGTGCTCTGCTAATGTGGCGACGTTGGAGTTAAACCATACCAAATTTCCATTATTTGATTAGTGGTTATATTTCTTTGGAAGGTTTGAAATCTGGACCCTTCTTGATGTATGTGTATTTGAAATTTTGTAGGCTCAGTTGGTGCCTTGGTGGACTAGTGAACTGAAACTATATCAATATCTTCAGGCTCTGGTGCAATGGCCTACGAGATCAGTGAGATCAAAAGTAAAGTTCTGTTCTCATTTAGGACTAATCCTCACTGCAAGTGACCAAAGCACTTACTTGATTTATGGCATAATTGGTTTGGTGCCAAAAATTGGCATGCCAATGTTTGGCATTGTGCCAAATATTGGCTACTAATTGGTTGGTTACCGAGTTGCCTTGCGTATCTCACATAAAGTTGCCAATATTTGGCAAATCTTGGTATTGCTAACATTTGGCTAGCCAAATATTGGCAGCAAACTAATCATGCTCTTAGTTTGACATTCGATAAACAGGGTACATCTACCGCGTTTCCTTCCTTTTAGGTGTAATTCTCAAAATAGGAAATACCATTGAAATGGAAATTGTAGAAGTACTGTTGCCAATGTGTGTAATAGTATGTCTTTACAACTCTGGAAGACCTAATGGATACCAATGTTAAATGACCATTCATATGTATTGCTCTTAAGAAATTCAAAGGGCATATTTCCAAATTTTGAATGTTCTAGAAAAAATCGTAGTTATACATTTTTGGGTCCACAGTCACCAATTTATGTGTGTATTATTGTTTTAAGGAAGCTGCGTACATGTACAGTTAATGTTTTAGACCAACCACCCTGTTTTTTTTAGTGTACACATGAACGCATTTGCACAAAAGATTAGTAGCTTCACACTTCATGCTATAATGTGCATCTAGGATTTTTCAGGACTATCTTAAAACTTGGAAGTGTTCTTTTGACCTCATCTTGACATTTCCACCTTGAGTTTAGTTGCGCATTTTGGAATAAAATTAGTGCTACTAATTGCAAGAGGACACTTACCACCTCGTTGCAAGGTAGTTTGGCAATTACCCTCTTTCCAATGGCATCTTGACTGTTGGATGTCTTCAATAGTATTCTGACAATTTTCTGTTCTATTTACGGCAAAACTGAGTGTTATATGACCACTTCATTATTGTTAGAAAACTATCCAGATAATTCCTGATCTTTGGGGTAAGTCCATTAAACCCCCAGAACTGAGAACTGCATATTAACCTTAACACCAAATCACTTAACTGTGTATGTCATTTTTTAATTGGTGGTTTTGCTTTGGTGGGCAAATGTGGCGAACTTTTAGTGCCAGTTTCAGAGGTGGTTACATGACTCGGGAGGAAGAGGGAGTGTATGGACTGCAAGGGTTTAATAAAATAAAAATATTGTCAATTCTTTTTTCTAGTACACCCTTTGGCTCAGATACGTCTCGATGGTTCTCACATTGAATTTATTAAAAATTTGAACCAAACTGAAATGTACATGTTAGAATAAACTATGGAGAAATGACGCATATTTTCTTCTCCTGGGCACATGTGCTCTTGTTATTTCGAAATGTTTGGCCGGTGTGTTTTGAAGTTTCAAAAAGTTTGTAACAAATTCTGACATGTACATGTTAGAATAAACTATGTATCTGAAAAGTTTCATAAAAAATGAGATCAATTGTTGTTCTGCACCAACACGGTATTTGGCATTGTTGGTGGATTGTAATCCCATTTGCCTAACCAGGTTTTGCCTATTTAACATTTGGTTAGTCAACTTATTACTGCTTTTATGGCTATTTTATTGCAACAAGTTGTAAAACAATTTGAGTGCAATATGGTTCATCAACCGCAAACTTTGCCTAAAAGGATGGACCAATAATGCTAGCAAATGCACATAATACTCGGTTATCTATATGTCTTAGTTGTCTTATAAATATTAGGAGCACGAGAATAGTTCTAATTAGCTAGCTTTATGTGAGCCCGAGCTCAGATTGAAGTTACACTTTGCATAGGGGCTTTAAGAACAGCAAATATAATTGCATTAAAAAAAGGAGCCATTATATAGTATATGCAATGATTATCAAATTCATGTTACAGAAACGTGGCAGCTGTTCCTATTTTCTGATCTCATGTATTTTCCTCTTTTCACATGTAAGTTGAGTATTAATGATCATATTTCGATGTAGAAATTGGCATAGGTCTGGTGGGCTTTGGCATCCTGTTCTCGTTCCTAGGTGTTATCCTTTTCTTCGACAGGGGTTTGTTGGCTCTGGGTAATGTATGATACAACAATACACAAAACCTTCTTCAGTTTCATTGCTCCTTATCAAATGAGATCACAGTGTCACCTTATTGTTTTCTATCCTGTTTCTTCAAGATTTTCTTCTTGACTGGAGTAGGCCTTCTTCTTGGTTGGCAATCTATGTGGCAGCTATTTACAAAGAAGGCAAACATTAAGGTACTCAACATTTAGATAGATACATGGCGCTATCCTTTTGCTTCTTCATGGCTTAAAACTGTAATCTGGTAAAATTTGATGCTACATTATATTATTATTTGTCCACTGCTTACTGAAGTTAGATTTCTTTTCTTGCATGTGTACATAACAGATCACATTCTTTCAGACAACTATATTCATCGAGCAAAATTTGAATGTTCTCAGCGACAGTACAATATCATGTTGCTCTTTATTAGTCTCGTCCTTTCAATGCAATCTCATGTTGCTCTTTATTAGTCTCGTTCATTCAATGCAATATCATGGTGCTCTTTATTTGTCTTGTTCATTTATCAGTGGAATGCTGACCACATTGGTGTCTCTCCCAGTTCCATGTGTTAAATAGGTCATGCTATTTTTTCCGCAGGGATCTGTACCTTTCTTCCTTGGTCTCTTTCTTCTATTTGTCAGATGGCCTGTTGCTGGTATAATCCTGGAACTGTATGGATCTTTTGTCCTCTTCAGGTCATCACCTACATCAAACCATTTCTCTAATATTCATTTCTTGGTTGATACTGACTTTTGCTTTTATTTGGCAGTGGTTACGGGGCTCCTATCCAAGCCTTCCTATATCAGATTCCAATCATTGGATGGATTCTGCAATACCCCTTTCAGGTAAATTTTCTCTTGCATATAGACAGTATAATCTTAGCTGCTCCTCCTGACACAGTTGCTGATATCCTCTGCCCATACTTCTTTGGAGCACTTTCATTGTGTTCGCTCTAGATTGTAGATATAACCGATGCTTCAATTTTCATCTTATTTCTGCAGCTATTTGGTCTGAGGCGTAAGCGTGCTTGACAATTTATGGTGGCAGAAATTCATGATAATTCATGGGGAAATAGCATATTGCCTAATGTTAAATTGTCAGTAGAAAATTCTTGTAGCCTTCATCTTTTGTAACTATGCTCTTTAACACTGCATCTGCATGCTATGGGCTTTCTACCCTTGGTTGTGATGACTTCTACCCTTCAATCAACACGCGGTAGATGATAGTTTAATATTTTAAGTTCATACGTCAACAAAGTAATGCCATCAAATATGTGGCTGGATTCTGGGTTTTGTTGGGACTTGAGAGACACCGACCCTCCTTCCTCGTTATGCCGTCAACTTGACAAACTCTGCAGCATACTGTTGTGTCTTGTTGTGTTTATGGATCCAGCTCCTCCCTTATTTTTCTTATTGGTAAGTCGTTTACGCTGTCATCATTCTTTGTTTCGAAGTTTCAACCATAATTTTGGCGGAATTTGCCTGTCATGGTGAGGTCCTCTTGTGCTGATATGATCGTAAGGTTCTGGTGTGATGGGCGCGATTGGCGCCATCATTTGAAAAGTGCATCCGAGAAGGCAATGGGCGCCATCATGGAACACTAGACCTACGACGAACTAGAAACTTCGTACTAGTATTGTCCTCAGTTATTTTTTTGAAGAGTATTCTTCTCAGTTTTACTTTTGATAGCGAAGGAACCCACATAGAGCAAACCCTTGAACCGTACACAAATACACAACCATCCAAACAAACTTGTGTGCTGGTGATAAGGCGAGAGTACGGAGTATGTTTTTATTAGGTTGTGCCGAAAGTGTAGATGGCTTGGCCTGGGGTAACGCTTGCTTCTGTGCATCATGCATCAGTGGCCGTCAAAAACCATGTTGTGCACAGTTTGATACTCCCTCTGTTAGTGATCTAAATGCTTTTATATTTCTTTATGGAGGGAGTTGTTTGCTATGCTTTAAGGCAAATCACAGCTGTTTGGTTGTGTATAGTGTGTTGTTCTGCTCATCCCTTTCAAGCCATTCGGCACCACACTTCACAACAACGTATAGCACATACCAAACATGCACACAATTAGCAGTACTCCTACATTTTATCATGCAATTAGCAATGCACATTACCACTTAAACAAGAGGGCCCTGCACAACATCAGGGTATTGTTCCCTGAGCAAAATATACAATTTAAGAAGGATCGACATACATGAGGACTAGATCGTGTGAGCCATGTCACCTTGATGGACGTGCTTGGCGCACCTGCACCTAGAACTCGCACCACTTGTTCGCTGGCAGCTTGATGATGTGTGAAAGTCTGAGATGAGCGACCTCTTCGTCACCGGCTGGAAGCCCTTCGGGATGATGAACATGGCTATGTCTTCAGTCTCCTTGATCGGCATGTAGAACCGCAATGGCTCCTTTCCTACTGGCTCATGCCCAAGCTTTGCCTGCAGCCAATCCCTAGAGGCTTCGTAATCTCCGCTATCCTCTCGACACATCCTCCCCTTAAGCCACCTGTTCGCTAGGATGATGTCCCCAGCGTCCTTGAAAGTGCTAGTTATCGACTAGAGGGGGGGGGGGGGAGGGGGGTGGTGAATAGGCGATTTTTATGAATGTCTTCAAGACAGGCAATGTCTTCGAAGACAGATAACCAAATAACACCTACACAATATGCAACGGAAGATAAACTACACTAGCCATGTCATAGTCAAGGTAATAGTACAAAGTAAACACGAAGACAGATAACAACTAGGTAGAGTGGATCAGAAAAGGAAGACATTATGAAGCCAAACAAGCAATCAGAGTGAAGGTCTTCACACAAGAAGTCAATCAGAGCAGGCAAACAATGACTTCACAAAGCTAGACAGTAAGTAAAGGGGTGAGATGATAGAACCAGTTGCTTGACGAAGACAAGGATTTGGTAGACCAGTTTCAGTTGCTGTGACAACTATACGTCTGGTTAGGGAGGCTGAGATTAAACTCAGAAGACCACGTCTTCACCTTATTCCCCTTGAGCTAAGGTCACTTAGTCCTCGCCCAATCACTCAGGTAAGTCTTCAAGGTAGACCTCCAAACCTTCACAGACTTCGTTCACCGGCGATCCACAATGACTCTTGGATCCTTAGAACGCGACGCCTAACCGACTGGAAGATCACAGTCTTCAAGTGTAATAAGTCTTCAGATCACGCGGACAGAAAGACTTCAGTGATGCCAAGCACTCTTTGGGCTCTGGGTGTTTTGGGCTTTGTCCTCTCAAGGATTCTCTCCCAAAGGCTTCGGAGGTGGGTTGCTCTCAAACGACAAAAGCCGTGCACTAAGTCTGAGCAGCCACCAATTTATGGTGTAGGGGGTGGGCTATTTATAGCTTGGAGGCAACCCGATATGATATGTCCAAAATGACCCTGGGTCACTAAGGAACCGACACGTGTCCAATGGTCGGATTTCAAACACACGCGGCAGCTTGACTTGGACTACAAGCAAAGCTGACTCATCCAACTCTGGATAAGATTTTCTCTCATTGTCTTCACTCGAAGACATATGATTTTGGTTGAGCATCACGTCAGTCTTCTGACTTTGTTCACCTGGACCCCACTTGACAGTTCGGTGGTTCCTATGACTCAAGAAAGAAGAAAATGAAACTACGAAAGAAACTATGTCTTCGCACTTCATTGTCTTCAAGTGAATGTCTTCACACATCATTATCTTCGACGTGAATATCTTCATGAACCACCATTGTCTTCAATGTCTTCATACATTTTTGGGGGTCATCTCTGATGGGTAAAACGAATCAATGGGGGACTTCTACCTGTATTCTCCTGTGAATCTCACAAACACATTAGTCCCTCAACCATGTTTGTCGTCAATACACCAAAACCAACTAGGGGTGGCACCAGATGCACTTACAATCTCCCCCTTTTTGGTGATTGATGACAAGCTGGTTGAAGTTTTCAACGGGGATAAAAATATGTGAAAGTTAAAGTACGTGGTCATTGGCTTCATGAAGTTGAAAGGACTCCCCCTGAAGATGTGCATATAAGTAATTTGCCTTTGAATGAAAATGCACATTGCAGGTTTTGCATTGTGGAGATCTCCTTCTGTTCATGAAGTCAAATCATTGTGCATACAAAAATGTATTGAAGATAATGACATGCACACTGATAAATGGGCGTCTGCAGAATGATTTCATGCGCATAAGATAGGAATTCAACCACGCAATCAAAAACAGCAGAAAATGTAGCAGACGTCCCATCTGGACTTAAGTGTTATAACTCAAAAACCAATAGTTCATGAACGAGAGTTGCAAGACTTAACAAAAATATAGCACCCGACCCATATGAACCCGCTTGAAGACTATCAACCCATATGCTTCTCCCCCTTTTGTCATCGAATGACCAAAAAGGAATGAAGACATAGGGTGTCTAAGCGTTCCCCAGAGGTGTTGGTGAAGATGTTGGGGCAGCCGGGTCGATGTTGGAGTTGGGCGGTGCAGTGGGGCCTGATGCAGCATCTTGGTACAGTGAAGCCATCGCATGAGAAGTAGCGTCGTCCTCCTCATCAATGATGCACGCAACAACAGTTGGGGCAGATGATGAGTAATCAGAATCTTCAATGGAAGGGGCAGGACGCCACTTAGCTGATTCTGGGGGCTTGGAGTCGAATTTGAATCTCTCTGTGAAGCCATCTGCAATGAGATCATCTTCAGAACAGAGCATTGTGAGGCTCTTCCAAGCACGCCGACAGGCTTCATGAGCAACAAAAGAGTTCTTGGTGGAGAGGTTGCGAATCCAATTGGCATCCACAAGAAGACTCTGCATCTGACGCTTCATCCAGTCATGATGCCTATCATGCTTCTGATGTAGAGAAACGAAAAGTTCTCTGTCATTGAGTACTCGAGCACGCTTCTGAGGCCTTTGAGGAACTGTGCTGGCAGTCGCATCAGTGTTAGCACGATGCGGTAGGCGAAGCTGACCGACAAGTGGTCTAGCAGCTACAGTAGGATTGGGCACATGAGTGGCTTCAAGAGGTGCTGAGAAGCTCTAAAAGAAAGCATAGTCTTCACGAACTGGTTCCTTGGCAGGTTCTGCATAGATGGCTTCGTGTGACATATCTACTTCAGACAGGAAGACAACATGATTGCGCGCTGAAGCTTGATAGTTGACCGATGAGCGAAGCTTAATCAACCACATGATCCATGGTGCATAGAACTTCAGGCCAAACAGATCAATGCCTGAAGCTGCCAACTGCCTGATGAAGAAGTCATGAGTATTGAAGCGGATGCCATTGAGGATGTAGAAGACCAATGTCTTCATGGTGCCTTCAAGCTTCGCATGAGAGGAGTGCCCTTTGATTGGCCACAGAGTATGCCGCACAATGTGGTAGATGGTGCGAGGCAAGTACTCGAGGTCATTGACGTAGAAGTGTGTGGGGTACTCAGCATTTGCAGGCAATGGCTTCATCATGATCAGCATTTGGCTCATATTTGGCTCGGGCTTCTGAAAGATGCTCTCAAGCTCCTTTTCATACAGTTGACAACCTGGCTCATAAAGATCACCAGGAGTGGGCAGGGAAGTGAGCTCGATGATATTTATACTGTTTCCTCCCCCTCTTCTCTCTCGTTAGACCCCGACGCAGTTCCCCGAGACCGACGCAGCTCAGGAGCCCGAAGACACCATTGACAACCTTGCCCTTGCCGCCGAGCAACCAGGCAAGCCCCCCCTTTTGATCATCCCGATATTGCCCATTCTATTTTCTCATGCTTGCATTAGAATTGCTACTGCTACTGCTTTACCTATTCTGATGCATAGCCTGTTTATTGTAACATGCTATTGAAACCTTACCTGCTTATCCTAAACTGTCTAGTATAGGCTGGGTAGAGATCTATCAGTGACCCCACTTATCCCGACTGCCCCGCTGGATTATCCGAAGACCCGATCAACGGGATTGAAGACCTGACCCCGGCACCGCACATCACCCCCCCCCCCCATTAGTTGTAACGACACTGCAGCGTTACTATCGAGTGCCGAGGGTGATACCTCGTGTAGCACTTCTTATGTTAACTCTGTAGAGTAGCTATTCGGTCGTGGTCATCGAGGGTGATTCCTCCTTCACCACTTCCGATAACGACGCCGTCGTACAACACCTCAAGTGTGAACCCATTGAGGGTGATTCCTCCGAGTTCACCTTGACGGATACATCGAGTAGGAATCGAACGAGGGTGATACCTCGGATTCCCCTGATGTTATGGACACACGGATACTTGGACTGTACTATTGTTACTTGGAAAGGCGGGTCGACCCTGAGGGGTACCCGCGTGTGATGTGAAGACGGGTTGCCTGTATGGTGCCCGAGTGATGAATACGAGGCGTGGTCGGGCATTCTTGTCCCTTGCCGCAAGTCCTCGAGACGGGGCGACGGGGTCACACCTTTCGTGAGTCTCTGCTCGTTACCGCAACCCCAAGGTACTAACGGTTTGGATATGTGATCTGAGTGGGCCTCTGGCCCGATAGCACTAACCACCACGTGGGCATAGTATGGGCGTTCTGCATCGTATGCATCAGCCGAAGGCTCTGTCAGACGTCCAGTTCAGCATTGCGGCCGGGACGGACCGGTGCCCCCCTGGTGCCTGGCTTCCCCCTGCACGCAACGACTCAGAGTGCACAGGGCGATGGCCCAAGACCTCTGAGCGCTTAGGATGTAGACCGATGGGGACCTCTCTGCTGAGCTCTAGGTAGGGCTGCGGTGTGTCGTTTGGCCGAGGCCGGGCATGACCCGGAAAAGTGTGTCCGACCGGAGTTAATCGAGCGTGGTGGGTAAGTTGGTGCACCCCTGCAGGGAAGAACTAATCTATGCATAGCCGGATCCTCGGTAACGGACACTCGGGGTTGTATCCCGATCGATACAACGAGAATTGGATACTATGGCTCTGGGATTGCTTCTCGCAGGGAGTCGAGAAGGGATCTCAGGACGAGGTTGATGACCTTATGGCTCTGGGATTGCTTTCTCGCAGGGAGTCGAGAAAGGATCTCTGGGTGAGGATGAGACTTAATGATACTGCTACATTATATTGTACTGTTCTACTCTCTTCTATTGCTGCAAGACCGCTGAAGATGCTAGCCTCCGATAGGACTAGGTTTTCCCCTCTATTCTGGCACTTCTGCAGCCCAGTCCACATATACAGCCTTCCTTTGATAATGTTGCATATGTAGTGTAGATCCTTGCTTGCTGAGTACTTCGGATGAGTACTCACGGTTGCTTTGCTTTCTTTTTTCCCCCATATCCATTTAATGCGACCAGATGACGGAGCCCCTGAGACAGCTGCCCCCACCGACGATCGCTACTACTACCCCGAGGGTGGATACTACTACGAGTTGATGGATGACCAGGAGTAGGTTCGGAGGGTCCCAGGCAGGAGGCCTGCGCCTTTCGATCGTAGTGTTTTCTTTTGTCCCGCCTTCTAAGGGCCTATTTGTGCTTTCTTTCATATCTGTACTCAGATATCTGATGCTTCCGCTGACGCTTGTATGCCATCGAGCTATGTATTCGAGCCCTCGAGGCCCTGGCTTGTAATATAAAGCTTGTATGACTTTATTTATGTTTTAGAGTTGTGTTGTGATATCTTCCCGTGAGTCCTTAGGCTTGATCGTGTGCATTTGCGTGTATGATTAGTGCACGATTGAGCCGGGGGCATCACATCCTTCATGGTTGAAGACCATCGCCACGGTGTGCGGAACTGGTGCAGCAACAACAACATCCGAGGTGGATGGCTGAGCATCTTCAGTGACGGCAGTGGCTTCAGGTTGCAGAGTGGCTCAGCCATGACAACGTCAGTGGCTTTAGTATGAGCATCAGTAGCAGCAGCAGCTTCGGCTTCAATTACTGGAGGGTCAGGAAAATTCACTTCTGGAATCTCAACATTCTCAGTAGGGGGAATGGCAACCTGTTCTTCTTCATTTCCTTCGGCTGATGCAGCCGGAATGTCTTCAGCCACTTTGGCTTCAGACTCTTGAGCAGTATCTGAGAAGATGGCTTCAGGGAACACTTGGCGTGCTAATGAGCCGGTGTTGTGCACATCCTCTTCAGGAATACTGGACATGGAGACAGATGGTCTTGGGCCTCTACGAAGCCTTCGGAATGAGGGTGACGCATGCGATGATGGTGTGGTCTTCTCCATGTCTTCTGGTGTAGCTTGGGGGGTCTCAAGCACTGGAGTAGTGACATGAGCCGGTGGCGTGTGCAGAATGACTTCATGGAGCGAGGAGTTGGGGTGTTGCTCTTCCCAGAACTCATCTTGTGTGATTGGTGTCGTGGGACCGCAAATGCTTACTTGTTCACTGCTCGTAGGAGCAGGCGATGATACCGGGTTCTGTGTCAGTAGTGGCAGTTGAGGAAGGACTTCATCATCATTTCTTGCTACATTGTCTTCATAACCAATGTCTTCAGCTGCGGTGTTGTCAACAGCTGGAATCTCAATAGTGACATGACCCTTTGTGATAGCAGGTTCATGCACAACCATTTGACGCCTTGGTGGGAGGAGGCAGGCAAAGCAACTGACAGGGGCTTCACAAGCAGTGGATCTGGAGGAGCGGATGAAGATGTTGGTGCTTGTGCCCTGCGCGAAGCCTTTGAAGACTTTGTCTTTTGCTTCTTCTGAGAGGGAGCGGCATCAGAAGTTTCTTGATGCTTGCGCTTCTTGGCTTCAGCTTCAGCCTGCTTGGTCCTTTTCCTTTCGGAAGCAACTGATGGAGCATTAGGCTTCGGACCAGTCATGCTAGCAGGGAAGATGATCTTTGGCATTCCTTGCCTAGCAGCCTCAGGAGCAGGAGTGTCATACTTCTTCTTCTTTGCAGCAAGCTTAGGGTCGATGCCTGGACGACCAAGAGAGTTCCTCTTCAAGGCCTCATTGTGGGTCTTTACACACTTTTCAGCATAGCTCTTCAGGCGCTCACGTGATCCTTTGGCTTCATCACGACGCCTCTGAAATTCAGCCTTGAGGTCTGTCATCATCAGCTTGAATTTTTTAATATTAGAAGCACTAAGTTTGTCCACATGCTTCTTGAAGACAACCTTCTCATGGTTGATCTTGTTCTTCTGCTCAATCACCTTCTGAGCAATAGCAAGTTCTTGATTCACGAAACCTTGGAAGGTAACGCTGATGCCAATGGGCAGTTGAGGATCATCAAGAGACAGTTCTGGATTATCAAACCATTCATCAATGAAGTTGTTTAATATGTCAGCATCGAACAGAGGCAGGTTCTTGAAGATATCAACCTCTTCCTGCTTGTTCTTGATCAACAGCTCCAGTGCATCATCATCAAGATCTTCATCACTGGAAAGATCAATAATGTCACCATCATCACGCAGGATTCTGGTAGGAGGAGGAGCACGCCCAACAGTATCTATTGTCTTAGGAGAGGTCCTAGACAAATCTTCTGAGTGCACACTGGCTTCAAGAGGTGCAATCTTCAGAGGCTTCACTCTAGAAGCTTTTGGTGCAGATGCAGGCTTTGAAGCCTTTGACTTCTTCATAGGCTTCGAGGGCTTAATAGCAGTAGTCTGTGCATCCTTTGTAGGAGCAGTTTCAACACTGGCTCTCTGTGCAGCACAGTGTGCCAGAAATGCGGCAAAGTGATCGAACGGGCCAATAAGATTTTGTTCGGCTTCACGGCTGCCATCGGGCCTTGCCTCAGCTGGACCTCGGTTGAAGTCAATCCCAAGATCCTTCTTGTTTTGAGCAGCAGAGGCCTTGGCGAACTGATAGTTGGCTTCAAACAAATCATCTTCATGACACCATCGTAAGCTGGATGGATCTGTGTTTTGAGGCATTGGCCGCCTCACCATGCAAGGAAAGAAGCCTTGCTAAATGGCTTCAGCCTTGGTCTTGGGGTGAAGCTTTCTGTAGACAATGTCAGCCTAAGGTGGCCTCACAGCGTTCTTGTCAGCGTACTCTGGGGTCACGAAGTTGTACAGAAACCATTGCTCTGCCTAGTATCTGTGAATCCATTGAACGCGTGACTTGCGCTCCCCATAGCTTTCTTCAGGATCTGACTTGTACATCTCGTATAGATCTGGAGGCAGATCTTTTGCAGTGTTGTCACAGTGCTGTCTGCCCCCCTGATACGTCTCCAACGTATCTATAATTTTTTTATTGTTCCATGTTGTTATATTATCATTCTTGGATGTTTTACAATCATTTTATAACAACTTTATATCATTTTATGGGACTAACGTATTGACATAGTGCCGAGTGCCAGTTGCTATTTTTTGTTTTTTTTACTTCACAGAATATCAGTACCAAATGGAGTCCAAACGCAGCAAAACATTTTGGAGATTTTTTTTGGACTAGAAGACACCTTGGGGATCAAGAAAGCACCTGGGAGGAGGCCCGTGGGGCCCAAGATACACCAGGGCGCGCCGAGGAGCCCAGGCGCACCCTGATGTATCTTGGAGCCCACGGAGGTCTCCTGCACCGCCTATTCTCCCTACAAATTCCCAAATATTCCAGAAACCCTAGGGGAATCGACGAAACACAATTCCAGCCGCCGCAAGTTCTAGAACCAAGAGATCCAATCTAACACCATCACCGAGGGGTTCATCATCCTCATTGGTGCCTCTCCGATGATCCGTGAGTAGTCCACCATAGACCTAAGGGTCCGTAGGCAGTAGCTAGATGGCTTCTTCTCTCTTTTTGCTTCTCAATACAATGGTATCTTGGAGATCTATTTGATGTAAACCTTTTTGCGGTGTGTTTGTTGGGATCCGATGAACTTTGAGTTTATGATTAGATCTATATCCATGAATATTATTTGGGTTTTCTTTGATCTCTTATATGCATGATTATTTATAGCCTCGTATTTCTTCTTCGAATCTTTGGTTTAGGTAGGCCAACTAGATCGATTTTTCTTGCCATGGGAAGAGGTGCTTTGTGATGGATTCGATCTTGCGGTGTCCTCTCCCAGTGACAGAAGGGGTAGCGTGGCACGCATGTATCGTTGCTATTAAGGATAACAAGATGGGGTCTATTCCTACATGAATAGATCTTGTTTACATCATGTCATCGTTCTTATTGCATTACTCCATTTCTCCATGAACTTAATACACTAGATGCATGCTGGATAGCGGTTGATGTGTGGAGTAATAGTAGTAGATGCAGGCAGGAGTCGGTCTACTAATCTTGGACGTGATGCCTATATATTGATCATTGCCTTGGATATCATCATAATTATTCGATCTTCTATCTGCCCATCAGTAATTTGTTTACCCACCGTATACTATTTTCTCGAGAGAAGCCACTAGTGAAATCTACAGCCCCTGGGTCTATCTTTTATCATATTGCTTTCCGATCTATTTTTCATCGCATTTGTTTTCAGATCTATTATTCCAAAAACCCAAAAAATACTTTGCTGCACTTTTTATTTGCATCTTTTATTTCGTGTTTTATTCAGATCTATTTATCCAAACACATACAAAACAATCTATCTTTTTACCAAGGAGGGATTGACAGCCCCTCTTACGCGTTGGGTTGCGAGGATTTGTTCTTTGTGTGCAGGTACCGTTTACATAGTGTTGCTTGGTTCTCCTACTGAATTCATACCTTGGTTTCATAACTGAGGGAAATACCTGCCGTAGCTGTACTGCATCATCCCTTCCTCTTTGGGAAAATACTGACACAGTTTCAAGCCGCATCAAAAGGAATTTCTGGCGCCGTTGCCAGGGAGATATCATCAACATCTATCAGGTTCCTAATCACAAATCTCATCTCCTTGCAATTTACATTATTTTCCATTTGCCTCTCGTTCTCATCTCCCCCACTTCACAAAAATTTGCCGTTTTATTCGCCTTCTTTTCGTTTGCCTTTTTCTTATTTGATCTTTTGTTTGGTTGTGTTGCCATGTGCCTTCTATATGCTTGCATCTTCGCTTGCTAAAAATCTATTGATATGGATCCCCATCCACTTGCTAATCTTTTTAAAAGATCCAATCATGATGAACCAATTGCTAGTGAGTTGAGTGCACTAGATTATCTTTATGAAGTTTTGCTTGAGATTCGTGAATCTGAAAATTGTGATGAAGAAATTTTTGAAGTGATTCATGATAGCTCCTTGAATGAAAAGCATGATTGTAATGATTTTACTATAAATTATATTAATATCAATTGTGCTAATAATATGCAAAACCCCAAGCTTGGGGATGCAAATTTTTGTATGTCCACTACTTATTGCAATGAACATGATTGGGGTGATTCTTCTTATGATCTTGAAAATTTATTTAAGCCTCATGATGAATATGATATTGATAATAATGTTTGCAATAATATTGAAAGTGGGTTTGAAAGAGCGTCAACTTTAGGTAAAAATAATCCCACATATTTGGAGAGTGTTCAATCTTACGATTTTTTTTTATGAAAGTGGGTTTGGAGAGGTCATGACTTTAATTGATGTTAATCCCACTATCTTGGAAGATTATAAAACTTTTATGCATGTGGATCATGAAGAGAAAATTTTATATGATAGCTATATTGTTGAATTTGATCCTACATGCAATTATTATGAGAGAGTCAAATATGGTTGTAGAAACTTTCATGTTACTAATTTACCTCTCGTTATGTTGAGATTTCTATTGTTTCTTTCTTCTTCCTTGCATATGCTATATATTTCTTGTCTTGATAATTTGTTTGCTTATAAAATCCCTATGCATCGGAAGTATGTTAGACTTAAATGTGTTTGTCACATGTATTATGATGCTCCCTTTGTATTTCAATAATTGTCTTTCATGTGAGCATCATCAAAATTATCAATGCCTAGCTAGGGGCATAAAACGATAGAGCTTGTTGGGAGGCAACCCAATGATTAAATTTATTTTTTGCCTTTTTATTTCTATTCGTGAGTGTTTGCACAATTATGCCTCTGTTATGATTGTGTTTTTATGTTTTAATTAGTGTTTGTGCCAAGTAAAGCCTTTGGGATAGCTTTGGTGATAATTGATTTGATCCTGTTGAAAAACAGAAACTTTTGCGTCCAGTAACAGAATTGTTTAAATTCACATAAGCGACGAAACATTTCGTATTTTTTTACACAAGATTGATATACAAATTGCCTCTGCTTTCCTAATTTTTCAGAATTATTGGAGTTACAGAAGTATGAGAACAATTTGCATCTTTACAGACTGTTCTGTTTTTGACAGATTCTGTTTTCTTTGCATTGTGTGCTTATTTTGATGAATCTAGGGATTGTATCGGGGGGTATAAGCCATGGTAAAGTTATAATACAGTATATATAATGCAATAACAAAATTTGAATGGGTTTACAACAGTACTTAAAGCAAAGATTGGTTTTCTTATACTAACGGATCTCACGAAGGTTTTGTTAAGTTTTGTGTGATTGAAGTTTTCAAGTTTTGGGTGAGATCACGATGGATGAAGGAATAAGGAGTAAGAAGACCCTAAGCTTCGGGATTCCCACGGCACCCCAAGGTAACATTCAAGGAGAAACAAGCAACTAAGCTTGGGGATGCCCCGGAAGGCATCCCCTCTTTCTTCTAATGACCATCGGTATTTTACTTGGAGCTATATTTTTATTCGTCATATATAATGAGTTTTGCTTGGAGCATCTTGTATTATATGAGTCTTTGCTTGTTTTGCTTTTTAGTTTGTCACAAGTATCCTTGCTGGACACACCTATTTGAGAGAGCCAAAATTATGCTATGATTTGTTAGAATTGCTCTATATGCTTCACTTAAATTTTTTGAGCTATGGAATTGCTCTAGTGCTTCACTTATATCTTCTTGACCACAGTGTGCTTTAATATTTTGAAGAAATTCTCTCATGCTTCACTTATATTATTTTGAGAGATGAAATTTTTATGCTCATGTTCTTCACTTAAATTTATTTGAGCTTGTTAAAAGCAATTGCAATATATGAAACTAGTCCCAAAGTGATAGATATTCAAGAGGGATATAATAAAAACTTTCATGAAGATCATTGGACAAAATAAACTTGATTCTTTGTAATAGTTTTGAGATATGATGATAGTAATATGTGAGTCATGTTGGTGAGTAATTATGCTTTAGTAAGAATATTGGTGTTAAGGTTTGTGATCCCCTATGCAAGCACGAAAGTCAATAGTTATGGAATGAAATTACATCCTACTTGTGGTGCATTATTCGGTGTTAGTTATGCTCAATGCTCGCTTATGTGAATTTTCGTTTCTTGGTTGGTTGCTTCTCAATTTTTTTGCTAGCCTCCACTTGTACTAAGTAGAAATACCACTTGTGCATCCAAACTCTTTAAACCCAGTTTTGCCATATGAGTCCGCCATACCTACCTATATGCGGTATTTCCGTGCCGTTCTAAGCAAATTTGTATGTGCCAACTCTAATTTTTCAAAACGAATTTCCTTCTTGTGTGCCCGTACCGCTCATGAAGCGGCAGGGGGTGGCCAATATATTCCATGCTATATGTGTTGTTCTCAAGTTGAGTGTTTATTCACTTGTCATTGCACAAGAGTATGGCGGTAATAGGGATGCCCAGTGTGACGCCCGAATAATTAAGCTACAGAAATCCCCTGCTAATGATGCCATGTCATCATGTTTTTCAAACTAAATTGCCACTTGATGAAAACAAAAACCAAATTCCATTTGAAGTACAAGTCGAATATTTACTTCTTCTGTCATGCAAACAAAATTGTTTGTGGTGTTGCAAATAATCTCCAAGTAATTGTCATGATGAAAACAACCTCATTTGGATTTCCAAAATCCCCCTGGGATTTAATGTAGTGGTCCAACAGCATTTTAATGAACCATTTAAATTCAAACACGATTCTAAACTTTTCAAAATAACCTCGAACTTTTTATGGCAGTGTCAAAAATTGCAATACAGATTATGAGCCAAGTTTCATATTTTGCAAAACCTTTTGATAGCATAAATAAATACAAACAGTGCCATTTAAGAGAAAGCAGAATAGATAATAGAAAAAAAATAAAAGAAAGGGGGAAGGCCCCCTCACCCAACTAGGCCAATCGGCCCAGCTGGCCTCCCGAACCAGGCCGGCCCAACCCCCCCACTACTAACCCCCCTGGCACACCGAAACCCTAGGCCCGATCCCCACTCTCCCTCGTCCCTTCCTCACGCCGTCACCCACGACACACACACACACACACACACGGACGCACAGGGGAGGGGCACATCTGTTCGATCCCCCTCCTCCCTACGCGCCCACGCCCGAAGGCCACCGCCAGCCGGCGTTGAGTGCCGCCCGTCCCGGCCTCCTTCCTCTTCATGCTGCACCGAGCCCGTCTTCCTCGAGCTCCGCCCGCGCTCCGTCAATGGCCGCCCCGACCTCCCGCCGCATGTCGTCGCCATCGGGCTGCTCGCCTCCGGCCACCCCGTACCTTCCTGAGTCGCCCACGACCTCCATTGTGAGCTCCCGCGGCTGCTCCTCCTCCCCCCCTTCTCGATTCACCGCCGTAGGCCATCGTCCGCGTTGCCCGTGCTCTTGACCGTGGCCGCGATCTCCGAGCGGTCACCGCGTCTGCGTCCCGTGCATCGTCGCCCCGCCCCTATCCGCGTCGCCGCAGCTCGCCGCGGCCCGCTGCTACTCTGGCCATGCCGCCCATGCTCGCCGCCCTGCGCTGTCGCCTGCTGCCGGCGCCGGTGCGCCTTGCCTCTCCCCGCTCCGCGCCGTGCGCCGAGACGGCCGCCGCTGCCACCCTTGCTCTGTGTTGCTTCTGCTGCTGCATCGGCCACGGCGTCGCCGCGCAGCAGCCGTGCGCCCGTGCGCCTGTGTGCGCGCGTGCACGTCAGGGCCTGGCCACCGTGCCTCTGGCCGTCCAGTTCCATTAGGCCTAACCTAGGTTAGCCACTGAACTAACCCCTAACCCCACTGACCAACGGGCCCACTACTAACTTAAATGTTTAAGATAATCTATTAATAAAATGTGTGCCCCCATGACAAGTGGGACCCTCCCTTTTAATTAACCAGTTAATTTAGGCCCTAAAATAACCCTTGGTCAATGACAGTAGGCCCCACCTCTAATTAAACCTAATTTAAGTCAGTTAATTATCTCTATTAAAAATATGAGCCAATGCTAGGTGGGACCCACTGGTCCTTTGACTAGTCAACAACCACTGTTGATCGCTGACTGGACAGCTGGCCCACCAGTCAGCCCCTACTGACTGGACTGTTGACCCAGTCAACATGCCCCACCAGTCAGCCTCTGTGTTGGTCTGCTGGGTACGTTTTTTGGTACATTTAGCTTTTTGTTTTTTTTAATTTCGAATTAATAATATTTCTAAAAATTTCGGAAAATGTTTAACCCTTTGAAAATTAATAGATAATAATCCGTAACTCGGCTGAAAATAATTTGTACATGAAAGTTACTCAGAAAGACGAGACGAATCTGCATACGCAGCCCGTTTGTCTGCCACATGTTCCTAGCATAGTGAACATGCAACCGTCCCCCTCCGTTTCATCTGTCCAAAAATGCCTAACCCCGGGAAAACTTTCCCGGATGTTATCCCCCTTCGCCGGTATCATGTAGCACCGCGTTAGAACACCCTTAGCCCTGTGTGTTACCCCGTCCTGCTTCTGTCTTGCATATGTTTGCATTATATTTACTGTTTCTTCCCCCTCTTCTCTCCGGTAGACCCCGAGACCGCTGCTGATGCCACTGTGATCGACTACGTCATCGACTACCCTTCTTCCCTTTCAGCGGAGCTTCCAGGCAAGCCCACCCTTTGATCATCCCGATATCGCCCATTCTATTTTCTCATGCTTGCATTAGAATTGCTGCTGCTACTGCTTTTCCTATTCTGTTGCATAGCCTATTTATTGTAACCTGCTATTGATACCTTACCTGCTTATCCTAAACTGCTTAGTATAGGCTGGGTAGAGACCCACTAGAGAACCCCACTTTGTCCCTTGTTGCCCCGCTGGATTAACAGAAGACCCGATCAACGGGATTGAAGACCAGGCCCCGGCACCGCACATCAGCCCTCCCTTAGTTGTACGACACTACTGGGTTACTATCAAGTGCCGAGGGTGATACCTCGTCAGCACTTCTGATGTTAACCTTGTAGGGTAGATAATTGGTCGTGGTCATCGAGGGTGATTCCTCCTTCTCCACTTCTGATACGACCCTGTCGCGCAACATTCAAGTGTGAACCTCGAGGGTGATTCCTCCTAAGTTCACCTTGAGGGTTACATCGAGTGGGCATCCGTCGAGGGTGATACCTCGGATTCCCTTGATGTTATGGACACACGGTTACTGTGACTTTACCCCTAGACCTTGTTAGAGACGGGTCGGCCCCGAGGGGGACCCAAGGAAGTTACTTTTACTACAGGACTGGAGGGACAGGCGGTACCGCCCAGTAGAGGTGGACCTGAGTTCCCGACAGTCTTTTGCAAGACGGATTGACCAGGACGGTGCCCGAGTGATGAATAAGAGGCGTGGTCGGGCATTCTTGGCCCTTGCCGCAAGTCCTCGAGATGGGGCGACGGGGTCACATCGATCATGAGTCTCTGCTCGTTACCGCATCCCCAAGGTACTAACGATTTGGATATTTGATTCGAGTGGGCCTCTGGCCTGATAGCACTAACCATCACGTGGGCATAGTATGGGCGTTCTGCATCGTAGCATCAGCCGAAAGCTCTGTCAGACGTCCAGTTCAGCATTGCGGCCGGGACGGACCGGCGCCCCTTGGTGCCTGGCTTCCCCCTGCACGCAACGACTCGGAGTGCACAGGGAGATGGCCCAAGACCTCTGAGCGCTTAGGATGTAGACTGACGGGGACCTCTCTGCTGAGCTCTAGGTAGGGTTGCGGTGTGTCGTTTGGCCGAGGCCGGACATGACCCAGAAAAGTGTGTCCGGCCGGAGTTAAGCGAGCGTGGTGGGTAAGTTGGTGCACCCCTGCAGGGAAGAACTAATCTATGCATAACCGGATCCTCGGTAACGGACGCTCGGAGTTGTATCCCGATCGATACAACTAGAACATATTGATGAGATGAGATATGGATATTATGGCTCTGGGATTGCTTTCTCGCAGGGAGTCGAGAAAGGATCTCTGGCCGAGGTTGATGACAGTATGGCTCTGGGATTGCTTTCTCGCAGGGAGTCGAGAAAGGATCTCTGGCCGAGGTTGATGACAGTATGGCTCTGGGATTGCTTTCTCGCAGGGAGTCGAGAAAGGATCTCTGGGTGAGGTTGAGACTTAATGATACTACTACTCTATACTGTACTACTCTACACTCTTCTAATGCTGCAAGACCGTTGAAGATGCTAGTCTTCGATAGGACTAGGCTTTCCCCTCTATTCTGGCTTTTCTGCATCCCAGTCCACATATACAGCCTTCCTTTGATAATGTTGCATATGTAGTGTAGATCCTTGCTTGCTAAGTACTTCGGATGAGTACTCACGGTTGCTTTGCTTTCTTTTTTCCCCCATATCCTTTTGGTGCAACCAGATGACGGAGTCCCGGAGCCAGTTGCCCCCGCCGACGATCACTACTACTACCCCGAGGGTGGTTACTTCTACGAGTTGGCCGACGACCAGGAGTAGGTTCGGAGGGTCCCAGGCAGGAGGCCTGCGCCTTTCGATCGTAGTGTTTTCTTTTGCCCCGCCTTTTAAGGGCCCATCTGTGTTTTATTTTATATCTGTACTCAGATATCTGATGCTTCCGCTGACGCTTGTATGCGAGCTTATGTATTCGAGCCCTCGAGTCCCCTGACTTGTAATATAAAGCTTGTATGACTTTATTTATGTTTTAGAGTTGTGTTGTGATATCTTCCCATGAGTCCTTAGGCTTGATCGTGTGCATTTGCGTGTATGATTAGTGCATGATTGAGCCGGGGGCGTCACAAGTTGGTATCAGAGCCGACTGCCTGTAGGAACCCCCCCTTCCAACTCCTTGGCCGAAGTTGAGTCTAGTGGTCCAAAACTGTTTTACTAACTTGGCTGTGTGGCTTACGGGCCCACGTCGCCATTGGGTGGTATTAGAATCTTTTACTCCTCGATCTTTACTCTGGGACTCTGATCTCTCTTCCTTTCGGGTTAAGATTTTGCTAACTCCAACACTAGGTTCTCGTAACCGCTTTCTCCCGGAGAGACCCTCCCCTCATTTCAGAAGATGGCGTGTCATCATCAGAAGACTCCGAAGATACTCCTCGAAGTTTCCCGAGACCATTATGCCCACTGCTTTTGCAAGTTCCCTACTACCAATGATCACCGTGAATAGCTATGCATCTTTGCTGTTTGTATCTTCATTCCCAGTTACTCCTTTATGTACGAGATACCCCGTGATACTCCTCGTTAATTCGGGAATCCTTTGAGCCTACTACCGTGCAGCTTCTTTCGCACTGCGGATAATTCCTCACACTTATCAGGGATTCGTTCATCCCTAGTTGATCATGTGCTTCGCAACATTCTTCCCATTGTTAATCGATCTTTCAAAAATCCTCTGCACCCTATTGCTCTTGAAATTCTTGCATGTCTGCACTATGGCTAATTCCATATGTCTAGTAATCCCCGTCAACATCCTTTGCCATTACCATTTTGAATCCCTTCAATCAATATGCTGCGAATGTTCGCAATCATCAGTCGATTCCTAGAACTCGTCCTTCCGGCTTAGACGTCAATTTGGACATGAGTTGGTTCTCGGCTAATCAAGTTGCAATCGATTGTCCATCGAGTTCAATTCAACTTACTCATCCTTCGGTTACAGCGTCTGCCTCCAATTCCCCAATTTTGGAATCGTAAACCCTTCATATTTAAGCTGCGGCTTATTCAGATGATTCTATAATCCGATGCCTTTGCATTCTTTCTTCTTCTGGTTGAGTACCATTACTCACATCAGATCCCTTGTGGACCGCCAAATCCCTGTTGGATTATACCCGACACTGTCCCTCGTATTCAATAACCTTGTGAGTTCTTCCCTGATACAAATACCTTCGGTAAATTGTATCATATGCTTTGACTTTGACACTTTGCTTTCAAACTCATATCCCTTGTTTTGGTTTATGGTTGTATAGATTCGTAAAATGTCCCGATGGGTTGTATCTAAGCTTCTGTCATCTGCGAGAACCCAGAAACTTCTACGGGTCACTCACTACTGGTGTTATGCCAGATAAATTTTCAACATTTCAACTTCATTAAAAGCGAGAAGTGAATGAAAGGTTATGCATTGAAGAAGTGGGAGTCGACCTTGAGCCTTTGTGTTCATGCCCTTGGACCCGATGTAGAACTTATCATGGAAGCTGCTCGTAAGAATAATAAACCCTTGTTATAATCCATCTGGTATTTTGCTTTGATTCTTTGCAATCGTGGTCTCGACCATGATTGTTCTTCTTTGATCCCATTTCGCGGACAAGCTAAAGCACTTGTCTTCTGCAAACCAATATGCCTGCCCAACCTCTATCCTGATTTACCCTCGAGTGTTACCCCTTGGTATCTCGGGAATATCACAGAAACTACATAACTCATGAGTTCTTCATCGAACTACTATTGATCACCAATTCCAATATCTCCGAGTTCTGAGTGGTTGATCACTCGACAACACCGGTAAGTGAATCGATTCCGCACTCCGATTCGATAACTCTAAGTAATTTTCATTGCTTACGAGTTTAATAATCCTTCCAGTCATTCCTAGCCTGATCGGCTATATCCCTATCGTGCTAAATTTTAACTGTGCTACCTGGTCCTTCTTTCCCGAGCATAATTTCCGACGATGAGCTAAGCTTACGTCGATCTTCCTCATCTTATCATTTCACCTCGAACAACAAGCTTGATTTCGAGCTTGTGTCGTATCTGTGGTTCCAATAACCTTTCGCCTCGGCATTCCTTTTGCTTGATGTCATCGCTGACCGATTACATCTTCTTGAAACCTCTCGACAAATGTGTCTTGATCATCATCAACATTCAGAGCTCTTTCAGGATATCAATCGAATTCATGAGAGAAATACCATCCTTGCCCTCGATGACTTGTGTTATCGTCGACAACACTCTTATCTCCTTTCCAACACATGTTCGATCATGTCTTGGTTATACTTTGAGCTCCTTGCTTTTCCTGTAATTGTTCCATTGTATCTCTTGAGATCTTCAGACCCAACCCTTACTTCAAACACTATGTTATTGCTACCTCGAAGCATAACTGTGGTACTCCGAACATCAATAAGAACATTGGAAGCGCAATGCTAAATGTTTCTTGCTCTATTATCCAAACACCGTTGTATGGATAACATCATGAATTCCCTTGCCCCTTTATCCAAACGGTAATGTACTTGTTGTTCTGACATGTGTATCATGCTCCGTTTTTCCTTGGGAAGGATATACCCTCAAATCTTTTGTGCAAACACATTTTCCTTTCCATTGGTTTGTTTACTCTGAAAATTTCGTTTCCCTCTCCATTGGTAGGTTTAACCTTTCTTGTGATCTATATGATATAAGCAGAAATAATTCCCTGCTTATGTAACACCCCGGTGTACAACTCTGTCAGTGAGAACCTGTTACTATTGTTGATGACATTCCGGTAACCCCCGATGGATGAGAACTTTGCCTATTGGTCCGCCTCATTTTAACGAGCAGGAAAATGGTTCTATTCGCCCCTCGCCCTTGGTGCTGACGTTGTTACCGACATAACTGACAGACTATCCTCTGACATACCTTGATGTCGTGACCGTTAAGATGTCACAGCTCTCCCTACTTTTGATCGACACCCCCCCCACAGTTCCACAGGATCGGAACCTGACTCTCCTGTATATCCTTAATTCCGAAGTATCATTTGTTCTTGGCCTTTTTTGTTATCCCGGGCCACCCCTCGAGAGATGATCTACTCCCGATACCCTGAACCCCTGTTCACACTTCGTTCAGCTATCGATCGAATGTTCATTCGCTTGATACTTCTTATCGTACCGTCATACTTTGCTCTCGATGTTTTCCTAAGTTTCAACTCGAGAGATACTTCTTCCGCATTCCCTGAATTGTCCACCAGATAATCGATCCTACAAGGATCAGATCTCCCGAAGTTACCCTTTACTTCCCCACTTAAATCTCGGGATGAGATTTCTTGTAGTGGAGGAGAATTGTGACGCCCGGATAATTAAGCTACAGAAATCCCCTGCTAATGATGCCATGTCATCATGTTTTTCAAACTAAATTGCCACTTGATGAAAACAAAAACCAAATTCCATTTGAAGTACAAGTCGAATATTTACTTCTTCTGTCATGCAAACAAAATTGTTTGTGGTGTTGCAAATAATCTCCAAGTAATTGTCATAATGAAAACAACCTCATTTGGATTTCCAAAATCCCCCTGGGATTTAATGTAGTGGTCCAACAGCATTTTAATGAACCATTTAAATTCAAACACGATTCTAAACTTTTCAAAATAACGTCGAACTTTTTATGGCAGTGTCAAAAATTGCAATACAAATTATGAGCCAAGTTTCATATTTTGCAAAATCTTTTGATAGCCTAAATAAATACAAACAGTGCCATTTAAGAGAAAGCATAATACATAATAGAAAAAAATAAAAGAAAGGGGGAAGGCCCCCTCACCCAACTAGGCCAATCGGCCCAGCTGGCCTCCCGAACCAGGCCGGCCCAACCCCCCCACCACTAACCCCCCTGGCACACCGAAACCCTAGGCCCGATCCCCACTCTCCCTCGTCCCTTCCTTGCGCCGTCACCCACGACACACACACACACACACACGCGGACGCACAGGGGAGGGGCGCATCTGTTCGATCCCCCTCCTCCCAACGCGCCCGCGCCCGAAGGCCTCCGCCAGCCGGCGTTGAGTGCCGCCCCTCCCGGCCTCCTTCCTCTTCATGCTGCACCGAGCCCGTCTTCCTCGAGCTCCGCCCGCGCTCCGTCAATGGCCGCCCCGACCTCCCGCCGCATGTCGTCGCCGTCGGGCTGCTCGCCTCCGGCCACCCCGCACCTTACTGAGTCGCCCACGACCTCCATTGTGAGCTCCCGCGGCTGCTCCCCCTCTTCCCCTCCTCGATTCACCGCCGTAGGCCATCGTCCGCGTCGCCCGTGCTCCTGACCGTGGCCGCGATCTCCGAGCGGTCACCGCGTCCACGTCCCGTGCGTCGTCGCCCCGCCCCTGTCCGCGTCGCCGCAGCTCACCGCGGCCCGCTGCTACTCTGGCCACGCCGCCCATGCTCGCCGCCCTGCGCTGTCGCCTGCTGTCGGCGCCGGCGCACCTTGCCTCTCCCCGCTCCGCGCCGCGCGCCGAGACGGCCGCCGCTGCCACCCTTGCTCTGTGTTGCTTCTGCTGCCGCATCGGCCACGGCGTCGCCGCGCAGCTGCCGTGCGCCCGTGCGCCTGTGTGCGCGCGTGCACGTCAGGGCCTGGCTACCGTGCCTCTGGCCGTCCAGTTCCATTAGGCCTAACCTAGGTTAGCCACTGAACTAACCCCTAACCCCACTGACCAACGGGCCCCACTACTAACTTAAATGTTTAAGACAATCTGTTAGTAAAATGTGTGCCCCCATGACAAGTGGGACCCTCCCTTTTAATTAACCAGTTAATTTAGGCCCTAAAATAACCCTTGGTCAATGACAGTAGGCCCCACCTCTAATTAAACCTAATTTAAGTCAGTTAATTATCTCTGTTAAAAATATGAGCCAATGCTAGGTGGGACCCACTGGTCCTTTGACTAGTCAACAACCACTGTTGATCGCTGACTGGACAGCTGTCCCACCAGTCAGCCCCTACTGACTGGACTGTTGACCCAGTCAACATGCCCCACCAGTCAGCCTCTGTGTTGGTCTGCTGGGTACGTTTTTTGGTACATTTAGCTTTTTGTTTTTTTAATTTCAAATTAATAATATTCCCAAAAATTCAGAAAATGTTTAACCCTTTGAAAATTAATAGATAATAATCCGTAACTCGGCTGAAAATAATTTGTACATGAAAGTTACTCAGAAAGACGAGACGAATCTGCATACGCAGCCCGTTCGTCTGCCACACGTTCCTAGCATAGCGAACATGCAACCGTCCCCCTTTGTTTCATCTGTCCGAAAATGCCTAACCCCGGGAAAACTTTCCCGGATGTTATCCCCCTTCGCCAGTATCGTGTAGCACCGCGTTAGAACACCCTTAGCCCTGCGTGTTACCCCGTCCTGCTTCTGTGTTGCATCTGTTTGCTTTATATTTACTGTTTCTTCCCCCTCTTCTCTCCGGTAGACCCCGAGACCGCTGCTGATACCACTGTGATCGACTACATCACCGATTACCCTTCTTCCCTTTCAGCGGAGCTTCCAGGCAAGCCCCCCCTTTGATCATCCTGATATCGCCCATTCTATTTTCTCATGCTTGCATTAGAATTGCTGCTGCTACTGCTTTTCCTATTCTGATGCATAGCCTGTTTATTGTAACCTGCTATTGATACCTTACCTGCTTATCCTAAACTGCTTAGTATAGGCTGGGTAGAGACCCACTAGAGAACCCCACTTTGTCCCATGTTGCCCCGCTGGATTAACAGAAGACCCGATCAACGGGATTGAAGACCAGGCCCCGGCACCACGCATCACCCCCCCCTTAGTTGTACGACACTACTGGGTTACTATCGAGTGCCGAGGGTGATACCTCATCAGCACTTCTGATGTTAACCTTGTAGGGTAGATAATTGGTCGTGGTCATCGAGGGTGATTCCTCCTTCTCCACTTCTGATACGACCCTGTCGCGCAACACTTCAAGTGTGAACCTCGAGGGTGATTCCTCCTAAGTTCACCTTGAGGGTTACATCGAGTGGGCATCCGTCGAGGGTGATACCTCGGATTCCCTTGATGTTATGGACACACGGTTACTATGACTTTACCCCTGGACCTTGTTAGAGATGGGTCGGCCCCGAGGGGGACCCAAGGAAGTTACTTTTACTGCAGGACTGGAGGGACAGGCGGTACCGCCCAATAGAGGTGGACCTGAGTTCCCGACAGTCTTTTGTGAGACGGGTTGACCATGACGGTGCCCGAGTGATGAATACGAGGCGTGGTCGGGCATTCTTGGCCCTTGCCGCAAGTCCTCGATACGGGGCGATGGGGTCACATCGATCGTGAGTCTCTGCTCGTTACCGCACCCCCAAGGTACTAACGATTTGGATATTTGATTCGAGTGGGCCTCTGGCCTGATAGCACTAACCATCACGTGGGCATAGTATGGGTGTTCTGCATCGTAGCATCAGCCGAAAGCTCTGTCAGACGTCCAGTTCAGCATTGCGGCCGGGACGGACTGGCGCCACCTTGGTGCCTGGCTTCTCCCTGCACGCAAGGACTCGGAGTGCACAGGGGGATGGCCCAAGACCTCTGAGCGCTTAGGATGTAGACCGACGGGGACCTCTCTGCTGAGCTCTAGGTAGGGTTGCGGTGTGTCGTTTGGCCGAGGCCAGGCATGACCTAGAAAAGTGTGTCCGGCCAGAGTTAAGCGAGCATGGTGGGTAAGTTGGTGCACCCCTGCAGGGAAGAACTAATCTATGCATAGCCGGATCCTCGGTAACAGACGCTCGGAGTTGTATCCCGATCGATACAACTAGAACATATTGATGAGATGAGATATGGATATTATGGCTCTGGGATTGCTTTCTCGTAGGGAGTCGAGAAAGGATCTCTGGCCGAGGTTGATGACAGTATGGCTCTGGGATTGCTTTCTCGCAGGGAGTCGAGAAAGGATCTCTGGCCGAGGTTGATGACAGTATGGCTCTGGGATTGCTTTCTCGCAGGGAGTCGAGAAAGGATCTCTGGGTGAGGTTGAGACTTAATGATACTACTACTCTATACTGTACTACTCTACACTCTTCTAATGCTGCAAGACCGTTGAAGATGCTAGTCTTCGATAGGACTAGGCTTTCCCCTCTATTCTGGCTTTTCTGCAGCCCAGTCCACATATACAGCCTTCCTTTGATAATGTTGCATATGTAGTGTAGATCTTTGCTTGCTGAGTACTTCGGATGAGTACTCACGGTTGCTTTGCTTTCTTTTTCCCCCATATCCTTTTGGTGCAACCAGATGACGGAGTCCTGGAGCCAGTTGCCCCCGCCGACGATCGCTACTACTACCCCAAGGGTGGTTACTTCTACGAGTTGGCCGACGACCATGAGTAGGTTTGGAGGGTCCCAGGCAGGAGGCCTGCGCCTTTCGATCATAGTGTTTTCTTTTGCCCCACCTTTTAAGGGCCCATCTGTGTTTTCTTTTATATCTGTACTCAGATATCTGATGCTTCCGCTGACGCTTGTATGCGAGCTTATGTATTCGAGCCCTCGAGGCCCCTGACTTGTAATATAAAGCTTGTATGACTTTATTTATGTTTTAGAGTTGTGTTGTGATATCTTCCCGTGAGTCCTTAGGCTTGATCGTGTGCATTTGCGTGTATTATTAGTGCACGATTGAGCCGGGGGCGTCACACCCAGTCCCGAAATGAAAAAGAAATTTACTTTATGTTGTCAAATAATAAATTCCTTGGAAAGTGTTGGTATGGACGGTACCCGTGGATACGGCTAGCCGTGGAGTGTGAAAGCATGGTGGAAAAAGAAATAAACTTTATTTTCTGTTTGGGAACCACCTATGATATATCTAGCATGGAAAGTGTTGGGAATTACTCGGTCATTTTCATTGACGGGAAAAGCATGCCCCTCAAATTTTTTTATCTCTCAATTTAAGCTTTGAGCTCTGGCACCTCTACAAATCCCTACTTCCCTCTGCGAAGGGCCTATCTATTTACTTTATGTAATTTTTATTTTTATTTGAGTCTCCATCTTCTCTTATAAAGCACCAACTAGGGAGCACTATGATCATACTTGTGCATTGGAGGTAGCTAATATTCGATTGTGTTTCATGAATGGATCAATGATTGAACATGATGGGCTAGGGATAACTTTCTTTAGTGTTGATATTTTGAAAGACATGGTTGCTTATTGATATGCTTGATTATTGAAGTTATCATGTCAAATATAGACTATTGCTTTGAACCATCTAAAATTCTAAATGTCCATGCTACAAAAGAAAAGAATATGTGATGAACATGTTAGGCAGCATTCCACATCAAAAATTCTGTTTTTATCATTTACCTATTCGAGGACGAGCAGGAATTAAGCTTGGGGATGCTGATACGTCTCCAATGTATCTATAATTTTTCATTGTTCCATGCTGTTATATTATCATTCTTGGATGTTTTACAATCATTTTATAGCAACTTTATATGATTTTTTGGGACTGACCTATTGACATAGTGCCCAGTGCCAGTTGCTATTTTTTGCTTGTTTTTTTACTTCGCAGAATATCAGTACCAAACAGAGTCCAAACACAGCAAAACTTTTTGGAGATTTTTTTTGGACCAGAAGACACCTTGGGGATCAAGAAAGCACCTGGGAGGAGGCCCGTGGGGCCCAAGATACACCAGGGCGCGCCCTGATGTATCTTGGGGTCCACAGAGGTTTCCTGCACCGCCTCTTCGCCCTATAAATTCCCAAATATTCTAGAAACCCTAGGGGAGTTGACAAAACACAATTCCAGCCGCCGCAAGTTCCAGAACCATGAGATCCAATCTAACACCATCACAGAGGGGTTTATCATCCTCATTGGTGCCTCTCCGATGATGTGTGAGTAGTCCACCATAGACCTAAGGGTCCGTAGGCAGTAGCTAGATGGCTTCTTCTCTCTTTTTGCTTCTCAATACAATGGTCTCTTGGAGATCTATTTGATGTAAACCTTTTTGCGGTGTGTTTGTTGGGATCCGATGAACTTTGAGTTTATGATCAGATCTATATCCATGAATATTATTTGTGTTTTCTTTGATCTCTTATATGCATGATTATTTATAGCCTCGTATTTCTTCTTCGAATCTTTGGTTTAGTTAGGCCAACTAGATCGATTTTTCTTGCCATGGTAAGAGGTGCTTTGTGATGGGTTTGATCTTGCAGTGTCCTATCCCAGTGACAGAAGGGGCAGTGAGGCACGCATGTATCGTTGCTATTAAGGATAACAAGATGGGGTCTATTCCTACATGAATAGATCTTATCTACATCATGTCATCATTCTTATTGCATTACTCCGTTTCTCCATGAACTTAATACACTAGATGCATGCTGGATAGCGGTCGATGTGTGGAGTAATAGCAGTAGATGCAGGCAGGAGTCGGTCTACTAATCTTGGATGTGACGCCTATATATTGATCATTGCCTGGATATCATCATAATTATTCGATCTTCTATCAATTGCCCAACAGTAATTTGTTTACCCACTGTATGCTATTTTCTCGAGAGAAGCCACTAGTGAAATCTACGGCCCCCGGGTCTATCTTTTATCATATTGCTTTCTGAGCTATTTTTCATCACATTTGTTTTTAGATCTATTATTCGAAAAACCCAAAAATACTTTGCTGCACTTTTTATTTGCATCTTTTATTTCGCGTTTTATTCAGATCTATTTATCCAAACACATACAAAACAATCTATCTTTTTACCGAGGAGGGATTGACAACCCCTCTTACGCGTTGGGTTGCGAGGATTTGTTCTTTGTGTGCACGTACCGTTTACATAGTGTTGCTTGGTTCTCCTACTGGATTGATACCTTGGTTTCGAGGGAAATACCTACCGTAGCTATACTGCATCATCCCTTCCTCTTTGGGGAAATACCGACGCAGTTTCAAGACGCATCACCCCCTTCTTAGCAGATCTGCCTCCTGCCATTGGCTTCACAAATATGATTGGCTTCGCTCTACTTGTCACACAAGAATGGGCTTCAGGTGAGTCAATATGATGCTGTAAGAAGTCTACAGATGAATTCAGACTATGAGAACAAAGAGACTCGCCCACGGACATGTACCTGTGAAAGAATTAGAGATGCGAGGAAAGTAGGAGAGGTCATATGCATTCTCACAAGATTTTGAAGATAAATCAGGTTGAAGACTATGACCTCATAGTGCGAAGACATTCACTTATTAGGGATAAGTTGGTTCTAGATTTGTACCAATCCATGAATAAGTACAAGTGAGGAATCAAACTAGTTGTGAAGCATAAGTGAAAGTACTTGCAAATAATGAGATGCAGAATATGGAAGATCCAGATTTGGAAGTGATAAAACAACTTTCTGAAGATATAGAAGGTTCATCGGATCAAATAAACGGTAAAAAGTAAGCGATTATTTACCGCTCAAGAACATACGAGGAACTGCTAGACGAGTTGGAAGTGGAAGCCGAGTAGTTCGATCTCCCGCGCCCTAACTATTGGAAAACGTTGCATGGAAAAGAAAAAAATTCTACGCACACGCAAGATCTATCCATGGAGATGCATAGCAACGAGAGGGGAGAGTGTGTCTACGTACCCTCGTAGACCGTAAGCGGAAGCATTTAATAACGCGGTTGATGTAGTCGAACTTCTTCGCGCTCCAACCGATCAAGTACCGAACGTACAACACCTCAGCGTTCAGCACACGTTCAGCTCGGTGACGTCCTTTGCTTTCTTGATCCAGCAAGACGGCGAGGTAGTGGATGAGTTCCAGTAGCACGACGGCGTGGTGACGGTGATGGTGAAGCTATCTCCACAGGGCTTCGCCTAAGCACTACGAAAATATGACAGGGGGTGTAAACGGTGGAGGGGGGCACCGCACACGGCTAAGCAATTGTTCTGGGTGTGCTAGGCTTCCCCCTCCCACATATATATAGGTGGGAGGGAGATGGGAGAGGCCAAGGGGCGCCCCAAGTAGGCCTGAATCCTACTTGGGCTCCTGCCCTTGGCTGCGCCCCCCTGCCATATTTGTCGGAGGGGGGAAGGAAAGGGGGAAGAGGGAAGGAAGGGCGAGGCCGAATCCCCCCTTTCCTTTCCCCCACTTGGGCAGCTGCCATGGGGGGCGCACCAGCCCCTTGTGGGCTGGTGTGCTCCCCTCTTGTGGCCCAATAGGCCCACTACCATCCCGGGGGTGTCCAGTACCCCCTCCGGTACTCCGATGACTATCCGGTACACTCCAAAACACTTCTGGTGTCCGAATACCATCGTCCTATATATCAATCTTTACCTCTCGACCATTTCGAGACTCCTCGTCATGTCCGTGATCTTATCCAGGACTCCGAACAACATTCAGTCACCAAATCATATAACTCATATAACACTATATCGTCAACGAACGTTAAGCGTGTGGACCCTACGGGTTCGAGAACTATGTAGACATGACCAAGGCACCTCTCCGGTCAATAACCAATAGCGGAACCTGGATGCCCATATTGGTTCCTACATATTCTATGAAGATCTTTATCGGTCGAACCGTTATGACAACATACGCAATTCCCTTTGTCCATCGGTATGTTACTTGCCCGAGATTCGATCGTCAGTATCTTCATACCTAGTCCAATCTCATTACTAGCAAGTCTATTTACTCGTTCCGTAATACATCATCTTGCAACTAACTCATTAGTCACTTTGCTTTCAAGGCTTCTTATGATGTGTAGTACCGAGAGGGCCCAGAGATACCTCTCCGATACTCGAAGTGACAAATCCTAATCTTGATCTATGCCAACTCAACAAACACCTTCGGAGATACCAGTAGAGCATCTTTATGATCACCTAGTTACGTTGTGACATTTGATAGCACACAAGGTATTCCTCCGATATCCGGGAGTTGCATAATCTCATAGTCGAAGGAATATGTATTTGACATGAAGAAAGCAATAGCAATGAACTGAACAATCAATATGCTAAGCTAACAGATGGGTCTTGTCCATCACATCATTCTCCTAATGATGTGATCCCGTTATCAAATGACAACACATGTCTATGGTTAGGACACCTTAACCATCTTTGATCAACGAGCTAGTCTAGTAGAGGCTTACTAGGGACACGGTATTTGTTTATGTATTCACACATGTATTTAAGTTTCCAATCAATACAATTCTAGCATGAATAATAAACCTTTATCATGAATAAGGAAATATAAAATAACAACTTTATTATTGCCTCTAGGGCATATTTCTTTCAGTCTCCCACTTGCACTAGAGCCAATAATCTAGATTACATTGTATTGAATCTAACACCCATGGAGTCTTGGTGCTGATCATGTTTTGCTCGCGGAAGAGGCTTAGTCAACGGGTCTGCCACATTCAGATCCGTATGTATT
Source organism: Thinopyrum elongatum (assembly GCA_011799875.1). NCBI lineage: Eukaryota > Viridiplantae > Streptophyta > Magnoliopsida > Poales > Poaceae > Thinopyrum > Thinopyrum elongatum. The sequence continues at coordinate 338,952,421 of CM022302.1, forward strand.
TTGCAAATCTCTATGTCTCCATCCTTAACCTTTTCACGAATGGAGTTGAAGCGTCTCTTGATGTGTTTGGTTCTCTTGTGAAACCTGGATTCCTTCGCAAAGGCAATTGCTCCAGTGTTGTCACAAAAGATTTTCTTTGGACCCGATGCACTGGGTATTACACCCAGATCGGATATGAACTCCTTCATCCAGACTCCTTCATGTGCTGCTTCCGAAGCAGCTATGTACTCTGCTTCACATGTAGATCCCGCCACGATGCTCTGCTTGGAACTGCACCAACTGACAGCTCCACCATTCAATATAAATACGTATCCGGTTTGTGACTTAGAGTCATCCGGATCAGTGTCGAAACTAGCATCGACGTAACCATTTACGATGAGCTCTTCGTCACCTCCATAAACGAGAAACATATCCTTGGTCCTTTTTAGGTACTTGAGGATGTTCTTGACCGCTGTCCAGTGATCCACTCCTGGATTACTTTGGTACCTCCCTGCCAGACTTATGGCAAGGCACACATCAGGTCTGGTACACAGCATAGCATACATGATAGAACCTATGGCTGAGGCATAGGGAATGACTTTCATTTTCTCTCTATCTTCTGCAGTGGTCGGGCTTTGAGTCTGACTCAACTTCACACCTTGTAACACAGGCAAGAACCCTTTCTTTGACTGATCCATTCTGAACTTCTTCAAAACTTTATCAAGGTATGTGCTTTGTGAAAGTCCTATTAAGCGTCTCGATCTATCTCTATAGATCTTGATGCCCAATATATAAGCAGCTTCACCGAGGTCTTTCATTGAAAAATTCTTATTCAAGTATCCTTTTATGCTATCCAGAAATTCTATATCATTTCCAATCAACAATATGTCATCCACATATAATATCAGAAATGCTGCAGAGCTCCCACTCACTTTCTTGTAAATACAGGCTTCACCGTAAGTCTGTATAAAACCATATGCTTTGATCACCTCATCAAAGCGTACATTCCAACTCCGAGATGCTTGCACCAGTCCATAGATGGATCGCTGGAGCTTGCACACTTTGTTAGCACCTTTAGGATCGACAAAACCTTCTGGTTGCATCAAATACAACTCTTCTTTAAGAAATCCATTAAGGAATGCAGTTTTGATGTCCATTTGCCAGATTTCATAATTATAAAATGCGGCAATTGCTAACATGATTCAGACAAACTTAAGCATCGCTACGGGTGAGAAAGTCTCATCGTAGTCAACTCCTTGAACTTGTCAAAAACCTTTCGCGACAAGTCGAGATTTGTAGAGAGTAACATTACCATCAGCGTCAGTCTTCTTCTTGAAGATCCATTTATTTTCTATGGCTTGCCGATCATCGGGCAAGTCCTCCAAAGTTCACACTTTGTTCTCATACATGGATCCTATCCCAGCTTTCATGGCCTCAAGCCATTTATCGGAATCTGGGCTCATCATAGCTTCTTCATAGTTCGTAGGTTCGCCTTGGTCTAGTAACACGACTTCCAGGACAGGATTACCGTACCACTCTGGTGCGGATCGTGCTCTGATCGACCTACGAAGTTCAGTAGCAACTTGATCTGAAGTTTCATGATCATTATCATTTGCTTCCTCTCTAGTTGGTGTAGGCATCACGGGAATGGATTTCTCTGATGTGCTACTTTCCAATTCGAGAGAAGGTACAGTTACCTCATCAAATTCTACTTTCCTCCCACTCACTTCTTTCGAGAGAAACTCCTTCTCTAGAAAGGTTCCATTCTTGGCAACAAAGATCTTGCCTTCGGATCTGTGGTAGAAGGTGTACCCAATTGTTTCCTTAGGGTATCCTATGAAGACGCACTTCTCTGATTTGGGTTCGAGCTTATCAGGCTGAAGCCTTTTGACATAAGTGTCGCAACCACAAACTTTAAGAAACGATAGCTTAGGTTTCTTGCCAAACCACAGTTCATACGATGTCGTCTCAACGGATTTAGACGGTGCCCTATTTAACTTGAATGCGGCTGTCTCTAATGCATAACTCCAAAACGATAGTGGTAAATCGGTAAGAGACATCATAGAACGCACCATATCCAATAAAGTACGGTTACGACGTTCGGACACACCATTACGCTGTGGTGTTCCAGGTGGCTTGAGTTGTGAAACAATTCCACATTGTTTTAAATGAAGGCCACACTCGTAACTCAAATATTCGCCTCCGCGATCAGATCGTAGAAACTTTATTTTCTTGTTACGATGATTCTCCACTTCACTCTGAAATTCTTTGAACTTTTCAAATGTTTCAGACTTGTGTTTCATCAAGTAGATATACCCATACCTACTCAAATCATCTGTGAAGGTCAGAAGATAACGATACCCGCCGCGTGCTTCAACACTCATCGGACCGCATACATCGGTATGTATTATTTCCAATAAGTCATTAGCTTGCTCCATTGTTCCGGAGAACGGAGTTTTAGTCATCTTGCCCATGAGGCATGGTTCGCAAGTATCAAATGATTCATAATCAAGTGATTCCAAAAGTCCATCTGTATGGAGTTTCTTCATGCGCTTTACACCAATATGACCTAAACGGCAGTGCCACAAGTATGTTGCACTATTATTATCAACTTTGCATCTTTTGGCATCAATATTATGAATATGGGTATCACTACGATCGAGATTCAGCAAGAATAGACCACTCATCAAGGGTGCATGACCATAAAAGATATTACTCATATAAATAGAACAACCATTATTCTCTGATTTAAATGAATAACCGTCTCTAAACAAGATCCAGATATAATGTTCATGCTCAACGCGGGCACCAAATAACAATTATTGAGGTCTAAAACTAATCTCAAAGGTAGATGTAGAGGTAGCATGCCGACGGCGATCACATCGACCTTGGAACCATTTCCGACGTACATCGTCACCTCGTCCTTAGTCAATCTTCGTTTATTCCGGAGCTCCTGCTTCGAGTTACAAATGTGAGCAACCAAACCAGTATCAAATACCCAGGCGCTGCTTCGAGCATTAGTAAGGTACACATCAATAACATGTATATCAAATATACCTTTGTTCACTTTGCCATCCTTCTTATCCGCCAAGTATTTGGGGCAATTCCGCTTCCAGTGACCATTCCCTTTGCAGTAGAAGCACTCAGTCTCAGGCTTGGGTCCAGCTTTGGGCTTCTTCCCGGGAGTGGCAACTTGCTTGCCATTCTTCTTGAAGTTCCCTTTCTTTCCCTTACCATTTTTTCTTGAAACTAGTGGTCTTGTTAACCATCAACACTTGATGCTCCTTCTTGATTTCTACCTCCGCGGCCTTAAGCATTGTGAAGAGCTCAGGAATCGTTTTATTCATCCCTTGCATATTATAGTTCATCACGATTGTAGCTTGGTGGCAGTTATTGAAGAACTCTGTCAATAACACTATCAGCTGGAAGATCAACTCCCAGCTGAGTCAAGTGGTTATGATACCCAGACATTTTGAGTATGTGTTCACTGACAGAACTGTTCTCCTCCATCTTGCAGCTATAGAACTTGTTGGAGACTTCATATCTCTCAACCCGGGCATTTGCTTGAAATATTAACCTCAACTCTTAGAACATCTCATATGCTCCATGACGTTTAAAACATCTTTGAAGTCCCGGTTCTAAGCCGTAAAGCATGGCACACTGAACTATCGAGTAGTCATCAGATCGAGCTTGCCAGACGTTCATAATATTTGCTTCAGTTCCTGCAACAAGTCTTTCACCTAGCGGTGCATCAAGGACATAATTCTTTTGTGCAGCAATGAGGATAATCCTCAAGTTACGGACCTAGTCCGTGTAGTTGCTACCATCATATTTCAACTTAGCTTTCTCTAGGAACGCATTAAAATTCAGGGGAACGGTAGCTCGGGCCATTGATCTACAACATAGATATGCAAAACTATAAGACTAAGTTCATGATAAATTAAGTTCAATTAATCAAATTACTAATGAACTCCCACTTAAATAAACATCCCTCAAGTTATCTAAGTGATACGTGATCCAAATAACCTAACCTATGTCCGATCATCACGTGAGATGGGGTAGTCCTTAATGGTGAACCTCTCTATGTTGATCATATCTACTATATGACTCACGTTCGACCTTTCGGTCTCCAGTGTTCCGAGACCATGTCTGTACATGCTAGGCTCGTCAAGTTTAACCCAAGTATTCTGCATGTGCAAAACTGTCTTACACCCGTTGTATGTGAACGTAGAGTCTATCACACCCGATCATCACGAGGTGCTTCAAAACGACGAACTTTGGCAACGGTGCATACTCGGGGAGAACACTTTTATCTTGAAATTTAGTGAAGGGATCATCTTATAATGCTACCACCGTTCTAAGCAAAATAAGATGCATAAAGGATAAACATCACATGCAATCAAAATATGTGACATGATATGGCCATCATCATCTTGTGCTTTTGATCTCCATCTCCAAAGCATCGTCATGATCTCCATCATCACCGGCTCGACACCTTGATCTCCATCATTGAATCGGGGTCGTCTGATGTCTACTACACAACTTGTTCTTGTAGACTCGTGTTGGACCTCCAAGCGAAGAGTTTTGTAGGACAGTAGCAAATTTCCCTCAAGTGGATGACCTAAGGTTTATCAATCCGTGGGAGGTGTAGGATGAAGATGGTCTCTCTCAAACAACCCTGCAACCAAATAATAAAAAGTCTCTTGTGTCCCCAACACACCCAATACAATGGCAAATTGTATAGGTGCACTAGTTCGGCGAAGAGATGGTGATAAAAGTGTAGTAATGATAGTAGATATTGATTTTTGTAATAGGAACAAAAAAAAAAACAGCAAGGTAGAAATTGATAAAACGAAGCACAAACGGTATTGCAATGCTTGAAAATGAGGCCTAGGGTCCGTACTTTCACTAGTGCAACCTCTCAACAATGCTAATATAATTGGATCATATAACCATCCCTCAAAGTGCGATGAAGAATCACTCCAAAGTTCCTATCTAGCGGAGAACATAAGAAGAAATTGTTTGTAGGGTACGAAACCACCTCGAAGCTATTCTTTCAGATCGATCTATCCAAGAGTTTGTACTAAAATAACACCAAATAATTTCAGATTCATAATACTCAATCCAACACAAAGAACCTCAAAGAGTGCCCCAAGATTTCTACCGGAGAAACAAAGACAAGAACGTGCATCAACCCCTATGCATAGATTACCCCAATGTCACCTCGGGAATCCGCGAGTTGAGTGCCAAAACATATATCAAGTGAATCAATACGATACCCCATTGTCACCATGGGTATTCATAGCAAGACATACATAAAGTGTTCTCAAATCCATAAAAGTATGCAATCCGATAAAATGAAATCTCAAAGGGAAAACTCAATTTATCACAACAAGATAGAGAGGGGAAAACACCATATGATCCGACTATATTAACAAAGCCCGCGATACATCAAGATCATGACATCTCAAGAACACGAGAGAGAGAGAAATTAAACACATAGCTACTGGTACAAACCCTCAGCCCCGAGGGTGGACTACTCCCTCCTCATCATGGTGGCCGCCGGGATGATGAAGATGGCCACCGATGATGATTCCCCCCTCTGGCAGGGTGCCAAAACGGGGTCTAGATTGGTTTCTTGTGGCTACAGAGGCTTGCGGCGGCGAAACTTCTGATCTAGGGTCTCCGCGAGGGTTTTTGGAATATTTGGCAATTTATAGGGCGAAGAGGCGGTGCGGGAGGCCACCGAGGTGGGCACAACCCACCGGGGCGCGCCTGGGGGCCCAGGCGCGCCCTGGTGGGTTGTGCCCCCCTCGGGGCACCCCCCAGGTGCTGCTCTGGCCCATTGGATGTCTTCTGGTCCATAAAAAATCCACAAAAAGTTTCGCTGCGTTTGGACTCCGTTTGGTATTGATTTTCTGCGATGTAAAAAATAAGCAAAAAACAGCAACTGGCACTGGGCACTATGTCAATAAGTTAGTCCCAAAAAATGATATAAAGTTGCTATAAAATGATTGTAAAACATCCAAGAATGATAATATAGCAGCATGAATATTTCATAAATTATAGATACGTTGGAGACGTATCAGCATCCCCAAGCTTAATTCCTACTCGTCCTCGAGTAGGTAAATGATAAAAGAAATAATTTATGAAGTGTGAATGCTAGCAAAGTGCATAAGTTTGATCAATAGTAATTTCTATCACTTTTCCTAGCATCATAACAGCAATTCTTTCTCATAAAACTCATCATGTTAAAGTAGCAACCAATTCACATGTTAAGGTTCAAACAATGAATTCTCTTGAAACTCAACAACCTATATTCTTAGTCACCAAACAATTGCAATTCAACTTATTCAACAGAGTCTAAGTAAGAGCTCCACATACTCAACCATCATATAGTCTTCTATGATTGTTAACACTCACCGCATACACATGAGCAAAACGTTTCAACCGGACACATAGAAAGATAGGGGCTTATAATTTCGCCTCCCAACGTATTCACGTCAAGGGTGATGTCAACAATAATAACTCATGCTACCCATATCCAACTGGATATATGTTCCTAGATCTTTCCTCACCACATGATGCTTGCCAAAAGAGAAAAATAAAAAGGAAAAGAGAGAAAAACTTTGACTCTTGCATGAAAGTAAATACATAAAAGTAAAAGGTAGGCCCTTCGTAGAGGGAAGCAGAGGTTGCCATGCGCTTTTTGTTTGTATGCTCAATCCCTTAGTGCAAAAGAATGTCACGTTATATTGCCCCTTATGATAGCAACCTTTATTATGCAGTCTGTCGCTTTTATTCTTTGCCATCACAAGTTCGTACAATGCTCAATTTTCTCTTTACACTAAATGATCTAACACTTTTAGAAGCAATTTTTATTGCCTTATTGCACTGATGACAACTTACTTGAAGGATCTTACTCAATCCTTAGGTAGGTATGGTGGACTCTTGAAAATAAGATTTGAGTTTAAGGGTTTTTGGATGCATAAGTAGTATCTCTACTTGGTGCGGAATTTTTGGCTAGCAAAGATGGGGGGCAAGCAGCACATGTTGAAGGATCTATGACAATATAACTTCTATGTAAATATGAACAAACATACATCATTACGTTGTCTTCCTTGTCCAACGTCAACAATTTTGGCATATAATATTTTGATGGGGGCTCACAATCACGAAAGATTTCCAAGATAGTGTATTTGCATGTGAAAGTTCTCTTCCTTATAGTAATCATTCATGAATTGCTTGTATGACCAATATTGTGATTGTCAAGCTTCAAAAGATTTCACTTTCTAAACCCAATGTGAAGCTACCACTAGGCATGATATGAACATATAATTTCAACTTCATGGTATTCAATTCTTTCAACAATTTACTCATAAGATATAAGTGAAGCACGAGAGTAAATGACAAACTACTCCAACAAGATATAAGTGAAGATCAAGCGAGTAGTTAAGTAAAGGGGTAGCTAATTGAGGACTCTCTCTTATTTAAAAACTTTCAGATCTAAGTATTTTATTAAAACAGCAAGTAAAACAAAACAAAATGACATTCCAAGAATAGCACAACTCAAGTGAAGAAGCAAAAACTTACGCTCAACCGATACTAACCGATAATTGTTGATGAAGAAAGGTGGGATGCCTACCGGGGCATCCCCAAGCTTAGATGCTTGAGACTTCTTGAAATATTATCTTGGGATGCCTTGGGCATCCCCAAGCTTGAGCTTTTGCGTCTCCTTAATTCATTTTATATCACGGTTTCCCTAAATCCTAAAAACTTCATACACACAAAACTCAACAAGAACTCGTGAGATAAGTTAGTATAAACCAATGCAAAAACCTTATCATTATCTACTGTAGCAAATCAAAAAAATTATTATTCAACATTGCATACTAAATGCCTCTGCATATTTAATACTCCTATCCTCAAATAGAATCATTAAACAAACAAACATATGCAAACAATGCAAACATAACAGCAATCTGCCAAAACAGTACAGTCTGTAAAGAATGCAAGAGTATCAATACTTATTTAACTCCAAAAATTATGAAAATTTACCACACTGTAGAAAATTTATCAGAGCTTACTGTGCAAAAAGTTTTAACATTTTATCACATTCTTACTTTTCTTGGGAATTTTTGCAACATCGATAAACTTTCTGTTTTGAAACAGCAACTCATATACTTGCAAAATGTGCATGGTAAAGGCTATACTTGACATTTTTATTGAAGTAAAAGATGCAAACATTATTCTAAATAACAGAAAACAAATCCTAGCAAAATAAAATGACGCTCCAAGCAAAACACATATCATGTGACGAATGAAAATATAGCTCCAAGTGAGGTTACCGATAATGTTGGAGACGAAAGAGGGGATGCCTTCCGGGGCATCCCCAAGCTTAGTTGCTTGGATCTTCCTTGAATATTACCTTGGGGGTGCCCTGGGCATCCCCAATCTTAGGGTCTTGTCACTCCTTATTCTCCTCATATCGATATCTCACCCAAAACTTGAAAACTTCAATCACACAAAACTTAACGGAACTTCGTGAGAGGCATTAGTATAATAAAGACAAATCATTCACTTTGGTACTGTCAAGGTAAGATTCATAATTGTTTACACATAATGCCTACTGTACTCTACAATTTCCACAATTTATAATAAGCAATATAAGCCATGGAAACCATAAAAGCAAGCAAACTATGCATTGCAAACAGAATCTGTCAAAAATGGAACAGTATGTAAAGATCTGAATTAAGGTCATACTTCTGGAATCCAGAAATTCTGAAAAATTAGGACAGCGTAGAAAATTTGTATACCAATAAACTGTAAAAAATTCATAATTTTTCCATGTTCTAGTAAAAGACAGGAATTTCTGCACTGGACGCAAAATTTTCTGTTTTTGCACAGAATCAAGTCAATTATCAACCACACTATCCCAAAGGCTTTACTTGGCACTTTATTGAAACAAAAGCTATAAAACATGATTAATACAGTAGCCTAATCATGTGAAAACACAAGAACTGTAGGTAAAAGTGTTGGGTTGTCTCCCAACAAGCGCTTTTCTTTAATGCCTTTTAGCTAGGCATGATGATTTCAATGATGCTCACATAAAAGATAAGAATTGAAACACAAAGAGAGCATCATGAAGCATATGACTAGCACATTTAAGTATAACCCACTTCCTATGCATAGGTATTTTGTGAGCAAACAATTTATGGGAACAAGAATCAACTAGCATAGGAAGGCAAAACAAGTGCAACTTCAAAACTTTCAACATAAAGAGAGGAAACTTGATATTATTGAGATATGTAGAAGCATATGTTCCTCTCTCATAATAATTTTCAGTAGCATCATGAATGAATTCAACAATATAACTATCATGTGCTACTTGATTGACATAATCAAATTGAACATTAAAACTATGATGACAAGTTTCATGGTTATCATTATTCTTTATAGCATACATGTCATCACCATAATCATCATAGATAGCAACTTTGTTATCATAGTCAATTGAAACCTCTTCCAAAATAGTGGATTCATCACTAAATAAAGTCATGACCTCTCCAAATCCACTTTCATAATTATCACAATAAGATTCAACACCCTCCAAAATAGTGGGATCATCATTACATAAAGTTGACACTCTTCCAAACCCACTTTCATCAGTATAATCATCATAAATAGGAGGCATGCAATCATTATAACAAATTTGCACATCAAATCTTGGGGGACTAAAAATATCATCTTCATCAAACATAGCATCCCCAAGCTTATGGCTTTGCATATCATTAGCATCATGGATATTCAAAGAATTCATACCAACAACATTGCAATCATGCTCATCATTCAAAGATTTTTTGTCAAACATTTTATAGAATTCTTCCTCTATCAATTGAGCACAATTTTCGTTTCCATCATTTTCACGAAAGATATTATAAATATGAACAATATGATGCAACCTCAATTCCATTTTTTTTGTAGTTTTCTTTTATAAACCAAACTAGTGATAAAACAAGAAACTAAAAGATTCAATTGCAAGATCTAAAGATATACCTTCAAGCACTCACCTCCCCGACAACGGCGCCAGAAAAGAGCTTGATGTCTACTACACAACCTGTTCTTGTAGACTCGTGTTGGGCCTCCAAGCGCAGAGTTTTGTAGGACAGTAGCAAATTTCCCTCAAGTGGATGACCTAAGGTTTATCAATCCGTGGGAGGTGTAGGATGAAGATGGTCTCTCTCAAACAACCCTGCAACCAAATAATAAAAAGTCTCTTGTGTCCCCAACACACCCAATACAATGGCAAATTGTATAGGTGCACTAGTTCGGTGAAGAGATGGTGATAAAAGTGTAGTAATGATAGTAGATATTGATTTTTGTAATAGGAATAATAAAAAAACAGCAAGGTAGCAATTGATAAAACGGAGCACAAACGGTATTGCATTGCTTGAAAATGAGGCCTAGGGTCCGTACTTTCACTAGTGCAACCTCTCAACAATGCTAATATAATTGGATCATATAACCATCCCTCAAAGTGCGATGAAGAATCACTCCAAAGTTCCTATCTAGCGGAGAACATAAGAAGAAATTGTTTGTAGGATACGAAACCACCTCGAAGCTATTCTTTCCGATCAATCTATCCAAGAGTTTGTACTAAAACAACACCAAATAATTTCAGATTCATAATACACAATCCAACACAAAGAACCTCAAAGAGTGCCCCAAGATTTCTACCGAAGAAACAAAGATAAGAACGTGCATCAACCCCTATGCATAGATTACCCCAATGTCACCTCGGGAATCCGCGAGTTGAGTGCCAAAACATATATCAAGTGAATCAATACGATACCCCATTGTCACCACGGGTATTCATAGCAAGACATACGTAAAGTGTTCTCAAATCCATAAAGGTATTCAATCCGATAAAACGAAATCTCAAAGGGAAAACTCAATTCATCACAACAAGATAGAGAGGGGAAAACACCATATGATCCGACTATATTAACAAAGCCCGCAACACATCAAGATCATGACATCTCAAGAACACGAGAGAGAGAGAGAGATTAAACACGTAGCTACTGGTACAAACCCTCAGCCCCGAGGGTGGACTACTCCCTCCTCATCATGGTGGCCGCCGGGATGATGAAGATGGCCACCGGTGATGATTCCCCCCTCCGGCAGGGTGCCGGAACGGGGTCTAGATTGGTTTCTCCTGGCTACAGAGGCTTGCGGCAGTGGAACTTCTGATCTAGGGTCTCCATGAGGGTTTTTGGAATATTTGGCAATTTATAGGGCGAAGAGGCGGTACGGGAGGCCACCGAGGTGGGCACAACCCACCGGGGCGTGCCTGGGGGCCCAGGCGCACCCTGGTGGGTTGTGCCCCCCTCGGGCCCCCCCAGGTGCTGCTCTGGCCCATTGGATGTCTTCTCATCCATAAAAAATCCACAAAAAGTTTTGCTGCGTTTGGACTCCGTTTGGTATTGATTTTCTGCGATGTAAAAAACAAGCAAAAAACAGCAACTAGCACTGGGCACTATGTCAATAAGTTAGTCCCAAAAAATGATATAAAGTTTCTATAAAATGATTGTAAAACATCCAAGAATGATAATATAGCAGCATGAATACTTCATAAATTATAGAAACGTTGGAGACGTATCATCATCTCGCCAACTATTGCTTCTACAACTATCGCTAACGCATAGTGATAAAGTAAAGCAATTACATGGTGCTTGCATTTCATACAATAAAGAGACAACCCTAAGGCTCCTACTGGTTGTCGCTATTACAAAACATGATCATCTCATACATCAACATATATCACATCATATCTTGACCATATCACATCACAACATGCCCTGCAAAAACAAGTTAGACGTCCTCTACTTTGTTGTTGCAAGTTTTACGTGGCTGCTAGGAGCTTCTAGCAAGAACCATTCTTACCTACGCAAAAACCACAACGATGTTTCATCAAGTTTGCTATTTTAACCTTCTTCAAGGACCGGCCGTAGTCAAATTTGATTCAACTAAAGTAGGAGAAACAGACATCCGCCAGCCACCTTTATGCAAAACTAGTTGCATGTCTGTCGGTGGAACCGGTCTCATGTGCGTGGACATGTAAGGTTGGTCCAGGCTGCTTCATCCCACAATACCGCCAAATCAAAATAAGATGTTGGTGGTAAGCAGTATGAATATCACTGCCCACAACTCTTTGTGTTCTACTCGTGCAGATCATCTACGCATAGACCTGGCTCGGATACCACTGTTGGAAAATGTTGCATGGAAAACAAATTTTTTTCTACGCACACGTAAGATCTATCCATGGAGATGCATAGCAACGAGAGGGGAGAGTGTGTCTACGTACCCTCGTAGACCGTAAGTGGAAGCGTTTAATAACGTGGTTGATGTAGTCGAACTTCTTCGCGCTCCAACCGATTAAGTACCGAACATACGACACCTTCGCGTTCAGCACACGTTCAGCTCGGTGACGTCCTCCGCCTTCTTGATCCAGAAAGACGGCGAGGTAGTGGATGAGTTCCGGCAGCACGACAGCATGGTGACGGTGATGGTGAAGCTATCTCCGCAGGGCTTCGCCTAAGCACTACGAAAATATGACCGGGGGTGTAAACAGTGGAGGGGGGCGCCGCACACGGCTAAGCAATTGTTCTAGGTGTGCTAGGCACCCCTCCCACATATATATATAGGTGGGAGGGAGAGGGGAGAGGCCAAGGGGTGCCCCAAGTAGGTCCGAATCCTACTTGGGCTCCTACCCTTGGCCGCGCCCCCTGCCATATTTGTCGGAGGGGGAAAGGAAAGGGGAAAGAGGGAAGGAGCCCAGTAGAGCATCTTTATGATCACCCAGTTACGTTGTGACATTTGATAGCACACAATGTATTCCTCCGGTATCCGGGAGTTGCATAATCTCATAGTCGAAGGAATATGTATTTGACATGAAGAAAGCAATAGCAATAAACTGAATGATCAATATGCTAAGCTAACAGATGGGTCTTGTCCATCACATCATTCTCCTAATGATGTGATCCCATTATCAAATGACAACACATGTCTATGGTTAGGAAACCTTAACCATCTTTGATCAACGAGCTAGTCTAGTAGAGGCTTACTAGGGACACAGTATTTGTTTATGTATTCACACATGTATTTAAGTTTCCAATCAATACAATTCTAGCATGAATAATAAAATTTTATCATGAATAAGGAAATATAAAATAACAACTTTATTATTGCCTCTAGGACATATTTCCTTCACTAACTTGGCAGCGGAAGACGGCTATGGCGGCGGCGGGGTGAAGATGACCGCGGCCGGTGTGAGTACGACGACGGAGAGGTAGTGGCAGTGAAGTGCTTCTTCTCCGGCGACGATGAGAGCTAGCGACGATGCTAGGGTTGCAGGGAGACAACGAAGGGAGTTGAGATTTTAGTGACCGCAGTGGTTGTGTATTTATAAGGAAGGTAGCGGTGCTGTGAATTTACTCACCTGCCCCTGGCGATACGCATCTGTGTGACGCGTGGCACGCATGCATAGTTTAAACAACTGTGCCACGACCCCACGCCCACGTGGTATGACAGGCGGTCGTTCCAGCTTCTCCAGATTTCGGCATAAAGGATAAAAGCAATAAATGCATTTTAAAAGTTTGTCTCAAAGTCTTCGACTGACAAGGACACAGTGAAGACAATCGACACATGTCAAATAGAATGCATATGAAGATTTAGAGAGAGTAGGATAGATAAGCACAGATGGGGTAAGGGTCCGATTACATTCATTTAGTGCAGAAGAAGACAACTTGAAGACATAGCAATAAGTGAATGTTGTAGAGGACATACCATATATATTTATAGATAGGCAATGGACTTCAATTCAAAATTGTGAAGATAAATCATGAGGATGAATTCAACATTGAAGAAAAATCAATTATGAAGATAATGCAGTGTGACGCCAAACTGAAATCTTCAAGAAAGATTGGTGGTGGCATTACGCACCGTATATGATGTATTAGACCGAGACACGGCACACAATTATCGTGGCGCTCCGAAGTCAATTTCCGCATTAATGTCTTCACACTTAGAGTGTATATCTTCATGAATTGAAGACATACATTACTTCGTGTGTTGCGCACCTAAGTCATCAACATGCATAAGCGTTAGGATGTGTGTCCATTCACATGACATTTGAGGATCCTAAGATATTTAGCTCACACCGCAGCTTGCAAAACCTCTTCTCATCCAAAGGCTTCGTGAAGATATCTGCCAATTGTTCTTCAGTGTTGACATGAATGATATCAATGTCTTCCTTCAACACATGATCTCTGAGAAAGTGATGACGGATCTGAATGTGCTTTGTCTTCGAGTGTTGAACTGGATTATGAGCAATCTTGATGGCGCTTTCATTGTCGCAGTAGAGGGGCACCATCTTCTTGTTAATGCCATAGTCCTTGAGAGTTTGCTTCATCTAGAGAAGCTGAGCGCAACAAGATCCAGCAGCAATGTATTCAGCTTCAGCAGTAGATAGTGACACACAGTTCTGCTTCTTTGAAGACCAACAGACAAGTGATCGACAAAGAAAATGACATGTGCCTGATGTAGACTTGCGATCCACCTTGTCACCAGCATAATCAACATCTGATCATCCAACTAGATCAAACTCTGAGCCCTTTGAATACCATAATCCTAGCATTGGGGTGTGAGCCAAATATCGAAGTATTCGCTTCACTGCGAGGTGATGCGACTTCTTTGGTGCCGCTTGGAATCGGGCACACATGCAAATGCTAAGCATTATATCTGGCCTAGATGCACATAAGTACAATAAAGAACTAATCATGGAGCGGTATACCTTTTGATCAAACTCTTTACCATTATCGTCGGAGCTTAGTTGACCTTTGGTTGGCATTGACGTCGTGTAGCCTTTGCAATCTTGCATTCCAAACTTCTTCAGGCAATCTTTGAGATATTTTTCTTCAGAAATGAAGATGCCATTTCTTTGTTGATGGATTTGAATACCAAGGAAGAATTTTAGCTCCCCCATCATGGACATCTGATATTCCTCTTGCATCATGTGACTGAATTCATCACTGTATCTCTTGTCAGTGCAGCCGAAGATAATGTCATACACATAGATTTGGCATACAAACAGTTCTCCATCATATGTCTTCGTGAAGAGAGTGGGATCTAGAGAACCAGGTTTGAAGCCTTTGCTCTTCAAGAATTCTTTGAGTGTGTCATACCAAGCTTGAGGTGCTTGTTTGAGGCCATACAGTGCCTTGTTGACCTTGTATACCATGTCAGGATGCTTTGGATCTTCAAAACCAGGTGGTTGAGCTACATAGACTTCTTCTTCAGTTTTGCCATTGAGGAAAGCGCTCTTCACATCCATTTGATACAGGAGGATGTTATTGTGATTAGCATAGGCCAGCAGTATGCGAATGGCTTCAAGCCTAGCCACAGGAGCAAAGGTTTCATTGAAGTCAATTCCTTCTACTTGTGTGTAACCTTGAGCAACAAGACGAGCTTTGTTTCTGATGACTTGACCATGTTCATCTTGTTTGTTGTGGTAGATCCATTTGGTGCCAATAATGTTGTGCTTGTGAGGATCAGGACGCTTGACTAGCTCCCAGACATTATTGAGCTCAAATTGTTGAAGCTCTTCTTGCCTAGCTTGAATCCATTCTGGTTCCATAAAGTCTTCATCAACTTTCTTGGGTTCGGATATGGAGACGAATGCAAAGTGCCCACAGAAGTTTGCTACTTGCGTAGCTCTTGATCGAGTAAGTGGACCAGGTGCATTGATGCTATCAATTATCTTTTCAATCTGAACTTCATTGGCCACGCGAGGATGAACAGGGCAAAGACTTTGCTGTTGCTGATCATTGTCTTCATCTTCAGTATTGTCTTTAGTCTCAGCATTGTCTTCACGTTGAGTAGGAGCAGGAATTACAACCTCCTCTTCTACTTCTTCCTCTGTGGGTATGATTTCTCCAGTACCCATTAGCTTGATAGATTCACTTGGAGAAGCTTCATCTAGCACATTTGGCAGGTGCTCTCTTTGCGAGCCGTTAGTCTCATCAAACCGCACATCTACAGTTTCGACCACTTTATAATGAAACAGGTTGAAGACTCTGTAGGTGTGCGAATCCTTTCCGTAACCAAGCATAAAACATTCATGTGCTTTCGGTGCAAATTTGGAAGTGTGATGTGGATCCTTGATCCAACAACTAGCACCGAAGACTTTGAAATAACTTACATTTGGCTTCTTACCAGTTCGGAGTTCATAAGAAGTCTTCTTGAAGAATTTATGAAGATAAACTCTGTTGATGATATGGCATGCAGTATCAATGGCTTCAGGCTAGAACTTTCATGGAGTCTTGTACTCATCAAGCATCGTATGAGCCATCTCAATAAGAGTCATGTTCTTGCGCTCCATGACGCCATTCTGCTAGGTGTGTATGGAGCAGAGAGCTCATGAGTGATGCCCAGGGTGTCAAGATAAGTGTCGAGGCCAGTGTTCTTGAATTCAGTGCCATTGTCACTCCTGATGTGCTTGATCTTGATGCCATAGTTGGTCATGGCACAATTGCCGAATCATCTGAAGACATCCTGCACTTCAGTCTTGTAGAGAATTATATGCACCCAGGTATATCTAGAATAATCATAAACAATTACAAAGCCATAAAGATGTGCAGTGGTAGTAAGGGTAGAGTAGTGAGTAGGGCCAAATAAGTCCATGTGTAGCAGCTCGAAGGGACATGAAGTCGTCATGATTGTCTTCGAGAGATGTTTAGCCCTAGTCATCTTCTCGGCTTCACAAGCACCACATAGATGGTCCTTCTTGAACCTTATGCCCTCAATGCCAATGATGTGCTTCTTCTTCACAAGAGTGTGCAAGTTCCTCATGCCCGCATGTCCTAGCATTCAATGCCAAAGCCAGCACTCTGAAGCTTTTTCTAGAAGACATACGGCAAGCTGTGGTCCTACGGAGAAATCTACCATATACAGATCACCTCTTCGATAACCTTCGAAGACTTTAGATTTGTCAGAAGCCATTAACACAAGACATCGATATTTTCCAAAAATCACAATCATGTCAAGATCACAAAGCATTGATAGAGACATTAGGTTGTATCCAAGGGATTCAACAAACATCACTTTATCCATGTGTTGATCCTTTGAGATAGCAACCCTTCCTAGACCCAATACCTTGCTTTTACCAGTGTGAGCAAATGTGATGTGGCTTTTAGTAGATGGTCAAAGAGTAGAATCCATGAGAAGACTTCGTTCACCAGTCATGTGGTTAGTGCATCCACTATCCGTGATCCATTCAGTAGCTTTCGGACTCGTACCCTACAGTGCAATTAGTAGGATAGGCTTCATAAAGAGTATTGTGAAGGACAAACATTTGACGACACATAAGAAACGTAAGATTCTTGGATGGTAAGATAGGATGTTCATCAAGAAATCCATGGACGAAATAACCGGTAAGACCATTTTGGCATTTTATCTTGCGTCCAACAAGATTTTTCAGGTCCCCGGCATTGTCTTCAGAAGTCAATGATTTTCGGCTGGTGACCCAACCCTGCAAGAGAAGTTAATTCTTGTTAACCACCCAATCTAAAGGGGTGGCTTAGAAGCAATAAGTCTAAGTGCAACATCTGAGAATTTTGGCTTTAAAGCCCTAGCAAATAGTTTTGCAGGTGGTGAATAGTACTCAAATGAATAAGCAGAAAAGTTCTTAGATTTGTGAACATAGCGGTATGAAGAAACACGCTCATATTCATGAGTCTGTTGATAGTTTCCCTGCAAAACATTGGCGTTAGGGTGACCATATGAGGTCCTCTGTCTGTATGAAGCCTTTGGGCCATATGAAGCCTTTGGTCTGGGGTTTGTCTTCTTCCCTGGTGGTGTCATGAAGATATTCACAGGAAGCTTCTCAAGACGACTTTTAGAAACCCAGATCTTCTTCATAGGTGACCCATTCCTGCAGTTAGTTCCAATAAACCTGACAAAACACTTCACCATTCTAATTTTTGAACAGTTTATAGTTTGAGTCAAATGACTCATCAATGATAATAGGGTTAGCACAAGCCAAATAAGGTGGATGGATCCACTGAAGGGCCTTTTGCAGCAACCCATGTGATTTTGGGGTACTGCTTAGGCTTCCAGTAGGAACCATCAACATTCATTTTCCTTTCGAACCCAACACCCTCTTTCCTAGGGTTTCGGTTCAGGATCCGCTTCTCGAGGACATCGCAGAGAGTCTGATGCCCCTTGAGGCTTTTGTACATGCCTGTTTCAAGCAATGTCTTCAATCTGGCATTCTCATCAGCAATAGTAGTGGTATCCTCAGATGAGGGGTTAGTTACCACATCAGCAGTTGAAGATATTGCAACTTCAAAAGCAGTTGAACAATGAGCAGCAGAGATAGCATTATTACGCTCAAGACATTTTAAGCAAGGTGGCACAAACTCTTTCTGAGTGGAACTGATCTGTTGAGCGAGTAGTGAATTGTTTTCCTTTTGAAGATCTTCGTGAGACGCTCTTAGTTTCTCCAGATCTTGCTTCCTTTGAAGATAATCATAGGAAAGCTTCTCATGATCATCTGAGAGGGTTTCATGATGACTTGCAAGTTCCTCATACTTAACATGAAGATTATTTATGTCTTTGATTAAGGACTGAGTTCGATTCATTTCCTCGTCCAACAGGTCATCACTTTTTTCTAGCAAATTTTGAATCTTTTCCATAGCAGTTTGTTGCTCAGTTGCAATTTTAGCAAGCGTTTTATAGCTGGGTTTGGATTCACATTCAGAGTCATCTTCACTAGAGGCCTGAAAGTAAGCATCGCGTGAGTTTACCTTAGCACCTCTAGCCATGTAGCAGTAGGTAGGAGCAGAGTCATCGTCATCATTGGCTTCAGCGTCGGCGATGTGATCATTGTCTTCAGTGTTGAAGATGGACTTGTTGACGAATGCCGAAGCTAGAGCCAGGCTTGCTGATGGCTCGTATCCGCGTCGGTATTTCCCCGAAGAGGAAGGGATGATGCAACACAGCTTCGGTAGGTATTTCCCTCAGTTATGAAACCAAGCAACACTATATAAACAGTACCCGCACACAAAGAACAAATACTTGCAACCCGACGCGTAAGAGGGGTTGTCAATCCCTCTCGGGTAAATGATAGATTGGTTTGTATGATTTTGGATAAATAGATCTCGCAATAAAACAAAATAAAATAAATAAATATAAAAGTGCAGCAAGGTATTTTTGGGTTTTTAGAATAATAGATCTGAAAATAAAAGAAAATAAAAATAGATCACAAGGCAAATATGATAAAGAATAGACCCGGGGGCTGTAGATTTCACTAGTGGCTTCTCTCGAGAAAAATAGCATACGGCGGGTAAACAAATTACTGTTGGGCAATTGATAGAACTTTAAATAATTATGACGATATCCAGGCAATGATCATTATATAGGCATCACATCCAAGATTAGTAGACCGACTCCTGCCTGCATCTACTACTATTACTCCACACATCGACCGCTATCCAGCATGCATCTAGTGTATTAAGTTCATGAAAAAATGGAGTAATGCAATAAGAACGATGACATGATGTAGACAAGAACTATTCATGTAGGAATAGACCCCATCTTGTTACCCTTAATAGCAACAATCAATACGTGTCCTGCTGACCCTTCTGTCACCGGGAAAGAACACCGCACGACTGAACCCATCACAAAGCACCTCTTCCCATGGAAAGAAAAATCGATCTAGTTGGCCTAACTAAACCAAATATTCGAAGAAGAAATACAAGGCTATAAGTAATCATGCATATAAGAGATCAAAGAAACTCAAATAACTTTCATGCATAAATAGATCTGATCATAAACTCAAAGTTCATCGGATCCCAACAAACACACCGCAAAAAAGAGTTACATCAAATAGATCTCCAAGAGACCATTGTATTGAGAATCAAAAGAGAGAGAGGAAGCCATCTAGCTACTAACTACGGACCCGTAGGTCTACAATGAACTACTCACACGTCATCAGAGAGGCACCAGTGAGGATGATGAACCGCTCCGTGATGGTGTCTAGATTGGATCGGGTGGTTCTGGAACTTGTGGCGGCTGGAATTATGTTTTGTCGACTCCCCTAGGGTTTTTGGGTTTTTGGGGTATTTATAGAGCAAAGAGGCGCCGCGGGAGGCGGCCGAGGTGGGCACAACCCACCTGGGAGCGCCTGGGCCCCCAGGCGCGCCCTGGTGGGTTGTGCTCCCCTCGGAGCCCCCCTCTGGTACTTCTTTGGCCCAACAGGTGTCTTCTGGTCCAGAAAAAATCTCCAAAAATTTTCGCTACATTTGGACTCCGTTTGGTATTGGTTTTCTGCGAAGTAAAAAACAAGCAAAAAACAACAACTGGCACTGGGCACTATGTCAATAGGTTAGTCCCAAAAAATGATATAAAGTTGCTATAAAATGAATGTAAAACATCCAAGAATGATAATATAATAGCATGGAACAAGCAAAAGTTATAGATACATTGGAGACGTATCAGCATCACCAAGCTTAATTCCTACTCGTCTTCGAGTAGGTAAATGATAAAAATAGAATTTTTGATGTGGAATGTTGCCTAACATGTTCATCACATATTATTTTCTTTTGTAGCATGGACATTTGGACTTTTATATAGTTTAAAGCAATAGTCTAGTTTTGACATGAAGATTTCAATACTCAAGCATATCAACAAGCAACCATGTCTTTCAAAATATCAACACTAAAGTAAGTTATCCCTAGCCCATTATGCTCAATCATTGATCTACTCATGAAACACACTCGCATATTAGCTACACCCAATGCTCAAGTATGATCATAGTGCCCCTTAGTTGGTGCTTTATAAGAGAAGATGGAGACTCAAATAAAAATAAAAATTGCATAAAGTAAATAGAAAGGCCCTTCGCAGAGGGAAGTAGGGATTTGTAGAGGTGCCAGAGCTCAAAGCGAAAAAAAAGATAGAGGTAAAACATTTTGGGTGGCATGCTTTTCCTGTCAATGAAAACGATCGAGTAGTTCCCAATACTTTCCATGCTAGATATATCATAGGCGGTTCCCAAACAGAAAATAAAGTTTATTCCTTTTTCCATCATACTTTCACATTCCACGGCTAGCCGTATCCACGGGTGCCTTCCATACCAACACTTTCCAAGGAATTTATTATTTGACAACATAAAGTATATTCATTTTTCATTTCGGGACTGGGCATCCCTAATACCTTTGCCGTACTCTCATGCAATGACAAGTGAATAAACACTCATCTTGAGAATAACACATCTAGCATGGAAAAATATCAGCCACCCCCTACTGTTTCATGAGCGGTACGAGCACACAAAAAGGAAAATTATTTTGAAAATTAGAGATGGCACATACAAATTTGCTTAGAACGGCACGAAAATACCGCATATAGGTAGGTATAGTGGACTCATGTGGCAAAACTGGGTTTAAGGATTTTGGATGCACAAGTAGTATTCCTACTTAGTACAAGTGAATGCTAGCAAAAAGATTGAGAAGCATCCAACCAAGAAACGAAAAATCACATAAGCGAGCATTAAGCATAACTAACACCGAATAATGCACCACAAGTAGGATGTAATTTCATTGCATAACTATTGACTTTTGTGCTTGCATAGGGAATCGCAAACCTTAACACCAATATTCTTACTAAAGCACAATTACTCATCAACATGACTCACATATCACTATCATCATATCTCAAAACTATTACAAAGAATCAAGTTTACTTTGTCCAATGATCTTCATGAAAGTTTTTATTATATCCCTCTTGAATATCTATCACTTTGGGACTAGTTTCATATGTTGCTTTTGATAGCTCAAACACATCTAAGTGAAGAACAAGAGCATAAAAAATTTCGTCTCTCAAAATAATATAAGTGAAGCATGAGAGAATTTCTTCAAAAATTTACTAACTCCCAAATAAATCTAAGTGAAGCGTGAGAGCATTTATTCAAAAATATTAAAGCACACCGTGCTCAAAAAGATATAAGTGAAGCACTAGAGCAATTCCATAGCTCAAAAAAATTTAAGTGAAGCACATAGAGCAATTCTATTAAATCATAGCATAATTTTGGCTCTCTCAAATAGGTGTGTCCAGCAAGGATACTTGTGACAAACTAAAAAGCAAAACAAGCAAAGACTCATATAGCACAAGACGCTCCAAGCAAAACTCATGATATGTGACGAATAAAAATATAGTTCCAAGTAAAATATCGATGGTCGTTAGAAGAAAGAATGGATGCCACTCGGGGCTTCCCCGAGCTTAGTTGCTTGTTTCTCCTTGAATGTTACCTTGGGGTGCCATGGGAATCCCCAAGCTTAGGCTCTTCTTACTCCTTATTCCTTCATCCATCGTGATCTCACCCAAAACTTGAAAACTTCAATCACACAAAACTTAACAAAACCTTCGTGAGATCCGTTAGTATAAGAAAACCAATCTTTACTTTAAGTACTATAGAAAACCCGTTCAAATTTTGTTATTGCATTATATCTACTGTATTCTAACTTTGCCATGTCTTATACCCCCCGATACAATCCATAGAATCATCAAGATAAGCACACAATGCAAAGAAAACAGAATCTGTCAAAAACAGAACAGTCTGTAAAGATGTGAATTGTTATCATACTTATGTAACTCCAAAAATTCTGAAAAATTAGGATAACATAGGAAATTTGTATATAAATCTTGTGAAAATAATTAAGAAACTTTCGTCGCTTCTGTAAATCTAGAAAATTATTTAACTGGACGCAAAAGTTTGTGTTTTTCAACAAGATAAAATCAACTATCACCAAAGCTATCCCAAAGGCTTTACTTGGCACAAACACTAATTAAAACATAAAAAACACAATCATAACAGAGGCATAATTGTGCAAACACTCAAGAACATAAAGAAGAAGACAACAATAAATTTTATTCATTGGGTTGCCTCCCAACAAGCGCTATCGTTTTACGCCCCTAGCTAGGCATTGATAATTTTGATGATGCTCGCATGAAAGACAAGAATTAAAACACAAAGAGAGCATCATAATACATGTGACAAATACATTTAAGTCTAACATACTTCCGATGCATAGGGATTTTATAAGCAAACAAATTATCAAGACAAGAAATATATAGCATATGCAAGGAAGAAGAAAGAAACAATAGCAATCTCAACATAACGAGAGGTAAATTAGTAACATGAAAATTTCTACAACCATATTTTCCTCTCTCATAATAATTACATGTAGGATCATAATCAAATTCAACAATATAGCTATCATATAAAATTTTCTCTTCATGATCCACATGCATAAAAGTTTTATAATCTTCCAAGATAGTGGGATTAACATCAAGTAAAGTCATGACCTCTCCAAACCCACTTTCATCAAAAATTTCGTAAGATTGAACACTCTCAAAATATGTGGGATTATTTTTACCTAAAGTTGACGCTCTTCCAAACCCACATTCAATATTATTGCAAACATTATTATCAATATCATATTCATCACAAGGCTTAAATAAATTTTCAAGATCATAAGAAGAATCACCCCAATCATGATCATTGCAATAAGTAGTGGACATAGCAAAATTAGCATCCCCAATCTTGGGGTTTTGCATATTATTAGCACAATTGACATTAATAGAATTTACAGTAAAATCATTGCAATCATGCTTTTCATTCAAAGAGCTATCATGAATCACTTCATAAATTTCTTCATCACAATTTTCAGATTCATGAATCTCAAGCAAAACTTCATAAAGATAATCTAGTGCACTCAACTCACTAGCAATTGGTTCATCATGATTGGATCTTTTAAAAAGATTAGCAAGTGGATGGGGATCCATATCAATAGATTTTTAGCAAGCGAGGATGCAAGCATATAGAAGGCACATGGCAACACAAGCAAACAAGAGATCAACCAAGAAAAAGGCAAACGAAAAGAAGGTGAATAAAAGGGCAAATATTTTTGTGAAGTGGGGGAAATGAAAACGAGAGGCAAATGGCAAATAATGTAAATTGCAAGGAGATGAGATTTGTGATTAGGAGCCTAATTGATGTTGATGATGTCTCCCCGGCAACGGCGCCAGAAATCCTTTCTTGATGGCTCGTATCCGCATCAGCATTTCCCTGAAGAGGAAGGGATGATGCAGTACAGCTTCGGTAGGTATTTCCCTCAGTTATGAAACCAAGGTTATCGAACCAGTAGGAGAACCAACCAACACTATGTAAACGGTACCTGCACACAAAGAACAAATACTTGCAACCCGATGCGTAAGAGGGGTTGTCAATCCCTCTCGAGTAAAAGATAGATTGGTTTGTATGATTTTGGATAAATAGATCTCGCAATAAAACAAAATAAAAATAAATAAAGAAAAA
The DNA here is from genome assembly GCA_011799875.1 of Thinopyrum elongatum. NCBI lineage: Eukaryota > Viridiplantae > Streptophyta > Magnoliopsida > Poales > Poaceae > Thinopyrum > Thinopyrum elongatum. Next base: position 338,976,830 of record CM022302.1, read on the forward strand.
GTGCAGCAAGGTATTTTTGGGTTTTTAGAATAATAGATCTTAAAACAAAAGCAAATAAAAATAGATCTCAAGGCAAATATGATAAAGAATAGACCCGGGGGCCGTAGATTTCACTAGTGGCTTCTCTCGAGAAACATAGCATACAGTGGGTAAACAAATTACTGTTGGGCAATTGATAGAACTTCAAATAATTATGACGATATCCAGGAAATGATCATTATATAGGCATCACGTCCAAGATTAGTAGACCGACTCCTGCCTGCATCTACTACTATTACTCCACACATCGACCGTTATCCAGCATGCATCTAGTGTATTAAGTTCATGGAAAAATGGAGTAATGCAATAAGAACAATGACATGATGTAGACAAGGTCTATTCATGTAGGAATAGACCCCATCTTGTTACCCTTAATAGCAACGATCAATACGTGTCTTGCTGCCCCTTCTGTCACTAGAAAAGAACACCGCACGACCGAACCCATCACAAAGCACCTCTTCCCATGGCAAGAAAAATCGATCTAGTTGGCCTAACTAAACCAAAGATTTGAAGAAGAAATACGAGGCTATAAGTAATCATGCATATAAGAGATCAAAGAAACTCAAATAACTTTCATGGATAAATAGATCTGATGATAAACTCAAAGTTCATCGGATCCCAACAAACACACCGCAAAAAAGAGTTACATCAAATAGATCTCCAAGAGACCATTGTATTGAGAATCAAAAGAGAGAGAGAGGAAGCCATCTAGCTACTAACAATGGGCCCGTAGGTCTACAATGAACGACTCACGCATCATCGGAGAGGCACCAATGAGGATGATGAACCCCTCCGTGATGGTGTCTAGATTGGATCTGGTGGTTTTGGAACTTGCGGCGGCTGGAATTGTGTTTCGTCGACTCCCCTAGGTTTTTTGGATTTTCGGGGTATTTATAGAGCAAAGAGGCGGTGCGGGAGGCAGCCGAGGTGGGCACAACCCACCTGGGCGCGCCTGGGCCCCTAGGCGTGCCCTGGTGGGTTGTGCTCCCCTCGGAGCCCCCCTCTGGTACTTCTTTGGCCCAACAAGTGTCTTCTAGTCGAGAAAAAATCTCCAAAAAGTTTCGCTGCATTTGGACTCCGTTTGGTATTGATTTTCTGCGAAGTAAAAAACAAGCAAAAAACAGCAACTGGCACTGGGCACTATGTCAATAGGTTAGTCCCAAAAAATTATATAAAGTTTCTATAAAATGATTGTAAAACATCCAAGAAGGATAATATAACAACATGGAACAAGCAATAATTATAGATACGTTGGAGACGTATCACTTGCCATGCCTGAATTAGACTCCTCCTCAGACTCCACCTCCGCCTCCTCAGAAGCAGACTCCTCCTCTAAATCCATTTCCTTGCCAATGAAAGCACGAGCCTTGCTAGATGAGCTCTTCTTATAAGATGAAGACTTTGAAGAAGACTTTGAAGATTTCTTCTTCTTCTTATCGTCAGAGTCATATTCCTTGCTCTTCTTCTTTTTCTTGGCTTCCTTTTCCCATTGAGGACATTCAGATATGTAATGACCCATCTTCTTGCATTTTTGGCAGGTTCTCCTCTTATAGTCACGAGTGGAAGCCTCAGCATTCTTGGAGCTGGATTTTGAAGACTTTTTGAAGCGATTCTTCTTGGAGAACTTTTGGAATTTTCTCACAAGCATTGCTAGCTCTTTGCCTAAGTCTTCAGGATCATCAGAACTGCATTCAGAGTCTTCATATGAGGAAATGGCCTTTGCCTTCAAAGCACGAGATTGGCCGTAATTGGGACCATAGATATCTCTCTTTTCAGATAGCTGGAACTCATGTGTCTTGAGCCTCTCAAGTATGTCAGACAGATCGAGATCTTTGAAGTCAGGACATTCTTAGATCATCAGTGATAGGGTGTCAAATGAGCTGTCAAGTGATCTCAATAGCTTCTTCACGACTTCATGCTTGGTGATCTCAGTGGCGCCAAGTGCACGAAGCTCATTTGTGATATCAGTAAGACGGTCGAAAGTGAGCTGGATATTCTCATTGTCATTCCTCTTGAATCTGTTGAAGAGATTGCGAAGCACATCGATTCTTCAGTCTCTCTGAGTAGAGACGCCTTCATTGACCTTGGACAGCCAGTCCCAGACAAGCTTCACAGATTCCAGTGCACTCACACGGCCATACTTCCCTTTGGTCAGATGACCACAGATGATGTTCTTGCCAGTTGAGTCCAGTTGCGCGAATCTCTTGACATCAGCAGCAGTGACACCTTCACCGACTTTGGGAACGCCAGTCTTGATGACATACCAGAGGTCGTTATCAATGGCTTGAAGATGCATTCGCATCTTATTCTTCCAGTAGGGGTAACCAGTGCCATCGAAGATGGGACACACAGCGGAGACCTTGATTATACCTGCAGTCGACATAGCTAAAACTCCAGGTGGTTAAACCGAATCACACAGAACAAGGGAGCACCTTGCTCTGATACCAATTGAAAGAGCTAGTTATCGACTAGAGGAGGGAGGGTGAATAGGCGATTTTTATGAAAGTCTTCAAGACATGCAATGTCTTCGAAGACAGAAAACCAAATAACACCTACACAGTATGCAGCGAAAGATAAACTACACTAGCCATGCCATAGTCAAGGTAATAGTATAAAGTAAACACGAAACAGATAGCAGCTAGGTAGAGTGGATCAGAAAAGGAAGACAGTATGAAGCCAAACAAGCAATCAGAGTGAAGGTCTTCACACAAGAAGTCAATTAGAGCAGGCAAGCAATAACTTCACAAAGCTAGACAGTAATTAAAGGGGTGAGGTGATAGAACCAGTTGCTTGACGAAGACAAGGATTTGGTAGACCAGTTCCAGTTGCTGTGACAACTGTATGTCTAGTTAGGGGGGCTGAGATTGAACTCAGAAGACCACGTCTTCACCTTATTCCCCTTGAGTTAAGGTCACTTAGTCCTCACCCAATCACTCAGGTAAGTCTTCAAGGTAGACTCCCAAACCTTCATAGACTTCGTTCACCGGCGATCCACAATGATTCTTGGATCCTCAGAACGCGACGCCTAACCAACTGGAAGATCACAGTCTTCAAGTGTAATAAGTCTTCAGATCACACAGACAGAAAGACTTCAGTGATGCCAAACACCCTTTGGGCTCTGGGTGTTTTGGGCTTTGTCCTCGCAAGGATTCTCTCTCAAAGGCTTCGGAGGTGGGTTGCTCTCAAACAACAAAAGCCATGCACTAACTCTGAGCAGCCACCAATTTATGGTGTAGGGGGTGGGCTATTTATAGCCTAGAGGCAACCCGACATGATATGTCCGAAATGACCCTGGGTCACAAAGGAATCGACACGTGTCCAACAATCGTATTTCAAACACACGCGGCAGCTTAACTTGGGCTACAAGCAAAGCTGACTCATCCAACTCTGGATAAGATTTTCTCTCATTATCTTCACTCGAAGACATAGGATTTTGGTTGAGGATCACGTCAGTCTTCTGACTTTGTTCACCTGGACCCCACTTGACAGCTCGGTGGTTCGTATGACTCAAGAAAGAAGAAAATGAAACTACGAAAGAAACTATGTCTTCGCACTTCATTGTCTTCAAGTGAATGTCTTCACACATCATTATCTTCGACGTGAATGTCTTCACGAACCACCATTGTCTTCAATGTCTTCATACATTTTGGGGGTCATCTCTGATGGGTAAACCGAATCAATGGGGGACTTCTACCTGTGTTCTCCTGTGAATCTCACAAACACATTAGTCCCTCAACCACGTTTGTTGTCAATACACCAAAACAACTAGAGGTGGCACTAGATGCACTTATAGTCCTCCATGCTAGCGACAACATGGATCCCTTGATCGGCGGTATCCCACTCCATATTTACAACCTTGTCAATTCAGAAGACCAGAGTGACTAACATGTTTTTGCATTCGACAACGATGGCCTTGATCATAGAAAAGGCCAATGACATTGCAGTGATGCACTATTCAAGTGAGTGCACTGATTAAGGAAATTGTCATTGCCATGATTAGTGCATCATGCCAAGGCCCAATTGCACTTGTCATGATCAGTGCACTGATTTATCATGCGACTGCCCAATTGCAATGGCCATTTGTCCTACTCTGATCATGCATGCACATTTGACCTACACATATAGCAAGCACAATCCTAGTAATCATGCAGATATAGCAAGCTTTTCATTCCTAGCATTCCATTCATAGCAAGCACAATCCTAATAATGGTATGCATGTAAGGACGTCAACCAGAACATGTTGTAAGTAGACATAACAAGATCACACCATGAAGCACTAGGCTAGCAATGTATACTCATAGAAAAAACACAACACGTAGCATGGATGAAATCGATTCGAATCAGTCATAAAACCCTAGCGGAGCCAAAGGCGTGTAGTAGACGGGGGTCAAGATTTGCTTACCGCCTACGCTGAAGTGATTGCTACCGGAGGGGCCTGCTGACACGGACCAAACCCTGGTGAGAACAAGGGACCTTCTGAAGCGGATGACCCGACCAATGTTAAGGCCATAGCTGTCACTGCTTTGCTCCTAGTCATGCGCGCATTGGAGGAACTAGGCGTCGTCGTCGAGGTGCCGACCAAGGGACCCTCGGCTTGCTCAGAGCAAGGGGAGAAAACCCTCACACAGGATTTAAACTCCCCACCCCGGGCATGGTCGATGTGCCTCCCGCAGCCGTCGCCACAACCGATATACTACCCTTCACCGCTGCAACGGATGAACTGCCCGCAGCCACATTGACCAGCATGAACGCTGATAGTGGGTTAGTGGCCGCGAACCGCGACCTACTGTAGATGGGGGACGATGCTTTGATAGCTGTGAGTAGATTAATGCCTTACCTGGTGACGTCGACCAGCCACCAGCGTGGATTGGGTTGCCACCGGAGGAGATAGGAGTGGGGCGACGTGGTTGAGGGTCGGCCATCGGAGAAAACATAGAGATGATGAGAGAGTGAGGGAGTGTGGTGTGAATGTGGAGTGTGGGTGAAGGGAGAGAGGTGAGGGAGTTATGAGACATCCCCTCGTCTCCTACGCTTCCCAACGCGTGCAGGCGAGGGGCACGCGTGGCTCTGGAAAAAAGGTTGATTCGGCCGTTCCTCCTCAGCCTGGCCTGAGCCTTCTTTAAGGTTCGTGCGGGCCAGAAAACACATGCAGCCCAAACAACCAAAGGGTGAAAACTGCACCGCACGGCCCTAGGTGGGCAATCTGCAGGCTACCAAATGCGCGCTTACTGGTGTCCATGTGCGACTAGTCGCTGGGCATCCATTCTCACCCATGATCCGCCAGCGTGGCAGTTGGGGCGCATCGCGCATGTAAGTGCTAGACTAGCATGGACCAGTCTGAGAGCGTGAGGCATTGAACATGTCCATAGAGTGGGGCGGGCTAATTTTTTATCACATGATTAAAGATGTTTATTGTCATCACACATTATATGTTTTCTATATCATGTTATCATTGAGTTATGAGTACAATTATTGTATTAATCTTCATTATAGTGTTTCCCCTACTAGTGAGGATATAAAAGAAAGAGCCATGGAGGCCACCGAAAAAAGAGAGAGAAAGAGCTATGGAGGCCATTAGGAGAGAGAGAGAGAGAGAGGGAGGGAGGGAGGAAAAAAAGGAGAGGGGGCACACGACTATCCTTTTTGCATGCATATGTGCTTCAAAGTAGCGCATTGCATTTCATATACGGAGTTTTCATATGTTTCATGTTCATACACAAGTTAGGGATTTTCACATTATAGAATTTGGCTTGCATATCCCGTGATGAACTTCCTCAAATGCTTTTGGTCTTCCCGAGCAAGCAAGTTGGATGCACACCCCTTCATTTGGAGAGCTTCCATACATTTATAACTCTAGTGCATCCGTTGCATGGCAATCCCTACTCCTCACACCAACATCGATTATAATGCCTCTCCATTGCCTAATGATCAACCACATTGGTGTGAGATTCTATTCCACCTTTTTACTCCTCCTAAACCCCTATCATCATTCTCTTTTTCCATTAAGTGCAAAAATCAAGGCTCGCACTCAAGTATTGCATAAGTTATTGATTGGTTGAAGCAGGAGGTTATGTGATTGATTCGCTTGACCAACAGTCCGGCCTTATGATAAAATTGTCTCATGATAGATGAAAAGTTAGCATACTATGCTTTCATGATACACCTAGCATTCTAGCTAAACCTAAAGGCACTGATGAACATTGATTGAAGGCACTGATCCATGAATAAGCGAGAGTGGTTTTATTTGCATATTTTTATGTTATTTACTTACTATCAACTATAGACAATTGCCTTGAATTACTTTTTTTTTTTGAGTTAAATTTTTGTTATACTAAATAACATAATCATGTCCATGTTAAGGTAACATTCACAAACAACAAAGTATTTCTTTTATCATCTACCTGCTCGAGGACGAGCATGGATTAAGCTTGGGATAATGATACGTCTTCGAAGTATCTATAATGTTTGTTATGTTCATGTTATATTTATACAACTTTGCATGCTTTTGGTACCAATTGATATATTTTTTATTTGGACTAATCTATTAATCCAGTGCCAAAGGCCAGTTCCCATTTCTGTTGTTTTTGGCTTTCTAGGTGAAAAAAAGTTGGAGCCAAAAAATCCAAAAGAAATCTAAAATTCTTTTAGGCCAAAAGACTCCAACAGCCAGAAGACGGGAGCCAGGGGCCACCAGATGCCCACGTGCCTCCTTGGTGCATGGTGGGGCTGTGGGGGGGGGGCTCTACTTTACTGCAAGAAAGATCCTAAAATAATAAAAATTCCCTTAAATTTCAGCACAATCAGAGTTATGGATATTCGACTATTTAAGAAACGGTGATGTGATGCAGAAAAGTACCGAAAATAGAGAGAAACAGAGAGAGAAGAGATCCAATCTCGGATGGGGCTATCGCCCTCCGGGAGCCATGAGAGCCAAGGACCAGGAGGGAAGCCTCTCCCCATCTAGGGGAGGGGGCAAGGAATAAGAAGAAGAAGGATGTGGGCCTCTCTCCCCCTCTCTTCTAGTGGAGTCGGAGTACCGACGGGGGAACCATCATCACCACCATCGTCTCCATCAACTCCACTGTCTTCATCAACATCTCCGTCACCTTCGTCCCTCTCTATACAGTGGTTCACTCTCTCGCTACCTGTTGTAATCCCCTTGAACATGGTGTTTGATGCTATAAATTATTTGCCAATGATTTCTTGCATCTTCTATATGTTTGAGTAGATCCTTTTTGTCCTATGGTTAATTGGTGGCTATTAATGATTTGAGTTGCATGCTTTATTTTGTTGTTGTCCGGTGCCGATCATATGAGCACACACGTATGTGAATCAAACTTTAAAGTTTTGAAGTATGTAATGATATTGCTTTGGAAGGACAACCAAAGTGACAGATATTACTGTGTCCAAGTTTGTGAAATTGTTACATATGGGAGGAAGGGGGGGCCAATTTATCTTAATGCTATTGTTGGATTTTTCTTACTAAATTCCTAGTATTTGCGGATGCTTCCTGGGTTGAAATTATAATTATGTACGATTCCAAGTACGAATAGTATGTTAGCATAGGCCTCTCCCATATAAAACTGCAATGATGATTATCTTTCTAGTAACTAATTGCCCAGGGATAATTCCACACCTCCTATCACCGCTACTCGACACTCGCTTTCTCGCTTTCTTTTAAACTTGCAAACTATCTTCTCTAGAAAGTTTAGGCAAAATAACGTTCGACGTACTTAGTGTTATATCAGTGGTTGATAGAGAATACAAATCCTGCCTTTAGCTCCTCGTTGGGTCCAACACTCTTACTTATCAAAAATGGTACAACCTTTCCCCTATACTTGTGGGTTATCAGGGCGCGATTCACCAAATCCGAGAGAGTAGGGCCCGAGTCAAGCATTGACATCTTCCCTTTGATAAACTCATATGTACTTTACTTCTGTGACTGCAACAATGACTTCATATAACTATCAATGAACACTACAGTCGTTTTTATGTGCAATACATCTTTGCCGTAGACAAAATATGAGCGCATCTGCCATATGCATCAGGTAAGCATTATCACTCTATTGCGTTCATCCTCCGACCTCCGTACATCCTTCCAAGACATTTAGTAGCTAGTCATTACTGGTATTAATCAACACACTCTTGTCAGGAAGCAGCTAGATTTTTCTCATGCGTACCCACAAGTTCAAAGCATGATCACATGCTACCAGTGCATGGAAACTATATTCCACTTCCAAACCACATAGAGGGCAGGTATCGGTCGTTGAAAGATGCCGATAGGATTTGCACCGGTTAGTAGCGAGTGCACCTGATACAGCCTTCCATGCCATGACCTTCATTTTCCGCGGTACTGAAGTGTTCCAAACACATCGCCACACCGGGAGGAAACCATCAGGATTCCCCCCCCCCCGGCAAAAGCTTCATCGGAATTGCGTGTAGCCAGCTGATAGGTACTTTTCACCGAGAAACAACCACTTTTTTTAAGATACCATGCAAAGAAATCTTACTGATTACGAGGAGAAGTACGAACCTAAACAATCTCTTGAACATACATCGGCCAAAAGTGATCATGTAGCCGCTGCATCTTCCATGCTCCATGTTCATCCAAAAAATCAAACACCATGTATAAACGACAGTTACGCTTCCGCGTGATAGGGCGGAAATCAAGGGCTCGCGGGATCCATGGATCTCTCTAGGTTGTGATTTGTGAGCGCCCCCACCGTCCAAATAAGTCCTTGTTTGACAAGGTCCAATCCATGCTCGATTCCTGCCAAACCACCGATGCATTACCAGAAAAAAAAACATACACAAAATATTACCATGGCCCATGGGGGTAGTACTTATCCTGTAACAACCTTGCACATAAGCTATTCAGAGCATTGATCGAATGTGAGGCCTGCTTGGCAAGCAAAGCCTGGTTAAAACCTCTCATCTCAGGCCTTGGTAACCAATTATGGTTCCATATATGCGACTTACGGGTGCATAGCAGTGAATCCACCACAGTTGGTCTCGGAATTGATTGACCCTACATCCGCGACATGGATAAGTGAGAAGGTCGAGGAGGTGTTCATCCCAATTGACATGCTAGTGATCATGGGAATCCCACTGTGCACAAGAAATATAGCCGATTGCTGGGCTTGGAATTTTGAAAAAGGTGTTGTGTACTTAGTTCGGTCAGCATATAAAATGATGGTAGCAACCAAATTTTGCAGAGAAGCTTCGATGGATGAGACCACTGGATCCTCTAATTTATGGCAGGATGAATCTTCATGGAAGTCACTATGGAAGACGCAAGTCCAAAAATGTTTCTGTGGCATCCAGCAAAGCATCCCCTGCCTACGAACGACGTTCGTTCTCAGAGGAACATGTCCACGATGATCGCATGCGGACTTTGTTGAATGGATGACTCATGGAGACACTCATTACTTGAGTGCTCTGTCACGTTGTATATGGGCACTTGTTGATGACAAGTTAGATGAACATATGATCTCAACGACTGAACCGAGTGCGAAAGAATGGCTTTTCACGATGATGGAGTCAATGTCTCATGAAGCTTTTATTAGGATCGCAGTGACCCTTTGGGCTACATGGTGGGCAAGACGAAAGGCCATACATGAGGGGAGTGTTCTATAGTCCGTTGTCAACAAATTTATTCGTTAAAAAACTTCAATTCAGAACTCTGAGAATTACCCACGAAAGACATTGCTATGCGTGACCCCACTCCTGCCCGAAGAAGGGAATTGGTACGCATGATCGCTTCACCGCCAGGCTACGCGAAAATTCATGTTGACGCATGTCTTGCTAGATCTGGAATATGAGGTGTTGCAGCTGCTGTATGCAGGGACTCTTCTGGAAATTATTTGGAATCATCGATGCTAGTGATCCATGGCATAAGAGATGTTGCAATTCTAGAGGCCATCGCTTGCAGGGAAGCTCTATCATTGGCGTATGATCTTCTACTTCACAACATTGTGGTTGCCATTGATTTCAAGCAAATAGCTAATGATATCAATAAAGGTTGCATTGGTATTCATGGTCAGATTATAGCTGGGATTAAGTCGAGACCATTTGAGTTTAATAGCAGTTTTTGTTTCGAGGGTTGGGCGTCAAATAGCGAAGCCCATTTATTAGCCAAGTTTTCTCATTCTTTAGATCAGGGTAGACATGTCTGGCTGGGATAGCCACATGATCTCATTTGTATCCTCAGTATTGTGAACTTTGAGTAATAAAGTTTGCCTAATCTAAAAAAAACAAAACCCCATCCCATCTTTTGACTTGGGTAATGTCATTTTATCCCAACTGAGCCATGTCATATTTTTTTTCTTTCTCTACTCCCCACCAATACTGACACATGAACTGTGTTAGATCATACACTGACGCCGACAACCGAAACACGCTCATAACAGTATAACGAAGGCAGGGATGGCACACTGACACCGACAACTGAAACACGCTCATAACAGTATAACAAAGGTAGGGATGGCCTGGGCCACAACTTTGAACATCAGAGAGTTCTTAATGTGGATGTAGAAACAATTATTCTTTTTGTCTTTATTAAAATATAAAAACCAATAAACTTAAACAACAATTCTTAAAAAAAAAACCTTAAACAAGGATGACGGTGCTTCCACTGGCACAGGTGTTCATTTGAAATTAAACTAAAAGAATATGGAGAAATCGCTGTCGCCGCCGTCAGGCTTTTCCTCAGACGTGCCAGTGGAGGCAAACGTCTCACGCACAACCTTCTCTACGTCGAGCGTCTCCGCCTCTGCCCCCGAGCCCGCACTGTCGTCGTCCGGCATCGGGATAAACGGAGGCCGTGCCACGTCGAGGACGCGGTCCCAGCACACGCCACGGAAGAAGGCGTGCCGCTTCACGCCGTTGGCGCCGAGCCGCTTGCCGGAGTCCTTTTCCAAAAGCCGGGCGATGAGGTCGCGCAGTGGCGTCGGCTCGCCCGGCAGCTCCGGCTGGGCGGTGAGCACGCGTTGGAACGTCTCCCGCCGGCTCCGGCCACGGAACGGTGTGCGCCCGTACAGCATCTCGTAGAGCACCACCCCGAGGCCCCACCAATCGACCGCGTAGTCGTGCCCGCTCCCGGCCACAACCTCGGGCGCCACGTAGTACTCCGTCCCCACGAACGAGTTCGACTTGGCCGGCGTCGTCCGCGCGCCTGGCGACGAGCAGCAGGAGGACGACGAGGCGGGAGAGGCCGTCCTGGAGGTGGTGGAAGTGGACGACGACAACTCCGGCGAGGCTGCCCGGCGAGAGGAGAAGTGTCCGAAGACCAGTGTCTTGTTGTTTTTCCGCTTGCAGCGACGTGAGGAATTAGGCGAAAGCGAGCTACCGGGTGATGGAGAATTAGTGTCAGGCGGCGGCGGTGGCAACGGCGGGGGTAGGCTGGTGGAGAGGTCGAAGTCGACGAGCATGATGTGGCCAGAGCCCTGGATGAGGACGTTGTCCGGCTTGAGGTCACGGTACACCACACCGAGGCCGTGGAGGTGCTCGAGCACGAGCACCAGCTCCGCCGCGTAGAAACGGATGGCGGCGTCGGAGAACGCCCGCCCGGCCTGGCGGCGGCGGAGGGAGTTAAGGTCCCCGCCGGCGCAGCGGTCGATGGCGAAGCCGACGACGGCTTCGGTGGCCACGACGCCGCGGAGGGAGGGCAGGAGCGGGTGGCGGACCGCCAGCAGGACGTCGCGCTCGAACCAGATCCTCCGGAGGCCGTCGCCGCCAGGTGCTGGCCCGCCGGCGGCGCTCTTTTGGCGCGCGGCAGCGCGGGACATGGCCTTGAGGGCCATGGGCTGGTCGGCGGAGCAGCCCCTGTCTGCAGCTGCCGCGACAACGGGCACGACGTGGAAGACCACGCCCCTCGCGCCGTGGCCAAGCACTGACATAGCCCTGAGGTCTGCCAGGCTCAGCTGCGGCGGCGGCGGCGGCATGGGCGCCGTGCTCACCTTGGCACGCGCACGCGGCGGCGTGAAGCAGAGCTGAAGCGAGAAGCGCGAGCATGCACTGCACTGGGCGCGACGCAGAAGCGAAGCTAGGGTCGGGGTTTGGGTGGGTTTAGAAGTTTTACAACGTTCGTCACTAGCACGGGCCTTTGCTTAAATTAACAAGATCATTACTGGGGGCCTGGGGCGTGTTCTCTCTGGGAAATTCGTAGCCTCTGCTCACGAGCGAAGAGACACGGGCGAAGGTTACGGCACAGCGTAATCTACTATAGCCTAACAGAGACAGCTGCTCACAACGGCAACAGACGTGGGGAAAAGGCAAGAGCAAGAAGAGGGCGACGTCCGGCCCGTCTGCAGCAGGACCGATACCAATCCCCCAAGGGCCTGAACAACATTCACGGCACGTGAAATCACAGCTCTATCTTGGAGCGTCCTCCGTCCTGACGATGGTTACCGGCGGCGTCCTCCGTCCGGATGGTTACCTTGCAACGCTGCCTGCCTGCTCACGTGTGACCTGTGTGCCTTCCCGGCCGACCCGAGGCCACGTCCGCGTCAGTAAAGAGCAATGCCACAGCTCTCCCCGTGTGCTTCTACGGCTTCCAACTGTTCAACAACCGTCACGAGAACGCCAAAGATAGATATGCAAGGCAAAGGCAAAGGCAAACCTCCGTGCGGGAACTCTTTTTCTTTTTGGTGTTTGAGGGAGGCAGTTAACCTGATCGAGCAAGCCAGGGAGGATTGGAACTCTGGGAGCAAGACATCTAGTCCCGCCTCGTCATGGTTAGAGCATCTCCAGCCGCGCTCCCAACAGGCCCCCAGGGCGACTTTTTCCGCGCCGGCGCCGAGAAATCATCCCAGTCGCGTCCCCAAAACGCCGAAATCCGCCGGCTCGGTCCATTTTTGGGCTCAGCGATCCCAGACCGAACCCAGCGCACTGGGGGGGGGGGGGGGGGGCTCGGGGGCTCCGACGGAAGGGAAAAACCATGTCTGGGCCACACTGTCACGCGAAAAGTCAAAACAAACGGCCAGATTCGCCCCCCACCCCCGCGCGACCTCCCGCCACCTTGCCGATCCCGGTGCCGCCCACCGCCCACCACCGCTAGATAGGCCATACCCTGCCGGAAAAGAGAGGGGTTTCGCCGCGGCAACCTCTCCACCACCTTCCTGGGCAAGTTTTCCAGCGCTCCGGCCGCGCAGGGAGGGATACCGGCGGCCGTGCGCCCACCACGCCCGCCAGGTGTTCGGCGATTTGTCTGCTCGGCGATGGATTCGGACGACGAGGAGGCGCTCGCGGCGCTGCTGAGGAGGAAGCCGATGCCGACATCCAGGACGAAGAGCATCTAATGGTCCTCGCCGCCCTGGCCGGCCTGCTCGCGAGCGATGCAAAGCCGCGGCGAGGTGGCTCGGCGCCGGGGCGGCTGAAAGCAAAGAACCGGCATCGTCTGGAAGGCTATTGCATGCTCTACTCCGACTACTTCGCCGACGCTCCACTGCACGGCGACAAAGTATTTCGGCGTCGTTATCGGATGAGCCGAAAGCTTTTTCTCAGGATTGTGAATTCCATCCGGGAGTTCGAGAGCTACTTCAAGTGCAAGAAGGATTGCACCGGCAAACTTGGATTCACCTCAATCCAGAAGTGCACGACAGCTATGAGGATGCTTGCATACGGAGCTCCCGGTGATTCACTCGACGACTATGGGCGCATGGCCGAGTCCACGACCATTGAGTGTTTCTACAAGTTCTGCAGGGCAGTGGTGGCAGTGTTTGGACCGCAATACTTGCGATCACCCAATGCTGAAGACACTGCTCGGATCCTAGCACAGAATGCAGCAAGAGAATTTCCTGAGATGCTTGGAAGCATCGACTGCATGCATTGGAAATGGAAAAACTGTCCATTTGCTTGGCAGGGGATGTACAAAGGCTCCAAAGGCGGTTGCAGTGTGGTACTTGAGGCAGTGGCCACACATGACCTCTGGATTTGGTACTCCTTTGGTATGCCAGGAACTCACAATGACATCAACGTGTTGCAGTGCTCCCCTGTCTTTGCGAAGCTTGTTGAAGGTCATTCTCCTCCGGTGAACTTCGAGGTCAATGGGCGGCACTACAACAAGGGATACTACCTAGCAGATGGCATCTATCCGAGATGGTCCGCATTTGTGAAGACTATCTCAAGCTCTGTGCCAGGAGGCAAGAACTCTCACTTTGCGAAGGTTCAGGAGGCTTGCAGGAAAGATGTCGAGCGGGCATTTGGTGTGCTCCAATCTCGATTTGCTGTTGTCCGGTACCCTGCTCAGACTTGGTCGAAAGATCAAATGTGGGAGATCATGACTTGCTGTGTCATCTTGCACAACATGATCATTGAGAGCGAGCAGGAAGAGCCAGTGTTTTACACTGAACCATATTACAGGCAGGGTCCTCTTGCCCAAGTTGATCATCAGCTACCGGCAACCTGGACTGCCTTCCTCAATATGCGTCAGGAGATTCGAGACCCACAGGTGCATCAACAACTGCAACAGGATCTGGTGGAGCACCTATGGAGGCTCAAGGGCAACGCCTAGCTCGACGTGTGATGAAATATGAGTTTTTATTTGTTGAACTATATAATTTGTATTGAACTATTTGTTGTTGAACTATTTGATTTTCTATTGATTGTCTATGATGAACTATGTGTTAAAAAATAACTTCTGTTGAATTTGCGCCAAAGCACGGCGAATATGGGCCGATTTGCGCCGAAAGCGGGCCGATTTTGCGTCGAAAGTGGGCTGAAAAGCGGGCAAAGTTGCGCCCAAATTGGGCCGATATCGGCGCTTGAAGGTGACCTGGGGGCGGCGGCTGGGAACCCAATCGCCCCCAAGCCGATTTTTGCGCCGGTTCGCTCCCAGACGGCGATTTTTCAAGCCCCCTGGGGGGCCAACGGCTGGAGATGCTCTTAGAGCATCTACAACCGCAATACTCAAAAGCCACCCGGAATGCATGCCGATGCGCCACAGACAGTGATCGGACACCATAGCAAAGCGTTCTCCACAACCGTGAAACTCAAATTTCATACCACAAATCTATAATACCCATACAAATAGAAACATACGTACTACAAATATAGATAAAATTACTCATCGTTGGCGATCTCAACGATCTCCGTGCGTGGCACCGGGTAGACGGGCAAGTTGTAACACCCCCAGTGGTTAGCCACAGTAATCCCATTTTGATAATGCCAAGTCAGCATGATTATCAGTGCATGATCATCATTAACATCATATTGCATTTCAACTCCTAACCTCAAATTCAAATTTAAATGAAAGTGGAAAATAAAAATTGTCCAACATAGAAACTAAATTGTTCATTAAATAACAAATAAATCAGAGACTATTTTAAAATTGAAACCAACATCATTGAAGTTGGGTAAGTGACTCAAACATCCCCAAACAGTGACTAACGACAATGTTTAATTACCTTTTATTTAATCAAAATAAATATGAAATTATATTTTGTCGAAGCTAGTTTTTGGTGATAGGGTATGATGCACTGGTATTTATGGTCTAGGTCACACTTTTTACAAAATGCATTTAGTGCCCTAACAATTAGCAAACAGAAAATAAGAAAAGAAATAAAAAAGAAAAACAAAGGAAAACAAAAAAAAGGAAAGAAGCAGGCCCCCCCCCGACTGGCCAAGCCCAGTGGCCACTCCAGCCGGACCGGCCGAACGCCCACTCCCCTCCTACTAACCCCCACCCCCACCGAGCGAAACCCTAACCCCCACCTCGCTCCCCTGTTCCCCCCCTTCTCCCCGATCCAGATCGGGCAAAGGCGCCCCGACCCCGTCGCCCGCGCCCGCGACGCCGCCCGTCTCGCCGCGCTCGAGTCGTCGGGGACCTCGCCTCCCGTCCCTCCTCCCCGAATCGCCTCAGCGAGCGCTCGCGCCCGTCGCCGCTGTGACGCGTCGCGACGTCCGCACCGTGCCGTCGCTTCCTCGCCTCGCCATTCAGACAGGCCACCCGAGCCCGCTGCCCCCCCCCCCCCGTCCAGCCCCCATGTGAAGTAGCGCCCCTCTCCTCTCCTCTCTCCCCGACGCTGCGCCCGCATGCGCGCGTTCGCCCGCTCGCGCACGCGTTTGCCCGCTCGCGCGTGCTCACCCCCGTCCTCTCCTCTCGCTCGCGCACGCCTCGTCTCGCCTCGACGCCGCGCACACCGCCCCGTCACCCCTGGCCCGCTCCGCCCCGCGCTGCCGCTCGCCTCACCGCGGCTCCCGCAGCTCCCCTGCGCGCACATCGCCCGCTCCAGCCCCTCGCCGCGCCTCGCCTGCCCCTGCACGCGCCCGCGCACGCACTGCCGGCGCCCGCGCCCGCGCGCCCCTGGGCGAGCGCCTGAGCGGGCCGCGCCTATCGCCCGCGCCCGACCCGCTGGGGCCTTTGGGTCACTGCCCAGTGGGGCCCGAGGCCCCTGTGCCGCTGACAGGTGGGGCCCAGCCCCCTAAAAACATTTAAAAGATATATAAAAAATAGTTAATAAAATAAATAATTAGATAATTAATTAGGTTAATTAACCCTGATTAGATTAATCTAATTTAGTTAATTAGTTTAATTAAGTATTAATTAATTAGTTAACCAATAATTAGCCTAATGTGAGAATGACATGTGGGACCCACTGGTCCTGACGTCATGCTGACGTCATGCTGACGTCAGCAAACACTGTTTCGGATAATGTTGATTTAATAAAATAAATAAATTCCAGAAATTAATAAAAACTTTAGAAAATCATATTAAATAATCCGTAACTCCGATGAAAATACTTTATACATGAAAGTTGCTCAAAACGACGAGACGAATTCAGATACGCGGTCCGTTCGTCCGTCACACGTCCCTAACTATCCGAAAATGCAACCGTTCCTCTCCGGTCAACTGTCTGACAAATGTCCGGGACCGGGAAAACATTCCCGGATGGATTTCTCCTTCCTCGGTGACGTGCAACCACACGTTAGAACACACCCGGCACTGCACGTTGTCATGCCGTACTTTGCGTTGCTCATGTTTGCTCTATATTTATACTGTTTCCTCCCCCTCTTCTCTCTCGATAGATCCCGACGCAGCTCCGGAGCCTGAAGACACCACTGACAACCTTGCCCTTGCCGCCGAGCAACCAGGCAAGCCCCCCCTTTTTGATCATCCCGATATCGCCCATTCTATTTCTCATGCTTGCATTAGAATTGCTGCTGCTGCTGCTTTACCTATTCTGATGCATAGCCTGTTCATTGTAACCTGCTGTTGATAATTACCTGCATATCCTAAACTGTTTAGTCTAGGCTGGGTAGAGACCTATCAGTGACCCCACTTATCCCGACTGTCGCGCTGGATCGTCAGAAGACCCGATCAACAGGATTGAAGACCAGGACCCGACACCGCACATCACCCCCCTTAGTTGTAACGACACTGCAGCGTTACTATCGAGTGCCGAGGGTGAAACCTCATGTAGCACTTCTGATGTTAACTCTGTAGAGTAGCTATTCGGTCGTGGTCATCGAGGGTGATTCCTCCTTCGCCACTTCCGGTAACGACGCTGTCGTGCAACACATCAAGTGTGAACCCATCGAGGGTGAATCCTCCGAGTTCACCTTGACAGACACATCGAGTAGGAATCCAACGAGGGTGATACCTCGGATTCCCCTGATGTTATGGACACACGGATACTTGGACTTTACACTGTTCCTTGGATAGGCGGGTCGGCCCTGAGGGGTACCCGCGTGCGCCTGAGAGGCGAGTGTTGTGAAGACGGGTGCCAGTGTGGTGCCCGAGTGGTGAATACGAGGCGCGGCCGGGCATTCTTAACCCTTGTAGCAAGTCCTCGAGATGGGGCGACGGGGTCACATTTTTCGTGAGTCTCTGCTCGTTACCGCAAGCCCCTAGTCCTAACGATTTGGATATTTGATCCGAGCAGGCCTCTGGTCTGATAGCACTAACCATCACGTGGGCATAGTATGGGCGTTCTGCATCGTAGCATCAGCCGACAGTTCTGTCAGACGTCCAGTTCAGCATTGTGGCACGGTCGGATCGTACCGACCCTCCGAGGCGGTGCTGGTATCCACCCTGCACACAACGACCCGGAGTGCACAGGGCGATGGCCCAAGACCCCTGAGTGCTTAGGATGTAGACCGGCGGGGACCTCTCTGCTGAGCTTTAGGTAGGGCTGCGGTGAGTCGTTTGGCCGAGGCCGGGCATGACCCAGGAAAGTGTGTCCGGCCGGAGTTAATCGAGTGTGTTGGGTAAGTTGGTGCACCCCTGCAGGGAAGAAAACTTCTATCGATAGCCGGTCCTACGGTAAAGGACACTCGGAGTTGTATCCTGATTGATACAATTTAGAACTGGATACTTGGATACTATGGCCCTGGGATTGCTTCTCGCAGGGAGTCGAGAAGGAATCTCAGGACGAGGTTGATGACTGTATGGCTCTGGGATTGCTTTCTCGCAGGGAGTCGAGAAAGGATCTCTGGGTGAGGTTGAGACTTAATGATACTACTACATTATATTGTACTGTTCTACTCTCTTCTACTGCTGCAAGACCTCTGAAGATGCTAGTCTTCGATAGGACTAGGCCTTCTCTCTATTCTTGCATTTCTGCAGCCCAGTCCACATATACAGCCTCCCCTTGAAAATGTTGCATATGTAGTGTAGATCCTTGCTTGCTGAGTACTTCTGAGTACTCACGGTTGCTTTGTTTTCCTTTTCTCCCCATATCAGTTTATCGTGACCAAGATGACGGAGCCCCTGAGACAGCTGCCCTGCCGACGATCGCTACTACTACTACCTAGAGGATGGATTCTGCTATGAGTTGACTGGCGACCAGGAGTAGGATCGGAGGGTCCCAGGCAGGAGGCCTACGCCTTTCAATCATAGTGTTTTATTTTGCCCCGCCTTTCTAAAGGCCTTTCTGTTTCTGTTTCATATCTGTACACAGATATCTGATGCTTCCGCTGACGCTTGTACGCAAGTTTATGTATTCGAGCCCTCGAGGCCCCTGGCTTGTAATATAAAGCTTGTATGACTTTATTTATGTTTTAGAGTTGTGTTGTGATATCTTCCCGTGAGTCCTTAGGCTTGATCGTGTGCATTTGCGTGTATGATTAGTGCACGATCGGGCCGGGGGCGTCACACAAGTGTGGAAGCTCCTGCGCCTATGGAAGCTTTGGCACCTCCTCCGTCTGCGCTTCCGTGTCTAGTTCAGCGAACAACGCCTCCGTCGCCGCATGTTTTCGCCGGATGGCCTCGATGTAGGCCTTGTTCTGGATGGACTCGAGGATGGCGGTCTGCTCCGCCATCTCCATCGCTTGGGCAGCCTCGTACTCCACCTCTGGGACCGCCATGGCGAAGCCCTCAGTCGGCAACGCCTCCTCCTCCTCCATGGTCTCCGCTTCCAACAGCCGCTCCCTCTCCTCCCCCCTCCTCCGACAGCTCCGGTGAATCCGAAGGAAGGCCGACGGCAAACCAAGCAGCCCGCCTCGCATGGATCTGCTCTAGCGGCTGCACCCTCCCACTACTATGGATAAGCCTAGTGGTGGCGCGGGGTTAAAGCCTAGCAGTAGGGGGGGGGGCACACTACTGCTAGTGCGCTACATCTAACTGCTTATATTAGCAGCAGCGCCGGGTTGTACCGCACGCCACAATTAGTCTATGTATTTCATTTCTGCATATTTATATTATACTTATACAACCTTATACACTGGCAATGATATAACAACTCATCATCATCATAATAATATAACAACTCATCATTATCGTAGTGATCTAACAACTCATCATCATCATAATGATATAACAATGTCTCACCATCATCATCATCATCATAAGTTAGCCACTACTAGCTAATTGTTATCATCTTAGGTAAATAACTTTTGAGCACATGACAAGTACTAGAACCCACTCCTCTCTCTTTGGTAAAATGGAATTAAACAGAAAAAACCTCCATCTCCATTATGGAGCACAAAGATCCACCGGTCTCCAATTTGTGGCATGCGCTCATTCACTAGTTGTCTGCATCCTTTGATTTTTTGGCATCCATTTGTTCGACGTTCAGTCGAGTATGGATATTGGAAACTGGTCCATGGCCATACGCAAACAATTGTCATCTCACCTTCGACATACATCAACAGAGGCACAACATCATTTAGGAGCTTCTGTTGACAAACATAATAGTAACATAGTTAGCAATGTAGTTTATTTAAGAAGAATGTATGAAAATATGAACTAGTGACACAATAGTTAAAAAGTTCTTACCATGATATTTGCACGAATGTTACCATTGCTCAACTCGTGGACTAGTGGCACATATCCTGTATAATTTAGGCCAGCTCCATAAATGCTTTTAAAAATCAAAACATCATTAACAAAGGAGACAAGAGAATTCTTCTCCTCCCAAGTTAGCTCTGAGCCAACACTGTAATAGGACTCGTCTACTATCTTTCGTGTATCTCTCGAAGAAAGAAAATAAGCTGTCAATTATAACAAAAAACAAGTTAAGTTGGGGTCAATAACAACTATTTTTAGACAAGCAATATAGATTATTTAACAAATTTGTTTAACAAACTAACACGGAGGTCGAATTGGAATCATGTCCAGATCCACCCAAATATATTTATCATGTTCAGGATCCTCTTGAGGAATACCAATATCGAAGGTTATTTTCATACCGTCCTCAAATCCGTAGGCCTTGCATAATCCTCTACAGTTTGAACAACCAAAATGTGTGTGACCTACTTCATTTAAGACCTTAACCTAAAAAATGAAACAATATTTCGTCTTAAGGTGAACTTTCTTCGTATCCACCTTGTGCATCTCATCGAAAGAGAGCTTCTCTAGGACACAAATTCTTGCATAGCAGGGGATGCACTAGTCGAATTAAAAAACCGAAATTACATGTTAAAGCAAAAATCTTAAGCCATGCTTAATTAAGAAGAAATACGTGCTCCTGAAGTTCCATACCGTAAAATATTCAAAGGCCTCCTTAAGCGTGAGGGAGAAGCACCTATCGTTTTCCAAGTGAGGGTTGTCGGACGTACCCCCGTCGTCAGTACAATCATCGTACTCGGGGATCCTATCGTCGTCACCCATTTGCCGTGTTCATGATTGAAAGATTAAAAATTGGCGGCAAATACCAGGAACTGAACACACATATCCCTATTCAGCACGCGTTGACTTTCGGTCTGTCGAGTCTCCCTTGAACAACTCTCATCTCTGGTGGTGTATATGGTGGGCACTGCTTCACTGATATTTCGACCGTGGGTGATGGTTTCTCCTCCCTTCTTTCCTGAGTGCATTACCAAAAGGTCTATCACATGGGGAAGACCCCCACGACAACAGTCGTGATACTTCCTTCAAGAACATCAATCTCTGGTGTTGTATATGGTGGTTAAGCATCTACCTCGAGGCATGAGCCGTACATGCATGCACTCCTAGTTCCGTCTAGCCCCCATGCCTCGCACCGCCGGCCGCTCCGGCCTCAGTACCCACCGCTCCTCGCTCAAGTGCCTCGTCAACGCCAATCGCTAACCTCTCTGGCCATCCCGCGCTCCGCCCGGCCAGAGCATTCTGCTTCCTTCCCCGCTCTACTGAGATGTGTGTGACCGAGCAAGTCCTGGAGCAGCAGATGCTCCTCGCCACTCTGCCGGGGCACCGGTCTGGTGTATCTGCTACTTCTGAGTTGCGTTGGAATTTTCCCAGAAGAGGAAGTGAAGCAATATAGTAGCGATAAGTATTTCCCCCAGTGAGAACCAATAGGAGAATCTCACAAACCCTACTTAACAACACCTGCACACACAAAAGAAAATACTTGCACCCAACACGGGCAAGGGGTCACAGAAGAACAGAAACTTGCGGCGGTGAAAAAAGAGTTTCGGGTGGCTCTCTGATGTATTAGGAATATTTAGGAATTTATAGAGATGGAATTAGGTCAAGAGGTGCCACAAGGTGCCCACAAGCCTGGGGGGCACGCCCCCCTGGGGCGCCCCCTAAGCTTGTCGCTCCCTTGTGACTCTTCTGGTCTTCTCCCAAACCTTCGTGGGTCCCTTCTGATCCAGAAAAAAGTAATCCAAAGTTTTTTCTCCTTTTGGACTCTGTTTTGATATTGATTTTCTGAAAAGCCAAAAACAAGCAAAAAACAGCAACTGACACTGGACACTAGGTTAATAGGTTAGACACAAAAAATAATATAAAATTTCATATAATTGCATATAAAACATCCAAGATTGATACTATAATAGCATGGAACAATACAAAATTATAGATACGTTGAAGACGTCCCCTCTCGCGGTCGTCCTGGTTGGCGGTGTCGTCGCGACGGCCCGCCGCCGTGCAAGGATTGGCATGGTGTCCTTGGGGCCTACCCCTCTACCGCGCCCTCTACCGCCCGTCGCGCGTCACTGACATTGCGGATAGCTGCAACTCCCGCTTTGGACAGTGATGTGTCCCCCAACAATGATCCAGATTCAAAATCCCGGCCAACTGGCCTCTACTGACTCCCCGACAGATGGTCCCCCAGCTCCGATGCTGCCGCTCCGTGGCGCCAACGGCAACGATCACCGCACGCAGTCGGTTGATCCTGGGGATATTCGCCTCGGATCCCCTACCCAGCTGCCCGGGTTTAGTTGTCTTGCGTCCCCTATCCCGGGCTACCGGTTGCCCTCTTTTAACCATGTCCCCACTGACGCGATGCCCCCTGAGTCGCCTTCGATAGAACCCCAGCTCGAGATGCATCCCTGATACGTCTCCAACGTATCTATGATTTTTGATCGTTCCATGCTATTATATTATCAATCTTGGAAGTTTTATATGCAATTATATGCTATTTTATATCACTTTTTTGGACTATACTATTGACCTAGTGCCCAGTGCCAGTTGCTATTTTTTTTGTGTGCCTATTTTTGGTTTTCCAAAAAATCAGTACCAAACGGAGTCCAAACGCTACGAAGCTTTTTGACGATTTTTTTGGACATAAGAGACCCTGGAAGCCTCGGGAGGAGACAGCAAGGCAACCTGGCGCGCTCAGGGGGTTCACGCCCTGATGCCTTGTGGGCCCCTCGAGGCTCCGTCTGACCTAATTCCACTTCTATAAATTCTCAAATATTGGGAAACCAACAGAGAGCCACCGAAAACACTTTCTCTGCCGCCGCAAGCTTCTGTTCTTCTATGATCCCATCTGGAGGCCTTTTTCGGTACTCTGCCGGAGGGGGAATCGATCACGAAGGGCTTCTACATCATCCTTGCTGCCTTTCAATGATGCGTGAGTAGTTCACCACAGACCTACGGGTCCATAGCTAGTAGCTAGATGGCTTCTTCTCTCTCTTTGATCTTCAATACAATGTTCTCCTCGATGTTCTTGGAGTTCTATCCGATGTAATCTTCTTTTGCGGTGTGTTTGTTGGGATCCGATGAATTGTGGGTTTATGATCTGAATATTTATGATAAGTAATTGAGTCTTTTCTAAACTTTATTATGCATGATTGTTATAGCTTTGTATTTCACTCTGATCTATCAGCTTGGTTTGGCCAACTAAATTGATTTATCTTTAGTGGGAGAGTTGCTTTGTGATGAGTTCAATCTTGCGGTGCTCTATATCCCAGTGAAAGTAGGGGACAACACACGTATTTGTATTCTTGCCATTAAGGGTAAAACAACGGGGTTTATTAATATTGATTGGGTTTACTTTGTCCACATCATGTCATCTTGCTTAAGGCGTTACTCTGTTTTTCATGAACTTAATACCATAAATGCATGCTGGGTAGCAGTCGATTGGTGAAGTAATAGTAGTAGATACAGGCAGGAGTTGGTCTACTTGTTTCAGACGTGATGCCTATATACATGATCATTGCCTTGAATATCGTCATAACTATGCGCTTTTCTATTAATTGCCCAACAGTAATTTGTTCACCCATCGTATGTTATGTGTTCAAGAGAGAATCCTCTCATGAAAACTATGGCCCCCGGATCTACCTTAATCATATTATAAAATCCAAAAATAGCTTGCTGCAATTTTTTTTGTTTTGCAATTTACTTTATTATCTACCAGTATCAGATTTAATCCTTGCAAGTAAAGGCCAAGGGGATTGACAACTCTCTTGTTCGCGTTGGGTGCAAGTATTTGCTTTTGTGTGTGTAGGTGCTATTCACGAGGCTTTGTGTGATTCTCCTGAGGGCAATATTTATCTCTACTGGGCTACATCTCCTCTCCTCTACGGGGAAAATCCCAACGTAACTCCCAAGTAGGAGGAAGAATTTCTGGCGCCGTTGCCGGGGAGGATTCACATCAAAGTAGTCTCCCGTCAACTTGCCCATTTCTGGTGCCATTGCCGAGGAGACATTATCAAAACCTATCAAGTACCTTCACATAAACTATCATCTACTTGCTCTTATTTTTATTTGCCTTTGCCTCTCATTTTCACCTCCCCCACTTTTAATTCTTTTTACAAAAACAAAAAAATATTTTTGGTTGCTTGCTTTGTTACTATGTCTCAAGATAATTTTTTGGTCCTTATCATAAAAGGTTGGCAAAAATTGAGAACACTACTAGAAACTTCATGTTTTCACAATTTGAGCATAATAGATTCTTTACTCAGGAACTTAAAGAACATTTCTATCTTGTTAGATACCATTAGTAAACAACTTGATGATGTTAATCAAGAGATCGCCAACCTTCAGTCTCAGCTCGCTCGTATTGAAATTTGCTAGGAAAGATTTCTGATAAACAAACTACGCTAGTGAATAAGATGGCCGCTAAACCCGAGTCTTTTACTAGTGATGATGAAGATATTAAAATGATTCGTGTCTCACTAATTGAATCTTTGTTTAATAATATAAAACTTGATGAAAAGGGGACTAGAGATGAGTCAACTTTAGCTAGAAGGCGGCCGAATTGTTCGGAGGGTGATGATCTTAATGATAAAAATGATAAAAGTGGGTTCGAAGAGGTCAAGACTTTAACTAGTGATGTGCCTACTACTTTGGATTACAAGGACTTTAATTATGATAGTTGTTCTTTAATTGAGTGTATTTCCTTGTTGCAATCCATGATAAATTCACCCAATGCCTACGAACAAAATAAAGCTTTCACTAAACATATTGTACAAGTTATGATGAAAGCTTATGAAGAAAAGCTAGAGTTGGAGGTTTCAATACCTAGGAAATTGCATGATTAAAGGGAACCTACTATTAAAGTAAAAATTAAATATTATGAATGTAATGCTCTATGTTATTTAGGTGCTAGTGTTTCTACTATACCAAAATCTTTATGTTATGTGATAGGCCTTATTGATATGGATGAATGTTCCCTTAATTTGCCGTTAGCAGATTCCACTATAAAGAAACCTTTGGGTAGAATAAATTATGTGCTTATTCTCGCTAATATAAATTATGTGCCCATCGATTTCATTGTGCTTGATATTGATTGTAATCTGTCTTGTCCTATAATACTTGGTAGGCCGTTCCTATGAATCATAGGTGCTATTATTGATATGAAAGAAGGAAACATAAGGTTCCAATTTCTATTTGAGAAAGGAATGGAACATTTCATTAGAAAGAGAATTAAACCACCATATGAATCAATTATGAGGGCCACCTATGGGATTAAAACTAAAGACAACAGTACTTGAAACTATGCACTACGCCTAGCTAGGGGCGTAAAACAATAACGCTTGTTGGGAGGCAACCCAATAGTTATTTTATTTTTCTTTTTTCTTTTTCTTTTTTGTGTGTTGACACAATTATGCTACTGTTATGATTGTGTTTTTATGTTTTAATTAGTGTTTGTGCCAGGTAAAGCCTTTGGGATGATTTGTTTGATAGTTGACTTGATTCTGTGAAAAAATAGAAACTTTTGCGCCCAGTACTAAATTTTTAGAATTCACTGGAACGTGATAAAATTCAGAATTTTTCACACATTATTGATATAGAATGTCCCACGTTGTCCTAATTTTTTTACAATTTTTAGAGTTACAGAAGTATTACGTTTGGTCAGATCATTACAGACTGTTCTGTTTTAGACAGATTCTATTTTCGTTGCATAATTTGCTTGTTTTAATAATGCTATGGATTATATCGGGAGGTATAAGTCATGGATAAGTTAGAACACAGTAGATATTATGCATTAATAAAACATGAATGGGTTCATAACGGTACCTAAAGTTTATGATTTGCTTGTTATACTAACGGATCTCATGAGGTTTTTGTTGAGTTTTGTGTGCTGAAGTTTTCAATTTTTGAGTGAGATCACGATGGATGAAGGAATAAGGAGTGGTAAGACCCTAAACTTGGGGTTTCCCAAGGCACCCCAAGGTAATATTCAAGGAAGACACAAGCGTCTAAGCCTCGGGGTGCCCCGGATGGCATCCCCTCTTTCGTCTACAAACCATCGGTACACTACTTGGAGCTATATTTTTATTCATCACATGATATGAGTTTTGCTTGGAGCGTCTTGTGCCATAGTAGTTTTTGCTTTGTTTTATTTTTAGTTTGCCACAATAATTGTTTGTTGCACACACCTTTGAGGGGTGCACGCATTTATTCATGATTTGTTAGAATACTCTATGTGCTTCACTTATATCTTTTGAGCTAGGCAGGTTCTCTAGTGCTTCACTTATATCTTTTAGAGCACGACGATGGTTATATTCTAAAGAAATAGTTGCACTCTCATGCTTCACTTATATCTTTTTGAGAGCCTAATAAATAGTAATGGCAATATGCACATGTTATGAAATTGGTCGTGATATGATAGATATCCAAGAGGGATATAATAAAAACTTTCATGTAGATAACTGAATATGATAAGTTTGATTCCTTGCAATAGTTTTGCGATATTAAGATGGTAATATGTGGGAGGTACTAGTGAATTATTCTGGTTTAGTAAGAATATTGGTGTTAAGGTTTGTTATTCCCGAAGCATGCACGTATAGTCCCTAGTTATGCTATGAAGTTGGAGCCTATTTTATTATTGAGTGTCTTCCTTATGAGTGGCGGTCGGGAATGAGCGATACGCTTTTCCTACCAAGCTACCCCCTAGGGGCATGCATAGTAGTACTTTGCTTCGTGGGCTAATAGGCTTTCGCAATAAGTATGTGAGTTCTTTATGACTAATGTGAGTCCATGGATTATGCGCACTCTTACGTTTCCGCAATTTGCTAGCCTCTTCGGTACCGTGCATTGCCCTTTCTCACCTCGAGAGTTGGTGCAAACTTCGTCGATGCATCCAAATCCCGTGATATGATACGCTCTGTCACACATAAGCCTCCTTATATCTTCCTCAAAACAGCCACCATACCTACCTATCATGGCATTTCCATAGCCATTGTGAGATATATTGCCATGCAACTTGCACCGTTCCGTTATTATGACATACACCTTCATTGTCATATTGCTTTGCATGATCATATGGCTCACATAGTATTTGTGCCTCAGCCACCATTCATCATTTTTTATACATGTTACGCTAGCATCATTGCACATCCTGGTACACTGCCAAGAGGCATTCATATAGAGTCATATGTTTCAGTTTTATTGAGTTGTAATATAGAATTGTAAGTAAATAGAAGTGATGTGGACATAGACACCATAGATACGTTTACAAATATTACACGACACATTTTTCAGGTAATTTCTATTGATAATTATCTAATGTTATATTTTATTATCATGAACAAAAATACTACACATTTTTGTGCTTTATGCAGAATTATTGGAAACGCAAATACGTTGTGCGTTGAAAGGCGAGATTATAATGAAGACATTGAAGCACACAAGTATATAAATTTTAGAAGCCATGCATTTTGTCAAAGCAAGAAAGGGTGCTTATATCTAGACGCACATGTACCAAAGGATCCACTACCATGCATCGTTGACAACATGCATCAGAAGGAGACTTGGCTTTTTCAACTACCCATGCGGCCACGTGGTGTAGAAGAGGAGCTATGGCCCACGCCTCTACATGGATCAGGAGATGTACTCGTGAATTTGTTTGTTGGGCTCGTACACATGATGGGTTAAGTGTCTTGTCAGCCGAAACAAACGTCACTTCTGGCCGAGCCGTGCAGTATTCGGTTTCCATACGCGTCTGCCTCCCGTGGACCAGGGCGGCCTTCGCTCTTAATAAATAGCTAGTTTAGGTTAGGGTTTAGACTCGGATTTTATTTAGAGAAGTTTAGCTATTGCTATTTTTATTTGTCTTCGCTCGTAGCGGCTAGTGCGACCGTCAAGACATCCTATCGGAACCCCATCTTGTGAGATTATTCCATCTAGCATATTTGCAAATTCAGATTGCTTGGCTATTATTTTCTTGCATGTTCTTCGATTTGCTTGCAGGAAAAATCCTTCGTGGATAGGTCGATCGCGCCGTTGGCTCGGTCGATAATGTCGTGGAGTTGGTTCAGCGATTGTCGTGGATATCAGTTGTGTACGGTTCTCCCTGTACGGTTGGCAGCCGGATCGTGAGGGTCAAGTCCCACAAAAATCGTAGTTATCCTCTCTCATCGAAAGATCGGGTCCCCAGTTCACATCAAGTGGTATCAGTTTTCAGATTCATCGGTGAGAGATTTACAGTTTTCTTAGATTAGATTGTTTTCAGTCCTACAACCCACAAAAAAACCCAAAAAAATAATTAGATTAGTTCATCCGTTGCACCTACTTTTTTAGCCTTTAGCAATTTGCATCTAGTATTTGCTTTGTTGAATTCTTGGTTGCATTCATCCTAGAATTAGTGCTGGTTTAGATTAGTTAGGGTGTAAAAAAAATCTACTAGATCAATCTCGTTTTGGACCTTCCTCCTACTATTTGCCGCTACGCTAGATCTTCATTAAAAAATCCCAATATTTATTGCATGCAGTCTGACGACCCCATCAATTAACATCCTTGTTGTCTGCCGCCTTCCGCACGGGCGTACACGTCCATGCTGCAGCATGTGTTTTCTCTGTACGCAGTACTTAACCTGCTCCTGCCCTGCTGCCACATACACCCAGCGTAACCCCGTGTGTACCCTGCCGCGCCGCTTGCCCTTGCATGCATGCAACACCGCTCTTGATTTCTTTAATCCTCACACGATCTTGCATGCACGCAGCATCATCTAAGGGAACTTGCCTTTCCAGCGATAGTAGCATCTGATTCAATTCCTGCTAATTCATCTTGTGTACTTGCCTTTTGCTAGTAACCGGCTTGGCAAAAAAGTAAAAAATTACAAAAAAAGGAAAAAAAGAAGTTAAAAAAAAACAGGCCGGCTAGCATCTGTTGACCGTTTCACTCTGTTGGCTACTCAGGACGTTGTTTTTCTGCTACTTGATCGACGTACCATCTCATATAATTTCCAGAGTAGTTTATACACTCGCGTGTCCATCCATTATATCCACTCTTGCATACAATCACATATTTTTTCCACAGGTTTCACTCATTTGATTTAGTGTCTGGCCTTAGATTATTTTCTCTCTTACTAGTCGACTGCCAGCACTAGTTAGGAGTTTGAGCAATTATTCAATTTGCATTGCTTTTTGCTAAATTGTGCCACTAATACTGTGAGTTGAGAAGCCTTTGCCAAGCTACACTTTTTACTACCAATAAGTACAGGTTCCGGCTCTACTGATTCCTGGTTATCGCTCCATCCAATCTTCATCGGTAGTTTGAAGCCAACACCAACGTGCTGATCACCACCTGTTGCATTGGTAAGAACAAGTAAGAATTTGATACTAAGTTTGAGTGTGAGAGAATTTTGTCCACCACATCCTGTTAGTTGGTAGGGATTATACATTGTGTTTTTTTATCTTTCGCTAACAATGGCACAGGATCAACCCACACTTGAGGGCCTCACCACGGATGTGAAAGTCACCAGCGAGCGTCTCGCCCAACTTGAGGGTGCTCAGATTATGGCTGAAGAGAGGCTCAAGGCCATCGAGAATGCACAGGGTGTTGCCAACAGACATCTACATGACATCTTGTCACGTCTGGACGGGTTGCAGACTGCACCCCGTGTAAACAACAACATTGATCCTCGCAACTCCGTGGGTGTCGCCGCTATTTCGCGAGCTCGACGTGTGCCTATGGGTCATCCACAACACCCAGCTACTTCCACTGATGCCGTTACCATAAACCAGCACCAACGCATTCCTCCCCGTGTCAACGAGGAATACGGGGACAACTACGAGGATTATTCCGGTGACACCGAGGACGACCCAGCGGTCGACCGCCACAATGACCGTGCTCATCCACAACTGCGTTTCAACCGTCAAGGTATGGCACGAGGTCCACACATGTATGACGTTCGAGATTATGACCACTCTAGTGCTAAAATTAAATTTACTATGCCTGCTTTCAATGGTAAATATAATCCAGATGTTTATCTTGATTGGGAACTTTCTGTTGAACAAAAATTTGCATGTCATGATATTCCTGAGAACCAAAGAGTTAGGGCAACTACTAGTGCATTTACAAACTTTGCTTCTATTTGGTGGAGTGAGTATTGCCGTGTTAATGCGAATAATATACCTGCTACTTGGGATGCTTTAAAATGATCTATGCGACAACGTTATGTTCCTTCATATTATGCTCGTGATAAACTAAATGAATTGCAACGTTTAAAACAAGGTAGTAGTTCTGTAGAGGATTATTATCAAGCATTGCAAACTGGCTTAATGCGATGTGGATTAGTTGAAACCGACGATGCTATGATGGCTAGATTTTTAGGTGGTTTGAATCGTGATATTCAGGATATATTGGACTACAAGGAGTACAATTCTATTACTCGTTTGTTTCATTTTGCTTGCAAAGCGGAAAGGGAAGTACAGGGATGAGGTGACTTTTCTGCAGGTCGTCACTCATCATGGACACACTCTCCAACTGTCCCAACCACTACCAAGGCACCACCACATATCTCGAACAATGGTGCACTTCCAACAAGTTCCAAATCATCTCCACAATCCTCAGCAGCTTCGAAAGGAACTTCTCTAGCACCCACCACTTCGTCTGGACGCACAAGGGACATGAAGTGTCATATATGCAAAAGGTGGCGGGCACTTGATGAAGGACTGCCCAAATAAACGTGCATTCATTGTGCGGGAAGATGGTGAGTACTCCTCTTCTAGTGATTTGGATGAAGATACGCGTGCTATGCTTGCCACTAATAATGCAGGTGACACCAAGGAGCATGACACGAAGGAGATACATATTAATGCTGACATGGCCGATCAATACCAAGCCTTGTAACCATGCGAGTACTTAGTGCCCAGGTGGGGCATGCTGAGATGCCTCAACGCCATAATCTTTTTCAAACTAAGTTTGTTGTCAAAGGACATTCCGTTCGTGTGATCATTGATGGTGGAAGCTGCAATAATTTGGCGAGTATGGAGATGGTCGAGAAACTTTGCCTCACCACTACAAGATACCCCCATCCATATTACATCCAATGGTTCAACGACTGTGGTAAGTTGAAGGTAACACGTCGTGTGAGAGTCCATTTTACACTTGGTTCGTATCATGATTATGTTGACTATGATGTCGTTCCTATGCAAGCATGTTCTTTATTGTTAGGTTGACCTTGGCAATATGATAATAGTGTTACTCATCATGGGAGAACAAATTCCTATACTCTCGTGTTTGAAGGAAAAACCATTAACTTTCTTCTAATGACCCCCGATGAAATAATAATTAATGGGAAAGCTAACTCAACAGATCATACTACGCATAGTATGCTTGCTATCAATTCTGAATTTTTTCCATTAAGTGTTCCAACTTCTGAGCTGGACATGCCGCATGCTCAGATAGTTTGTTTGCAGCCCTATAATTCATTTATAGACTCTATGTGGGATAAAATTTATCACAATATTCATAGTGATGCTATTACAAATTTCGCACACCCTCATGAGCTAATGCCTTTGGAACGGCCTATATACGTTGCATCTAGTTTTGCTTTGCTCTATGATGTGGTGTTCCAGGTGAATGAATGTGACACCCCCGGCTCAATCGTGCACTAATCATACACGCAAATGCACACGATCAAGCCTAAGGACTCACGGGAAGATATCACAACACAACTCTAGAACATAAATAAAGTCATACAAGCTTTATATTACAAGCCAGGGGCCTCGAGGGCTCGAATACATAAGCTTGCATACAAGCGTCAGCGGAAGCATCAGATATCTGAGTACAGATATAAAAGAAAACACAGATAAGCCCTTAGAAGGCGGGGCAAAAGAAAACACTACGATCAAAAGGCGCAGGCCTTCTGCCTGGGACCCTCCGATCCTACTCCTGGTCGTCGGCTAACTCATAGTAGTATCCACCCGCGGGGTAGTAGTAGCGATCGTCGGCGGGGGCAGCTGTATCCGGGGCTCCGTCATCTGGTTGCATCAAAGGAATATGGGGGAAAAAGAAAGCAAAGCAACCGTGAGTACTCATCCGAAGTACTCAGCAAGCAAGGATCTACACTACATATGCAAAATTATCAAAGAGAGGTTGTATATGTGGACAAGGCTGCAGAAATGCCAGAATAGAGGGAAGGCCTAGTCCTATCGAAGACTAGCATCTTGAGTGGTCTTGCAGCAATAGAAGAGAGTAGATCAACACAGTATAAAGTAGTAGTATCGTTAAGTCTCAACCTCACCCAGAGATCCTTTCTCGACTCCCTGTGAGAAAGCAATCCCAGAGCCATACAGTCATCAACCTCGTCCTGAGATCCCTTCTCGACTCCCTGCGAGAAGCAATCCGAGAGCCATAGTATCCAATTCTAGCTGTATCGATCGGGATACAACTCCGAGTGTCCGTTACCGAGGATCCGGCTATGCATAGATTAGTTCTTCCCTGCAGGGGTGCACCAACTTACCCACCACGCTCGCTTAACTCCGGTCGGACACACTTTTCCGGGTCATGCCCGGCCTCGGCCAAACGACACACCGCAGCCCTACCTAGAGCTCAGCAGAGAGGTCCCCGCCGGTCTACATCCTAAGTGCAAGGGGGTCTTGGCCATCGCCCCTCACCCTCCGGGTCGTTGCGCACAGGGTGGATACCAGCGTCGCCTCAGGTGGCCGACACGATCCGACCGTGCCGCAATGCTGAACTGGACGTCTGTTAGAGCTTTCGGCTGATGCTACGATGCAGAACGCCCATACTATGCCCACGTGATGGTTAGTGCTATCAGGCCAGAGGCCTGCTCGGATCAAATATCCAAATCGTTAGTGGACTAGGGCTTGCGGTAACGAGCAGAGACTCACGAAAGATGTGACCCCGTCGCCCCGTCTCGAGGACTTGCGGCAAGGGCCAAGAATGCCCGGCCACGCCTCGTATTCACCACTCGGGTACCATCCAGGCAACCCGTCTTCACATCACACGCGGGTACCCCTCAGGGTCGACCCGCCTTCCAAGTAATAGTGTAAAACCCAAGTATCCGTGTGTCCATAACATCAAGGGAATCCGAGGTATCACCCTCGATGGATACCCACTCGATGTAACTGTCAAGGTGAACGTAGGAGGAATCACCCTCGATGGGTTCACACTTGATGTGTTGTACGACAGGGTCATATCGGAAGTGGAGAAGGAGAAATCACCCTCGATGACCACGACCAAATAGCTACTCTACAGAGTTAACATCAGAAGTGCTACAAGATGTTTCACCCTCGGCACTCGATAGTAACGCTGCAGTGTCGTTACAACTAAGGGGGGTGATGTGCGATGCCGGGGCCTGGTCTTCAATCCCGTTGATCGGGTCTTCTGATAATCCAGCGGGGCCGTCGGGACTAGTGGGGTCACTGATAGGTCTCTACCCAGCCTATACTAGACAGTTTAGGATAAGCAGGTAAGGTTTCAATAGCAGGTTACAATAAACAGGCTATGCATCAGAATAGGTAAAGCAGTAGCAGCATTTCTAATGCAAGCATGAGAGGGAAAGAATAGGCGATATCGGTATGCTCAAAAGGGGGGTGCTTGCCTGGTTGCTCGGCGGCAAGGGCAAAGTTGTCAACGGTGTCGTCGGGCTCCGGAGCTGCGTCGGTCTCGGGGACGACGTCGGGGTCTAACGAGAGAGAAGAGGGGGAGGAAACAATAAATACAGAGCAAACAAGTGCAGCACAAAGCATAACATGGCAATACGCGGTGACAGAGGTGATCTAACGGCCGGGTGACACTAGCGAAGGGGGAATTCATCCGGAAAAGTATTCCCGGTTCCGGACAAATGTCGGACAGGTGACCGAAGGGGGAATGTCCCATGTTCAGGTAGTTAGAGACGTGTGACGGACGAACAGACAGCGTTTTCGGATTCGTCTCGTCGTTCTGAGCAACTTTCATGTACAAAGTTTTTCGATCTGAGCTACGGATTATTTTCTATGATTTTCTAAAGATTTAATTGATTTTCTGGAATTTAATTATTTATTTAATTCCAACATTATCCAAAACAGTAACTGTGACATCATCATGACGTCACTATGACGTCAGCAGTCAACAGGGCGTTGACTGGGTCAAACTGACGTGTGGGTCCCACCTGTCATACTCTGTTTAGTTAATTAGGGTTTAGCTAATTTAATTACTGTTTAATTAGACTAACTACTTAATTAGATTAACTTTATCAGAGTTAATTAACTTAATTAATTCACTAATTATTTATTTTATTTATTTTTTATTTTCATTTTTTTATTTACGTTTTAAGGGCGTGGGGCGCCTACGTCAGTGGCACAGGGGCTTCGGCCCCACCTGGCAGTGGCACACAGGCCACTGCGGGCGCGCGGGCGCGGCGTGGCCAGGGGCGAGCAGGC
Source organism: Thinopyrum elongatum (assembly GCA_011799875.1). NCBI lineage: Eukaryota > Viridiplantae > Streptophyta > Magnoliopsida > Poales > Poaceae > Thinopyrum > Thinopyrum elongatum. The sequence continues at coordinate 339,011,570 of CM022302.1, forward strand.
GCTGGGCGCGGTGACCGCGGGCGGCGAGCAAATCGGCGAGGCCCAGGGGACGGGACGCAGGCAGCGCGCGGCGTGCGCGAGCGCGGGCGGTGGACGGCGCGGGGAGCGTGTGCGTGCGGGCGAGGCGGCGATGCGGGCTGACGCGGGCGAGGCGAGGGCGCGCGCGGGTGCGAGGCCAGGCGCGACCAGCTGCGGCGGTGAGCGCGTGCGGGACGGCGCGGGCGCGCGGCGAGCGAGGCCGCGGTGAGCGCGGGCGGGGCGAGGGAGAGAGAGGCGGGGCGAGCTCACTGCGGGGCGTAGGGCACGGGGCAGTGGGGCGTGGGGAGGACGACGGGGACGAGGCGACGACGGAGAGGCGAGGTCCGGCGAGGCGGCGGCGTCGGCGACGTGCAGCGACGGGCGCGGGTCGAGCCCCCGATCTCGATCCAGATCGGGGGGGAGAGAGAGCGAGTGGGGGGGGAGTGGGGATCGGCTAGGGTTTCTGGGGTCCCTGGGGGCCATATAGGCCAGGGGAAGTGGGCCGGCCGACTGGGCTGTGGCCCAGTTAGGCCGGGGGGGTTTGTTTTCTTTTTGTCTTTTTCTTTTTATTTATTCTTATATTCTGTTTTGTAAAAATTAGGCCTCAAAATGACTTTTGTAAAATATGGCACTTGTTCCATTAAATGCTAGGCATTATCTACTACTGCCAAAAATTGGTTTGGAGACAATTGGAGTTCACACAAATTTTATAATAAATAAATTGTATTAAACCTTGCTGTTTTGGCAAAGTTAGAGCCACCTAATTAATTTATTAATTGTTGGTTACAATTTTAGAACAGTCTCTGTAATATTTGTTATTTATTGAACATTTTAGTTTCTATGTTGAACAACTTTTATTTTCCACTTTCATTTAAATTTGAATTTTGACTTAGGAGTTGAAATGCAATATGATGCAAATGATAATTTGGCACTGTTAATCATGCTGACTTGGCATTATCAAAATGGGATTACTGTGGCTAACCACTGGGGGTGTTACAAATCTCCTCCACTAATAAGAATTCTCGTCTCGAGAATTAAGAGGAAGACTGAAAGGAAGCGGGGTATTCTTGTAAGTTCTTCCGAAGAAACGTCCGGAGAATCTCCAATGACTTAGAATGTTTCCGATCCCCTCAAGCGGAGAAGCGTTCACGCATTCAAAGTGTTTATTTTGGAGTTATCTGGGCATGGTAATTCACTAGCCCGGATGACTAACGGAGTATGCATTTCCTCATAATGAAGGTCATGCATGAATGCAAATCTTTCAGAGATGAATGAATGTGATGCTGCTAAATTAAATAAAACAGAAGCAGGTACCGAGTTAACGAGAAGGGTACCCATTTCGGTGGCAGGTTGATCCTGGTCTTGTTTAATATCAATGTTGTAAGCATGTCCACGACCATATGTTTTTCGCTTCTGTGTTGAGCCCGAAGATGAGCCAACATCACGATAGCGCTTCTGCGAGTCCTTATGCTTCATTTGAGCGGTCTCAACCAGAATAGCCTTGTTCACAAGAGCAGAAAAGTCATTGAAGTCTTGAGCAGCAAGTGCAAGCTCGACGTCTGGGTGGAGTCCATTACGGAACTTCTCTTGTCTACGGGCATCTGTGGCGATGTCTTCTTCAGCATAGCGGGACAGGTCAAGGAATTCCCGCTGATAAGCTTCGACATTCTTATTGCCCTGAGTGAGGTTACGAAACTGGGTTTTCATCCGGTCCATGATTCCTTGAGGAATATATCGGGCACGGAAAGCAGCCTGGAACTCAGGCCAAGTAACGGCCGTCCCAGCAGGCAGTGTACGCTTGTGTGTGTCCCACCATTGAGCAGCGGGACCCTTTAAGAAAAAGGACGTGAAGGCGACAAAGTTGGCATGGGAGACATTTGCAGACTCCATCTCGTGAGTGATATCGCGAATCCAGTCGTCAGCATCCAGTGGCTTCTCAGAGTTGCGGAACTGAGTGGGGTTAAGACGCATAAATTCCGGCAGAGTTATTGAAGGAGGGTTCTGGTTCTGGTTGTTCAGATGTGGGAACTGAGCCATAATCCTAGTCATGAACTGACGGTTGAGCTCGAATTGTTGCATCATCGCTGCAATATAGTCTGGCGGTGGTTGGCGTTCAGGGGCACGACCACGACCACCTGGTCTAACCATCCTGCTAAGTTTCAACAGGGGTAGTTCAGTAAAAGTGGTTGCGGGTGTTTAGTGACAAGCATGATGTAACACGACAATAATTAAGCAGTGTACTAGATACTTAACAGTAGTCAATTAAGACATACAGATCCATACACAGAGTCGGGTACATGCGAATAGCATAATGGCGCAAACTCAAAAGCTAGATAAGGTAGGCGGCGCGCAGGTACGCGGTAAGGAAGTACACCACGAGATATAGCAAAGGCTACATCAACGTCGGGAAGATCCACTGAAACGGGGTAGCTGCACGTGCGGACGACGAGTGTTCATCGCGGAAGGATCCTGTGCTCCATGTGCACTCTGATGTAGAACCCTGTCTCGAGCTGTAAGAAGAGGTCCACGTGGAGGTGCGTGACCTCCAACAACAGGCCAATCAATACCAGCATACATCTGAGTCCTGCCCGGATAAAGGATGTGCTCCGGATGTATCCCTGCACGAACAGCGGGTAGCAACTGCGTCATAGCATCATAGAGACGTGCTCGAGTGGCAACCAACTCGACGGCAAGAGTCCGAACAGTGCGATCCAGAGCCTGAATGCACTGAATCAGAATGCGCGGGTCGTAGCGACGAGGCTCGTACGGGGCACAGATAGCTGTGTAGTATCCAGTAGCATCTCCAGTAGGGGCATACGGAATGTATCGGAACTCAGAAGCATCCAAGCTATCGCTGAACTCTCCTCGGAGGCGTGCGACAGCAGAGTAGGCGGCATCATGTACTGCCATCTCAATCGTCACGCCGATACCGTGGAAAAGGTGCAGCTCAGTGTCTGAGTCATCGCGCTGATCATAGATACGAACATCAGCATGGTACTGCTCCTGGTTGAACTCGCGGTAATCCTCGTAGACCATGTACTCGGGGTACCAGCGGTAGCCCAGCCTGGTCAGGAGCGTGATCAGGACAGCTGGAAAACCAGGGGCACCTCGAGCCCAAGTGCGAAGCACAAGCTGCGTCGTAGGGCGTGGTGGAAACAAACGATCCATCTGAAACAGAGGAAATTCAGGGTTGTCTAAAGACAATGAGAAGTATAATACAACTCGGAGAGAAAAGTTAAACAAAACAATGGAAAGGAAAATGATTATCAGACTAATCAGATCAATGGTAAGGAATTAAGCACAGATATCCAGCTCTCCGGATAGACGAGATTTACAAGATCCTAAGTGTCGGCGTTAGTAAAATTATTTAACCCGACTAGAAGAGAGGTCAGAGTCCCAGAGTATAGACGAGGAATAAAAGATCCTAATACCACCTAGTTGGCGACGTGGGCCCGTAAGCCACACAGCCATGTTAGTAAAAGTTTTTCAATGACTAGACTCAACTTCGGCCTAGGAGTTGGAAAGGGGGATTCCTACAGGCAATCGGCTCTGATACCAACTTGTGACGCCCCCAGCTCAATCGTGCACTAATCATACACGCAAATGCACACGATCAAGCCTAAGGACTCACGGGAAGATATCACAACACAACTCTAGAACATAAATAAAGTCATACAAGCTTTATATTACAAGCCAGGGGCCTCGAGGGCTCGAATACATAAGTTTGCGTACAAGCGTCAGCGGAAGCATCAGATATCTGAGTACAGATATAAAAGAAAACACAGATAAGCCCTTAGAAGGCGGGGCAAAAGAAAACACTATGATCGAAAGGCGCAGGCCTCCTGCCTGGGACCCTTCGATCCTACTCCTGGTCGTTGGCCAACTCGTAGTAGTATCCACCCGCGGGGTAGTAGTAGCGATCGTCGGCGGGGGCAGCTGTATCCGGGGCTCCGTCATCTGGTTGCATCAAAAGGAATATGGGGGAAAAAGAAAGCAAAGCAACCGTGAGTACTCATCCGAAGTACTCAGCAAGCAAGGATCTACACTACATATGCAAAATTATCAAAGAGAGGTTGTATATGTGGACAAGGCGATGAGCGCGTGCGGGACGGCGCGGGCGCGCGGCGAGCGAGGCCGCGGTGAGCGCGGGCGGGGCGAGGGAGAGAGAGGCTGGGCGAGCTCACTACGGGGCGTAGGGCACGGGGCAGTGGGGCGTGGGGAGGACAACGGGGACGAGGCGACGACGGAGAGGTGAGGTCCGGCGAGGCGGCGGCGGCGGCGACGTGCGGCGACGGGCGCGGGTCGAGCCCCCGATCTCGACCCAGATCGGGGGGAGAGAGAGCGAGTGGGGGGGGGAGTGGGGATCGGCTAGGGTTTCTGGGGTCCCTGGGGGCCATATAGGCCAGGGGGAGTGGGCCGGCGGACTGGGCTGTGGCCCAGTTCGGCCAGGGGGGTTTTGTTTTGTTTTTGTCTTTTTCTTTTTATTTATTCTTATATTCTGTTTTGTAATTAGTTAGGCCTCAAAATGACTTTTGTAAAATATGGCACTTGTTCCATTAAATGCTAGGCATTATCTACTACTGCCAAAAATTGGTTTGGAGACAATTGGAGTTCACACAAATTTTATAATAAATAAAATGTATTAAACCTTGCTGTTTTGGCAAAGTTAGAGCCACCTAATTAATTTATTAATTGTTGGTTACAATTTTAGAACAGTCTCTGAAATATTTGTTATTTATTGAACATTTTAGTTTCTATGTTGAACAACTTTTATTTTCCACTTTCATTTAAATTTGAATTTTGACTTAGGAGTTGAAATGCAATATGATGCAAATGATAATTTGGCACTGTTAATCATGCTGACTTGGCATTATCAAAATGGGATTACTGTGGCTAACCACTGGGGTGTTACAATGAAAGCCGAGGACAGCTTTGTTTTCAAGAAAGGGAGGATGATGTGGACATAGACACCATAGATACGTTTACAAATATTACACGACACATTTTTCAGGTAATTTCTATTGATAATTATCTAATGTTATATTTTATTATCATGAACAAAAATACTACACATTTTTGTGCTTTATGCAGAATTATTGGAAACGCAAATACGTTGCGTGTTGAAAGGCGAGATTATAATGAAGACATTGAAGCACACAAGTATATAAATTTTAGAAGCCATGCATTTTGTCAAAGCAAGAAAGGGTGATTATATCTAGACAAACATGTACCAAAGGATCCACTGCCATGCATCATTGACAACATGCATCAGAAGGAGACTTGACTTTTTCAACAACCCATGCGGCCACGTGGTGTAGAAGAGGAGTTATGGCGTACGCCTCTACATGGATCAGGAGATGTGCTGGTGAATTTGTTTGTTGGGCTCGTACACACGATGGGCTAAGTGTCTTGTCAGCCGAAACAAACGTCACTTCAGGCCGAGCCGTGCAGTATTCGGTTTCCATACGCGTCTACCTCCTGTGGACCAGGGCAGCCTTCGCTCTTAATAAATAGCTAGTCTAGGTTAGAGTTTAGACTCGGGTTTTGTTTAGATAAGTTTAGCTATTGCTACTTTTATTTGTCTTCGCTCATAGCGGCTAGTGCGACTGTCAAGACATCCTATCGGAACCCCATCTTGTGAGATTATTCCATCTAGCATATTCACAATTTCAGATTGCTTGGCTATTATTTTCTTGCATGTTCTTCGATTTGCGTGCAGGAAAAATCCTTCGTGGATAGGTCGATCGCGCCATTGGCCCTGTCGATAACGTCGTGGAGTTGGTTCAATGATTGCCATGGATATCAGTCATGTACGGTTCTCCCTGTACGGTTGGTAGTCGGATCATGAGGGTCAAGTCCCACAAAAATCGTAGTTATCCTCTCTCATCGAAAGATCGGGTCCCCAGTTCACATCAACAAGTGTGATGATCATCATTATTAGAGTATTGTCCCAGTGAGGAGAAAAGAGAGGCCAAAAAGAGCCCACAAAAAAACTGAGAGAAAAAGAGAGAAGGGGCAATGTTACTATCCTTTTCCACACTTGTGCTTCAAAGTAGCACCATGTTTTTCATATAGAGAGTCTCATGAGTTGTCACTTTCATATACTAGTGGGAAACTTTCATTATAAAACTTGGCTTGTATATTCCGATGATGGGCTTCCTCAATTGCCCGAGGTCTTCATGAGCAAGCAAGTTGGATGCACACCCACTTAGTTTTCAGTTTGAGCTTTCATACACTTATAGCTCTTAGTGCATCTGTTGCATGGCAATCCATACTCCTTGCATTGACATCAATTGATGGACATCTCCATAGCCCGTTGATTAGCCGCGTAAATGTGAGACTATCTTCCTTTTTGACTTCCCCTTATTGATCTCTATCACCGCATTCTATTCCACCCATAGTGCTACATCCATGGCTCACGCTCATGTATTGCGTGGGAGTTGAAAAAGCTGAAGTGCGTTAAAAAGTATGAACAATTGCTCGGCTTGTCATCGGGGTTGTACATGATTAATACTTTGTGTTACGAAGATCGAGCATGACAAGAGTATATGATTTTGTAGGGATAGCGCTCTTTAGCATTTTTATTTTGATACGCATGATTCTTTATTGGTATGCCTGAGTATTGATGTCTTTATATCAAATTATAGACTATTGCTTTGAATCATTCGGATCTTAATATTCATACCCTAAAAGAAAGATTACATGATGAACATGTTAGGTAGCATTCCACATCAAAAAAATTGTTTTTTATCATTTACCTACTCGAGGACGAGCAGGAACTAAGCTTGACGATGCTCAATACGTCTCCAACGTATCTATAATTTTTTTATTGTTCCATGCTATTATAGTATCAATCTTGGATGTTTTATATGCAATAATATGCTATTTATATCATTTTTTTGGACTAACCTATTAACCTAGTGCCCAGTGCCAGTTGTTGTTTTTTGCCTGTTTTGGTATTCCAGGAAATCAGTACCAAACGGAGTCCAAACGCTACGAAACTTGTTGACGATTTTTTCTAGACATAAGAGACCCTGGAAGCTTCGAGAGGAGACCAGAGGACGTACGAGGAGACAACAAGGGGGTGCACCCTGATGCCTTGTGGGCCCCTCGAGGCTCCATCTAACCTAATTCCACTTCTATAAATTCTTAAATATTGGGAAACCAACAGAAAGCCACCCAAAACACTTTTTCGGCCGCCGCAAGCTTCTATTCTTCTGCGATCCCGTCTGGAGGCCTTTTCCGGTACTCTGCCGGAGAGGGAATCGATCACGGAGGGCTTCAACATCATGATGGAAATATGCCCTAGAGGCAATAATAAAATGGTTATTATTATATTTCCTTAATCATGATAAAGGTTTATTATTCATGCTAGAATTGTATTGACCGGAAACTTAAATACATGTGTGGATACATAAACAAATACCGTGTCCCTAGTGAGCCTCTACTAGACTAGCTCATTGATCAAAGATGGTTAAGGTTTCCTAACCATAGACATGAGTTGTCATTTGATAACGGGATCACATCATTAGGAGAATGATGTGATGGACAAGACCCATCCGTTAGCTTAGCATATGATCGTTCAGTTTATTGCTACTGCTTTCTTAATGTCAAATACATGTTTCTTCAACCATGAGATCATGCAACTCCCGGATACCGGAGGAATACCTTGTGTGCTATCAAATGTCACAACATAACCGAGTGATCATAAGGATGCTCTACAGGTATCTCCGAAGGTGTCTGTTTAGTTGGCGTGAATCGAGATTGGGATTTGTCACTCCGTATGATGGAGAGGTATCTCTGGGCCCTCTCGGTAATACACATCACAAGAAGCTTGCAAGCAAAGTGACTAAGGAGTTAGTTGCAAGATGATGTATTACGGAACGAGTAAAGAGACTTGCCGGTAACGAGATTGAACTAGGTATAGAGATACCGACGATCGAATCTCAGGCAAGTAACATACCGACAGGCAAAGGGAATTATGTATGTTGTCATAAAGGTTCAACCGATAAAAGATCTTCGTGGAATATGTAGGAATCAATATGGGCATCCAGGTCCCGCTATTGGTTATTGACCGGAGAGTTGTCTCGGTCATGACTACATAATTCCCGAACCCACAGGGTCGCACGCTTAACGTTCGTTGATGCTAGAGTAGTATTGGGATATTTGATGAGTGCTAACCAAATGTTGTTTGGAGTCCCAGATGAGATCCCGGATGTCACGAGGTGTCTCGGAATGGTCGAGAGGTAAAGATTTATATATGGGAAGTCATATTTTGGGTTCCGGAAAAGGTGGTGTTTTTCGGTATTGTACCGGGAAGCTTCCAGAAGGTTTTGGAGGATTCCGGAGGGATCCGGAAGTCTGCAAGTGGGTACACCACGACCCAAGGGCTAGCATGGGCTGCGGGGAGGTGCCCTGGCCTTATTGGGCTAGGCGCACCAAGTCCTCAAAAGCCCATGTGGCTAGGGAAGGCTAAAAAGGAAGGAGTCCTAGTAGGAATAGGATTGGACTTGGAGTCCAAGTCCTCTCCCCCTTAGCTGCGCCCTAGGGCTTGGAGGGGCTATTTCCCATGCCCCTCCACCTATATATAGAGGGTAGGGGGCGCCCCAAGAGGATACACCAAGCCCTTGGCGCCCCTCTCTCTCCCGTTACTCCTTAGTTCGACCGCCTCGTCCCGACGACGCTTAGCGAAGCGCTGTCGATGCTCCACCACCGCCGTCACCACCACGCCATCATGTTTGTTGTGATCCCATCTTCTTCTCCTCTCCCGCTTGCTGGATCAAGAAGGAGGAGACATCATGGAGCCGCACATGTGCTAAACTCGGAGGTGTCGTCCGTTCGGCACTAGATCGGTTGGATCGTGATCGGATCGCGAAGAGTACGACTACATCAACCACGTGATAAATGCTTCTGCTTAGCGATCTACAAGGGTATGTAGATGCTCTCCTCCTCTCGTAGCTATGCATCTCCATGGATAGATCTTGCTTGTGCGTAGAAATTTTTTGTTTTCCATGCAACGTTCCCCAACAGTGGCATCATGAGCCAGGTCTATGCGTAGATGATATGCACGAGTGGAACACAAAGGAGTTGTGGGCGGTGATGGTCATAATGCTTACCACCAACGTCTTATTTTGATTTGGTGGCATTGTGGGATGAAGTGGCCCAGACCAACCTTACATGTCCACGTACATGAGACCGGTTCCACCGACTGACATGCAACTTGTTTTGCATAAAGGTGGCTGGCGGGTGTCATTTTCTCCTACTTTAGTTGAATCGAATTTGACTACGGCCGGTCCTTGAAGAAGGTTAAAACAACAAACTTGATAATCACCGTTGTGGTTTTGCATAGGTAAGAACGGTTCTTGCTAGTTGCCCATAGCAGCCACGTAAAACTTGCAACAACAAAGTAGAGGACGTCTAACTTGTTTTTGCAGGGTATGTTGTGATGTGATATGGTCAAGACGTGATGTGATATACGTTGTTGTATGAGATGATCATGTTTTGTAATATCGACAACCGGCAGGAGCCTTAGGGTTGTCTCTTAATTATTGTATGAAATGCAAGCGCCATGTAATTGCTTTACTCTATCGCTATGCGTTAGCAATAGTTGTAGAAGTGATAGTTGGCGAGACGACCCCGACGCAATGATGGAGATCAAGGTGTCGAGCCAGTGACGATGGAGATCATGACGATGCTTTGAAGATGGAGATCAAAAGCACAAGATGATGATGGCCATATCATGTCACATATTTTGATTGCATGTGATGTTTATCCTTTATGCATCTTATTTTGCTTAGAACGACGGTAGCATTATAAGATGATCCCTTCACTAAATTTCAAGATAAAAGTGTTCTCCCCGAGTATGCACCGTTGCTAAAGTTTGTCGTTTCGAAGCACCTCGTGATGATCGGGTGTGATAGACTCTACGTTCAAATACAACGGGTGTAAGCCAGATTTACACACGTGGAATACTTGGGTTAAACTTGACGAGCCTAGCATGTACAGACATGGTCTCGGAACACTGGAGACCGAAAGGTCGAACATGAGTCATATAGTAGATATGATCTACATGAAGATGTTCACCATTGATGACTACCCCATCTCACGTGATGATCGGACATGGGTTAGTTGATTTGGATCATGTATCACTTAGACAACTTGAGGGATGTTGATTTAAGTGGGAGTTCATTAGTAATTTGATTAATTGAACTAAGATTTATCATGAACATAGCCAAAATGTCTTTGCAAATTATGTTGTAGTTCAATAGCTCACGATGTAGCTTCCCTGTTTTTTGATACGTTCCTAGAGAAAACTAAGTTGAAAGTTGGTGGTAGCAATAATCCGGACTGGGTCCATGATCTGAGGATTATCCTCATTGCCGCACAGAAGAATTATGTCCTTGATGCACCGCTAGGTGATAGACCTATTGCTGGAGCTGATGCAGACGTTATGAACGTTTGGCAAAGCTCAATCTGATGACTACTTGATAGTTTAGAGTGCCATCTTTTCGGCTTAGAATCGGGGCTCCAAAGACGTTTTGAACGCCATGGAACATATGAGATGTTCCAAGAGCTGAAATTGGTATTTCAGGCTCATGCCCGTGTTGAGAGGTATGAGACCTCTGACAGGTACTTTGCCTACAAGATGGAGGAGAATAGCTCAGCCAGTGAGCATATGCTCCGAATGTCTGGGTACTACAATCGCTTGAATCAAGTGGGAGTTAATCTTCCAGATAAGATAGTGATTGACAGAATTCTCCAGTCACTATCACCAAGCTACTAGAGCTTCGTGATGAACTATAATATGCAAGGGATGACAAAAACGATTCCCGAGCTCTTCGCGATGCTGAAATCAGCGGAGGTAGAAATCAAGAAGGAGCATCAAGTGTTGATGGTTAACAAGACCACTAGTTTCAAGAAAAAGCGCAAGGGAAAGAAAGGGAACTTCAAGAAGAATGGCAAGCAAGTTGCCGCTCCCGTGAAGAAGCCCAAAGCTGGACCCAATCCCGAAACTGAGTGCTTCTACTGCAAGGGAAATGGTCACTGGAAGCGGAACTGCCCCAAATACTTGGCAGATAAGAAGGATGGCAAAGTAAACAAAGGTATATTTGATATACATGTTATTGATGTGTACCTTACTAGTGCTCATAGTAGCCCCTGGGTATTTGATACCGGTTCAGTTGCTAAGATTAGTAACTCGAAACAGGAGTTGCAGAATAAATAGAGACTAGTTAAGGGCGAGGTGACGATGTGTGTTGGAAGTGTTTCCAAGATTGATATGATCACCATCGCACACTCCCTCTACCTTCGGGATTAGTGTTGAGCCTGAATAAATGTTATTTGGTGTTTGCGTTGAGCATGAACAAGATTAGATTGTGTTTATTGCAATACGATTATTCATTTAAGTCAGAGAATAATTGTTGTTCTGTTTACATCAATAAAACCTTCTATGGTCATACACCCAATGTGAATGGTTTATTGAATCTCAATCGTAGTGATACATATATTCATAATATTGATGCCAAAAGATGCAAAGTTGATAATGATAGTGTTACATAGTTGTGGCACTGCCGTTTAAGTCATATTGGTGTAAAGCGCATGAAGAAACTCCATGCGGATGGACTTTTGGAATCACTTGATTATGAATCATTTGATACTTGCGAACCATGCCTCATGGGCAAGATGACTAAAACTCCGTTCTCCGGATCAATGGAGCGAGCTAATGACTTATTGGAAATAATACATACCGATGTATGCGGTCCAATGAGTGTTGAGGCACGTGGCGGGTATCGTTATTTTCTAACCTTTACAGATGATTTGAGTAGATATGGGTATATCTACTTAATGAAAAACAAATCTGAAACATTTGAAAAGTTCAAAGAATTTCAGAGTGAAGTAGAGAATCATCGTAACAAGAAAATAAAGTTTCTACGATCTGATCGTGGAGGTGAATATTTGAGTTACGAGTTTGGCCTTCATTTAAAACAATGTGGAATTGTTTCACAACTCACGCCACCTGGAACACCACAGCGTAATGGTATGTCCGAATGTTGTAACTGTACTTTATTAGATATGGTGCGTTCTATGATGTCTCTTACCGATTTGCCTTTATCATTTTGGGTTATGCATTAGAGATAGCCGCATTTATGTTACATAGGGCACCGTTTAAATCCGTTGAGACGACACTGTATGAACTATGGTTTGGCAAGAAACCTAAGTTGTCATTTCTTAAAGTATGGGGATGCGACGCTTATGTCAAAAAGCTTTAGCCTGATAAGCTTGAACCCAAATCGAAGAAGTGCATCTTCATAGGATACCCTAAAGAAACTATTGGGTACACCTTCTACCACAGATCCGAAGGCAAGATCTTTGTTGCCAAGAATGGGTCCTTTCTAGAGAAGGAGTTTCTCTCAAAAGAAGTGAGTGGGAGGAAAGTAGAACTTGATGAGGTAGTTGTACCTTCTCTCGAATTGGAAAGTAGCACATCAGAGAAAATTGTTCCCGTGATGCCTACACCAAATAGAGAGGAAGCTAATGATGATAATCATGAAACTTTGGATCAAGTTACTACTGAACTTCGTAGGTCGACCAGAACACATGCCGCACCAGAGTGGTATGGTAATCCTGTCCTGGAAGTCATGTTGTTAGACAACAGCAAACCTACGAACTATGAAGAAGCTATGATGAGCCCAGATTCTGACAAATGGCTTGAGGCCATGAAATCTGAGATAGGATCCATGTATGAGAACAAAGTGTGGACTTTGGTGGACTTGCCCGATGATCGGCAGGCCATTCAAAATAAATGGATCTTCAAGAGGAAGACGGACGCTGATGGTAATATCACTGTTTATAAATTTCGACTTGTCGTGAAAGGTTTTTGACAAGTTCAAGCGGTTGACTACGATGAGACTTTCTCACCCGTAGCGATGCTTAAGTCTGTCCGAATCATGTTAGTAATTGCCGCATTTTATGATTATGAAATCTGGCAAATGGATGTCAAAACTGCATTCCTTAACGGGTTTCTTAAAGAATAGTTGTATATGATGCAACCAGAAGTTTTTGTCGATCCTAAAGGTGCTAACAAAGTGTGCAAGCTCCAGCGATCCATCTATGGACTGGTGCAAGCATCTCGGAGTTGGAATATACGCTTTTATAAGGTGATCAAAGCATATAGTTTTATACAGACTTATGGTGAAACCTGTATTTACAAGAAAGTGAGTGGGAGCTCTATAGCATTTCTGATATTATATGGGAATGACATATTGTTGATTGGAAATGATATAGAATTTCTGGATAGCATAAAAGGATACTTGAATAAGAATTTTTCAAAGAAAAACCTCGGTGAAGCTACTTACATATTGGGCATCAAGATCTATAGGGATAGATCGAGACGCTTAATAGGACTTTCACAAAGCACATACCTTGGCAAAAGTTTTGAAGAAGTTCAAAATGGATCAGTCAAAGAAAGGGTTCTTGCCTGTGTTGCAAGGTGTGAAGTTGAGTAAGACTCAAAGCCCGACCACGGTAGAAGATAGAGAGAGAATGAAAGTCATTCCCTATGCCTCAGCCACAGGTTCTATAAAGTATGCCATGCTGTGTACCAGACCAGTTGTGTGCCTTGCCATGAGTTTGGCTGGGGGTACAATAGTGATCCAGGAGTGGATCACTAGACAGCGGTCAAAATTATCCTTAGGTACCTAAAGAGGACTAAGGAAATGTTTCTCGGTTATGGAGGTGATAAAGGGTTTGTCGTAAAGGGTTACGTCGATGCAAGCTTTAACACTGATCCAGATGACTCTGAGTCTCAATCTGGATACGTATTGAACGTCAGAACAGTTAGCTAGAGTAGCTCTATGCAGAGCATTGTAGACATAGACATTTGCAATGTAGACATAGACATTTGCAAAGTACACACAGATCTGAATGTTGCAGACCCGATGACTAAAACCTCTCTCACACGCAAAACATGATCACACTCTAGTAAAATCTTTGGGTGTTAATCACATGGCGATGTGAACTAGATTATTGACTCTAGTAAACTCTCTGGGTGTTAGTCACATGGCGATGTGAACTATGGGTGTTAATCACATGATGATGTGAACTAGATTATTGACTCTAGTGCAAGTGGGAGACTGATGGAAATATGCCCTAGAGGCAATAATAAAATGGTTATTATTATATTTCCTTAATCATGATAAAGGTTTATTATTCATGGTTGAATTGTATTGACCGGCAACATAAATACATGTGTGGATACATAAACAAATACCGTGTCCCTAGTGAGCCTCTACTAGACTAGCTCGTTGATCAATGATGGTTAAGGTTTCCTAAACATAGACATGAGTTGTCATTTGATAACAGGATCACATCATTAGGAGAATGATGTGATGGACAAGACCCATCCATTAGCTTAGCATATGATCGTTCAGTTCATTGCTACTGCTTTCTTAATGTCAAATACATGTTTCTTCGACCATGAGATCCTGCAACTCCCGGATACCGGAGGAATACCTTGTGTGCTATCAAACGTCATAACGTAACTGAGTGATCATAAAGATGCTCTAAAGGTATCTCCGAAGGTGTCTGTTGAGTTGGCGTGAATCGAGATTGGGATTTGTCACCCCGTATGACGGAGAGGTATCTCTGGGCCCTCTTGTGTAACACCCCCTGTCATTAGCTACAGTAATCACTTTTGATAATGACATGTCAGCAAGCCTAATAGTGCATAATCATCATTAGCATCATATTGCATTTCAACTCCTAAGTCAAATTCAAATTTAAATAAAAGTGAAATATAAAAGTTGTCCAACATAGAAACTAAAATGTTCAATAAATAGCAAATATTGCAGAGACTATTCTAAAATTGAAACCAACAATTAATAAATTAATTAGGTGGCACTAACATTACCAAAACAGCAAGGATTAATGCATTTTAATTATTATAAAAATTTGTGTGAACTCAAGTTAACTCCAAACTAATTTTTGGTAGTAGTAGAGGATGCCTAGTAATTATTGGAACAATTGCCATGTTCTACAAAAATCATTTTGAGGCCTAACAATTTACTAACAGAGAAATGTGAATAAATAAAAGAAAAGGCAAAAGAAAACAAAACAAAACAGAAAAAAAAAGAGAAACCCCCCCGGCCCAACTGGGCCACGGCCACCAGGCCGGCCCAGCACCCCCGCGCCTATATGGCCTCCCCTGGAGACCCCGAACCCTAACCACCGACCCCCACCGACACCCACCGACACATTCCCCCCCCCATCTGGATCGGGCCGAGCCCCTCCTCGCCTCGCCGCGCTCGATGCCGCTGCCCGAGTCCCGCGCACGACGCTGCACGCCCTCGACGCCGCCGTTCACTGCCTCGTCCCCCTTGCCGACACCGCCGCCTCGCCCTCGTCCCCGTCGACGCCTCGCCGTCCTCGTCGTCCTCCTCGCGCCCGCTGCCTTGACCCTGCACCCGGGGTGAGCACCGCCCGTCTCCCGTTCCCCTCGGTCACCGCGGCCCCGCCCCGTTCGGCGTGCCGCCGCGCGCGCCCGCACCTCGCCGCTGCTTCGCGTCCGCGCTCGGCCCCGCACCGCGCCCACACCTCGCCGCGTTGCCGCCCGCGTCGCCGCGCCCCTGCCGCCGCCCGCGCGCACGCACGCGCACACGCGCCTGCGCCCGCGCGTCGCGCCCGTCGCCCGCGCCCCGCCGCCCCTGGGCCACTGCCCGTTGGGGCCCCCGCGCCCAGTGCCAATGACAGAACGGGCCCACGCCCTGAAAAACGAAAATAGAAAATAAAAATAAAATAAAGAACTATTAAAATTAAAAATAATTAATTAGTTAATTATTTAAGTTAATTAACCCTGTTTAGATTAATCTAATTTAGTTACTTAGTTTAATTAAATGTTAATTAATTAGTTAATCACTAATTAGCTAGCCAGTCTATGACAAGTGGGACCCACGTGTCAGGACGCCTGCTGATGTCATGCTGACATCATGATGACGTCAGCATAACACTGTTTCGGATAATGTTTATTTTAAATAATTAAATAAATTCCAGAAATTAATAAAAACTTTAGAAAATCATATTAAATAAACCGTAACTCCGATGAAAATACTTTATACATGAAACTTGCTCAGAATTCCGATACGAACCCGAATACGTCCTCCGTATTCCTGTCAGACGCCCGTAGCTATAAGAACATTGAACTTTTAGACCGATTTCGATAAATGAATAGTGCCCCATGTTGATTAAATAAATCCAAATAAATTCCTAAATTAGCTAAATCATTTAGTTAGGCAGTAGAACACCCCGGCATATCATTTAGGCATGTCATACATATTGTTTGCATTATTGTTGTGAATTTATTGTTTCTCTCCCCCTCCTTCTCTCTCTCGATAGACGCTGAGACCGACGACGCTGCACCCGGGTACGACTACACTACCGACGAGTAGCCCGTTGACGACCCCTCTCTCTTGCCAGAGCAACCAGGCAAGCCCCCCCCCCCCTTGAGCATCCAGATATCGCCCATTCTATTCTCCTGCTTGCATTAGATTTTGCTACTGTTAATGTATGCTCCTATTCTGATGCATAGCCTGCTGTTGTAACCTGTTCATTGCTACCTTACCTGCCTATGATAAACTGTTTAGTATAGGTTGGTAGTGAACCATCAGTGACCCCACCACCTTATCCTTGTTGCCCCTGCTTGATCATCGATGACCCGATCAACGTGATCGACGACCAGAGACTGACACCTCACTTCACACCCCCTTAGTTGTACAACTCTGCTTAGTTACTATCGAGTGCCGAGGGTGATACCTCATAACGCACTCCCGATGAATACTCTGCAGTGTAGCTGTTCGGTTGAGGTAATCGAGGGTGATTCCTCCTTCTCCACTTCCGATACGACTCTGTCGTGCAACCCTCAATGTGAACCTCGAGGGTGATACCTCATACGTTCACCCTGATGATTTCGTCGAGTGGAATCCGCCAAGGGTGATTCCTCGGGTTTTCCCCTTGATGTTATGACCACATGATTACTTGACCTTTGTTATAGGCGGGTCCACCCTGGTGGGTACCCGCTGGGGATCTATGATTTTCGGGTGTGCCGGAATGGCACTCGAGAGTGACATTGTGGCGGAGCATCAGGGACTCTGATTGTCTCCGCGTGATACTAATTGAGCCTATTGGATTTGGGTGTGTGATCTGAGTGGGTCGACGTGCCCTATACGCACTACCACCACGCGGGATAATGGTTATGGGACCCTCTGCGATGTATGTTTCTCCCGAAAGCTCGTCTGACGTCACGATTCACCGTGCGGGCTGATTGTCGGATTGGGCTGGATACTTCACTGATGAGCTCAGTGTCGCGCCTGCACCCCGGCCAGTCTCGCAACGCGCAGGGTGCCCAGGGCGATGGACCGAGACCTCTGGGTGCATAGGTTAGTCCGGCGTGCTGACCTCTCCGCTGAGCCTAGGTAGAGCGCTGCTTCGTGTTGATCTTCCAAGGACGGGCATTACCCAGCAAGTGTGTCCGGCCAGAGTTGATCGAGCGTGTTGGGTAACAGTAGTGCACCCCTGCAGGGATGAATCTTCTATCGATAGCCGGTCCTACGGTAAAGGATGCTCAGTTTGTGTATCCCGATCTACTACTTGAACTGGATACTTGTTACTTAAATGAAGCTTCGGGATCGCTTTCTCGCTTGGGAGTCGAGGAAGGATCTTTAAGCTGTACTTCAACATGTTTGCTAAATAAAATGCTATTCTATTCTCTTCTACTGCTGCAAAATGATGGCCTTGTGAAGATGTTTGAAGATGCTAGTCTTCGATAGGACTAGGCCTTCTCTCTATTCTGGCATTTTTGCAGCCCAGTCCACTTATACAGCCTTTCTCCATTGATAATGTTGCATATGTAGTATAGATCCTTGCTTGCTGAGTACTTCGGATGAGTACTCACGGTTGCTTTACTTTCTCTTTTCCCCATATCCCACCTTGATGATACATCAGACGATGGAGGCTAGGAGCCAGATGCCACCACTGGAGCTTACTACCAGGAGGGTCCAGAGGGTACTTACTACTGGATCGAGCCAGCCGACCAGGAGTAGGATCGGAGGCTCCCAGGCAGGAGGCCAATGCCTTTCGATCTAGTGTCGCTGTTTGTGCTAGCCTTCTTAAGGCAAAACTTGTCTAACTATGTCTGTACTCAGATAATATTTGTATGACTGACTTATGTATTCGGATCTTCGGATCCCTGGTCTGTAATATTGTGGACCTCCATTTAAATTGTGTTAGAGTTGTGTTGTGATATCTTCCCGTGAGTCCCTGTGCTTGATCGTACACGTTTGCGTGTATGATTAGTGTACAATTGAGTCGGGGGCATCACAAGTTGGTATAAGAGCCGACTTCCTGTAGGAAGCCCCCTTCCAATTCCTTGGCCGAAGTTGAGTCTAGACATCGAAAAACTAATTTACTAACTTGGCTGTGTGGCTTATGGGCCCACGTCGCCAACTGGGTGGTATTAGGATCTTTTATTCCTCGTCTATACTCTGGGACTCTGATCTCTCTTCTACTCTGGTTAAATAAATTTTACTAACGACGACACTTAGGATCTCGTAAATCCCGTCTACCCGGAGAGCTGGATATCTGTGTGATTTCCCTGTCATTGATCTGATTAGTCTGATAATCATTTTCCTTTCCATTGTTTTGTTTAACCTTTCTCTCCGAGTTGTGTTAAACTTCTCATTGTCATTTGACAAATCTGAAATTCCTCTGTTTCAGATGGACCGTTTGTTTCCACCACGTCCTACGACACAGCTTGTGCTTCGCACTTGGGCTCGTGATGCCCCTGGGTTTCCAGCTGTCCTGATCGCTCTCATGACCAGACTTGGCTACCGTTGGTATCCTGAGTACTTGGTTTACGAGGATTACCGCGAGTTCAATCAGGAGCAGTACCATGCTGATGTTCGTATCTATGATCAGCAAAATGACTCAGACACCGAGCTACACCTTTTCCACGGAATCGGCATGATGATGGAGATGGCAGTTCATGATGCCGCCTACTCTGCCGTCGCACGTCTCCGAGGACAGTTCAGCGATATCTTGGATGACTCTGAGTTCCGATACATTTCGTATGCCCCTGCTGGAGATGCTACTGGATATTACACAGCTATCTGTGCCCCGCACGAGCCTCATCGCTATGACCCGCGCGTTCTGATTCAGTGCACTCAGGCTCTAGATCGCACTGTTCGGGCTCTTGCCGTCGAGTTGGTTGCCACTCGAGCACGTCTCTACGATGCTATGACGCAGTTGCTACCCGTTGTTCGCGCAGGGATACATCCTGAGCACATCCTTTATCCGCGCAGGACTTAGATGTATGCTGGTATTGATTGGCCTGCTGTTGGAGGTCATACACCTGCACGTGGACCTCTTCTTACAGCTCGAGACCGGATTCTGCATCAGAGTGCACAGGGAGCTCAGGATCCTTCCGCGATGAACATTCGTCGTCCGCACTTGCAGTTACCCCGTTTCAGTGGTTTTCTCTGACGTTGATGTAGCCTTTGCTATGTCTCGTTGTGTACTTCCTTACCGCGTGCCTGCGCGCCACCTAGTATGTCTAGCTTTTGAATTTGCGCCATTATGCTGTCCGCATGTACCCGACTCTGTGTATGGATCTGTATGTCTTAATCGACTACTATTATGTATCTGATACACTGCTTAAAGAATTGTCGTGTTACATCATGCTTGTCACTAAACACTCGCAATTGCTTTTACTAAACTACCCCCTATTGAAACTTAGCAGGATGGTTAGACCAGGTGGTCGTGGTCGTGGTACCCCTGAACGTCCACCACCGCCAGACTATATGGCAGCTATGATGCAACAGTTTGAGCTTAACCGCCAGTTCATGGTTGGAATCATGGCTCAGTTTCCGCATCAGAACAACCAGAACCAGAACCCAGCTTCAATAACTTTGACAGAGTTTATGCGACTTAACCCAACGCAGTTCCGCAACTCTGACAAGCCACTGGATGCAGATGACTGGCTCCGCGACATCACTCACGAGATGGAGTCTGCTAATGTCGCCCCTGCCAACTTCGTCAACTTCGCGGCCTTTTTCTTAAAGGGCCCCGCTGCTCAATGGTGGGACACACACAAGCGTACTCTGCCTATTGGAACAGCCATCACCTGGTATGAGTTCCAGGCTGCTTTCCGTACGCGTTACATCCCTCAGGCAATTATGGAACGCATGAAGACCCAGTTCCGTAACCTCACTCAGGGCAACAAGACCGTCGAAGCTTATCAGCGGGAATTTCTAGACCTCTCCCGCTATGCTGAAGAAGACATCGCCATAGATGCCCGTAGACAAGAGAAGTTCCGTAGTGGACTACACCCCGACCTCGAGCTTGCCCTTGCTGCTCAGGACTTCAATGACTTTTCCACTCTTGTGAACGAGGCTATTCTTGTTGAAACTGCTCAGATGAAGTATAAGGACTCGCAGAAACGCTATCGTGATGCTGGCTCAGCATCGAAGCGTCGAGTTTGGATTCCCAACAATGCGATCCGTTCCAATACCTCTGCGCCAAAGAACAACTATGCTGCACCACGTCTGCCTCCTCCACCACCGAGGCAGCCAAAAGCTCAAGCTATTCAGAACAATGCTCCTCTTCGTCCTGAAGATGGTCTGTGCTTCAAGTGCCGCAAACTAGGTCACCAGGCTAAAGACTGCCGCCAGAATCAGAATCAGTTAGCCTTTCCCCGTGCTGGCCGTGGCAATGGTCGTGGCAACAATCAGACCTGCAACTATAATACCGGGTCTGCTGCACATGGTCGTGGACACGCCTACAACATTGACATTGAAGAAGTCCAGGATCAACCTGCTACTGTGATGGGTACCCTTCTTGTTAACTCAGTACCCGCTTCTGTTTTATTTGATTCAGGAGCATCACATTCATTCATCTCTGGAAAATTTGCATTCATGCATGGCATTCGATATGAGAAAATGCATACTCCGTTAATCATTAAAACTCCCGGAGGTCACTGTCATGCTGACGTGATAGCACCTAACGTTGCCGTCGAAATTAAAGGGTTGGAATTCTTTGCCTCGCCCATCGTCTTGAAATCTTCCACCATAGACCTCATACTTGGAATGGATTGGTTGAAAGCTCACATTGCTTCGATCAATTGTGCCACTAAAGTCGTCCAACTTCTTCACCCCACCGATGAGATAGTGAACTATACCGCCCGCATTACTCGGGACGCTGAAGCTCAGATATATGCTCTGAATGCTTTGAACGCCTCACCTCTGGAAGGGATCGAGAACGTTCCTGTCGTTCGAGATTTTCCAGACGTCTTTCCAGAAGAACTTCCAGGAATACCCCCGGCTAGAGCTGTCGAGTTCGTCATCGACTTGAAGCCTGGCACCGTCCCTATTGCCAAGCGACCTTATAAGATGCCTCCGCATCACCTACTCGAGCTTAAGGAAGAAATCGACAAGTCACTTAAGAGTGGTTTCATCCGCCCCAGTTCCTCTGCTTGGGGAGCACCTTCACTCGTCGTTAAGAAGAAGGGTGGAACTAACCGTTTGGTTCAGGATTATCGGCCCATTAACCAAGCCACAATCCAGAATAAATACCCACTGCCCCGGATCAATGATCTTTATGATCAACTCGCTGGATCATCGGTGTTCTCTAAACTCGACCTGAGGTTGGGTTATCACCAGATCCGTGTCCGTGAAGAGGATATTCCCAAGACTGCATTCGTCACTCGTTATGGCTCCTATGAATACACCGTCATGTCATTTGGCCTAACGAATGCTCCAGCAACTTTCTCCCGTCTGATGAATTATATATTCATGGATTACCTCGACAAATTCGTCGTGGTTTATCTAGATGATATTCTGGTTTATTCTTAGAATAAAGAAGAACATGCTGAACACCTCTGTTTGGTACTAGAAAGGCTCCGAGAACACCAGTTGTATGCCAAGTATTCCAAATGTGAATTTTGGCTTTCTGAAGTAACTTACCTTGGACATGTGATTTCCAAGGATGGAATTGCTGTTAACCCCGAACGAGTTCAGGCTATTCCTGACTAGACTCCCCCGAAGAATGTTAAGCAAGTCAGAAGTTTTCTTGGACTTGCTAGTTATTGCCGTCGATTCGTTGAGAACTTTTCCAAGATTGCAAAACCATTGACAAATCTGCTTCACAAAGGTGTTAAATTTGAGTGGACAGAAAAATGTCAAGAAAGCTTTCAGACACTAAAAGATAAATTGACATCTGCCCCAGTATTAGCACCCCCGAATTCCCAAAAGGATTTCGTGATATACTGCGATGCCTCCCATCAAGGATTAGGCTGTGTCCTAATGCAAGAACGCAAAGTGATTGCTTATGCCTCCCGACAATTGCGTCCTCATGAAGAAAATTACCATGATCTCGAACTTTCTGCGGTTATTTATGCCCTGAAGCTATGGCGACATTACCTTCTCGGTAATCGTTGCGAGATATACACGGATCACCAAAGTTTGAAGTATTTATATACTCAACCAGATCTGAACCTTCGTCAACAAAGATGGCTCGAGACAACTGCCGATTATGATATGAATATCTCATACACCCCTGGCAAGGCAAATGTAATGGCCGATGCTTTGAGCCGTAAGGCTTATTGCAGCAACCATGTGGTTCAGGAATCACAACCTAAGCTTTATGAAGAGCTTCGCAATTTGAATCTCCATATTGTTCCACAGGGTTATCTCAATACCCTCGTTGTGGAACCAGATTTAGAACACAGCATCAAAACTATGCAACGGTATGACTCTGAAGTTGAAAGGATCAAGCGATACCTTGAAAAAGGAAAACCGTCGGAGTTCCATCTTGATAATGATGGGATCCTATTTTTCCAACACCGTCTCTTCGTACCTAAGTTCAAAGATGAGAGAGAACATGTTATGATGGAAGCTCATGACACTCCTCTGTCAATTCATCCTGGTAGCACAAAGATGTACCATGACATTTGTCAGAGATACCGGTGGCCTAATATGAAGCGAGATATTGCTCGTTATGTTTCTGAGTGTGATGTTTGCCGCCGCATTAAGGCACAACATCAAAGGCCCGCTGGAACTCTGCAACCCCTTGCAATTCCTGAATGGAAATGGGACAAGGTCCAAATGGATTTCATTACTGGTTTTCCCAAATCCCAGAAGGGTCATGATGCTATTTTTGTCGTCATTGACCAATTCTCTAAGGTTGCTCACTTTCTGCCAGTTAAAGAGACAATCACTGCTAGTCAGTTAGCAGACTTGTATGTTTCCCGAATTGTGTCACTCCATGGTGTTCCATTGGAGATCAGTTCTGATCGTGGCAGCCTCTTCACCTCCAGATTCTGGAATAGTTTCCAAGAAGCTATGGGAACACATCTGTCGTTCAGTACCGCTTTTCACCCTCAGTCTCAGGGTCAAGTTGAACGAGTTAATCAAGTGCTCGAAGATATGCTTCGAGCATGCGTCATCTCCTTCGGTAAGAAATGGGAGGAATCTCTCCCGTATGCCGAATTCTCTTACAACAATAGCTATCAAGCTAGTTTGAAGATGGCACCGTTTGAAGTTCTATACGGTTGTAAGTGTCGAACCCCTCTGAATTGGTCAGAAACTGGGGAACGCTCACTCGTCGAACCGGACATTATCCAGCAAGCTGAAGAACAAGTCCGCATTGTCCATGAACATTTGAAAACTGCTCAGTCTCGTCAGAAGAGCAACTATGACCGAAAGCATCAGGAAATGGTCTATCAACCTGGCGAGCAAGCTTACCTCCGTGTCACTCCGTTGAAAGGCACTCATAGGTTCGGAATCAAAGGCAAGTTAGCTCCTCGCTACATTGGCCCGTTCCGTATTCTTGCCCGTCGAGGAGAAGTGGCATATCAATTGCAGTTGCCGCCTAATCTTTCCCAAGTACATGATGTCTTTCATGTATCCCAACTCCGTCGCTGCTTCAAGGATCCTATTCGAGCTGTGGATCACGAAGTGCTTGAATTACGGGAAGATCTGTCTTATCCAGAATATCCCATCCGTGTTCTTGATGAAGATGAACGTCGGACTCGTCAAAAGTCAATCAAATTCCTCAAGGTTCAGTGGTCAAATCATTCTGAAGATGAGGCCACTTGGGAATGCGAGGATCGTCTTCGCGAAGAATACCCCTCTTTCTTTCAGTCTTCCTCTTAATTCTCGGGACGAGAATTCTTGATAGATGAGGAGAATTGTAACACCCCCTGTCATTAGCTACAGTAATCACTTTTGATAATGACATGTCAGCAAGCCTAATAGTGCATAATCATCATTAGCATCATATTGCATTTCAACTCCTAAGTCAAATTCAAATTTAAATGAAAGTGAAATATAAAAGTTGTCCAACATAGAAACTAAAATGTTCAATAAATAGCAAATATTGCAGAGACTATTCTAAAATTGAAACCAACAATTAATAAATTAATTAGGTGGCACTAACATTACCAAAACAGCAAGGATTAATGTATTTTAATTATTATAAAAATTTGTGTGAACTCAAGTTAACTCCAAACTAATTTTTGGTAGTAGTAGAGGATGCCTAGTAATTATTGGAACAATTGCCATGTTCTACAAAAATCATTTTGAGGCCTAACAATTTACTAACAGAGAAATGTGAATAAATAAAAGAAAAGACAAAAGAAAACAAAATAGAAAAAAAAAAGAAAACCCCCCCGACCCAACTGGGCCACGGCCACCAGGCCGGCCCAGCACCCCCGCGCCTATATGGCCTCCGCCTGGAGACCCCGAACCCTAACCCCCCCACCGACACATTCCCCCCCCCCCATCTGGATCGGGCCGAGCCCCTCCTCGCCTCGCCGCGCTCGACGCCGCTGCCGGAGCCCCGCGCCCGACGCTGCACGCCCTCGACGCCGCCCGACACCGCCGTTCACTGCCTCGTCCCCCTTGCCGACACCGCCGCCTCGCCCTCATCCCCGTCGACGCCTCGCCGTCCTTGTCGTCCTCCTCGCGCCCGCTGCCTTGACCCTGCACCCGGGGTGAGCGCCGCCCGTCTCCCCTTCCCCTCGGTCACCGCGGCCCCGTCCCGCTCGGCGTGCCTGCACCTCGCCGCTGCTTCGCGTCCGCGCTCAGCCCCGCACCGCGCCCACACCTCGCCGCGCTGCCGCCCACGTCGCCGCGCCCGTCGCCCGCGCCCCGCCGCCCCTGGGCCACTGCCCGGTGGGGCCCCCGCGCCCAGTGCCAATGACAGAACGGGCCCACGCCCTGAAAAACGAAAATAGAAAATAAAAATAAAATAAAGAACTATTAAAATTAATAAATAATTAATTAGTTAATTAATTAAGTTAATTAACCCTATTTAGATTAATCTAATTTAATTAATTAGTTTAATTAAATGTTAATTAATTAGTTAATCACTAATTAACTAGCCAGTCTATGACAAGTGGGACCCACGTGTCAGGACGCCTGCTGATGTCATGCTGATGTCATGATGATGTCAGCATAACACTGTTTTGGATAATGTTTATTTTAAATAATTAAATAAATTCCAGAAATTAATAAAAACTTTAGAAAATCATATTAAATAAACCGTAATTTCGATGAAAATACTTTATACATGAAACTTGCTCAGAATTCCGATACGAACCCGAATACGTCCTCCGTATTCCTGTCAGACGCCCGTAGCTATAAGAACATTGAAATTTTAGACCGATTTCGATAAATGAATAGTGCCCCACGTTGATTAAATAAATCCAAATAAATTCCTAAATTAACTAAATCATTTAGTTAGGAAGTAGAACACCCCGGCATATCATTTAGGCATGTCATACATATTGTTTGCATTATTGTTGTGAATTTATTGTTTCTCTCCCCCTCCTTCTCTCTCTCGATAGACGCTGAGACCGATGACGCTGCACCCGGGTACGACTACACTACCGACGAGCAGCCTGTTGACGACCCCTCTCTCTTGCCAGAGCAACCAGGCAAGCCCCCCCCCCTTGAGCATCCAGATATCGCCCATTCTATTCTCCTGCTTGCATTAGATTTTGCTAATGTTAATGTATGCTCCTATTCTGATGCATAGCCTGCTGTTGTAACCTGTTCATTGCTACCTTACCTGCCTATGATAAACTGTTTAGTATAGGTTGGTAGTGAACCATCAGTGACCCCACCACCTTATCCTTGTTGCCCCTGCTTGATCATCGACGACCCGATCAACATGATCGTCGACCAGAGACCGACACCTCACTTCACACCCCCTTAGTTGTACGACTCTGCTTAGTTACTATCGAGTGCCGAGGGTGATACCTCGTAACGCACTCCCGATGAATACTCTGCAGTGTAGCTGTTCGGTCGAGGTCATCGAGGGTGATTCCTCCTTCTCCACTTCCGATACGACTCTGTCGTGCAACCCTCAGTGTGAACCTCGAGGGTGATACCTCATACGTTCACCCTGATGATTTCGTCGAGTGGAATCCGCCGAGGGTGATTCCTCGGGTTTTCCCCTTGATGTTATGACCACATGATTACTTGACCTTTGTTACAGGCGGGTCCACCCTGGTGGGTACCCGCTGGGGATCTATGATTTTCGGGTGTGCCGGAATGGCACTCGAGAGTGACATTGTGGCGGAGCATCAGAGACTGTGATTGTCTTCGCGTGATACTAATTGAGCCTATTGGATTTGGGTGTGTGATCTGAGTGGGTCGACGTGCCCTATACGCACTACCACCACGCGGGATAATGGTTATGGGACCCTCTACGATGTACGTTTCTCCCGAAAGCTCGTCTGACGTCACGATTCACCGTGCGGGCTGATTGTCGGATTGGGCTGGATACTTCACTGACGAGCTCAGTGTCGCGCCTGCACCCCGGCCAGTCTCGCAACGCGCAGGGTGCCCAGGGCGATGGCCCGAGACCTCTGGGTGCATAGGTTAGTCCGGCGTGCTGACCTCTCTGCTGAGCCTAGGTAGAGCGCTGCTTCGTGTTGATCTTCCGAGGACGGGCATTACCCAGCAAGTGTGTCCGGCCAGAGTTGATCGAGCGTGTTGGGTAACAGTAGTGCACCCCTGCAGGGATGAATCTTCTATCGATAGCCGGTCCTACGGTAAAGGACGCTCAGTTTGTGTATCCCGATCTACTACTTGAACTGGATACTTGTTACTTAAATGAAGCTTCGGGATCGCTTTCTCGCTTGGGAGTCGAGGAAGGATCTTTAAGCTGTACTTCAACATGTTTGCTAAATAAAATGCTATTCTATTCTCTTCTACTGCTGCAAGATGATGGCCTTGTGAAGATGTTTGAAGATGCTAGTCTTCGATAGGACTAGGCCTTCTCTCTATTCTGGCATTTCTGCAGCCCAGTCCACTTATACAGCCTTTCTCCATTGATAATGTTGCATATGTAGTATAGATCCTTGCTTGCTGAGTACTTCGGATGAGTACTCACGGTTGCTTTACTTTCTCTTTTCCCCATATCCCACCTTGATGATACATCAGACGATGGAGTCCAGGAGCCAGATGCCACCACCGGAGCTTACTACCAGGAGGGTCCAGAGGATACTTACTACTGGATCGAGCCAGCCGACCAAGAGTAGGATCGGAGGCTCCCAGGCAGGAGGCCAACGCCTTTCGATCTAGTGTCGCTGTTTGTGCTAGCCTTCTTAAGGCAAAACTTGTCTAACTATGTCTGTACTCAGATAATATTTGTATGACTGACTTATGTATTCGGATCTTCGGATCCCTGGTCTATAATATTGTGGACCTCCGTTTAAATTGTGTTAGAGTTGTGTTGTGATATCTTCCCGTGAGTCCCTGTGCTTGATCGTGCACGTTTGCGTGTATGATTAGTGTACGATTGAGTCGGGGGCGTCACATCTCGGTAATACACATCACAAGAAGCTTGCAAGCAAAGTGACTAAGGAGTTAGTTGCAAGATGATGTATTATGGAACGAGTAAAGAGACTTGCCGGTAACGAGATTGAACTAGGTATAGAGATACCGACGATCGAATCTCGGGCAAGTAACATACCGACAGACAAAGGGAATTACGTATGTTGTCATAAAGGTTCAACCGATAAAAGATCTTCATGGAATATGTAGGAATCAATATGGGCATGCATCCAGGTCCCGCTATTGGTTATTGACCGGAGAGTTGTCTCTGTCATGACTACATAATTCCCGAACCCGCAGGGTCGCACGCTTAACGTTCGTTCACGCTAGAGTAGTATTGGGATATTTGATGAGTGGTAACCAAATGTTGATCGGAGTCCCGGATGAGATCCTGGACATAAAGAGGAGTCTTGTAATGGTCGAGAGGTAAAGATTTATATATGGGAAGTCATATTTTGGGTTTCAGAAAAAGGTGCAGTTTTTTCGGTATTGTACCGGGAAGCTTCCAGAAGGTTCCGGAGGATTTCGGAGGGGTCCGGAAGTCTGCAAGTGGGTCCACCACGACCCAAGGGCTAGCATGGGCTGCAGGGAGGTGCCCTGGCCTTATTGGGCTAGGCGCACCAAGTCCTCAAAAGCCCATGTGGCTAGGGAAGGCAAAAAAGGAAGGAGTCCTTGTAGGAATATGATTGGACTTGGAGTCCAAATCCTCTCCCCCTTAGCTATGCCCTAGGGCTTGTAGGGGTTGTTTCCCATGCCCCTCCACCTATATATATAGGGGTGGGGTGCCCCAAGAGGATACACCAAGCCCTTGGCGCCCCTCTCTCTATCGTTACTCCGTAGTTCCGCCTCCTCGTCCCGGCGACGCTTAGCGAAGCGCTGTCGGTGCTCCACCACCACCATCACCACCACGCCGTCGTGTTGGTTGTGATCCCATCTACTTCTCCTCTCCCACTTGCTGGATCAAGAAGGAGGAGACGTCATTGAGCCGCACATGTGCTAAACTCGGAGGTGTCATCCGTTCTGCACTAGATCGGTTGGATCGTGATCGGACCGCGAAGAGTACGACTACATCAACCGCATGATAAAAGCTTCCGCTTAGCAGTCTACAAGGGTATGTAGATGCTCTCCCACTCTCTTAGCTATGCATCTCCATGGATAGATCTTGCGTGTGCGTAGAAATTTTTTGTTTTCCATGAAACGTTCCCCAACACATCATCCTTGCTGCCTTCCGATGATGCATGAGTAGTTCACCACAGACCTATGGGTCCTTAGCTAGTAGCTAGATGGCATCTTCTCTCTCTTTGATCTTCAATACACTGTTCTCCTCGATGTTCTTGGAGTTCTATCTGATGTAATCTTCTTTTGTGGTGTGTTTGTGGGGATCCGATGAATTATGGGTTTATGATCTGAATATTTATGATAAATAATGGAGTGTTTATGATCTGAATATTTATGATAAGTAATGGAGTATTTTCTAAACTTTATTATGCATGATTGTTATAGCTTTGTATTTCTCTCCGATCTATCCGTTTGGTTTGGCCAACTAGATTGATTTATCTTTAGTGGGAGAGGTGATTTGTGATGGGTTCAATCTTGCGGTGCTCTATATCCCATTGACAGAAGCGGACAAGACACATGTTTGTTGCCATTAAGGGTAAAATGACTGGGTTTATTCATATTGATTGGGTTTACTTTGTCTAGATCATGTCATCTTGCTTTAAGGCGTTACTCTGTTTTTCATGAACTTAATACCATAGATGCATCCTGGATAGCGGTCAATTGGTGGAGTAATAGTAGTAGATGCAGCCAGGAGTCGGTCTACTTATTTCGGATGTGATGCCTATATACATGATCATTGCCTTGAATATCGTCATAACTATGCGCTTTTCTATCAATTGCCCAATAGTAATTTGTTCACCCACCGTATGCAGTGTGTTCGAGAGAGAAGCCTCTAGTGAAAACTATGGCCCCCGGGTCTACCTTAATCATATTATAAAATCTAAAAATACCTTGCTGCAATTTTATTTCTTTTTATTTTGTTTTGCAATTTAATTTACTATATATCACTATCAGACTTAATCCTTGCAAGTAACAGCCAAGGGGATTGACAACCCTCTTGTTCGCGTTGGGTGCAAGTATTTGCTTTTGTGTGTAGGTGTTGTTCATGAGGCTTTGTGTGATTCTCCTACTGGATTGATACCTTGGTTCTCACTGAGGAAATACTTATCTCTACTATCCTGCATCTCCTCTCCTCTTTGTGGAAAATCCCAACGCAACTCACAAGTAGCAGTCCCCTCGCCCCGACGTCCCTGGAATCCCGACAGTTCCCCTCTCTTGATGCTTCTTATTTGGGGACCACGTGACCCATGACGATGGTGGATGTGCGTCCCCACCATGATCCGACGCTATGCTCCGCTGATCCTACTCCGTGTGCCGATTGCATGCTGCATTGGGTTATATGGTAGGGTGCGTCGACTGCAAATCAACATTTTCCTATCCGTAGAACATCCAGGAACATGTTACGAGAGATGGATCATTACCACTAGACATGCAGTGCCGTGCAGTGGAAGTACAGTTGGGGAAATGCGTCTCTGGAGTCATCTCCTCCTTGTCGATCTCCCACATAGCCGATCAGATCCCACGAACAGTTTTGCCAGAGCGGTGCAAGTACACCGCCTCTAACGCTATTCGCGCGTGCAGTAGGAACATCGTGCGGCGGACTGCTATGTCTGATAACACAACTGGCGGCGAGTGGGGGTGGCTAGTTGCAACACATGCAAATCCCTAGTGACGGCACCGAAGCGATCAACTGAAACCGTATTGCCGCACCTCCACTATATATAGGCATCCATCACAGGCTCAACACTTGAGCCCCGCATGGACCCTAAAGCCCAAAGTATTTTCGGCATGGATCCGAGTCCAAGTAGGATTACATCTGACTTGTGGAGTCAGATCCGGCTTCACAGGTTCCTTCCCTTAAGCATGCGATCCCTTAGGTTCAAGTCGGCTTGATCGCAGGTCGGATCACCACCGACCTTCTCGGCTGGTAGCGGCCTCTAGCAAGGCGTGCCAATCACCAAGTAGACAATGAAGCCGGTTGGCGAACCTATACAACATCTCACACTTTCGTTCCCTTTGCAACACAATATATGTAGTTGGGCTCAAGACGAGTCTATCCTTGTGCTAGCCCGACCTCTTTCTCGTTCCAGTGATGTCGACCACAAACCAGATTATCTCATAATCCTTGTCGCATGGCCATGCTTATCTTTGTCGGATCACACGAGGGGCCCAGAGTATATCTCTCCTGATCGGAGGGGCAAATCCCCATCTTGCTCGACCATGTCTCACAACATGGGTCTGGACAAGCTGAAACCTACCTTTGTAACTATCCAATCATGGAGTAGCATTTGGTCGGCACAAAGCATGTCTATGACCATCCAGAGTACATGCGCCAGCTCAGGTCTTAGGACATAGAATGTATGTTGTACTAGAGACTCACATATGACCTATCGCTGTGTCTCATAGTCGGGTCTGTCCGACTTGGACCTTATCTCGACTCAGATCCGACTATGTCAAATCCGACCAGATCCTTCCGAGACCATATTATCTGGCTAGCATCCAATGCTCCATGGCTAGTGAGACCGAGCCATCCACCGTGTCATATGCTAGTCTATTCGGCTACGCGTCCACACAGCCCTTTTGACTAGGGACCTTTTAGGATAATCATCATATAATGCATAGTCTCACAAACAAGTCACATACTTGTTAATACACATCATTGATAATGTCCAAGGACTATCTTTATTCATAAGCACATAGGAAATATCATCATACATGATTGCCTCTAGGGCATATCTCCAACAGTCTCCCACTTACACTAGAGTCAATCAAATAGGCATCGAACGCCCATAGCTCTAACGTGCCCCTCATGCTTGGGTTCTGGAAGCGACTTAGTCAACGGATCTGCAACATTTGCATCCGTGTCAATTTTGCATAACTCTATATCACCACTCTTTACGATCTTTCGTATCAGGTGATATTTCTGACCTATGTGTCTGGTCTTGTGGTGGTTCCTCGACTCCTTTGCTTGTGCGATGGCACCAAAATTATCACAATAAAGGTCTGATGGTTTTACCGAGGCTGCAAAAAATGCCAAGATCAACCAGAAAGTTCCGGATCCAAACACCTTCCTTTGCAGCTTCAGAAGCCACAATGTATTCGGCTTCTGTGGTAGAATCGGCTACCATATCTTGCTTGGAAATCATCTAGCTCACTTCTAATCCATTCATGATGTACACGAACCCGGACTGTGATCGACAATCATCTCTGTCAGTTTGGAAACTAGCATCGGCGCAACCCTTTATGCATAGCTCCTCCTCACCTCCATAAACTAGAAACATTTCCTTAGTCCTTTTCAGGTACTTTAGGATATTCTTCACCGCCACCCAGTGACTCTCACCCGGGTTGGCCTGGTATCTGCTTGTTAAGCTTATTGCAAAAGCAACATCAAGCCGAGTACATATCATGGCATACATGATGGATCTGATTGCCGAGGCATACGGAATCTTGCTTCACTCATTAGATGTCAAGGACTTTGAGTATCGCTTAGCCTTATACCACGTGAGAGTGACAAGAACCCTTTCTTGGTGTCACTCATGTTGAACCTCTTCAACACTTTATCTATGTACGTGCTCTGGCTTAAGCCGAGCAGCCTCCTCGATCTATCTCTATAGATTTTGATGCCCAAAGTGTAAACTGCTTCACCGAGGTCCTTCATTGAAAACTTGCCACTCAATGATACCTTGACCGAGTTCAGCATCGAAATATCATTTCCGATCAGCAGTATTTCATCCACATACAAGATGAAAAACACTACCGAGCTCCCACTTAACTGCTTGTATAAACAAGTGTCCTCTTTGCTTTTGATGAAACCTAGACCAGTGACGACCTCATCAAAACGAATATTTTAGCTCCGAGATGCTTGCCTCAACCCATAAATGGATCTCTTGAGCTTGCATACCTTACTAGCTCTAGTCAGATCGACAAAACCCTCAGGTTGTATCATATACACGTCCTTGGTTAAATTTCCACGAAGGAAAGCCGTTTTGACATCCATCTACCATATCTCGTAATCGAAATATGCAGCTATAGCTAGTATCATCCTCACCGACTTCAGCATCGCTACTGGCGAGTAAGTCTCGTCGTAGTCAATTCCTTAAACTTGTCCATAACCTTTAGCGCCAAGCCGAGCTTTGTGGACCTGAACATTTCCATCCACATTGGTTTTCTTCTTAAAGACCCATTTGCAACCAATGGCTGTTATGCCAGGTGGCAGATCAACCAAGTCCCACACTTGATTCTCATCCATGGACTTTAACTCGAATCTCATGGCCTCCAGCCATGCCTCGGAATCTGGTCTCACCATCTCTTTCGCATACGTGGCCGGCTCGTCGCTCTCCAGCAACAAACAATGCGCACTCTGCACAATCTTTCTGACCTCCGTGGTTCCGGTGCCGCTTCCACTACGGGTTCCCTGACGGACTCCGGTATGGTCTCATCACCAGCAGAGTCGTTCCCAAGTGGTCCTCGAATTTCTTTGAGTCGGACCGTCCTCCCACTAGCTTACTGATTGAGAAACTCTTTCTCAAGGAAAACCCCATTTGGAGCAACAAACACTTTGTTCTCTTCCCGGTTGTAGAACTTGTATCCCAAGGTTTCCCTCGGATATCCCACGTATATGCATTTATCTGACTTGGGTGTAAGCTTGTCTGACATAAGTCGCTGGACAAATGCTTCACAACCCCAAATCTTTAGAAAACACAAACTGGGACTCTTCCTGATCCACATCTCATGTGGTGTCTTGTCTATGGATTTTGATGGTACCCTGTTAAGTGTAAAAGTTGCAGTTTCTAGAGTGTATCCCCAGAATGACAAGGGTAAATCCGATTTCTCATCATAGACCGGACCATGTCCAACAAGGTCTGATTCCTCCATTTCGATACACCATTTCTCTGTGGTGTACCCGAAGGTGTGAGCTGAGGTACTATACCTCGGCTTTTTAGATGATTATCAAGCTCCTAGCTCATGTACTCACCTCCAAGATCAGATCGTAGAAGCTTTATGGTCTTGCCGAGCTGATTTTCCACTTTGTTCTGAAACTCTTTGAACTTCTCAAAAGTTTTTTACTTGTGCCTAATCAAATAGATATATCCATATCTACTCAAGTCGTCGGTAAAAGTCATGAAGTGGGGATAGCCACCTTTGACAGTTGTGCTCATTGGACCACACACATCACTGTGTATAAGTTCTAACAACTCGAGCACCCTCTCGCAACTCTTTACAAAAGGAGACTTAGTCATCTTCGCGAGCAAGCATGATTCGCATGTCTCGAACGACCCGAAGTCAGACGAAGTTAGAAGTCCATCACCATGGATCCTCTTCATGTGTTTCAGAGTAATTTGTCCAAGCCGGTAATGCCAAAAGTATGTCGGATTTATCTCATTAGGCTTATGCCTCTTAACATTCATGTTATTGCCGGTTCCGTTTCTAGGTTCAATATAAATAGCCCATCAACTATGGGTGCATAGCCGTGGAACATACCATTCAAAGATATTGAACAACCATTCTCCTTTAAATTGAATTCATAACCCTGACTCATCAAGAATGAGGCAAAAATAATGTTCCGACTAAGTGCAGGAATGTAATAACAATTATTAAATTCCAAAATAAATCCAGAAGGAAGCTGGAGTTGCATCATGCCAGCCTCCAACGCAGCAACTCTTGCTTTGTTGCCGACCATGATGTCAATCTCCCCTTGTGCCACACGCCTAGTTGTTACCAGCCCCTGCATCGAGTTGCAAATATGAACAACCGATCCGGTATCAAATACCCAAGAGCTACTAGGTATGTCAGCAAGGTAAATGTCTATAACATATGTAACGAGTGTACCTTTGCCTGAAGAAGCATTTCTGTCCTTCTTGCCATGCTCAGCAAGCCACTTGCTTCAATTCCTCTTCCAGTGACCAGGATCCTTGCGATGATAGAAAATGATCTTCGAGTCCGGTCCAGACTTCGGCTCAGGGGTGGAGATTACCTTCTCCGTGCCCTTTGCCTTAGCCTTCTTCTTGGACCAACTCGTCTTGAACTTGCCCGAGTTCTGGACCATCAACACTTGATGTGTGCTTTTCTTAATATCCTGCTCTGCCACCTTGAGTATCCCATTCAATTCAGTGAGCTTCTTATCCATGACATGCATATGATAGTTCGAGATGAACGTCCCATAGCTAGCTAGAAGAGAATCCAGAACAGCATCGGTAGCCAGCTCATCCAAGAGCGGGAAGCCTAACAGATCCAAAGCTTGCACGTATTCGATCATCTTGATCACATGCGGGCTCAATGGATCACCCTACTTCATCTTACAATCCATCAAGGATCGCCAGACGTTGAACCTTTCGGACATAGCCTATGTCTGAAACATGCTCTTGAGACTCTCAATCATATAGTAAGCCTCAACGTTTTCAAAATGCTATTGAAAATTGGGCTCCATACAAGCCAGCATCAGACAGCTAATCTCCGTTGATTCATCAATGAGTTTCTGGTAGACATTCTTGGTTGTGGCATTAGCATTATCGGCAGGTTCCACTGGAAGTGGATCCTCTAGAACATGTTCCTTTTTACCGTGCTTGAGAACAATTCTCAAATTTCTATACCACGTTGGAAAGTTTGTTCCATTCAGTTTATCCTTTTCCAGAATTGATTTCAATGCAAAGTTAGGTTGAGCAGGTGGTGCCATTGATCTACAACAGAAATATATGCAATCACTAAGCAATGTGTTTATGTAGAGTAATTCAAGCCTTAAACAGAAATACTCCCACTGAAGTCGGCATCCCTCCGCAAAGTCTCAATGATTCAAGATCCGACTAGCGCATCCGACTAGTGAGCTTGAGCACCACTCCTAGGCAATGTGCCTATCCGGTAAGCAACCCCTTGCTAATCGTATCTCTATATGACTCCTGTCGGTCGGGTAGGTATCTTATACCCCGGCTCTCGACATCTTTTGCCACAAGTCCCAAAACCGTTTTGATAGTCTTGTCATGTCAACCTGATGTAGTGCATGTCCGTGTCCGACATGAACCCTTTACTTCAAGGACACCTAGTAGCACCCCAATTTTATGAGCCCACTACTAGACGTACTTGACGTGCGAAGGTGCAACATCTGGGATGGCAATTTTCTTGATATTAACAAGGTATCTTTCTGCCATTTTAACATGCATAGAAAACAAGAAGCAATATCAATCACAAATAAATAAATATTTCATGAAATAGTATGGCTCCTTCACGAACGTCCTTCCAAGTCGGCTCCAACTCCGATGACCAGGTCGGAACTCCATCTTGTTCGTCACGCCGGGACGCCAAGCCTCGAACTTGATCTCTGTCCTCCAAGTACTACAACTAGTAATGAATTTTAAAGAGAATCACAAGTCGACACGCAGGTTGTTATACATTATAATGACAGCACTTTGGCACCAGCCGGCTGACAAAACATGACGTGCATGCCATGTATAATATACACACATGCATCACATACACATGAGCCATACTACTCACACCAAATGTGCAAAACAAAGTTATGCATAGAATCACATTCTACCGGTTTGAGTGGTCGTGTACGAAATACAAGGCATTACGCATACGGCAGTCGTTGATCATGAGTTCTCCGTGCATCACCATGTCCGAGAAAACTTCCTCGTCAAGTTCTTGCGCCCGGAGCTGCGCGCCCATATTACCTATGACATCATGTGCTCCAAGCACTTCTGCCTTCTACTACACCCCTGGAGCCGTTTCATGGGCGCCGAGCCGGTCGAGCTGCACTTCCGTGTTGATGTGGAGATCACAGGCATCCCAGATCACGCGTGGTTCTGGTCTTCGGCAGAGATGCTCCTCGCACCGTTCTGCGAGATCGAGGCTCTGGCGTCGGAGACACGCTCTGGCATGGATATGTGTGTGTTCTGGCTCTCTGCTTGGACTCCTAACCTCGACGCCATCCCTCCTGACTCTGATCTTCTGCTTCTGGTTCCTGATGCCGTCGACAAGGACGCCGACCCTGACCGCGCAGAGTGCTTTGATTGGCACATGTTGTGTCACCCTGTGAAGATCTTCTTCACCCACACGGCGGACTACCGCCTTTCGGCCGCACCATTGCTGCCGCCGCAAGCTAGTTCCGATGAGGACACGCCCGATCGTGCCTCTCCGCTGTCCCCTGAGTGGCCTCGCCGGCATGACTTCTCGCAAAACTCCGGGAATGGCTCGGTGGGCCCCAGCCACGCAGCCCCCTCTCGCGGCCGTCCTGGTCGCTGGTGCCATCGTGGCGGTCCGCCGCAATGCAGGGATTGGCATGGTATCCTTGGGTGTCACCCCTCTACCGCGCCCGCTCTTGCCCGCCGCGCGACGCTAACGTTGCGGATAGCTGCAACTCCCGCTTTGGATAGTGATGTGTGTCCCCAGCGACGATCCAGATTCAAAATCCTGGCCAACAGGCCTCTCCTAACTCCCCGACGGATGGGCCACCAGCTCTGCTACTCCCACTCTGTGGCGCCAATGGCAACGATCACCACGCGCAGTTGGCTGATCCTGGGGATATTCGCCTCGAATCCCCTGCCCAGTTTCCTGAGTGCAGTTTTCCTGCGTCCCTGTCCTGGGCTACCGGTTACCCTCTTTTGACCATGTCCTTGCTGATGCGACGCCCCCTAAGTTGCCTTCGATAGAACCCCAGCTCGACACACATCCCCTCGCCCCGATGCCCCTGGAATCCTGACAGTTCCCCTCTCTCGATGCTTCTTATCTGGGGACCACGTCACTCGTGCCGATGGTGGATGTGCGCCCCCACCATGATCCCACCCTGTGCTTCGCTGATCGTACTCCGTGCACCGATCGCATGATGTGTTGGGTTCTATGGTAGGGTGCGTCGACTGCAAATCAAAATTTTCCTACCCGTAGAACATCTAGGAACATGCTGAGATGGATCATGGATCGTTACCACTAGATGCGCAGTACTGTCCAGCGGAAGTAGAGTTGGGGTAGCGCGTCTTCGGAGTCATCTCCTCCTCGCTGATCTCCCACGTAACCGATCGGATCCCACAAACAGGTTCATCAGAGCGGCACAAGTACACCGCCTCTAACGGTATCCACGCGTGCAGGAGGAACGTCGTGCGGCAGACTGCTAGATCCGATCACACAACCGGCGGTGACTAGAGGTGGCTAGTTGTAACACATGCAAACCCCTAGTTACGGCATCGAAGCGATCAACTGAAACCACATGCCGCACCTCCACTATATATAGGCATCCATCGGGTTAACACTTGGGCCCCACATGGACCCTAAAGCCCAAAGTCTGTTCAGCCTGGATCCGAGTCTGAGTAGGATCACATCTGACTTGTGGAGTCGGATCCGGCCTCACAGGTTCCTCCCCTTAAGCGCGCGACCCCTTAGGTTCAAGTCGGCTTGCTCGCAGGTCGGATCACCTCCGACCTGCTCAGCTGGTAGCGGCCTCTAGCAAGGCGTGCCAATCACCAAGTAGACAATGAAGCCAGTTGGCGAACCTGTACAACATGTCACACTTCTGTTCCCTTTGCCACATGATATATGTTGTCAGCCTCAAGGCGAGTCTGCCATCCTTGTGCTAGCCAGACCTCTTTCTAGTTCCAGTGATGCCAAGCACAAACCGGATTATCTCATAATCCTTGTCGCATGGACATGCTTATCTTGGTCGGATCACACGAGGGGGCTAGAGTATATCTCTCCTGGTTGGAGGGGCAAATCCCATCTTGCTCGACCATGCCTCGCAACATGGGTCTGGACAAGCCTGAAACCTACCATTGTAACTACCCAGTCACGGAGTAGCGTTTGGTCGGCCCAAAGCAGGTCTATTAGTTATCACCAACCCGAGTACATGAGCTCGCTCAGGTCTTAGGACATAGAACGTATGTTGTACAAGAGACTCACAGATGACCTATCATTGCGTCTCATAATTGGGTCTATCCAACTTGGACCTTATCTTGACTCGGATCCGACTATGTCATATCCGACCAGATCCTTCCGAGTCCATATTATCCAGCTAGCATCCAATGCTCCATGGCTAGTGAGACCGAACCATCCACCATGTCATATGCTAGTCTAGTCGGCTGCGTGTCCACATAGCCCTTTCGACTAGGGACCTTTTAGGATAGTCATCATATAATGCATAGTCTCACAAGCAAGTCACGTACTTGTTAATACACATCATTGATAATGTCCAAGGACTATCTTTATTCATAAACACATAGGAAATATCATCATACATGATTGCCTCTAGGGCATATCTCCAACATGCTGGTGGACCCCGGCTACCTGTCGGTGAGCGTGACCCCCGCATGCATCCCATGCACGAACCCCCAACTCCCGCGCTCGAGCTAGGCAGCTTCACCAGCCTGGTTTAAGCTTCGGTCGCGCCTATCTTGGCTACGCCCACCACACATTATTGTAACGTGGTGCCTCCTAACTTCACCCCTCGCCACAGCTTCTGCCTGGCCCTAGGTGTGGACCGGGGTTTGGATTCCGAGTCCAAGGCGAAGCGTGTCCTTCTCCACCATCTCGGCCTCCTTCGTGACGACGAGCCGCTCACCCCAGAGATCTTGGCCAAGTACACCTTGGTTTTTGCCAAGCCGCTAGCTACTGACACTGTCCAGGGGCTGGCGGATTTCTACGAATGGGATGTTCGGCGCATTTGTGGCTAGGCGGGGCACATGCCTCCCCGGGCTCTGACTGCCTCATCGCAGTTTGAGCACCGTCGTTCTACTACGCCACCTCCCTATTCTTTATGGATTACAACCTATGCATAGTATTCTGGAACGTGTGTGGGCTCAACTGCCTAGCTAAACGTTCTACCGTTCGCTTGGTAATCGCCTCCGTGCGCCCGACCCTTGTTTGCCTTCGAGAAACTAAACTTTATGTGGTTTAGTTGTCCCTTGTCATGGATACCTTAGGCCCCGAGTTCTCCGACTTACTCTCCCTCCTGACCAATGGCACAAACGGTGGTATCATGCTCGACTGGCGCCCCTCCAACATATCTCTCTCTCTCGAACCCCCTTGTCGGGGTGCACCACTCGTCTGCCCGCGTCTTCGATCCAAGTAGCGTTGCCCATTGGTGGACTACGGGCATCTACCCGCAATACGAGGCGTCCAAAGTCGAATTCTTGCAGGAGTTGCATGAGTTATGCGCCTCATGTTTCGGGCCTTGTCTTGTTGGAGGAAACTTCAACATGATCACCACGGCGGCTGACAAGAACAATGATAGGTTGCACCACCGCCCGATGCGCTGATTTCGACGTTTCCAAGCCGATGAGGAGCTCTGCTACTTGTGAGCTGCGTTGGGATTTTCCCCGAAAAGGAAGGGTGAAGCAGTATAGTAGTGGTCAGTATTTCCCTCAGTGAGAACCAAGGTTATCGAACCAATGGGAGAACCAAGCAAATCCAAGTATGCAGTACCTACACACACAAGAGCAAATACTTGCACCCAACGCGGGCAAGAGGGTTGTCAATCCCCTTGAACTCGTTACTTCCAAGGATTAAATCTGATAGTGATAGATAGGTAAATTGAAAAGTAAAAAAACAATTGCAGGAAGGAATTTTTGGTTTTAGCAATATGATTAAAGTAGACCCGGGGGCATAGTTTTCACTATGGGCTTCTCTCTCGAAACATAGCATACGGTGGGTAGACAACTTACTGCTGGGCAATTGATAGAAAAGCGCATAGTTATGATGTTATTCATAGAAATGATCAAATATATAGGCATCACGTCCATGACAAGTAGACCGACTCCTGCCTGCATCTACTCCATCACATAAAAGGCCTTCAGATGGGATCGCAGAAGAACAGAGGCTTGCAGCAGCAGAAAAATTGTTTCGGGTGGCTCTCTGTTGGTTTTCGGATTTATGGGAATTTGTAGAAGTGGAATTAGGTCAAGCGGAGCTGCGTGGGGCCCACAAACTCAGGTGGCACACACCCTGGGGGTGCACCGTGCAAGCTTGTGACCCTCTCGTAACTCTTCTGGCCTCTTCCCGAAGCTTCTAGGGTCCCTTCTGGTCAAAAAATCACCGTAAAGTTTCATCGTGTTTAGACTCCGTTTGGTATTGATTTTCTGAAAAACAAAAAACATGCAGAAATCAAGAATTGGCACTAGGCACTGAGTTAATAGTTTAGTTCCCAAAAATGATATAAAATTGCATATAAAGCATCCAGGATTGATAATATAATAGCATGAAACAATAAAAAAATTATAGATATATTTGAGACGTATCAAGCTCCGGGACATTTACCTCCATGGCCGACGCTACACCTAGTCTAGCGAAAGGGATCCTCGTACGCTTGTGCACATCGATTGAGTCCTCTGCTCCCCGGGCTGGGAAACTGCGCACCCTCATTGTCTCTTGCGGTGCCTATCTTCTGTCGCGTCCGACCACGCTCCTCTACTAGTGGACTGCACCCCGCGTTTCCCGGGGCCTAGGCATTTCCATTTTGAGCGCTTCTGGCCAACACTTGACGGTTTCCACCACGCCATTTCTGAAGCGTGGCATGCCGCCCGGTGGACCCGGACCCCTTCCACCGCCCCTTCGCGTGCCTCAAGTGCACCGCACGCCGCATCCAGAGCTGGAGGTCATGCTCCATTGGCCGTGTTACCACCCAGTTGTCCACTTCCCGCTGATACGTCTCCAATGTATCTATAATTTTTTATTTTTCCATGCTATTATAGTATCAATCTTGGATGTTTTATATGCAATTATATACCATTTTTTGGACTAACCTATTAACTTAGTGTCAGGTGCCAGTTGTTGTTTTTTGCCTGTTTTTGGTTTTCTAGGGAGTCAGTACCGCCACGGAACTTTTTAACGATTTTTTTCTGGACATAAGAGAAACTAGAAGCTTCGGGAGGAAGTCAGAAGGCAAAGGATGTGGCCACGATCCACCAGGGTGCGCCCTGGTGCCTCATGGGCCCACCTTTGCTCCATTTGACCTAATTCTGACTATAAATTCTCTAAAATCGGGAAACCAACAGAGAGCCACCCAAAACACTTTTTCCGCTGCCGCAAGTTTTTGTTCTCGCGAGTCCCATCTGGAGGCCTTTTCCGGTACTCTACCAGAGGGGGAATCGATCACGGAGGGCTTCTACATAAACCTTGCTGCCCCTCCGATGATGTGTGAGTAGTTTACCACAGACCTACGGGTCCATAGCTAGTAGCTAGAAGGCTTCTTCTCTCTCTTTGATCTTCAATACAATGTTCTCCTCGATGTTCTTGGAGATATATTCGATGTAATCCTTTTTGCGGTGTGTTTGTTGGGATCCAATGAATTGTGAGTTTATGATCAGATTATCCATGAATATTATTTGAGTCTTCTCTGTGCATGATTATTATAGCTTTGCATTTCTCTCCGATCTTTTGATTTGGTTTCGCCAACTAGATTGATTTATCTTGCAATGGGAGAGGTGCTTTGTGATGGGTTCAATCTTGCGGTGATCTATATCCCAGTGACAGAAGAGGACAAGACACGTATTTGTATTGTTGCCATTAAGGATAAAATGATGGGGTTTATTCATATTGCTTGAGTTTACTTTGTCTACATCATGTCATCTTGCTTAAGGCGTTACTTCGTTCTTTATGAACTTATGTGTGGAGTAATAGTAGTAGATGCAGGCATGAGTCGGTCTACTTGTCTCAGACATGATGCCTACATACATGATCATTGTCTTGGATATCGTCATGATTATTCGCTTTTCTATCAATTGACCGACGGTAATTTGTTTACGCACCGTATGCTATTTTCAAGAGAGAGGCTTCTAGTGAAAACTATGGCCCACAGGTCTATTTTTATCATATATTAAATTATAA
This sequence comes from Thinopyrum elongatum, assembly GCA_011799875.1. Taxonomy (NCBI): domain Eukaryota; kingdom Viridiplantae; phylum Streptophyta; class Magnoliopsida; order Poales; family Poaceae; genus Thinopyrum; species Thinopyrum elongatum. Next base: position 339,054,397 of record CM022302.1, read on the forward strand.
AAATACCTTGCTGCAATTTTATTTATTTTATTTTGTGTTTTTGTTTATCTATCTATCACTATGAGATTTGATCCTTGCAATTAACCGCCAAGGGATTGACAACCCCTTGTTTGCGTTGGGTGCAAGTACTTGTTATTTTGTGTGTAGGTACTGCTAACAAGGTGTTGTGTGGTTCTCCTACTGGATTCATAACCTTGGTTCTTAATTGAGGGAAATACTTATCTCTACTGTACTGCATCATCCTCTCCTCTTTGAGGAAATTCCAATGCAACTCACAAATAGCAGGAAGAATTTTTGGCGCCGTTGCTGGGGAGACATCATCAATATCTATCAAGTACCATCGCATTGTAGCGACCCGACCCGAAATTGGTCAAATCCCTGTGTATCTGTACCATCCCAAGATCATGCTGGCACATACAGTACATTGATGAATAATTCAAAGTTCAATCACACCTGATTTATTACATGATTCTCATATAGATTCTTTATTACAATAGAATAAATTCGACCGAAGACCAACTCATGAGAAAAACTAAATGCTGCGGAAGCGTAGACGATAAGCGAGTTCATTCGACTCCATAGGGCAATCACCGAGCATAGATCGTAGCCTCACTCCTGGTCAGAAAACTCCTCTGCAACATGAGATGTTGCAGCCGTGTAGGTCAGCATTTTGAATATGCCGGCAAGTCATAGAGAGAAAGACAATAATGATAATGCTATCACTATATGCAATTTGGCTGTGGGGCTCTAAGTTTAAGTTTTTGCGAAAAAACCAAGTTTTTCCTACAACAAAAGGACTGGCTTGCAATTACTACAAAATATTGGTTGTTACTGAGATGGTTCCGCCAACCAGTGTCTCATACCCGATATCATTAATAACCCATCAATTAATTAATTTTGTTCGGTGTTGAGATTTCCGAAATACTCAATTCCAGAGGCTCAGTTGTCCGTAACCGGGGACACGGCTAATCGATTAGGTTTCCACTCTGCAGAGTCTTGTGCACTTTACCCGCAAGAATCATTCCCTCCTTTATGTCTTCGCACTACCTGGTGTTTGAAGGCGAGACGAACGAAACAGGGTCTTCCGTGGAGTTTCTCTGGGCCACTGCCGGTGCCCATCCATTTCCTACCGTTCCTCTACATCTGCTGGCACCGTCCGTCCAGAGTCACACCTAGGGTCGACCAGCAGAACCCATAATGGCTTGCGGCTGCACAGGTAAGCTTCCAGTCAAGGTGTATCCATCCGTCTCTTTGTGGCTGGGTGAAGCTTTCCGCAAGATGTCATGGCGCTTCTCCATGCATCTCGGCCGTCCGCTGGTTGCTCAAGGGTGCCCATCAATCCGTCCTCCACCCAGTAGTGATTTTGAAGTCCATCTTGAGCATCTTGAAGTCATGGGGTTGTCATCATCTTGACTCTCACATCTCCCATATGAATCACTCAACCAACCCCGTCTACGAGCATAGCAAAATAAACTACAACGTCCCGGGCAATGGTAACATAGGGATTTGGGTCAACCTACCACATGATACTACTCAAGACTTGATTCAATTTCTCCTACTGCATGCATGGTGGGGAGGAAATTCTACTAATGCAATAAAACATAGGTAAATAAATTCATGATCAAGACTTGCCTTGCTGACGATCTTCGAAAGCTAGCGACTCGTAGTAACAAGCCTCGCACTCCGGGAATTCTATCGAAACAAAATAAAGCATAATAAGCATACATCATACAACATACTAAAATAACAGCAAGTAAACTTAGTAAATGACAAACAACATAACACATAAAGAAATCCAAGGAAAAAAACCAAAGAAGGTCATAAAATCAAAACAAAGTTTTTACTACAGGTGAAACAAGCTACAAAAATAGTTTTATACCACTAAAACTTTCTTTAACAAAACAAAAATAAGATTTTTATAAAATAACAGAAATGCATTAAAAGCTATTATAAAACTCCTTTTATGCCTAAAACAAGTTTCTAGTAAGAAAAAGAAATAAACAACTAAAACATTTTTTTTCTACAAATAAAAGTTACACTTTTAATTCTACATAAACTAATCTGAACAAAACAAAAATAACAAACGAAACTAATTTAAAACAATTTAAAGCAAAAGAAATAGTGCAAAGTCAATAAATAACAAAACAGTACTGTTTTCGCTGCTAAACTAATTTTTAATTATTTCTAAAATTAACCAAACTAAACCTACTGATAGCTAAGGTCACAAGAAAACAGTAGCAAAAAGAATCGCCTAAAAATAATAATCCTAGCTCTAGATATTGCAAAAACAGTGGTTTGAAAAAAATTCATGCAAATCAATTTTAAAAACTTTAAACATGGAAAAAATATATATCTACAGAAACTTTAGGAAATTTTAAAGCTAGAGCAAAAAGAATCAATAGAAAATATTAAATAACCTAAGAGAAATAGATTTTACAAGATTGAAACTTTTCTGTTTTAAAAACAGAAACGAAAAACAACTAGAAAAAAAACAGACGGCGCTACTGGGCCTAAGAGGTGGGCGATCCAATCTATAAAACGCGTTGGCCGTAATATAACTAAAACGCATTGGCTAAATAGCAGAAAACTGGTCTGTTAAACCGACTAAATCTAAAACAAAAAAACCGTAAACTAAACCTGGAAATAAACCGATCTAATAATAAAAACCTAACCCTTCACGTGATCTAATCTAGGCCGTCTAAACTAGATCGGACGGGAGAGGGAAGTCCGGCGGCTTACAACGGCGGTCGACGGCGAGGTGGCTCGGGCGTCGGTGACGGAGGTGCTCCGGTGGTCCGGGGCGGCGGCGGCGACGTCGGGGCGATGCGGCGGAGCGAGGCGGAGATGGTGGTGGAGTCGCTGGAGCTCGGAGATGACGGAGATGATGAGGGCGACGCGGTGTAGAGTCCCGCGAGATGCAGCTCCGGTGACGGGAGGCGATGCTTGAGGCGGCGGCGTAGATGGTTCCTGGGCGGCGAGAAGATGTCAGAGGAGTGCGCCTGGTCGAGGGCGATGTGTGGATGGAAGGAGGGGTCGAGGTGGTGCTCACCGGCGTCGGAAACGGCGACGGACGGCGGCGGCTGTGACGAGATCCGAACGGAGATGGCTCGGGCTACGGTGGGTTTTGCGAGGGGGTTTTAGGGGGGTCGAGGGAGGAGAGCTAGGGGGATTTATAGGACACCAACTTGGAGGAGGGGGCGGAGGTGGAGCGCGATCCCGAGAGGATCAGGGCGACGGGCGCGTTCTGGACGCGCTCCGGAGCGGCGTGCCATGGGTGAGGGGTTAGGGTTGGGGTGGACCCCGCGGTCAGTGAGAGAGAAGGGGAAGGGAGCGATCGGGAGCGGCTCGGGCGCTGGCGCGCTAGGGCAGGCCGGCTCGGGTGCTAGCTGGGCCGGTTGGCCTGGCTGGCGCCTGGGGTTTTCCTCTTTTTAAAAAAAAAAGACAGAGAAGAAAATAGATATAGAGAAAATAAAATATACTTTTATATAGGACATATATATATATATAATCAGGAAATAAATCCTACACGATGAACTATTTTTCAGAGGCATAATAAAAAACTTTATAAAAAACATTTTTTCTGAAAAATCCAAATGAAACTCAAATTTGAATTCAAAACTTTTGGCATTGTTTTCTTCTGACATTTTTGGAGTGTCATTTTAGCTCCTCTCATACTTTTGAACAAAGTATTTGTCAGGGATATTTGAAATGAATTTTCAAATGCCAAGTTGAATCCAAATTCAAATAAAACCCAAATGCCTCTGAAATTTCCAAATGCCACTCAATTCAAACAAAATGCATAGATGCTTAGCTAATAATTGTAAAACATTCCAAATTGAAAATTCGGGATGTTACACGCATAAACTTTCATCTCCTTGCATTTACATTATTTTCCATTTGCCTCTCATTTTCATCTCCCCCACTTCTAAAATGTTTTTACAAAAACACAAAAATATTTTCCGTTTGCCTTTTTGCATGTGTGCTTGTTTGCTTGCTTTTTGCCTTCATGTCAACACTCAAAACAGGAAAGGAACAAGAAAAGTAAAGACATATGGATCCTCGTCAACTTCATAATCTTTTCAAAAGATATAATTATGTTGAACCAATTGCTAGTTTGTAGAGTGCACTAGATTATCTTTATGAAGTTTTGCTTGAAATTCGTGAATTTGAAAATTGTGATGAAGTATTAAAAGAAGAAATTTATAAAGTGATTCACGATAGCTCCTTGAATGAAAAGCATGATTGCAATGATTTTATTATAAGTTCTATTAATGTCAATTGTGTTAATGATATGCAAAGCCCCAAGCTTGGGGATGATGATTTTGTTATGTCCACTACTTATTGCAACGATCATGATTGGGGTGATGCTTGTTATGATCTAGACCCTTTTCTCTGGCTCGACCATTGTGCCTTCATGGAGATTAACTTGGAAATCTTGGGCGCCGCTGCACGTCAAGATGTTCCTTTGGCTCGCCTACCAAGGGCATTGCTGGACTGCCGAGAGACTGGCCCACCGCGGGCTTCCGCATGCGCAGTCATGCCTACTTTGTGACTAGGAGCCTGGGATGATGCAACACCTCCTCGCTAGATGCTCCTTCTCTCGTCAGGTCTAGCATGAGATTCTCTCTTGGTGCCACGCCACATCCTCTCTTCCCAGCCCAGATAGCGAGTTCTTGGACTGGTTCTCTACTTCCACCCATGACTTACCTACCACGCTTCAATGCGGCCTCGCTTCCATGATCATCCTCACGGCATGGAGACTATGGAAACACCACAATGGATGTGTGTTCAACAGGGACATGCCTTCGATTCTTACACTAACAGATGGTATCAAGGAGGACGCTAGAGCTTGGGCTCGCGCCGGGGCCAAGGGGCTTGGCCAGCTGATCAACGAGACTTAGACCTTTGTACTAGGGCTGCACCTACCATCTTTTTCACTTTTGTACGTCTTGCTCACACCGCCTGTCGTGTATGTGCTTGTGAGACTACCGTTGTAACCTTCAAACTCTATTTCCTTCTATCAATACAATGATACGTAAGTCTTTTGCGTATTCGCGAAAAGTATATGGTTGTTAACTTTCGGTCTGTCAAGTCTCCCTTGAACAACTCTCATCTCTGGTGGTGTATATAGTTGACGCTCCCTCGCTGGTATTTTGGCCATCGGTTATGGTCGCCTCCACTCCTTTTCCCTAGTGCATTACAAAGGTCTAGCACAAGGAGAAGAGGGGGACGCGACCCCCATGACAACAATCGGGATCCTTCCCTCAAGAACATCAATCTATCACACAAGGAGCCCCAACAGACTGAAAGTCAACCCTAAGCATCGATCAAGATTACAAATAACAGAATGCACACAAAACAAAATCACATACCAGAACTACTCCTAGGAGTAAGGTAGGGCACTCGATATTTCGGCACAAGTCATGCCGGAATTTTTCGGCACGACCTTTGCTAAAATAGAACATATAAAGCACCTGAAATTTGCCAGAATGGAAATGAATCAACATTCCGGCAAAACATAGGCCACTTGGAGGTGTTCCCTGCAAAATCATACACATGTCCAAATAGACAAGCAATTCATTTCCAAATATCCATCTTCTTCACAGCAATACATGTCCAAAATCGTACACATTGTTGATCAAATACAAGCTCTTCATCTTCAAGAAAGGAACATATATACCTTGGTGGTCTTATGTAGCTTGTTCTCGAGGCTCTTGTTATCCTTCTTCATGCACCTCCTCGCTTCTTCACACTAGTTTCTCTGGTTCAAAAAAAATATGAATTTATCCAAGTTTCAAGTCATATAATCAGTGGCACAATTGCCATATGCACTAAATGCAACATATCATAAAGTTATGAAGTTTTAACATGGCAGGAAATTACATATTCAAATAGTAGACATAATTTAGAGCAATTTACATATATAACTTGTTTAAAATGGAGCTAAGGTTCAAATTTTACAAATTATACAAGCTTTATACTTTTCTGCCTATAACATCATCATCATGCACTTTTAAACTGGATGAAATAGTGGGTTGGCAATTTTAGTTATTGTTGAAAGTTGCATAAACAGAAAGTAGACATGATGCTGATCAACTTCCATATATAACACTTTGTCATATGAGGCATAGTTGAATTTATATGAATTAAAAAATGCCTAAATGATGATAATACCGTGCCAAAATTTAGTTAAATCAAAGTGTCCAATAGATTTTTCTACCAACTAAAATTTTAACTGAAGCTGTCCTAAATTTTTACTAATTAAGTTAACTAGAAACTATCAACTAAACTTTAGAAGCTATCGTAAATCAAAGTGGCATCATTGCATTATTCGGGTAGGAGGGAGGAGAGAGGAGGGAGGAGGGGCGGTGGTTGGAGGAGGGAGGAGGAGAAGTGAGGAGGCATACTGAGGCCGGGGACGACGGCAATGCGGCGACGACGGGAGTAGAACGACCGCGACGGTGAGGGAGGGAGAGAGTGGAGAGGGAGAGTGAGGAACGGGCGACAGGGAGGGGATAAGGGTGGCTTAGCAATAGTGTGGGGGACGGGCCGGCGCTACTGCTAAGCCCATTACTGTAGCGCGGGCAACGTACCCAATGCTGCTGCTAGGCGGGGCCAGGGAGGTGGGCCCATGTATCCACAATAGCAGCGCGGGTAATAGGGCCCGCACTACTGCTATCTAGTTAGTTGTAGTGTGGGTTCTATACCACACGCTGCTATTGTGGCCAGCCTCCGGGGGCATGGTCGGGACCACTTAGTAGTAGTGCACCTATGGCGAACCCGCGCTACTGCTAAAGTACACCTACAACGCTAGGTTTTGTCCTGTGTTACTACTAAGTAGCGGTAGCGCGGTCCACCTAGCCCGCGCCACTGTTACATGTCTGGCTATTGGGTTTTTTTCTAATAGTGTCCGCTCCGGAGTGAGCATGGCGTAGGTGGTGATCCGGCGCCTCAGCATCGCAAGCGGCAGACGGAAGTGGAAGTGCCGCCGACGGAGAGGAAAAAGGGGAAGAAATGGGTAGGCTAGGGTTCTGTTGTTGCCGTCCAGCTTAAATAGCCGGCTTCCTCCCTCGGATGGCACACCGGAGCGACTCCACACGGCGCGGAGCGGAGGAGGCGCATGTCGGACTAGCGGTCTCTCTGCGTCCCCGCATGGACCCTAGCAGTCGGTCCTAAGTGGCGGGCGTGCCCAGGCTTGTCCGGGCCTCCCCATGTCCGCCCCAGATATGGACTAGATATGAGAAATGCCAGTCAGTTCGGGCGTTTGGCCCAGCTATGGGGAGCCCGGTTGGTTGGCCAAAACTCGTCCGGGCACTAACCTGGCAGCCCGTCGGAGCGTTTGGGGCAAATATTTCCAGGCAAAGGCAACTATCAAATTCAAGACAGAACAGCATTGCTATACTAAAGGATGAAAATGGGCATGAACATCAGGAGCATCATGCAAAAGCTGCCATTTTATATAGATCTTTCAAAAACAGTATGGGCTCAGCCTCTACTACCCAAAACCCTCTGCAACTACATCTTCACTTAACACCACACAGTGATCTATCTGTTTTGGAAGCTCCATTTACAAAAGAAGAGATTGATGAGGTGGTTAGAGAGATGCCAGCTGACAAAGCACCAGGACCAGATGGTTTCAATGCAGATTTCATTAAACACTGTTGGGATATCATTACACAAGATTTTTATAACCTGATTGAAGATTTTCATAAAGGTATAGTCAATCTGAAAAGCATCAACTACTCCTTCATCACATTGATTCCGAAATCAGATTCAGCCTCCACACCAGCAGAATTTAGGCCCATCTCCCTGCTTAATTGCACCCTGAAGATCATCACTAAATTGCTGGCAAACAGGCTACAGAAGGTGATTCTAGAGTTCATACATAGAAACCAATATGGATTTCTGAACAACAGATGCATTCAAGACTGTCTAGCATGGGCTTATGAATACATCCATCAATGCCAACAGTCCAGGAAGGAGATTGTACTGTTGAAACTTGATTTTGAGAAAGCTTTTGACATGCTCAATCATGACACAATTATAGAAATTTCGAGAGCAAAGGGTTTTGGAGATAGATGGATTGAGTGGATCAAAATGATATATGGCAATGGGTTCTCATCAATACTACTTAATGGATTACCAGGAAAACAATTCCATTGTAAGAGAGTAACACAAGGTGATCCACTCCCCCCCCCCCCCCCCCCCCGATTTTTGTACTAGCTGCAGGCATGCTCCAAACCATGATGAATGAAGCCATGCAAAACTCACTGGTGGATTCTCCATTAATCCATAACTCTTGTCCAGACTACCCAATCATCAAGTATGCAGATGATACTATCCTTGTGGCCAATGCATATGCTCAACAGCTCACCCACATCAAAAATCTGTTGCTTCATTTTGCTTCCTACACAGGACTTAAAGTCAATTATTCCAAATCCACCATTATATCAATCAACACACCCCACAGATAAAATGGTTGTGCTATCTTATCTTTTGGGGTGTAAGATTGGATCTTTGCCACACACATATCTTGGCCTCCCCCTCAGTACATCCAAGCCCAATGTTGTGGATTATGTGCCTATGATGAAAAGGATTGAGAATAGACTTCTCAGTCGCTGCACACTTCTATCCACTGGTGATAAGCTAACCTTGATCAAATCTGTATTCACCAGCATGCCCACATTCTTCATGTGCACCTTATCCCTGCCCAAAACTGTGGTGAAACAAATCAACATGTATCTAAAGCATTGCTTCTGGAGAAAGTATGGGACAGTTGAACAAGGACCAGCACTTATTTCTTGGAAAAAAGTCTGCAAACCTAAGGAAGATGGTGGTCTAGGGGTACTGGATATTACTACTCACAACCAAGCTCTTCTGATGAAATTTCTCCATAAATTCCTAAATAGAGAAGACATTCCATGGGTCAACATCATATGGGAGAAGTACTACCAAACCAATCCTCCTGGTGACAGAAATGTGGGTTCATTCTGGTGGAAATCTGTTACCAAATTGCTACCATGTTTCAAACAGCATGCTATATGCAAGGCAGGAGTAGGGGATACAACTATGTTCTGGACTGACAACTGGACTGGCACACCTCTTTCAGTTACATTCCCAGAGTTACACTCATTTGCCATCAATGGGAACATCACTCTGGCCAAGATCTGGAACAGCCTGACACTAGTCAACACTTCCATAGGCCACTCACTCTAGAAGCCTATCAGCAATACAATTCACTCCAAGAACTGCTTGAGGGTAGAACGATTAGTGATGGAACATGACAAGTGGCACTATTCCTGGAGCAGTAACATATACTCACCTATGAAGATGTACAGAGCTCTCAAGAAGACAAATATTTCACATAACATCTTCAAACACCTTTCGAACACTTCATGCAGGCTTAGACATAAGATCTTCTGGATGTTATATCATGACAGATTAAATACCAGAAACCTGCTGCACCACAAGAATATGCACCTGGAAGATTACAATTGTGTGCTCTGTGCTGACAAGACTGAAAAAACATCACTTCACCTCTTCTAGGACTGCCCATTTGCAATCATTTGCTGGAACTATCTCATACAAGACAAAAAAAGAGGTATTTCATCACATGATGAAATCTCCTTATCTCTACTCTCGTTACCAAGAGGTATAGCACTGGAGATCATCATCATGAGCTGTTGGAGTATATGGTCAGTCAGAAACGATAAGATCTTCAGATTAGCAGCCCCACATTTCAATACTTGGAAGTTTTACCTCAAAGAAGGATTATGGGCTTCAGAATTGAGAACAAAACCAAGCAAAGCTGAGAAGATCAGGAACTGGGTAGCACAGGTTTTGGATTCGGATTAATTTTTTTTATGTGTATCATTTTCCTAAAACCGGCATTGGTTAACTGTACCTTCATTCTGTACTTTTACTTTTTTATTAATGAAAATACCGTAGAACGGTTCTGGCTCAAAAAAAAGTATAGGGGGTCCGGCTCTAGATGCCCTTATCACGCAAAAACCACGGTAGCACCTGTTCTCTCTCAGTGCTTACACCACAAATTGCACTAGAAAACTCTCCTACTGTTTCTTCTTGAGAAAAAACAGTGTGCGAGCAGGTTCCTTTCCCTTTTTTGCAAATGATCGAACTAATCCTTTACCAAATATCATGTGCAAACAGCATAGTTAAAGATAGGGAAAGCAGAAACCTGGCGTGCCTGCTAACGGGACACAATATGTGGTAAGAGCTAATGTTCGCACCTGGGAGAGAAAAAAGGGTGCCCTTCCCCAAAACAAGGGATAGCCAGTCCCGCTCCTGGGTGCTAGCAAAAAACAGCACTGGGTCATCAGAAGTAAATCTCATGATGTTAATACCAAGAGGGTGTTCAAAAATCAGTTGTGGAAAACACACACAAAGATGTTCTGCAATCAGAACTGCAAACGTCGATCTAGCTCAGTCAGGCAAATAATTCAACATTGCCAATGTTAATGTATGAAGATTACCACAATACAAGGACACTTGGGAAATGAGATCAAACAAGTTTTAAGGCTGCATCTGAGGTCTGAAGCAATCCACCAAAGGCAGTAGAAATTAAGTTACAAAACCAATATACGTCCCATCTCAGGTTTGTATAAAAAGCTCTGAACAAAGCTAATTTGCTACGAAAAAAGTCACATCATGAGAAAATTCCGTGGTGTGCACTGTGACATTGGTTGCAGCAAGTTCAGCTAAAGTAGATGTGGATAAACAAGAACCTGATTCTATACCAGCACTGACTGATTTTATTGCAAGAATTTTCTTCCTTTTGAAAGGCATGATGCTGATTCCCCTCCTTTTTCAAAAATAAGAATCTAAGTGACAAGTACAGTAAGAATCCTTAAGCTGCAATTGGAAATGCATGGAGTTACTTCTCAAATGCTCAGTGGTAACTTGTTTCACCTCTATTGATCTGAAAATAGGAGCGCTTACCATGACATAGAGAGAGAATGGTTGCCGCCTCGCTGGGAACTATCACATGACTTTCAAACTGGTACTACCTCCGTCTCAAAATATTAGACGTTTTTGTAGGCTAAACTACCAATGCAACCAATGTTTTTGTAGTACTGTAATACTAATACGACTACAGAACAACCAATGCAAGTCTAAAGATGGACAGTTCCATATAGACCAATGATCCCCAATCAAATTGACAGACCATCAAAAGGTAGATCTACGATACTAAAATCAAAATAAGTTATGAACTGAACAGGAAACAGAATTTCGACTCAAACCTGCCCCAACATGATAAAATGGATACAGGGTATTTACATCTGAAATTGCTCGTACAACATTCATCGGTTGATGGCCAACACATCACCTGATCATGTACAACATCCGTAACAGGACTTGTTGATCTCAACTAGAAACCGGTGTCCAATCCTCTGAAATGGCAGGGTTACAACCAGCAGATTCTCGCAAGGATGCAAATACACCAGAAAAAGGTTTAGACCTCCGTACAACAACAATACTAGGCATAATACCTGATCATTCAAGCAAGCGACACAACTTGCCTTCGTCAAGATTAGCTGCACACTAAAATCACTCAAACTTCGCACACATTCTCGTATTTACAGAACTTATTGTCCGATCCCCCCTCTAACCTCAATATTCTATCCTCACAGGCCGAAATACGAAATTCCTAGCCTTGGGGGAGCATAGCAAGGTTGCCAACGACACAAAGAAGCTAGTCATCGTGCTGATAGAGAACGCCCCAAGGGACACCCATCCATTCTCTCCATGCCAGTCACTGAGCCAGCCATGACGATTATTTCCTGAAATTTTCCCTTCTGGCATCGTTGCATCCATAGTGCACCCTTCCCCACCGCATATCCCAGGGTTTCCTGCCAACGCTCCTGGGAATTTCCGCAACCCATCGGTTGTTGGCAAAGGCCCAGATAGGCTATTGTAAGAGAGGTTAAGCGCCTCGAGCTCTGTCATGGCAGCAATTACAGGAGGCACCTCCCCTGATAGCCCATTATGTGAGAAATCCAGCGTCCGCAGCCTCCCCATCCCCCCAAGACCTGCAGGGATCTGCCCAGCTAAGTAATTGCAAGAGAGGTTCAGGTACTCCAATCCCTTCATTGCAACCAACCCTTCAGGTATCTCTCCATGGAGCAAATTCGTTGACAGATCTATACCAGGAGCTGCCCGAAGATCATAACCAAGCTCAAGCTGCTGACCTGTGGAATCTACAGATGCTGACACAAACAATTGAGGTGAAATCATACCACCGGATGGAATGCCCTGACCACCACCTGCGCCATTAAGCACTGAACTTGCATTGAAACCACCATCAGGGATGAAACCCTCAAACCTATTGCCAGACAAATCGAGCCACTGGAGAACCGGGAATGAGAACATCCAATCTGGTAGCTGGCCGGAGAGCTGATTATCAGCCAGCGACAGGGACCTCAGGCTCTGCCATTTCGCCACAGCCCCACTGAGCTCCCCGGTGATCTCGTTTCCCGACAAGATCACCACCTCAAGAGACCGGCACCCAGCCAGCGGCAGCGGAATCTCACCAGATATCCGGTTGTTCGACAAATCTAGAACCTTCAGACTATCGAGTGCATCAAGCTCCGGCCGCAGCGCCCCAGAGAGCTGATTCCCCCCGAGACGCAGGTACAGAAGCTGGAAGCAGCCGGCAAGCCCCGCAGGCACTAGACCGGACAGCCGGTTATGTGACAAATCCAGCGCCTGCAAGTAGGTCAGGTTCCCAATCCCAGGTGGGATCTCCCCGGACAGCTGATTGTCCGCAAGGAACAGGCCCTGCAGGCTCCGTATCGCGGTTATCCCCGCAGGGATCTCGCCGGAGAAGCGGTTGTGGGAGAGGTCGAGGAGGAGGAGGCTGGATGCGTCGGGGTCGGCGACGATACGCGGCGGGACGGCGCCAGAGAGCGCATTGCTGGAGAAGTCGAGGGCAACGAGGCGCGAGGAGAAGGAGAACCACGGGGAAAGTGGGAACCCGAGAGAGTTCGACGAGAGATTGAGGGTGCGGAGGGCCGGGAGCGAGGCAGGGAGGCAGGTGGGGATGGCACCCGAGAGCGCGTTGCGGGAGAGGTCGAGGTCGACAAGCGAGCGCGGTAGGGAGCAGGGGAGCTCGCCGGAGAGCGCGTTGGCGGAGAGGTCGAGCTCTCGGAGGCGGCGTAGGAGCGCGAGCGAAGGGGCCGGGAGCGGCCCGGAGAGGTTGAGGCCCGGGAGCGCGAGCGCCGCGACGGAGGGCGGAGCGGCCACGGCGGCGGCGGCGGGTGGGTGCAGTGAGACGCCGAGCCAGGACGCGGAGAGCGGGCCGTGCCAGGAGGAGAGCGCCGTGCGGGAGGGCGGGGAGAGGGACGCGCGGAAGGCGAGTAGCGCGGCGCGGTCGGTGGAGGCGGGGGCCACGGGGCGCGGCCCGGCGGCGAGGAGCAGAAGCAAGAGGGCGAGGACGAGAGGGGTGGCCGGCATGGTGGTTCGGTTGTGGTGGCTAGGGTTTTGCGGGGTTTGAGCGCGGCCGGCGTGGGAGGTGGTGGCTGCCTGGGTGGGCAGTGGGAGAGAGAGTGGATCAGTGACAGTGGAGCGAAAGCGGGAGCGGGGTGGAAGCTGCGCAGGCGTCGTGTGGGCGTGCGGTAACCTGGAGGAGAGAAAAATTCACCGTAGATCCTGTAACTTAGGCTGGCGGTCACTTTAGTCCGTGTAGTTCAAAATACCCGAAATGCCATTCTTAAACTTGCTTTAGGGGTCCACATACGTTCCATTATACTATTTGCTCTACGTATCTGCTGACTTGGCGATGGTCAAATAGACATATCACTGGGTCAGTTCGAATACGAAGAGACTGGAGGGGTTTCTTGCAAAGTGGCTATGCTGGTCGGATGACCTCCCTCGCCCTCCCGAACATCACCATCTCCGGCACCTTGCCCGTGGCGAGCGAGCCACTGCACTGCACTGCACACACGAGGGACAGAGCCATCGTCGTTCGCCGCCGTCGCCCATGAGTGATGGGCCGTTTCCTGCATCTGTTATGTCGCGCCGCCGTCGCTCACCGTGTGCGTCTGCCTAATGCTGCAGGCCGAATCAGCCGGAGCGGCGTCTCGCGGAGGGGAAGTCGTCGCGCGGGTGCCTGGGATCTGGCACAGCAGGGACAACTCAGCCATGCCGACCCCGTCCTCCAACGCCCCCCCCCACCCCCCCACCCCCCCCCCAACTCCTTGTCCTTCTCCAACGACGACGACGACGGGGCCGCCTCTTCGAACGACATCGACCGCGTGCTTCGTGGCAGCGGCCATCGCCACCACTTGCCCACGGCCGCGTTTGGAGGGAGGTCGGGGAGCGGACGGCCGACGGTCAACAAATGGCTGAGCCCCCTGCGATGACGAGTGTGGTGGGGGAGACGGCCGCGAGCGCGAGCAACAGCGTCTTCCCGCGGTCCGCGGAGCTCTGCGCGAGCGCGCGCGCAGGCGGCAGCTCTCCCGCGTCGTTGGAGCCGGCGCCGTGGCACCGAACGGGTTACGGGCGCGTGGCATCTTCCGGCGGTAGTTCTCCCGCGCCATGACGCGTCAGCGCAGCGGGCCGTCGTCCGTCAACTTCAAGGAACACACTGAGGTTCCTTCAGCAGGCGTGGCAGAGCCGCACCCGCGCGGCGGGGTTCGAGCCGCGTCGCCGGTGGTCTTGTCGTGGAAGCTGCGCATCAGAGATCCTGCTGGACGCGTCGCGCGGCATCGATACATGCACTCGTACGACGTGCTGCCCATCATCCACCGCGACATCAAGTCGTCCAACATCCCCTGCTAGACGGCGGCTGGGTGGCGCGCGTGTCGGACTTCGGGCTGTCGCTGATGGGACTGCCTGTGACGCCCCCGGCCCGATCGTGCACTAATCATACACGCAAATGCACACGATCAAGCCTAAGGACTCACGGGAAGATATCACAACACAACTCTAAAACATAAATAAAGTCATACAAGCTTTATATTACAAGCCAGGGGCCTCGAGGGCTCGAATACATAAGCTTGCGAACAAGCGTCAGCGGAAGCATCAGATATCTGAGTACAGATATGAAATAGAAACAGAAAGGCCTTTAGGAAGGCGGGGCAAAATAAAACACTACGATCGAAAGGCGAAGGCCTCCTGCCTGGGACCCTCCGATCCTACTCCTGGTCGTCAGTCAACTCGTAGTAGTATCCATCCTCTGGGTAGTAGTAGTAACGATCGTCGGGGCATCTGTCTCAGGGGGCTCCGTCCTCTGGTCACGTCAAACTGATATGGGGAGAAAAAGGAAAACAAAGCAACCGTGAGTACTCAGAAGTACTCAGCAAGCAAGGATCTACACTACATATGCAACATTATCAAGGGGAGGCTGTATATGTGGACTGGGCTGCAGAAATGCCAGAATAGAGAGAAGGCCTAGTCCTATCGAAGACTAGCATCTTCAGCGGTCTTGCAGCAGTAGAAGAGAGTAGAACAATACCATATAATGTAGCAGTAATAATATCAACCTCACCCAGAGATCCTTTCTCGACTCCCTGCGAGAAAGCAATCCCAGAGCCATATATACAAGTCTCATCACAGGTATCCAGTTCTAAATTGTATCAATCAGGATACAACTCCGAGTGTCCTTTACCGTAGGACCGGCTATCGATAGAAGTGTTCTTCCCTGCAGGGGTGCACCAACTTACCCAACACGCTCGATTAACTTCGGCCGGACACACTTTCCTGGGTCATGCCCGGCCTCGGCCAAACGACACATCGCAACCCTACCTACAGCTCAGCAGAGAGGTCCCCGCCGGTCTACGTCCTAAGCGCAAGGGGGTCTTGGCCATCGCCCCTCGCCCTCCGGGTCGTTGCGCACAGGGTGGATACCAGCATCGCCTCGGGTGGCCGACACGATCCGACCGTGCCGCAGTGCTGAACTGGACATCTGACAGAGCTTTCGGCTGATGCATACGATGCAGAACGCCCATACTATGCCCACGTGATGGTTAGTGCTATCAGGCCAGAGGCCTGCTCGGATCAAATATCCAAATCGTTAGGACTAGGGCTTGCGGTAACGAGCAGAGACTCACAAAAGATGTGACCCCGTCGCCCCGTCTCGAGGACTTGCGGCAAGGGTTAAGAATGCCCGGCCGCGCCTCGTATTCACCACTCGGGCACCACACTGGCAACCCGCCTTCACATCACACGCGGGTACCCCTCAGGGTCGACCCGCCTTTCCAAGTAACATTGTAAAGTCCAAGTATCCGTGTGTCCATAACATCAGGGAATCCGAGGTATCACCCTCATTGAATTCCCACTCGATGTATCCGTCAAGGTGAACTAGGAGGAATCACCCTCACTGGGTCCACACTTGAGGTGTTATACGACAGCGTCGTTATCGGAAGCGGTGAAGGAGGAATCACCCTCGATGACCACGACCGAATAACTACTCTACAGAGTTAACATCAGAAGTGCTACATGAGGTTTCACCCTCGACACTCGATAGTAACGCTGCAGTGTCGTTACAACTAAGGGGGGGGGGGTGATGTGCGGTGTCGGGGCCTGGTCTTCAATCCCGTTGATCGGGTCTTCTGACGATCCAGCGCGGCAGTCGGGATAAGTGGGGTCACTGATAGGTCTCTACCCAGCCTAGACTAAACAGTTTAGGATATGTAGGTAATTATCAACAGCAGGTTACAATGAACAGGCTATGCATCAGAATAGGTAAAGCAGCAGCAGCAGCAGCAATTCTAATGCAAGCATGGGAAATTAGAATGGGCGATATCGGGATGATCAAAAGGAGGGGCTTGCCTGGTTGCTCGGCGGCAAGGGCAAGGTCGTCTATGGTGTCTTCGGGATCCGGAGCTGCGTCGGTCTCGGGGACGACGTCGGGGTCGGGGGCTATCGAGAGAGAAGAGGGGGAGAAAACAGTATAAATATATAGCAAACATGAGCATGACAAGGTACGACATGATAATACGCAGTGCCGGGTGTATCCTAACGTATGGTTGCACGTTACCGAGGAAGGAGGGATCCATCCGGGAATGTTTTCCCGGTTCCGGGCATTTGTCAGACAGATGACCGGAGAGGAACGGTTGCAAGTTCGGATAGATAGGGACGCGTGACGGACGAACGGACTGCGTATTCAGATTCGTCTCGTCGTTCTGAGCAACTTTCATGTACAAAGTATTTTCATCTGAGCTACGGATTATTTTATATGATTTTCTAAAGTTTTTATTAATTTTCTGAATTTATTTTTATTATTTAATTTTGAATTATCCAGAATAGTAACTGATGACATCAGCATGACATCATGCTGATGTCAGCAATCATTAGGGTTAATTAACAGTAGTTAATTAGGTTAATTAGGTTAGGTTAATTAACAGGATTAATTAAGTTAATTAATTAACTAAATTTTATTATTATTATTTTTTATTTTTTTATTTTTTCCTGGGGCGTGGGCCCCGTTGTCAGTGGGTCAGGGGGTGGGGCCCGGCTGTCGGTGGCACAGAGGCCAGCGGGCAGCGGGCGACGGGCGCGGGCGCTCGCGGGGCGGGCGTGGGCGCCCGCCCGATCGGGCACGGGCGTGCGGGCGGGGCTGGCCGCCGGCGGGCGGTAGCGACGGCGAGTGGAGCGGCGGCCAGCAGGCGGAAGCAGCAGCAGGAGGCGGCGGCGGTAGGCGGCGTGAGGAGGGGGTAGCGGGGGCGTGGCAGAGGCGCGGCCAGGTGCACGGGCGGCTCGGCACCGACGAGCACGGCGTGGCCGGCGTGTGCGTGCACACGCGGTCGTGGGCGCGCTCGGTGCGCGGCGACGGGGAGGGCGGTGGCGCAAGCGGGCGTGGCGAGGCGGCGCGGGGAGCGCGTGGACGGGCGCGCGCGTGCGCGCGCGGGCGCAGCCAGCAGGGGTCGCGGCGGTCCGACGCGTGCTGCGGGGAGCAGAGAGGGGGGGAGGGGAGGCTCTGCTCCGATGGCCGTTCGGGGAGGGCAGCGGCCTCGGGGAGGCGCGGAGCGCGGGGCGGCAGTGGCCGACGACGAGACGGCGACGGGCGAGTCGGGCGGGAGGAGGCGGTGGAGGCGACGGCGTGGGTGCGGGCGGGGCGCACGGCGGGGGTGGCCGGGGCGGCGAGTAGGGGTGGCGGCCGGCGTGGTGGCCAGGCGGTGGGGCCGGCGGTGAGGCCCGCGTCGCCGGCGACGGGCGCGACGGGACGCCGGGCCGCGCCCATCCCTCCTGGATCGGGGGGGGGAGTGGGGAACGAGGGGAGTGTGTGAGGGTTAGGGTTTTGGTGTGTGGGTGGGGGGGCATATAGCGGGGGGGTGGCCGGCTGGGCTGGCCTGGTGGGCCGCTTGGCCTGCTGGGTCGAAGCCCAGTCGGGGGGGGGGGGTTCTCCTTTTCCTTTTTTTTTCCTTTTTCTGTTTTTCTTTATTCCTTTTTCTGTTTTGTCTTTTATTTTTAGTCCAAAAGACTTTTGTAAAATATGAGACTTGCTCCATTATTTACAGTGTATTATTTGTCACTGCTAGAAATTAGTTTGGGGTCCATATCTTTTTGTTTGGATTTTATTTAAATTGAAAAAGGATTAAACAGTGTTATGTTGCTGTTGTTCCTTGTTGTTCGAGTCCTTTTACAATTCCAACAAATGTTGCAATCATTTTTATAAATGCTATGGGAATATTTGCAACATGATGCATATTTTAGTTTTCAGGTTCGGGCAACTTTTATTTTCCACTTTAGTTTTAATTTGAATTTTGAGTTAGAAGTTGAAATGCATTATGATGCTAATGATGATCATGCACTGTTAATCATGCTGACATGGCATAATCAAAAGGGTGATTACTGTAGTTAACCACTGGGGGTGTTACACTGCCGGAGACGGAGGAGGCGGGCGCGCAAGCACGTCGAACATACCGTCCATGAAGGCCGCCGGCACGCTGGGGTACATGGGTTCCTCTGCTGCCTCGACATCGACGCCTGAAATTAATAACAAGGAATCTCTCTCAGATCACATTACACAACGAGACGATCAAGCAACCAGGCGCAAACAAAACAGAGTGCGTACCTTTCTTCCGGCGCCCCAAGATCGCGCCGACGTTTCTAAAGGGCTTCTTCGTGCCGTGGACCCGCATCCGCTGCTCGGAGTTGTGCGTTGACGGCGGCGACACAAGCAGCCGCCGGGCCAGCCGGTACTGCCCACTCGCGTCGGCGAGCGCCAACGAGGGCGAACTCAAGAACAGAAGCAGCAACAAGAGCAGAAGTGGCAGCATCACCGGACGACATAACCTGCTGGAAGAACTCATCTTACTTGGGGGTCGGGTCTCTCTCTGGTGGCGTGGTATGTGCAACGAGGAAGGAAGGAAGGGTGGTGGGTGAGGTGTGGCGTGGACGGAGCAAGGATCGAGAAGTGATGCTTCTGCGTGCAGCGACGACCCGGCCATGTGCGAGGCGTTCTGGAGGGAGGTCGGGGAGCAGCGCGCCGTTGGTGTACGGCGAGACCAGCGGGAACGTGGTCGCCGCGTCCAGGCGCTCCGCCTGCTCCCCGTTCAGTGGCATTGACCGGCGGTGCGGGACGGGGAAGCGGAACATGCGCCGGACGCGGCGCTCATCCACCATGAAGTCGTGCTCCAGGGTGCTCACGGCGAGCGCGGGGTCCCAGTGCGCCAGCTTGAGGACGTGGAGCCCGTCGGGGTCCACGGCGACGCGGAAGTCGTCGGGGAAGTCGCGGACGCGGTCCCGGAAGTCGTCGGGGAGGCCGAGCACCGCGCGGCAATGGTGGAGCTTCGCGAGGGGCACGCGGCGATGGGCGGTGAGCATGAGGAGCTTCCGGACGGCCAGCACCAGCGCGGGAGGAGCTCCTCGTGGACGCGGCGCTCCCCTCGAGGAGCGAGCACATGAGCGGCGTGAACGCGAGGTGCGGGACGGAGCCCACGGTGGTGCGGTGGAAGAGCAGCGGGTGGCGGGCGGCAGCGCGTGAGACGCTGCGGCCACGAGGGAAGCCGAGCTCGCGGTACAGCTTGTTGGCCTCGGCAAGGGGGATGCGGTGCGGGGGCGGGAGGGAGGCCATGAAGGACCGCACGCGGGAGAGGAAGCGGAAGGCGACGTCACGGTCGAGGACGGCGTCGACGGCCGGCACCCGGCGGTCGTTCTCGGGCTCGATGGGCGCGATGCGCGGGCTGTTGAGCTTCAGGAGCTTCTTGCGCCGCTTGCACGCGAGCAGCGGCAGGAGCGACGCCGCGGCTTCCACGGCCGCGGAAGAAGACGCGGCCACGGGCGCCGGCGCAGGAGCTAGGACGAGAGCTCTCGCGGCAGAGAAGAGGCGGCGCGCGATCGCTAGGCTTAGTCCGACAGGGGGGCAGCTGTTTTGTTCTCTGGCGTTTTTGCAAAAAAAAACCTGCTTTCCGGTGTATTCAGGCGGGCGGAAAGGACATGGCTGTCAGCGCCGCGTGGCACGGGTTGACCATCGCCAAGTCAGCAGATACGTAGAGCAAATCGTATAATGGACCATATGTGAACCCCTAGAGCAAGTTTAAGGATTGTATTTCGGGTATTTTAAACTACAGGGACTAAAGTGACCGCCAGCGCAAGTTATATGACCTATAGTGAATTTTTCTCTTTGGAGGAAACGGTGGCGACGGGAACAAGTCAATATGCTGGTTTTCTCGAGCCGGAATGCACGGGTGGCGACGGCGCGTCCGCCGGATGCACCGGCGAATGTCGGGGAGTTTCCCATCCGGCGTCCGGTAAAAAGTACTCCCTCCATACCAATGTAAGACGTTTTTTTTTGTTTTGAAAATAAAAGGTAGAATAGATTCTACCTTATATACACAGGCAAGGCCTGGAGACCAGAGTCAATTACATGAAACTTGTAAATTGCACCAGGGTGCAAGGCCACAAGTAGCCTAGCGAAAACAGGGGTATAACAGAAAGAAGAAAGAAAGAGGTGAGAGGATTACAACAAGTGCGTATAGACCAAAGAATCACACACTAATAATATGCACCTTCAGGTCATTCTTGTCTTGCTGTCTTCGAGCCCTATGCATCCAATTTGACGAGTCAATTACATTGGTGGTGCTAGAACTTGACATAAACGATCATTTTTAATGCTAGAAATTGTGGTGTACATTGAAGTGGTGCAAAAACTTGACTCGGACGTGCAAATACAGTGCTTATCCCATTTATATACGAAATTCATGCTGACTAGGCGCGTGGAGCCCGCTGTCAACCACTGGACCAGAGAGAAGGGGCGTCTGGCCTGATTTTTATGAAATCCCCTCGATATATATATTTTTCACAAAAAAGGCCCGGTCCACAGCATTCTTCGCCTCTATGACCAGCGGGTCCCGCCTGTAAAATTAAGAGGAAAAAGGTTGTGGGCCAAAGTTTTGAACCCGCGATCTCCAGCTACCGAACAAACAAGTACAACCACTGCGCTATTCATGTTACAAAGAAGATTTTGGATAACAATCTATATGGACTTAATAGGAGCGCACGTGAAGCTTAAATGGCCTGCAGATATTGCGGCCCATTTTGCACGAGCTATTTTTATAACATATTTGTGTGTTATACATTTTATACAAACAAAATATGATTAGTCAATAGAAACATTAAAATATACACCCGTGTATTTTATAAAATATTTAGTTAATATGGATATTTAAATGTATATTAAATAAAATTGTTCACGTATTATATTAAAAACATTGGTATATTTATTTTTAAAACTAATACATACAAACAAAATAACTTATTTTTAAAACTTGTTCACGTATTATTTCAAAACATTCGTATATTCAAAAAAATTATTATTAATTATAAAAAAATACAAATTAAAATAATACATTCTTTCAAATTACAACTAAAAATATTTTTTCATTATACAACCATTGCAAAAAATTATACTACACATTATAGTTCAATGTTTGTATAATTAAAAATAGTATTTTAAATTTAAAGTGTTGATATGAATATTCAATTATTTCTAATATTTAAATTTTTAATTGTTTTGAATATATATCATGAGTTAAAATGTACACATTTAAATATTCATTGATATAAGTAAATGTTTGTATTCATCATTTTAAAATCTAAATATAATCCGGAGATGAGAGTATAGTTGTATTCATTAATTTTAATTAATATACATTTCAAATATCTGTTTTGATTAAATATTTTATATATAATACACGGTTGTATATTTAAATGTTTTTGCTTAAATAAGATATATAACACACAAATATTTAAACATAATTTTTATTACTTGCGTTTTACAAATATCTTAAAATATGGCTTGTGCAAAATGGGCCGCAATATCTACTGTCCATTTAAGCTCCACATGCATATTTGCTAAAAATATATAACATTGTTATCCGTGTTAAACCTAACAAGATCGGTGGAGTGGTTAACCGGCTCATGTGGAAGCTTATGGTCGTGGGTTCGAGTGGTGGCTGTGATACTTTTGCTGTTAATTTTATTTGCAGGCGGTACCCACTGGGCATAGAGGTTCAACATGCCACATCCACATCAAATTTTTGTGAAAAAAATATATTCAGAGGGAGTTTTCAGAAACAAAAACATTTTTAGAGGGAGTTTTCTGAAACACCAGGCTGCACGTCCCTTCTTCCTGGTTCATTGGCTAACAGCGGACCCCACATGCCTAGTCAGCAGAGATTTAGAAATGGAATAAGTATTGTATTTGCACGCCCGAGCTAAGTTTTTGCACCACTTCGATGTACACCACAACTTCTAGCACTAAAGTGACCGTTTGTGCCAAGTTCTAGCATCACCGGTGTAATTGACTCTTTTTTGACACTAGAAATATAAGAGCGTTTAGGTCACTACTAGACCTAAACGTTCTTATTAATCTTTACGGAGGGAATACTACGTAGATCAGAGCATCTACAAGCCGGGCGCCTCAACCCCTGAATCACTCAACGGTTAAAAATACCCGATAGAAGACGCGCCAAGAACCACATCCCACACTTGAAGCATGACGATGAGATCATTACGGATCAAGGGACAATGGAAGACATTTTCACGGAGTCCTTGCACTCCTTGATTGGTACAACTCATGCGAGAAATCACTCGCTGGATCTTAACTTCCTGGGCATGGATCAAGTGGACCTAAGTGAGTTAGAAGGAATTTTCGCGAAGGAGGAAGTTTGGACCATCATCAAAGAGATGCATGCGGATCGTGCACCCGGACCGGATGGTTTTAGCACCGCCTTCTATCAGCGAGCCTGGCACGTCATTAAGCACGATATCATGGCGGTGTTACTCAAGATATTCGTAGGAGATGGAAGGGGTTTTGTGAAACTCAACCGAGCACCGATTGTTCTTATTCCTAAAAAAGTGGATGCCGGGCGGGTGGGTAACTTTCGTCCCATTAGTTTGCCTCGCAGCATGGCAAGCTGTTCGCCATGGTTTTGACCTCTAGATCCCGACCACAGAGGAGAGATATTGTCACGTTCAATCAATCAGCCTTTATCAAAGGAAGGAACCTTCATGACAATTTTCTCTTAGTAAGGCAAGTGGCGCGGAAGATCTCGACCAGGAAGATCAAAGGAGTTTTCCTCAAGTTGAATATTACTAGAGCTTTTGACTCCCTCTCATGGCCTTTCCTCTTTGAAGTTATGAAGGCCAAAGGGTTCCGTGAACGATGGATGAGTTGGGTGTCCATATTGCTTCGTACTGCCTCTACTAGAGTCTTGGTTAATGGAATACCGGCCAGACGTATCTTCCATGCTCAGGGTTTACGCCAAGGTGACCCCATCTCGTCGTTGCTGTTAGTCATCGCAATGGATGCCCTCACGACCATCTTTGTGTGTGCGGTGGAGGAACGTGCCGTAACCCCGTTCAGAGGCATCTTGGCATGTCAAAGGCTATCTATATACGCGGACGACATCGCGATCTTCATTCACCAGAACAGACAAGATTTGTGGTTTATAAAGGAAGTGTTGGATGTCTTTGAGAAGCCTCCGGGCTACGAGTGAGCTACAGGAAGACTTCAGGAACACTTATCCTCGGCGATCAGGCGGAAAGGAAAGAGTTGCCTCCATTCTTCACTGTGATCTAAGTATGTTCCCATGCAAATACCTGGGATTGCAGCTCACCATTGCTACTTGTGAGCTGCGTTGGGATTTTCTCGAAGAGGAGAGGATGATGCAGTACAATAGAGATAAGTATTTCCCTCAGTTAAAAACCAAGGCTACCTATCCAGTAGGAGAACCACGCAACACCTCGTTAGCAGTACCTGCACACAAGATAACAAATCCTTGCACCCGACGCGAACAAGGGTTGTCAATTCCGCGGTTACTTGCAAGATTAAATTGTATGGTGATAGATAGATAGATCGCACAAAAATATAAAATAAAATAAAATAAAGAAAAATTGCAGCAAGGTAATTTTGGATTTTAATATATGATAAAAGTAGACCCGGGGGCCATATTAAACTCACGCCTGAATAAACCCCATCTTTTTACCCTTAATAGAAACGATACATACATGTCATGTCCCCTTCTGTCACTGGGATTGAGCACCGCAAGATCGAACCCATTACAAAGCACCCCTCCCATTGCAAGATAATTCAATCTAGTTGGCCAAACCAAACCAATAGATCGGAGAGAAATATGAAGCTATAACAAGCATGCATAAAAGAGTACAGAGAAAACTCAAATAATATTCATGAATAATCTGATCATAAACTCACAATTCATCGAATCCCAACAAACACACCGCAAAACGTGATTACATCGAATAGAACTCCAAGAACATCAAGGAGAACATTGTATTGAAGAACATCGAGAGAGAAGAAGCCATCTAGCTACTAACTATCGAAATGTAGGTCTGTGGTAAACTACTCACGCATCATCGGAAGGGCAGCAAGGTTGATGTAGAGCCCCTCTGTGATCATTTCCCCCACCGGCGGAGTACCAGCGGAGGCCTCCAGATGGGATCTCATGAGAACAGAAACTTGCGGCGGCGGAAAAAGTATTTCGGGTGGCTCTCTGATCTGAGGGGAATATTTGAAAATTTATAGTGACAAAATTAGGTCAAGACGTGCCACGAGGGGCCCACAAGCCTGTGGGGTGCGCCTCACGGGCTTGTGGCTCCCTCGTGAGTCTTCTGGTCGTCTCCCGAACCTTCTAGGGTCTCTTCTGGTCTAGAAAAAATTAATCCAAGGTTTTTTCTTCGTCTGGACTCTGTTTGATATTGATTTCATGAAAACTCAAAAACAGGCAAAAAACAGCAACTGGCACTGGGTAGTACGTTAATAGGTTAGTCCCAAAAAATGATATAAAGTTTCTTGTAAATGAATATAAAACATCCAAGATTGATACTATAATAGCATGGAACAATAAAAAATTATAGATACGTTGGAGACGTATCAAGCATCTCCAAGCTTAATTCCTGCTCGTCCTCGAGTAGGTAAATGATAAAAATAGAATTTTTGATGTGGAATGCTACCTATCATATTCATCATATAATCTTTTCTTTTGATGCATGGATGTAGGATCGAAAGTATGTCTAGAGGGGGGGGGTGATTAGACTACTTGACCAAATAAAAATCTAGCCTTTTCCCAATTTTAAATCTTGGCAGATTTTAGCAACTTGGCACAAGTCAAGCAACCAACCTACACATGCAAGTCTAAGAGTATAGCAGCGGAATGTAAAACATTTGCATATGAAGGTAAAGGGAGAGTTTGGAGGGAGCAAACGCAATGTAGACACGGAGATTTTTTGGCGTGGTTCCGATAGGTGGTGCTATCGTACATCCACGTTGATGGAGACTTCAACCCACGAAGGGTAACAGTTGCGCGAGTCCACGGAGGGCTCCACCCACGAAGGGTCCACGAAGAAGCAACCTTGTCTATCCCACCATGGCCATCGCTCACGAAGGAATTGCCTCACTCGGGTAGATCTTCATGAAGTAGGCGATCTCCTTGCCCTTACAAACTCCTTGGTTCAACTCCACAATCTTGACGGAGGCTCCCAAGTGACACCTAACCAATCTAGGAGACACCACTCTCCAAAAGGTAATAGATGGTGTGTTGATGATGAACTCCTTGCACTTATGCTTCAAATGATAGTCTCCCCAACACTCAACTCTCTCTCACGGATTTGGATTTGGTGGAAAGATGATTTGAGTGGAAAGCAGCTTGGGGAAGGCTAGAGATCAAGATTCATATGGTTGGAATGGAATATCTTGGTCTCAACACATGAGTAGGTGGTTCTCTCTCAGAAAATGTATACTGAAAGTGTAGGCACGTTCTGATGGCTCTCTCCATGAATGAAGAGGGGGTGGAGGGGTATATATAGCCTCCACACCAAATCTAACCGTTACACACAATTTACCAAACTCGGTGGGACCGAATCATAAAGCTCGGTCAGACCGATTTAGTTCAAAATGTGAACGTTAGGATTTTCGGTGGGACCGACACGTCAACTCGGTGGGACCGATTTCATTAGGGTTAGGGCATAACGTAATCTCGGTGAGACCGATCACATAAACTCGGTAGGACCGATTTCTGTAATAGGCAAACAGAGAGTTGGTCAGGCAAACTCGGTGGGACCGATTCGCTCATTTCGGTGAGACCGAAATGTTACGAAAGGGAAACAGAGAGTTTGCATTGCGAACTCGGTGGGACCGATCGCTCATCTCGGTTAGACCAAAACGTTACGAAGGGAAACAAAGAGTTTGCAATCCCATCTCGGTGAGACCGAGATCCCTATCGGTGAGACCGAACTGACTAGGGTTTCTGGCAGTGGCTATGTCAAATGAACTCGGTGGCACCGGATAGAGCAAATCGGTGGGGCCGAGTTTGACTTTTGGTTTGGGACATATGTGGATATGAGAAAGTGGTTGAGGGCTTTTGGAGCATATCACTAAGCATTTTGAGCAAACAAGCCATTAAGCAACACCTCATCCCCTTTTAATAGTATTGGCTTTTTCTATGGACTCAATGTGATCTTGGATCACTAAAATAAAAATGTAGAGTCTTGAGCTTTAGCCAATATGTGTCCTTAGCATTTTGAGGGGTCCACATTCCTAGTCCATGCCATGCCAATCATTGAACTTCCTGAAATAATCCTCTTGAAATAGCATTAGTTCAATGAGCTATATGTTGTTAGGAACTACCAAAACCACCCAGGGATAGTTGCACTTTCAATCTCCCCCTTTTTGGTAATTGATGACAACATATAGATCAAAGCTTCGACAAAAGATAATAAGATTTAGAACATCGTCGCTTTGGGAAGCATGTGATAAGTAAGAGCTCCCCCTAAATTTGTGCATTATTTGAAATTTGCTTTTGAATGCAAATGCACAATCGATTAGGATCATGGGTTACTCTTCCATGTCACATACATCTTGGTGGAGCGCTCAAAATGATAGAAATTAAAAACATGCACTCATCACCAAGCAAAGTGAATGATCATATATGGGAAATAAAAGATAATATCATTCAAGCAGGCATTAAAGTATGATATGATCAAACACATGATAATAAGACATAAAGTATCAATCAAGCACACAAAAGTTTCAACCAAATAGCAAGAGAGACAAAAGAAGCAAGAACACTCTCTCTCGAAGCCTATGATCTATACATTTCTCCCCCTTTGGCAACAAGTTACCAAAAAGTTCGAAAATGCATAGGGCTATGCGTCTCTCTAGGCTTGATCTTCGGGAGGTGGTGTTGAGAGAACTGCAAGGACAAAAGCATCTATAGAAGTTGATGGAGCTGGTGGAGTTGCAACTGGAGGTGGCACTGAAGCTATGGCTGCTGGTGCTGATTTAGTGGTTCTAGTGTCAGGCACTGGCACTGCAGCAGATCTCTAACCTCTGGGCACTCTCTGAAAGGCATCTGTGGTAGCCTGCCCTTTCTTCTCCTCTGCTTCCTCCTGGAGCTGCTCAACAGCTGTCTGCATCTCAGTCACTTTCAGATCAAGATCATAGAATTTTGTCTCAATGATCCTCTCCAAGCTCTCCTGATTTTGAGTCAGGGTGGCCAAGCCCTTCTCAATCCTCAAAGTTGCTTGAATCAGATATGCAAGCTGATCTTGCTTGCTCTTCAGAAAGACCTGAGATGCCTCTTCAACACTTGGCATCTTTGCAGCTTTCTCAGCCTTTGCCTTCTCTCTCTTCTCTTGTGCTTGCACAGATGTGGGATCTTCTTCATCCATCACAACAGTATTATCCTCAAATTCTGGTCTTAGGGGTAGATGCTCCTTATCCAACAAATAGGTGCCTGTGCCCATCTTGGAGTTGATGAGCACCTGAATATGTGGAGCATACCCACAAGATCTCTTCTGATCTGCAGCAGTCCTCTTGATTGTTTCAACAATCAGGCTCATAACTTTGAATTTCTGAGGCACATCAAATATCTGCAGCAAGTTGATTGAATGACCTCTGATCATCTTGTGATCTCCAGATTTGGGCAACAGAGTATGCCTCAATATAGTGTTGATTGTAGCTAGACCAGACATCAAGTAATGAACATATCCAAGTTTATGTGTATCCAAAGCTTTGTCAGGGATCTCTTTGTACATGTTGGCCATAGAGTTGTGGTCTTTCTTCTTCTTGGCATAAATGTCCAAGTCATCTTCATGCTCTTCAGGAGCATTTATCAGTTTTGCCCACTCATTAACAGTTGATTGGTACCTTGTACCCTCTGACATCCATACAATTCTACCATCTGGATAAAAATGAGCTGTAGAGTAGAATTGCATGATGAGTTCATCATTCCATTTTGTCAGCTTCTGTCCCACAAAGGTGTCAACTCCACAAGTTCTGAAGCTCTCATGCACACCTGGAAAATGATCTTCATTCTCATCAATGTACTTCCAGTCTGCCCACTTCATGTCACAAACTATGGGCTTCTTGTCAAGCAGAATGGTTTCATAGAAATCTTGTTGTTCTTTGGTGTGGAACCTGTAGTCTACTGCAGTCCTCCTCCTCATAGCATAGGGATCACTTTGTCTCCAAAGTCTCAGACCAGCATCCTTCCTGATGCTCATATTTTCTGCCACTGGATGGCTGTCATCATGATCCGGAAGCTTTGGTTTAAGTTTCCTAAGCACTTGGGCTTTAGCATCTTCTTCAGTTTCAGTTTTAGGCACTGGGGCCTTGTTCTTCTCAGCAGCTGGTATATTCCTAGTGCTCCTCTTTGGTGCAGTAGGTTTTGGAGCTTGAGCAGCAGCTTTGGAGGCAATCTTGGGCCTTGAAGCAGCAGTCCCAGACTTGATGGCACCCCCCATCAGCTTTTGGGACTTGGGTGCTGGTGGAGCATCCTCTTCCTCTTCATCCTCAGCTGGATCTCTCATCATGGAGGGCTTGCCAATAACTCTGGCAATGGTCTTCTTGACCCTCTCCTTTCTTTTCTTGCCATCACCAGCAGCCTCTTCAACAGTCGATTTGGAAGTTTCAAAAGTTGAGGCTCTGGCCTTAGACATGGGCACTCTCTTGGCAGGAGCTTTCTTGTGCAGACCAGGCTTGGTTGAAGTTATAGTGCCAAATTCTTTCTTGACAACTTTCTTCTTTGAGCTGACCTCTTCCTCAACATAATCTTCATCCTCAGAATCTGAGTTTCTCTTTCTCCTTGTCCTGGTAGCTGCTTCGGGCAAATTGCTTGGGGTGCTCATGCTGCCTTCATCATAACTGCTAGAGGGACTAGTGCCCTCACTCATGTTCGCTTGCTCTTCTGATTTGTTCTGGCTATCACTCTGGTCAGACATACTGGCAAAGCAAACTGACAGCAGACCCTGTGAGTAGATATAGATGAGGTAGAGTGGATGAGCATCACAAAGTGCAGAGTTTTTGCAAAACAAATGAGTCAAAAACTTAGTTTTAGTTTTCCACAGAAAGCATTTCGGAGCTACCGATTTGTGAAACTCGGTGACATCGAAGCAACTTTTGGAGTCTAAACTAGTGAAATCGGTCAGACCGAGACACAGTTCGGTGACTCTGAGATTGCTAGGGTTTCACAGAGAGTCGAACTCGGTCACACCGATTTGCAATTTCGGTCAGACCGAAAAGTGCAAGTGCTATGGCCTAAGCCAAATCGGTGAGATCGATTTCCACAATTCGGTCGGTCCGAGGTGAGTTCGGTGGAAACCTAACCCTAAATTTTCAAATCAAACCTAATCTAATGGAGGTTTTCTCTGGATAGATTGATCTCATACGTGGTATAGAACATGGCATTGCATTGTGCTAAGAGTCAGAGTTAGGAATTAGCACAAAAGATCAAACTCATACCCTAGTTCGGCGGTGAGTTCGCTACGGCGGCAACGGCGGGGTTGAAATCCGTTGACGGCGATGGAGACCGGCGGCGGGAGGTCGCTGGCGACGAGGAGACGATCCGGAGACCCGAGGCGGCAGAGCAGGACACGCGCGGGCTGAGGGGTTTTGAAGAAATTTCCAAAATCTCACCCATCGGTATATATATCCTGACCCTGTCGGTGTGACCGAAAGGAACAACTCGGTGGCACCGAGATGCAGAATCGCAAGCGGTTACTTCAACTCGGTGTGACCGAAAGGTTCTAATCGGTTGCACCGAGATTGAAAGCCTAGATTAACTCAGTGAACTCGGTATGACCGAAGTGGATGAATCGGTCAGACCAAAATGCATAGATAGGTTTTAGAAGTTTAAGTCTATGACGAATCGGGGACTCCGAGTGCTCCTCACACAGAGTGGTTCGAATCTGACTTGATCAAACTTTGTGATGTAGCATGAATAGAGTTTGAGACGAGAAAAGCATAGATAGCTAGAGGAAGTTCTTAGGCATTCTTGTCCATCCATTTGGCAATAGAGAAAAAACCAAACAATCAAGGCAACAAATGGATGTCCTCGAATGAGTAAATATGCAATCACCATGCTCACACAATAAAGTGGTAAATGAAACATGTGGCAAAGCATGCACAAACACTCTAGCATCTATCAAGCAATTGGCGATGACTAGGTCATCTATATATGAGTATATTGACTTAGGAGTCAAATGAGAACATTTGATCATAGGTCATACTCATCGTTTAAGCACAAGTGGGGTTACCACTTTTACATAAAGCATTGTTGTGTTCACACCATTAGAGTTGCTTTAGCTCAATTGTTAGAGTAAAGCTCCCCCTAGATGTGATATCCCCCCTAAGAGGGATGAACTAACCTTGGGTTTTGTCGATGATGACTTCATGTAGATGTTGAAGATGTGGATGCTCAATGTTGATGTAGATCATTTGGAGCAATCCTTTGGAGTGAGTTGCACTTTCAATATCTACACGGGTTAGTCCCACAAGGAACAAACAAGGATATCCATAGACATAGAGTGATATTCACACAAGATGATGTCCATGAAAGCATTAGGTTACCTTGTCCCTTGTCTTACCAACAAGAGGGTTTGTGACTCCTTGAACTCGTGCAAGATATGGAAGTTGTTTGCACTTGTCCTTGCCAAAATGATATGAGTGAAGTATGTTGGCGGAGTCACCCTCAAGAACTCTCTAGTTCTTCTTCTTCGGGATCCACATCATCTTGATGGGAATCCTTGGAGTTGTAGTCGTACTTGACGAAGTAGAACTTGATGTAGTCTTGGGAACCCACTTGACCAAGACCTTAGGAGCTTCTTCAAATGCATCAATCTCCTCTTGAAGCTTGTCCTTGCCTTTTTGCTTGTGGTCTTTTGGTGGAAGATCATCTTGAGCTTGTGTCCCTTGGAAAGAAGTAGGATCATACTTCTCTTGTTGAGGAACAAACTTCGTCTTGGAGTATTGATCTTCTTCCCACTCAACTCCATTGGCATTGAACTTTCGTTCAAAACCAATACCTTGATTCTTCCGGTGCCTTCCTTGCTTGCGTACAATTTCCTCAAATTGCTTACTCCCGGCAAGGCTTTTGTAAACACCTTTCTCTATAATTCCCTTCAATAAGCTGTTTTCTTGCTCAAGTGTAACTTGGCTAAGAGAATCATTAGTGGAATCAAGAGAACTACTAGAAGCAACAACATTGGATTTAACATGATTATAGTTACTACTAGAAGAAGAATCTTTCTTACTCTTGTTGCTAGATTTTACTTGTGGCATGTAAGTAGACAAGAGTAAATGCTTGGCAATGTAAGAAGAACTTTTCTTACGAAGATCATCATTGATTGCCTTTAAGAACCCATGCTCTTGCTCAAGGTTGAGCTTTTCAAAGCGTAGCTTCTCATGAGTCTTTAAAAGTTCTCGATGATCTTCTAAGGTAGTTTCATGAGCTAACTTAAGAGTGTTTAGTTCTTTAGTTAGACGCTCAATCTCCTTCTTAACATCATCATTCGTTTTATCTTGATTAGCATGATTAATAGCAAGTTCATCATAGTTTTCATCACTAGAGTTGTCAACAAGTAAATCATCATCACCTAGCAAATCATCTTCATCACTATTGAAATCAACATACTCGGGGTGTGATACCTTTGGGCCTTTAGCCATGAAGCATCTTCCAATTCCTTCATTTGGTGAGTCAAATATGTCGTAGGAGTTGGTTGACACAAGTGCTAGACCGGCAACACCTTCATCTTGAGTATATTCGGAGTCGAAGTGATAACTTCTCTCGGAGTGATGGTCGGAGTCGGAGCCGGATACCCATTCACCAATGTGAGCTTGATGTTTTCGTTTTGTGTAGCTCTTTGATGATTTGTCCTTCCTTTCCGAATCCTTGCTTCTGCGAGAGGTTCTTCGTTCATAGCGATCATCTCTACTCCTTCTCTCCCATGGAGGTGATTCTTATCTTCTACTTCTTCTTTTGGGTGAATCTTCTCTTCTTTTGTAGGGGGCCGTACACTCATTGGAGTAGTGTCCGGGCCTTCCACAATTGTAGCAATTACGCTCACGGCTTGAAGATCTTTTGTCATTGTAGGACCTTGACTTGGAACTTCTTTCCTTGCTTCTGCTCTTGTAGAACTTGTTGAAGTTCTTCACCATTAGGCTCAATTCCTCATTGAAGGTTTGTTTCTCACTTGACGATGTAGGAGTATCACATGAGGCTTTGTAAGCACCACTTGACTTGTTGTGAAGCTCTTCCTTATCCTTGAGTGACATCTCATGAGCAACAATTCTTCCAATGACTTCTGTTGGCTTGAGATCTTTGTAATTTGGCATCATTTGGATCAATGTGCACACGGTATCATATTTTCCATCCAAGGCTCTTAGGATCTTCTTGATGATGACTCTATCGGTCATCTCTTCACTTCCTAAGCCGGCAATCTCATTTGTGATGAGAGCAAGCCTAGAGTACATTTCAGCGACACCTTCACCATCCTTCATTTTGAACTTGTCAAGTTGACTTTGAAGCACATCCAATTTGGATTCCTTGACAGAGTCGGTACCCTCATGCATATCAATCAAAGTATCCCAAATTTCCTTTGCATTCTCAAGACGGCTGATTTTGTTGAATTCTTCGGGGCACAATCCATTGAAGAGGATATCGCAAGCTTGAGCATTGTATTGCAACATCTTTAACTCTTCCGCGGTAGCTTCACGGTTTGGTTCTCTCCCATCAAAGAATTCACCTTGCAAACCAATACACACAATAGCCCAAATGGCGGGGTTATGTCCAAGAATATGCATTTTCATCTTATGCTTCCAACTAGCAAAATTAGTATCATCAAAGTAAGGACCCCTATGGTGGTAATTTCCCTCTCTAGACGCCATACTCTCCTAGGTTGTGAAACCAAGGCTATGATCGCCAAAAGCTATGGAGATCAAGGCAAATGGAGACCAAAGCTCTGATACCACTTGTAGGATCGAAAGTATGTCTAGAGGGGGGGTGATTAGACTACTTGACCAAATAAAAACCTAGCGTTTTCCCAATTTTAATTCTTGGCAGATTTTAGCAACTTGGCACAAGTCAAGCAATCAACCTACACATGCAAGTCTAAGAGTATAGTAGCGGAATGTAAAACATTTGCATATGAAGGTAAAGGGAGGAGTTTGGAGGGAGCAAACGCAATGTAGACACGGAGATTTTTGGCATGGTTCCGATAGGTGGTGCTATCGTACATCCACGTTGATGGAGACTTCAACCCACGAAGGGTAACGGTTGCGCGAGTCCACGGAGGGCTCCACCCACGAAGGGTCCACGAAGAAGCAACCTTGTCTATCCCACCATGGCCATCGCCCATGAAGGAATTGCCTCACTTGGGTAGATCTTCACGAAGTAGGCGATCTCCTTGCCCTTACAAACTCCTTGGTTCAACTCCACAATCTTGACGGAGGCTCCCAAGTGACACCTAACCAATCTAGAAGACACCACTCTCCAAAAGGTAATAGATGGTGTGTTGATGATGAACTCCTTGCTCTTGTGCTTCAAATGATAGTCTCCCCAACACTCAACTCTCTCTCACAGATTTGGATTTGGTGGAAAGATGATTTGAGTGGAAAGCAGCTTGGGGAAGGCTAGAGATCAAGATTCATATGGTTGGAATGGAATATCTTGGTCTCAACACATGAGTAGGTGGTTCTCTCTCAGAAAATGTATACTGGAAGTGTAGGCACGTTCTGATGGCTCCCTCCACGAATGAAGGGGGGGTGGAGGGGTATATATAGCCTCCACACAAAATCTAACCGTTACACATAATTTACCAAACTCGGTGGGACCGAATCATAAAGCTCGGTCAGACCGATTTAGTTCAAAATGTGAACGTTAGGATTTTCGGTGGGACCGACACGTCAACTCGGTGGGACCGATTTCATTAGGGTTAGGGCATAACGTAATCTCGGTGAGACCGATCACATAAACTCGGTAGGACCGATTTCTGTAATAGGCAAACAGAGAGTTGGTCAGGCAAACTCGGTGGGACCGATTCGCTCATTTCGGTGAGACCGAAATGTTACGAAAGGGAAACAGAGAGTTTGCATTGCAAACTCGGTGGGACCGATCGCTCATCTCGGTTAGACCGAAACGTTACGAAGGGAAACAGAGAGTTTGCAATCCCATCTCGGTGAGACCGAGATCCCTATCGGTGAGACCGAACTGACTAGGGTTTCTGGCAGTGGCTATGTCAAATGAACTCGGTGGCGCCGGATAGATCAAATCGGTGGGGCCGAGTTAGACTTTTGGTTTGGGACATATGTGGATATGAGAAAGTGGTTGAGGGCTTTTGGAGCATATCACTAAGCATTTTGAGCAAGCAAGCCATTAAGCAACACCTCATCCCCTTTTAATAGTATTGGCTTTTCCTATGGACTCAATGTGATCTTGGATCACTAAAATAAAAATGTAGAGTCTTGAGCTTTAGCCAATATGTGTCCTTAGAATTTTGAGGGGTCCACATTCCTAGTCCATGCCATGCCAATCATTGAACTTCCTGAAATAATCCTCTTGAAATAGCATTAGTTCAATGAGCTATATGTTGTTAGGAATTACCAAAACCACCCAGGGATAGTTGCACTTTCAATGGACATTTGAGTTTGAGTGATTCAAAGCAATAGTCTATAGTTTGACATGAAGTCATAAATACTCAAGCATATCAACAAGCAACCATGTCTTTCAAAATATCAACGCTAAAGAAAGTTATCCCTAGCCCATTATGCTCAATCATTGATCCAACCATGGAACACACTCAAATATTAGCTACACCCAATGCACAAGTATGCCAATAGTGTTCCCTAGTTGGTGCTTTATAAGAGAAGATGGAGACTCAAAATAAAAATAAAAATCGCATAAAAGTAAATAGATAGGCCATTCGTAGAGGGAAGCAAAGATTTACAGAGGTGCTAGAGATAAAATTATTTTGAGAGGCATGCTTTTCCTGTCAATGCTACGACCGAGAGTTCCCAACATCTTCCATGCTAGACACATTATAGGAGGTTCCCAAATAGAAAATAAAGTTCATTTTATTTCCACCATTCTTTCGCAATCCATGGCTAGCCGTATCCACGGGTGCCTTCCAAACCAACACTTTCCATGGAATTTATTATTATCATCATATTAAAAAAACATTTCGGGAATGGGCATCCCTATTACATGCCACTCTCTCGTGCAATGACAAGTGAATAAACGCTCATCATGAGAATAACCCACCTAGCCTGGAAGATATCGGCCACCCCCTGCCATCACATGAGCGGTACTGGCACACAAAACAGAAATTTATTTTGAATAATTAGAGTTGGCACATGCAAATTTACTTAGGATGGCATTTGAATACCGCATACAGGTAGGTATGGTGGACTCATTTGGCACAACTTTGGGTTTAAGAGTTTGGATGCACAAGCAGTATTCCCGCTTAGTATAAATGAAGGCTAGCAAATAGGTTGAGAAGCGACCAACCAAAAAAATGAAAACGGTCATAAACATGCATTGAGCATAACTAACACTGAATAATGCACCACAAGAAGGATGTAACTTCATTGCATAACTATTGATTTTCATGCATGCATAGGGAATCACAAACCTTAACACCTATATTCTTACTAAAGCACATTTAGTCACTAACATGGCTCACATATTATCATCTCCATATCGCAAAACTATTGCAAGGAATCAAACTTATCATATCCAATGATCTTCATGAAAGTTTTTACTATATCCTTCTTGGATATTCATCACATTGGGACTAAATGCATATTTTGTGCAAATTACCATTACTATTATCAACTCTCAAAAAGGTATAAGTGAAGCATGAGAGTGCAAATATTTCTTCAAAACATAAACTTATCAACTCTCAAAAGGATATAAGTGAAGCATGAGAGTGCATATATTTCTTCAAAACATAATCTTATCAACTCTCAAAAAGATATAAGTGAAGCATAAGAGTGCATGTATTTCTTAAAAATATAATCGCCACCATGCTAACAAAATTGAAGTGAAGCACTAGAGCAACTGCCTAGCTCAAAAGATATAAGTGAAGCATAAAGAGTATTCTAACAAATCATGACAAATGCGTGTTTCTCTCAAAATAGGTGTGTTCAGCAAGGATGATTGTGACAAACTAAAAATAAAACAAAACAAAGACTCATATAATACACGACGCTCCAAGCAAAACTCATGACATGTGATGAATAAAAATATAGCTCCAAGTAATATTACCGATGGTCGTTAGAAGAAAGAAGGGATGCCTTCTGGGGCATCCCCAAGCTTAGTTGCTTGGGAGTCCTTGAATATTATCTTGGGGTGCCTTGGGCATCCCCAAGCTTAGGATCTTGCCACTCCTTATTCCTTCATCCATCGTGCTTTCACTCAAAACTTGAAAACTTCAATCATACAAAACTCAACAAAACCTCAGTGAGATCCGTTAGTATAATAAAATAAATCACTACTTTAGGTATAGTTGAGAACTCATTCATATTTTATTTTTGCATTATACGTACTGTATTCTAACTTCTCCATGGCTTATACCCCCCGATACAATCCATAGTTCCACCAAAATAAGCAAAACAATGCATCAAAAATAGAATCTGTCAAAAACAAAATAGTCTGTAGCAATTTAATATTAGTCATTATTCTGTAACTCCAAAAATTCTGAAAAATTAGGGCAAAGTGGGCAATTTGTATATAAATTATGTGTAAAAAATTCAGAATTTTTCCACGCTCCATCAAGTTTTTACTATATCCTTCTTGGATATTCATCACACTAGGACTAAATGCATATTTTGTGCAAATTACCATTACTATTATCAACTCTCAAAAAGGTATAAGTGAAGAATGAGAGTGCAAATATTTCTTCAAAACATAAGCTTATCAGCTCTCAAAAGGATATAAGTGAATCATTAGAGTGCATATATTTCTTCAAAACATACTCTTATCAACTCTCAAAAATATATAAGTGAAGCATGAGAGTGCATGTATTTCTTCAAAATATAATCACCGCCATGCTCAAAAAGATTTAAGTGAAGTACTAGAGCAACTGCCTAGCTCAAAAGATATAAGTGAAGCACAAAGAGTATTCAAACAAATCATGATAAATGCGTGTTTCTCTCAAAATAGGTGTGTTTAGCAAGGATGATTGTGACAAACTAAAAAGCAAACAAAGCAAAGACTCATATAATACACGATGCTCCAAGCAAAACTCATGACATGTGATGAATAAAAATATAGCTCCAAGTAATATTATCGATGGTCGTTAGAAGAAAGAGGGGATGCCTTCCGGGGCATCCCCAAGCTTAGTTGCTTGGGATTCCTTGAATATTACCTGGGGGTGCCTTAGTCATCCCCAAGCTTAGGCTCTTGCCACTCCTTATTCCTTCATCCATCATGCTCTCACTCAAAACTTGAAAACTTCAATCACACAAAACTCAACAAAACCTTCGTGGGATCCGTTAGTATAATAAAATAAATCACTACTTTAGGTACTGTTGAAAACTCATTCATA
This sequence comes from Thinopyrum elongatum, assembly GCA_011799875.1. Lineage (NCBI taxonomy): Eukaryota > Viridiplantae > Streptophyta > Magnoliopsida > Poales > Poaceae > Thinopyrum > Thinopyrum elongatum. Next base: position 339,092,701 of record CM022302.1, read on the forward strand.
TTTTATTTTTGCATTATACCTACTGTATTCTAACTTCTCCATGGCTTATACCCCCCCCCCCCGATACAATCCATAGTTCCAGCAAAACAAGCAAAACAATGCATGAAAAATAGAATCTGTCAAAAAACAGAATAGTATGTAGCAATCTGAATATTAGTCATACTTTTGTAACTCCTTTTTTTTGAAAAAATAGGACAAAGTGGGAAATTTGTATATAAATTATGTGTAAAAATTTCAGAATTTTTTCAGGCTCCATCAAGTTTTTACTATATCCTTCTTGGATATTTATCACATTGGGACTAAATGCATATTTTTTCGAATTACCATTACTATTATCAACTCTCAAAAAGGTATAAGTGAAGCATGACAGTGCAAATATTTCTTCAAAACATAAATTTATTAACTCTCAAAAGGATATAAGTGAAGCAATAGAGTGCATATATTTCTTCAAAACATAATCTTATCAGCTCTCAAAAAGATATAAGTGAAGCATGAGAGTGCATGTATTTCTTCAAATATAATCACCGCCGTGCTCAAAAAGATTTACGTGAAGCACTAGAGCAACTGCCTAGCTCAAAAGATATAAGTGAAGCACAAAGAGTATTCTAACAAATCATGACAAATGTGTGTTTCTCTCAAAATAGGTATGTTCAGCAAGGATGATTGTGACAAACTAAAAAGCAAACAAAGAAAAGACTCATATAATACACGATGCTCCAAGCAAAACTCATGACATGTGATGAATAAAAATATAGCTCCAAGTAATATTACTGATTGTCGTTAGAAGAAAGAGGGGATGCCTTCCGGGGCATCCCCAAGCTTAGTTGCTTGGGAGTCCTTATTACCTTGAGGTGCCTCGGGCATCCCCAAGCTTAGAATCTTGCCACTCCTTATTCCTTCATCCATCGTGCTCTCACTCAAAACTTGAAAACTTCAATCACACAAAACTCAACAAAACCTTCGTGAGATCCGTTAGTATAATAAAATAAATCACTACTTTAGGTACTGTTGAAAACTCATTAATATTTTATTTTTTTCATTATACCTATTGTATTCTAATTTCTCCATGGCTTATACCCCCTGATACAATCCATAGTTCCATCAAAACAAGCAAAACAATGCATCAAAAATAGAATCTGTCAAAAACAGAACAATCTGTAGCAATATGAATATTAGTTATACTTATCTAACTCTAAAAATTCTGAAACATTAGGAAAAAGTGGGAAATTTGTAAATAAATTATGTGTAAAAAATTCAGAATTTTTTCGCGCTCCATAAAGTTTTGATAATTCTGCTACTGGACGCAAAAGCTTCTATTTTTTACAGAATAAAACCAACTATCATCTAAATCATCACAAAGGCTTTACTTGGCACAAACACTAATTTAAATACAAAAACACAACCATAACAGTAGAATAATTGTGTGAACATAAGAAAACAAAAAAGAAACAAGAAAATTAAGATAACTATTGGGTTGCCTCCCAACAAGCGCTATTGTTTTACGCCCTTAGCTAGGCATAATGCATAGGTTCAAGTATTGTCCTCCTTAGTTTCCAACTGCTCAATTACACATCCGTATTCCCTAGGAATTGTATCATACATATTCTTAACAATCACACTCCTGGAAACAAAGTTGAGGAATTTATTCTCATAGATTGGTTCCTTTATGAGATCAGCAGAGTTGGGGTGAACACTAATCATTTTAAGAGCTTCACTGTTGTTGCTAGATGTAGCACCCTTGCTTTTAGGGACATATATAAACTTGCAGTTTTTGTTAGGAGGTGTCTTTTCAATAGTTTTAAGGGAGGAAAAAGCATAACCCAAATTGTTAATAATTTCTTCCAACTTATCAATCCTAGCGGGACTTTGCTCCACCCTTTTATTAATTATTGGTTCCTTTTCTTTTAGCTTCTTAAGAGTGATCCATTCCTTTGATCCAAATTGAGTGACATGATTATGGATCTTTTTATCCAGATTTTTAATATGCTCTATGGTAGGCATTTTATTTTCAATAGCATCTAGTCTTTGCATAACGTGTTCCAGAGTTAAAGCTATTTCACTAATAGTGATAGGTGGTGATCCCACTAAGTTTCAAGCATTGAAAGCATCCATAGGCTGACTATTCAAGAAATTCCCTCCAGTAATAGTATCAAGCACAAATCTGAACCAAGTAGTAACACCCACATAAAAATTGCGAAGAAGAACAGTAGTAGATTGCTTACGAGTTGATCTATCTTGAGCATCGCAAATCCTATACCAAGCATCTTTTAAATTCTCCCATCCCCTTTGTTTAAAATTTAGAACCTCATTTTCAGGGGTACATGAGACAAGAGAAGAACTAGCCATGACGATAAAGCGAGCAAACACGAAGAAGGCAAACAAGCAAAAAAGCACAAGGGAAATATTTTTGTAAAAACTTTTTAGAAGTGGGGCAGATGAAAACGAGAGGCAAAGGCAAATAAAGTAAATGCAAGGAGATGAAAGTTTATGCGTAGGTACTTGATAGATGTTGATGATGTCTCCCCGGCAACGGCACCAGAAATTCTTCCTGCTACTTGTGACCTGTGTTGGGATTTCCTCGAAGAGGAGAGGATGATGCAGTACAATAGAGATCAGTATTTCCCTCAATTAAGAACCAAGGTTATAAATCCAGTAGTAGAACCACGCAATACCTCGTTAGCAGTACCTACACACAAGATAACAAATCCTTGCACCCAACGAGAACAAGGGGTTGTCAATCCCTTCGTGGTTACTTGCAAGATTAAATTGTACGGTGATAGATAGATAGATCACACAAAAATATAAAATAAAATAAATAAAGAAAAATTGCAGCAAGGTATTTTTGGATTTTAATATATGATAAAAGTAGACCCGGGGGCCATACTTTTCACTAGGGGCTTCTCTCGAGAAAATAGCATTCGGTGGGTAGACAAATTAATGTTGGGAAAATGATAGAAAAGCAAATAATCATGACGATATCCAAGGCAAAGATCATGTATATAGGCATCACGTCCGAGACAAGTAGACCGACTCCTGCCTGCATCCACTACTATTACTCCACACATCGACCGTTGTCCAGCATGCATCTAGAGTATTAAGTTCATAAAGAATGGAGTAACGCCTTAAGCAAGATGACATGATGTAGACAAAGTAAACTCACGCATGAATAAACCCCATCTTTTTACCCTTAATAGAAATGATACATACGTGTTATGTCCCCTTCTGTCACTGGGATTGAGCACCGCAAGATCGAACCCATTACAAAGCACCTCTCCCATTGCAAGATAAATCAATCTAGTTGGCCAAACCAAATCAATAGATCGAAGAGAAATACGAAGCTATAACAATCATGCATAAAAGAGTTCAGAGAAAACTCAAATAATATTCATGGATAATCTGATCATAAACTCACAATTCATCGGATCCCAACAAACACACCGCAAAAAGTGATTATATCAAATAGAACTCCAAGAACATCAAGGAGAACATTGTATTGAAGGACATCGAGAGATAAGAAGCCATCTAGCTACTAACTATGGACCCGTAGGTCTGTGGTAAACTACTCATGCATCATCGGAAGGGTTGTAAGGTTGATGTAGATCCCCTCCATGATCGATTCCCCCTCCGGCGAAGTGCCGGCGGAGGCCTCCAGATCAGATCTCACGAGAACAGAAACTTGCGGCATGCGGAAAAAGTATTTCGGGTGGCTCTCTGATCTGAGGGGAATATTTGAGAATTTATAGTGGCGAAATTAGGTCAAGACATGCCACGAGGGGCCCACAAGCCTGTGGGGCGCGCCTCACGGGCTTGTCGCTCCCTCGTGAGTCTTCTGGTCTTCTCCTGAACCTTCTAGGGTCTCTTCTGGTCTAGAAAAAATCAATCCAAGGTTTTTTCTTTGTTTGGACTTTGTTTGATATTGATTTCCTGAAAAGTCAAAAATAGGCAAAAAAATAGCAACTGGCACTGGGCACTAAGTTAATAGGTTAGTCCCAAAAAATGATATAAATTTGCTTGTAAATGAATATAAAACATGCAAGATTGATACTATGAACAATAAAAAATTATAGATACGTTGGAGACGTATCAACCATCAACCAACTAACTAGAGCAGCATGGAAGCCCCTACTGGACCTTGTGAGAAAGTTCATTCCTTCATGGCAGAGAGGTTTCATACAAAGGGCGGGCACACTGGTGCTTGTCAAAGCAGTTATCACAGCGAGACCGGTGCACCAACTTCTAATTGTGGAGGCACCGGACTGGGTGTTCGACGACATCAACAGCTGGATGCGGGCGTTCTTTTGGGCTGGCAAAGAGAAGACCAACAGGGGCCAATGTCTCGTGCTGGAGCACAATTTTTTACACGACGAGCTTTGGTGGCCTTGGGGTTAAAAATCTGAAGTTACAGGCATTGGCTCTTAGGGTTCGTTGGGAATGGTTGAGGCGCACAGACATGGACAGACCATGGCAAGGATTGGGGCTCTTGGTTGTCATTCATGTGGGTAGGAGCAACAGAGTTCTCTTTTGGAGAGATCGTTGGATACACGGCTTCTCGGTACAGGACATTGCACTATCGATCACAGAGCTGGTGGACACGAGAACCGTTAATTGAAGAACTATGGAGCAAGGTACTGACGACGAGTGCTGGATTGAGGATGTACAGACTATCATGTCCTTTCTCGGCATTGCAACTTATGCACCTAAGACATGCCATTGCTAGGGTGCAGCGAGATCACAATGCCCCGGACAGTTTCACTTGTGCCTGTGCCGCCTCGGAGGCTTACTCGGCTCGGGCAAGATACTCCCATCTTTGCCTAGGGCGAACCAGTATGCTGTAAGCACCAGCGATCTGGAGGAGCTGGGCTCCAGTGAAATGCAATATCTTTGCTTGGCTTGCTTCGCAGTACAGGTTATGGACCTCGGACCACCGGGCTAGGCATGGCCTTCAAGATTCGCCTTTGGCATGCTAGACTTGCCTATAGAACGAGGACAAGGTTGACCACATCCTTGTACAGTGCACCTATGCACAAGAGACATGGCACCGATGCTTTGATTTGCTACAAATCCCTATTCATCGTCTGATCGGAGCAGACACATTCATGGAGTGGTGGCTAGGGCAGTGGCAGATGTTCAGGAAAGAGGATAGGAGGGGCTTCTACACATTTGTCATTTGCACGACCTGGTCTCTATGGAAGTAGCTTAACGCTCGTGTTTTTAACCGAGTGCAGCAGCAGGTTGGCGCTCGAGCTCTAGCCAACACGATCCTAGAAGAAGTAAAGGAGTGGAGAGCGACACATAATGGAGTTGGCGGTTTGAACCGTTTCATGAGAGAGTAGTCTATCGTGTTTGGAGTGGGTGTACCTATGTTGATGTTCGCAACAATTTAGGCTCTTGTAATCAAACTTATTCGTTCTATAAAAATATGGTATGCAATTTGCATACTCTCGAAAAAAACCTGACCTAGGCGGGCGCCTCAAACCGGCCTCAAATGCCCGGGTTAACCGGCAGCCCTCAAATCTAGCCCAAATGTAGGGCGGATATGAGGATGTCCGTGAGCGCCCGGGTGCGTCCACCACGTCGGACCCAACAGGCCTACCCCACCACAAATCGCATCAAATCCACCCCCTCGACCTACCGGATTCATTTGCTCTCTCCTCTCTTCTTCCTCGTTCACACTAGACGTCTCATAGCTCCGCCTCCACCCTTGCTCCGTAGCCGTTCCGAGCCTCAACGCCGCCAGCACTGGCACAACAGTCCTCTCTCACGTGCTCGTCGTCGGCCCGAACACCACCGCGGTATATCCAGCAACTCTCGGGCTGCCCCTTGCGCTCTATGTGTTCGACACATTGTCCGACCCGGTTTTTTGTGTTTTATTTGTAGGGAAAGTGATGAATTTTGATGCTTCGTCGGACGAGGAGTATGGACCAATGGAGCTTGATAAAATGATTGAAGATGAGTTATTCGATTTGTCAGATTCAGACGAAGAGGTGGACATGAGCATGCAAGAGAAAATGGACCAACAGGTGCAGCACATTCTCAACCTTAAGGGCCCAATCAAAGGAATAAGAGTGATCAGTCGAGATAGGGTCTCCGAAGCACAACTACTGCACAAGGACTACTTTCCTTCGGACCCAATTTTCCTGGATGATCAATAGTTTCGTTGCTATTTTCATATGCGCAAACCATTGTTTCTGCGTATTGTGGAGGGAGTGGAGGCACATGATGACTACTTGAAGCTCACAAGGGATTGTTGTAGCCAGCTTTCTTTCTCTTCTAAGCAGAAATGCATGGATGCTCTATTTCGCAACTGTTTTCGGAGCCCTTCACTGTTTCTTATATTCCCGAAGATCTGTAACTCGGATTGGGTTAAAAAATTTAGAGGATTTTTCTCCGGAAATTATCTTTCTTGCGGTGAAATAAGGGATCCACCCGACCTACGAGGTGGCCACAAGACATCATGGCGTGCCCTGTTGTCTTGTGGGGCCCTTGGGCACCGTCCTGCATTGATACTTTTTTCCCAAAAATAAAAAATATTCCAAAAAAATCTGTAAAATTTTATCGCATTTGGACTTCATTTGATATGAATTTTATGTGAAACAAAAAACATGCAACAAACAGGAACTGACACTAGGCACTGGATCAATATGTTAGTCCAAGAAAATAATATAAATAATGCCAAAAGTATGTGGACGTAGTAAAATATTGGCATGAAACAATAAAAAAATATAGATACGACGGAGACATATCAGCATCCCCAAGCTTAATTCCCAATCGTCCTCGAGCAGGTAAATGATAAAAAAAGATATTTTTTGATGTGGAATGCTACCTAGCATAATCTTGATCAAATAATCTAATCATGGCATGAATATTATGATACGAGTGATTCAAGGCAATAGTCTATCATTTGATATAAAGACATCAATACTTAGGTATACTAACAAACAATCATGCCCCTTCAAAATAAAGAATGCTATCCCTACAAAATCATATAGCCTAGCATGCTTAGTCTTCCTCGCATAAAGTATAAATCATGAGCACCCCGGTGCCAAACCAAGCAATTGTATAATACTTTTTCTCGCTTCAGCCTTTTCAACTTCACTCAATACATGAGCGTGAGCCATGGACCGACAAAAGTATAAGAAAGTCTCACATCAATGCGGTTGATCGTTAGGCAATGGAGATGCCTTACAATCGATGTTAATGTGAGGAGTAGGGATTCCCATGCAATGGATGCACTAGAGCTATAAGTGTATGAAAGCTCCCTATGAGACTAAGTGGGTGTCCATCCAACTTGCTTGCTCATGAAGACCTCAATCATTTGAGAAAGCTCGTCATCGGAATATACAAGCCAAGTTCTATAATGTGAAATTCCCACTAGTATATGAAAGTGACAAATCATGGAGACTCTCTATATGAAGAACATGGTGCTACTTTGAAGCACAAGTGTGGTAAAATGATAGTAGTGTGCCCCCTCTCTCTTTTTCTCTCATTTTTTGTTTTCTTTTTCTCTTTTTTGATCAGCTCTTTTTGGGCTTTATTTCATTTTTTTATCCTCACAGGATGGGGCAACACTCTAGAATGCATCACACTCTTATTTACTTACAACTCGATAAAATGTGACTCTATATGAGTGCCTCTGGCAGTGTACCAGGATGTGAAATGATCTAGCATAGCATATATATCAATGATGAACTATGGCTTTGCCACAAATATCATGCCAGCTATATGAGCATGCAAATAAATATGACAATGAACACTGAAGTCATGTGAATAGTAACAGTGGAAGTTGCATGGTAATATATCTCCGAATGGCTATGGAAATACCATAACACTAAAAAAACACTTCTGTGATGATACGTTTTTGTCACAGTAGGTCACATTTTCTATCATGCATGTACATCCATGACGGTTTTATGACAAAGTCAAGATAGTCATACCTGTGCTGTCATAGAAGTGTTCCATGACAATACTCAAATTATCATCATGGAAGTGTCCACTTCCATGACGATAAATGACGCGTCATGGAAGTGCTTTCGTCAAGGGTAACCAACACGTGGCATCCACCATAACAGGTCGCCGTTAAGCTATCGGGTCCGATTTTGGATTCGATAACCTGTTAACAGCCAAGACCAGTGGCGATTTTCTACATGTAAAATTCTCATTGGCCTTAGGGACCACGTGTCAGCTCCGCGTTGGGACAGATGCCAACCGCCCAATGGACAGGAGGCGCCTATAATACGTTGACACATGGCAAGGCCCAACAGTGGCCCATTTAGGTTAAAAAGGTCGGCCCAGTCAAATTAGCGGGCTGGCCCATTAACGGCCTGCTTACAGAGGGCCCATCCGCAATTAAGGCCCATAGAAATAGTGTCAAATCGGCCCACCAACAGCCCATTCTAGATTTATCATCATTGCAGCCCATGGTCACTTCTGGCTCCTTAACAGTTCGCTAAGTATTTGGGCCGAATTACGGCCCAGTGTGTTTCCGGCCTGTTAAAGGTCCTGATACATTTGGGCCCATTTATTGCCCAATGTAACTTTCGGCCCATAAAAGACTGTGAAGGAATCGGGCCATATTCGGCCCGGTCTGGCATTCGGCCTATTAGCGGCCCATTGTAGATTTGGGCCACTTCGAGCCTATTGTGTTTTTTGGCCTATTAACATCGGACGAAATCCGTGAGCCATATGTGGCCCAACGTCACATCAGGCCTATTAACGACCCATATACTCGCTGATACAAATCAAGACCGCCCGCACTTCCGGCCTGGTAAAGGCCCGTGTAGTAGGTCGGCGCAATTATGGCCCGTCTGACTTTCGGCATGTGAATGACCCGCATTGTAAATGGGCCACCATGAGCTGTGATACATTTCGGCCTGCTAATGACAAGTGGGTTATTTGCCACATTTTAGGCCTAATCGTCTTTCAGCATCATAGAAGCCCCGAGTATATTTTGGCCCAATTAAGGCCCAATCTAACTTTTGGCCTATTAAAGGCCCTTGTTATATATTGGACATATTAAGCCCGCGAGATATTCCCACATGCTAATGGCCTGTTGTTACTAAGGGCCCAAATTATGTTTAGGCCTTTAACGGCCCACTATGGCAACGGGCCTATCAAAAATAAGAAAGCTTATGCTGATTTAGGCCTAGATATTTTCTGTGGGCTACATGCCGATTACGGCCCATAATCATTGTTAACCCAATTGGAATTGTGGGCCGGAGGAATGTTGGCCCGAGGCTCCTACGATGCTTACGCCCAAAAGGAGATCAATGATGCTGAATACATTAATAAGATAAACCTACACTGTACAAAAATAGCTTCATAATTTCTACGGCCTTTGGCAGCATAATAAATGATGTATCACAACAAAATAAATTACAGCCATACGACAAAAGGCCTGTTAGCATAAAATTTTACAGTCCTTGCAGATAAATGCACCATCAGATGTATAGAAGCACATATCATTTGACCTAAGTGCTAATGTTTCAGGCTGTAGAATCTAATGGAGCAGAATGACTTTCCCCCTTTTTCCGCCATTGCTCTTGAGCAACGAAGCAAATGTATGATAGTCTGGTTTCAAAACCATTCATATCTTGACGACATTTGTCAACCACTATTATTGTTTCAGAAATGACCTCCATTAGGGATTGGACTTGTATCTGGAGCACAGATATATCCCTCTATCTAGCCAGAAGATTTTGTTCAGTTGGCGATTTGGACGAGGTTACCTTGACAACCAACCCAGAATTACGTGGGAATGTGCTTTTTGCACTGTTAGTGTAGAGATACTAAGGCAGTGCAGCAAGAGGTGACATTGTGCCTATGGTAGCCTCGTCACCTTCAGGTGGTTGTGGCTGTTTAATCATTTGTTCCATAGCTTGCTAAAAGTTTGAATTTGTATATTAGTGTACCAGTTAAGTTACTAATGAGACAAAAACAAACAAAATAGCTTTCATGTTTATACATAACTTATTTTGGTGAACTACTGTAATACATTAGCATGTATTGTAGTGCTAACTACATAATAAAATCACTTTCGGAACATATGACCCTGTAGCATGCCTCTTGTATTGTCTATTTCCTCACATTTATTAACATCTAAGGTAAAGAGACATGGTTTAAAGTACGATGAACATAGTATGACATCATTCATATGACGGGCAAACAGATATCACACAAACAGGCTATTGTATTTGTTGAACCGTGACATATCTGTATTTATTACCGACATATTCTCCTATCATCTCTAGCCTTGTATAGCTTGACTCCTAGAGATATTGTAGGGTTAGTTGGCTTGTCACGCAAGACATCACCTGTATATATTGTAACAGACTCCGATGAATAAAATCGAGTTGCATCCTATAGTCTTCTACATGGTATCAGTTTTCTTCCGATCTCCATCGCTTCCGCTCTAGGCCGCCGCCGCGCCCCACGCCGCCGCCGCCTCCTCCTCTCCTGCCGTCGCTGCTTCTCCCAAGTTGCCGCCGCCGCACCTAAACCCTCATCCTCCCACGCTGCCGCTGCTGCTTCCTCTCCAAGCCGCCGCCGCCGCCGCCACCCAAACCCTAACTCTCCCACGCCGCCGCCGCTGCTTCCTTCCCAAGCCGCCGCCGCCGCTTCCCCAACCCTACCCATCTAAAACCCTAAACCCTCCTAGGTCACTGCCGCTACTTCTCCCCGCATCCACCGCCGCCACCCTCCAACCTACCCTACCGTCGCCGCTTTTTCCTAAGCCGCCGCCGCACCTTCACCATGGTTGGGTCCGCTTCCTCCCTCGACAGCTCCACCACTGTTCTCGCCTTCACTTCCGATCGCCTCAACGAACTTCACATCAAAGACCATGTCCCCGTCGTTCTCGAGCTCAACTCCCCATCCTACAACGCATGGCGCACCTACTTCGCGCTCCTTTTCCGCTCCTACCACCTCATCGATCATGTTGATGGGAGCATCGACATCCGTGACATGAAAGGTGACGATGAGTGGCTAGCCGTCGACACATGCATCATCAAGTGGCTGTTCCTCACGATCTCGCGAGGGCTCTTCGACATGGTGAACTGTCGTGACCCATCCGCGCACGTCATCTGGACGCGGCTTTGCGATCTCTTCCTCGACAATCAGCTCCAACGCCGCGTGTTCCTCCAAGGGGAGTTTTTCACCATGCAGCAAAACGATCTCACGATCGACGAGTACTGCACCAAGCTGAAGGTCCTCTCTGATGAGCTTCGCGACGTCGGCATGGTGGTCGACGACTCCGTCCTCCTCACCAACCTCCTCTGCGGCCTCCACCCCGACCTTGGCCAGTCCGCCGCCAACCTCTCCCTCACCATGTCCTCTCTTGCGAAGGCTGTCACTTACCTGCGGATGGAGGAGAAATGCCTCCGTCACTCGGCCCGGCAGGTGCCTCATGCCGCGCTCCACGTTGGCACCATCGGGGGCCCCGCCGCCCCCAAGCCGCCGCCTCGCGCAGCGGCTCCACTGCCGCCAGCCATCCCCGACCGCGGCCGCAAGAAGAAACGGGGGGGGGGGGGGTGACAGGCGAGCCCGCAACCCGAGCTTTCAGCCCCGCCAGACTGCCGCGCCCGCCGCTGCCCCGGCCTCGGCACCCCCGCCTTGGCTCACGGGGTACAACCCCTGGACCGGTGTGGTTCACGCCTACTCCATGCCCCTCCCCCTGGCACCCGCTCTGGGCCTCCTTGGCCCTCGCCCGGCCACTCATCAGGCTCTCCTGGCCGTGCCAGGTGGTTCCGGCCCCAGCGGCCCTTTGGCGTACGGCGGGCCCATGGCCTACGACGGTGCCATGCCGCCCCCCTATGGTGTCGCACCTGGCAGCTTCTCCTACGACCCGGCGCTCCTCGCCGCTCTCCACGCCACCCCTTCCCCAAGCAACTACACCGGCGGCGGGGACTAGTACATGGACATGGGCGCCGCTGCTCATATGGCGTTGCACCTCGGTATCCTCTCTCATGCCTCTCCGTACCCCTTCTTCTCTCGCATCATCGTCGGTGATGGTTCCGCCCTTCCCATCACCCACCACGGCACGTCTTCCCTCCCCCTCCCATCATCATCATTACCTCTTAACAATGTTCTTGTGTCTCCGTCCTTAATAAAAAATTTATGTTCAGTTCGTACTCTTACTCGTGAACACCTTGTTACGATTGAGTTTGACAAACATGGTTTTTCTGTTAAGGATGCTCACTCCCGAAAGGTTCTGCATCGATGTGATTCTCCCGGCAACCTCTATCCATGCGGTCCAACGACGAGCAACGGTCCCGTCGCCCTTCATGCCGATGTCTCCCTCTGGCATGCTCGTCTTGGTCATCCCGGCGCCGACGTTCTTCATAAAGTTTTGCGGACTTTTCCATTTTCATGTAATAAATCAGAGGCACACACTTGTCATGCCTGTCGCGTAGGAAAACATGTTCGTTTGCCGTTTTCATCTTCATCATCAATTGCCACTTTTCCTTTTGATGTTATTCACTGTGATGTTTGGACATCTCCCATGCCTAGCAATTCGGGTCTATCATATTACCTCGTGATTTTGGATGATTTTTCTCACTTCACTTGGACTTTTCCGATACGCCGCAAATCCGACATCGCCTCAACTCTCCATGCTTTTTACGCATATGTTGCCACCCATTTTCATCGCACCATTGCCCATCTCCAAACGGACAACAGAAAAGAATTTGATAACATCGCTATTCGCACTCTTTTATCTACTCATGGCACCATTTTTCGCCTCACATGTCCATATACATCACAGCAAAACGGTCGTGCCAAACGTGTTCTTCGCACGCTCAATGAGAGTGTTCGCACCTTGCTTTTCCATGCACACATGCCTGCCCGGTTTTGGCCCGATGCTCTTGCCACCGCCACACTTCTTCTCAACATCCGACCTTGCAAACTCCGGTGGAACTACACACCTCATCATCTCCTATTCGGGTCACCTCCGTCATATGATGATCTTCATGTTTTCGGTTGCCTTTGTTATCCTAACATCACAGCCACGACACCACATAAGCTGGTGCCTCGTTCCCTTGCCTGTGTCTTTCTTGGGTACCAACCTAACACCAAAGGCTTCCGCTTCTACGACCCGGTGTCCCATCGTGTGCTCGTGTCCGGCATGTTTATTTTGATGAGGTTGTTTTTCCTTTTCAGCAGGCATCGACGGGTTCCCCGCCATCTCCGGATGCTCCTCCTCGATGGATTCGTGGAGCCCTTGCGCTCCCTCCACCGTGTCGCTTGGGTGCGGCTGCGACCCCGTCGGACTCTTTGTCCTCGGTCACGGCCCCATCGCCCTCGGCGTCCCCCTTGCTGGCTCAGGAGGAGCCAGCTTCCTAGGCCTCGCATGCCTCTCACTACCCGGCTCAGGAGGAGCCGGCCTCCCCAGGTCCGGTGGTGCTCCCGGCCTCGCCCCCAGCCGGGCCTTCGGGGGTCTCGTCACCGACCACGGTGTCGCCCTCGGCTGGGCTCCCGATGGCGTCGTCGACCCCCTCGATGGCTCAGGAGGAGCCGACCCTCTCGGCCTCGTTGGCGCCTTCATCGCCGCCCACGGTCGGGCCCTCCGGTGCCTCTTCGGCCGCCCCTTCGGCCTCGCCGTTCGCGCCTTCTACTCCGACGCCCGTGGCCTCACCTGCCTCTTCATCGTCGTCTGAGCCGCCGGTTGTGGCTCCTCGCCGCGGTCCACGCCCGCCTCCCCTGCCGCCTCATCACTCCATGGTGACGAGTGCCAAGGCCGGGGTGTATCAGCCGAACCCGCGCTACCACAACCTCAGCGTCACGACCATCTCTCTAGTTCCGCACTTGGTGCGTTCTGCATTGAGTGATCTACATTGGACCACCGCCATGCGCGCTGAGTATGATGCTCTTGTCACCAATCGGACATGGACCCTCGTTCCTCGTCCTCCCGGGGTGAACGTCATCTCTAGCAAGTGGGTCTTTCATCATAAACTCCTTCCGGACGGTTCTCTCGACAGGTACAAGGCTCGCTGGGTTGTTCGTGGCTTTGCACAACGTGCCGGCATTGACTTCTCCGAGACTTTTTCTCCGGTTGTCAAAGCTGCCACGATCCGTGTTGTCCTCCAGCTGGCCGCCTCTCGTCACTGGCCCGTACATCAGCTCGACATCAACAACGCTTTCTTGTACGGCCATCTTCAGGAGCGGGTTCTCTGTCAGCAGCCAGCTGTGTTTGTTGACCCTCAGTGTCCGGATGACGTATGCCTATTGTCACGGTCATTATACGGCCTCAAACAGGCTCCGCGCGCGTGGTACCAGCGCATCACGGCGTTCCTCGGCCTTCACGGGTTTCGCAGCACCACGTCTGACACATCGTTGTTCGTGCTCCATTGGTCTGATCATGTGGCTATGCTCCTGCTGTACGTCGATGATATTGTCATCACTGCCTCCCGAGAGGATCTTCTTCGCGACATCATCGGTCGTCTTGGCTCTGAGTTTCGGCTGAAGGACCTAGGCGCATTGCACTTCTTCCTCGGCATTAATGTGCGACGCGATGCCTCTGGGTTCTTCCATCATCAGGGGCAGTATGCTCTTGACCTCCTGGACCGTGCTGGCATGACTGACTACAAGCCGGCCGCCACGCCAACTGAGGCCAAGCCGAAGCTCTCTACCACCGCTGGACAGCCCGCTACTGATGACGCCCTCTACCGCAGCATCGTTGGTGCTCTTCAGTACCTTACGCTCACCAGACCAGACATTCAGTTTGTGGTGCAGCAAGTCTGCTTGCACATGCACTCGCCCCGTGATGTTCACTGGTCTCTGGTTAAGCGCATTCTTCGGTACATTCACGGCACGCTGACCTACGGTCTTCGCCTCCGCGCCTCCGCCTTGACTGAGCTCATTGCTTATACTGACGCGGATTGGGCTGGCTGTCTTGACACCCGACGTTCTACGTCTGGCTATTGTGTCTTCTTCGGTGACTCTCTTGTCTCATGGTCCTCTAAACGGCAGCCTACTGTCTTCCATTCGAGTGCTGAGGCTGAGTACCGGGCTGTTGCCAACGTGGTCGCGGAGACCTGTTGGCTTCGTCACCTTCTTGGTGAGCTTCGGATTTCCCTTCCGAAGGCTACTGTGGTCTTCTGCGATAACATGTCGGCCACCTACCTCGCGGCTAATCCGGTGCAGCACAAGCGCACCAAACACATTGAGCTGGATGTTCACTTTGTGCGTGAGAAGGTTCAGTTGGGTCAGCTTCGTGTTCTTCATGTACCGACTACCCAACAGTTCGCCGACATCATGACCAAGGGGTTGCCAACTGCTGCATTCCAAGAGTTTCGTTCCAGTCTTTGCATCGCCAATGCCGACGCTTCGACTGCGGGGGGGGGGGGGGGGGAGGGGGTGTTGAACTGTGACATATCTGTATTTATTACCGACTGATTCTCCTATCATCTCTAGCCTTGTATAGCTTGACTCCTAGAGATATTGTAGGGTTAGTTGGCTTGTCACGCAAGACATCACCTGTATATATTGTAACAGACTCCGATGAATACAATCGAGTTGCATCCTATAGTCTTCTACAGTATCATTGTGTGGGCACGTGAACATCACAACTAGATTACAGATCAAAACCAAAAGAATATCCTTCCTCTCTTTTAAACCATGTAAGGTGAAATGATACATTAAGACAACTATGTATAAAAGTGAAAACAGTAAGTGACATTGGCTGCAAACCAAGCAGTTAAATGAACATGTCACAGTAACAAGCAACAAAGGTGATACATCTCCAACGTATCTATAATTTTTTATTGTTCCATGCTATCATATTATCCATTTTGGATGTTTTATATGCATTAATATCCTATTTTATATCATTTTTTTGGACTAACCTATTAACCTAGTGCCCAGTGCCAGTTGCTGTTTTTTTTCCTTGTTTTTGTCTTCTACAAAAAATCAATACCAAACGGAATGAAACTTTTAGAGGATTTTTCTTGGACCAGAAGACAACCACGAAGCTTTGGGAAGAGGCCAGAAGACCCACGAGGGGCCCACAAGCCCTAGGGGTGCGCCCCTAGGCTTGTGGGCCCCTCGCAGCTCTTCTAACCCTAATCTCTGCTCTATAAATATCCAAATATTCCCCTTACGTCAGAGGGCACACCAAAAATACTCTTCCACTGCCGCAAGCTTCTGTTCTCATGAGATCCCATCTTTGGGCCTTTTCCGGCACTCTGCCGGAGGGGGATTCAATCACAGAGGGCCTCTACACCAACCTTGCTACCCTTCCGATGATGTGTGAGTTGTTTACCACAGACCTACAGGTCCATAGCTAGTATCTAGATGGCTTCTTCTCTCTCTTTGATCTTCAATACAATGTTCTCCTCGATGTTCTTGGAGATCTATTCGATGTAATCTTCTGATGCGGTGCGTTTGTTGAGAACCGATGAATTGTGGATTTATGATCAGATTATTTATGAATATTATTTGAGTCTTCTCTGAACTCTTTTATGCATGATTAAGATAGCTTTGTATTTCTCTCCGATCTATCGATTTGGTTTGGCCAACTAGATTGGTTTTTCTTGCAATGGGAGAGGTGCTTTGTGATGGGTTCAATCTTGCGGTGTCCTCACCCAGTGACAGTAGGGGTAGCGAGGCACGTATTTTTATTGTTGCCATTAAGGATAAAAAGATGGTTTTTTTTACCATATTGATTGGATCTATCCCTCTACATCATGTCATCTTGCTTAAGGCGTTACTCCGTTCTTGTCAACTTAATACACTAGATGCATGCTGGATAGCGGTCGATGTGTGGAGTAATAGTAGTAGATGCAGGCAGGAGTCGGTCTACTTGTCACGGACATGATGCCTATATTCATGATCATCGCCTTAGATATCGTCATAACTTTGCGCATTTCTATCAATTGCTCAACAGTAATTTGTTCACCCACGGTATGTGTTCTTTCAAGAGAGAAGCCTCTAGTGAAAACTATGGCCCCTCGGGTCTATTTCTCATCATATATTTTCAGATCTATAAAACCAAAAACCCAAAAATACCTTGCTGCAATTTATTTATATTTACTTTATTTTGCCTTTTACCTATCTTTTATATCTATCTCTATTAGATCTCACTCTTGCTAGTGACTGTGAAGGGATTGACAACCCCTTTTTCGCGTTGTGTGCAAGTGTTTGTTAGTTTGTGTAGGTGCGTCTATTGGGGACTTGCTTGTACCTCGTATTGGATTGATTCCTTGGTTCTTAACTGAGGGAAATACTTATCTCTACTTTGCTACATCACCCTTTCCTCTTCAAGGAAAAAATCAACGCAAGCTCAAGAAGTAGCAGGAAGAATTTCTGGCACCGTTGCCAGGGAGGTTCTACATCAAGCCTACCAAGTACCTATCATAAACTCTCATCTCTTGCACTTACATTATTTGCCATTTGCCTCTCATTTTTCTCTCCCCCACTTCTAAAACATTTTCAGAAAAAACACAAAAATATTTGCCTTTTTATTTGCCTTTTGTTCGTATGCCTTTTTGCTCGTTTGCTATCTTCGCTTGTGTTTCCATGTGCCTTCGATTTGCTTGCATCTTTGCTTGCTAAAAATCTATTGATATGGATCCACTTAAAGTTTTCTACTTGGATCATCTTCGATCCATATGTGCTCGTGCTGAAACCCCAACTAGTTTAGTTGAGGGAAAATCATTA
Organism: Thinopyrum elongatum; assembly: GCA_011799875.1. NCBI lineage: Eukaryota > Viridiplantae > Streptophyta > Magnoliopsida > Poales > Poaceae > Thinopyrum > Thinopyrum elongatum. Next base: position 339,110,350 of record CM022302.1, read on the forward strand.
GATGAGCATGCTCATTTTGTGCATCACCGTTTGTCTGAAAAAGGGGACCCTTATGGAATCAAATAAATTGTTTGCTATGCTATGCTTGGAATCTTTGTGAAATTTATGATTTTACTTGTTGTTCGGAGAACCCTAAAAAACACATTCCCTACCTATGTGAGTTTAATGATAATGAAATCCTATCTTCTTATGCCAAAGGTGTTTATAGTTACTATGATATCAAAAAATTGAAGAATTTGTTGCTTTTAAGGGTGCTTATGAAGTTGCTTATTTGATTTAAAAGTATGATATTACTCTCTACAAATCTGAAAATTTTGACATACTTAAATATTGCTATGAAAACTATGCTTCTAATGCCTATTTTAAAGAATTTATTGAGAGAATGTCCGCTGCTTTGGGAGAAAATAATGATATGAATGAATCTATAGATAATTATGATTCTGTTGATTTGATTGAAATATCCCCCCTTGATGAACATGATGCTTGCTATTCTTATGGCCATGACGCCAATATTAATTATACTTATGGAGATGAACTTGCTATAGTTCCTTATGTTAAACATGAAATTATTGCTATTGCACCCACACTTGATAGCTCCTTGAATGAAAAGCATGATTGTAATGATGTTATTATAAATTCTATTAATATCAAATGTCCTAATAATATGCAAAACCCCAAGCTTGGGGATGCTAGTTTTGCTATGTCCACTACTTATTGCAATGATCATGATTGGGGTGATAATACTTCTTATGATCTTGAAAATTTATTTAAGATTCATGATAATAATGTTTGCAATAATATTGAAAGTGGGTTTGGAAGAGTGTCAACTTTAGGAAATAATGATCCCACTACTTCCGAGTATGATCAATCTTATGATTTTTTTTGATAAAAGTGGGCTTGGAGAGGTCATGACTTTATTTTATGATAATCCCACTATTTTGGAAGAGTGTCAACTTTGCATGCATGTGGATCATGAAGAGAATATTTTATGTGATAGTTATACTGTTGAATTTTATTATGATCCTACATGTAATTATTATGAGAGAGGAAAATATGGTTGTGAAATTTTCATGTTACTAAATTACCTCTCGTTATGTTGAGATTGCTATTGTTTCTTTCTTCTTCCTTGCAGATGCTAGTTTTTTCTTGTATTGATAAATCTTTTCCCTACAAAATGCCTATGCATAGGAAGTATGTTAGACTTAAACTTGTTTTTCACATGCTATATGATGCTCTCTTTGTGCTTCAATTTTTTGTCTTTCATGTGAGCATCATTAAAATTATCAACGCCTAGCTAAAAGGCTTTAAAGAAAAACACTTGTTGGGAGACAACCCAATATTTTTATTTTCTGTTTTTATGAAAATATACAATATTACTTCTGTAATAATTGTGTTTTAATGTTTTAATTAGTGTTTGAGCAAAGCAAGACCTTTGGGATGCTTTGGTATATCGTTGATTTGATTTTGCTGAAAAACACAAACTTTGGCGTCCAGTAACTGAATTGTTAAAATTCACTGGAGTGTGGAAAAACTCTGAATTTTTTGCACAAGATGGATATATGAATTTCCTCTATTGTACTAATTGTTCAGAATATTTGGAGTTACATAAGTATGACTAATATTCGGGTCTTACTGTTCTGTTTTTGACATATTCTATTTTTGATGTGTTGTTTGTTTATTTTGATGAATCTATGGGTAGTATCGGGGGTATAAACCAAGGAGAAGTTAGAATACAGTATATATAGCACCAATATAAAATTGGAATGAGTTCACAATAGTACCTAAAAGTGGAGATTTGTTTTCTCATACTAACGGATCTCACGAGTTTTTTTTGTTGAGTTTTGTGTTGTGAAGTTTTCAAGTTTTCGGTAAAGATTTGATGGACTATGGAATAAGGAGTGGCAAGAGCCTAAGCTTGGGGATGCCCAAGGCACCCCAAGGTAATATTCAAGGACAACCAAGCATCTAAGCTTGGGGATGCCCCGGATGGCATCCCCTAGTTTGTCTTCAATCCATCGGTAAATTTACTTGAGGCTATATTTTTATTCACCACATGATATGTGTTTTGCTTGGAGCGTCTTGTATTATATGAGTCTTTGCTTTTTAGTTTGCCACAATAATCCTTGCTGTACACACCTTTTGAGAGGGACACACATTAATCGTGAATTTATTAGAATACTCTATGTGCTTCACTTATATCTTTTGAGCTAGGTAGTTACTCTAGTGCTTCACTTATATCTTTTTAGAGCACGGCAGTGGTTTTATTTTGTATAAATTGATGAACTCTCATGCTTCACTTATATTATTTTGAGAGTCTTAAAAATAGTATGGCAATTTGCTTAGGTTATGAATTTGGTCCTAATATGATGGGTATCCAAGAGTGATATAATAAAAACTTCCATAAAGAGCATTGAATATATGAGAAGTTTGATTCCTTGCATTTGTTTTGAGATATAAAGATGGTGATATTAGAGTCATGCTAGAGAGTAATTGTGGATTAGTAGAAATACTTGTGTTAAGGTTTGTGATTCCCAAAGCATGCACGTATGGTCTATCGTTATGCGATGAAGTCAGAGCATGATTTATTTTTGATTGTCTTCCTTATGAGTGGCGGTCGGGGATGAGCGATGGTCTTTTCCTACCAATCTATCCCCCTAGGATCATGCGTATTAGTACTTTGCTTTTATGGCTAATAAATTTTTGCAATAAGTATGTGAGTTCTTTATGACTAATGTTGGGTCCATGGATTATACGCACTCTCAACCTTCCACCATTGCTAGCCTCTCTAGTACCGCGAAACTTTCACTGGTGCATTAAACTCACCATATATCCTTCCTCAAAACAATGAAAATACCTACCTATTATGGCATTTCCATAGCCATTCCGAGATATATTTCCATGCAACTTCCACCGTTCCGTTTATTATGACACATACCATCATTGTCATATTGCTTTACATGATCATGTAGATGGCATAGTATTTGTGGCTTGGCCACCGTTCATATTTTTTTATACATGTCACGCTAGATCATTGCACATCCCGGTACACCGCCGGAGGCATTCATATAGAGTCATATTTTTGTTCTAGTATTGATTTGTAATTCTTGAGTTGTAAGTAAATAAAAGTGTGACGATCATCATTATTAGAGCATTGTCCCATGTGAGGAAAGAATGATGGAGGCTATGATTCCCGCACAAGTAGGGATGAAACTCCGGACTTAGAATAAAAATAGGCCAAAGAGCCAAAAAAAGAGGCCAAAGAGCCCAAAAGAAAAAAAGAAGAAAAAAAGAAAAAAGAAAACAATGAGAGAAAAAGAGAGAAGGGACAATGTTACTATCCTTTTGCCACACTTCTGCTTCAAAAATAGCACCATGTTCTTCATGATAGAGAGTCTCCAATTTTTTCACTTTCATATACTAGTGGGAATTTTTCATTATAGAAATTGGCTTGTATATTCCAATGATGGGCTTTCTCAAATTGCCCTAGGTCTTTGTGAGCAAGCAAGTTGGATGCACGTCCACTTAGTTTTCTTTTGAGCTTTCATACACTTATAGCTCTAGTGCATCCATTGCATGGCAATCCCTACTCACTTGCATCGATATCAATTGATGGGCATCTCCATAGCCCATTAATTTGCCTAGTTGATGTGAGACTTTCTCCTTTTTGTCTGCTCCTCACGACCTCCACCATACTCTACCCCACCTATAGTGCTATATCCATGGCTCGGGCTCATGTATTGCGTGAAAGTTGAAAAAGCGTCAGAACATTAAAAGTATGAAACAAATGCTTGGCTTGTCATCGGGGTTGTACATGATAAATACTTTGTGTCATGAAGATAGAGCATGACAAGATTATATGATTATGTAGTGATAACTTTCTTTAGCCATGATATTTTGAGAAGACACGATTGCTTTATTAGTATGCTTGAAGTATTATTGTTTTTATGTCAATATTAAACTTTTGTTTTGAATCTTATGGATCTGAACATTCATGCCACAATAAGAAAAATTACATTGATAAATATGTTAGGTAGCATTTCACATCAAAAATTCTCTTTTTATCATTTATCTACTCGAGGACGAGCAGAAATTAAGCTTGGGGGTGCTTGATATGTCTTGAACGTATCTATAATTATTTATTGTTCCATGCTATTATATTATCCATCTTGGATGTTTTATATGCATTAATATGCTATTTTATATCATTTTTGGGACTAACCTATTAACCTAGTGCCAGTTGCTGTTTTTTTCTTTGTTTTTGTCTTCTACAGAAAATCAATACCAGACGGAGTCCAAACGGAACAAAACTTTTTGACGATTTTTCTTGGACCAAAAGACAACCACAAAGCTTCCGAAAGAGGCCAGAAGACCCACGAGGGGGCCACAAGCCCTTGGGGTGCACCCTAGGGGGGCGCCCCCTAGGCTTGTGGGCCCCTCGCAGCTCTCCTAACCCTAATCTCTGCTCTATAAATATCCAAATATTCCCGTTATTTCAGAGGGCACACAAAAAACACTTTTCCACCGCTGCAAGCTTCTGTTCTCGTGAGATCCCATCTTGGGGCCTTTTCCGGCACTCTGCAGGAGGGGGATTCGATCACGGAGGGTCTCTACACCAACCTTGCTGCCCTTCTGATGATGTGTGAGTAGTTTACCACAGACCTATGGGTCCATAGCTAGTAGCTAGATGGCTTCTTCTCTCTCTTTGATCTTCAATACAATGTTCTCCTCGATGTTCTTGGAGATCTGTTCGATGTACTCTTGTTTTGTGGTGCGTTTGTTGAGAACCGATGAATTGTGGATTTATGATTAGATTATTTATGAATATTATTTGAGTCTTCTCTGAACTTTTTTATGCATGATTAAGATAGCTTTGTATTTCTCTCCGATCTATCGATTTGGTTTGGCCAACTAGATTGGTTTTTCTTGCAATGGGAGAGGTGCTTTGTGATGGCTTCATTCTTGCAGTGTCCTCACCCAGTGACAGTAGGGGTAGCGGGGCATGTATTTGTATTGTTGCCATTAAGGATAAAAAGATAGGGTTTTTACCATATTGATTGGATCTATCCCTCTACATCATGTCATCTTGCTTAAGGCGTTACTCCGTTCTTGTTAACTTAATACACTAGATGCATGCTGGATAGCAGTCGATGTGTGGAGTAATAGTAGTAGATGCAGGCAGGAGTCGGTCTACTTGTCACGGACGTGATGCCTATATTCATGATCATTGCCTTAGATATCATCATAACTTTGCGCATTTCTATCAATTGCTCAACAGTAATTTGTTTACCCACCGTATGTGTTCCTTTCAAGAGAGAAGCCTCTAGTGAAAACTATGGCCCCGGGTCTATTTCTCATCATATATTTTCAGATCTATAAAACCAAAACCCCAAAAATACCTTGCTGCAATTTATTTACATTTACTTTATTTTGCCTTTTACTTATCTTTTATATCTATCTCTATCAGATCTCACTCTTGCTATTGACCGTGAAGGGATTGGCAACCCCTTTTTCACGTTGTGTGCAAGTGTTTTTTAGTTTGCGTAGGTGCATATATTGGGGACTTGCTTGTACCTCCTACTGAATTGATACCTTGGTTCTTAACTGAGGGAAATACTTATCTCTACTTTGTCGCATCACCCTTCCCTCTTCAAGGGAAAAATCAACTCAAGCTCAAGAAGTAGCAGGAAGAATTTCTGGCGTCGTTGCCGGGGAGGTTCTACATCAAGCCTACCAAGTACCTATCATAAACTCTCATCCCTTGCACTTATATTATTTGCCATTTTCCTCCCCCATTTCTAAAACGTTTTCAGAAAAACACAAAAATATTTGCCTTTTTATTCGCCCTTCTTTCGTTCATCTTTTCGCTTGCTTTTTGTTTGCTTGCGTGCTAGATTGCTTGCTTTGTCATGATATCTCAAGAAAATACCAAGTTGTGTGACTTTTCCAACAATTATAATAATGATTTTATTAGTACTCCGATTGCTCATGCCACTAGTGCGGAATCTTATGAAATTAATGCCGCTTTGTTGAATCTTGTTATGAAAGATCAATTTTCTGGTAGTCCTAATGAAGATGCTGCATCCCATCTAAATACTTTCGTTTAGTTGTGTGATATGCAAAAGAAAAAAAGATGTGGATAATGATATTGTTAAATTGAAGCTATTTCCGTTCTCACTACGAGATCGTGCTAAAACTTGGTTTTCATCTTTGCCTAAAAATAGTATTGATTCATGGAACAAGTGTAAAGATGCTTTTATTTCCAAGTATTTTCCTCCCGCTAAGATCATCTCCCATAGGTATGATATAATGAATTTTAAGCAACTTGATCATGAACATGTTGAACAATCTTGGGAGAGGATGAAATTGATGATAAGAAATTTCCCTACTCATGGCTTAAGTTTATGGATGATCATACAATTTTTTTATGCCGGATTGAATTTTACATCTAGAAATCTTTTAGATTCCGCCGCGGGAGGTACTTTTATGGAAATCACATTAGGAGAGGCTACTAAACTCCTAGATAATATTATGGCAAATTACTCTCAATGGCATACCAAAAGATCTTCTACTAGTAAAAAAGTGCATGCGATTAAAGAAATTAATACTTTGAGTGGAAAGATGGATGAACTTATGAAATTGATTGCTAGTAAGGGTGCTCCTATTGATCCTAATGATATGCATTTGTCCACTTTGATTGAAAATAATAATGAATCTATGGATGTGAATTTTGTTGGTAGGAACAATTTTGGTAATAACGCGTATAGAGGCAGTTTTAACCCTAGGTCATTTCCTAGTAATTCCTCTAATAATTATGGTAATTCCTACAACAATTCCTATGGAAATTATAATAAGATACCCTCTGATATTGAGAATAATATTAAAGATTTCATTAGTTCTCAAAAGATTTTTAATGATATGGTAGAAGAAAAATTGCTTAAGATTGATGATTTGGCTAGGAACGTTGATATAATTTCTCATGAGATTGGTTCTTTTAAGATTAGATCTATACCACCCAAGATTGATATTAATGAGTCTCTGAAAGCTATTAAAATTTCTATGAATGAAAATAGAGAGAGAACCGCTAGGATGCGTCCTAAGAGAGATTGGCTAGAAAAAGCATGTTCTTCTAGTTTTTGTGATAATAATGATGAAGATCTTAAAGTGATTGGTGTGACTCCTATTGAATATTTGTTTGATAATATAAAACTTGATAAAGATGGGACTGGAGATGAGTCAACTTTAGCTAGAAGGCATCCCAATAATTTGGAGGGTGAAGATCTTAATGAAAAAAATTGATAAAAGTGGGATTGGAGAGGTTAAAACTTTAAGTAGCGATGAACCCACTCTTTTGGATTTCAAGGGCTTTAATTATGATAATTGTTCTTTAATAGATTGTATTTCCTTGTTTTAATCCATGCTTAATTCACCTCATGCTTATAGTCAAAATAAAGCTTTTACTAAACATATCGTTGATGCTATGATGAAATCGTTTGAAGAAAAACTTGAGTTGGAAGTTTCAATCCCTAGAAAGCTTTATGATGAGTAGGAACCTACTATTAAAATTAATATTAAAGATCATGAGTGCAATGCCTTATGTGATTTGGGTGCTAGCGTTTTAACTATCCCAAAAACTTTATGTGATGTGCTAGGTTTCCATAAATTTGATGATTGTTCTTTGAATTTACATCTAGCGGATTCCACTATTAAGAAACCTATGGGAAGGACTAATGATGTTCTTATTGTTGCAAATAGGAATTATGTGCCCGTAGATTTTATTGTGCTTGATATATATTGCAATCCTACATGCCCTATTATACTTGGTAGACCTTTCCTTAGAACGATTGGTGCAATTATTGATATGAAAGAAGGAACCATTAGATTTCAATTTCCGTTAAGGAAGGGCATGGAACACTTTCCAAGAAAGAAAATTAGGTTACCATATGAATCTATTATGAGGGATACTTACGAATTGAATACCAAAGATGACAATACCTAGATCTATGCAATATGCCTAGCTAGGGGCGTTAAACAATAGCGCTTGTTGGGAGGCAACCCAATTTTTATTTTATGTCCTTTTGTTTTTGTTCCTGTTTCCCAATAAATACACAATATTCCCTCTTTAGTAATTGTGTTTTAGTGTTTTAATTAGTGTTTGAGCCAAGCAAGACCTTTAGGATGCTTTGGTATCTCATTGATTTGGTTTTGCTGAAAAACAGAAACTTTTCTGTACAGTAACAGAATTGTTAAAATTCACTAAAGCGTGAAAAAATTATGAATTGTTTACACAATATTTATATATGAATTTCCTCTATTGTCCTAATTTTTTTAGGAATTTTGGAGTTACAGAAGTATGAATAATATTCTAGTCTTTACAGACTATTCTGTTTTTGATAGATTCTGTTTTCAATGTGTTGTTTGCTTATTTTGATGAATCTATGGGTAGTATCGGGGAGTATGAACCACGGAGAAGTTATAATACAGTAGATATAACACCAATATAAAATTATAATGAGTTCACAACAGTACCTAAAAGTGGAGATTTTTTTTATCATACTAACGGATCTCACGAGTTTTTTGTTGAGTTTTGTGTTATGAAGTTTTCAAGTTTTGGGTAAAGATTTGATAGATTATGGAATAAGGAGTGGCAAGATCCTAAGCTTGGGGATGACCAAGGCACCCCAAGGTAATATTCAAGGACAACCAAGCATCTAAGCTTGGGGATGCCCCGGATGGCATCCCTTCTTTCGTCTTCAATCCATTGGTAAATTTACTTCAGGCTATATTTTTATTCACCACATGATATGTGTTTTGCTTGGAGCGTCTTGTATTAATTGAGTCTTTTATTTTTAGTTTACCACAATCATCCTTTCTTTACACACCTTTTCAGAGGGACACACATTAATCATGAATTTATTAGAATACTCTATGTGATTCACTTATATCTTTTGAGCTAGGTAGTTGCTCTAGTGCTTCACTTATATGTTTTTTAGAGCACGACGGTGGTTTTATTTTATAGAAATTGATGAACTCTCATGCTTCACTTATATCATTTTTAGAGTCTTAAAAATAGTATGCCAATTTGCTTAGGTTATGAATTTGGTCCTAATATGATGGGCATCGAAGAGGGATATAATAAAAACTTTCATAAAGAGCATTGAATATATGAGAAGTTTGATTCCTTGCATTTGTTTTGAGATATAAAGATGGTGATATTAGAGTCATGCTAGTGAGTAATTGTGGATTGGTATAAATACTTGTGTTAAGGTTTGTGATTCCCGAAGCATGCACGTATGGTCTATCGTTATGTGATGAAGTTGGAGCATGATTTATTTTGGATTGTCTTCTTTATGAGTGGCGGTCGGGGAAGAGCAATGGTCTTTTCCTACCAATCTATACCCCTAGGAGCATGTGTATTAGTACTTTGCTTTGATGGCTAATAAATTTTTGCAATAAGTATGTGAGTTCTTTATGACTAATGTTGAGTCCATGGATTATACGCACTCTCACCCTTCCACCATTGCTAGCCTCTCTAGTACCGTGCAACTTTCACCGGTGCATTAAACTCACCATATACCCTTCCTCAAAACAGCTACCATACCTACTTATTATGGCATTTCCATAGCCATTCTGAGATATATTGCCATGCAACTTCCATCGTTCCGTTTATTATGACACATACCATCATTGTCATATTGCTTTGCATGATCATGTAGTTGACATAGTATTTGTGGCTTGGCCACCGTTCATATGTTTTATACATGTCATGCTAGATCATTGCACATCCCGGTACACCGCCGGAGGCATTCATATAGAGTCATATTTTGTTCTAGAATCGAGTTGTAATTCTTGAGTTGTAAGTAAATAAAAGTGTGATGATCATCATTATTAGAGCATTGTCCCATGTGAGGAAAGGATGACGGAGGCTATGATTCCCCCACAAGTCGGGATGAGACTCCGGACTTAAAATAAAAAAGAGGCCAAAGATCCCAAAATAAAAAAAAGAGGCCAAAGAGCCCAAAAGAAAAAAAGAGAAAAAAAGAAAAAAAATGAGAGAAAAAGAGAGAAGTGACAATGTTACTATCCTTTTCCACACTTGTGCTTCAAAGTAGCACCAAGTTCTTCATGATAGAGAGTCTCCTATTTATCACTTTCATATACTAGTGGGAATTTTTCATTATAGAGCTTGGCTTGTATATTCCAATGATGGGCTTCCTCAAATTTCCCTTGGTCTTCGTGAGCAAGCAAGTTGGATGCACACCCACTAGTTTTCTTTTTGAGCTTTCATACACTTATAGCTCTAGTGCATCCATTGCATGGCAATCCCTACTCACTTGCATCGATATCAATTGATGGGCATCTCCATAGCCCATTAATTTGCCTAGCTGATGTGAGCATTTCTCCTTTTTGTCTTCTCCTCACAACCTCCACCAAACTCTATTCCACCCATAGTGCTATATCCATGGCTCACGCTCATGTATTGCATGAAAGTTGAAAGGCTTGAGAACATTAAAAGTCTGAAACAATTTCTTGGCTTGTCATTAGGGTTGTGCATGATAAATACTTTGTGTGATGAAGATAGAGCATGACAAGATTATATGATTTGTAGGGATAACTTTTTTAGCCATGATATTTTCAGAAGATATGATTGCTTTACTAGTATGCTTGCAATATTATTGTTTTTATGTCAACATTAAAGTTTTGTTTTATGGATTTGAACATTCATGCCACAAAAAGGAAAATTACATTGATAAATATGTTAGGTAGCATTCCACATCAAAAATTCTGTTTTTATCATTTACCTACTCGAGGATGAGCAGGAATTAAGCTTGGGGATGCTTGATACATCTCCAACGTATCTATAATTTTTGATTGTTCCATGCTATTATATTATCTATCTTGGATGTTTTATATGCATTTATATGCTATTTATATCATTTTTGGGACTAACCTATTAACTTAGTGCCCAGTGCCAGTTGTTGTTTTTTCCTTGTTTTTGACTTCTACAGAAAATGAATAACAAACGGAGTCCAAACGGAATAAAACTTTACGATGATTTTTCTTGGACAACAATGAAGGAAATATGCCCTAGAGGCAATAATAAAGCTATTATTTTATATTTCCTTATTCATGATGAAGGTTTATTATTCATGCTAGAATTGTATTGATCGAAAACTTAAATACATGTGTGAATACATAAACAAATACCGTGTCACTAGTAAGCCTCTACTAGGCTAGCTCGTTGATCAAAGATGGTTAAGGTTTCATGACCCTAGACATGTGTTGTCATTTGATAACGGGATCACATCATTAGGAGAATGATGTGATGGACAAGACCCATGCGTTAGCTTAGCATAATGATTGTTCAGTTTATGGCTATTGCTTTCTTCATGTCAAATACATATTCCTTTGACTATGAGATTATGCAACTCTCGGATACCGGAGGAATACCTTGTGTGCTATCAAATGTCACAATGTAATTGGGTGATCATAAAGATGCTCTACAGTTATCTCCCACTACTGCAGGATGCTGCTAACGCGACACTACAATCAGAGACCCTTTGACGAAACTGTGTGCGATGCATTAATCGCAAACGGTGATGTAAAAAGACCGTAAAAAAAGATGCAAAACATTTGCAATGGCGGAGCCATCAAACACGGTTCCGATTTTAGTTGCGTGTGCGATGCAGGGCACACGGTTAATCTAGAAGAACTGTTTGCGATGATGCAGAACAACAGAAACGGGCAGCCAGATGAGGGTGTGTGCGATATACGGCATACAGTTCACTAGGATGAACTGTGTGTGATTAGACAACACAATAGAACCGGTTCAACTGAACAAGATGTGTGTGATACGCGACAAACAGGTCCGTAATCAGAAATGTGTGCGAAGACCAATAATAACACAGACGATTGCTGCTAATAAGCCGTGTGATTTGCTCTGCCTACAGAAGAATAACATATATATATATATATATATATATATATATATAACTGAAATAAACATCCAATTACATACGTGACTATACAGATCATTCGCACACACATCAATAAACAATTGTATGCATTCTAAACTAGAAGAAACGGTCGTCTAGTCATCTACTTCTTGTGACGCTCCCACCACTTATCTGTGGCTCGATCCCTCGTCTGGGGCAGGAAGAAGACACTCCCTCATGTCAATGATCCGCATGTACATCTCGTAGCTTGTGTACGCGTCCTTGGCCGCGTACTTGACGTGTTGTTCATCCAGTCTCTCATGCCAGACATTGTGCCAGGCGTTCTTGTCCTTCTTGCTCTCATCCTTCATCTTCATGTAGTAGGGGTCGATGATGGCCGAGGCGAGGTCAACCAGGGAGTTCTTTTTTTTGTTGTCGCTGCCCCAGACCTTGTAGTGGTCCTGGATGTTGCCAAGATTCTGACATTTCAAGCCCGAAACCTTGAGCGCTTTTAAATCGTTGGTGGTGTCCACCGTAGCGAAACTATAGTCGGAGCTGTTGATAAACCTGGAGAAACGCTCGCAAGGCCTTGTGGCCAGGTGGTAGTGGTAGATGAGGACGCCATGTCGCACACACAACTGGGCGATGGCAACCTTCTGATCGTGCCCGGCACGAGCAATGGTGTACTCGAGGTCGAAGCCGACCACTTGGTACTTGTCCTCGGCAAGCAACTGCTCCATAGTTTGGATGGAGCTCTCCACCGAGACCGGATCGTTCGTGTACACCATCGAGAGGGCCTTCCCCCTCATGTGGGTGTCCACTACGTGATGTGTGGTGAACTGCCCACCGTTGTCGTCGTCGACCGCTGGGAGCCCCATTGGAGCCACGGGGAGTGCCATTGGAACCGCTGGATGTCCTCTCTGTATGTGTCGTCGTGGGTGTGCTTATTGTCTCATGTGGCGCAAGATATGAAGGTAAATGGCCGCAGGAATAAATGGGGGCCGGGCGGCCTGGATTCTCGGTGTGTCCGCATGGCAGTTTTTGCAGCGGGTAACTGCATCGTCGCGCCGCGCCCGACGCAACCGCATGCACACGAACGTGCGTGATCGTGCGCCGGCCCCAAACACTGGCAGCGCGCGTGGAGGGACGAGGGCAGAGCGCCCGGCGGGACACAAGAGCAGAGTGCGCGTGGCGGGACGCAAGCAGAGCGCGCCGCAGCCGCCTCAACCGCAAGCAACCACGAGAGGGCCTTCCCCCTCACGTGGGTGTCCACTACGTGATGCGTGGTGAACTGTCTGCCGTTGTCGCTGTCGACCGCTGGGAGCGCCATTGGAGCCAAGGGGAGCACCATTGGAACCGCTGGATGTCCTCTCTGTATGTGTCATTGTGGGTATGCTTATTGTCTCTTGTGGCACGAGAGATGAAGGTAAATGGCCGAAGGAATAAATGGGGGCCGGGCGGCCTGGATTCTCGGCGCGTCTGCATGGCAGTTTTTGCAGCGGGTAACTGCATCGTCGCGCCACGCCCGGCGCAACCGCATGCACACGAACATGTGTGATCGTGCGCCGACCCCAAACACTGGCAGCGCGCGTGGAGGGACGAGGGCAGAGCGCCCAGCGGGACGCGAGAGCAGAGCGCACGCGGCGGGATGCGAGCAGAGCGTGCCGCGGCCGCCTCAACCGCAAGCAACCACACGCATAGAGCAGTTGAACACGCAGGAAATGGTCGTCTACAAGCTGGCCGACAGTTGCGTCGCTGCGTAAAGAGCGGCCGTGTGCTACTACCGCCATCTTGGTCTATTAGTCCCCTTTATATTCTGTGCCATATTTTGACCTTAAATTTAACCAACAAAATGTTAATGCATGTTACAAAAATTATATAATTGGAAACTATGTTCAAATACGAATCCAACGATATAATCTTTGGCGGCATGCATTCGTATTTTATTAGTTAAATCCTACTTATAAACTAGGATGGGGGTATAGTAGGTAATTAAATCGCAAGCATTTTTTTATTAACCATATGTGTACGTGTCCTTTCGTCCTCCTCTCGCATGTCTTGTCACCCCGCTGCCGCAGACGGCTTCGAGCGCAAGCTTGAGCAGTGCGCGGGGGCATTCTTTTGGCCAAACGGTGGTGAGCCCGTTCCCGCGCAACCGCGCAGGTTCCTGCCCGACTCGGTGAAATCCCCCAAAATCCCAATGCTTACCAGCCTACTATATAAACCCTCACGGCCGGCGAGTCCTGAGTCGCATTTTCCCCTCCCTCCCTGTAGCTTATCTCATCTGCTTCTCCCACAATCGCCAATGGCACCGGTCCGTCATCGTCGCTCAGCCACTCCGCCGTCATCAGAGGACAGCTCCAGCTGGGAGGCTACACCACGGCGGCGGCGCAGTCCCCGGCGTAGTGTAGTGCGCGTGGCGTCCCTGTTGGGTGTGCACGGAACACCCACCACACGCTCCGCCGCCGCTGCCCGTCGCCAGCTGTTGCCGGCCGCCGTTGCCGCCACACCACCATCGAAAGCCAAGGCCATCGCCCGCTCCGCCGCTGCGGCCCGAAGGCGGGAGGTGGCCGTCGTGGCCGCCACCCCACTGCTGGCCACCGTGGCCATCACCCGCTCCGCCACCGCGGCCCGAAGGCATGAGGTGGTGGTCATGGCCGCCACCCCATCGTCGGCCGCCGTGGCTGCCAGTCCACCGTCGACCGCCGGGATCATCACCCGCTCCGCCACTGCCGCCCGAAGGCGGGAGGCGGAGGTGGAGGCCCGCACGTGCGTTAGTGACCTTGCGCGCTACATTGAGTTCCTGCGGGAGGAGGAGGAGCGCCTCGTCGAGCACGCAAAGAGCCTTACTGCAGCCGGGGCCGCAGCACACGCCGACGCAGAGGCGAGGAATCAGGAGATCTACGAGCAGTCTCGCCGCTTCGAGAGGGGTCGTCTGGAGCGGCAGAGGGCGTTCGAGGTGAGCGTCGCTGAAGGTGCAGCAGCGGCAGGCACCGTATTGCAGTTGTCCAGCTTGTCGGTAGGCTCCTCCTCCTCTTCCTCTTACTGAGCGCGCTCGGCAGAGGAGAGGCTGCCAGAAGTACTACAAAGCCCCTCCGTAGTAGTAGTATTTAGGGGCTATTTTGTTCAGTTCATCTGACTATAGATGTGGTGGAACTGTACAACGTACTTAAAATTAGCTAGTATATATAGTTGAACTAGCTATTTCTGTACGTGGTTGGCAACAATTGGGGAAAAGTTTGGTCGGTTCAGCTGTCGAGTTGAACTGTTTGTATAAAGAATGACTGCTTAATCTATGAATGAAATCTTTGCTTAATTACTGAATTTTAGTTGCAAAAATTAGATAGTGCTAGTGATTTTTAGCTGCATATTTTGACAAATCGCAGTGTTACAAGGTTGACAAATGGCAATGTTACTAGATCAACAAATGTTAATCTTTCCAGTTTGAAAAATGGCCATATACCCAATATGACAGATGCAAATCTTACCAAATTGTCTGTACGTGGTTGCACACGGGTCATCCGAAAAAACCGTTTGCGTTGAAGGGAGGTACAAATCCTGTTTGCCAGATTTTCTCTTGGCTTAGCGCCAAAGTCTCGCTTTGCATACCTTATTCAATCTGAACCATTTGCGTTGAAGAGATGCACAAATCCTGCGCGACGAATTTTCCCTTGGCTTACTGCGGAAGACCATAGCTCTCACTTTGCATACAGGTGTTCTATCTAAAACGTTTGCGATGAAGAGCTACACAAATCCTGCTTGGCACATTTTCCCTTGGCTTACTGGGGAAGCTGTCGGTTTACATACGGGTGTTCTATCTAAAACGTTCGCTATCAAGAACTGCACAAATCCTGCTCGGCACATTTTCGCTAGGCTTCCTGGGGAAGCTGTCGGTTTGCATACGGGTGTTCTAACTAAAACGTTTGCGATGAGTGTTTGATATTTAAAAACCGTATTAAGCTGCGGCTTGGGCGCCATTAATGGAGAGGATGTGAGCAAGGCGGGTGGCTAATGTCTACTACACAACTTTATTCTTGTAGACTCGTGTTGGGCCTCCAAGCGCAGAGTTTTGTACGACAGTAGCAATTTTCCCTCAAGTGGATGACCTAAGGTTTATCAATCCGTGGGAGGCGTAGGATGAAGATGGTCTCTCTCAAACAACCCTGCAACCAAATAATAAAAAGTCTCTTGTGTCCCCAACACACAAAATACAATGGTAATTTGTATAGGTGCACTAGTTCGGCGAAGAGATGGTGATACAAGCGTAGTAATGATAGTAGATATTGATTTTTGTAATAGGAACAATAAAAAACAGCAAGGTAGCAAGTAACAAAAGTGAGCACAAACGGTATTGCAATGCTTGAAAATGAGGCCTAGGGTCCGTACTTTCGCTAGTGCAATCTCTCAACAATACTAATATAATTGGATCATCTAACCATCCCTCAAAGTGCGATGAAGAATCACTCCAAGGTTCCTATCTAGCGGAGAACATAAGAAGAAATTGTTTGTAGGGTACGAAACCACCTCAAAGCTATTCTTTTCGATCAATCTATCAAGAGTTCGTACTAAGATAACACCAAATAATTTCAGATTCATAATACTCAATCCAACACAAAGAACCTCAAAGAGTGCCCCAAGATTTCTACCGGAGAAACAAGGACGAAAACATGCATCAACCCCTATGCATAGATTACCTCAATGTCACCTCGGGAATCCGCGAGTTGAGTGCCAAAACACATATCAAGTGAATCAATATGATACCCCATTGTCACCATGGGTATTCATAGCAAGACATACATCAAGTGTTATTAAATCCATAAAAGTATTCAATCCGATAAAACGAAATCTCAAAGGGAAAACTCAATTCATCACAACAAGATAGAGAGGGGAAAACACCATATGATCCAACTATATTAACAAAGCCCGCGATACATCAAGATTGTGCATCTCAAGAACACGAGAGAGAGAGAGATTAAACACATAGCTACTATTACAAACCCTCAGCCCCGAGGGTGGACTACTCCCTCCTCATCGTGGTGGTCGCCGGTATGATGAAGATGGCCACTGATGATGATCTCCCCCTCCGGCAGGGTGCAGGAACGGGGTCTAGATTGGATCTCATGGATACAGAGGCCTTGCGGTGGCGGAACTTCTGATCTAGGGTCTCTGCGAGGGCTTTTGGAATATTTGGCAATTTATAGGGCGAAGAGGTGGTGCGGGAGGCCACCGAGGTGGGCACAACCCACCGGGGCGCGCCTGGGGGCCCAGGCGCGCCCTGGTGGGTTGTGCCTCCCTCGGGGCACCCCCCAGGTGCTGCACTGGCCCATTGGATATCTTCTGGTCCATAAAAAATCCACAAAAAGTTTCGCTGCGTTTGGACTCTGTTTGGTATTGATTTTCTGCGATGTAAAAAACAAGCAAAAAAAAGCAACTGACACTGGGCACTATGTCAATAAGTTAGTCCCAAAAAATGGTATAAATTTGCTATAAAATGATTGTAAAACATCCAAGAATGATAATATAGCAGCATGAATACTTCATAAATTATAGATACGTTGGAGACGTATCAGCATCCCCAAGCTTAATTCCTACTCATCCTCGAGTAGGTAAATGATAAAAGAAATAATTTATGAAGTGTGAATGCAAGCAAAGTGCATAAGTTTGATCAATATTAATTTCAATCACTTTTCCTAGCATCATAACAGCAACTCTTTCTCATAAAACTCATCATGTTAAAGTAGCAACCAATTCACATGTTAAGGTTCAAACAATGAATTCTCTTGAAACTCAACAACCTATATTCTTAGTCACCAAACAATTGCAATTCAACTTATTCAACAGAGTCTAAGTAAGAGCTCCACATACTCAACCATCATATAGTCTTCTATGATTGCTAGCACTCACCGCATACACATGAGCAAAACGTTTCAACCGGACACATAGAAAGATAGGGGCTTATAATTTCGCCTCCCAACGTATTCACCTCAAGGGTGATGTCTACAATAATAACTCATGCTACCCATATCCAACTGGATGTATGTGCCTAGATCTTTCCTCACCACTTGATGCTTGCCAAAAGAGAAAACTAAAAAGGAATAGAGAGAAAAACTTTGACTCTTGCATGAAAGTAAATACATAAAAGTAAAAGGTAGGCCCTTCGCAGAGGGAAGCAGAGGTTGCCATGCGCTTTTTGTTTGTATGCTCAATCCCTTAGTGCAAAAGAACGTCATGTTATATTGCCCCTTATGATAGCAACCTTTATTATGCAGTCTGTCGCTTTTATTCTTTGCCATCACAAGTTCGTACAACGCTCAATTTTCTCTAACACTAAATGATCAAACACTTTTAGAAGCAATTTTTATTGCCTTATTGCACCGATGACAACTTACTTGAAGGATCTTACTCAATCCTTAGGTAGGTATGGTGGACTCTTGAAAATAAGATTTGGGTTTAAGGGTTTTTGGATGCACAAGTAGTATCTCTACTTGGTGCGGAATTTTTGGCTAGCAAAGATGGGGGGCAAGCACCACATGTTGAAGGATCTATGACAATATAACTTCTATGTGAATATGAACAAACATAAATCATTACGTTGTCTTCCTTGTCCAACGTCAACAATTTTGGCATATAATATTTTGATGGGGGCTCACAATCACAAAAGATTTCCAAGATAGTGTATTTGCATGTGAAAGTTCTCTTCCTTATAGTAATCATTCATGAATTGCTTGTATGACCAATATTGTGATTGTCAAGCTTCAAAAGATTTCACTTCCTAAACCCAATGTGAAGCTACCACTGGGCATGATATGAACATATAATTTCAACTTCATGATATTCAATTCATTCAACAATTTACTCATAGGATATAAGTGAAGCACGAGAGTAAATGACAAACTACTCCAAAAAGATATAAGTGAAGATCAAGCGAGTAGTTAAGTAAAGGGGTAGCTAATTGAGGACTCTCTCTTATTTAAAAACTTTCAGATCTAAGTATTTTATTAAAACAGCAAGTAAAACAAAACAAAATGACATTCCAAGAATAGCACAACTCAAGTGAAGAAGCAAAAACTTAGGCTCAACCGATACTAACCGATAATTGTTGATGAAGAAAGGCGGGATGCCTACCGGGCATCCCCAAGCTTAGATGCTTGAGACTTCTTGAAATATTATCTTGGGATGCCTTGGGCATCCCCAAGCTTGAGCTTTTGCGTCTCCTTAATTCCTTTTATATCACGGTTTCCCTAAATCTTAAAAACTTCATACACACAAAACTCAACAAGAACTCGTGAGATAAGTTAGTATAAACCAATGCAAAAACCTTATCATTCTCTACTGTAGAAAATCACAAAAATTATTATTCAACATTGCATACTAAATGCCTCTGCATATTTAATACTCCTATCCTCAAATAGAATCATTAAACAAGCAAACATATGCAAACATAACAGCAATCTGTCTAAACAGTACAGTCTGTAAAGAATGCAAGAGTATCAATACTTCTTTAACTAAAAAAATTATGAAAATTTACCACACTGTATAAAATTTATCATAGCTTACTGTGCAAGAAGTTTCAAAATTTTATCACATTCTGACTTTTCTCAAGAATTTTTGCAATATCGATAAACTTTCTGTTTTGAAACAGCAACTCATATACTTGCAAAATGAGCATGGTAAAGGCTATCCTTGACATTTTTATTGAAAAGAAAGATGAAAAACATTATTCTAAATAACATCAAGCAAATCCTAACAAGAAAATGACGCTCCAAGCAAAACACATATCACGTGAAGAAAAAATGTAGCTCCAAGTGAGGTTACCGATAATGTTGGAGACGAAAGAGGGGATGCCTTCCGGGGCATCCCCAAGCTTAGTTGCTTGGATCTTCCTTGAATATTACCTTGGGGTGCCTTGTGAATCCCCAAGATTAGGGTCTTGTCACTCCTTATTCTCCTCATATCGACATCTCACCCAAAACTTGAAAACTTCAATCACACAAAACTTAAAGGAACTTCGTGAGATAGTTTAGTATGATAAAGAGCAAACCATTTCACTTTGGTACAGTCAAAGACAAAATTCGTAATTTTTTCCACACAATGCCTACTGTAGAATATCATTTCCACAATTTATATTGATCAATATAAGCCATAGAAACTAGAAAACAAGCAAACTATGCATTGAAAACAGAATCTGTCAAAAACAGAACAGCCTGTAGTAATCTGTACTCCAACCATACTTATGCTACTAAAAAAATTCTGAAAAATTAGGATAACGTAGATAATTTGTATATATATCGCCTGTAAAAAATTCAGATCAAAATCACATGCCAGTGAATTTTCAAAATTCCTGGACTGAGCGAAAAAGTTTCTGTTTTTGCACAGATTCAAGTCAACTATCATCCACACTATCCCAAAGGCTTTACTTGGCACTTTATTGAAACAAAAGCAATAAAACAAGATCAATACAGTAGCCTAACCATGTGAACACACAAAAACAGTAGGTAAAAGTGTTGGGTTGTCTCCCAACAAGCGCTTTTCTTTAATGCCTTTTAGCTAGGCATGAAGATTTCAATGATGCTCACATAAAAGATAAGAATTGAAACATAAAGGGAGCATCATGAAGCATATGACTAGCACAGTTAAGTCTAACCCACTTCCTATGCATAGGGATTTTGTGAACAAACAATTTATTGGGGCAAGAATCAACTAGCATAGGAAGGCAAAATAAGCATAGCTTCAAAGCTTTCAACATAAAGAGAGGAAACTTGATATTATTGCAATATGTAAAAGCATATGTTCCCCTCTCAAAAAAAAATTTAGTAGCATCATGAATGAATTCAAAAATGTATCCATCACATAAAGCATTCTTTTCATGATCCACAAGCATAGAAATTTTATTACTCTCCACATAAGCAAATTTATTCTCATGAGTAGTAGTGGGAGCAAACTCAACAAAATAACTATCATGGGATTGAAAATTAAAATCATGATGACAAGTTTCATGGTTATAATTATTCTTTATAGCATACATGTCATCACCATAATCATCATAGATAGCAACTTTGTTTTCATAATCAATTGAAACCTCTTCCGTAATAGTGGATTCATCACTACATAAAGTTGACACTCTTCCGAACCCACTTTCATCAATATAATCATCATAAATAGGAGGCATGCTTTCATCATAGTAAATATTCTCATCAAAACTTGGGGGACTAAAAATATCATCTTCATCAAACATAGCATCCCCAATCTTATGGCTTTGCATATCATTAGCATCATGGATATTCAAATAATTTATACCAACAACATTGCAATCATGCTCATCATTCAAAGATTTTTTGTCAAACATTTTATAGAATTCTTCCTCTATCAATTGAGCACAATTTTCCTTTCCATCATTTTCACAAAATATTATAAAGATGAACAATATGATGCAACCTCAATTCCGGTTTTTTTTGTAGTTTTCTTTTTATAAACCAAACTAGTGATAAAACAAGAAACTAAAAGATTCAATTGCAAGATCTAAAGATATACCTTCAAGCACTCACCTCCTCGGCAACGGCGCCAGAAAAGAGCTTGATGTCTACTACGCAACTTTATTCTTGTAGACTCATGTTGGGCCTCCAAGCGCAGAGTTTTGTAGGACAGTATCAATTTTCCCTCAAGTGGATGACCTAAGGTTTATCAATCCATGGGAGGCGTAGGATGAAGATGGTCTCTCTCAAACAACCCTGCAACCAAATAACAAAAAGTCTCTTGTGTCCCCAACACACCAAATACAATGGTAATTTGTATAGGTGCACTACTTCGGCGAAGAGATGGTGATACAAGCGTAGTAATGATAGTAGATATTGATTTTTGTAATAGGAACAATAAAAAACAGCAAGGTAGCAAGTAAAAAAAGTGAGCACAAACGGTATTGCAATGCTTGAAAATGAGGCCTAGGGTCCGTACTTTCGCTAGTGCAATCTCTCAACAATGCTAATATAATTGGATCATATAACCATCCCTCAAAGTGCGATGAAGAATCACTCCAAGGTTCCTATCTAGCGGAGAACATAAGAAGAAATTGTTTGTAGGGTACGAAACCACCTCAAAGCTATTCTTTCCGATCAATCTATCAAGAGTTTGTACTAAGATAACACCAAATAATTTCAGATTCATAATACTCAATCCAACACAAAGAACCTCGAAGAGTGCCCCAAGATTTCTACCGGAGAAACAAGGAAGAAAACATGCATCAACCCCTATGCATAGATTACCCCAATGTCACCTCGGGAATCCGCGAGTTGAGTGCCAAAACACATATCAAGTGAATCAATATGATACCCCATTGTCACCACGGGTATTCATAGCAAGACAAACATCAAGTGTTATTAAATCCATAAAAGTATTCAATCCGATAAAACGAAATCTCAAAGGGAAAACTCAATTCATCACAACAAGATAGAGAGGGGAAAACACCATATGATCCAACTATATTAACAAAGCCTGCGATACATCAAGATTGTGCATCTCAAGAACACGAGAGAGAGATTAAACACATAGCTACTGGTACAAACCCTCAGCCCCGAGGGTGGACTACTCCCTCCTCATCGTGCTGGTCACCGGTATGATGAAGATGGCCATCGGTGATGATCTCCCCCTCCGACAGGGTGCCGGAACGGGGTCTAGATTGGATCTCATGGATACAGAGGCCTTGTGGTGGCAGAACTTCTGATCTAGGGTCTCCGCGAGGGTTTTTGGAATATTTGGCAATTTATAGGGTGAAGAGGCGGTGCGGGAGGCCACCGAGGTGGGCACAACCCACCGGGGCGCGCCTGGGAGCCCAGGCGCGCCCTGGTGGGTTGTGCCCCCCTCGGGGCACCCCCCAGGTGCTGCTCTGGCCCATTGGATGTCTTCTGGTCCATAAAAAATCCACAAAAAGTTTCGCTGCGTTTGGAGTCTGTTTGGTATTGATTTTCTGCGATGTAAAAAACAAGCAAAAAACAGCAACTGGCACTGGCACTATGTCAATAAGTTAGTCCCAAAAAATGGTATAAATTTGCTATAAAATGATTGTAAATCATCCAAGAGTGATAATATAGCAGCATGAATACTTCATAAATTATAGATATGTTGGAGACGTATCAGCGGCTATGGAAGTCAAAGGGCTCGCTTCCCAGTGAGCCTGTGCGGCGTACAGCTCGCACGCTTCCCGGTGAGCCTGCGCATTGGAGTACAGCTCACACGCCTCCCGTTTAGTCAAGCACCTGTCCGCACGGCACCTCCTAGCCATTAAAAGAGTGAGGCGTGGCGTCACGTGAATGGTTAACAGAACGCACATGATTTAAATTATACAAAATGTTTGAGATGTTAAAGTGGCAGCTATTTGTTTCAAAATGCCTTTGTTGGCTGTTATTCGAGTGCGCCTTCTCTCAAAATGGACACAAAAAATAGCACAGCATGTCGGGTGCCATTCCATGATTGCATGCCAAGTTTCATGAATTTCAGACGAGTTTTGGATTTACTAGAATTTAAAAACAAAGCATCTCAATGTTTTGCCGGCAATCAACAGTGCCCTGGTGTTTGCAATCCATTCCCATTTCTTGCATGGGACCTAAGCATACACCCAAGGACACATATTTGATTTTCAACCAATTTATATGCATTGGAGCATGTGCATGTAGTTCAAATTTGAATTATGCACATAAAATGCCTAGAAAACCCAGTTAATGTATAAAAATGTCCAAACGAACCCCAAAAAATTCCAAAATTTAACACAACACTCTTGTTGTTCTATGTTGACACTAGAAAATTTTTGAAAGCAATAAGAGGCAACGGATATCGTTTTGTCCCCAAAGGTGGCATGTTCCCTACCGAAACCATTAGGCTTGTTGTGAGAAGCTCTGGTTTGTGAGAAGCTTATACCCAAACCTGCCCCAAATGGGACAAAAAATTTACCACGGCATGTTGATGCCGCTCCATGATAGCATGCCAAGTTTCATGAATTTCAGACGAGTTTTGGATTTACTAGAATTTAAAAACCATGTATCTCAATGTTTGCGCCCGAGTTATGGTGGCACGGTGTTTGACATTCATTCCCATTTCTTGCATGGGACCTAAGCATGCAACCAAGGACACATATTTGAATTTCAACCAATTTATATGCATTAGAGCATATGCCTGTAGTTCAAATTTGAATTATGCACATAAATGCATTGAAAACTCAATTAATGTATAAAAATGTCCAAATGAACCCTGAAAAATTCCAAAATTTAACACAACACTCCTGTTGTTCTATGTTGACACTAGAGAAAAAATTGAAATCAAGATAAGGCAATGGATATCGTTTCGTCCAGAAAGGTGAAACGTTCCCTACCGTAACCATGAGGCTTGTTGCGAGAAGCTCTGGTTTGTGAGAAGCTTATACCCCAACCTGCCCCAAATGGGACAATATTTTTACCACTGCACGTTGATGCCATTCCATGATAGCATGTGAAGTTTCATGAATTTCAGACGAGTTTTTGATTTACTAGAATTTTAAAACCATGTATCTCAATGTTAGCGGGCGAGCGACGGTGGCAAAGGTGTTTGACATTCATTCCCATTTCTTGCATGGGACCTAAGGTTGCAACCAAGGACACACATTTGATTTTTCAACCCGTTTATATGCACTGGAGCATGTGCATGTAGTTCAAATTTGAATTATGCACATAAACGCATAGAAAACTCAGTTAATGTATAAAAATGTCGAAGCAAACCACGAAAAATCCCAAAAAATGACACAACACTCCTGTTGTTCTACGTTGACACTAGAAATGTTTTGAAAGCAAGAAGAGGCAACCGATATTGTTTCGTCCACAAAGGTGACACGTTTCCCTACCGGAACCATGAGGCTTCTTATGGGAAGCTCTGGTTTGTGAGAAGCTTATACCATAACCTACCGCAAATGGGACAATATTTTTTACCCCAGCATGTTGATGCCATTCCATGATAGCATGCCAAGGTTCATGAATTTCAGACAAGTTTTGGATTTACTAGAATTACAAAAGCAAGCACCTCAACGTTTGCCGAAGAGCCACGGTGCCGTGGTGTTTGAAATTCATCCCCATTTCTTGCATGGGACATAAGCATCAACCCATGGACACATATATCATTTTACAAACCATTTTGGTGCACCGGAGCATGTGCATGCAGTTTAATTTTGAATTATGCACCTGAAATGCCTAGAAAACCAAGTTAATGTATAAAAATGTCCAAACGAACCCTGAATAATTCCAATTTTTTTGACGACACACCTATAGTTGCATGTTCACTGCAGATAAAAGTTCTGGCAATTCAAACACCATCCTTTGCAGCTGTGACCCCATTATGTAATTCAAATCAAGACAAAAAATCAAGTAGATCACACACAGTTTATTATCACCAACCATGTGAGATGCAGCACAAAATATCTTGGAGCATCGTCAGAGTATAGTATGCATACGGCTTATGGGAGAAGGTGCGTCGGCTACAATCCACAACCGGCGTGTCAAGCACACTAGCTCGCTCCCCAAATATCATTTCACTGTTCAATCATCGCCGGTGAAAGATGGGGACATGGACCCGCTTCGTGAGGGCAACTTCAGTGGCCCACTCCAGCGAGAGCGCGGCCGCAGCCGCCAGGCGCGTGCTAACAAGCTTCGTGAGGACAACCGCAATCTGCGACCGGGCGGCCAAGGCAGCCCAAACGGCCGCTGTTGCTTCTCAGGTGGCGTCAGCAACACCTGCCTCGGGGATAGCAACTAGCGAGAGCGACACAACAGCTATCCGTTCCGCAGTGGCGGCCTTAGCCCTGATGGAGGCCGCCCATGACCAGGTTGAGGCCACCCACGCCCAGCTCATGGCAGTCACCGCACAAATTGAACGAAGCTTCTCCGACAATGGTCGGCAACCCACGGCTGAAGAGTTGGCAATCGCCGAGAGCGTTCGAGCAGCCATCCGTTCCTGTGCGACATACCTTGCCACGACGAAGCCCGCCCAAGCCCAGATCGCGGCCGCCCACGCCCAGCTCATGGCGTCCTATTCCAAAGATATGGCAGATGCGGATGGCGAGATGCTTGCCGAGTATGGTGCGATGGATGCCATGGAGCCCCTTCCCCAGGAGATCGTCGGGCGCGAGCTAGACATGGAGGAGGCGGTGGAGATCGACGAGCACCAGCTGTAGTAGTACTCTTTGTTTTGTTTAATTAAGAGCGCCGGTCTTTAATTTGTTAGAGTAATGTTTAGGTCAGCTAGCTCTGTTTAATTGCTGAAATTGCTCGATTAAGAAGTGTGGGTGTGCTGTAGTCTCCTTTGTGTACCCAAATTATGCAATGACGTGGATGACCACTGTAACCAGGGAAATTCGAACCAAAAGTTTTCACGTTCAAACTCATCACACACGGGTTAA
This sequence comes from Thinopyrum elongatum, assembly GCA_011799875.1. Lineage (NCBI taxonomy): Eukaryota > Viridiplantae > Streptophyta > Magnoliopsida > Poales > Poaceae > Thinopyrum > Thinopyrum elongatum. The sequence continues at coordinate 339,136,693 of CM022302.1, forward strand.
GCTATATGAATCGTTTGTGATGTTCACATATCGTACACAGTGCTGAATAAGGGACCGTGTCTGATGACACTTTGCACGCCAGTTTTTTCGCTGAGCCGATTCAAAAAAGTTGGCTTCCACGGTAATATCTACCTCCCCGCCCCCTCCCACTTACCAAAAGCCACATTTCCCATGTTTTCGCCTTCCTTTCCAAGTTAAAACCTTCACTCCTTGCTTGCAGCGCCGCCTCCTCGCCGGCGACCCTCCTTCACGCTGCTCGGCCTCGCCTATCCTGGCAGGTAATCCACACCCGACCCCCATCCTCCTCCTCCTTCCACATCCGACATGCCCCGACCGTCGGCGCGACACCTTACACCCAAATCACCGAGCCCTCCACCAAATAAGGGCCGCCCTAAGCCACGGTGCACGCAGTATAGCCAGGAGCTCAAGGAGCATTTGGCAGCGGAGAAGCAAATCGCGGCCGCACACGCGGATGAGGTCGCCATGGCTGCCATTCGTGCCGACCCCCAGATCTTGGAGGAGCACCTCGCCATCGAGGCCACCGTCGACGCCTTGCGTGCCGACGCCGCGACGCGGTTGGCTGCTTTAAACAACAGTTCGTGGCATTTTCTCGAGGTCATCCTTGGTGCCTTCGATGAAGACTACGAGGTGTTTTCTCAGCGTGCACGTTCTTACCTCAACTCGAGAGCCAGGAAGTTGGTGCCCGGAGTGGCTCAGGCAACTCACCACTATGACGAGGGCACCCACGATGCGGAGGCCTCGCCCTCTTCCATGTCCAAGGAGCCAATCATCATCGATATCTCCGACGATGAGGAGTAGCTTGTCTTATTAGCTCACTATAAGGACCCATGTTCAGTTTGCTAGCTATGCCGGTTAAGCATGCTCGGTTTACCCGTTGCATGTGCTGCTCCTGCCTTTCCTTAACAAATTCTAGTGAATTGTGCTATCTACTTTTACCATGCAATCTGTTGCTCTAGTGTATATGTTCTATATGTCGTGCAATGTGGTGCTCACTTATTAATTGTTTGGTTAATTAGTTGTCATGTTCAGTTAACTATTTGGTTCAATTCTACAAATGTGATGTTCAATTCTTCAGGAGTATTGTCTTCCATGTGAGAAATAAATCAAATTTATCTTTACAAAATACATGAGAAACAAATACAATTGCTATATTTCCAAGTTGTCAAGCATGCTTGGTTTGGTTAACTGTCTGATCTTCTAGTATGTTATACATTGTGCAATGTGGTGCTCAGTTAATGTTTGGTTCATTTGTTGTGGTGTTTAGTTAACTGTTTGGTTCAATTCTGCAATGCGATGTTCAATTGTTGTGGGTGCATTCTGTTATTGTATACCATGTAAGAAATAAATCGAATTTGGCTGTACTAAATACATGAGAAACAAATACAATTGCTATATTTCCAAGTTGTTAAGCATGCTTGGTTTGGTTAACTGTCTGATCTTCTATTAGGAGTATGTTATATTGTGTAATGTGGTGCTCCGTTAATGTTTGGTTCATTTGTTGTGGTGTTTAGTTAACTGCTTGGTTCAATTCTGCAATGCGATGTCCAATTGTCATGGGTAGAATTTTGTATTGTTGTGCAAGTGAGGAATAAATCGAATTTGGCTGCACTTAATACATGAGAAACATATACAATTGCTATATTTCCTAGTTCTTAATCATGCTTGGTTTGGATAAATGGGTTTTCCATGTGGCTTGAATTATTCTGATGAATCTGCAATGTGCTTATTTTTCATCAACATATTTTACTAATAGCATGCGAACCCTCACTTAACCTGATCACTAACTACCTTATTTGTGTTGCAGGGAAACAATGGGAAGCACTGAGGTTTATAATCGAGGTTTGCACCTGCATGGTCCTTTGTCTAATAGCACATTATTGTGCAATTGCAGGAACCATTCTAATATTTAGGTTTTTAACAATTTGGTCTTGCACATGTAGGTCCTGCTGTCAGAGGTTTTGACCCACTGTTCGACCCTTTTTGCATATGGGGAAATGAGTTGTCCATGAATATAAGTCAAGTCAAGAAACTCAGAAAGATTGTTAGGATAAAGAAATTAGCGACAAAAAACAACAAGATCTTTGTCTGCACAATGAAGAAGACATCAGTTCACTACAGGATGGTACTAACTATTATACCTTGCCTTTTTTATTCCTTTGCCCCATTTCCAATATAGAGAAGATATTTATGCACATCCTTGTTTTCAGGCCTTTCCAAAGCAGTTCACTAATGATTACCTCTCAAACCACCTGTATGGTCAGGAGGCGAGGAAGGTATTCATACAACACCCATGGTTCAATATTGAAGTGTTCCTGAAGAGGATGAAGGATGGATGGTCAATCATCCACAGGCACTGGCCTAAAGTTGCAAAGACCTTCAACATCAATGAAGGCTCAGTATTCGCCTTCCGCTTCAGCAGTTTTCTAGATGAGATTCATCTGTCTATGTACCGTCTATGATGCTAATTTCGAAAGGTTATAGATGTTGCATGTGAAACTTGGTGCTGGTGCAGTTGTGTAATGGGGTAGCTGAGTGCTGAAGCTATATGATGTTGTACTCTAATGTATTTCAATTATGAAATCCTGCTTCCTTAAAATGAAAATGAAATATATTGTGTGCTTAATATGAAATGTCAATTAGATTAGTAAATAGATTATTAATAATAGGACAATTAGCCTGCTAATGGCCAATTAGCCTGCTAATTGGGTTTTCCTATTGCAAATGGTTATTGAAAAAACACCGTGGGCGATGACCTCAGGCAACGCACACAGTTTCTAGGAATAAACCATGTTGGATCAATGAACAATCACACATGACATCCTCTTGAAAGCTGTTTGCATTAGGCCACCTTGCGCAAACGTTTACCACATAAAAACTGTGTGTGATGGACAGCCTTTGCCACACATTTTCTTCTACGCACCGTGTGTGATGCATTCAGTAACGCAAACGATAAAATTGTTAATATCGTGTGCAATGGCAACGCTATCACAAATGATTTAATGGGGAAAATTGTGTTTGATGTACCTGCGAATGAAAACGTTTTCCTTGGAGTGACTGTGTGGGATGTATATACGAACGGAAACGTACTTCTTGGATTAACTGTGTGGGATGTACATACTAACGGAAACGTATTCCTTGGATTGACTGTGTGGAATGTACATACGAACGGAAACATTTAGCGGGGACTGACTGTGTGGGATGTGCTTACGATCGGAAACGATTTCGCATGTATAATTGTATTTTTTTAGCACTACTGTACGTATAACCGTATTTGATCGCTCGCCGGTCGCACACGACCTCATTTTGCCGAGCGTGTGTGCCAGGAGGGCATATCCCCGATGGTTTCTGGGTCGTGTGGGAAGGTCCCCCCTATCGCAGTCACTCACTAGGCGATGGTTCAGAACACCGTCACGGAAAGGGGTTAAAAACCGTCTGTATAGCACCTCGCTGTACCAGTGTCCGAAGGTGTTTGTTGAGTTGGCATAGATCGAGATTAGGATTTGTCACTCCGAGTATCGGAGAGGTATCTCTGGGCCCTCTCGGTAATACACATCATAAGAAGCCTTGCAAGCAAAGTGAATAATGAGTTAGTTACAGGATGATGTATTACGGAATGAGTAAAGAGACTTGCCGGTAACGAGATTGAACTAGGTATGAAGATACCGACGATCGAATCTCGGGCAAGTAACATACCGATGGACAAAGGGAATTACGTATGTTGTCATAACGGTTCGACCGATAAAGATCTTCATAGAATATGTAGGAGCCAATATGGGCATCCAGGTTCCACTATTGGTTATTGACCGGAGAGGTGTCTCGGTCATGTCTACATAGTTCTCGAACCCGTAGGGTCCGCACGCTTAAAGTTCATTGACGATATAGTGTTATACGAGTTATATGTTTTGGTGACCGAATGTTGTTTAGAGTCCCGGATGAGATCACGGACATGACGAGGAGTCTCGAAATGGTCGAGAGGTAAAGATTGATATATAGGACGATGGTATTCGGACACCGGAATAGTTTCTGAGTGCACCGGGTACTCATCGGGTCACCGGAAGGGGTCCCGGGCACCCCAGCAAGTGTATGGGCCTTATGGGCCAAAGGGGGGGACAGACCAGCCCACAAGAGGGCTGGTGCACCCCTTCCCTTGGCTGGCCGGCCCTAGGGGAAGGAAAGGGGAGGGGTGGCCCCTCCTGCCTTTCCCTCCTCAGGAGAGAAAGGAAGGGGGGGGCACCTCGTCCTTCCTTCCTCCCACACTCCAAATAAGGAAGGGGGGGCGCCACTTGGGGGAAGACCCCAAGTAGGATTCGGCCTACTTGGGGGCGCCTCCTGGCTGCTCCCTCCACCCCCACCTATATATATGTGGGAGGGGGCGCCTAGCACAAGACAGAACATTGTCTTAGCTGTGTGCGGTACCCCCTCCACCGTTTACACCCCCGGTCATATTTTCGTAGTGCTTAGGTGAAGCCCTGTAGAGATAGCTTCACCATCACCATCACCATGCCATCGTGCTGCCGAAACTCATCCACTACCTCGCCGTCTTGCTATCAAGAAGGCGGAGGACGTCATCGAGCTGAACATGTGCTGAATGCGGAGGTGCCGTACGTTCGGTGCTTGATCGGTTGGAACGCGAAGAAGTTCGACTACATCAAACACGTTGTCAAGCGCTTCCACTTACGGTCTACGAGGGTACATAGACATACTCTCCCCTCTCGTTGCTATGCATCTCCATGGATAGATCTTGCATTTTCGTAGATTTTTTTTTGTTTTCCATGCAACGTTTCCCAACAGTGGCATCTGAGCCAGGTCTATGCGTAGATGATATGCACGAGTAGAACACAAAGAGTTGTGGGCGGTGATAGTCATACTGCTTACCACCAACGTCTTATTTTGATTCGGCAGTATTGTGGGATGAAGTGGCCCGGACCAACCTTACAAGTCCACGCACATGAGACCGGTTCCACCGAGAGACATGCAACTAGTTTTGCATAGAGGTGGCTAGCGGGTGTCTGTTCCTCCTACTTTAGTTGAATCAAATTTGACTATGGCTGGTCCTTGAAGAAGGTTAAAATAGCGAACTTGATGAAACACCGTTGTGGTTTTTGCGTAGGTAAGAACGGTTCTTGCTAGAAGCCCGTAGCAGCCACGTAAAACTTGCAACAACAAAGTAGAGGACGTCTAACTTGTTTTTGCCAGGCATGTTGTGATGTGATATGGTCAAGATATGATGTGATATATGTTGATGTATGAGATGATCATGTTTTGTAATATCGACAACCGGCAGGAGCCTTAGGGTTGTCTCTTTATTGTATGAAATGCAAGCGCCATGTAATTGCTTTACTTTATCGCTATGCATTAGCAATAGTTGTAGAAGCAATAGTTGGCAAGACGACCCCGACACAATGATGGAGATCAAGGTGTCGAGCCGGTGATGATGGAGATCATGACGATGCTTTGGAGATGGAGATCAAAAGCACAAGATGATGATGGCCATATCATGTCACATATTTTGATTGCATGTGATGTTTATCCTTTATGCATCTTATTTTGCTTAGAACGGCGGTAGCATTATAAGATGATCCCTTCACTAAATTTCAAGATAAAAGTGTTCTCCCCGAGTACGCACCGTTGCCAAAGTTCGTCGTTTCGAAGTACCTCGTGATGATCGGGTGTGATAGACTCTACGTTCACATACAACGGGTGTAAGACAGTTTTGCACATGAAGAATACTTGGGTTAAACTTGATGAGCCTAGCATGTACATACATGGTCTCGGAACACTGGAGATCGAAAGGTCGAATGTGAGTCATATAGTAGATATGATCAATATAGAGATGTTCACCATTGATGACTACCCCATCTCACGTGATGCTCGGACATGGGTTAGTTGATTTGGATCACGTATCACTTAGATAACTTGAGGGATGTTTATTTAAGTGGGATTTCATTAGTAATTTGATTAATTAAACTTAATTTATCATGAACTTAGTCTTAATAGTTTTGCATATCTATGGTGTAGATCAATAGCTCGCGATATAGCTCCCCTATATTTTTGATATGTTCCTAGAGAAAACTAAGTTGAAAGATGATGGCAGTAATAATGCGGACTGGGTCCGTGATATGAGGATTATCCTCATTGCTGCATAGAAGAATTATGTCCTTGATGCACCGCTAGGTAACAGACCTGTTGCAGGAGCTGATGCAGATGTTATGAACGTTTGACAAGCTCGATATGATGACTACTTGATAGTTTAGTGCACCATGCTTTACGGCTTAGAATCGGGGCTTCAAAGACGTTTTGAATGCCATGGAACATATGAGATGTTCCAAGAGCTGAAATTGGTATTTCAGACTTATGCCCGTGTTGAGAGGTATGAGACCTCTGACCAGTAGTTTGCCTACAAGATGGAGGAGAACAGCTTAGCCAGTGAGCATGTACTCAGAATGTCTGGATACTACAATCGCTTGAATCAAGTGGGAGTTAATCTTCCAGATAAGATAGTGATTGACAGAATTCTCTAGTCACTATCACCAAGCTACTAGAACTTCGTGATGAACTATAATATGCAAGGGATGACGAAAACGATTCTCGAGCTCTTTGCGATGCTGAAATCAGCAAAGGTAGAAATCAAGAAAAGAGCATCAAGTGTTGATGGTTAATAAGACCACTAGTTTCAAGAAAAAGGGCAAGGGAAAGAAAGGGAACTTCAAAAAGAATGGCAAGCAAGTTGCCACTCCTGTGAAGAAGCCCAAAGTTGGACCCAAGCCTGAAACTGAGTGCTTCTACCGCAAAGTAAATGGTCACTAGAAGCGGAACTGCCCCAACTACTTGGCGGATAAGAAGGATGGCAAAGTGAACAAAAGTATATTTGATATACATGTTATTGATGTGTACCTTACTAGTGTTCATAGTAGCACCTGGGTATTCGATACCGGTTCAGTTGCTAAGATTAGTAACTCGAAACAGGAGTTGCAGAATAAATAGAGACTCGTTAAGTGCGAGGTGACGATGTGTGTTGGAAGTGATTCCAAGGTTGATACGATCACCATCGCACACTCCCTCTACCTTCGGGGTTAGTGTTGAACCTAAATAAATGTTATTTGGTGTTTGCGTTGAGCATGAATATGATTAGATCATGTTTATTGCAATACAGTTATTCATTTAAGTTAGAGAATAATTGTTGTTCTGTTTACATGAATAAAACCTTCTATGGTCATACACCCAATGCGAATGGTTTATTGAATCTCGATCATAGTGATACACATATTCATAATATTGATGCCAAAAGATGCAAAGTTGATAATGATAGTGCAACATACTTGTGGCACTGCCGTTTAGGTCATATTGGTGTAAAGCGCATGAAGAAACTCCATGCAGATGGACTTTTGGAGTCACTTGATTATGAATCATTTGATACTTGCGAACCTTGCCTCATGGGCAAGATGACTAAAACTCCATTCTCCGTAACAATGGAGCGAGCTAATGACTTATTGGAAATAATACATACCGATGTATGCGGTCCGATGAGTGTTGAAGCACGCAACAGGTATCGTTATTTTCTGACCTTCATAGATGATTTGAGTAGGTATGGATATATCTACTTGATGAAACAGAAGTCTGAAACATTTGAAAAGTTCAAAGAATTTCAGAGTGAAGTGGAGAATCATCGTAACAAGAAAATAAAGTTTCTACGATCTGATCGCGGAGGCGAATATTTGAGTTACGAGTTTGGCCTTCATTTAAAACAATGTGGAATTGTTTCACAACTCACGCCACCTAGAACACCACAGCGTAATGGTGTGTCCGAACGTCGTAACCATACTTTATTAGATATGGTGCGATCTATGATGTCTCTTACCGATTACCACTACCGTTTTGGGGTTATGCATTAGAGACAGCCGCATTCACATTAAATAGGGCACCGTCTAAATCCGTTGAGACGACACCGTATGAACTGTGGTTTGGCAAGAAACCTAAGATGTCGTTTCTTAAAGTTTGGGGATGCGACGCTTATGTCAAAAGGCTTCAGCCTGATAAGCTCGAACCTAAATCGAAGAAGAGCATCTTCATAGGATACCCTAAAGAAACTATTGGGTACACCTTCTACCACAGATCCAAAGGCAAGATCTTTGTTGCTAAGAATGGATCCTTTCTAGAGAAGGAGTTTCTCTTGAAAGAAGTGAGTGGGAGGAAAGTAGAACTTGATGAGGTAATTGTACCTTCTCTCGAATTGGAAAATAGCACATCAGAGAAAAACTGTTCCCATGATGCCTACACCAGCTAGATACGAAGCTAATGATGATGATCATGAAACTTCAGATCAAGTTAGTACTAAACTTCGTAGGTCGACCAGAACACGATCCGCACCAGAGTGGTACGGTAATCCTGTCCTGGAAGTCATGTTACTAGACCAAGGCGAACCTACGAACTATGAAGAAGCTATGATGAGTCCAGATTCCAACAGATGGCTTGAGGCCATGAAATCTGAGATAGGATCCATGTATGAGAACAAAGTGTGGACTTTGGTGGACTTACCCGATGATCGGCAAGCCATAGAGAATAAATGGATCTTCAAGAAGAAGACTGACGCTGATGGTAATGTTACTGTCTACAAAGCACGACTTGTCGCAAAAGATTTCTGACAAGTTCAAGGGGTTGACTACGATGAGACTTTCTCACCCGTAGCGATGCTTAAGTCTGTCTGAATCATGTTAGCAATTGCCGCATTTTATGATTATGAAATCTGGCAAATAGATGTCAAAACTGCATTCCTTAATGGATATCTTAAAGAAGAGTTGTATATGATGCAACCAGAAGGTTTTGTCGATCCTAAAAGTGCTAACAAAGTGTGCAAACTCCAGTGATCCATCTATGGACTGGTGCAAGCATCTCGGAGTTGGAATATACGCTTTGATGAGGTGATCAAAGCATATGGTTTTATACAAACTTACGGTGAAGCCTGTATTTACAAGAAAGTGAGTGGGAGCTCTGTAGCATTTCTGATATTATATGTGGATGGCATATGGTTGATTGGAAATTATATAGAATTTCTGGATAGCATAAAAGGATACTTGAATAAGAATTTTTCAATGAAAGACCTCGGTGAAGCTGCTTACATACTAGGCATCAAGATCTATAGAGATAGATCAAGACGCTTGATAAGATTTTCAATGAGTACATACCTTGACAAGATTTTGAAGGAGTTCAAAATGGATCGGTCAAAGAAGGAGTTCTAGCCTGTATTGTAAGGTGTGAAGTTGAGTAAAGACTCAAAGCCCGACCATGGCAGAAGATAGAGAGAGAATGAAAGTCATTCCCTATGCCTCAGTCATAGGTTCTATAAAGTATGCCATGCTGTGTACCAGACTTTTTGTGTGCCTTGCCATGAGTTTGGCAAGGGGGTACAATAGTGATCCAGGTGTAGATCACTGGACAACGGTAAAAAATTATCCTTAGTTACCTAAGAGGACTAAGGAAATATTTCTCGGTTATGGAGGTGATAAAGAGTTCGTCGTAAAGGGTTACGTCGATGCAAGCTTTGACGCCGATCCAGATGACTCTAAGTCTCAATCTGGATACGTATTGAAAGTGGGAGCAATTAGCTAGAGTAGCTCCATGCAGAGCATTGTAAACATAGAAATTTGCAAAATACATACGGATCTGAACATGGCAGACCCGTTGACTAAACTTCTCTCACAAGCAAAACATGATCACACTTTAGTACTCTTTGGGTGTTAATCACATGGCGATGTGAACTAGATTATTAACTCTAGTAAACTCTTTGGGTGTTGGTCACATAGTGATGTGAACTATGGGTGTTAATCACATGGCGAGGTGAACTAGATTATTGACTCTAGTGCAAGTGGGAGACTGAAGGAAATATGCCCTAGAGGCAATAATAAAGTTGTTATTTTATATTTCCTTATTCATGATGAAGGTTTATTATTCATGCTAGAATTGTATTGATCGAAAACTTAAATACATGTGTGAATACATAAACAAATACCGTGTCCCTAGTAAGCCACTTCTAGACTAGCTCGTTGATCAAATATGGTCAAGGTTTCCTAACAATAGACATGTGCTGTCATTTGATAACGGGATCACATCATTAGGAGAATGATGTGATGGACAAGACCCATCCGTTAGCTTAGCATAATGATCGTTCAGTTTATTGCTATTGCTTTCTTCATGTCAAATACATATTCCTTCGACTATGAGATTATGCAACTCCCGGATACCGGAGGAATACCTTGTGTGCTATCAAATGTCACAACGTAACTGGGTGATCATAAAGATGCTCTACAGGTATCTCCGAAGGTGTTTGTTGAGTTGGCATAGATCGAGATTAGGATTTGTCACTCCGAGTATTGGAGAGGTATCTCTGGGCCCTCTCGGTAATACACATCATAAGAAGCCTTGCAAGCAAAGTGACTAATGAGTTAGTTACATGATGATGTATTACGGAATGAGTAAAGAGACTTGCCGGTAACGAGATTGAACTAGGTATGAAGATACCGACGATCGAATCTCGGGCAAGTAACATACCGATGGACAAAGGGAATTGCGTATGTTGTCATAACGGTTCGACTGATAAAGATCTTCATAGAATATGTAGGAGCCAATATGAGCATCCAGGTTCCACTATTGGTTATTGACTGGAGAGGTGTCTCGGTCATGTCTACATAGTTCCTGAACCCGTAGGGTCTGCACGCTTAACGTTCGTTGACGATATAGTGTTATATGAGTTATATTTTGTCGGTGCAACAAACCCTGGGCCTGTTGCCCAGACTGTGCACACGCACGAGAACAAGATTACAACACCAAGGCTATGTCAAGATACAAGAGACCAAGATCTTCGAAGAACCAGCATGCTGATTAATAAGGCCAAGTCCAAGACAGAGAAGCGAGACACCACCGGGAGAAAAGCCTCCCTTGCCGGGCAGGCGGACCTAGCAAAGACAAGGGCTCCCCCGGAAGAAAGCATTCAAGACGTCCCGGCAGGGCCTGCTGGGACTCACGAGGGCAAAGACACCTCACCAAGCCATTTCACCATGACCCACATCATTGATCAATGCGGTGTCAAGCCACAAACTGACTAAGTGGCAGCCATTCGCCACATGGCAGCCTCTTTCTACAGGAAATACCTACAGATGACACCAGTCCTGCGGCGTGTCAAGCAAGCAGGCATGGAGCTGGCAAGATGAGCCCAGCAAGGCTTGCCGGGCGAGCAACGATGTGACGTTGAGCGGTGCATTTAATGCACTCTGTCAGCCTGCAGAATTAGGTATGATAGCACTGTTTGCTCTCTTATCAGTGCATAATGACTGTTTTGCCACTATGGTGACCCCTTAACCTATAAAAGGAGGCCCATGGCAACCGAAGCAAGGGTTGGAAAGTTGAACATCCCCACGCTCGTACGAGCATAGTCACTGCCTTCCCAGGGCGAGCCTGCCAGGAAAGTGTACTACGCTCCACCACCACTTTTCCACCATCAATCCACCAAAGCAGGAGTAGGGTTTTACACCTCGCGGCGGCCCGAACCTAGGTAAAATTGCCCGTGTGATCTCTGCCATGCTGCCCCACATTGTTCTGCTCTTTGTGCAACGCGACATCCCCCTGCCGAACCAGCAAGGGGCCCCTTGGCCCCATAGGTGGTCGTGGTTTCCCGCGACATCTTTGGCGCACCAGGTAGGGGGATCGCTTGCGCGAACCTGAAAGCGTGTGCAGCGCGTCATCTTCATCACCATCTTCGTCTTTGACGGCGCCATCGGCAATGGCGTCCCAGAAGAAGCCCGGTGCTGCTGCTCACCCATCCACCTCGAAGGCGCCGTGCCCGCAGCCACCAATGCTGCGGGGGACGTGGAGGCGCACGAGAGTGTGGACGCCGCTGGGGCTGTGGTCGCGGTAGGCGGCACCATCACCACTTCCCCTGCGGTCGAAGCAGGAGCAGGAGACGCAAGAGGAGAGCAACATCAGCAACACCCCGATGGCCACGCTCCACGAGGTACGGGTGAAGGGGCTACTCCATCCACACTCCTTCCCCTCGCCGACGGGCACAGCCACAGCAATGGCGCTCGGTCCGGGGCGAATCGCCACCCTCCGGCTGCCCCCACCACCGGGGCGGCCACAGCGCGTGCACCTCTCCCGGGATGAGTCGACCAGGCTGCTGCGCCTAGTGGAGCTGCTAACCCTAAAGCTCCATCACCGCGCCACCATGCCATCCAGGTGGCCGCCCCGCAACAGCGGGGATGTGATACGGTCACTGCTGGACCCATTAGGAGCCAAGCGATGGCGCGATCTGCGTGATCATCGCCCATACCAAGTACTGTACGGAGGCCATGGCGCGGGCTCAACTGCTGCTGAGGTTTCCGCCAGTGGCCGAGCAGATGGATGAATGGCGTGCCACCATCCAGAGCCTGCTTGGCTTCGCCGAGGCTGGGGGCTCGCAGCGAGCTGGCCCGCCACGGCCTCCCCAAACGACGACAATGGCCCGTGCTGCTGGTCGTACGGAAGGGGCCACCCCCACGGTACAATCCCCGCCACGGCAGCTAGCGCGGGCGCAGCGGAATCAAGAACCTGATGGCGTCTCGACGGCCTCTTCTGACCCTCGAGCGCGTCCAGGCCGGCAGTGTGCCCCGGAGGACAGGCGGAGGGGAGACGCGCGCATTGACGTTGAGCAACGCCGCGATGCCCACCACCGGGCCAATGGGTGTAACGGTACCGACGTCGACGAGCCTGCACTCGATACTGGCGGGTACCTACCTTTCGAGGTTGGGTGCCCTGCCTTTACTCGTGAGCTGCGGCAAGTCCGTTAGCCATCCGTCCGCATGTTCAAGCCAGAGATACCCGAGAAGTACGATGGGAGGCTGAACCCGGCAGAGTTTCTGAGCATCTACACCATCATTGTTCAAGTTGCCAGGGGAAGAGATGAGAAGGTATTCGCCAACTACTTCCCTTTGGCTCTCAAGTCCAATGTGAGGTCTTGGCTGATGCACCTGCCAGAGAACTCCATTTCGTCATGGGCTGATTTGTGCCATGAGTTCATTGGCGCCTTCACTGGCGGCCATCAAGAACCAGGTCGGCCCAGCGATCTGCAGCTTCTTCAGCAGAAAGAAGGAGAGACTCTCCGGAAGTATTTGCAGAGATTTAGCAGAGTCCATAGAAACATCCCAAATATCCATCCAGCAGCTGTGATAGCCGCCTTCCAGTCCAATGTGCGCAACCGGAAGATTCGTTCCAAGATGAATGTACGGTTGCCCAAGACTGTGAGGAACTTTACACCTTGGTGGATAAGTGTGCTCGGATGGAGGAGGGAAGAAAACTGCCCGGAGAGGAGGATTGCATTAATGTTGATTCAGAGGATGATGACGAGTCCACCAGTCAGAAGAAGAGCAAGAAGCGCAATAAGAAGCGCAAGGATAAGATGGTAATGTCTGTTGAAGGGTCGGGTATCCCTAGTACCGGCAAGAAGGTTAAGGCCAAAACCCCCGGCAAGGAAGCTGCCATGTGCTCTAACTGCCGGGAGGCCGCGGCCGCTGAAAAGGCCGGGAAAGGTGATGGACCGTACTGCAAGATCCATCGGACCAAGGGCCACGACCTTCAAGAGTGTTATCAGGTTGACCAGCTTGTCAAGAGACAGAAAGCAGAATATGAGAAGCGTGACAAGGAAAAGGGACAGGATGTTGCTGGCGGTAAGGGTCGTGGCGATGAAGTAAATCGCCCCGGCAGACCTCTTCGGAACAAAGGGAATCCCACCAGGGATCGAGGGAAGGAAGCCTGCAGTGATGAGAGTGATGAAGGGGATGAAGAGGAAACCAGTGAGTAGGAGTTCCAGAAGGCCACTGACGCCCTGTGCATTGACGGGGGTGCGTCCCTACACGCCTCTCACCGCCAACTCAAGCGGTGGGCGCGTGAGGTTAATGCCGTGGAACCAGCGCCAAGGGCCCGAAAACCACTCAAATGGTCATGTACGCCCATCATTTTTAGCGAAGAGGATCATCCTGACCGCACCACCGCAGTAGGATGTTTGCCGTTGTTGGTCTCTCCAACAATCCGCAACCTCAAGGTCACGAAGATGTTGGTGGACGGCGGGGCCAGGTTGAATCTGATTTCCCCAAAGGTTATCAGCAAGCTTTAGATAGCAGAGGATGAGTTAAAAGTCACCGGCACATTTCAAGGAGTTAATCCCGGCAGGAGTCATCCTAAGGGAAAGATCACGTTGCCTGTGACGTTTGGGGGAGAGCTGAACTACTGGACTGAAAAGATTGTGTTTGATGTGGTTGACCTCCCCTTGCCGTACAATGGAATCCTTGGACGCCCAGCCCTGGCTAAGTTCATGGCGGCATCCCACGATGCCTACAACATCTTGAAGATGCCAGGGCCAGTTGGAGTCATTTCCATCCCATCAGATGAGAAAGACGCAATCATTTGTGTGGACAAGATGTACCGGGACGCAGTCGCAGCAGAGGCAGCAGCAGCGGCTGTTCCCGCCAAGGAGAACAGAGGGAAGAAGAAGGATAGTAAGGGCTCCAGCAAGGAATTCGGGAAGCGCGCCTCTTCGGAGTGCGCTGCGCCTGTTGATGGCTTGCCGGAGAGTTCCAACAGCAAGAGATCCAAGGTTGCTGCTCCACAAGTGAAGAAGGTCCCGGCAGGGCTGGCTGGCGTTGATGGTACTTTCACCATCAGCGCCACCCTCGATGACAAATAGGAAAGCGCGCTCGTTGCCTTCCTGCGGGCGAATATCGATGTGTTTGCCTGGCAACCATCTGATATCCCGGTGTTCCCAGGGAGGTAATCGAGCACCACCTTGCTGTCTGCCCACATGCCCGACCTGTCAAGCAGAAAGTCCGAAAGCAGGCCTTGGAGAGGCAGCAGTTCATTACAGAGGAGATCAAGAAACTTGAGGCAGCTGGTTTGGTCAGAGGAGTGCTGCATCCAACGTGGTTAGCAAATCCAGTGGTTGTCCGGAAGGCCAATGGGAAATGAAGACTTTGCATAGACTTCACATATCTCAACAAGGCTTGCCCGAAAGACCCATTTCCCTTGCCGCGCATCGACTAGATCGTGGACTCCACTTCAGGCTGCGATTTGCTCTCCTTTTTGGATGCATATTCTGGGTATCATCAAATCTTCATGTCCAAGGAAGACGAAGAGAAAACCTCGTTCATCACCCCGTGTGGTACGTACTGTTTTATCCGCATGCCTTTCGGATTAAAGAGTGTCGGGTCTACTTTTGCAAGGGCAGTCTAGATTGGTTTTGGGCCACAGCTGCACAGAAACATTGAGGCTTATATGGATGATATTGTGGTTAAAACCAAGGACAGATCAACCCTTATCCAGGATTTGGAGGAGACATTTGCCAATTTGCGCAAGATCAACTTGAAGCTCAACCCGGGGAAGTGTGTATTTGGTGTTCCCTCCGGCAAGTTGCTTGGGTACTTTGTATCCCATCAGGGGATCGAAGCCAACCCCGATAAGATCCAAGCCATCAAACAGATCCAAGCACCAAAGATGGTCAAAGATGTAAGGCGTCTGACAGGGTGCGTTACCGCGCTAAGCAGATTCATTTCCAAGTCTGCCGAGCACGCCTTGCCGTTCTTCAAAATCTTGAAGAAGGCAGGGTCCATGAAGTGGACTCCAGAAGCAGATGCGGCTTTGCAAGAGTTGAAGGCCTACCTATCTTCTGTGCCCACCTTGGTTTCTCCCAAACTGCAAGAGCCGTTGCTGTTATACTTGGCGGCAACCAATCAAGTGGTTAGTGCAGCCTTGGTGGCGCAGCGGGAAGTGGATGAAACAGAGAGTGAGCAAAGACCGGCAGAGTCAGATAGGGATCAGGACAGAGATAAGCATGACAGCGAAGACAACCCCAAGGACACGACAAGGAAGAAAGTGGTGCAGCGCCCAGTGTACTTCGTCAGTTCCCTGCTACAGGGGGCTAGATCGAGGTACTCTGGCATGCAAAAGTTGATCTTTGGCCTCATCATGGCCTCAAGGAAACTGCGCCACTACTTCCAAGCCCATGAGATCACGGTTGTCACTCGCTTCCCGTTGCAAAGGATACTCTGGAACCCTGAGGCTACTGGCAGAATAGTGGAGTGGGCTTTGGAGTTATCCAGTTTTGGTTTAAAGTTTGAGAGCACATCAACAATCCAGAGCAGGGCATTGGCAGAGTTTATTGCAGAGTGGACGCCAACCCCTGACAAGGAAGTGCCAGAAACAGTTATCCCCGGCAAGGAGGCGCCCCAAGAATGGATCATGTATTTTGATGGTGCTTTTTCCCTACAAGGTGCAGGGGCTGGCGTGCTTCTCGTTGCTCCCTCTGGGGAACACTTGAAGTACGTCGTCCAGATGCATTTTGCCCAGGAAGAGGCAACCAACAATACAACAGAGTATGAAGGGCTCCTTGCCGGGCTCAGGATTGCCGCAGAATTGGGAATCAAGAAGCTGATCATTCGAGGAGACTCACAGCTTGTGGTGAGACAAGTCAACAAGGATTACCAAAGTCCATTGATGGAGGCATACGTTGAGGAAGTGAGAAGATTAGAGGAGCGCTTTGACGGGTTGCAAACAAAGCACATACCTCGTGCGGAAAACAGCATAGCTGATCACCTGTCAAAGTGTGCTGCCCAAAAGCTTCCTGTGGAACCAGGAACTTTTGTTCTCCATCTTACTCAGCCCTTCGTATCCCCAGCAACAATGGCCCGTAAAAGGAGAAAGCTGGACTCCGGTAAGCCTCTCCCGGTAGAGCCATCCGCTCCTGGCAGGGACCCTACCGGAAACAACTCCTCACAACCTGCCGGACCGCACCCTCCAACCGGACCCATGGTCCCTGCGAACGAGGAATGTGCCCCCGCAGTTGAGGAGGTGCCGCTAGTCCTTGTTGCCGAGCCCCAGGCTCCAACTTGGGCAAGGCACATAGTCCACTTTCTCCAAACCGGAGAACTCCCCAATGACCAAGATGAGGCTGAAAGAGTAGCCCGGAGGGCCAGTATGTACCAGTTTGTCGATGACACTCTGTACAGAAGGAGGCCCAACGGTGTGAAATTGAAGTGCATTTGCCGGGAAGAAGGGAAGGAACTGCTGGCTGAGATACACAAAGGCATGTGCGGCTCCCACATTGGATCAAGGGCGCTGGTTGGGAAAGCATTCCGGTAAGGATTCTATTGGCCCACAGCCCTCCAAGATGCGGTTGAGCTAGTCACCAAATGTGAAGCCTGTCAGTTCCATTCCAAGAAAATCCACCTGCCTGCCCAAGCTCTTCAGACAATCCCTTTATCATGGCCATTTTCGGTCTGGGGGCTCGATATCCTCGGACCTTTCCCCCGAGCGATCGGGGGCTTTGAATTCTTGTTCGTTGCTATCGACAAGTTTACAAAGTGGCCGGAAGTTGCTGCCGTGAGAAAGGTGACTGCTCAATCAGCTATCAAGTTCTTGAAAGATTTGGTGTGTCATTTTGGAATCTTGGCAAGGATCATTACCAACAACGGCACCCAATTCACGAGCCGCGCCTTCATGCAATATGTTCATGCCCTCGGAAGCAAGATCTCGTTTGCTTCTGTCGCACATCCTAGAAGCAACAGGCAAGCTGAGAGGGCGAACGCTGAAGTAATGCGGGGACTCAAAACAAGAACCTTTGATACGCTGCAGAAGCACGGCAGGCGGTGGATCGATGAGCTGCCGGTAGTTCTATGGTCCCTCAGAACGACACCAAATCGAGCTACCGGGCAGACTCCTTTTTCCCTGGTCTATGGGGCGAAAGCAGTTATCCCCACGGAACTCATTTACGGGTCGCCTCGAGTGCTTGCCTATGACGAAGTAGCGCAAGATCAGCACTGGCATGACGACGCTGTGCTACTCGAGGAGAACCATCTCCGGGCTGCTACACGTGCTGCACGCTATCAGCAAGCCCTACGTCGCTATCATAGCCGCAGGGTTCATGCCTGATGTTTTGAGGAAGGCGACCTTGTCCTTAGGCGCGTTCAGTCCGCCAAGGGTACAAACAAGTTGACGCCGAAGTGGGAAGGCCCTTACCGGGTAGTACGAGCCACCAGACCTGGCGCAGTCCGTCTGGAGACCGGAGATGGCATTCAATTGCAAAACTCATGGAATATTGAGCATTTTCGCAAGTTCTACCCATAAGGCGCGGCAGTCGGGCCCTGCCCGGCAGCCACCCTTTTGTACAGGCCTTGCCTTAGTTGCATGTAACCCCTTGTACAAAGCCAGGCGATGACCCTGAGCACCAGAGAAATAAACGAAGAGCTAGGGGCCCCCGGACCAAGTTGCATGCATGCATAAGCATTCCAAGAGCATTTGCATAAGCATTTCATGAGCATTTGCATATTCATATAGATAGGATCGCATCCTGCATCATTCTCATCTGTATAAAGCTGCAGGTTCCTGCCGACAACTCGGTTTCTGCAAGAAGATGGGGAGATGAACCAACGCTGTGATCCTTGGCGAACCAAACAGATAAGTTCTACCTCTTGTCCATAAGTGTTATGTAAGCTAAAACTTGTGCATAAGAAAACCCCGCCACTCTTCGAAACTTAGGTGCTCCCGTGCCTGGCTCGAACATTGCTTCGGCCTGGATGGTCGTAGTGGCCTTTGATGAAAAGAAGTTGGCGGGGGGCTGGTCCCTCTATTTCTTGCCGGTAGGCTCAGTTCCCCGGCAATGAAGAAAGGGTACCGGCAGGATAGCCTGCCGAGGGAAACTCGTTTATTTAAAATAAAGAGGCATTTCACCTCTGCGTGGACATATACATGCACGAGTTCCCGGCAAGGTTCATCTTTTTCATTAATATGCTGGTCATACAAGTACAAACCTTACAGAACACATACATGGACTCGAGAAATTACATTATTCGAACTAAAATTTGGCAAGTACCGGCAAGTTTAAGATTGAAAAAAGATAAGTGCCCTGTAATCTCCTCTTTTCGTTTTCCCTCCACCAGGCACTACGGTGGAAGGAGGAAAAGACGAGAAAGGGCACCCAAGCAGGAGCCCATCCCGGTCCCGTCGCAACCCACCTGGTGCAGCCTGACAAGACCGGGAGTGGCCAGGCTGCGAAGGAGGAGCGCGGGAGCAGGGCGGCGTTCCCTGGTCACCACCTCCAGGACCAGCAAGAAGCCCCGGCTTGGGCCCCGGTGGAGTCATCCACCAAAGCTCAGCCGGAAGACTGCTGGAGGGGAGGCAAAGACACCAAGGGAACATCCCTCCTAGGCTGTCACCCAAGGAGGCTGGTGATGATGGTGCCGGGGAGGGAGGGGAAGAGCGAAAAGACGAGGCGGCATGTCCTCGGTCGGAGGCGAAGGCATCCACGCCATCGTACTCTGACCTGACCTCCCACCACCCGCCTTCTCCGCCTTCCCTCGTTTTCTCTCCGTCACCATCGCCTTCGGGGAGCGCCAGGACTCCAGCTCGATGCCTCCCCCGGAGAGACGGCGAGTGACCAAGACGGCCAGGGGGCTCGGGACACGCCCCTCCCCACCTTGGTGGGCAGGAAGGCGCGTCTCTCGTTGACATCATCCCCACGGCTCCCGGATGGGGCAGTGCTGGGTTTACCGATGATTCCCAGCCCTGCCTCCTGGGCACGCCCCAGAGATGCCAAGGACCCGATCGCCAAGACCACGAGCGGCGATGACCCGAGGATGGACACCGCACTACCCAACGGGCAAACAACCGTGGCAAAAGGAGCAAGCATTCCCTCACAACGGGAGAGCTTGGTATCTCCCGCACTACGAGCAGCCCGTCCATGACGCCTTCTCTGAGCATGGACCAGGATCACTCCCCGAACGCCAACACTCAACAACTCTAGGCGCAAGCTGGAGCCCGGAGCTTGGCCCCGGGCCCTTCTCTTCAACATGACCAACAAAAGGCAGAAATAGGGGAAGAAAGGATCCGGAGATGGATGGCTCGGCTCTCCCTCCGCCCCTCCTTTTATAGGCAGAGCAAGAAAGGGAGCCGCTCCCTCAACAAGCAATCGCCGCCCCTCTCCGGCAATTCAAGAAGACCGGGCCCTCGCCTTGATGCTCTCCCGCGCCACACGCCTCCGTTACCTACCCCACGCGATGCATGCCGCATACGTGGCTAAGGATAAGGGCGTGGTGGGAAGAGTGAATTGGCAGTTTCTACCCCGTGCGTTAAAGTCATTCACGGGCCATTGCAAAGATGGCCCCACCATGATTGGCTTTACACGACGCATGGGAAAACCGGAAACTGGCCCAGAATCAACATTAATGAAGAAGCAAAGAAGACTCCAAGAGATCAGCCTCTTCAGCGCCCCTGCCTGTGCACTTATTAGGACCTACCCCGATGACACCCGACAGCGCGATCGGGGCAGGCCTGGGGGCTTCTGTCGGTGCAACAAACCCTGGGCCTGTTGCCTTGACTGTGCACAGGCACGAGAACAAGATTACAACACCAAGGCCGTGTCAAGATACAAGAGACCAAGATCTTCGAAGAACCAGCATGCTGATTAAGAAGGCCAAGACCAAGACAGAGAAGCGAGACACCATCGGGAGAAAAGCCTCCCTTGCTGGGCAGGCGGACCTGGCAAGGACAAGGGCTCCCTCGGAAGAAAGCATTCAAGACGTCCCGGCAGGGCCTGTCGGGACTCACGAGGGCAAAGACACCTCACCAAGCCATCTCACCACGACCCACGTCGTTGATCAATGCGGTGTCAAGCCGCAAAGTGACTAAGTGGCAGCCATTCGCCACATGGCGGCCTCTTTCTACAGGAAATACCTACAAATGACACCTGTCCTGCGACGTGTCAAGCAAGCAGGCATGGAGCTGGCAAGATGAGCCCGGCAAGGCTTGCCGGGCGAGCAACGATGTGACGTTGAGCGGTGCATTTAATGCACTCTGTCAGCCTGCAGAATTAGGTAAGATAGCACTGTTTGCTATGTTATCAGTGCATAATGACTGTTTTGCCACTGTGGTGACCCCTTAACCTATAAAAGGAGGCTCATGGCAACCGTAGCAAGGGTTGGAAAGTTGAACATCCCCAGGCTCGTACGCGCGTAGTCACTGCCTCCCCAGGGTGAGCCTGCCGGGAAAGTGTACTACGCTCCACCACCACTTTTCCACCATCAATCCACCAAAGTAGGATTAGGGTTTTACGCCTCGCGGCAGCCTGAACCTGGGTAAAATTGCACGTGTGATCTCTGCCGTGCTGCCCCACATTCTTCTGCTCTTTGTGCAACACGACATCCCCCCTGCCGAACCAGCAAGGGGCCCCTTGGCCCCATAGGTGGCCGTGGTTTCCCGCGACATATGTTTTGGTGACCGAATGTTGTTCAGAGTCCCGGATGAGATCACGGACATGGCGAGGAGTCTCAAAATGGTCGAGAGGTAAAGATTGATATATAGGACGATGGTATTCGGACACCGGAATAGTTTTGGAGTGCACCGGGTACTCATCGGGTCACCGGAAGGGGTTCCGGGCACCCCGGCAAGTGTATGGGCCTTATGGGCCAAAGGGGGGATAGACCAGCCCACAAGGGGGCCGGTGCGCCCCTTCCCTTGGCTGGTCGGCCCTAGGGGAAGGAAAGGGGAGGGGTGGCCCCTCCTGCCTTTCCCTCCTCAGGAGAGAAAGGAATGGGGGGGGGGCACCTCCTCCTTCCTTCCTCCCGCACTCCAAATAAGGAAGCGGGGGCGCCACTTGGGGGAAGACCCCAAGTAGGATTCGGCCTACTTGGAGGCGCCTCCTGGCTGCTCGCTCCACCCCCACCTATATATATGTGGGAGGGGGGCGCCTAGCACACCCAGAACAATTGCTTAGCCGTGTGCAGCGCCCCCCTCCACCGTTTACACCCCCGGTCATATTTTTGTAGTGCTTAGGCGAAGCCCTGCAGAGATAGCTTCACCATCACCGTCACCATGTCGTCGTGCTGCCGGAACTCATCCACTACCTCGCCATCTTGCTGGATCAAGAAGGTGCAGGACGTCATTGAGCTGAACGTATGCTGAACACGGAGGTGTCGTACGTTCGGTGGTCGATCGGTTGGAACACGAAGAAGTTCGACTACATCAACCGCGTTGTCAAACGCTTCCACTTACAGTCTACGAGGGTATGTAGACACACTCTCCCATCTCATTGCTATGCATCTCCATGGATAGATCTTGCGTGTGCGTAGAAATATTTTTTGTTTTCCATGCAATGTTTCCCAACAAACAAGACACCCAGGAAGCTTCGGGAGGAGGCCAAAAGACCCACGAGGAGGCCACAAGCCCTAGGGCTCCCCTAACCCTAACTCCAACACTATAAATCCTCAAATATTCCCCTTATACCAGAGGGCACACCAAAAATACTTTTCCACCGCTGCAAGCTTCTGTTCTCGTGAGATCCCATCTTGGGGCCTTTTCCGGTACTCTGCCGGAGGGGGATTCGATCACGGAGGGCCTCTACACCAACCTTGCTGCCCTTCCGATGATGTGTGAGTAGTTTACCACAGACCTATGGGTCCATAGCTAGTAGCTAGATGGCTTCTTCTCTCTCTCTTTGATCTTCAATACAATGTTCTCCTTGATGTTCTTGGAGATCTATTCGATGTAATCTTCTTTTGATGTGCGTTTGTTGAGATCCGATGAATTGTGGATTTATGATCAGATTATCTATGAATATTATTTGAGTTTTCTCCAAACTCTTTTATGCATGATTAAGATAGCTTTGTATTTCTCTCCGATCTATCGATTTGGTTTGGCCAACTAGATTGGTTTTTCTTGCAATGGGAGAGGTGCTTTGTGATGGGTTCAATCTTGCGGTGTCCTCACCCAGTGATGGTAGGGGTAGCGAGGCACGCATTTGTATTGTTTCCATTAAGGATAAAAAGATGGGGTTTTTACCATATTTATTGGATCTATCGCTCTACATCATGTCATCTTGCTTAAGGCGTTACTCTGTTCTTATGAACTTAATACTCTAGATGCAGGCAGGAGTCGGTCGATGTGTGGAGTAATAGTAGTAGATGCAGGCAGGAGTTGGTCTACTTGTCACGGACGTGATGCCTATATTAATGATCATTGCCTTGGATATCTTCATAACTTTGCTCTTTTCTATCAATTCGTCAACAGTAATTTGTTTACCCACCGTTTGCTTTCTTCAAGAGAGAAGCCTCTAGTGAAACCTATGGCCCCGGGTCTATTTTTCGTCATATATTTTCAGATCTATAAAACCAAAAACCAAAAATACCTTGCTTCAATTTATATATATTTACTTTGTTTTGCCTTTTATTTATCTTTTATATCTATCTCTATTAGATCTCACTCTTGCAAGTGACCGTGAAGGGATTGACAACCCCTTTTTCGCGTTGTGTGCAAGTGTTTGTTAGTTTGTGCAGGTGCATATATTAAGGACTTGCTTGTACCTCCTACTGAATTGATACCTTGGTTCTTAACTGAGGGAAATACTCATCTCTACTTTGATGCATCACCCTTTCCTCTTCAAGGGAAAAATCAACGCAAGCTCAAGAAGTAGTAGGCCTCATAAGGGTATTTCAACAAATTAGAAGCAATACATGGCAACATGCTAGAAATCATATGCAATATGCAATGAATAAAGGTGTCTCATCGTAAGTGATTGATGCAGGATATACTAGAACGGTAGTTTCATGTAAGAACATGGTTAATAGATAGATGTAGTATGTACCAAAAACAGGAAGGCATGTCATATTCACAGGTATAATGTGTAAACTAAGCAGATGCAATTTACCCTAATTAGAAGCAATACAAGCTAGACACCATATGCAACATGCAACCACATATCACACTGCCAAGTTAGAGCAAGCACATGCGATGGTGGTGTAGGGTAAATGCGGTCCTCAACTACAGAGCTACGTTGAATATCTTCATCTAGACTTGTTGTTTCTTGAGAATCATGCGGGGAGGATGAAATTGCACTCTTTGTAAGAGTAGCGCATCTCATACTAACCCACGGGCATGACTATCTCATCCTAAGTGATAGATGCAGGATACACAAGAACAGTAGTTTGATGTAAGAACATGGTGTGGTAGGCAGATGTAGTATGTACCAAAAACAGGAAGGCTTGTCATATTCACATGTATAATGTGTGAGCTAAGGAGATGCAATTTAACAAATTAGAAGCAATACAAGCTAGGCACCACAAGCAACATGCAACCAGATATCACACTGCCATGTTAGAGCAGGCACCTGGGGTTGTGGAGTAGGGGAGATGAGATATGGAACTTGCACTGCAGTAGGAGTAGCAGGAGAATCTGCAGAGATCATCTCTTTCGGTTGCTCCAGAGGACCACCATCATCCCGTGCGTTCATCCTTTTAGATTTTGCCTTGTCAAGTCAAACCCACAAGAAAAAGGAATGAAATCCGCTCTTCCAAATTCGTTGATGCATGATACTGATGAACACTACTTTTATTTAAGACAACCACATTATAGGAGGATGGAATATGTATGAAAAACACTGAGCAGAAGGCATTTCAACAAATTAGAAGCAATGCAAGCTAGACACCATATGAAATATCCAACCAAAATCACTCTACCAAGTTAAAAGTGTCTCATCATAAGTGGCATTTCAACAAATTAGAGGCAGTACATGCTTGAAATGATATGCAAGATGCAACCAATATCAAACTGTCAATTTGAAGGTGTCTGATCAGAATTGATTGATGCGGGATACACAAGAAAATTAGTTTTATGTAAGAACATGGTTAATAGAAAGACGTAGTATGTACCAAAAATAGGGAGGCATGTCATATTCACAGGTATAATTTGTTAACTAAGCAGATGCAATTTACCCTAATTAGAAGCAATACAAGGTAGACACCATATGCAACATGAAACCACATATCACACTGCCAAGTTAGAGCAAGCACCAGCGATGGTGGTGTAGGGGAATTGTGGTCATCAACTATAGAGCTACGTTGACTATCTTCATCTAGCCTTGTTGTTTCTTGAGAATCATGTGGGGAGGATGACACTGCACTCTTTAAAAGATTAGCGCGTTTCAAAGTAACCCACTGGCGTGATGGTCTCATCATAAATGATCGATGAGGGATACACAAGAGCATTAATTTGATGTAAGAACATGGTTAATAGACAGATGTAGTACGTACCAAAAACAGGAAGGCATGTCATTATCAAAGGTATAATGTGTAAAGTAAGCAGATGCAATTTAACCAAATTGGAAGCAATACAAGTTAGACACCATATGCAACATGCAACCACATTTGACACCGCGAAGTTAAAGCAAGCACCTGGGATGGTTGTGTGTGGCAATTGAGATTATCAACTACATAGCTACGTTTACTGTCTCCATTTGCTGACACTGCATCCTTTAGAACTCTTAAATGCTTTGTGCTTATCCTCGAATTAGACTGGAGCGATGTCTATCTTTTCTTTTGTGAATTTGACAACAGTGCGCCAGAGTCTGAAATACACATGCATAAAAAAATAGTGTGATTATGGGTGAAGTGTGTGCACAAGTAGTACACTGTAAAAGTAGCAGGTAGCAAGTGGGTGAAAAACAAATGACGGGAGACATATGATAGCTCTACGACATGCATGGCACACGAAATTAGATTCTAGGATTTTGAAATATGAGCACAGGGATGGCTGTGAAATGTAGGTACTCCTCCAGCACACCACAAGATGTGGTCCAATGAAAATAACAGTCGACTGAAAACAAATAGGCCAGTCCATTTTTCTGCACCGTTCGATGTACAAAGAATGGGCAGATGGCCTTCATCTACCTCCAGCCAGTCAGTGTTGACGATCTTCCTCGAACGACCAACGACCACCGGCCCAGTCCCCTACCTCCGCCCTCCCCTCAACCTCACCCCACCACCGTGCTTGGCACCGCCCCCGGCCATCCCTTTAAGCCCCACCAACCTCCAGATCGGGCGCCAGCAGCTCCTGCGCCCCACACCCCTAAGATAGACACCGATGCACTGCTCCCTGGCGAACATGAGGACTAGGTGCTCCGCGCACCTCAACGGGTGATGCTTCTTTTAATTGGGAATCTACTGACCCTAAATTGAAATCTAGGCGGGCGACTGACCTCAAGCTAAGGTGAAATAGTAAATAGGGGGAAATCTTGTGCATTTAGTATCACGAAGAAGGTGCAGTAAGAAGCGGCCAACTAGTTTTTTTCATGGGATGAATATGGTGTGAGCAAAGACGTAAGATTTGCACGAATAAGGGAAGAGGAGTACCACTTTCGGCTGGCAGTGTTGTGTCCTCCTATTTTTTCGACGATCTTCTTGTGGTTCGCTAGAAACAGGATGTTGTGGAGGACGGTGGAGCCTTGGACGAACCCATGGCCAAGATGTTGAGTGTGGTGCGGTGGCCGTCTGTCGGCGGCGGGGAAGCAGATCTGAGGCAGCGAACGAAAGTGTAGCGGGAACAGCTCCGGTGCGGTGGACGGTTGCGACAGTGGAGCGGCAACAGTGAGGCGTAGGATGGCGTGGTCGAAGTTGTTTGGGTACGGTGCACATCGGCGTTGTGGAGGCAGCTCTGCCTCGGCTTCAACTGCTAAGTCCTTGAGGGTGTTGCGGTTGCGATGGACGACGATGTCGGGGTACCGGCTTCGATGTGATGGAGGAGGGCGGCAGTGGATTGGGCATGATGGGGTGGAGGACGAAGGAGGCTGGGTTTCGCGGCTGGTGGAGAGGGCGTTTTGGCGCCCACGGAGTATGAATGGGGAAACGGAGGGAGGGGAGCTAAGGGAGAACAATGTTTCGGTTTGGGACGCGCTTGTTTGAAATTTGGGGAAAGTTACAAACTTTGCCCCCATCTAAAATTTCGGACATATTGCGGGTCGGTGGTACGACAGTAATCCCAGGTGTCCCAAATAGTGGGCGGGAGCAATTTCACCCGAGCGCATGGGTGTTTAGGCGCCCATGGTGTATGAATGTTTTTCGGAGGCGGTTGACTGGC
This sequence comes from Thinopyrum elongatum, assembly GCA_011799875.1. NCBI lineage: Eukaryota > Viridiplantae > Streptophyta > Magnoliopsida > Poales > Poaceae > Thinopyrum > Thinopyrum elongatum. The sequence goes on from CM022302.1 coordinate 339,163,627, forward strand.
GTCTTGGTGAAGTTACAAACCTACCCCGGTTTAGACCATTGGACATCGGGCCGATAGGCTACACGGGTCAGAATTAGGACAGTAATTTCCTACCACCAAACATTGGTCTCGTGCGGTTTCGGGCGACGAGAGGCTTATTTGGCGCTTTGTTCAATATTTGGGAGCAGAAGCATTCACGTTTACAGTTCTCTTGAATTGAACTTTCAGGATTTGTCAAACTTTAAAAATCTTGACTCCTGAAAATCCTAAAATTACGATTATTTTGGAATGGAGGGGGTACATTTGAATCTACATTGTACACGAGTATATATTAAAAAAAATTGCAGCTTAGCTAAATTCATGCATGGTTCGAGATATAAACTCCTTGGTTGCAAAAAAATAGTTAGACATGCATATGAATATATACCATGTTCAAACGCACAACAAAGATTGGTGCCCCCTTTTAGATGTGATTTACAAATGCCATTATCTCGAATTCAAATAGTTAAATGCACTTCCTATGAATTCGAATCTTTGAAACCAATTTTATGTTGAATTCAACATGTATTCTAGTTCGTAGCTAACAATTGTATCCATGTATGTGACAAATGTATAAAGTGCTTGACACTGGCAACATGGAGTGCACTTATGTTTATATATGAATTGCAAAAGCCACGCATTGTCTGGATTTGAAACTACTCACTCTATGGATCAATAATGTGAAATAAACCCATACACATGCTAGAATTCTAAAGAGTATGGGTGTTTGATAGACTAATGTTCGTTCATACGCAAATTACAAAATTCATGATCCCATCCAATTTTTTTAATACAATTTATATTTTAATTTAATGCATAGAACCGTCTTTTACACATAGATGCACTTTGCCTCGGCCCCTCCTCACACATGCGCTGTCTCTCTATCTAACACATATGCGCACACACTTTATATACATCGGCATTTCTCTCTCACACATGCTCACACTCTCTCCCGCGGTGTCTCACGCACACACTCTCTCTCTTACTACTATCTATGACTCTTTTCACTAATCTCAGTCGGAAACACTATTTCTCTCACATGCATACACATGCACGGTCTCTGCTGGCCCTCTATATGCACATATATCTACCTACGTGTCTCCCGCACACAGACTCTCTTTAGGCCTCTCTCGCACACATTGCCCCCCCCCTCTCTTACTAGTTGGTGGATATGATTCCATCAGATCATTCGGTAGGATATCCCTGACGGTTAGGCTAGATGGTAATTAGAGGCAAAGTTTTACCCTAGTCCAGGCCCTTGTGGTCGAGGAAATACCCTACTCCTGGTAGTGTATATTTGTGATTGGGGTGTGTACAAAGTACACGTGAATACCAGGGATTGTGTGTGTATATACTATCGACGAACTAGCCCCTGGGCTTATATATCATACTCGAGGCCTAGGGTTACAAATCATAGTCGGCTTATCATCAATGGGGATAGAGTTCTCCACGACTCTGGTATCTTTGTCTTGTACGTTGAGTCCTCCATGGGTCTTTGTATAACGCGTCTCGGTCCGACCTATCTTGCGCAGGACGGAACCGACCTATGAGTCCTCACCTCGACCCACCACACCTAGAAATGATGTGCCCACCACACCTCACACCATCTACCACTAAGAAAATAAACATATACAATAGTACAAAGTTATACATGAAAGTTAATTGCATGGTGCACCCAATGATATTTGTTTTGTATTGTGAATGCTTATATTTTTCTCCTATAAAATTAGTCACGGTAAAGAGAAACAAAGGGCATCTCTCTCTCTCCACTGCACACCCCCTCTCTCTACACCACTTTCACGTACGCACACAAACTATCTCTCGGCCCTCTGAAAGTACGCCCCGGACATATTCACACGTGATGGTCATTATATTTCAAGAGAAAGCACAATACAGTCACCGGACTTCAGAATATTCTCATTACGGTCACCGTATACATTCTTGTGGTGATTATACGGTCTCTAGCTCACCGTACTGCTCTGTATTTTGTTCATGACACTGATGGTCATTGTATTTTAAGCGTGCTCCGTATTTTGTTGATGACACTGATGGTCACTATATTTGAAGCGAAAGCACGATATGGTCACTGGACTTCAGAATAAGCTCATTACAGCCACCATATACATTTTTTGATGTGAACCAATCTGTGGTTGGATGGTTAGGAGGATAGTGGTATCTCCTGCCCACCAGGGTTCAAGTCCTGATGCTCACATTTATCCTGGATTAATTTCAGTATTTCCGGCAATGCGAGTTCAGTGAGAGAAGACGTTCCCGTCGACTACGAGGCGCCTACGGTGACTTAGTAAAATCTCAAGATGATATGCCGACTCACTCTCTCGAAGGTGCTCATAGGGGTTGGGTGTGCGTGTGTGCATTAATAGGGGTGAGTGTATGCACGCATATATGAGCGCTTGCGTTTGTACTGTGTTAAAAAATACATTTTGTGGTGATTATACGATCACTGGGTCACCGTACAACTCCGTAATTTGTTGATGACACGATCAATTGACCAGTCAAACGGTCCACATGGCGCAACTAGTGTTACACCATCAGCGCACATTACCGTAGGGCCCACCTGTCAGCGTGTATATGAAAGAAATAAATGGAAATAAATTAGTGGTCGGTGGGGATTCGAAGTCGTGACCTCAGGTTGGCAGCCCGCGCGCTCTAACCACATCGGACAAGGTCGCCTTATGATGATATGCTGAGCCGACCCTTTTAATTGCATGTACACACGAGCTATTGTGGTGAATACAAACACATCACACATGCGCACAAACACGCACGCAACACCCGCATGCGTGCATGAAATACTCACACATACACATGCATGCACGCAACAGTCGCACGAACACACGCACGCATGCAGGCATGCAACACTGACACGTACTCATACGTCTCCAATGTATCTATAATTTTTGATTGTTCCATGCTATTATATTATCTATCTTGGATGTTTTATATGCATTAATATGCTATTTTATATCATTTTTGGGGACTAACCTATTAACCTAGTGCCCAGTGCCTGTTGCTGTTTTTTCCTTGTTTTTGTCTTTTACAGAAAATCAATACCAAACGGAGTCCAAATGGAACGAAACTTTTTGAGAATTTTTCTTGGACCAGAAGACAACAACGAAGCTTCGGGAAGAGGCTAGAATACCCACGAGGGGGCCACAAACCCTAGGGGGCGCCCCTAAGCGTGTCCCCCCCCCCCCTGTGGCTCTCCTAACCCTAATCTCTACTCTATAAATACCCAAATATTCCCCTTACGTCAGAGGGCACACCAAAAATACTTTTCCGCCGATGCAAGCTTCTGTTCTCTATCAGATCTCACTCTTGCTAGTGACCGTGAAGGGATTAACAACCCCTTTTTCGCGTTGTGTGCAAGTGTTTGTTAGTTTGTGCACGTGCATCTATTGGGGACTTGCTTGTATCTCATACTGGATTGATACCTTGGTTCTTAACTGAGGGAAATACTTACTCTACTTTGCTGCATCACCCTTTCCTCTTCAAGTGAAAAATCAACGCAAGCTCAAGAAGTAGCAGGAAGAATTTCTGGCGCCGTTGCCGGGGAGGATCTACATCAAGCCTACCAAGTACCTATCATAAACTCTCATCTCTTGCACTTACATTATTTGCCATTTTCCTCTCTCCCACTTCTAAAACGTTCTCAGAAAAACACAAAAATATTTGCCTTTTTATTCGCCTTCTTTCCTTTTCGTTTACTTTTTGTTTGCTTGTGTGCTAGATTGCTTGCTTTGCCACCATGTCTCAACCTAAAAATCTTGACCTTTACCATAGAAGGTTGGAAGAAATCGAAAATAGTACAAAAAGTTTCATGTCTTTACAATTTGAGCATAATAGTTTCTTTAGGAACGAACTTAAAGAACAAAAAACTATGGTGGAATATATTAATAAAGAGCTTGATGATGTTACTAAGGAAATATTTGGTCTTAAATCCCAATTTACTTATATTGAAAATTTAGTAGGTCAAATTTTCGATAAGCAAACCACTTTAGTAAATAAGATGGCTGCTAAACCTGAAGCTTTGAATAGTGATGAAGATTTTAAAGTGATTGGTGTGACTCCTATTGAATCTTTGTTTGCTAATATAAAACTTGATAAAGAAGGGTCTGAAGATGATTCAACTTTAGCTAGAAGGCGTCCCAATAATTTGAAGGGTGAAGATCTTAATCTTTATCTTTACCCAATATTAAAGGGCGGAGGCTTTCATAGTTCTCCATACGTCTATTATATGTCTTGCTTACGTTATTTGGTTTTTCTTGCGTCCTTATGTAATTGGAAAGAAAAAGTATACCTTACATTATTTGATTTTTCTTGCGTCGTTACATAATTGGAAAGAAAAAAACTCCCAGGCAATGAGGTGTCCAAGAGGGGCTCCGACGAACGGGAGGTGAGGCGTATGCGGGTTCAACTTCTTTTTCATGATCAGATCCAGAATCCTCGCTCCTTCCCGGCCGTACTCTTGGGTAGGAGCTCCACGATCTCTCTCTCCATTCTCTCTCTCTCTCTCTAAAGGGAAGACAAATCCAATCACCATCTCTTCCTCTCTATTATCTCTCTCTCCCTAGCTGAAAAGGAAATCCAATCACGTTCCAATTAATAGTCCCACCCTGCTTGTTTACATCAAAACATACCACCTTATATTCGTTTATGAGTTACAAAATCAACAAGGTAGCAAAAAGAGGATAAGATATGGTTCATGTGTAGCCAGTCCCACCCTGCATGTTTACATCAAATCATACCACCAATCGTAAAAGAGCAAAGAGCCGATCTGAAGATGCCCCCAGCCACCAGCAACTCACCCACCTGGAGACGGGGCCCTCCACCACGGCCCCGACGAGCAGGCCGACGGGGTCCAGGATGATGGGGTGGCCGAACGGCGCCGTGCTTGGCCGGCGGCAACGATGCGGCGGTTGAGCGGTGGCGCGATGCAGCGAGGTAGTCGGAGGGCTCGCCGGCGCGGGTGCGAGGGACTGCTCCCCTAGTGGCACGCGACAAGGAGGGGGTCGAGAGAGGGAGTGGCTTCCTGCGGAGGAGGTACTCTCACCGGCTGGTGGGCTTGGCGGGGAGGCAGAGCTGAGGAGCTGGCCGGGTGCAGGAGATCGGGCGAGGCGCGAGCACGCGTGTGCGTGTGTGGCGGCGCGGTGGGGGGATCGAGCAGGTCGAGGAGATCGAGTGGGTGGGGGGGATCGGGCTAGGGTTCGCTGGATATATCGGGTTAAGAGGAGGCGTCTGACTCTGGGCTTTTTTAGGTAGGCCGTCGGCCTTCAGGTTGGTTGGGCTGGCTGCGGTTGGCCTGCTGGCCTCTTTCTCCTTCTTTGTTTTTTTCTCTATCCATTTACAGAAAATAGAGTATGAAAAAGAGAAGAAAAGAAATAGTTTGGAAAACATAGAATATTTATACTTAGCCCAACAAAAGGAAATAGTTCCACCCAAATTGGAATTCAAATTCATTTGAATTTAATTAAAATGGATTTGACCCACATGTATGAGTTAGAAGTGCCCAAAAATAATTAAATGATGAAATAATTTGTGGCAACACTGAAATAGAAAAGGCATGGGATTTTGGGCAAGGTTGGAATGGAATTGAAAAACAATAAAAATAAAATAGGAGGCTTCAAATAAAATTCTGAAAATGTTCATAGTTTTTAGGATGGTCTGAACTATATAATAACATGATGGCATGGTGAAATGCGAAAATGACATAGAACAAACAATATTATTATAATAATTGAAATAATCGGAGCAGCGCTGGGTGGGGTTGAGATAGGATGAAGAGGAAGATGGAGTAGAGCGGCGCTGGGTGTTGAGGAGGAGGAATGGCGACGTGTGGATAAGAGGGGGGGGGGGGGAGTGAGATACCTCTCGGTGGGGGTGCCTGTTCTACTGCTTTTTTAATTAATTGTTTGTTGTGCTGCACCGACTGAAAGCTGTTGGATGCTTTTCTATAATCAATTATTTTTTCTAGCACCGATTACATTTTTTTTCAATGAGCATCAATTGTAATAGCTTGCTATTGTTTATTGTTACCGACATAGTTTAATATTTATGCCCACCCCATTTTACGAATACATTATCAGATATAATAACTAAAAGTTAGGGAAATATTGGGAAGAAATATTTATTAAGGGAGAAGATTTTTGGTGCTCACCGGTACTTGCTGACCATCAAGATATTTGTCAACTCTGGATCTCATCAATGTCATTCGTGAGCTAGGAAGGAGAGAGGAGGGAGGAAGAGTAGAGAGAGTGCGATAACAGTGCATCTTGCTCGCGTCCTGTTTCATCCCGCACGTCAGCTAGGAGGGGGAGCACTCGCCTCTTGGACGTGAAAACTAAAAAGGAGACGAACACCATCCATAGCTAGATAAGGATTAAGCAATGTTGGGCTAATATATATACACATGTAAGAGCAAACACGGCGAACTCAAAAAATGTGTTTCATGTCCACCCTTATAAATTATCCATTTGATTACACCTTTTCTGGTATATAAATTATTGCAACGTCACTGATTTAATTTTTCGGGTTAGAACGGGTGGTATTTTTTCTCCCGTTGCAACGCATGGGCTCTTTTGCTAGTGGAAAAAAATGGTAAAAGTGGGATTGGCGAGGTTAAAACTTTAAGCAGCGATGAACCCACTCTTTTGGATTTCAAGGACTTTAATTATGATAATTGTTCTTTAATAGATTGTATTTCCTTGTTGCAATCCATGCATAATTCACCTCATGCTTATAATCAAAATAAGGCTTTTACTGAACATATCGTGGATGCTATGATGAAATCTTTTGAAGAAAAACTTGAGTTGGAAGTTTCAATCCCTAGAAAGCTTTATGATGAATGGGAACCTACTATTAAAATTAAGATTAAAGATTATGAGTGCAATGCCTTATGTGATTTTGGTGCTAGCGTTTCAACTATCCCAAAAACTTTATCTGATGTGCTAGGTTTCCATAAACTTGATGATTGTTCTTTGAATTTGCACTTAGCGGATTCCATTATTAAGAAACCTATGAGGATAATTAATGATGTTCTAATTGTTGCAAATAGTAATTATATGCCCATAGATTTTATTGTGCTTGATATAGATTGCAATCTTACATGCCCTATTATACTTGCTAGACCTTTCCTTAGAACGATTGGTGCAATTATTGATATGAAAGAAGGAAACATTAGGTTTCAATTTTTGTTAAGAAAGGGCATGGAACACTTTCCTAGAAAGAAAATTAAGTTACCATATGAATTTATTATTAGGGCTACTTATGGATTGCATACCAAAGATGACAATACCTAGATCTATGCATTATACCTAGCTAGGGGCATTAAACAATAGCGCTTGTTGGGAGGCAACCCAATTTTATTTTGTGTTTTTTGCTTCTGTTTTTCAGTAAATACACAATATTACTTCTGTAGTAATTGTGTTTTAGTATTTTAATTAGTGTTTAACCCAAGCAAGACCTTTGGGATGCTTTGGTATATCGTTGATTTGATTTTGCTGAAAAACAGAAACTTTTCCATCCAGTAACAGAATTGTTAAAATTCACTGGAGCATGGAAAAACTCTGAATGTTTTACACAAGATTAATATATGAATTCTGTTGTCCTAATTTTTCAGAATTTTTGGAGTTACATAAGTATGACTAATATTTGGGTCTTTACACACTGTTCTGTTTTTGATAGATTCTGTTTTTGATGTGTTGTTTGCTTATTTTGAAGAATCTATGTGTCGTGGGAAACCACGGCCACCTATGGGGCCAATTACCCCTTTTGGTTCGGTGGGGGGGCTGAGCGCATTGCACAAAGAGCGCAGGACCGTAGTGCAGCATGGCAGAGATCACACGGGCAGTTTTACCCAGGTTCAGGCCGCCGCGAGGCGTAAAACCCTACTCCTGCTTTGGTGGATTGATGGTGGATTGAGGTGGAAATGCAGCAGGGTTGCCTCGGGGCGAGAGCAGCTACGCGCGTACGAGTGTACAAGGTTCCGAACCCTTTCTCTGGTTGCCATGGCCCTCCTTTTATAGACCAAGGGGTTACCACCGTGGCAAATCAGTCATTGTGTACTGATTAGATAGCAATAGTACTATCATACCTAACTCTGCAGGCGGAGCAGAGCGCATTAAATGCGCCGCTTAGTGTCACATCATAGCCTGCCCGGCAAGCCTTGCTGGGCTGCCCGGCCACCTTTTCGCCTATCTGCTTGACACGTCTCTGGACGGGTGTCATTTGGAGGTGGTTTCCTCTGGAAATGGCTGCCATGTGTCAAATAACTGCCACTTAGTGAATTGGGGGCTTGACACCGCACCGATCGATGACTTGCATCGCTGTGAGGTGGAGCGGTGAAGCTTTGGCGGGGTAGTTTGCTTTGGTAGTGCCCGACAGGCCTGCCGGGACAGTCTTGAGGCTTGTCTTCGAGGCCACCTCATCCTCGCCAGGCTCGCCTGCCCGGCAAGGGAGGTTTTTCCTTGGCAGTGTCTTGATCTTCTTGCCCTGCCCTTTGATTTCTCAAAGAGCCATCTCTCCTAGCTTGATCTGGACTTGGATGTTGCAACTTTGCTCTTTTAGGCCTGTGCACGGTCTGGGCAACAGACCCATGGTTTGTTGTACCGACAGGAGCCCCCGGGCCTGGCCCGAACACGCTGTCGGGTAATGTCTACTACGCAACTTTATTCTTGTAGACTCGTGTTGGGCCTCCAAGCGCAGAGTTTTGTAGGATAGTAGCAAATTTCCCTCAAGTGGATGACCTAAGGTTTATCAATCCGTGGGAGGCGTAGGATGAAGATGGTATCTCTCAAACAACCCTGCAACCAAATAACAAAGAGTCTCTTGTGTCCCCAACACACCCAATACAATGGTAAGTTGTATAGGTGCACTAGTTCGGTGAAGAGATGGTGATACAAGTGCAATATGGATGGTAGATATAGGATTTTGTAATCTGAAAATATAAAAACAGCAAGGTAGTAAGTAACAAAAGTGAGCCTAAACGGTTTTGCAATGCTTCGAAACAAGGCCTAGGGTTCATACTTTCACTAGTGCAAGTTCTCTCAACAATGATAACATAATTAGATCATATAACAATCCCTCAACGTGCAACAAAGAGTCACTCCAAAGTCACTAATAGCGGAGAACAAACGAAGAGATTATTGTAGGGTACGAAACCACCTCAAAGTTATTCTTTCTGATCGATCTATTGGGCTATTCCTATAAGTGTCACAAACAGCCCTAGAGTTCGTACTGAAAATAACACCTTAAGACACACATCAACCAAAACCCTAATGTCACCTAGATACTCCAATGTCACCACAAGTATCCGTGGGTTTGATTATATGATATGCATCACACAATCTCAGATTCATCTATTCAAACCAACACAAAGAACTTCAAAGAGTGCCCCAAAGTTTCTACCGGAGAGTGAAGACGAAAACGTGTGCCAACCCTAAGCATAAGTTCACAAGGTCACTAAACCCGCAAGTTGATCACCAAAACATACATCAAGTGGATCACGTGAATATCCCATTGTCACCACAGATAAGCACATGCAAGACATACATCAAGTGTTCTCAAATCCTTAAAGACTCAATCCGATAAGATAACTTCAAAGGGAAAACTCAATCCATTACAAGAAGGTAGAGGGGAGAAACATCATAAGATCCAACTATAATAGCAAAGCTCGCGGTACATCAAGATTGTGCCAAATCAAGAACACGAGAGAGAGAGAGAGATCAAACACATAGCTACTGGTACATACCCTTAGCCCCGAGGGTGAAGTACTCCCTCCTCATCATGGAGAGCGCCGGGATGATGAAGATGGCCACCGGTGATGATTTCCCCCTCCGGCAGAGTGCCGGAACAGGGTCCCGATTGGTTTTTGGTGGCTACAGAGGCTTGCGGCGGCGGAACTCCCGATCTAGGTTATGTTCTGGAGGTTTTGGGATTTATAGGAGGTGTTGGCGTCAGGGACAAGTCAAGGGGGCCCTCCGCGAAGGGCCTTTCTTTTTCTTTATGCAATTTTTATTTTGAGTCTCTATCTTCTCTTATAAAGCACCAACTAAGGGGCACTATGATCGTACTTGAGCATTGGGTGTAGCTAATATGCGAGCGTGTTTCATGAATGGATCAATGATTGAGCATAATGGGCTAGGGATAACTTATTTTAGCGTTGATATTTTGAAAGATATGGTTGCTTGTTGATATGCTTGAGTATTTAGGTTATCATGTCAAAACTAGACTATTGCTTTGAACCATATAAAAGTCCAAATGTCCATGCTATAAAGAAAAGAATATGTGATGAACATGTTAGGTAGCATTCCACATCAAAAATTCTGTTTTTATCATTTACCTACTCGAGGACGAGCAGGAATTAAGCTTGGGGATGCTGATATGTCTCCAACGTATCTATAATTTTTGATTGTTCCATGCTATTATATTATCATTCTTGGATGTTTTACAATCATTTTATAGTCATTTTATATCATGGTACTAACCTATTGACATAGTGCCCAGTGCCAGTTGCTATTTTCTGCATGTTTTTTACATCGCAGGAAATCAATACCAAACGGAGTCCAAACGCAGCGAAAACTTTTTGTGGATTTTTTTGGACCAGAATACATCCAGTGGGCCAGAGAAGCACCTGGGGGGTGCTCCGAGGGGAGCACAACCCACCAGGGCGAGCCTGGAGGCCCAGGCGTGCCCACCTCAGCCGCCTCCCGCACCACCTCTTTGCTCTATAAATACCCCAATATCCCAGAAACCCTAGGGGAGTCGACAAAAACCAATTCCAGCCGCCGCAAGTTCCAGAAACACCAGATCCAATCTAGACACCATCTCGGAGGGGTTCATCATGTCCATTGGTGCCTCTCCGATGATGCGTGAGTAGTTCTTTGTAGACCTACGGGTCCATAGTTAGTAGCTAGATGGCTTTCTCTCTCTCGTTTGATTCTCAATACAATGGTCTCTTGGAGATCTATTTGATGTAACTCTTTTTGCGGTGTGTTTGTTGGGATTCGATGAACTTTGAGTTTATGATCAGATCTATGTTTTTATCCATGAAAGTTATTTGAGTCTTCTTTGATCTCTTATATGCATGATTGCTTATAGCCTCGTATTTCTTCTCTGATATTTGGGTTTTGTTTGGCCAACTTGATCTATTTATCTTGCAATGGGAAGAGGTGCTTTGTAATGGGTTCGATTTTATGGTGCTTGATCCCAGTGACAGAAAGGGAAACGACATGTATGTATCGTTGCTATTAAGGATAACAAGATGGGGTCTATTTCTACATAAATAGATCTTGTCTACATCATGTCATCGTTCTTATTGCATTACTCCATTTCTCCAGGAACTTAATACACTAGATGCATGCTGGATAGCGGTCGATGTGTGGAGTAATAGTAGTAGATGTAGGCAGGAGCCGGTCTACTAATCTTGGACGCGATGCCTATATAATGATCATTGCCTGGATATCGTCATGAGTATTTGAAGTTCTATCAATTGCCCAACAGTAATTTGTTTACCCACCGTTTGCTATTTTTCTCGAGAGAAGCCACTAGTGAAACCTATGGCCCCCGGGTCTCTTCTTTAATATATTTGCCTTCAAGATCTATTTTGCTATTCGCTCTTTTATTTATTTGCAACTTTTATTTTCAGATCTATTAATCCAAAAACCCAAAAATACCTTGCTGTAATTTTTACTTATTTTATCTCGCGTTCCCGCGAGATCTATTTATCCAATCTATTACAACTTTCTCCCGTCACTAGCCATTTCTGGCGCCGTTGCCCGAAAGAGATTGACAACCCCTTTAATACGTCGGGTTGTGAGTATTTGTTATTTGTGTGCAGGTGCCATTCAGGTAGTTTTGCGTGGTTCTCCTACTGGTTCGATAACCTTGGTCTCATCACTGAGGGAAATATCTACCGTCGCTGTGCTGCATCATCCCTTCCTCTTTGGGGAAATACCGACGTAGTTCTAGCAGACATCAACAGGAATTTTTGGCGCCGTTGCCGGGGAGACATCATCAACATCTACCAGGTTCCTAATCACAAATCTCATCTCCTCGCAATTTACATTATTTGCCATTTGCCTCTCGTTTTCCTCTCCCCCACTTCACAAAAATTTGCCATTTTATTCGCCCTCTTTTTCGTTCGCCGTTTTCTCGTCAGATCTGTTTTTGAGTGCAATCTTGTTGCAAAGTCACCATGACTCATGAGATCTTGCTTCTGAGGGCATGAACATATTGCATGAAGGCGCGGCTCGTGAATTGGGTGCCATTGTCAGTGATGATCCGGGCAGGGACTCCGAAGCGGCACACCAATCCTTTCAAGAACTTGATAGCTGACTGAGCGGTCACCTTTCTCACAGGCTCCACCTCTGGCCACTTTGTGAACTTGTCGATAGCGATGAATAAGAACTCAATGCCCCCGGTAGCACGGGGGAAGGGGCCCAAGATATCGAGCCCCCAGACCGAGAAGGGCCATGATAATGGGATCGTCTGAAGAGCTTGGGCAGGCTGATGAATGTTCTTGGAGTGGAACTAGCAGGCTTCACATTTGGTGATGAGCTCAACTGCATCTTGGAGGGCCGTGGGCCAATAGAAACCTTGTCGGAAGGCTTTTCCAACCAGGGCCCTTGATCCAATGTGTGAGCCGCACATACCTTTGTGTATCTCTACCAACAGTTCCTTTCCTTCCTCCCGGCAAATGCACTTCAATTTCACACCGTTGGGCCTCCTTTTGTATAGTGTGGTGTCGACAAACTGATACATACTAGCCCTCCGGGCTACTCTTTCAGCTTCTTCTTGCTCTTTGGGGAGTTCTCCAGTTTGGAGGAAATGGACTATGTGCCGTGCCCAAGTTGGGGATAGAGGCTCGGCAACAAGGACCAACGACACCTCCTCATTCGCAGGAGCGCACTTCTTGACCGCAGGGACCGGTGGTCTGGTGGGATGGTGCAGCTCACTGATCGAATGGGAGTTGTTCCCGCCAAGCTCTCTGCCGGGGGCCTAGGGAGGCCCTGCCGGGTGAGGCTTGCCGGAGTCCAGTTTCCTCCTCTTTCTGGCCATTGTTGCCGGGGATACAGAGGGTTGAGTCAGATGGAGAACAAAAGTCCCTGGTTCCACAGGGAGCTTTTGTGCAGCGCACTTCGACAGATGATCAGTGATGCTGTTTTCCGCACGGGTACGTGCTCTGTTTGCAATCCGTCAAAGCGCTCCTCCAACTTTCTCACTTCCTCGACGTACGCCTCCATCAATGGAATTTGGTAATCCTTGTTGACTTGTCTCACCACAAGCTGTGAATCTCCGCGGATGATCAGCTTCTTGATTCCCAGTTGAAAGCACAAGTGCTCCCTGGGTGATTTTGGTAATTAATGTCAACATATCTCTTGTTGGACTAATACTTTTATCTAGTATATTTCAGATAAGTTCAACAGTGGAGTGGTAGGACAAGAGGATGTGGAACCCCTTCAAGATGCTAAGGACACATATTGGCTCAAGCTCAAGACTCTACTCTTTTCATTTTAGTGATCCAAGATCACATTGACTCCATAGGAAAGCCAATACTATTAAAAGGGGCTGAGGTGTTGCTTAATGGCTTGCTTGCTCAAAATGCTTAGTGATATGCTCCAAAACCCTCAACCACTTTCTCATTTCCAAATATGTCCCAAACCAAAAGTCAAACTTGGCCCCACCGATTTGATCTATCCGGCGCCACCGAGTTCATTTGACATAGCCACTGCCAGAAACCCTAATCAGTTCGGTCTCACCGATAGGGATCTCGGTCTCACCGAGATGGGCTTGCAAACTCTCTGTTGCCTTCTGCAATTATTTCGGTCTCACCGAAATAGGTAGTCGGCCCCACTGAGTTTGCCTGACCAACTCTCTGTTTGCCTATTACAGAAATCGATCTCACCGAGTTTGTGTAATCGGTCAAACCGAGATGAGGTTTTACCCTAACCCTAGCACATCGGTCCCACCGAGTTGATCATATCGGTCCCACCGAAAATCCTAACATTAGCATTTTGAACTAAATCGGTCTGACCGAGTTTCACTATTCGGTCCCACCGTGTTTGGTAAATTGTGTGTAATGGTTAGATTTTGTGTGGAGGCTATATATACCCCTCCACCCTTCCTCCATTCGAGAGGAGAGCCATCAGAACGTGCCTACACTTCCAGCATTCATTTTCTGAGAGAGAACCACCTACTCATGTGTTGAGACCAAGACATTCCAATCCAACCATAAGAATCTTGATCTCTAGCCTTCCCCAAGTTGCTTTCCACTCATATCATCTTTCCACCAAATCCAAATCTGTGAGAGAGAGTTGAGTGTTGGGAAGACTATCATTTGAAGCACAAGAGCAAGGAGTTCATCATCAACACACCATCTATTACCTTTTGGAGAGTGGTGTCTCCTAGATTGGTTAGGTGTCACTTGGGAGCCTCCGTCAAGATTGTGGAGTTGAACCAAGGAGTTTGTAAGGGCAAGGAGATCGCCTACTTCGTGAAGATCTACCCTAGTGAGGCAAGTCCTTCGTGGGCGATGGCCATGGTGGGATAGACAAGGTTGCTTCTTCGTGGACCCTTCGTGGGTGGAGCCCTCTGTGGACTCGCGCAACCGTTACCCTTCGTGGGTTGAAGTCTCCATCAACGTGGACGTACGATAGCACCACCTATCAGAACCACGCCAAAAATCTCCGTGTCTCCAATTGCGTTTGCACACTCCAATCCCATCCCTTTACATTCTTGCAAGTTGCATGCTTTACTTTCCGCTGCTCATATACTCTTGCCATGCTTGCTTGATATGTATTGTGAATGTTTAAACTTGTGCTAAAACTCCACCTTAACTTGATGAACTTAAAAATTGCCACCTTTATTTGTTGAGGGTCTAATCCCCCCTCTAGACACCTCTTATCGATCCTTTCAATTGGTATTAGAGCGTTGGTCTCCATTGCTTTGGTTTAATCACCATTGGAGGAAGATGGATGAGTCTACGATGGGGAGTTTTAGACGTAGAGTGCCTATGCTTGATGGGGAGTTCTTTCATGCTTGGAAAAATGAGATGCTTGAGATTTTCAATGAATATCATTTGAACAAGTACATTGCTAGCCCGTGTGCAAACCTTGTTGACCCCTTGCATCCTACCCATGATGAGTCTATTGACATGATCCGCAATCTTAGAACTATCAATCTTATCATTAGAGGACTGCCTAGAAATTTGATTGTTTGCTTGCCTGCTCTTGATTGTGCTTATACTATATGGAGATTTCTTGAGGAACGATTTCCAAACTACTCCTTGAAAAACTTAGATGAGATTCTTCATACGTCCATTGCTTTAAATAAGATGAGCCCTAATGATCCTAAGTTTGGTGATTGTCTATGTGAGCTTCGTGACCTTATGTGTGCCAAAGGAGATGTTGGAATCATTAGCAATATCATTTCCGAAGTCATTAGAATTCATAAAGATGCACATTGTCATGGTCATAAAACTAATGAATCACTCTCTCTAGGTAATGATCAATCACAAGACGATGTTGAACATGGATACTATGATAAGGATGATGATAGTGAATTTGATCTCGATGAGTCTATGAGACACTTTGGTCTTATGGCTAATCTTCGCGGCTACATGGCTGGAGGAAAGGAATGGGTTCTTGATAGTGGATGTACCGATCACATGACCGGAGACAAGGATATGTTTCGTGAGCTTGCTGAAAACGACGGCCCTCGAAAGTATGTCACTTTTGGTGATAACTCAAAGGGTTAGGTGGTTGGCCTTGGTAAGGTGGCCATCTCACATGACAGCTCCATCCAAAATGTTATGCTCGTTGAATCTCTTGGATACAATTTACTTTCCGTATCTAGACTAGCCGATTTCGGTTTCAACGTCCTATTTACTGAAGTAGATTGCCAAGTGTTTCGAAGAGATAATCATAATATGGTCTTTACCGGTATACGTAGAGGTGATCTATACATTGTTGATTTCACTAAAAAGGCTCAACCTAGAACTTGCTTAATTGCTAAATCTTCTAAAGGTTGGTTATGGCATAGAAGGTTAGGTCATGTGGGCATGAGAAATCTTGATAAGCTTATTAAAGGTGATCATATCCTTGGTGTTAAAGATGTTATATTTGACAAGGATAGACTTTGTAGTGCTTGTCAAGCAGGAAAATAGGTTGGAGGAAGTCATCCCGTGAAAAACATCATGACCACGAGAAGACCGCTCGAGCTACTTCATATGGATCTTTTTGGTCCCAATGCCTACAAGAGTCTCGGTGGTAACTCGTTCGGTTTAGTCATTGTCGATGATTTTTCAAGATTTACGTGGGTGTTCTTTCTTGATGATAAATCGCAGGTCCAAAAGATCTTCAAGAACTTCGCTAGGAAGGCCCAAAATCAATTTGAAGTGAAGATCAAGAAGGTTCGCAGCGACAACGGAACGGAGTTCAAGAACGCCAATGTGGACACCTTTCTTGATGAAGAAGGGATTTCACATGAGTTCTTGGCTACGTACACGCCTCAACAAAATGGAGTTGTTGAGAGGAAGAACCGAACTCTTATTGAGATGGTGAGAATGATGCTTGATGAGTACAAGACGCCAAAACACTTTTGGGCGGAAGCGGTTGAGACAGCCTGTCATGCCACAAATCGATTGTATCTTCACAAGCTTCTCGGCAAGACGGCATACGAGCTTCTCACCGGTAACAAACCCCAAGTTGGATACTTTCGAGTATTCGGCTCAAAGTGCTATATTCTTGATAAGCATCGTCGTTCGAAATTTGCTCCTAAATCTCATGAAGGAGACAAAGACCCTTCGGAAGCAATCCAAGACTTGTCTATTGGCAAGATTCGTCCAATGGAGGTGAAGGAGAGTACCTCGTCCATCCAATTGGAAGCTTCTACCCCACGACAAGGTGAACCACGAGTTAACTCGGATGCATCCACAAGTGGGACATACCAAGATGAACCTCATCAACCTCCTTCTTCACCTCCACAAGAGAACAACAACACCAACAACGAAGAAGGCCAAGAGGAAGAACAAGATGATGAAGAAGATGTTCCACCCTGACCCAAACAAAAGCTCTCACGAGTTAGAGCAAGAGTCTCAAGAGATCATCCCGTCGAACAAATCTTTGATGATATTCAAACCTGGAGAATCACTCGCTCTAAAACTTATTTGGCTAATTTTTGTGAACACTATTCATTCATCTCTAGCATTGAACCTATGAAGGTTGAAGAAGCGCTTGATGATCTGGACTGGGTGAATGCTATGCATGAAGAGCTACACAATTTCGAGAGGAACCAAGTGTGGACGTTGATTGAAAAGCCCGATGAGAAGCACAATGTCATTGGTACCAAATGGGTGTTTCGGAATAAGCAAGATGAAGATGGACAAGTTGTACACAACAAGGCCCGTCTCGTCGCTCAAGGCTACACTCAAGTCAAAGGTATGCACTATGGTGAGACATATGCCCCCGTTGCTAGACTTGAGTCCATACGCATCTTACTTGCTTATGCCAATCATCATGATATCACATTATATCAAATGGACATTAAAAGTGCTTTTCTAAATGGTGAAATTGAGGAGGAAGTTTATGTTAAACAACCTCCCGGCTTTGTTAATCCTAAGAAACCCAACCATGTTTACAAACTTCATAAAGCTCTTTTTGGTCTTGAACAAGCTCCTAGAGCGTGGTATAAATGCTTGACTAAATTCCTTATTGAAAAAGGCTTTGAGATTGGAAAAATTGATTCTACTCTTTTTACTAAAAGGGTTAATGGTGAATTATTTGTGTGCCAAATTTATGTGGATGATATCATATTTGGTTCGACTAACCCTCATTTTAGTGAAAAGTTTGGAAGGCTAATGTCGAAGAAGTTTGAGATGTCTATGATGAGTGAACTCAAGTTCTTTCTTGGTTTGCAAATCAAGCAAACTAAGGAGGGTACCTTTGTTTCCCAAACAAAGTATACCAAGGACCTATTCAAGAAGTTCAACATGCAAGAAAGCAAAGGTATGAATACACCCATGCCTACTAGTGGACATCTTGACCTGACTAAGGATGGCAAACCGGTTGACCAAAAGGTTTACCGCTCTATGATTGGTTCATTGTTATATCTATGTGCCTCCCATCCCGATATTATGCTAAGTGTGTGCATGTGTGCACGATATCAAGCGGCCCCCAAAGAATGTCATCTTAAGGCTGTGAAAAGGATAGTGAGATACTTAATTCACACACCAAACTTTGGCATTTGGTATCCTAAGAGGTCTTCTTTTGATCTTGTTGGCTAATCCGATTCGGACTATGCCGGAGACAAGGTTGATAGAAAGTCCACTTCGGGTACTTGTCAATTTCTTGGTAGATCTCTTGTGTCTTGGTCCTCCAAGAAACAAAACTCGGTATCCTTATCCACCGCCAAAGCGGAATACATTGCCGCCGGTTCATGTTGTGCTCAATTACTTTGGATGACCCAAACTCTTAAAGATTATGGGATATATGTGAAACATGTTCCATTGCTTTGTGATAATGAAAGTGCTATTAAGATTGCTCACAATCCCGTGCAACATTCTCGAACTAAGCATATTGAAGTTCGTCATCACTTCATTCGAGATCATGTTGCTAAAGGAGACATCAATCTTAAGCATGTTCGTACCAATAAGCAATTGGCGGATATATTCACCAAACCGCTTGATGAGAAAGTTTTTTGCCGGTTGAGAGGTGAATTGAACATCATTGATGCTTCAAACTTGGAGTAGAAACTCCGTTTGGATACATGCAAGACATGAGTTTTGACTAATCCTTGATGTTTCTCTTATGAAGATGATCATATGTCTTGGATCTATATTTGTACTCTTGCATGTCATCTAACCCTTGTAGGTACTTGGATAAGCCAAAGTCTATGAGATTGCAACTCACTCACATCTTGAGCAATCTCTACATCACCAAGTCTCTACAATATGGTGGTTGAAGATAAGGAAGCATGAATCCTTTCAATATATCCTTTGACAACTTCTTTATATCAAATTTCATTTGGTATCAATATCATGTTTGTCATTTTGGATACACAAGTGCTTTTCCTTGCAAGACTAACCCATGTAGGAAGATGAACTCAAACTACAAGTGGTGCTCCCAACTCTTGATGAACTACATCAACCTTGAGCATCCCACACAAGTTCAACTACATGATCAAGATCAACACCACCACCCAAGGTATGATATTCCATCTTAGAGAAGCTTTACCCCAAGACATGGGTTAAAGCAACTCAACAAGATGAGAATACATCAAAATGCTTGAACAAAAAATGGTAACCCCATTTTGAGCTTAAACGACGAGTATGACCTATGATCAAGTGTCTTCACTTGACTCCTAAGTCAATATACTCTAACATAGGTGACTTTGTCACCGACCAATTCTAGATGAAGCTCTCTTGTGTTTTTCTGTGTTTTTGCATTTGTTTCTTGCATACATATTCCCCTTTCAAAAAAAAACTTCATCTAGATTTCTTTTCTTTTCTTTGATTATTTTCTGTATTCCCTGCATCCAATTCATTGCAAATCTTTCAGTTAATTCCTTGCAAATCCTTGTGAGATCTTATTTGCCTAAGTGAGCTGAGATGACAATTGTTTTCTCTCTGTGTTGAAATCAGCCTCACCGATTTGTTCTTCTCGGCCAAACCGAAACAACTCGGTGCCACCGAAGCAAACAACTTGGAGTAACCGAATTCAATACTGAGAAAACACTTTGCCATTTGCATCCTGCATATTTGTTCCAGCTCCACTCGATGATTCTTGTCCTCTACCAGCATCTTATATTACATGTTGCTTTGTACTGTGACTCAAGGACCAAACCTACTTGACTCATGCTCCAGAAGATCCCTTCTTGGAAATTGATGTCAAAGGAGGAGAGAGAGCACATCAAAGCTTATCACATAAGAGAGAATGCACACCTTAAGCTTCTCCAGATGCTTATTTTCCATAGAGGAGAGAAGTCACATGTCTTCAAGAGAGGAAAGACATGTTAGTATGTGTTATGTTTATTATGATTGTTTTACTCTGATTTTGTTTTTGCTCTGATTTTCTTTTCCCTATCTTCTCCCATTATCTAATATATAAGATTCAGGGGGAGAGAGAGCTCATTTCTAAGGGAAGAAAAACTTTGGAATTCATTGCATATCTTTACTCTTTGGGGACATGTCAATATCCAAATAGAGTACTAAGTACTCACTCACTACATGTCATCCCAATCTTGGTACTCTTGTGGTTTCCTGTTCTTGCTCTGTTTAGTAGATATTCCTATGTTATCTAACCTTCTTTACTTAGGTTCATCTCTTCCAAAGCCAGCTCATGACCACAAGGTAAGCATATGCATCACACTCATGTGCATGATGATCTCTTGCTGATGTACATATTGTTTGCAAGAAGGAATCATGAACATTGAGGTACACTTCCTATATTCACACCATTTGCTCTGATGCATATAGCCAAGATACATGTAACTCATTACCTGCTCTGTCATGCTTATGCATTCACATGGTATTATATTCTATCTTCACATGATTGCATACATGTAGGGGGGGCCTATGCATGTTACATGTCTTTCCAAAGCTTTACTTGCTATTCCTTGTATCTTTATCTAAAGCTTTGATGTATGTTGTCATCAATTACCAAAAAGGGGGAGATTGAAAGCACAAGTGCTCCCTGGGTGATTTTGGTAATTAATGTCAACATATCTCTTGTTGGACTAATACTTTTATCTAGTATATTTCAGATAAGTTCAACAGTGGAGTGGCAGGACAAGAGGATGTGGAACCCCTTCAAGATGCTAAGGACACATATTGGCTCAAGCTCAAGACTCTACTCTTTTCATTTTAGTGATCCAAGATCACATTGAGTCCATAGGAAAGCCAATACTATTAAAAGGGGATGAGGTGTTGCTTAATGGCTTGCTTGCTCAAAATGCTTAGTGATATGCTCCAAAACCCTCAACCACTTTCTCATTTCCAAATATGTCCCAAACCAAAAGTCAAACCTGGCCCCACCGATTTGATCTATCCGGCGCCACCGAGTTCATTTGACATAGCCACTGCCAGAAACCCAAATCAGTTCGGTCTCACCGATAGGGATCTCGGTCTCACCGAGATGGGCTTGCAAACTCTCTGTTGCCTTCTGCAATTATTTCGGTCTCACCGAAATAGGTAGTCGGCCCCACCGAGTTTGCCTGACCAACTCTCTGTTTTCCTATTACAGAAATCGGTCTCACCGAGTTTGTGTAATTGGTCAAACCGAGATGAGGTTTTACCCTAACCCTAGCACATCGGTCCCACCGAGTTGATCATATCGGTCCCACCGAAAATCCTAACGTTCACATTTTGAACTAAATCGGTCTAACCGAGTTTCACTATTCGGTCCCACCAAGTTTGGTAAATTGTGTGTAACCGTTAGATTTTGTGTGGAGGCTATATATACCCCTCCACCCTTCCTCCATTCGAGAGGAGAGCAATCAGAACATGCCTACACTTCCAGCATTCATTTTCTGAGAGAGAACCACCTACTCATGTGTTGAGACCAAGACATTCCAATCCAACCATAAGAATCTTGATCTCTAGCCTTCCCCAAGTTGCTTTCCACTCATATCATCTTTCCACCAAATCCAAATCTGTGAGAGAGAGTTGAGTGTTGGGAAGACTATCATTTGAAGCACAAGAGCAAGGAGTTCATCATCAACACACCATCTATTACCTTTTGGAGAGTGGTGTCTCCTAGATTGGTTAGGTGTCACTTGGGAGCCTCCGTCAAGATTGTGGAGTTGAACCAAGGAGTTTGTAAGGGCACGGAGATCGCCTACTTCGTGAAGATCTACCCTAGTGAGGCAAGTCCTTCGTGGGCGATGGCCATGGTGGGATAGACAAGGTTGCTTCGTCGTGGACCCTTTGTGGGTGGAGCCCTTCGTGGACTCGCGCAACCGTTACCCTTCGTGGGTTGAAGTCTCCATCAACGTGGACGTACGATAGCACCACCTATCGGAACCACGCCAAAAATCTCCGTGTCTCTAATTGCGTTTGCACACTCCAATCCCATCCCTTTACATTCTTCCAAGTTGCATGCTTTACTTTCCGCTGCTCATATACTCTTGCCATGCTTGCTTGATATGTATTGTGAATGTTTAAACTTGTGCTAAAACTCCACCTTAACTTGAAGAACTTAAAAATTGCCACCTTTATTTGTTGAGGGTCTAATCCCCCCCTCTAGACACCTCTTCTTGATCCTTTCACCAGTTTTGTTGCAATTCTAAGGCCGGCAAGGAGCCCTTCATACTCTGCAGTATTGTTGGTAGCCTTCTCCCGGGGAAAGTGCATCTGGACGACATATTTAAGGTGCTCCCCAGTGGGAGCGACAAGAAGCACGCCAGCCCCTGCACCTTGTAGGGAGAAGGCACCATCAAAATACATGATCCAATCTTTGGGCGCCTCCTTGCCGGGAATAACTGTCTCCAATACCTCTTCATCAGGAGTTGGTGTCCACTCTGCGATGAATTCTGTTAGTGCTCTGCTCTGAATGGTTGATGTGCTTTCAAACTTCAAACCAAAGTTTGACAATTCCAAAGCCCATTCCACAATCCTGCCGGTGGCCTCAGGGTTTCGGAGTATGCGTTGCAAGGGGAAACGGTTGACAACTATGATCTCGTGGGCTTGGAAGTAGTGGCACAGTTTCCTTGAGGCCATGATGAGGCCAAAAATCAACTTTTGCACGCCAGAGTACCTCGACCTAGCCCCCTGCAACAGGGAGCTGACGAAGTACACTGGGCGCTGCACCACTTTCTTCTTTGCCGTGACCAGAGAACTGCTTCCGCTGCTTTGCCTTTCTTCGCTCTGGA
Source organism: Thinopyrum elongatum (assembly GCA_011799875.1). Taxonomy (NCBI): domain Eukaryota; kingdom Viridiplantae; phylum Streptophyta; class Magnoliopsida; order Poales; family Poaceae; genus Thinopyrum; species Thinopyrum elongatum. Next base: position 339,186,526 of record CM022302.1, read on the forward strand.
CCGACTCTGGCCTTGTCGAGGTAGGTCCACTTTCTTCTCCAGAGGGAATAGTGGTTGTGGTTGCTGCGTCATCCACTTCCCGCTGTGCCACCAGTGCCGCGCTAACCACTTGATTGGTTGCCGCCAAGTATAGCAGCAACGGCTCTTGTGGTTTGGGAGCGACCAAGGTGGGCACAGAGGAAAGATAGGTCTTCAAATCTTGCAGTGCAGCATCTGCCTCCAGGGTCCACTCCACGGGCCCTGCCTTCTTCAAGATTTTGAAAAACAGCAGGGCGCGCTCGGCAGACTTGGAAATGAACCTGCTCAGTGCAGCCACGCATCCTGTCAAATGCCTTACGTCCTTAACTGTATTGGGTGCTTGAATCTGCTCGATAGTCTTGATCTTGTCGGGGTTGGCCTCTATCCCTAGATGAGACACAAAGAAACCAAGTAGCTTACCAGAGGGGATGCCAAACACACACTTCTCTGGGTTCAGCTTCAAGTTGATTTTACGCAGATTGGCAAAGGTTTCTTCCAAATCCTGGATGAGGGTTGATCTGTCCTTGGTCTTGACCACAATATCATCCATGTAAGCCTCAATGTTTCTGTGTAGATGGGACTCAAAGCCAATCTGTATTGCTCTTGCAAAGGTGGATCCGGCGCTCTTTAGCCCGAAGGGCATCCGTACAAAGCAGTACGTGCCACACGGGGTTATGAACGCGGTTTTCTCCTCGTCTTCCTTGGACGTGAAGATCTGGTGGTATCTGGAGTAGGCATCCAGAAAGGAAAGCAGGTCACACCCGGAAGTGAAATCCACAATCTGGTCGATGCGCGGCAAGGGGAGCGGGTCCTTCGGGCATGCCTTGTTCAGATCCGTAAAATCTATGCAAAGCCTCCATTTCCCATTCGCCTTGCGCACCACCACTGGATTTGCCAACCATGTGGGGTGCAACACTCCCCTGACCAAACCAGCTGCTTCAAGTTTCTTGATCTCATCGGCAATAAACTGTTGCCGCTCCAAAGCTTGCTTCCGGACCTTCTGCTTGACAGGCCGGGCATGTGGGCAGACAGCAAGGTGGCCCTCGATTACCTCCCTGGGAACACCGGGGATGTCAGATGGTTGCTAGGAAAACACATCGACATTCGCCCGCAGGAAGGCAACGAGCGCGCTTTCCTATTTGTCATCGAGGGTGGCACTGATAGTGAAGGTACCATCAGTGCCAGCCAACCTTGCCGGGACCTTCTTCACAGTAGGCGCAACAGCTTTGGATCTCTTGCTATTGGAACTCTCCGGCAAGTCGTCGACAGGCGCAGTGCACTCCGGAGAGGCACGCTTCCCGGATTCATTGTTGGCATCCTTGCTAGTTCTCTTCATTTTCTTACTCTCCTTGGCAGGAACACTGGCTTCCGTGGCCTCTACCGCGACTGCTTCCTGATACATCTTGTCCACGCATATGACTGCATCTTTCTGATCTGACGGAATGGAAATGACTCCTATCAGCCCTGGCATCTTCAAGGTGTTGTAGGCATAGTGGGATGCCGCCATGAACCTGGCCAGAGCTGAGCGACCAAGGATTCCATTGTACGGCAAGGGGAGGTCAACCACGTCAAACACGATCTTCTCAGTACGGTAGTTTAACTCCCCCCCGAACGTCACCGGCAGCGTGATCTTTCCTTTAGGACGACTCCTACCGGGGTTGATTCCTTGGAACGTACCAGTAACCTTGAGCTCCTCATCTGCTATCTGAAGTTTGCTGAGGACCTTTGGAGATATCAAATTCAACCCAGCCCCACCGTCAACCAACATCTTTGTGACTTTGAGGTTGCGTATTGTTGGTGAGACCAACAACGGCAAGCACCCTACCGCAGTGGTGCGATCAGGGTGATCCTCTTCGTCAAAGATGATGGGCGTGCGGGACCATTTGAGCGGCTTCCGAGAATCTGCCGCTGGCTCCATGGTGTTGACTTCACGCGCCCACTGTTTAAGTTGGCGGTGAGAGGAGTGCATAGATGCACCCCCGTCAACGCACAAGGCGTCAGTGGCTTTCTGGAACTCCTGCTCGCTGGTTTGCTCATAATCTCCCTCATCGGTCTCATCACTGCAATCCTTCTTCTCACGGCCTCTGGCGGGTTTCCCTTGATTCTGAGGAGCCTTGCCGGGGCGGCTTACTCTACCGCCACGGCCCTTCCCGCCAGCACCATCCTGATTCTTCTCCTTATCACGCTTCTCGTACTCAGCCATCTGCTTCTTGACGAGCTGCTCAACCTGATGGCATTCTTGAAGGTCGTGGCCCTTGGTCCTATGGATCTTGCAATACGACCCCTCACCCTTCCCGGCCTTCTCGGCAGCCGTAGCCGCCCGGCAGTCAGTGCACGCGGCAACCTCCTTGCCGGGTGCTTCGGCCTTGGCCTTCTTGCCGGTACTAGGTGTGCTTGATCCTTCAACTGCCATCACAACTTTCTCCTTGCGCTTCTTATTGCATTTCTTGTTCTTCTTCTGACCGGTGGCGTCATCGTCATCGTCTGAATCGATGTCGATGCCGTCCTCTTCACCGGGAAGTCGCCTTCCCTCCTCTATGCGAGCACACTTATCCACCACTGTGTATAACTCATTCATAGTCCAGGGCAGCTGTACGTTCATTTTGGAACGTATTCGGTGGTTGCGCATGTTGGACTGGAATGCAGCTATCACGGCTGCCGGGTGGATGTCTGGGATGTTCCTATGCACTCGACTGAACCTTTGCATGTACTTCCGCAGGGTCTCCCCTTCCTTCTGCGGGAGGAGTTGCAGATCGCTGGGCCGCCCTGGTTCTTGATGGCCGCCCGTGAAGGCGCCAACAAACTCATGGCACAGGTCAGCCCAAGTTGAAATGGAGTTCTCCGGCAGGTGCATCAGCCATGACCTCATGTTTGGCTTGAGTGCCAAAGGGAAGTAGTTGGCGAACACCTTCTCGTCTCTTCCCCCGGCAGCCTGAACAGCGATGGTGTAGATGCTCAGGAACTCTGCCGGGTTCAATCTTCCATCGTACTTCTCTGGTATCTCCGGCTTGAATGTGCGGGAAGATGGCCAACGGACTTGCCGTAGCTCGTGAGTGAAGGCGGGGCACCCAACCTCGAAAGGTAGGCACCCACCCTCACCGAGCGCAGGCTCGTCGACGTTGGGGCCGTTGCACCTATCAGACTGGTGGCGGGTGTCGTGACGTCGCTCGATGGTGACGCGCGCGCCTTCCCCTTGCCTGTCTTCCTGGGCTTGCTGCTGGTCCCGACGCGCTCGAGGGCCGGACGAAGCCATCGAGTCATCGTCAGGTTCTTGATCACATGGCTCTGGTCGTGGCCCTTGCGCAGGCTGCCGTGGAGGGGACTGCACCGTGGGGGTGCCCCCCTCGGCATGGCCAGCTGCACGAGCCGTTGTCGTCGCATTGGGAGACCGTGGCGGGCCAGCTCGCTGTGATCCTCCCGCTTCGGCGAAACCAATCAGGCTTCGAATGGTGGCTCTCCACTCATCCATCTGATCGGCTGCCGGCGGAAATCTCAACAGCAGCTGGGCCCACGCCATAGCCTCCGAAGCGGTTCTTGGCATGGATGATGACGTAGATCGTTGCGTCGCCTGGCTCCTTACGGTGCCACTAGCAACTGCGCCGTGTTCTTGCCGTCATGAGCCCATGGCCACAGTGACATGGTAAAGAGGTGGAGGCGCTTGAGGGCCAGCAGCTCCATTCGGCGCATCGACTGGGTCGGTTCGCTCCGGGAGTGGCGCATGCCCTGTGGCCGCGCCCGTAGCGGGAGCGACCGGAGAGTTGCGATTCGCCCCAGAGCGAGAGCCGCCGCTGCGGCTGTGCCTTTCGGCAGGGCGGAGAGGTGCGGACAGAATGATTTCTCCACCTGTACCTTGAGGAGCGTGGCCGTCCTGATGCTGTTGGTGTTGTACTTCCCCGGTGCCTTCCGCTCTTACTTCCGCCGCAGGGGAGGTGGTGGCGACGCCGCCTGCGCCGGCCACATCCCTTGCAGCATCCATGTCTCCATGCGTCCTCGTAGCCTCCACAGCATCGGCGGCCGCGTGAAGCGGGGCCCTCGAAGTGGACGGGTGGGCTGCAGCACCGGGCTTCTTCTTGGGAGCCATCGATGAAGATGACACGCTGCGTACTCTTCTCGGGTTCGCGCAAGCACTGCCCCCTACCTGGCGCGCCAAAGATGTCATGGGAAACCACGGCCACCTATGGGGCCATCGGCCCCTTTTGGTTCGGCAGGGGGCTGAGCGCATTGCACAAAGAGTGGAGGACCGTAGCGCAGCACGGCAGAGATCACACAGGCAGTTTTACCCAAGTTTGGGCTGCCGCGCCGCCGCGAGGCGTAAAACCCTACTCCTGCTTTGGTAGATTGAGATGGAAACGCAGCGCTCTTGCCCGGCAGGGTTGCCTCGGGGCGAGAGCAGCTACGCGCGTACGAGTGTACAAGGTTCCGAACCCTTTCTTTGGTTGCCATGGCCCTCCTTTTATAGACCAAGGGGTTACCACAGTGGCAAATCAGTCATTGTGTACCCGGCCTGCCACTTAGTCACTTGGGGGCTTGACACCACACCAATCGATGACTTGCGTCACTGTGAGGTGGAGCGGTGAAGCTTTGGCGGGGTAGTTTGCTTTGGTAGTGCCCGGCAGGCCTGCCGGGACGGTCTTGAGGCTTGTCTTCGGGGCCACCTCGTCCTCGCCAGGCTCGCCTGCCCGGCAAGGGAGGTTTTTCCTTGGCAGTGTCTTGATCTTCTTGCCCTGCCCTTTGATTCCTCAAAGAGCCATCTCTCCTAGCTTGATCTGGACTTGGATGTTGCAACTTTGCTCTTTTAGGCTTGTGCACGGTCTGGGCAACAGACCCGTGGTTTGTTGTACCGACACTATGGGTAGTATCGGGGGGTATGAACCATGGAGAAGTTAGAATACAATAGATATAACAGCAATATAAAATTGGAGTGAGTTCACAATAGTACCTAAAAGTGGAGATTTGTTTTATCATACTAACGGATCTCACGAGTTTTTTGTTGAGTTTTGTGTTGTGAAGTTTTCAAGTTTTGGGTAAAGATTTGATAGACTATGGAATAAAGAGTGGCAAGAGCCTAAGCTTGGGGATGCCCAAGGCACCCTAAGGTAATATTCAAGGACAACCAAGCATCTAAGCTTGGGGATGGCCCGGATGGCATCCCCTCTTTTGTCTTCAATCCATTGGTAAATTTACTTGAGGCTATATTTTTATTCAGCACATGATATGTGTTTAGCTTGGAGCGTCTTGTATTATATGACTCTTTGCTTTTAGTTGGCCACAATCATCCTTGCTATACACACCTTTTGAGAGGGACACACATTAATCATGAATTTATTAGAATACTCTATGTGCTTCACTTATATCTTTTGAGCTAGGTAGTTGCTCTAGTGCTTCACTTATATCTTTTTAGAGCACGGCGGTGGTTTTATTTTTTTGAAATTGATAACTCTCATGATTCACTTATATTATTTTGAGAGTTTTAAAAATAGTATGGCGATTTTCTTAGGTTATGAATTTGGTCCTAATATGATGGGTATCCAAGAGGGATATAATAAAAACTTTCATAAAGAGCAGTGAATATATGAGAAGTTTGATTCCTTGCATTTGTTTTGAGATATAAAGATGGTGATATTAGAGTCATGCTAGAGAGTAATTGTGGAGTATTAGAAATACTTGTGTTAAGTTTTGTGATTCCCGAAGCAGGCACGTATGGTCTATCGTTATGCGATGAAGTTAGAGCATGATTTATTTTTGATTGTCTTCCTTATGAGTGGCCGTCGGGGACGAGCGATGGTCTTTTCCTACCAATCTATCCCCCTAGGAGCATGCGTATTAGTACTTTGCTTCAATTGCTAATAAATGTTTGCAATAAGTATGTGAGTTCTTTATGACTAATGTTGAGTCCATGGATTATACGCACTCTCACCCTTCCACCATTGCTAGCCTCTCTAGTACCACGCAACTTTCGCCGGTGCATTAAACCCACCATATACCCTTCCTCAAAACAGCCACCATACCTACCTATTATGGCATTTCCATAGCCATTCCGGGAAATATTTCCATGCAACTTCCACCGTTCCGTTTATTATGACACATACCATCATTGTCATATTGCTTTGCGTGATCATATAGTTGACATAGTATTTGTGGCATGGCCACCGTTCATATTTTTTATACATGTCATGCTAGATCATTGCGCATCCCGGTACACCGTCAGAGGCATTCATATAGAGTCATATCGTTGTTCTAGTATCAAGTTGTAATTCTTGATTTGTAAGTAAATAAAAGTGTGATGATCATCATTATTAGAGCATTGTCCCATGTGAGGAAAGAATGATGGAGGCTATGATTCCCCCACAAGTCGGGATGAGGCGCCGGACAAAAAATAAAAAAATAAAATAAAAAAGAGGCCAAAGAGCCCAAAAGGAAAAAAAAGAAAAAAAGAAAAAAAAAGAGAAAAAGAGAGAAGGGACAATGTTACTATCCTTTTGCCACACTTGTGCTTCAAAAATAGCACCATGTTCTTCATAATAGAGAGTCTCCTATTTTATCACTTTCATATACTAGTGGGAAAATTTCATTATAGAACTTGGCTTGTATATTCCAATGATGGGCTTCCTCAAATTGCACTAGGTCTTCGTGAGAAAGCAAGTTGGATGCACACCCACTTAGTTTTCTTTTGAGCCTTCATACACTTACAATTCTAGTGCATCCGTTGCATGGCAATCCCTACTCACTTGCATCGATATCAATTGATGGGCATCTCCATAGACCATTAATTTTCCTAGTTGATGTGAGACTTTCTCCTTTTTGTCTTCTCCCCATAACCTCCACCATACTCTATTCCACCTATAGTGCTATGTACATGGCTCACGCTCATGTATTGCGTGAAAGTTCAAAAAGCTTGAGAACATTAAAAGTATGAAATAATTGCTTGGCTTGTCATCGGGGTTGTGCATGATAAATACTTTGTGTGATGAAGATAGAGCATGACAAGATTATATGATTTTGTAGGGATAACTTTCTTTAGCCATGATATTTTGAGAAGACATGATTGCTTTATTAGTATGCTTGAAGTATTATTGTTTTTATGTCAATATTAAACTTTCATTTTGAATCTTATGGATCTAAATATTCATGCCACCATAATAAAAATTACATTGATAAATATGTTAGGTAGCATAACACATCAAAAATTCTGTTTTTATCATTTACCTACTCGAGGACGAGCAGGAATTAAGCTTGGGGATGCTTGACACGTCTCCAACGTATCTATAATTTTCTATTGTTCCAAGCTATTATATTATCTATCTTGGATGTTTTATAGGCATTAATAAGCTATTTTATATCATTTTTGGGACTAACCTATTAACCTAGTGCCCAGTGCCAGTTGCTATTTTTTCATTGTTTTTGTCTTTTACAGAAAATCAATACCAAACGCAGTCCAAACGGAACGAAACTTTTTGAGGATTTTTCTTGGATCAGAATACAACCCCGAAGCTTCGGGAAGAGGCCAGAAGACCCACGAGGGGGCCACAAGCCCTAGGGGCACGCCCCAGGAGGGGCGCCCCCTAGGCTTGTGGGCCCCCCGTGGCTCTCCTAACCCTCATCTCTGCTCTATAAATACCCAAATATTCCCCTTATGTCAGAGAGCACACCAAAAATACTTTTCCGCCACTGCAAGCTTCTATTCTCATGAGATCCCATCTTGGGGCCTTTTCTGGCACTCTGCTGGAGGGGGATTCGATCCCGGAGGGCCTCTACACCGACCTTGCTGCCCTTCTGATGATGTGTGAGTAGTTTACCACAGACCTATGGGTCCATAGCTAGTAGCTAGATGGATTCTTCTCTCTCTTTGATCTTCGATACAATGTTCTCCTTGATGTTCTTGGAGATCTAGATGTAATCTTCTTTTGCGGTGCATTTGTTGAGAACCTATGAATTGTGGATTTATGATCAAATTATCTATGAATATTATTTGAGTCTTCTCTGAACTCTTTTATGCATGATTAAGATAGCTTTGTATTTCTCTCCGATCTATCAATTTGGTTTGACCAACTAGATTGGTTTTTCTTGCAATGGGAGAGGTGCTTTGTGATGGGTTCAATCTGGCGGTGTCCTCACCCAGTGACAGTAGGGGTAGCGAGGCACGTATTTGTATTGTTACCATTAAGGATAAAAAGATGGGTTTTTTACCATATTGATTGGATCTATCCCTCTACATCATGTCATCTTGCTTAAGGCATTACTTTGTTCTTGTTAACTTAATACACTAGATGCATGCTGGATGGCGGTCGATGTGTGGAGTAATAGTAGTAGATGCAGGCAGGAGTCGGTCTACTTGTCACGGACATGATGCCTATATTCATGATTATTGCCTTAGATATCATCATAACTTTGCGCTTTTCTATCAATTGCTCAACAGTAATTTGTTCACCCACCGTATGTGTTCCTTTCAAGAGAGAAGCCTCTAGTGAAAATTATGGCCCCTGGGTCTATTTCTCATCATAAATTTTCAGATCTATAAAACCAAAAACCCAAAAATATCTTGCCGCAATCTATTTATATTTACTTTGTTTTGCCTTTTACTCATCTTTTATATCTATGTCTATCAGATCTCACTCTTGCTAGTGACCGTGAAGGGATTGACAACCCCTTTTTCGCGTTTTGTGCAAGTGTTTGTTAGTTTGTACAGGTGCATCTATTGGGGACTTGCTTGTACCTCCTACTGGATTGATACCTTGGTTCTTAACTGAGGGAAATACTTATCTCTACTTTGCTGCATCACCCTTTCCTCTTCGAGGGAAAAATCAACGCAAGCTCAAGAAGTAGCACGTACAGATGCACGCATGAACACACACACGCACGCATGCATGCAACACTAAAATGTACACATGCACGCAACACTCGCACGCCTGCATGACAGAACACACGATGCAAGACACACGCTCAACCAATACGTGCATGCACCCTTTGTTAAGGACATGGATTGTTACGAGTATTAATCAATCTTATATGTGATAAGCAGGACATTGATGTTTGCAGCGCTCTTTTTGAATCACAACGTATCGAACGGGCTATCAAAATATATATGAAAAATTTAAAATTCTCTTACATTATATAGTAGGCCTATCAATGTTACATGAATTAGATGATGTCACACTCAATGAACAATCATTAGTTTATAAAATGCCTGCTTCTCACCGCCCTGCCCACCAAAAAACCCTCCCACCTCCCGCGCGCGATTCCCTCCCGGTGCCAGCTGCCCGCATTCATGCGGAACCGGCTCCTCTGCCGTGTGCTGCCTACGTTGGGTCATCAGTGGCAAAGGAACGGGCGGCCAAAAGGCTCACCAATATTTTGGCTACCCCGGGCAAGATCCAAACTGCCCCTTCCAGCGCCACCCCTCCCAGCACATTCAAATCCCTCGTTTGCCGTGAAATTTTGCCATGTGTTATTGTTTTTAGGGATATTTTGCTATGTGAAAACAAATTAAAATATGAACAGATAATCGTTGTTCGTGGTCTTCTGTCGGGACACGGTTGGATGGCCTCATAGTAGTAGTGTAGAGTAGTACGAGTAGTATAGTGGTAGGAGTAGTACCGTGTAGTGTAGTATGAGTCTCATCTGACACCAATTTTCTTGGAGTCCGTGCTACAGCAAGCTACCCTAGGCTATGTTACTAGTACCTCCATAGTGGGTACGTACTTTGTCTCGGTGCATTAGGCATATAATGAAAATCAGATTTTCTCAAAACTAAGTCGCTCAGCCTTAATTATTTGCTTGTTTCCCTTCCTGCCTCGTTGTTCTTCCCCATGCAGCCAGAAAAAACAAGGTCATGTGAATAGCAATTGATTACTCGTGTTGATGGCTGCATGTGTCTAGGCCAATGCATGCACTTTTTGCTTGGTGCTCGTTGGGCAATCCGAGCAGAAAAAGGAGGGGCATTACTATAGCGTGCATGCACAACTTATCGAGGAAGTGAAGAATCAAGCAATTAATTGACATTCTTGGTGAGTTTTTTTAGCAAAAATTATGGGCTAAACTGGCAAGATGATTGGCTATTTTCATGGCTTGATTTTTTTCCTTCGCCCACTCACCTCGCTCCTTGGCTGTGCTGCACCTTGTAATGTGCCTAATGCACTGGTAAAAAGGAAGTAGTAACATATGTGTAGTGTCATGCAAAGCTTAATTTATTAGGTTATGGACTCATTTTGTCTTGGTATGTGTAGCTAAGTTACTACTTAATTTACCTCTCTCCTCATTAACTCATTGCCACATAGGAAAATTTTCTTAGAGCATGGTTAATAATATAGCCAGCTGCTGGCTATATGATGTTGCCATGTCATCTATAGCACTACAAAAAAATACACTTCCATGATGATACGTGTTTGTCACAGTAGGTCACGTTTTCTGTCATGCATGTACATCCATGACGATTTTATGACAGAATCAAGATAGTCATACCTGTGCTGTCGTAGAAGTGTTCCATGACAATACCAAAATTATCATCATGGAAGTGTCCACTTCCATGACGATAAATTGCGCGTCATGGAAGTGTTTTCGTCAAGGGTAACCAACACATGGCATCCACCTTAACGGGTCGCCGTTAAGCTATCGGGTTCCGGTTTTGATCCAATAACCCGTTAACAGCCCAGACCAATGGGGATTTTCCACGTGTAAAATTCTGATTCGCCGTAGGATCCACGTGTTAGCTCAGCCTTGGGACAGATGTCATCCAGCCAATGGTCGGGACGCGCCTATGATAAGTCGACACGTGGCTCGGCCCAACAGTGGCCCATTCAGGTTAAAAGGCCGGGCCTGTCAGAATAAGCGGGCTGGCCCATTGGCGGCCTACTTGAGTCAGGCCCATTCACAACCACGGCCCATACAAGTTACATAGAATTGGCCCATCAAAGGCCCATTTTAGATTTGACAATTTCCAGCCCATTGTCAGTTCCATCTCGTTAATGGCCCGCTACATCTTTGGGCTCAATTACGGCCCGACCTTCTTTCGGCCATTTAGCAGCCCATTATAGATATGGACCAATATGCTGCCGGTACGTCTTTCGGTCTTTTCTCGACCCATTCTGTAGTTGGGCCAACTTCGAGCCCGTTGTGACTTACGGCCTTTCCTCGGCCCATTCTGTACATGGGCCAACTTCTAGCCCATTTTGTCTTTCGGCCTGTTAACAGCCCGCACAACAGTTGGGCCTTTGTCTGTGCCACCTGAATTTGGGTCCATTAGCGGCCCACTTTAAGCAGGGCACAATTTCAGCCCGACGGGACTTTCGGCCTGTTAAAAGCCTAGTTCGTAAATTGGGCCTCTATTGGCCCAAAACACTTTCAGCCTCTTAATGGCCCGTCAAGTAAAAGGGCCGAGACAAAATTGATATTTATTTCGACCTGCTAGAGGCCCGCGTGCCGTTTCCATTTATACGGCCCTACCGAGCTTTCGGCCTGTCAACGGCCTGCTAAGGTTGTTACGGTGGGCCATAGTGATTGAGATCCACTAAATATTAGTTGACCAGCCTAATTAAGGCCGACTTTGACTACACATGTTTGTTCATTCGGATGGCGTCCAGGTAATGTTTGGGCATGTTGTCCCCCGTTTCAACGATACAACATATACAAAGAATTATCGTACTCTATACTATCGCCTCTAAAAAACATACACTATACAATAAAGAGACTACGGCATAGAAACGAAGAATAATCCTACACTATACAATAAAGAATTTACAGCAGATTATATCCACTAGGCATTATAGTTCTGCACCAGTGATAATAAAGCGTACAGAAACAACAAATTACGTACACTTGGCAAATAAAGCTCATACATCATGGATGCGCATCAACAGAACTTACCATTTGAACTATAATCTCTTCAGAAAATAGGATTGGCCGGATTCAAATAGCACAAATTTCAGTCTGCAAAATCTCCAATTCCTTTGTGGTTACCTCAGTGTCTTGTTTCATTTTTTGACTCCTGCATCTAATACCTACAACTCCAGCCTCAACATTTTGATTACATGTTGAGAATCATATATACGTTGTCTTGCCACTTCTAGTTGATGCTCGAGAACATCAGCACATTCCAATTCCAATCCATAATCATTTGGTAACGGCCATGCCGCACTGCTCTGAGATCTTTGTGTTGATGTCACTTCATCCTGAAATGTTTCTGTAAGTACACACGACTAGGGCAAAAATATAGTTACAACAGTGAAGCGAGCAAGACAGACTATCTTGTACATGGCAAAACAGGACTAACAATAATGTTACACGTCATGAAGCATAAACAACTGATATTTTAAAAATTATAAAAATGGTAGTCTGTGCAGCCCGCATACAGAAATCTCTCTTAGCTCACCAGAGGAGCTGGATGTTGGGGCCAAATCCAAAACACAGATAGGTTACAAATTTAGACAACACGGAGCTACTGAACATTATATAACTTGCGTATAAGTAAGTAAGCAGTTGGCCATTCTGTAGCTCAATTAACTAGCTGGAACATTGCGTGCCATGTTCTAGAAGAGTCTTAGGGAGCATAATGAACAACAAAGGGATTCATACAAACCTACTACAGCAAGCAAAACTATGCAATCATTATCCTCGTATAAACTAAATTGTGAGCCTCATGCAGTAATAGTTGGTTAATAGACTTCAAAGCTTCAGGCACACTTCGCCAGAGTAATTAAATGGTAAGGCCTTTAATTATGTCAACTACTAATAGTTATACAAGTACCCTACATCAGGGATCATTGTTTGGGCATCTCATTAACTAAGGACAAATAAAGCAATTGAAAAGAGCAATTTAACTATGCCTGAAACAAACAAGCAATTGAACTGTTGAGTTGGCAGCATGCATACATGCACGCCTCAATAACATCCATGGCCTAGCTACATTTACTATATAAAGTAACAAGTAATGTAATATTGTTTGCCCCCTATGAAGTGTCTCGACTAGTATGTAATCAAGATCCTAGTAATGATAGGGAGGCTAATGATGTGAATATGCGTTTGGTTATGACATTTATGACATCGACAACTCTACCATAGCAGGAAGCAGTTTCACACTGTTCACTACTATAAGATGTTTTAGATATTTAAAAGTAGACTACATCCGTAATGAGTGAACAGACACATTAAAATGTGTTTACATACATCTGATTTACAAAAAAGTTAGAACATCATATAGTAGTGAGCGGAGGGAGTTTTAATCAATGGCCCAATGATTGGGTTATAGGTGAAGAACCCAACGCAAGCACAATGTCAGACAAATAGGATGTCCTGGTAAATGTAATACAGTGACTTACCATAACTAGTTGAACAGGCTCAGCGCTGCTCCTCATTCTCTTGCAAGGCTCCTTCCTAACATCTTGTACTTGGAAATCCTCAATCTTATCTTCATTGCAGCCCCTCTGCAAGGTGACACAAACTAGTTACTGGTCTCCTTGGAAGATAAATATGCATACTTTCCAGTCTGTAAACAACACCAAAGGATGAGTTTATAACAAAACAACACCACATAATGAAACATGCCACATCTCTTGCACACAATGAAATGAGCATTTACTATGTGTGCGCCGTGTAAAAACTAGGCATACCTTCGAACTGGATCTCCAGGTACTCTTGGAGAGCCTACTTTAGTGTACAGCCAAACCTTTATGTCACCTATGAGTTATACAAGCCCCCACTACCGCAACCCTTAGTGTTTAAATTGTTGACAAGCTTTGTTAAGTCAAGAACATCAAGTAATCAAAGCAAACAGTCCTAGAATGGCTGGCTGATACACACAAGCAATTGAACAGATGTGTGAGCAAATCTTGCACAACACTGAATTACATATCAAGAAAAGAAGCATAGAAGGAGGCTTAAAGACCATCACTTGACTGACCAGATTTAAGGGCCATTTAAACATCATGTGCAACGTATGAACTAACATAAACATTGCATATTTCAGATTCTATAATGAAATGCACATGTATTAGGTTATGCCATGTATGATGCCTAAATGTACACTATAGCAGGCAGGAGTGATTCATCATTGCACGCACAATTGAATTGCAGGTTAAGGGCCAGTTCTATTCCACCTTTTCAGAGTTTATTGTCAAAATAAGCCATAAAAGATGTAAAGAACTCGTTTTTGAGTTATGGGCTTGGGCTTAACTTATTTCGCTTTGGGGCGGGGGGGGGGGGGGTTGGTGCTTCGGGTAGAAGCTCACTAAAAATTGAAGGGAAGGGGAATAGCGAAATGAGTCTGTTGTCTGCCTATATTACACTCAAAATGCCACTGCTCACGCCCGCGTCACACCTGACCCTCAAGTAAAAACAAACACACAAGCGTTCATTACCCTGCCCGCTTGCATCTCCTCTCACCTTTCCCTCTACCTCAATCCCCTGCCTGCATTGCTAGGGTTCCTCCAGCGAGCCGCCGCCATTGGTCCCATCTGGCCTGCTCCTTGACGATGCTCTGTCCCGCTAGGCTTCATGGCTGGCAGGTAGGGACAAATCTCCCCGGCCGCTCCTCCCTCTGGCGCCGCCCCTCATTCTCATGGTCTCCAGCAGCTGCTCCACTATGGTCCATCCAACGCACTACTCCGGCGGTCAACGCACAACTACGGCCGATGCCCCACTCCGACAGAAGGCACCTCGTTACCCCTCCCCTCCTCCCAGGCCGTGGCCTTGAGGTGCTGTTCAAGGATGAGCTCATCCAACAAGGTGAGGATCTCCTCTGATTTTTTGCCAAATTTTCATTCTGATCCGCTATACGCTGAATTGCTATGAGCTACTGGTGCTGCTGCTATATGATGCATTTCTACGAGCTGCTCCTGCTGCTGCTATATGATGAATTGCTATGAGCTGCTGCTGCTATATGATGAATTGGTATGAGCTGCTGCTACTATATGATGAGTTGCTATAAGCTGCTCCTGTTGCTGCTATATGATGAATTGCTATGAGCTGTTCCTGCTGCTGCTATATGATTAATTGCTATGAGCTGCTGCTGGTATATGATGAATTGCTAGCTGCTATTGCTATTGCTGCTGCTGCTGTATGATGAGTTGCTATGAGTTGTTGCTGCTATATGATGCTTTTAGGTGGTGCTGCTATATGATAATAACCAGCCACTTGGACCATCGAATTTCAATAAATAATGGTTCTTCATTTAAATTTAGGCAATGCGTTCTTCATTTAAATTAGGCAATGGGCTCTCTATGGAAGGCATTGACCAAAGTAGATTGTGCCAAGTAAATGGTATCTTTGTATTTGCATTTTGAACAAATATTGGTGGTCTATTTTCCTATCATATTAATTACCGCACTGGGTTCAATTTGTGATGTTTGCAAGTCAAATTAATTTTCATATGGGCAGCAAAATGACAAAATATAATGCAATCTAGACTTTTCACTGATCATACCACAGATAAGCAGAAAAGGCAGGCAATGAAAAGAACTGGTTGGCTTATTATCTGGAGCTTATATTCAAAGGTGCTTATTTTCTTAGAATAACTCAAAATAACTGTCCCTAAGAATCCTGGCCAACAACACTGACATACAAATAACATGTCACGATGATTGCAATGGAGGGACCTACCATAGCACACTGTATAGGCTCACCGCTGCCTCTCCTTTTTTTTGCGATGTTCCATGAAATTGCCACATACATCTTGTACTAAGAAATCTTGTACTTTTTCATTGTGGCACCCCATCTGCAAATTGACACAGCTAATTTGAGATATCTCCACATGATAATACATTGCATATCCCTTGCGCATATTTAAACCACCAATTAACGATTGTGTGCATAGCATAAATTAGCCATGACTCTGTGTACTGGACTAGCAGGCACTCTAAGGGAGCCTAATGTAGTGCACTGGAATTCCTACATGCCACCTACGATTTTGTGTAATGTACTACCTCTGTTCCTAAATATGTCTTTGTAGAGATTCCACTATGGACCACATACAGATGTATATATATGCATTTTCGAGTGTAGATTCACTCATTTTGCTCTATATGTAGTCTATAGTGGAATCTCTAGAAAGACTTATATTTAGGAACGGAGGGAGTATCATGTATGACACCTACATCTCTAATTTAGCAGCCAGTAGTGGAAATCATTGTCTGCACAAAGGGATTACTGGTCAAAAATCCTAGCAAAGCACGCGTACAAGAGAGAGACGCACTTACAAGATCATAGCAATGCCTCTGTCCAGGATCTTGGTTGGCCAAGCTATTAGATCCAGAAGAAACATCGTCCTTGTAGTTCTTGCCAGCTGCATAACATGTAACAGTGACATGTTAGTATATTTGAAGTACATCGGGCAGGTGATGCTGGACGGGTTTAAAGGTGACAAGTACCTAGGCCGTGGCGGCTGCTTGCACTACAAAAAAAATACACTTCCGTGATGATACGTCTTTGTCACAGTAGGTCACGTTTTCTGTCATGCATGTACATCCATGACGATTTTATGACAGAATCAAGATAGTCATACCTGTGCTGTCGTAGAAGTGTTCCATGACAATACCAAAATTATCATCATGGAAGTGTCCACTTCCATGACGATAAATAGCGCGTCATGGAAGTGCTTTCGTCAAGGGTAACCGACACGTGGCATCTACCGTAACGGGTCGCTGTTAAGCTATCGGGTTCCGGTTTGGATCCGATAACCTGTTAATAGCCCGGACCAATGGGGATTTTCCACGTGTAAAATTCTGATTCGCCTTAGTATCCACGTGTCAGCTCCGCGTTGGGACAAGTGTCATCAAGCGAGTGGACGGGACGAGCCTATGGTACGTCGACATGTGGCTCTGCCCAACAGTGGCCCGTTTAGGTTAAAAGGCTGGGCCTGTCAAAATAAGCAGGCCGGCCCATTAGCGGCCTACTTGAGTCAGGCCCATTCACAAGCACGGCCCATACAAGTTACACAGAATCAGCCCATCAAAGGCCCATTCTAGTTTTGACAATTTCCAGCCCATTAACGGCCCGCTACGTCTTTGGGCCCAATGACTGTCCGACCTTCTTTCGGCCTGTTAGCAGCCCATCGTCAGTTCCAGCCCGTTAATGGCCCGGTACGTCTTTCAGCCTTTTCTCGGCCCATTCTGCAGTTGGGCCAACTTCTAGCCCGTTGTGACTTTTAGCCTTTCCTCGGCCCATTAGGTAAATGTGCCAATTCCTAGCCCATTTTGTCTTTCGGCCTGTTAACGGCCCGCACAACAGTTGGGCCTTTGACGGTGCAACCTGATTTGGGGTCCATTAGCGGCCCACTTTCCCCAGGGCACAATTTCAGCCCGACGCGACTTTTGGCCTGTTAAAAGCCTAGTTTGCAAATTGGGCCTCTTCTGGCCCAAAGCACTTTCGGCCTCTTACTGGCCCGTCAAGTAAAAGGGCTGAGAAAAAATTGACATTTATTTCGGCCTGCTAGGGCCTGCGGGCCATTTCCATTTATACGGCCCTATTGAGCTGTCGGACTGTTAATGGCCTGCTAAGAGCCGTTGTTACGGTGGGCCACATCGTTTGGGATCCACTAAATATTAAGTTGACCAGCCCAATTAAGGCCCGCTTTGACTACACATGTTTGTTCATTCAGATGGCGTCCAGGTAATGTTTGGGTGTGTTGGCCCCCGTTTCAACGATATAGCATATACAAAGAATTATCCTACTCTATACTATCACCTCTAAAAAACCTACACTATACAATAAAGAGACTAAGGCATAGAAACAAAGAATAATCCTACACTATACAATAAAGAAATTACAGCAGATTATACCCACTGGGCATTATATTTCGGCATCAGTGATAATAAAGCGTACACAAACAACAAATTACGTACACTGGGCAAATAAAGCTCATACACCATGGGCACACATCAACATAACTTATTTGAACTATAATCTCTTTAGAAAATAGGATTTGCCGGATTCAGATAGCACAAATTTCAGTCTACAAAATCTCCAATTCCTTTGTGGTTACCTCAGTGTCTTGTTTCATTTTTTTGATTCCTGCATCTAATACCTGCAACTCCAGTCTCAACATGTTGATTGCATGTTGAGAATCGTGTACACGTTGTCTTGCCACCTCTAGTTGATGCTCGAGAACATCAGCACATTCCAATTCCAATCCATAATCATTTGGTAACAGCCATGCCACACTGCTCTCAGATCTTTGTGTTGATGTCACTTCATCCTGAAATGTTTCTGTAAGTACACATGACTAGGGCGAAAATATAGTTACAACAGTGTAGCGAGCAAGACAGACTATTTTGTACATGGCAAAATAGGACTAACAATAATGTTACACGTCATGAAGCATAAGCAGGTGATATTTTAAAAATTATAAAAATGGTAGTCTATGTAGCGCGCATACAGATATCTCTCTTAGCTCACCAGAGGAGCATGATGTTGGGGCCAAATCCAAAACACAGACAGGTTACAAATTTAGACCACACGCAGCTACTGAACATTATATATATACTAGCAAGATGCCCGTGCGTTGCATGGAACATCAAGATGCATTTGTATGAGTAGTTTATCTTGTGAGAGAAAAGGATGAATGAGGGAAAGCCTTATTTGCAAATGTGGAGAGGGGTGTGGGTATCTTTTTGCAAAATTGCCATAGTTTCCTTCCTACCCGTCAGATATAAATCGGACGGCCTATATTGCAGGATGGCAGGCACACCATCATCACCAACTCTGTTTTTATAAAAGTAGATATATATATATCTTGCGTATAAGTAAGCAAGCAGTTGGCCATTCTATAGCTCAATTGAAGTCTTAGGGAGTATCATGAACAGCAGAGGGATTCATACAAACCTACTACAACAAGCAAAACTATGCAATCATTAGCCTCGTATAAACTAGATTGCGAGCCTCATGCAGTAATAGTTGGTTAATAGACTTCAAAGCTTTAGGTACACTTCGCCAGAGTAATTAAATGGTAAGGCCTTTAATTATGTCAACATAGTTATACAAGTACCCAACATTAGGCATCATTGTTTGGGCATCTCATTAACTGAGGACAAATAAAGCAATTGAAAAGAGCAATTTAACTATGCCTGAAACAAACAAGCAATTGAACTGTTGAGTTGGCAGCATGCATACATGCACGCCTCAATAACATCCATGGCCTGGCTACAATTACTATATAAAGAAACAAGTAATGTAATATTATTTGCCCCCTATGAAGTATCTCGACTAGTATGTAATCAAGATCCTAGTAATGATAGGGAGGCTAATGATGTGAATATGCGTTTGGTTATGACATTTATGACATCGACAACTCTACCATAGCAGGAAGCAATTTCACACTGTTCACTACTATAAGATGTTTTAGATATTTAAAAGTAGACTACATCCGTAATGAGTGAACAGACACATTAAAATGTGTTTACATACATCTGATTTACAAAAAAAGTTAGAACATCATATAGTAGTGAGCAGAGGGGGTTTTAATCAATGGCCTGATGACTGGTTTACAGGTGAAGAACCCTACGCAAGCACAATGTCAGACAAATAGGATGTCCTGGTAATTGTAATACAGTGACTTACCATAACTGGTTGAACAGGCTCAGCGCTGCTCCTCCTTCTCTTGCAAGGCTCCTTCCTAACATCTTGTACTTGGAAATCCTCAATCTTATCTTCACTGCACCCCCTCTGCAAGGTGACACAAACTAGTTACTGGTCTCCTTGGAAGATAAATATGCATACTTTCCAATCTGTGAACAACACAAAAGGATGAGTTTATAACAAAACAACACCACCTAATGAAAACATGCACATCTCTTGCACACAATGAAATGAGCATTTACTATGTGTGCACTGTGTAAAAACTAGGCATACCTTCGAACTAGATCTCCAAGTACTCTTGGAGAGCCTACTTTAGTGTACAGCCAAACCTTTATGTCACCTATGAGTTATACAAGCCCCCACTACAGCAGCCCTTAGTGTTTAAATCATTGACAAGCTCTGTAAGGTCAAGAACAACAAGTAATCAAAGCAAACAGTCCTAATATGGCTGGCTGATAAAAACAAGCAATTGAACAGATGTGTGAGCAAATCTTGCACAACACTGAATTACATATCAAGAAAAGAAGCATAGAAGGAGGCTTAAAGACCATCACTTAACTGACCAGATTTAAGGGCCATTTAAACATCATGTGCAACGTATGAACTAACATAAACATTGCATATTTCAGATTCTATAATGAAATGCACATGTATTAGGTTATGCCATGTATGATGCCTAAATGTACACTATAGCAGGCAGGAGTGATTCATCATTGCACGCACAATTGAATTGCAGGTTAAGGGCCAGTTCTATTCCGCCTTTTCAGAGCTTATTGTCAAAATATGCCATAAAAGATGTAAAGAAGTCATTTTTGAGTTATGGGCTTGGGCTTAACTTATTTTGCTTTGGGGGGGGGGTGCTTCGGGTAGAAGCTCACTAAAAATTTAAGGGAAGGGGAATAGTGAAATGACCATGTTGTCTGCCTATATTACACTCAAAATGCCACTGCTCATGCCCGCGTCACACCTGACCCTCAAGTAAAAACAAATACGCAAGCGTTCATTGCCCTGCCCGCTTGCATCTCCTCTCCCCTTTCCCTCTACCTTGATCCCCTACCTGTAGCTCTAGGGTTCCTCCAGCGAGCCGTCGCCACTGGTCCCATCTGGCTGCCCCTCGATGATGCTCTGTCCAGCTAGGCTACATGGCTGGCTGGTAGGGCCAAATCTCCTCGGCTACTCCTCCCTCTGGCGCCGCCCCTCATTCTCATTGTCTCCAGTAGCTGCTCCACTATGGTCCGTCCAATGCACTGCTCTGGCGGTCGCCACACAACTACGGCCGATGCCCCACTCCGGCAGAAGGCACCTCGTTACCCCTCCCCTCCTCCCAGGCCATGGCCTTGAGGTGCTGTTGAAGGATGAGCTCATCCAACAAGGTGAGGATCTCCTCTGATTTTTTGCCAAATTTTCATTCTGATCTGCTATACGATGAATTGCTATGAGCTGCTGCTGCTATATGATGAATTGCTATGAGCTGCTGCTGCTATATGATGAATTGCTATGAGTTGCTGCTGCTATATGATGAGTTGCTATGAGCTGCTGCTGCTGCTATATGATGAGTTGCTATAAGCTGCTCCTACTGCTACTATATGATGAATTGCTATGAGCTGCTCCTGCTACTGCTATATGATGTATTGCTATGAGCTACTGCTGGTATGTGATGAATTGCTAGCTGCTGCTGCTGCTGTATCATGAGTTGCTATGAGATGCTGCTGCTATATGATGCTTTCAGGTGGTGCTCTTATATGATAATAACCAGCCACTTGGACCATCGAATTTTGATAAATAATGGTTCTTCATTTAAATTTAGGTCATGCGTTCTTCATTTAAATTAGGCAATGGGATCTCTATTGAAGACATTGACCAAAGTAGATTGTTCCAAGTAGATGGTATCTTTGTATTTGCATTTTGAACAAATATTGATGGTCTGTTTTCCTATCATATTAATTACTGCACTAGGTTCAATTTGTGATGTTTGCAAGTCAAATTAATTTTCATATGGGCAGCAAAATGACAAAATATAATGCAATCTAGACTTTTCACTGATCATACCACAGATAAAGCTGAAAAGGCAGGCAATGAAAAGAACTGGTTGGCTTATTATCTGGACCTTATATTCAAAGGTGCTTATTTTCTTAGGATAACTCGAAATAACTGTCCCTAAGAAACTTGGCCAATAGCACTGATATACAAATAACATGTCACGATGATTGCAATGGATGCCAGTTCTTTTGCCAGATTCTCCTAGAATCTGACCCCTACCCAGATTCTCCTAGAATCTTTGAGCGCAATTTTTTTACAATCCTATCTAGTTAGGGTCTAATTAGAGGATTGTAAAACAAATGGGGGTCAAAGATTCTAGGAGAAGCTAGAGAGGGGTAGATTCTGGGAGAATCCTGCAAAAGAACTAGGCCGGAGTGACCTACCATAGCACATTGTATAGGCTCACCGCTGCCTCTCCTTTTTTTTTGCGATGTTCCATGAAATTGCCACATACATCTTGTACTAAGAAATTTTGTACTTTTTCATTGCGTAACCCTATCTGCAAGTTGACACGGCTAATTTCAGATATCTCTACATGATAATACATTGCATATCCCTTGCGCATATTTAAACCACCAATTAACGATTGTGTGTGCGTAGCATAAACTAGCCATGACTCTGTGTACTGGACTAGCAGGCACTCTAAGGGAGCCTAATGTAGTGCACTGGAATTCCTACATGCCACCTACGATTTTGTGTAATGTACTACCTCTATTCCTAAATATGTCTTTGTAGAGATTCCACTATGGACCACATACAGATATATATAGATGCATTTTTGAGTGTAGATTCACTCATTTTGCTATGTATGTAGTCTATAGTGGAATCTGTAGAAAGACTTATATTTAGGAATGGAGGGAGTATCATGTATGACATCTACATCTCTAATTTAGTAGCCAGTAGTGGAACTCATTGTTTGCACAAAGGGATTACTGGTCGAAAATCCTAGCAAAGCACGCTGGCAGGCACACAACAATACAAGAGAGAGAGAGACGCACTTACAAGATCATAGCAATGCCTCAGTCCAGGGTCTTGGTTGGCCAAGCTGTTAGATCCAGAAGAAACATCATCCTTGTAGTTTTTGCCAGCTGCATAACATGTAATAGCAACCTGTTAGTATATTTGAAGTACATCGGGCAGGTGATGCTAGACGGGTTTAAAGGTGACAAGTACCTAGGCCGCGGCGGGTGCTTGGCATCTTGCCAGACGGTGGGAATCAGGTTAGAAACGTCAAGGGTGATGACGCTGCGCTGGTTGTCGGGGTCCGGTAAAGAGATCTAGAACCGTGGAGTAGGGTGTTTGTGGAGCGGCTTCGGTAGGGTGGACTATGGTGTGGGCGAAGTGGATCTGAGGCCGTGGACGAGGGCGTCGGTGAAGCTGCTTTGGTGGTTGGGTTCAGGATGGTGTCAACGATGCGGATCTGTGGCTGTGGACGGGGCGTCAGAAGTTGCTCCGGTAGGTTGGACGAGGGTGCGACGAAGCAGATCTGAGGCCGTGGACTTGGGCGTTGGCAAAGCAGTCCCGGTAGGGTTGAGAATGGTATAGGCGAAGCTACTCCGATAGGGTTGAGGATGGTGTCGGCGAAGTGGCTCCGGTATGGTTGAGGAAGGTGTCGGTGATGAGGATCAAAGGCCTTCGACGGGGGCATCGGTGGGGCGGCTCCGGGGGTGTGGACGAAGCGTCTCTGGTGGGGAGTACGAAGGAGCCGCTACAGATGCGCTGCGGTTGACGAGATTACCGGCGAAGCAGATCCGGCACCGTGGACAAGGCCGACACCGAATGGGCTGTGGTACAGTGGTGGATGAGCAGTCTACTTGTTTCTAGGGGAGGTGGGAGGGGTAGATGCGACCGCAGAAGCAGATCCGCGCGAGGTGGACGCCGCTGGCAGTGAATGGGCTCTGGTACGCCGGTGGATGAGTAGTCTAGGGTTTCGAGAGGGGAGGGGTAGAAAGGCCGATGAAGTACGGATGACGTGATGTAAGATGCTCTGGTGCTGTGGAGTAGTCATTTTTGCGGGAGGGGGAGAGGAAATGGGTGTGCCGTGTGGTGGGGGGAACCGGAAGTTACCAAAGCAGCCCCGACCTATTATGTAAATGAGGGCCGTATTGTAACTATTGTTCTTCGTGCACCAAGGACAAAAGGGGAATTTCGCATGCTAAAGACTAGGTGGCATAAAATTTAGAAGGAGGTGGGAGATTTTGCCGCCCGCGGGATCGTTCGTATCCAGTTTCAACTAATTTTGGACATTGCTAGCCGGAAGGTCATGCGAGACTATGTACACGGGGCACACGACAGCAGTTAATTACTGGTCTGAAGTCCACCCCAGAAAAAAAGACAATAACTCGGGATGATGCACCGATAACTTGGACGTTCACACGGGCGCGGCCAATCGTACGGGTGTAGAGGCGCGTTCACAAAAAAGGGATCGAACGCTCAGCCTATGTATTTCTCGTGTAAATATATAATTTAGTGCCATTGGTTATTTATTTTAAACATTATGCATTGACATTTTATTGTAGACGTGCACAAAAAGAAATGGATATTGTAGTCCCACAAAAGAAATGGATATTGTAGTCCGCTAATTAAAAGTGTTACCTCATATGATTAAATGGCCTCCATTTCATAAATTGCGTACCCGTTGAATTCATATATGAATATTACATATATTACTTCATAATAGAACCTTAAATCATCCAAGACTAATGAATTTGAATGCAAAACTAACAATGGTGCATGTACATGATAGCTACAGTGGTTGTTTGAAGAAACATCACTGTAACTTTGGCATGCACAATTGAAAAGGATTATTTAAAAAAAGTGATATGTGAGTGTCCAATCTTTATAGCATTGAATCAATATTGTATCTTTGGCCACGATACAAAGTATATATTGATTTATGTTCAAGCGATGCACGTCCACGATCGCTAGATAGTGATACATGAATGAATTGTGCAATCTCTCTCACACGCATACATATCTCATTTCTCCGTGGGCATCAGAATCACACACGCACACTTCGTGTATTTCTCTCCCTCTGTCAAGGTTAGAATTCGTCTTTCTACCGTGTCCTACAAGTCTCTCACACAGAAACACACACACTCTCTCTGTCGAACACGCCCACCCCTTTAATTCCGCCCACCCACCGCCACTAATGTCTCAAAAGTATAACTATGTCTCGCACACATATAAATAAGGTTAACTCGAGTCCCGGAACCATATGAATACATACAATGGGATTCCAGCAAAGCACCTTTTGTTTTGAGATTTCGCTCACACACACACACACACACGAGCGCGCACGTGCACCCGCAGACATTGTTTCTCTCTTCACTTTTTTCCGGCACTTGCATGCACACCGCTTGTTTATCTCCGTGATGCTTTAAGTATGCCTCGCACACATGCTATCTACCTATCAATTAATATAGAGATATGTATCACGCAAACTCCTCCCTATATCTAAGTGTCACTGCCCCCCACACCCACACGTACACTTCCTGACACCGAAGGAGTAGGGTGACACCTCGATCTTGATAATAATCTATCTACTGGCTTCTCTGTCAAACACACACACACACACTACCCGACACCGAAGGAGTAGGGTGACACCTCGATCTGGATAGTAATCTATCTACCGGCTTCACTCTCAAACACACACACACACACACACACACACACACTCACTAGCTGTGCCTCTGTGCCTACCGCGCGCACACTCTCGATACGTCTTTCTCTCCCTCCCCCTTCCCCACCCCCCCAACAATGATAGCAGAAGGGTGACAACTCGATCTTGATCTTAATCTATCAATTGGCTTCTCTCTCAAACATACACACACACACGCGCGCGCGCGCGCGCGTGCGCGCTAGTTGTGTCTCTGTGCCTCGCTCACACACACTCGATACATGTTTCTCTTCGTAGCCCCCTCGATATGTAGACTTCTCGCACATGCACAGCTGTAGTGACGATGACGCTGAACCCAGTGTGCCTTGTTTTTACCGGCCACATGTGATAGTTTTCACCCTATTTTCTATTAATTAACAAGGCAACCTTTTCTTTGTTACTACTAGTGAATTTGAGATCATTCGGGGCAGACATAAAATATATCACTTCAACCCAATTATCGCAGTAACTATTTAAAAAGAAACTAGCAAGATGCCCGTGCGTTGCATGGAACATCAAGATGCATTTGTATGAGTAGTTTATCTTGTGAGAGAAAAGGATGAACGAGGGGAGGCCTTATTTGCAAATGTGGAGAGGGGTGTGGGTATATTTTTGCAAAATTGCCATAGTTTCCTTCCTATCCGTCAGATATAAATCGAACGGCCTATATTGTAGGATGGTAGGCACACCATCATCACCAACTCTATTTTTTATAAGAGTAGAGATATATCTCTTGCATTGTCCACAACGAACATCTGCTGGACTGGTTAGCGCCGGATGCTCGCAACGCGATGACCTTAGTTCGAATTCTGTCCTAAACTTTAGATTTTTATATTTTTTTAGTATATACTTCTTTCGCGACTGTATTGACAGTGGAACCCACAGAGTACTTAGAATACAAGATTAAGGATGGATTTGTTTCTTTTTAACTTTCTATACGAATCTGTAGCCACCCTGCAAGTCATGTACACTGTACATGCAATTAAATCTTTATAGAGGGAGAATCATACACGCAATTAACTCAAATGGATTGGATGTGACTCTATTATTTCCAGCATAAGAGCATCTCCAACGGCAACCGGCAAATTTCCTCCCGCTTCCTTCCGCGGAGGATGACATCCAATGCCAGCGGCATACATTTTCACAACTCTAACCAACCAGAGGAAATTCATGCAAACACGGACTGATTTCATATAAGCATGAAGGATTTCGTATAAAAAAGCCGAATCTTCATATAAACATGATGGATTTCATTACATTTACATGAAATAAGCGATGCTAATCCGGCTCTCGTGGTATAATTAATACCTAATCTAAATGGCCGCCCGTGGATCCCTTTGTCTTACTCATGTCCGTAGATACTTGCGGGGCCAACGAAGGTCCTCGCAAGAGATGAAGAAGCCAAGAAAGCACCTGTATACGCAGTCGTCGCCTCGGCGGTGGCCTTCTTGGGACCCAAGCAGCGGCGGCCTCCCGTGTTCTACTTCTCCTCGATGATGGTGGCGGACACGGAGAAGCTGGCCACCGACTCGTCGCTCTCCATGCACCCAGCTTCTGTCTTTGCCTGCATTGCGCTGCCGCAGGCACGGGAGGCGCGCCCACAGACACGGGAGGCGTGGCCACAGACACTGGTCCGTGGTACGACGCGGCAGTGACGACGCCCGTGCCACCGTGCTCGCCGCCGTGCCGGCGTGGAGCAACTCGCCACTCCTCATCGAGCTGAGCTGGAGCGGCGAGTTGCTGAACCACGCACCGGCTTGGGGCAGCAACTGGCTCCGTCGGGCCAGGCGAGGTAGGTGAAGCACCGAGCGGCCCCGCTCGTATCCGGAGGGCTCGGCGGGCTATCCAGCCGGGTAGTATGCCGGAGAACGGCTCCTCGGAAGCTATCGGAAGAGTGGAGAAAATGGTGAAGGAGATGGGGGAGCGGCGGAGGGGTGTGATTCTTGCCCACTGTCTGGCCTCGTTTAAATAGAGGGCGGACGGTAGGAGCTTGGCCGGCATCTGGCCTCATTTAAACTGAGGGCGGACAGGAGGAGTTCGACCGGCGTTGCGTTTAATTCCGGCCCGCTCATGAATGGACGTGTGGCTGGAGTAGGTTTCTCGGTTTGCATGCTAGTTTAATGGAGGCGTTTGATGGAGGCGAGGAGGCGTGTTCAGCCGGGCGTGCAGTGGGTGGTGCAGTACTATTCGATTTGACATCTACTAGTAAACCAGGACAGTTCCCGATACAACTTTAATGCAGACGAGGGAGAGGGTAGCGGTTCCCGAAATGTTGAACGGCCAATGATGCATCCTCCTTCAATTAGCATGCTTGCATGAGGGAAGTAATGGGAGGAGGATGGGGAAAAGAGGTAGCACGATGTAAATGCAACGCAGTTTGCACTCATATAAAGGTGCCCCTCCATTCCAATGCATCTACCACATCGTACGCACCTAAGCACCTACACTAAGCACAAAAGTGCTCACTCCAGACCCATGGCGGTGATGCGCGCGAGCGGCCAGCGGCTGTGCCAGATGGTCCATGACACCGGCTTGCGGCATGGCACCGAGGATCGTCTCCAGAGGGTGTTGGCGACCGGCTGGTTCATGGCCATCGTCGACACCAGCTATGACTCTCAGTTGGACAAGATGAACGTTGCCACCATCAACAAGTTCACCATCGTGAAGAAGCTCGCGGATGACATCGCCGTACTCCTCCAGCCTGCACGCCCAGGCTCCTCATTGCCTGCCACCCTAATCGGCCTCCACGGCGAGAACCTCTTTCAAGCACTGGTAGCCCTACGACTGCCTGCCGACGCAACGAAGAATGTCCACCTGGAGGTCGCGCTCGCCGCGAGGCACCTCGCCCTGCAAGAATTCATCGACCTACACATCCACGTGTACGAAGAAGTCATGTACATAGGTATCTACAAGGCCGGTGAGGACGCTATGACGTCGGCCTTTGTCAACTGGCTGGAAGCCTTGGACACCTTTGTTGAGAAGCACCTTGACCTCGCCACAAAAGCCGCCGCTCCTAAGCCGCCAGTCGGTGGCCCGGCGCACTGAGTCGAGGAGGAGGAGGTCGTATGTTGATGGATTCATCTTTCTTCTTGCCTCCTATAACCACCACTGCGATCGCATCATCGTGGCCTTAATTGTTATTGTGCTATTGCATTCTCGTTCCAGTCAATACAGACATGTGCGATCCCTTTGCTCACATTAGGAGGCAATTATATGCATCACTGTAACTAGTACTCCATCCGTCAATTTATAAGTTGTGCTTACCTTTTCCATCAACTTCGTAACTTACATTCGATGCTTGACCCGACCTACGAACTACTCCTAAATTCAAAAACTGAGACCGAACCTATAAATTCAAAACTACTCGTGCATTACGCCTGTCATGTTTGCAAGTTCAAAACGAGAAACTAGAACACGTACATGAAGCATGTCCCTTCCCCGTCGCATACCACATTGTCGTTCCGCCCCCCCCGGTCAACGCGCATTGGCTAGGCTTTATATCACTACAACATGTGGGACCGCATGTGACCAAACCGACGATGCGCCAACCTAGCTACTACCCTGCTTATCTGGCGGGAAAAGCCCCGCCCTAGCGTTTCCAATCGTTATTTCCATCTATCGATCATGCCAAGGAGCAGAACCAAATGTTACATTTTATAAATGTTTCTCTACTCCCATAAAAGACTTAATTGGTGATCGTGGTGTGTCTGCTATCCATCATTTCTGACCATTAGATCCGCATCTAACGGCTGTGAGGTAAGTTATGGCATTTTTGCAACAATAGCCCACTTCTCTGCTCCAATTTGCAGAAATCCCCTTATTATCTTGAAAGCAACCACATCCCTCCCTCACCTCATCAAAACAACCTGAGAAATATATTTTGAGTGAAAAGTAATATATTTTTAGTGGTATATATGTATATCAAAACAAGTGTGTTTTCTTTCAAGTTTGTGAACAAGTACTATTCTACTTTGGATCCGTTGAAACGCACAGGCACATTGCTAGTAAAAGGAAAAGGCCTGCCGCGTTCGCGTCACACCCCCACACGCCCGGGAATCGGGAGTACACGACGGCCCGTTCGGCACGCCACATAGCTAGGGAAGGCGTGTTGCCTAGCATTTTCACTTTCATGTGGGACCGCAGTTGAGCAAACCGACTATCGGCAAACCGCACCCCGCCCGCCGTGTTGGAAAACAGAAACGAGGAGGGGAAGATCTAGCTATAGCGCAGAAGCCAAGAAATTTGGTGTCAGATGGGACTTGTTGATAGAGTAGAAGCACTCCGTACTACTCCTACTACAAAGTTTGTACTACTACTACTACCACCACTATACAAGTAGGTACGTGCAGGACACAGCATCGTAGGAACAAAAAACGGGAAGATCTTGTTTTGGGTGATTTATCTTGTTTTGAGTATGAATAATATGATGTGGGGGGCACCCATGAAGCCACGTGGCATGTCTGGAGGTCTTATTTAGAGCTTCTTGTGTGGATCGATCACACTGTCGTGCTGCTTGTTCGAGAAGAACGTCTATGGGTACTTATAGTAGATCCAAATCGCAGCCACCTGGACCATTGGATCAACATCAATCAACGACTTATATCGTGTACGTGCAAATACACGCATTGACTCCGAAAAAATAATGAATATAGAATGTATAATACATAATACCGCATATTGGGTTTCTCTAAAGTCAAACTTTGTATACTTTCAACAATTTGTAGGAAAAAGCATTAACATATACACAAACAAATATATATCATTTGATTCATCATTGCTTTTATTTCCACATCGTGTAAATTTGTTAGTGTAAATGTTCATATTGTTTTCACCAAATTCAGACAAGCTTTATAAAATTTGGCTGCAGTCAAAGCTATATATGTGCGGAGTAAATTAGAAACGGAGGGAGTGGAATAGATATAGATATAACTATACAAATAAAAAATATAGTAATATAGTCTATAGATATAAATAAGGCTACTACCCTTTTTCTAGGTTAGAACTCGCATTGTTGTGTACACATTGTTTTGCTTCATTATAATTTGCGTTTGCGGGGTGTGTGTAGGACTACCGCCTTTTGTTCAGTGCCAGCAACCCCACCATTATCCTTAATTAATTCATATTGGCAATTACTATTGCATTATCTTAGTTCTAGCCGATTCTTCGGTTGCTTCGAGGAACTCCATCTCGTTATTCAGGTTGATTTTGTGCCTACAACAAGATCATCGTCCATCGAAGATTTGTTTATTAATGATTGTCGATTTGTATCACCGGGTATGGTATAGCTGGATCGTCAACGTCAAAATCCACCAAGTCGATACTTATCCCCACTCTCATTGAAAGATTGGGTCGCCATCATAAGACTACCACCTAGAAAATTCCATCCCTATAACATACACATGAGCACCCATCTTGTTATTCAGGTCCACGCCTCCCTCTCTCTCTCGAAACACACACTCCTCTCCACACGATGCGTGTCACTTGGTCTCTCTTCCATTGCATGACAAAAAGGCACACCGCCATTCTCTTCTTCTTGCTACCCCCATCTATGTAGTTAGGTCTCCTTGCAACAAACAAGCATTCATCTATCTCTCTACTATCTCTTTCTACCACACATAACCTTTCACCCCTAGCCAGCCGTGCTGCCGAGGTCTATCCAGCTCTCTCACACGCAAACAGATGATGTCTGTGTGTCCCTTCATCGCACACACACTATCGCTCTCCCATATCCGCAACCTCGTAACCTTGTTGATCCCGACGTTACACACACACCTCTCTCTCTCTCTCTCTCTAACACACACACGCACACGCACACACCCTCTCTCTCCCTTTCGGACACTCCTCTCTCTACGACACACAGAGTCTTTCGAACACGCATATGCCCCTCTCTTGTTAGGTATCGCTGCCCCCGCCCCCCCTCTTTGTCACACAAATATTCTGTCTATATCTATCTCTCGCAATAATACATGCATAGTCTAAATTGAAACCAACTACAAAAATGAGCTCTGATTACAAAAATTAAATCCACTCCCAAACAGAATATGAAAATTGGGTGAAATCGTGCACACAAATGTTTGTTGCGTGCATGAACGTCAATGATATGGATGTACTACTCGTACATCACACAGACCCATTTCACACAAATTACATTAAAGCCTTCTCAAAATATGGTGCGCATGTGATGTTTGTTGTACTGCTCCTGCCATCCTTCCTCCGACACGTTCCAATATATTGTGCTACTTCCGATTCTATTTTTCTCCTCAGATCATGTGAAACTACGAAAAGGTCACCCTGCCCCCCACTGGTACTGTAGCTCAAAGCTCCCATACGGACACAACACCCACCGGAGCACACAGCCATTGCCGAAGTGGACGACGTCGCGGCCTGAGAAGAGGACGGAGTCTCCGACATCGCCGAGGTGGAGCACGCCCTCTACGGCCGTGAGTAGTGCGTGCTGACTGTCCACACGGAGGACAGTGTGACCTAGCGGCTCACCCTCGTCGGCCATGAGGCGTAGCTGTGCTCCAGCAGCACGCCCTGGTCGGTCACGAGGAGGTGCATTGCGTCCTCGCCGCTCACAATGTGGACGAGCGGGTTCTCCAGTAGCATGCCCGCGAGCATCGCATCGTCGAGAGCACACCTGCGAACATCGCATCGTCGCCGCTATCGACGTGGACGTGTGCGTGCTTCAGCAGCACGCCCGCGAACATCGCATCCTCGCCGCTCACAATGTGGACAAGCGCGTTCTCCAGTAGCATGCCCACGAGCATCGCATCATTGCCGCCCGCGAACATCGCATCATCGCCGCTCTCGACATGGACGAGCGTGTGCTCCGGCAGCACGCCCGCAAACATCGCATCCTCGCCGCTCAGGCGCACGAGCGTGTGCTCCAACAGCACAACCGTGAGCATGGCATCCTCGCGGCTCACGAGGTGGTTGAGCGCGTGCTCCAGACAGTACCCCAGGAGTCGGGACACGGGCACCGCGCCCCCGGCTACGAGGAGTACTGCATGGTGCCCATCGTCGTTTAGGAAAATCCCTTGATTCCGCCGATCCCTGGAGGAGCGTGAGCTCCAGTGGGCGCTTGAGGAGTCCCACGCCGATTTGCAGGTGGCGGCGGACGTGCAACATTATCCTTCGAGCTCTCATCCTCTTACGAAGATGCCTCCACCGTCCCCGTCGTACGTCCTCTGCCTCGGCTTCGGCGGACATTTGGAGTTTAGTTTTATGGAACATTAATATTTGGACTAATGCAAAAAACAACCTATGACTGACATGCATAAATAGATGATGTGGCAGCATTGCATGCTGGAGTATATTGCAATTTATGGATTGCACGCATGACTAGCTTATGTGGCTTGGTTGCATGGCTAGGAAAGGCTAGAGAAAAATAAATAGATAATGTGTTTAGAGTGCACTCCACTAAATGGGAGCATGTAAATATCTTTAGAGTGCACTCCACTTTTTTTTCCAGACGCTTAGGTGCACGGGATGCCGTGCCATGCTACAAAATGTTAGAAAACAAGCTCGAATGTTTTAAAAATCTATTATTATCTTGAAACCAGCCACACCCGCCCCTCACCTCATCAAAACAGCCCGAGGAATATGTCTTCAGTGAAGCATAATTTATTTTTACTGATATATGTATATCAAAACTAGAGTGTTTATATTTCAAGTTTGAGAACAAGTATTATTCTACTACTTTGGATCCATTGGAACGAACGGGCCGGCACATTGGTAGTAGTCTCGACTCTTATAAAAAATAGAGTTGGTGATGATGGTGTGGCTGCCATCCTGCAATATAGGCCGTCCCATTTATATCTGATGGATAGGAAGGAAACCACGGCAATTTTGCAAAAAGATACCCACACCCCTCTCCACATTTGCAAATAAGGCCTTCCCTCGTTCATCCTTTTCTCCCACAAGATAAACTACTCATACAAATGCATCTTGATGTTCCGTGCAACACATGGGCATCTTGCTAGTAAGAAACAAATTCCGGGTTTGGCACGAGTTCGTACTGCGGGAGCACCACAAGGCCTGGTGCAGGAGTTACATTTCCCTCTCGGGGCCCACGGGACCGAGCTTCAGTGGATTAGTGCACCTGTCTTTGAGTCAATGACATGTGGACCCTAAATGTGGCTGGCTCGCATATCATTCTCATAAAAGCAGAGGGGCAGTTGGACCGAGAGGGGTGAGGCGCAGGTCGACGGACGTGTGGTGTCATGGGTTCGAGCGGCGTCGTGGGAATCGCGTGGGACGAGGCTTGCCTACTCCCCTCCCATGCTCCGATCCGTACTACCGCACCACTAATTTTCATCCAATGGTTATAATAGATTTCCTCGTGTGGGTCATCTATAGCCTAAAAAAAAAAGGAAACAAAGGCCGTATATCCAGGAAATAATTTCCTGCATGAATCTGTACACGCATGCAAGACCCTTTCCTTTCCTGCTCATCCTCCTCCGGATCATCAGCTATGTTGACAATGCCGGTGCTAATGCCAGAGCGTGGCAACAGGTGCCTACCTAACCCATGTAGCATGCTGCACCTCCAGCGAGTAGCACCTCCTCCACGCCAACATCGGTGTCTGGGCCATGCACATGCAGCTGCTCCCATAGTATTTTACCCGCATGTTCGACTGTAGTACCACACCGATCTTGGACGAGACCATGGAGCTTGTGGCCAAGAAAAGTCTTTGCCCGGCCGACGCATGTCGAGGTGCTTGTCTATTGTGATGTGCCGCATGACGTTTACTAGCTCACGCTCTGGATGAGCGGCAGGATGCTGCTCCCGATTGTCAGTGGTGCGACGGCAACGACGGCCGGATGGGAGCTCGGGCGGGAGCCAGTGATCTACCCGGGGCACATAGCTCGACTTGGTCTCGAGATTCCGATCGCTTGCACCGTCCCGAGGATGTACCACTCAGCGGCGAGGCTGGAATGCTGGATACGTATAGGCGTGTGCTCGTGGGCGGGAGCAACATGCTCAATGGATACCGGTTTGCGAACGTGATGTTCTCGACGTAGTTGAGCCAGTGAGCCTGGAGGCGTTCCTGCCGTCGTACATTGACGCGCGGCTCAACGGCGTGCGGCCACGCGCCAGCGTAGGTTGTCTATGGGGAAGCGACATTGGTATGGTTCGAGATGCCCAGCTGGCCGTTGTCGAGGCGGCGTTCGCGACTCACTCATTTGAGATGAACCGGCCGGTGGTGGCCTGGCCGTGGCGAGGGTGCCACAGCTGGACGTCAGGGTGTTACGAGGCGTAGATGGCCGCACCGGCGGGTACTACCTCTATTACAGAAGTACTCCGTGGAAGGCAAAGACGGGCCTATATTTTATTTATTATATTTGTGGCTGAGGAGTGTTGCCCGGGACGAAATGTGTCACAGCCGCTGGATGAAAATTGGATGGTGCGGGAGTACGGATCGGAGCACGGGAGCGGAGCAGGTAACCCGCGTCCAATCGGGTGTGGCTGTGGTAGAAACTTGATGGTCGCCGCAGTTCAGCTGGCCCGCATGTCATGCACACAAAGGCAGAGGAGCGGTGGGGTCAAGAGGGGTGAGGCGCACGTCGGGGGACGTGGTGCCGTGGGTTGGAGCGGCGTCGTGGGAATCACGTGTGGCAGTGGTAGAAACATGATGGTCGCCGTGGTTCAACTTCCATGGACAAGCTGTCATGTCTACTGACACATGCATTGCATACCGCTCACTGCAAGGAGTAGTACAGGTAGAGAAAACTAGGCGGACAAATAGTTCATTATAGTCAAGCGGACCTATATCAATGTACACAGAGTACACTTGTTCCAAAGACATGCACACCAGCGAAATAGTACATCTATATCAATGTACACAAAGAGGAAATATAATTTTTACAAGAGGAAATAGTTCATCCATCTATAATGCCCTGCTGCTGGTGCAGCTTCTGATGAGGCGGAGGAGGAGGAGGAGGAGGCGGGGAGGAGGCGGAGGAGGAGGAGGAGGAGGAGGAGGAAGGAGGAAGGGGAGGAGGAAGGAGGAGGGAGGACGGAAGAGGAGGAAGGCGAGACGGAGCGGCGAGAGAGGAAGAGGAGGGAAGGATGGAGGCCGGAGCGCGGAGGAGGAGGAGGCGGAGGAGGAGGCGGAGGCGGAGGAGGAAGGCGGAGGAGGCAGGAGAGGCCGGAGGCGAGGAGGGAGAGTGGAGGGGGGGAGGAGGGGGGAGGAGGAGGGGGAGGGAGGCGGAGGAGGGGGAGCGGATAGGCAGGAGGAGCGGGGAGGAGGAGGAGGAGGAGGAGGGGAGGAGGCAGGAGAGACGGCGGAGGGGGGACGGAGGAGGAGGAGGCGGAGGAGGAGGGGAGGAGGAGGAGGAGCGAGGAGGAGGGAGCGGAGGCGGAGGAGGAGGAGGAGCGTAGGGTAGTGGGAGGAGGAGGAGGGGGAGAGGAGGAGGGCTAGGAGGAGGAGGAGGGGAGGAGGAGGAGGAGGAGGGAGGGGAGGAGGAGGAGGAGGGAGGAGGAGAGGGAAGGCGGAGGAGAGGAGGAGGAGGAGGAGGAGGAGGGAGGCGGGATGAGGAGGGGAGGAGGAGGGAGGAGGAGGAGGAGGAGGGGGAGGGAGGCGGGAGGAGGAGGAGGAGGCGAGGACGGGGAGGCGGAGGAGGAGGAGGAGCGGATGAGGAGGAGGGGGGAGGAGGAGAGGGAGGAGGGGAGGAGGAGGAGGAGGAGGAGGCGAGGCGGAGGAGGGAGGCGGAGGAGGCGAGGAGGAGGAGGAGGAGAGGAGGAGGAGGGGAGGAGACAGAGAGGAGGAGGAGGAGGAGGAGGAGAGAGGAGCGGGGTAGAAGAGGGGGGGAGGAGGAGGAGGGTAGGGAGCGGCGGCGGAGGAGGAGCGGAGGAGGGACGAGAGAGAGGAGGAGGAGGAGGAGGAGGGAGGAGGAGGAGCGAGGAGCGGAGCGGAGCGGAGGACGGGCGGAGGAGAGGCGGAGGAGGGAGGAGGAGGAGAGGAGGAGTGAGAGGGGCGCGCGCGGCGGAGTAGGGAGGCGGAGGAGGAGGGGGGGGACGGGAGGGGCGGCGCGGGGCGGCGGAGTGGAAAGGAGGCGGAGGAGCGGAGGGGGGAGGCGGGACGGCGAGGAGGGAGGAGGACGGGCTGCGGAGGAGGGGAGGGGGGAGCGGGGGGATGGGAGGGGAGGACGGAGGAGGAGGAGGAGCGGAGGAGGAGGAGGAGGAGGGGAGGAGAGGCGGAGGAGGAGGAGCAGCGGGGCGGAGGGGGTGAGGAGCGGAGGAGCGGGAGGGCGTGAGGGGGGAGAGAGGAGGAGAGGAGGAGGAGGCAGGAGGGGAGGAGAGTGAGGAGCGGAGGAGGAGGAGGCAGGAGGGGAGGCAGGCGGGAGGAGAGAGGAGGGAGGAGGAGGAGCGAGGAGGAGGAGGAGGGAGGAGGAGCGATGAGGAGGAGGAGGCGGGGGAGAGGAGAGGGCGGTGGAGGGATGGGAGGAGGAGGAGGACGGAGGGAGGAGGAGGGCGTGAGGAGGAGGGGGGAGGAGGAGGAGGAGGAGGAGGAGTTGAGGAGGAGAGGCGGAGGCGGAGTCAGGGAGGAGAGGAGGGGAGGGGAGGAGGATGGGGGAGAGCGGAAGGAGGAGGATGAGGAGAGAGGAGGAGGGGGGGAGGAGGAGGAGGAGGAGGAGGCGGAGGGAGGAGCGTGAGGAGGAGAGTGTAGGATAGGCGGAAGTAGGACTGATGCGGCGAGAGGATGAGGAGTAGGAGGAGGAAGGAGGCAGGGGAGTCGTGATTCTGGCTTCTTCTTTTGAGGAGGATTTCGGATTTTCGTGCTTTAGTCTATTCTTCTTATTCGTCTTCTTGCTTATTATTCATCTTCTTCTCTGATGCTTCTATTCTTCTTCTTCTTCTTCTTCTTTTCTTCTTCTCTCTTCTTCTTCTCTTCTTCTTCTTCTTCTGTACTTCATTCTTTTTCTCTCTTCTTCTTCTTCGGCTTCTTATTCTAATTTTCTGTGGGACATGGCTTTGCAACAAGCTCTTTAGACCTTGCAGCTATCTCGAAACTCACATGGGCATCGAGGGCAACATATTTTATCCGCTCATAGGTCAAGGGATAATTCTCCCATCCAGATGACCTTAATCCCAGCGTCTCGTCACCCTTCTCAAGATTTGTTCCGAGCACAGAATTTGCTACGTCGAATAGGGATGGTGTTTCTTTATCACAATCGTCTACAGGAATTCTGGTTTGTAGGTCAGCGATGTTTTTCAAGTCAAGGTTGTACGGCACCAGCTTCTGTTTGCCCCCTTCGATGGCTGCCCCACAGAAGTATATGTCCTCCCGAGACATGAAATCATGGAGCTCACCTGGTATGGAGGGCGCGTGTATGATGTGATACACCAAAACTTCATCTTCGAGGCACAGCTGAAGGACGGCGGCGCGTTGGATCTTCCCAGTGGCACGCTCCGTGTACTCTGCGTCGAAACCGACGACCTTCATCTCCACCTTTTGGAGGGAGTTGGATACATTGTTGATCCACTCCTGAATGACCCTTGGGTGGTCGGTGACGGTGGCAACTATGCTCAACGAGCCTTCGACGAGGACATGTTTGATGCTAAAAACCTGCATAGGGATCTCTTTCGCCATTTGGAACCGCTAGACTGGAGGGCTATGGTTTGGAGAACTAGGATTAAGAACAAGATGACTAGTCTAACTGAAGAAGATGATTATTTAAAGGGGCTTCGGAATTACTCCAGGAGGATGTGAATCCAGTGGGGTTTGAATGCAAATGAAGGAGAGGTGAAGAAGCCGAGGAAAATCAGTTCCCGATGGAGAAGTAAATGGGAGAAGTAGCATGCAGGTAGTTGATTAGATGGCTAGGTAGACCAACCTGCAAAACGAAAAGGCTATGAGTGTAGCCTACTGAGGAGTGGTCCGTGTCCGTGTACGTGGCCATCCTTCTATCGCTACATGTGCCACTGGTTAGTTGAGGTCACACTTTCGAATCACCGTGGTGAAACATTTTATGATTCCTTTTTATTTCTGCACCCCTCCTAACAGGTGGGACCTACGCAAAACCCACTTGGGTGGATGAACAGATGTATAAACATATCCATCTCTTTGCACAAAAAAAGATGTGTCGTAGCTGGTTCAGATTGATATTGGCGCGTGCCTGCGAGACACAACCTTTTCTGGTTAAGGAATATGCGGTTATCCCAAAAAAAGAAAAGCCCTTCTTGGCGCTTCCACATGCACGAGAATTTGGTTCTGCTCGCAATATGGATGCTACCTGGAGGATGAAGTGAATCCAGAGGCATGCTAGCACAGGAGACCTATTTCCGCTATACTACAGTACTACTCCGTATGTTACTACTAGTAGTAGTACAACTGTGGTACACTTGATGGTCCAAATATTATTCATCCGGTCCTCACAGTGAAGTGACAAGACCCTGCACCCGAGGTGACACTAGTCTAGGCGGTGTGTTTGGGTTACCAAAGTCAGCCTCACCTTGTGCACTGTGCAGTCACTGTCACCGCCGCTGTATAGCATGCCTCGCCTTGTCTCCCTCTCCCCTAGCACCACTCTATCTCCATCTCCGTCTGGCCGGAGATCCTGAGGTCACTCTTCATCATCTCATTGTGCCCCCGAGTACCCTCGCCTCGCTCGCCTCCCCCAGTACCACTATTCCCTCGCTAGCCGCTCCAGCACTGAGAGTGTTCTCCCCCGTAAATCAAGCCCCCAAAAACCCCACCTTCCAAACTCCACCATGGCCGAATGCGAACCGCGCAACATCCATATGAGCCGCGATTGGAGCAATCTCCCCAGTGACATCCTCGACCTTTGTTGTTCGTGTATGGATATGTTGAGTGCCGTGCGGCTGGCTGCATGCTCAAGGGACATGCACGCGGCCATCATCGAAGCAAGGCCTGAGCTTTTCAAGACACCCTTCTTGTTGCTATTTGGTCTAGCGAGATTTGCTCACCATGATACGGAGGCGTACATGATGCCCCTCGACTTCAATCCGACCTCCATTAGCCAAAACTTCTTTGCAGGTATGTAGTGGGTCGCCGTACATCATTTCCCTCGACTTCGATCCAATCACCATCGGCCAAAACTTCTTGTCAGGTATATACTGGGTCGACATGAACTCCCACTAGATGGCTGCCGTCAAAGAAGACAGGAAAAGTTAGTGCTCATGAACTTCCACACCTCCCATGAGATTATCCTTCCTGCATTGGAGTATGTAGGGTTTTACCGTCGCGGTCCAAGTTATCTAGATTACCACGTCAGTTGGACGGACCTTGTTTTGCAGAAGATTGTAATCTACCAAGTGCCCACACGATATGCAGATTACGCAGACTTCAAGATAATTTCCTGTTCGACCGCGGACTCGCCTATCTTTCCGCTGGTGCCTTCTTTAGCTGGAGACGACTCACCTCGCAGTGGATCGTCAAAGCTGATACACACTTCTGTGATGCTATTTAACACAATGGCATCATCTACGCGATCAACAAAGCAGATGGCACCACGTATTGCCGGGACGGCGTGTGTAAATTGTTTTTGTCTGATTTGAATGATAACGCCATGACTCTGTTTGACCTTTTTGTGATGATTTGCATATCCCTGTTTGAGCAGAATTTGAGTAGAACTATGGCAATGTATTAGACACGCCTTAAATCAGCTATATTTGGAATGAGTTAATTCATGTGATTGTGACCATGTCATTACAGCCAATTTGTACCCTTGAATAATCAAATGGTTAGGAAGATATGGATATTCTCCATACTTTATAGTAATTTATATACTACTAAATATGAGTGTGTATCAATAGCCATGTTAGTTTCCTTATTTTCATGATGTAGAAAAATGCATTACGCTGTTGGTTTCATCTGACCATATTTGGAAGTAGTGAAATCCTGTAATGCTTACCATGTCTACATACCTATATTCGCCCTTCAGCAATCAATGGCTAGAATAATATCCTCACAAAAATTTTGCCCACAGAACATGAGTATATAACAATGCATGGTCTGTTAGTTTCCTTGAAGAATTTGTTTGTGAGGACAGAACATGATTACATAACATGCATGACATAGTAGTTTCCTGTGAAGAATCGATCGCGAGATAACATTAGTATAACCATGCATGGCAATTCTATATTTTCGAACCCAATATACATTTCCCTGTACTTTCCTCTCAGTTCCAACAGGGACAGGTCAATGTTGTTTCTTGCATTATCCTACTCATACTCTAAACAATGCTGATCTTACATTAACAATGTCTGTCCTTTTTGATATGATGCAGTGTCCCTATAGTTACTGCCCTTTGTAATCACACCACCTTTGCCAAAAACAGGGAAGCACAACTGGTTCTTCACTCGATCAGACGACGGCAAAAGAATGATGATCATTCGCACACATGAGCCGGAAAAGTTATATTGCAAAAACCCCACTGTGTACAAGCACCGTGAAATACATGAGTATCTGGACAGTGGCTGTTACATCTATGAGCAGGATACCAGCTTGTTCGGGCCTTCAGGATTTTTGAGTTGGAGGCGGGTAAACAGCCTTGGTTCACACTCTTTGTTTCTCGGACTCAATTATCCGATTAACTAGGAGATCACCATTGGCAAGGACCTTGATGGCAGAGAGGCTCTGTTTGCTAGGGAAAACTGTGTCTACACGGCGAGCCCTAGGACTTCGGGAGCAGACTTCCTTGATTGTCAACGATACAGCCTGCAGCCAAAAGAAGGTGAGAATGACAAAGGCATCTGGATTAACTTTGATCCTTGGAAGTCTCAAGTCCGACAGGCAGTGATGTGGTTCAAGCCTTCATGTTGATAGGTAATTGGGCTATTGCGTTAAAAGGGTGGAGTTCTGGTGCCTCCGAATCACTGGTGGCTGAAGCGGGGCTGCAAATTATGATGGTGTTGGATCATCCCTATTCGAATGACTTGTTGTCTTTGCTGCTTGTTCTGGATGGGTAGTTCTCTCTTTTGTTATGCATATTCCTTGTCATTTTATCATCCTCGTCTATGTCACTCTTACTATGTAATAGTTGCCTCTATTTAGAATGTCATTCTCGTCTGGATCATGAGAGTTTGAGCGCTACAGATGGGTGCGTTTTGGTGGTGTAGCAAGACTTCTTATGAACTATCATGTCTTGCTGTTTATGTCAGTAGTAGTCACTGGTCAGTGTTTGAATGTTGTATATATCATTGTTTCGAACTGTTTATTGTCTTGAACTGCTGGTGGGCTAAATGAGGGCATCACCATTCTCCAGTGTTTAGAGTATATCTCCTTTTTTCAAGTTATAATTTGAGCTCAATGTCTTTTCGATGATGTACACTTGTTTGGGCCAGTGAGGTGTCGTTGAATATGGACGAGTAGTAACGCAATGCCAAACAGGTCAATTATGACTCTCAGGTCGGGCTCTCAAAAAAAGAAAGAAAAAAGACTTTTAGGCCGACATGTGGGCGCCACCGGTGTTTTCGTGCGCTTGCGCGCCGAGAGCATATTGGCGCTTGTTTGAAATTCATGCTACCTTTTCATCCCCAATCTCCCGCCCCTCCCCCACCTCTGGAATCTCGATTCCTACTCCAGTTCCCCCAAATCCCCCTTCTGTACTCCCTGTACCCAAGCGCACTATCATGTCACTGGTCAACGCGGATCTCCGAGCCATAGATCCTGAGGTCCGTCCTGCCTTCGGGCGCTGCGTGCTGTCGCTCAACAGTGGCATGGCGGCGCTTGATGACCAGTTTGCCGGCAAAGTGCTGATGGTAACCATCAACGGCGATCGGCCTCCCGTCTCGCCGGACGACCTTGTCAAAGCTCTTGGCATTGCGCATGACATCCAAATAAGTGACTTGCTCGTCGAAGTCTGTCCGCCACCGGCTGATTTCTTCATCAGGTTCTGGACAACTTTCGACTGCAGTCGTGTGTTCGAATCTTCCCGGCATTTTTTTTGCGATGGCTCGCTAGTGAGCTTTGATCGGTGGCACCCAGGATGGGGCTCGGTGCCCTCTGTGCTTGATTTTTTAACAAAGCTTACCTTCCACGGCATGCCTCGACGTACTTGGAACAATGAGTCCATGAATGAGCTTATCAACGACTTAGGAGGTGAGCTCATAAGTATGTTTGTTCCTCTAGACAGCTGGTCTCTGACGGTTATGGATGGATGAAGAAGCCGTCCACCATACCGAAGGTGATTGGTGTTGAGATACAGGTTCAGGAACCGGGGTTGTACTATTCGTCGCCACCAAGGCCGCCGCAGACCACGTTAGGGATGTACCTATATCGAGTGTTCGTGCATGTCGAAGAAGTGGTCAATCCATCAATCGAAGTCATGCCGCCGCCGCTGGTGCCAGGGTCCGTCGATGACGTCCATTACAGGAGTCAACGTCAGACTTTCCCCGTGTCGCTCAGAACGATGGATGGCACAGGGCCTACTCCATCACGCGGCGGACGGCACTACTTCTTTGGGAGAAGAGGCAGGGCTGGCTGCCTGGATGTGCTCTAATTTGAGTTAACAACTGAATCTTCTCAGATACTAGTTAAATCCGAGCTATGAGTGTGAAGCACTGATGTGCCAGTACATTTGATTGTGACATGTTCTATTTTTGTACCTGAATTTTTTTTAGAAAGGGGTGTACGTCAACTTAATGTGCTAGCAGAACTTATTGTGTTGTCTGTCTGTTTTCTTTGCACAGCATTCAAGATATTTCCCTGTCATTGATAAAGATGATGAACGGTTATGTATGAGTTCGTTGGTTTCAACATAGCCCTACCTGTAGCGATCCACTGCTTCCACCCTGATTGTGCCGCCTGCGTGAAATTTTTGTATGCAAGTTCAGTGTGCTATGATGTTCTATATGATTGTGTCAACTATATAAGTTTTTACTAAGCATCAGCAATGCATATGGCTGAAAGATGTATTTACGAGCATCGACCGATGGGTCTCTCTCTCTCTCTCTCTCTCTCTCTCTCTCACACACACACACACACACACACACAAACACACACACACATCGACCGTTGAATTATTTCTTCGCTCGTGACAGTTATGAATTAGGTTCCACTGTACTCTAACTTTTTTTTCTTAAGTTATTAATTGAGCTCAGTGACTTCAAAAAGTTGTACAGAAGCCTTGTTTGGGCCTTTTCAGGCGTCCTTGAATGTGGGCTCAGTAGCCGTGTAAAGTTGTACTGTACTACACATGCCTTTTTCGTTGAACATCAGCAATGCAACTGGGCCGATAGTTGTACCCAAGATCCTAAAATAAGCGCAGCTCAGTTCATTTTTTATATAATAAGATTACCAAGCCCAACTTAATTTTTTAATAATATTCCTATCTCAATATTATTTTTATTCGAAATGCTCAGTCCAAACCATCATTGTTTTTTCACCCATCCCAGAAAATGGGTCCATTTCTACTAAAA
This sequence comes from Thinopyrum elongatum, assembly GCA_011799875.1. NCBI lineage: Eukaryota > Viridiplantae > Streptophyta > Magnoliopsida > Poales > Poaceae > Thinopyrum > Thinopyrum elongatum. The sequence continues at coordinate 339,230,192 of CM022302.1, forward strand.
TAAAATGGCTTGTAAATTATAAGAAATGATAAATGGGCTGCATGTACGCAATATTATTTTTCACCCAGCCCAGTAAATAGGTGTATTCAAATAAATAATCAAACGCACTATAAATTATCATATATAGTAAATCATCATTTTTACTTTTACGCAGCCTAGGAAATAGATTATTTTTTGAGTCAAAGCCCAGGAAATAGATGTACTGGCAAACAAAATGAAATGGGCTGTAAACCTAAATAAATGGGTTGCATTCTGCCACAGCTTTCGAAGCTGACTTTGTTGGCCCACTAGACGAAGCCTGCGCAAGGTGTTGTCCATTTAGTGAACAAAACGATTTAATGGTCTAAAACAAAAAGTCAACAAATTATTCTGACATCTGTAGTCGTTGGATTGACATCCAACAGCGATCCTACTTCTTCAATCTCTGTTCTAGTTGGTCTTGCTCCAGCCGCCAAAACCATCGCCGGCCGGAGCGCCTGCATCTGCCTCCCGTGGCCGGCTGTGCTGCCGCGCAGGCCTCGCCGCCCCACCCTACTCCCAACGGTGGCCAGGTCATACCTGTACTCTCCCACACCTTCTGTTATTCTCCGGCGAAGGCAGCCTCACCCGGCAGCCGAACCAGTCCCTCGTACTCCCCTCCGCCAGGGACTCCAGTGCCCCTTGTTCCATGACTCCAGATCATTCCCATCTTAGGCCTCACCGTCGTCCATCTCCATGGTCCGCTCGACGATGCGTGGTCAACAACGAGAGCCAACATGGAGTACGTCGAGAGTGTGACAGCTGGGAACCACCAGCTACATCTTTGCATGCAAGCTAGTGCCTCCTTATTATGCGGGAATAAACGATTCCTCCCCCTGACAGGTTGGACCCACCAGCTACAATCTTCGCACGCAAGGATGTTCATTCTTATTACGCGAAAAAGTCCCCCCTATGATAGCTGGGACCCACGAGCTACATCTTCGCACGGAAGGAAGTGCCTCCTTATTACACGCAAGAAAAATGATTCCTCCCCCTGCTAGCTCAGACCCACCTGATTCGGAGGCTGACTTGTGGGCCTACTAAGTTGACACGTACGTAGGGCTTTGTTACACTAGTCAACAAACGATTCTAGCAGCAGTAACCGTTGGATTAACATCCAACAGCCGCGCTGCTTCTTCAATCTCTGATCTTCTTGCTCCAGCCGTCGAAACCAGCGCCAGCTGGACCACCTGCTACTGCCTCCCGTGGCCGGCTGTGCTGCCACCACTGCCCATGCCATCCCTCTACTCACCCACACCCCCTTTTATTCTCCGGCGATGGTAGTCTTACACCGCAGCCGAACCAGTGAACCCTCATACTCCCCTCTGCGTGGGCATCCACCTACCTTGTCTTCTCTGGCTCCGTGTCATTCTCTTCCTAGGCCTTGCCATCATCCACCGCCTTGATGCTCTCGGCGCCTCGTGGTCAACGAGGTCAACGAACAAGAGCCATCGGAAGAGGACTTTAGGCTGTCAGGCTGACAGCTGGACACACCAGCTACATCTTCGAACACAAGGAAGTGCCTCCTTATTACTCGCAAAATAAAAATGATTCCTCCCCCTGACAGCCGGGACCCACCAGCTATATCTTCGCACACAAGGAAGTGCGTCCTTATCCTCCCTGACAGTTGGGACCCACCCGGTCAAAGCGTATGTAGTGTTGTCTGTCTAGTCGTGAACGTGTATGTACATACTAGTCGATCGGTCTCTCAGCAACGATGAACCGTGGCCGAGCAAGCAGTGGCACGTGTAGTAGTAGAGCCCCCGACGTAGCAGTTCAGGCAGTCCCGTCTAAACGGTGTACATGTACATACAGCCACATGCCAAAAAATACGGCCACGTACGTACATACAGGCACGGTCTCGAACGCCTACTCGCGCATACATAGGGCCAGGGCTCATGTACATGGAGAGGCAACGGACGGCAGCAATGGCGTCCTGTTCATCGGGCATCCAATCGGCTGGGTCGGAACGGAGAAACAACGTCCTGTTCATCAGGAGGCAACAGACTGGGTCGGAATGCGTCCTGTTCAACGGGAGCCAACCGGCTTGGATGGAACAGCCGAAACGGGGTCTGGCGTACCGCAGTACGGAGGAAACGGACTAGTGTTTGAGCTCCTACGGTCAAAATGGGGTGTTGTTGATCAGGAGGGGTGTGGCGTACTGCAAAACAGAGGAAACGGACTTGTGTTGGAGTGCCTATGGTCGAAACGGTGTCCTGTTCATTGGGAGGGGTGTGGCGTACTGCAAAACAGGACTCCATGGGCTACTGTTCATCCACCATCTAGTGCCTCGCTCTAGCCTCCACGGGGCTACTGTTCATCCACCGTCGACTTCCTCCAGCCTTCACCTACTACTGTTCATCCACCGTCGACTTCCTCCAGCCTCCACCAGCTACTGTTCATCCACGAGGTCCTATTCATTCCACCCTCCACTGGCTACGGTTCAACCAGCCCTCCACGGAGTCCTGTTCATCACCCCCAACTGGCTCGGGTGTCCTCCTCTCGATCGGGGTCCTATTCATCTAGCGGCAATGGCCTACTACTACCACGGGGTCCTGTTCATCCAACCCCCACCGGGAACTGTTCATCCAGCCCCCAACAACAGTCACTGTTCATCAAGAGGAATGTTCAATCGGCTTCAGTTAGCAGCAGTAGCGAAGGAATCGCTCAGGTTCAATTAACAGCCAGGGATCGATCGCTCGGGTTCAGTAACGTAGCTAGTGCAATGGCTCGGGTTCAGTAAGCGAACGCCTCGCTCGGGTTCAGTAAGTGAACGCCTCGCTCGGGTTCAGTAAGAGCCCAACGCCTCACACACATGCGCGTATGTGTACAAGAGAAGCGCGCAAACCTCCGTGTATCGCTCGGCCCCGACCACCCACCGTAACCAGGAACTCCCTGAAATTTTCCCCGCCCTCGCTTCTACCTCGATTTTTTCCGTCATGGACGGCCCAAAGAATGTCATGCAGGTGCGTCCCCGGCCCGCCCAGGACAAAAAGCCCATTTTCTGTCATGATTGTTTGTCCTAGAAGTAGGAGCCCACCACATCTATGATGATACGTGGTTTTGTCACAATTATCGTCATAGAAGTGTCATAAGCATGACAGAAAAAAAATTGTTCGCGCCAAAATGTCACGGATGTGTCTTTTTTTGTAGTGTTGGCATCTTGCCAGACGGTGGGAATCAGGTTAGAAACGTCAAGGGTGATGACGCTGCACTGGCTATCGGGGTCCGGTAAGGAGATCTAGAACCATGGAGTAGGTTGTTTGTGGAGCGGCTCTGGTAGGGTGGACTACGGTGTGGGCGAAGCGGATCTAAGGCTGTGGACGAGGGCGTCGGTGAAGCTGCTCCGGTGGTTGGGTTCAGGATGGTGTTGATGATGCGGATCTGCGGCCATGGACGGGGCGTCAGAAGCTGCTCCAGTAGGTTGGATGAGGGTGCGACGAAGTGGATCTGAGGCCGTGGACTTGGGCGTTGGCAAAGCGGTCCCGGTAGGGTTGAGAATGGTATAGGCGAAGCTACTCCGGTAGGGTTGAGGATGGTGTCGGCGAAGCGGCTCCGGTATGGTTGAGGAAGGTGTCGGCGAAGAGGATCAGAGGCCGTCGACGGGGGCGTCGATGAGGCGGCTCCGGGGGTGTGGACGAAGCGTCTCCGGTGGGGAGTACGAAGGAGCCACTGCAGATGCGCTGCGGTTGACGACAGTACCGGCGAAGCAGATCCGGTGCCATGGACAAGGCCGACACTGAATGGGCTAAGGTACAGTGGTGGATGAGCAGTCTACTTGTTCCTAGGGGAGGTGGAAGGGGTAGATGCGGCCGCAGAGGCAGATCCGGCAAGGTGGACGCCGCTGGCAGTGAATGGGCTCTGGTACGCCGGTGGATGAGCAGTCTAGGGTTTTGAGAGGGAAGGGGTAGAAAGGCCAACGAAGTACGGACAACGTGATGTAAGATGCTCTGGTGCTGTGGAGTAGTCGTTTTTGCGGGAGGGGGAGAGGAAATGGGGGTGCCGTGTGGTGGGGGGAACCAGAAGTTACCAAAGCAGCCCTGACCTATTATGTAAATGAGGGCCGTATTGTAACTATTGTTCTCTGTGCACCAAGGACAAAAGGGGAATTTCGCATGCTAAAGACTAGGTGGCATAAATTTTAGAAGGAGGCGGGAGATTTTTCCGCCCGTGGGATCGTTCGTATCCAGTTTCAACTAATTTTGGACAGTGCTAGCGGGAAGGTCATGCGAGACTGTGTACACGGGGCACACGTCAGCAGTTAATAACTGGTATGAAGTCCACCCTAGAAAAAAACAATAACTCGGGATGATGCACCGATAAGTTGGACGTTCACACGGGTGCGACCAATCGTACGGGTGTAGAGGCGCGTTCACAAAAAAACAGATCAAACGCTCAGCCTATGTATTTCTCGTGTAAATATATAATTTAGTGCCATTGGTTATTTATTTTAAACACAATGCATTGACGTGTTAATTTTAATTATATTGCACAATAACAAATGGATAATATAGAGGCACAAAAGAAACGGATATTGTAGTCCGCTACTTAAAAGTGTTACCTCATATGATTACATGGCCTCCATTTCATAAATTGCGTACCCGTTGAATTCATATATGAATATTACATATATTACTTCATAATAGAACCTTAAATCATCCAAGACTAATGAATTTGAATACAAAACTAACAATGGTGCATGTACATGATAACTATAGTGGTTGTTTGAAGAAACATCACTATAATTTTGGCATGCACAATTGAAAAAGACTATTTGAAAAAAATGCGATATGTGAGTGTCCAATCTATGTAGTGTTGAATCGATATTGTATCGTTAGCCATGATACGAAGTAGATATTGATTATGTTCAAGCGATGCATGTCCACGATCGCTAGATAGTCATACGTGAATGCATTGTGCAATCTCTCTCACACGCATACATATCTCATTTCTCCGTGGGCATCGGAATCACACGCGCGCACTTCATGTATTTCTCTCCCTCCGTCAAGTTTAGAATTCATCTTTCTACCCCGTCCCACAAGTCTCTCACACAAAAACACACACGCTCTCTCTGTCGAACACGCCCACCCCTTTAATTCCACCCACCCACCGCCACTAATGTCTCAAAGTATAACTATATCTCGCACACCTCGATCTTGATACTAATCTATCTACTGGCCTCTCTCTCAAACACACACACACACTTCCCGACACCGAAGGACTAGGGTGACACCTCGATCTTGATACTAATCTATCTACTGGCTTCTCTCTCAAACACACACACACACAAACACTTCCCGAAACCGAAGGAGTAGGGTGACACCTCGATCTTGATACTAATCTATCTACTGGCTTCTCTCTCAAACACACACACACACACACTCGCTAGTTGTACCTTTGTGCCTACCGCGTGCACACTCTTGATACGTCTTTCTCTCCCTCCGCCCTCCCCACCCCCAACAATGATAGCAGAAGGGTGACACCTCGATCTTGATCTTAATCTATGAATTGGCTTCACTCTCAAACACACACACACACTCGCTAGTTGTGTCTCTGTGCCTCGCTCACACACACTCGATATGTCTTTCTCTCTATAGCCCCCCTCGATATGTAGATTTCTCTCGCGTGCACAACTGTAGTGACGATGATGCTGAACCCAGTGTGCCTTGTTTTTACCGGCCTCATGTGATAGTTTTCACCCTATTTTATTTTAATTAACAAGGCAACCTTTCCTTTGTTACTACTAGTGAATTTGAGATCATTCGGGGCAGACATAAAATATATCACTTCAACCCAATTATCGCAGTAACTATTTAAAAAGAAACTAGCAAGATGCCCGTGCGTTGCACGGAACATCAAGATGCATTTGCATGAGTATTTTATCTTGTGGGAGAAAAGGATGAACGAGGGATGGCCTTCTTTGCAAATGTGGAGAGGGGTGTGGGTATCTTTTTGCAAAATTTCCATAGTTTCCTTCCTATCCGTCAGATATAAATCGGATGGCCTATATTGCAGGATGGCAGGCACACCATCATCACCAACTCTGTTTTTATAAGAGTAGGGATATATCTCTTGCATCATCCACAACGAACATCTGGTGGACTGGTTAGCGCTGGATGCTCGCAACGCGATGACCTGAGTTCGAATTCTGTCTTTGTAAAACTTTATATTTTTATATTTTTTTAATATATACTTCTTTCGCTACTGTACCAACAGTGGAACCCACAGAGTACTTAGAATACAAGATTAAGGATGGATTTGTTTCTTTTTAATTTTCTGTTATGAATCTGTAGCCACCCTGCAAGTCATGTACACTGTACATGCAATTAACTTTTTATAGAGGGAGAATCATACACGCAATTAACTCAAATGGATTGGATGAGACTCTATTATTTCTAGCATAAGAGCATCTCCTACGGCAACCGGCAAATTTCCTCCCGCTTCCTTCCGCGGAGGACGACTTCCAACGCCAACGGCATGCATTTTCACAACTCTAACCAACTAGAGGAAATTCATGCAAACACGGACTGATTTCATATAAGCATGAAGGATTTCGTATAAAAAAGCCGGATCTTCATATAAACATGACGAATTTCATTACATTTACATGAACTAAGCGGTGCTAATCCAGCTCTCATGGTATAATTAATACCTAATCTAAATGGCCGCCCGTGGATCCCTTTGTCTTCCTCATGTCCGGCAGACACTAGCAGGGTCGACGAAGGTCCTCGCAAGAGACGAAGCAGCCAAGAGACCTTCTGTATACGTAGTCATCGCCTCGGCGGTGGCCTTCATGGGACCCAAGCGGCAGCGGCCTCCCGTGTTCTACTTCTCCTCGATGATGGCGGCTGACACGGAGAAGCTGGCCACCGACTCATCGCTCTACGCGCACCCAGCTTCTTTGTCTGCCTGCATGGCGCTGCCGCAGGCACGGGAGGCGTAGCCACAGACACGGGAGGCGCGGCCACCGCAGACACGGGAGGCGTGGCCAAAGACACTAGTGGTGCGGTACGACGCGGCAGCGACGACGCCCGTGCCGCCGTGCTCGCCACCGTGCCGGAATGGAGCAACTCGCCACTATTCATCGAGCTAAACTGGAGCGGCGAGTTACTAAACCACGCGCTAGCTTGGGGCAGCAACTAGTTCTGTCGGGCCAGGGGAGGTAGGTGAAGGACCGAGCGGCCTCGCTCATATCCGGAGGGCTCGGCTGGCCACCCAGCCGGGTAGTACTTTGGAGAATGGCTCCTTTGAAGCCATCGGAAGAGTGGAGAAAATGGTGAAGGAGGAGACGGGGGAGCGGAGGAGGGGTACGATTCTTGCCCGCTGTCTAGCCTCATTTGAATAGAGGGCGGACGATAGGAGCTTGGCTGGCGTCTGGCCTCATTTAAACTGAGGGCGGACGGGAGGAGCTCGGCCGGCGTTGCATTTAATTCTGGCACGCTCATGAACAGACGTGTGGCCGGGGTAGGTTTCTCGGTTTGCATGCGGGTTTAATGGAGGCGTTTGATGGAGGCAAGGAGGCGTGTTCAGCCGGGCGTGCAGCACACGGCGTAGTACTATTTGATTTGACAGCTACTAGTAAACCAGGACGGTAAAAATATATTGAGTAAACCAGGACAGTTCCCGATACGGCTTTAATGCAGACGAGGGAGAGGGTTGTGGTTCCCGAACTCCTTTAATTAGCATGCTGTGGGAAAACAGGCAGCACGATGTGAATGCAACGCAGTTCACACTCATATAAAGGCGCCCCTCCATTCCAATGCATCTACCACATCGTACGCACCTAAGCACCTACACTAAGCACAAAAGTGCTCACTCCAGACCCTTGGCGGCAATGCGCGTGAGCGGCCAGCGTTTGTGCCAGATGGTCCATGATGCCGGCCTGCGCCATGGCACCGAGGATTGTCTCCAGAGGGTGTTGGCGACCGGTTGGTTCATGGCCATCGTCGACACCACCTATAACTCTCAGTTGGACAAGATGATCGTTGCCACCATCAACAAGTTCACCGTCATCAAGAAGCTCGCGGCCGACATCGCCGTACTCCTCCAGCCCGCGCGCCCGAGATCCTCATTGCCTACCACCCTAATCAGCCTCCATGGCGAGAACCTCTTTCAAGCACTGGTGGCCCTGCGACTGCCCGCCGACGCAACGAAGAATGTCCACCTGGCGGTCGCGCTTGCCGCGAGGCGCCTCGCCCTGCAAGAATTCATCGACCTACACATCCACGTGTACGAGAAAGTCATGTACATAGGTATCTACAAGGACGGTGAGGACACTACGACATTGGCGTTCGTCAACCGACTGGAAGCCTTGGAAGCCTTTGTTGAGAAGCACCTTGACCTTGCCACAAAAGCAGCCGCACCTAAGCCGCCGGTCGGTGGCCCGGCGCACTGAGTCGATGAGGAGGAGGTCATACGTTGATGGATGCATTTTTCTTCTTGCCTCCTGTAACCACCACTGCGATCGCATCATCATGGCCTTAATTCTTATTGTGCTATCGCATTCTCGTTCCAGTCAATAAAGACATGTGCGATCCCTTTGCTCACATTAGGAGGCAATTATATGGATCACTGTAACTAGTACTCCATCTGTCAATTTATAAGTTGTGCTTACCTTTTCCATCAACCTCGTAATTTACGTTCGATGCTTGACCTGACCTACGAACTACTCCTAAATTCAAAAACTGAGACCGAACTTATAAATTCAAAACTACTCGTGTAGCACGCCTGTCAGGTTCGCAAGTTCAAAACGAGAAACTGGAACACGTACATGCAGCATGTCTCCCTTCTCCGTCACATACCACACAGTCGTTCCGGCCCCCCGGTCAACACGCATTGGCTAGGCTTTATATGACTACAACATGTGGGACTGCATGTGACCAAACCGACGATGCGCCAACCTAGCTACTACCCTGCTTATCTGGCAGGAAAAGCCCCGCCCTAGCATTTACAATCGTTATTTCTATCTATCGATCGTGCCAAGGAGCAGAACCAAATGTTACAATTTATACATGTTTCTCTACTCCTATAAAAGACTCAGTTGGTGATGATGGTGTGTCTGCCATCCGTCATTTCTGACCATTAGATCTGCATCTAACGACTGTGAGGTTAGTTGTGGCATTTTTGCAAAAATAGCCCACTTCTCTGCTCCAATTTGCAGAAAACCCCTTATTATCTTGAAAGCAACCACATCCCTCCCTCACCTCATCAAAAAAGCCTGAGAAATATATTTGAGTGAAATGTACTATATTTTTAGTGGTATATGTATATCAAAACAAGAGTGTTTTCTTTCAAGTTTGTGAACAAGTACTATTCTACTTTGGATCCGTTGCAACGCACGGGCACATCTCTACTCTTATAAAAAACAGAGTTGGTGATGATGGTGTGCCTGCCATCCTGCAATATAGGCCGTCCGATTTATATCTGACGGATAGGAAGGAAACTATAGCAATTTTGCAAAAAGGTACCCACACCCCTCTCCACATTTGCAAATAAGGCCTTCCATCATTCATCCTTTTCTCCCACAAGATAAACTACTCATACAAATGCATCTTGATGTTCCGTGCAACGCACGGGCATCTTGCTAGTTGCTAGTAAAAGGAAAAGGTCTGCCACATTCGCGTCGCACCCCCACACGCCCGGGAATCGGGAGTACTCCACGGCCAGTCCGGCACGCCACATAGCTAGGGAAGGCGTGTTTCCTAGCATTTTCACTTTCATGTGGGACCGCCGTTGAGCAAACCGACTATCGGGAAACCGCACCCCGCCCGCCGCTTTGGAAAACAGAAATGAGGAGGGGAAGATCTAGCTGTAGCATGAAAGCCAAGAAATTTGGTGTCAGATGGGACTCGTTGATAGAGTAGGAGCACTCCGTACTACTCCTACTACGAAGTTTGTACTACTACTACCACTACACAACTAGTAGGTACGTGCACCACACAACATCGTAGGAACAAAAAACGGGAAGATCTTGTTTTCGGTGATTTATCTTTTTTTAGTCAATCTAGTATGAATAATATGATGTGGGGGGCACCCATGAAGCCACGTGGCACGTCTGGAGGTCTTATTTGGAGCTTCTTGTGTGGATCGATCACACTGTCGTGCTGCTCATTCGAGAAGAGCGTGTATGTGTACAATTATGTTATAGTAGATCCGAATCGCAGCCACCTGGACCATTGGATCAACACCAATCAACGGTTTATATCATATACGTGCAAATACACGCATTGACTCTAGAAAAATAATGAATATAGAATATATAATACATAATACCGCATATTGGGTTTCTCTAAAGTCAAACTTTGTATACTTTCAACAATTTGTAGGAAAAGGTATTAACATATACACCACCAAATATATATCATTTGATTCTTCATTGCTTTTATTTCCACATCGTGTAAATTTGTTAGTGTAAATGTTCATATTGTTTTCACCAAATTCGGTCAAGCTTTATAAAATTTGGCTGTAGTGAAAGCTATATACATGCGGAGTAAATTACAAACGAATGGAGTGGAATAGATATAGATATAACTATACAAATAAAAAATATAGTAATATAGTCTATAGATATAAATAAGGCTACTACCCTTTTTCTAGGTTAGAACTCGCGTTGTTGTGTACACATTGTTTTGCTTCGCTACAATTTGCATTGCAGGGTGTGTGTAGGACTGCCGCCTTTTGTTCAGTACCAGCAACCCCACTATTATCCTTAATTAATTCATACTGGCAATTACGATTGCATTATCTTAGTTCTAGGCGGTTCTTCGGATGCTTGGAGGAACTCCATCTCGTTATTCAGGTTGATTTTGTGCATACGACAAGATCATCGTCCATCGAAGATTTGTTTAGTAACGATTGTCGATTTGTATCACCGGGTACGATATAGTTGGATCGTCAACGTCAAAATCCACCAAATCGATACTTATCCCCACTCTCATTGAATGATTGGGTCGCCATCATAAGACTACCACCTAGACAATTCCTTCCCTATAACGTACACATGAGCACCCATCTCATTATTCAGGTCCATGGCTCCCTCTCTCTCTCGAAACACACACACCTCTCCACATGATGCGTGTCTCTTGGTCTCTCTTCCATCCCATGACAAAAAGGCACACCGTCATTCTCTTCTTCTTGCTACCCCCGTCTTTGTAGTTAGGTCTCCTTGCAACAAACAAGCATTCATCTGTCTCTCTACTATCTCTTTCTACCACACATAACCTTCCACCCCTAGCCAGCCGTGCTGTCGAGGTCTATCCAGCTCTCTCACATGCAAACAGACGATGTCTGTGTGTCCCTTCATCGCACACACACTATCGCTCTCCCATATCCGCAACCTCATAACCTTGTCGATCCCGACGTTACCCGCACCTCTCTCTCTCACTAACACACACACACGCGCGTGCACACACACACCCTCTCTCTCCCTTTCGGACACTCCTCTCTCTATGACACACACAGTCTTTCGAACATGCATATGCCCCTCTCTCATTAGGTATCGCTGCCCCCGCCCCCCTCTTTGTGACACAAACATTCTCTCTATATCTATCTCTCGCAATAATACATGCATAGTCTAAATTGAAACCAACTACAAAAATGAGCTCCGATTACAAAAATCAAATCCACTCCCAAACAGAATATGAAAATAGGGTGAAATCATGCACACAAATGTTTGTTGCGTGCATGAATGTCAATGATATGGATGAAATACTCGTACATCCACACAGACCCATTTCACACAAATTACATTAAACCCTTCTCAAAATATGGTGTGCATGTGATGTTTGTTGTACTGCTCCTGTCAGCCTTCCTCCGACACGTTCCATCATATTGTGCCTTTCTCCTCAGACCAAGTGAAACCACGAAAAGGTCACCACCTGCCACCACTGGTACTGTAGCTCAAAGCTCCCATACGGACACAACACCCAGCCGAGCACACAGCCGTTGCCGAAGTGGACGGCGCCGCGGCCTTGGATGAGGACGGAGTCTCCGACATTGCTGAGGTGGAGCACGCCCTCTACGACCGCGAGTAGCACGCACTGACTGTCCACGCAGAGGATAGTGTGATCTAGCGGCTCGCCCTCGTCGGCCACGAGGGGTAGCTGTGCTCCAGCAGCACGCCCTGGTCGGTCACAAGGAGGTGCATCGCGTCCTGTCGCTCACATTGTGGACGAGCGCATACTCCAGTAGCTTGCCCGCGAGCATCGCATCATCGAGAGCACGCTTGCGAACATCGCATCGTCGCCGCTCTTGACTTGGACGAGCGCATGCTCCGGTAGCACGCCCGCGAACATTGCATCCTCGCCGCTCACAATGTGGACGAGCGTGTTCTCCAGCAGCATGCCCGCGAGCATCGCATTATCGCCGCTCGTGAACATCGCATTGTCGCCACTCTCGACTTGGATGAGCACATGCTCCGGCAGCATGCCCGCGAACATCGCATCCTCGCCGCTAAGGCGCATGAGCGTGTGCTCCAACAGCACGGCCGCGAGCATGGCATCCTCGCGGCTCACGAGGTGGTTGAGCGCGTGCTCCAGACAGTACCCAGGAGTCGGGACACGAGCACCGCGCCCCCGGCTACGAGGAGTACTGCATGGTGCCCATCGTGGTTTAGGAAAATCCCGTGACTCCGCCGCTCCCTGGAGGAGCACGAGCTCCAGTGGGCGCTCGACGAGTTCCGCGCCGATATGCAGGTGGCGGCGAACGTGCAAGATTATCCTTTGAGCTCTCCTCCTCTTACGAAGACGCCTCCACTGGCCCCGTCGTACGTCCTCTGCCTCGGCTCCAGTGGACATTTGGAGTTTAGTTTTATGGAACATTAATATTTGGACTAATGCAAAAAACAACCTATGACTAACAGGCATAAATAGATGATGTGGTGGCATTGCATGCTGGAGTATATTGCAATTTATGGATTGCATGCATGACTAGCTTATGTGGCTTGGTTGCATGGCTAGGAAAGGCTAGAGAAAAATAAATAGATAATGTGTTTAGAGTGCACTCCACTAAATGGGAGCATGTAAATATCTTTAGAGTGCACTCCACTTTTTTTTTCAAACTCTTAGGTGCACCGGATGCCGTGCCACGCTACAAAATAGCCCGAGGAATATGTCTTCAGTGAAGCATAATTTATTTTTACTGATATATGTATATCAAAACTAGAGTGTTTATATTTCAAGTTTGTGAACAAGTATTATTCTACTACTTTGGATCCATTGCAACGCACGGGCCGGCACATTGGTAGTAGTAAGAACCAAATTCAGAGTTTGGCACGAGTTCGTACTGCGGGAGCACCACAAGGCCTGGCGCAGGAGTTACATTTCCCTCTCGGGGCCCACGGGACTCAGCTTCAGCGGCTTAGTGCACCTGGCTTTGAGTCAATGACATGTGGACCCTAAATGCGGCTGGCCCACATGTCATTCTCATAAAAGCAGAGGGACGGTGGGACCGAGAGGGGTGAGACGCATGTCGGGGGACGTGTGGTGTCATGGGTTTGAGCGGCGTCGTGGGAATCGCATGTGGCTGTGGTAGAAACTTGATGGTCACCGCAGTTCATCTGGCCCGCATGTCATGCACACAAAGGCAGAGAATGCGGTGGGACCGAGAGGGGTGAGGCGCATGTCGGGGGACGTGGTGCCGTCGGTTGGAGCGACGTCGTGGGACTCGCATGTGGCAGTGGTAGAAACGTGATGGTCGTCGTAGTTCAACTTCCATTGACAAGCTGTCATGTCTACTGACACATGCATTGCATACTGCTCACTGCAAGGAGTAGTAGTACAGAAAACTAGGCGGATAAATAGTTCATTATAGTCAAGCGGACCTATATCAATGTACACAGAGTACACTTGTTCCAAAGACATGCACACCAGCGAAATAGTTCATCTATATCAATGTACACAGAGAGGAAATATATTTTTTACAAGAGAGGAAATAGTTCATCCATCTATAATGCCCTGCTGCTGGTGCAGCTTCTTCCTCTTCTTCTCATTTTCTGTGGGAGATGGCTTCGCAACAAGCTCTTTCGACCTTGCAGCCATCTCGAAACTCACACGGGCATCTAGGGCAGCATATTTTATCCGCTCATAGGTCAAGGGATAATTCTCCCATCCAGATGACCTTAATCCCAGCGTCTCATCACCCTTCTCAAGATTTGTCCGAGCACAGAATTTGCTACGTCGAACAGGGATGGTGTTTCTTTATCACAATCGTCTATAGGAATTCTGGTTTGTAGGTCAGCGATGTTTTTCAAGTCAAGGTTGTACGGCGCCAGCTTCTCTTTGTCCCCTTCGATGGCTGCCCCACAGAAGTATATGTCCTCCCGAGACATGAAATCGTGTAGCTCACCTGGTATGGAGGGCGCGTGTATGATGTGATACAACAAAACTTCATCTTCGAGGCACAGCTGAAGGATGGTGGCGCGTTGGATCTTCCAAGTGGCACACTCCATGTACTCTGCGTCGAGATCGACGACCTTCATCTCCACCTTTTGGAGGGAGTTGGATACATTGTTGATCCACTCCCAAACAACCCTTGGGTGGTCGGTGACGGTGGCAACTATGCTCAACGAGCCTTTGACGAGGACATGTTTGACGCTAAAAACCTGCATAGGGATCTCTTTCGCCATTTGGAACTGCTGGACCGGAGGGCTATGGTTTGGAGAATTAGGATTAAGATGGCTAGTCTAACTGAAGAAGATGATTATTTAAAGGGGCTTCGGAATTACTCCAGGAGGATGTGAATCCAGTGGGGTTTGAATGCAAATGAAGGAGAGGTGAAGAAGCCGAGGAAAATCGGTTCCCGATGGAGAAGTAAATGGGAGAAGTGGCATGCAGGCAGTTGATTAGACGACTAGGTAGACCAACCTGCAAAACGAAAAGGCTATGCGTGTAGCCTACTGAGGAGTTGTCCATGTCTGTGTACGTGCCCATCCTTCTATAGCTACATGTGCCACTGGTTAGTTGAGGGTCACTCTCTCGAATCACCGTGGCAAAACATTTTATGATTCCTTTTTATTTCTGCACCCCTCCTGACAGGTGGGACCTACGCAAAACCCACTTGGGTGGACAAACAGATATACAAACATATCCATCTCTCTGCACACAAAAAATGCGTCGTAGCTGGTTCAGATTGATATTGGCGCGTGCCTGTGAGACACAACCTTTTCTGGTTAAAGAATATGCAGTTATCCTAAAAAAAGAAAAGCCCTTCTTTGTGCTTCCGCATGCACGAGAATTTGGTTCTGCTCACAATTTGGATACTACCCAGAGGCATGCTAGCACGGGAGACCTATTTCCGCTATACAGTACTACTCCGTATGTTACTACTAGTATACAACTGTGGTACACTTGATGGTCAAAATAATATTCATCCGTTCCTCACAGTGAAGTGACTAGACCCTGCGCCCGAGGTGACACTAGTCCAGTTGGCGTGTTCGGGTTACCAAAGTCAGCCTCACCTTGTGCACTCTGCAGTCACTGTCACCGCCGTTGTATAGCATGCCTCGCCTCATCTCCCTCTCCCCTAGCACCACTCCATCTCCATCTCCGTCTCGCCAGAGATCCTGAGGTCACTCTTCATCATCTCACTGTGCCCCCACGTACCCTCGCCTCATTCACCTCCCCCAGTACCACAATTCCCTCGCTAGCCGCTCCAGCACCGAGAGCCTTCTCCCCCGTAAATCAAGCCCCCAAAAACCCCACCTTCCAAACTCCACCATGGCCGAACACGAACAGCACAGCATCCATATGAGCCGCGATTGGAGCAATCTCCCCAGTGACATCCTCGACCTCTGTTGTTCGTGTATGGATATATTGAGCGCCGTGCGGCTGGTTGCATGCTCGAGGGAGATGCACGCGGCCATCGTCGAAGCGAGGCCTGAGCTTTTCAAGACACCCTGCTTGCTGCTATCTGGTCTAGCGAGATTTGCTCACAATGATACGGAGGCATATATTTTGCCCCTCGACTTCAATCCGACCTCCATTAGCCAAAACTTCTTTGCAGGTATGTAGTGGGTCGTCGTACATCATTTCCCTTAACTTCGATCCGATCACCATCGCCCGAAACTTCTTGGCAGGTATGTACTGGGTCGGCATGAACTCCCACTGGATGGCTGCCGTCAGAGAAGACAGGAAATAGTTGGTGCTCGTGAACTTCCACACCTCCCATGAGATTATCCTTCCTCCGTTGGAGTATGTAGGGTTTTACCGTCACGGTCCAAGTCATCTAGATTACTTGGACGAACCTTGTTTTGCAGAAGATTGTAATCTGCCAAGTGCCCACACAATATGCGGATTACGCAGACTTCAAGCTAATTGCCTTGTTTGACCGCGGACTCGCCTATCTTTCCGCCGGTGCCTTCTTTAGCTGGAGACGACTCACCTCGCAGTGGATCGTCAAAGTTGATACACACTTCTGTGATGCTATTGAACACAATGGCATCATCTACGCGATCGACAAAGCAGATGGCACCACGTATTGCTGGGGCGGCACGTGTAAGTTGTTTTCGTCTGATTTTAATGATAACGCCATGACACTGTTTGAACTTTTTGTGATGATTGGCATATCCCTTTTTGAGCAGAATTTGAGTAGAACTATGGCAATGTATTACAGACGTCGTAAATCAGCTATATTTGGAATGAGTTAATTCATGCTATTGTGACCATGTCATTACAACCAATTAGTACCCTTGAATAATCAAACAGTTAGGAAGATATGGATATTCTCCTTACTTTATAGTAATCTATATACTACTAAATATGAGTGTGTATCAATAGCCATGTTAGTTTCCTCATTTTTATGATGTAGAAACATGCATCACACTGTTGGTTTCATCTAACCATACATTAGGGAAGTAAATGTGCATATGGAGAACTCTATATTTGGAAGTAGTGAAATCCTGTAATGCTTACCATGTGTACATACCTATATCGCCCTTCAGCAATCAATGGCTAGAATAATATCCTTACAAGAATTTTTCCCACAAAACATGAGTATATAACAATGCATGGTGTGTTAGTTTCCTTGAAGAATTTATTTGTGAGGACAGAACATGATTACATAACATGCATGGTGTGTTAGTTTCCTTGAAGAATTTATTTGTGAGGATAGAACATGATTACATAACATGCATGGCATGGTAGTTTCCTGTGAACAATCGATTGCGAGATAACATGAGTATAACCATGCATGGCGCTTCTATATTTTCGAACCCAGTATACATTTACGTGTATTTTCCTCTTAGTTCCAACAGGGACAGATCAATGCTGTTTCTTGCATTATCCTACTCATACTCTGAACAATGCTGATCTTACATTAACAATGCATGTCCTTTTTGATATGATGCAGTGTCCCTACAGTTACTGCCCTTTGTAATCACACCACCTTTGCCAAAAATAGGGAAGCACAACTGGTTCCTCGCTCGATCAGATGACGGTAAAAGACTGATGATCATTCGCACACATGAGCCGGAAAAGTCATATTGCAAAAACCCCAATGTGTACAAGCACCGTGAAATACGTGAGTATCCGGACAGTGGCTGTTACGTCTATGAGCAGGATACCAGCTTGTTGGGGCCTTCAGGATTTTTGAGTTGGAGGCGGGGCCTTCAGGATTTTTGAGTTGGAGGCGGGTAAACAGCCTTGGTTCACACTGTCTGTTTCTCGGACTCAATTATCCGATTAACCAGGAGATCATCGTTGGCAAGGACCTTGATGGCAGAGAGGCTCTGTTTTCTAGGGAAAACTGTGTCTACACGGCGAGCCCTAGGACTTCAGGAGCAGACTCCCCGGATTTTCAACGATACAACCTGCAGCCAAAAGAAGGTGAGAATGGTAAAGCCATCTGGATTAACTTTGATCCTTGGGTGTCTCAAGTCCGACAGGCAGTGATGTGGTTCAAGCCTTCAGGTTGATAGGTAATTGGGCTGTTGCGTCGAAAGGGTGGAGTTCTGGTGTCTCCGAATCACTGGTGGCTGAAGCGGGGCTGCAAATTATGATGGTGTTGGATCATCCCTCTTTGAATGACTTGTTGTCTTTGCTGCTTGTTCTGGATGGCTAGTTCTCTCTTTTGTTATGCATACTCCTTATCATTTGGTCATCCTCGTCTATGTCACTCTTACTATGTAATAGTTGCCTCTATTTAGAATGTCATTCTCGTCTGGATCACGAGAGCCTGAGCGCCGCAGATGGGTGCGTTTTGGTGGTGTAGCAAAACTTCTTATGCACTATCATGTCTTGCTGTTTATGTCAGTAGTAGTCACTAGTCAGTGTTTGAATGTTGTATATATCGTTGTTTCAAACTGTTTATTGTCTCGAACTACTGGTGGGCTAAATGAGGGCATCACCATTCTCCAGTGTTCAGAGTATATCTCGTTTTTTCAAGTTATAGTTTGAGCTCAGTGTCTTTTCGATGATGTACACTTGTTTGGGCTAGTGAGGTGTCGTTGAATATGGGCCGAGTAGTAACGCAATGCCAGACAAGTCAATTATGACTCTCAGGCCGGGCGCTCAAAAAAGAAAGAAATAGGACTCTTAGGCCGACATGTGGACGCCACCTGTGTTTTCGTGCGCTTGCGTGCTGAGAGCATATTGGCGCATGTTCGAAATTCATGCTACCTTTTCATCCCCAATCTCCCGCCCCTCCCCCACCTCTGGAATCTTGATTCCTACTACAGTTCCCCCAAATCCCCTCCTGTACTCCCTGTACTCAAGCGCACTATCATGTCACCAGTCAACGCGGATCTCCGAGGTCCGTCCCGCCTTCGGGCGCTGCGTGCTGTCGCTCAATAGTGGTATGCCTGAGGAAGTGCTGAAGGTAACCATCAACGGCGACCGGCCTCCCGTCTCGCCGGACGACCTTGTCAAAGCTCTTGGCATTGCACATGGCATCCAAAATAATTGACTTGCTCATCGAAGTCTGTCCGCCACCGGCTGATTTCTTCGTCAGGTTCCGGACAGCTTTCGACTGCAGTCATGTGTTCGAATCTTCCCGGCGTTTGTTCGGCGATGGCGCGCTGGTGAGCTTTGATCGGTGGCACCCAGGATGGGGCTTGGTGCCTTCTGATCTTGAGTTTTTAACAAAGCTTACCTTCCACGGCATGCCTTGACGTGCTTGGAACAACGAGTCCATGAATGAGCTTATCAATGACCTAGGAGGTGAGCTCGTAAGTATGTTTATTCCTCCAGACAGCTGGGCTCTGACGGTTATGGCATGGATGAAGAAGCCGTCCACCATACCGAAGGTGATTGGTGTTGAGATACCGGTGCAGGAACCGGGGTTGTACTATTTGTCACCACCAAGGCCGTCGCGGACCATGTTAGGGATGTACCTGTATCGAGTGTTCGTGCATGTCGAAGAATTGGTCAATCCATCAATCGAAGTCCTGCCACCGCCGCTGGTGCCAGGGTCCGTCGACGACGTCCATTACAGGAGTCAACGTCAGACTTTCCCCGTGTTGCTTGGAACGATGGATGGCACAGGGCCTACTCCATCGCGCGACGGAGGCCACTGCTTCTTTGGGAGAAGAGGCAGGGCTGGCTGCCTGGATGTGCTCTAATTTGAGGTAACAACTGAATCTTCTCAGATACTAGTTAAATCCGAGCTATCATTGTGAAGCACTGATGTGCCAGTACATTTGATTGTGACCTGTTCTATTTTTGTACCTGAACTTTTTTTAGAAAGGGGTGTACGTTAACTTAATGTGCTAGCAGAACTTATTGTGTTGTATCTCTGTTTTCTTTGCACAGCATTCAAGATATTTCCCTGTCATTGATAAAGACGATGAACAGTTATGTACGAGTTCATTGGTTTCAACATAGCCCTACCCGTAGCGATCCACTACTTCCACCCTGATTGTGCCGCCTGCGTGAAATTTTTGTATGCAAGTTCATTGTGTTGTGATGTTCTATATGATTGTGTCAACTATAGAAGTTTTTACTGAGCATCAGCAATGCATATGGCTGAAAGATGTATTTACGAGCACTGACTGATAGGTCTCTCTTTCTCTCTCTCTCTCTCTCTCTCTCACACACACACACACAAGTGGGACCATTGAATTATTTCTTCGCTCGTGATAGTTTTTAATTAGGTTCCACTGTACTCTAACTTTTTTCTTAAGTTATTAATTGAGCTCAGTGACTTCAAAAAGTTGTACAGAAGCCTTGTTTGGGCCTTTTCACGCGTCGTTGAATGTGGGCTGAGTAGCCATGTAAAGTTGTACTGTACTACACGGGCCTTTTTCGTTGAACATCAGCAATGCAACTATGCCGACAGTTGTACCCAAGAGCCTAAAATAAGCGCAGTCTAGCCTAGGTTTCTTTTAATAAAATGCACAACTCAGTTCAATTTTTATATAATAAGATTACCAAGCCCAACTTAATTTTTTAATAATATTCCTATCTCAATATTATTTCTTATACAAAATGCTCAGTCCAGACCATCATTGTTTTTTCACCCATCCCAGAAAATGGGTCCATTTATACTAAAATCAAATGGCTTGTAAATTATCAGAAATGATAAATGGGTTGCATGTACGCAATATTATTTTTCACCCAGCTGAGTAAATAGGTGTATTCGAATAAATAATCAAATGCATCGTAAATTATCATAAATAGTAAATCAGCATTATTATTTTTACCCAGCCGAGGAAATAGATTATTTTTTGAGTCAAAGCCCAGGAAATAGATGTATTGGCAAACAAAATGAAATGGGCTGTAAAACCTAAATAAATGGGTTGCATTCCGCCACAGCTTTCGAAGCTGACTTTGCTGGCCCACTAGACGAAGCCTGCGCAAGGTGTTGTCCATTTAGTGAACAAAACGATTTAATGGTCTAAAACAAAAAGTCAACAAATTATTCTGACATCTGTAGTCATTGGATTGACATCCAACGGCGATCCTGCTTCTTCAATCTCTGATCTAGTTGCTCTTGCTCCAGCCGCCAAAACCATCGCCGGCTGGAGCGCAAGCATCTGCCTCCCGTGGCCGACTGTGCTGCCGTGCAGGCCTCGCCGCCCCTACTACTCCCATCACTGGCCAGGTCATACCTGTACTCTCCCACATCCCTCCACTGCTGTGGCTTCGCCGCCTCCTGGTCATTCCCTTCCTGGGTCTCGCTGTCGTCCATCGCGTTGGTGTTCTCGGCACGACGTGGTCAACGTTGTCAACAAACGACAACATCGGAAGAGGGATGTACATGGATAGGCTGACAGTTGGGACCCACATGGTCCATGGCCGCACACAAGCAAGTACCTCCTTATTACGCCAAAAAGAATGAATCCTCCCCATGACAGCTGGGACCCACCAGCTATATCTTGGCACGGAAGGAAGTGCCTCCTTATTAATTGAAAAATAACGAGTGCTCCCAATGACAGATGGGGCCCACCAGATTTGGAGGCTGACTTGTGACCCTACTAAGTTGACGCGTACATAGGGCTTTGTCAACTTAGTCAACAAACAATTCTATCACCAGTGACCGTTGGATTGTTAACATCCAACGGTTGTCCTCCTTCTTCAACCTCTGATTTTCTTGCTCCAGCTGTCCAAACCACCGCGTGCTCCTGCCTCCCGTGGCCGGCTATGCTGCCGCGCAGGCCTCACCGCCCTCTACTACTCCCACCGCTGGCTAGGCCATCCCTCTACTCACCCAAAGCCCCTGTTATTCTGCGGCGACGGCAGCCTCACACCGCAGCCGAACCAGTCAACCCTCGTACTACCCTCCGCGTGTTCCCATGCTCTGCATCGTTCCCTGCCTCACCGTCGTCCACCTCCTGGGTGTTGTCCACGCAGTGTGTTCAACGAATGACAACCATCGGAAGAGGACTGTACGCGGTGAGGCTGATAGATGGATCCACCGGCTACATCTTCGCACGCAAGGAAGTGCATCCTTATCCTCCCTGACAATCGGGACCCACCCGGTCGAAGCATACATAGCGTTGTCATTCTGGTCGCAAATGTGTACGTACATACTGGTCCATCGGTTTTTCTGCCACGATGAACCGTGGCCCAGTAAGGAGCGGTAGCTACTCAGACCGTCCCGTTTATATCGTGTACACGTACATACAGCCACGCTGCAAGAAAGTAAATACGGCTACGTACGTACATACGGGAGGGTTCTCGAACGCGTACAGCGACGGCGTCCTGTTCATCGGCAGCCAACCGGTTGGGTCGGAATGGAGAAACATCGTCGTGTTCATCGGGAGGCAATAGACTGGGTCAGAATGCGTCGTGTTCATCAGGAGCCAGCCGGCTTGGACGGAACAGCCGAAACAGGGGTCTGACGTACCGCAGTACGGAGGAAACGGGCTTCTGTTCGAGCTCCTATACGGTCGAAACGGGGTCCTGTTGATCAGGAGGGGTGTGGCGTACCGTAAAACGGAGGAAACAGACTTGTGTTGGAGAACCTACGGTCGAAACGGGGTCCTGTTCATCGGGAGGGGTGTGGCATACCGCAAAACGGGACTCCACGAGCTATTGTGCATCCACCATCTAGTGCCTCACTCTAGCCTCCACGGGCTACTGTTCATCCTCCGTCGACTTCCTCCAGCCTCCACCAGCTACTGTTCATCCACGGGGTCCTGTTCATCCATCCTCCACCGGCTACTATTCAACCAGCCCTCCACAGGGTCCTGTTCATCCAGCCTCCACCGGCTACTGTTCAACCAGCCCTCCACGGGGTCCTGTTCATCCACCTCCAACTGGCTCGAGTGTGTGGCGGCCTCCTCGATCGGGGTCCTGTTCATCCAGCAGCACCGGCCTCTACTACCACGGGGTCCTGTTCATCCAACCCCCACCGGGAACTGTTCATCCAACCCCCAACAACGGTCACTGTTCATCAAGAGGCAGCAGGTTCGATTGGCTTCAATTAGCAGAAGTAGCGAAGGAATCACTCGGGTTTAGTTAACAGCCAGGGATCGATCGCTCGGGTTCAGTAACGTAGCTAGTGCAATCGCTCGGGTTCAGTAAGCGAACGCCTTGCTCGGGTTCAGTTAGAGCCCAATGCCTCGAACCCACGCGCGTACATGTATGACGGAAACACGCAAACCTTCATGCATCGCTCGGCCCCGACCACTCACCGTAACCGGGAACTCCCCAAAATTTTCCTCGCCCTTGCTTCTACCACGATTTTTTCCATCATGGATGGCCCAAAGAATGTCATGCAGGTGTGTCCCCAGCCCGCCTTGGACAAAAAGCCCATTTTCTGTTATGATTTTTTGTCATAGAAGTAGGATCCCACCACATCTATGATGATACGTGCTTTTGTCACAATTATCATCATAGAAGTGTCATAAGCATGACATAATTTTTTTTCGTTCGGGCCAAAATGTCACGGATGTTTCTTTTTTTTGTAGTGTAGCCAACCTTATAGCCGACACGTACAATAGTTGGATATAAATATATACTACTTTGTTGATACATTACCCACCTCATTCTCTCACAAAGTACCTAGGAGCGTGTGTTGTAACCGACTGTTAACTAGTAGCCTGCTTCTCTTCTCTCTCCTTTTCTCTTTCTTCCAACTAAGCAAAAATATAATATTTAAAGTCTTACAGCCCGCCTACATCACCTTATTGTACTTGCTCTTAGTTGGACCCGATGTTACTCTCCCACTTTGGCCAGTCTTCTAACTCACCAGACGCGCGGCGGGTGCGGTGAGGGTTTGCCGATAGTCGGTTTACTCAACAACGGTCCAAGATGTCAGCGAAAATGCAAGATAACACGCGTTCCCTAGCTTGAGCGGCTTGCCGGACCGACTGTGTGGGGGTACCTCCGTCCTGATTTATTGGTCCACATTGTATTGTGTGCCAATTTTGACCATATATTTAACTAACAAAATGTTAATGCATGTCATAAAAAATAATATCGTTGGAAACTAGTATGTTCAAAGACAGTCCAAAGATATAATTTTTGGTGACATGCATTGATGTTTGTTTGTTAAATCTATGGTCAAAATTTGACACAAAATACAAAGAGGACCAATAAACTAGGATAATGGTAAGTACTCAACAACGTCCATGCTAGGAGTCATAGTGATCTGAAAGGGCCCGCTTCAAAAAACAAACAAAGAAAGAAAGGGCCCAATACACATTCAAGCATTTCATCACATCTTTCTCTTGCTCTATCTGTCCAACAGACTATGCCAAACTCCCCTACATACCGTGCAGGAAAAGACCTGCCCTCGCCTTTTTTAGTCAGGGTTTGTATCGATGGATCGCGCGAAGAAGCAAAAACCAAGCCGTGTCTTGTACTCCTTCGTCGTACTAAGAGTGGAGACGCTCGCTTTCATAAATGTTCTACTTCCTTTCACAGACGTGTGGTACATATAGCAACTAGGTCCATGTGTCATGCACCAAATAACAATGCAGAATAGCAGGGGGACACACCCCGGTCATAGCGCCGCAGTAGTAGTAATGAGCAATGAGACGTCAAATCACAAACACCTTTCTGGCAAATGGACGAAGCAACCATTTTTTCACATTTCGCTGAATCCGCTTGTCCATCATCTTATTCAAGAAAACCACTTATTGCTTCTTCCATTGTTCTGCCTCAAGAGGGATGCGCACCGGCTTCATACATCATGACATGTGGGATCGCATGATAGGCCAAGCTCCCCCGCCCATTGCTCGGCAAAATCCAACTCCTGTCATGTTGGTGTAGCAACTTAGCAGGGTTAGTCCGCACATGAAATGGCGACACACCTACATCAACCCTTTCACCGACATGTGGGTCATCCATCGTCTTGTTTCACATGCGATGCACCAAATTATAGTTCGGACAAGCGGTTGGACTTGGAGGCACCCCAGTCATAGAGCCACAGTAGTAGTAAATGAGCAATGAGGAGTCAACTCACAAAGCCCCGCCTTTCCCGCATTAAGCTGGACGGACAAAGCAACCATCATTTCACTCAAGGGCACAAGAGAATAAAGAAAAAAGAAAACCAATGATGCATGCGGCAGCTACCTAGGGTGCCCTAGGGTAGGAGCCTTCACTACAAATCCGCTTCTCCCTCGTCTTCTTGAAGAAAACCAATGATGCGTGCGGCGGCTAGGGTTTCTAGTAAATGGGAGAGGGATTGTGTTCGAGTCGACACCTTAATATAGTGTGCGCCACTAGGTTTTACGGGAACGAGGCAGAATTTTGTGCCCGGGGAGTAGTGGAGATATACGTACAAAAAATTGTGGACGTAGGTTCGGCCCAAAGGCAATGACGCATGGGCCCACATTTTGATAATACCTGTGGCCTCCTTTGGTTAACACTTAACAGGGTAGGTATACTATAGGAACTAGATGATGCCCCAGCGTGTTGCTGCATGAAATTTGCTACTCAAAATAATGCATAAAAGCTGCTCCAAAAACATCTATAACTAATGGGAAGTGAATGTAAGCTTAAAATGAAAATAAAATAAAAAGGGTATAAAAAGAGAAAAAATGAATTGCAGTTAAAAGAATGACATTTCTAACAAAAATGTTAATGTGAACTACATAGGTGTGCACGTGACCAACACATATATTGTCAATACAAAATCTAATGCAAAAAATAACTTATGAGTAACATGCATGAATTGATGATGTGGTGCTTGCATGCATAGAGTACAAAAACAATGTAATTTATGACTTGCATGCATGACGTGTTCATGTGCCATAGTTGCATGTCTAGGAAAAATAGCTAGTGGGTTGTATTAGCTATTTAGGAATAGAAGATGTATATGGAAGTTGTAGGGAAAGAGATGACTTCTATCTCAATTCCTATGAGTAGGGATTGGAAAAGAGATGTCATTTGGTTCACATCATAGGAATTTTTCCATTAAATCTAGGCTAATGTTTATTTTCCTTTGAAATTGTGGGAGTATAGGAATCCATTCATATGAACCAAGTGGCTCTAAAGCTATAAAAATCATATCATGTTTATTTTCCTTTCAAATGTGGAGTATAGTAATCCATTCCTACGAACCAAATCGCTCTAAAGGAAAAATTCCTATAAAAATCATATCATATAGAATTCTTATGATATTCCTCCACACCAAAGGACGGTTGAAATTGCTGCAGGTGATACAATGGTCTTTCTTTGTACACTCCCCCCATCTCTATAGGTACCTCTCGATGATGAATGAAATGATATATAGTGGGTATTCTATATATGGATTTTGTTCTACGAAAACTCGGTAAAAGTTTGTGAGGTTCGAATTTTCAATAAAGCTATATGCACTACATTTTGGAACGAAGGGAGCATACAACAGTTCCAAACACTCACGTGGAAGTTTTATGTGTCGGAGGAGTGGCTGTTCTGTCAAATGCCATGGCAAAACTGACATCGTCGGATGCCAATTTGACGGTTCTTTGGGCGTTCGTCAGGAAACAGCTTGTGGCGAATGCTTGTCAGATATGATTTACGGACACATGCATTGCATTGACACGTGCACCCTCTCTCTCACGCACACACACACCCTCACGAGTCACGATTCTCCCGAGTCCTCTCACACGCACCATCGATCTGTAGGTAGATGTCACACATATGTGCTCTTCACACCCTACCCTCAGAACTTCTAAAAAAATAGAAGACGTCACACACCTTTTTTAACTCACACGTCACACACACTTATACTACTATTGTGGCGAACGTTCTTTGGGCATAGTATATTATACTCTCACGAAGATAAGTGGTGCACGCACACACTAGTTCTCTCACACCCACGCGTGGGTACACGTAGGAGAACATTTTTTTGAAGCTAGGATCACATTTGTTTACAATTTAATAACGATTGGTACAAATCATTATTAATACACTATGCTAGCATTCACACTTCATAAATTATTTCTTTTATCATTTACCTACTCGAGGATGAGCAGGAATTAAGCTTGGGGATGCTGATACATCTCCAACGTATCTATAATTTATGAACTATTCATGCCATGTTTACAACATTTTATATCGTTTTGGTATGATTTGAATGGAACTAACTCGGACTGACGCTGTTTTCAGCAGAACTACCGTGGTGTTGTTTTTTGTGCAGAAATAAAAGTTCTCGGAATGGGCTGAAACTTTTTAACGATTTTTTTGAACAAAAGAGACCCCCGAAGCTTCGTCGGAGGAGCAGAAGAGCCACGAGGTGGACACAAGGCACTTGGGTGCGCCCATGGGGTGATGGTGCCCAAGTGGCTTGTGGGCCCATCATAACTCCTTTTTGCATGAATCCAACACTGAAAATTCCTAAAAATAGAGAAACACCCAGAAATGAACCTAGAACATCGACTCCGCTGCCGCAAGCCTCTGTACCAAAGAGATCCATCTGGAGCCCTGTTCCGGCACCCTACTGGAGGGGGAAATCATCACCGGAGGCCATCTTCATCATCTCGGTGGTCTCCGTGATGAGGAGGGAGTAGTTCAACCTCGGGGCTGAGGGTATATATGTACCAATAGCTATGTGTTTGATCTCTCTCTCTCTCTCCCCCTCGTGTTCTTGATTTGGCACAATCTTCATGTATCGCGAGCTTTGTTAATATAGTTGGATCATATTGTGTTTTCCCCTCTCTATCTTGTTGTGATGAATTGATTTTTTACCTTTGAGGTTTCACTATTATTGGATAGAATACTTGTTGGATTTGAGATGTACGTCTTGCATATGAATACCCATGGTGTCAATGGGGTAATATATTGATTCACTTGATGTATGTTTTGGCGCTCAACTCACGGATTCTTGAGGTGACATTGGGGTAATCTATGCATAGGGATTGATGCATGTTTTCGTCCTTCTTTCACCGGTAGAAATCTTGGGGCACTCTTTGAAGTTCTTTGTGTTAGATTGAATATTATGAATCTGAAGTTGTTTGATGCACATCATATAATCAACTCACGGATACTTGTGGTGACATTGGAGTATCTAGGTGACAGTAGAGTTGGTTGATGCATATCATATGGTGTTATTTTAGTACGAACTCTAGGGCTGTTTGTGACACTTATAGGGATGGCTCAATAGATTGATCGGAAAAGATAACTTTGAGGTGGTTTCGTACCTTACAACAATTTCATCTTATGTTCTTTGCTAGATAAGAACTTTGGAGTGACTCTTTGTCGCACGTTGAGGGATTGTTATATGATTCAATTATGTTAGCACTGTTGGGAGATTGCACTAGTGAAAGTATGAACCCTAGGCCTTGTTTTCAAGCATTGCAATACCGTTTGTGCTCCATTTCATCACTTGCTACCTTGCTGTTTTTTTTATTTTCAGATTACAAAAACCTATATCTACTATCCATACCACACTTGTATCACCATCTCTTCGGTGAACTAGTGCACCTATACAATTTTCCATTGTATTGGGTGTGTTGGGGACACAAGAGATTTCTTGTATTTGGTTGCAGGGTTGTTTGAGAGAGACCATCTTCATCCTACCCCTCCCACAGATTGATAAACCTTAGGTCATCCACTTGAGGGAAATTTGCTGCTGTCCTACAAAACTCTGCGCTTGGAGGCCCAACACGAGTCTACAAGAATAAGTTGTGTAGTAGACATCACACAACGCTGGCTCGGGAGGGCCTCCGACCCCTTCTTCCTCCCTGCCGTATCGTGGCCAGATGCAGCCTCCCGACACCGTCCCTGCCACATCCTGACGACCCTCATATATATCTTCCTTCGAAACTGGCCTTGCTCTACTGCCCCAGCTCCCCACGTGGCTGCATGTGCATCTTGTTCTACTTCCATCGGCTGTTCCAAAGCCACCTAGACTTTTACCATTGTTAGAGGTAAAGCTAGTTCACACAGTTGAATCTAAGACTTGGTTCAAACAGGGAAGAAAGTGGGAAAGTTGTAGCATGAATCTAGGACTTGGTTCTAATAGGAAACAGGGGAAAATAGTAGAGACTGGCTACCCAACTGGTCTCTTGGTTGAAAAGGGGAAGAAAGCGGGGTGGATGGCGAAGGGTGGGGGAAGTGGACCAGTCTCTTGGTCGAAAAAGGAAAGAAAGTGAGGGGTGTTGGGGGGACAACGCAAATGAGAATGAGCAAATCTAGATTTCCTGTGCTCACATAGGAAAATGCCGCCGATGACATAAAAAATGGGACAAATGCAGACATGTTGCCTGAATGTTTGCCGCTCTCGGCAACCACATCTACCTCACCACTTTATGCTCCTGCTGTCCCTATGCCCTTATCGCTACAGTTAATGTAAAATCACATGAAAAATGAAGCAATGCCATTGTTAGCCTAATGTCACTATTAAGTCATTCTACTATCAATCTAGTGCCATCGATAAATTGAAGCAATGACACCACCATTTTATGAAGTGCTTTCGTCTTGCTTTATTTCCCATGAATTGTGTTTTTGCGGTTACACTTAAATCTCACACCGGTAACATTGCTTCATCCCAGTGGAACCGCACAAATTTGATTGCACATTTTGGTTGCATCGAGCACGGAGCTACTGACCATGTGCTACTCTCATGATAGTAATATTAATGATATTGTTCTGCATGTTAATCTAGTGGCAGTGTTGATGTGATGTGATGCTACTTCTTACTTAATGGCACTTTTTCATACTGTCAATGTAGTGCCAGTTATAACACAATAGATGCTGCTGTTAATCATATGCCACTGCAAATATTTGTCACTGCTTAAATAACCATATTACATATTCACACAAACTGGGATGTCTGTCTCCATATCATTTTTAATTGTGCAATCAGAAGTACACACCTCATTTTTGTAGAACTGCACAAAATCAGATGGCTGTTCCTAGCTACCGTCGTCTAACCACCCGTGTTCTAGGTATTCCTACATTGGTAGTAACTAGGTAGAATGACCAATGCAATCTAAAAGAAGCTGATTCGTACGTTTACTTCCTGATTGCAGTGCAGGGACGAGCTTGTCATGTGTCGCAGAGAAAACAAGCATTGCGTCCTAGTCGGGAATGCACTTATTCCCAGATCAAGGATGGACAGAGGACTAGCTGGCATGGCTGTGCAGAGGTTTTTGGGACAGGTGCGCGGACAAGAGGCATTGTGGTCTGCTTATTTCTGCAAATAGTGGTGCTTAAATTTAGTGGAACTACACAAGAAGTTCAGATGGTCAGTCCACTACATTGATCAGTTCACTATTCCAACTGAGAACACAATTATAATTGGTTATTCTGGAATGAGAGAACCTAACCCTGGATGGTGGCAACAAGAAAAACCAGAGTGAACCCCAGGAAATTAAAGCATGTCTAGGGAGGCCCTTTTCTCAAAGAAGCCTTGCTTGATTTTTTTTCTGATTTGTAAACCTTCTCACAACTTTGTCTTTGGCTGTGAACTAGTAAATGTTGGTCATGTTCTATGAATCATTGAGATGTATAAAATTGCTGAACTTATGCTTTTGAAGTATTTTATGAAGCCGAGTTTAATGTGAATGTTCCACATGAATGCTGGACTAGCATGTGAATGTTTGGAATGTACATTGTGGCCTCAATTAACTGCATGAACCACTGTAACAAGATACATAGTTGCTTATTTGTCAGACAACAGAGTATTGATTGTGAATTGGTTGATAGCCCACTTTTCTAGTGTTGAAGCGAGCTGCGCCAATGTGCCATGTTTTGCACAACTGCTTACAATTAGGGTAGCACCAACAGTGTTTACAAGTACTTAACCAGCATTATGTACCCTATGTATACATCAGCGCATAGTTGTCGAACAAGTACTCTATTTCATCAAACACACACTGCTCGTATGATAAACTGTGGCAACTTATGTCTTACCATGCCATATTACATGACAAATCTACTGAGGATGCATCTGTTATGCCAACAATTACGAGGGTTCTCACATGGTTCACGGGCACACAAAAGTGGAAGTAGTTCCCATAGATGGATTCAAACAGAGTACTACCCCCGGAGGGCTCGATAATACGCAAGGTTCGGGTAATTAAACACAATCCAAACTACTTTGAAACACTAGCCGGGCCAACTATTTCATGCCATTGATCTAATTGGGGATGGACACAAGATGGACCTTGCCATGAACATCATCGAGGACGTCCGGTAGCAGCTCAATCCTCTCAACCTTCTTGAAGATAACCTTGTGGCCTTGCCACTCATAAACTTGTTTGTCGAGGCATGCCACATCATCTTCCTGTGTAAGCTTGACAAGAACATTATGTCTCACAAATGAAGGAGTAGCTTTGAACTTATTGTGCTTCACTACACCCTAGACAACACACCTGACAACAGCGTGGCTGGAATATATCTCGTCTTTGGTATAAGTGCAACTGGTTTCCAGGATCGAACAACCTAAGAACTTTATTTTCCTAGTGCGTATATTCAGATCTTCTGTCTCATAGCGAGTGACATGTACAATCACACAATCCTTGTCTACATGAGGGCTCTAATTGAAACAGAAATGAATTCTGAATTACTTAAAAAACACAAGTTATTTAAACCACTATGTAGAGTCAAAAGTATGCATGACATGGAAGGTAGCATGGCATCAAAGCTAATAAATCTTGCATTATTTATCACCAAATACTTAGATGAAAAACCGCAATCAAGATCGACAAAGAAGAAAATCACCTTGGGCAGCTCAGTGGGGGGGGGGGGGGCACATCCTCGAAGGGGAAAACTGCTCCTGTAGCGCCACTGGGGCTGTAACCTCAAACGTGGCGTTGACCATCTCAGTAATGGCCGTGAGCGTATCTGAGGTTGGCTCGGTGGTGGCCTTCATCTTCTTGGAGCTCTCTGTCTCGTGGAGATCAGCGTCCCATGTCTGCTCCAACATCAGTAGATCTTTGCATGTTTCTCCTTGATCCATCATGAAACTGACGAATAGAAAGCAATTGAAAGGAAAACACAATCGCAATGATAATGAAACAAAAAAGAGAGTGAGGATCAGTTACTGCTTTGCAAAAGATTTTTTTGGAAAGAAAATATACCAACATCACGGATGTGCTTACCTTCCCTTCGTTTGGAGAGAAGAATAATAGGAGAAGTAGGTGTTGGCTTTCTTGAAGACGACGAGGGAGAAACGGATTCAGCGAAGAGTGAAATGATGGTTGCTTCGTCCGTCCAACTTAGACTACGGGGAGGTGGGTGATGACCCACAATTATAGGGGATCAATCGTAGTCCTTTCAATAAATAAGAGTGTCAACCCAACAAGGAGCAGAAGGAAATGACAAGCGGTTTTCAGCAAGGTATTTTCTGCAAGCACTGAAATTGTCGGTAACAGATAGTTTGATAGCAAGATAATTTGTAACAAGCAATAAGTGGTAACGGTAACAAAGGTGCAGCAAGGTAGCCCAATACTTTTTGTAGCAAAGGGCAGGCTGGAACGGTCCTTTATAATAAGCAAAGCGTTCTTGAGGACACACGAGAATTTCATCTAGTGACTTTCATCATGTTTGTTTGATTCGCGTTCGTTACTTTGATAATATGATATGTGGGTGGACCGGTGCTTGGGTGATGTTCTTACTTGAACAAGCCTCCCACTTATGATTAACCCCTCTCGCAAGCATCCTCAACTACGAAAGAAGAATTATGATAAATCTAACCATAGCATGAAACATGTGGTTCGAAATCAGCCCCTTATGGAATAGCGCATAAACTAGTGTTTAAGCTTCTGTCACTCTAGCAACCCATCATCTAATAACTACTCCACAATGCCTTCCACAATGGTGAAGTGTCATGTAGTCGATGTTCACAGGACGCCACTAAAGGAAGCAACAACACACATATCATCAAAATATCGAACGAATACCAAATTCACATGATTACTTATGACAAGACTTCTCCCATGTTCTCAAGAACAAAAGTAACTACTCACAAATCATATTCATGTTAAAGATCAAAGGGATATTAAATATCATTAAGGATCTTAACATATAATCTTCCACGAAATAAACCAATTAGCATCAATTACAAGATGTAATCAACACTAGCAACCCACATGTACCAATCTGAGGTTTTGGGACAAAGATTGAATACAAGAGATGAACTAGGGTTTGAGATGAGATTGTGATGGTGAAGATGTTGATGAAGATTGATCCTCCCACGATGAGAGGGTTGCTGGTGATGACGATGGCTTCGATTTTGCCCTCTCGGAGGGATGTTTCCCCGGCAGAATCGCTCCACCGGAGAGCAAAGGTGCTCCTGCCCAGGTTCTGCCTCGAGACGGCGGCACCCTGTCCCGAAAGTCCTCTCCTTATTTTTTTAGGGAAATGGGCTTATAGATGGGCACCAGAAGCTTGCCAGGGGCCCTACAAGGCACCAGGGCGCGCGGCGTGCCCTGGTGCCTCGTGGGCACCTGGGTGGCCCCCTCTGGTATTTCTTTCTTCCAGTATTTTTTATTTATTCCAAAATAATTCTCCATGGAATTGTAGCTCATTTGGAGATGTGCAGAATAGGTATCTCTAACATAGCTTTTTCAGGCCCATAATTCCAGCTGCTGGCAATCTCCCTCTTCATGTAAATCTTGCAAATTAAGAGAGAAAAGGCATTAGAATGGTACTACAAAGTATTATATTGGCCAAAAACATTATAAATAACAGTAGGAAAACATGATGCAAAATGGACGTACCAGCGCAGTTTTGTGATTTGATGGCTCATTACTGCGGCGCTACGACCGGGGTGACCCTCCGCCTGCATACTGCCTTCTAATTTGGTGGATGCCATTTGGGCCCGCGCGCTGCATGGCCCGCATGTCGATGAACCAAAGTAAAACAACATTCAGTTGCGGGAGCCGTTTCGATGACCGAGGAGGAGCCAAAAGCGGTAGTGTATCCACTGTACTAGTAGTAATTGTTTTCCTGGGCGGCGGTAGAGTGTCTCCACTGTACTAGTTGTAGTTGTTTCTCTGGGCCCGAGACAAAAGAGCCCATCCACCCTAAATAATAAAATCAATTTAAAAGCCCATATATTTACTTAATGAGAGGCGCTCCCCAGCACACCGCCCCCCCAAAAAGATGGGTGCTATTCTTCCTCCTCACTGCCACCCACCTCAGGTCAGCTCGCTCCACTCATACCCCCAAATTCCTCACCTCACTCCTATAGAAAACCCCAGCTCCCCTTCTTCCTCACTACTACAGAAAAGCCAAGCTCCCTTTCTTCTTCACTCGCACTACAACTAGGCTCGTCATTCATTACAATGCACAAATTCATGAGCTCGACGTGACGCGCGAAAGGAAAATGGAGTCGACTGACCCCAACGCCAAGAAGATGAGGCTCCCACAAGCGGTGATGCCTGTTGTAGATCCCGCACCCGCCAGCGCGGGGAGAACCGGCGAGGGCCACCCCCTGGATGTGAGGAACCCAAAGAATCTCGGGTGGACCTCATCAGCGATCTCCCAGACGCCATCCTTGGGGATATCATCTTGATACGTCTCCAACGTATCTATAATTTATGAAGTATTCATGCCATGTTTACAACAATTTTATATGGTTTTGGTATTATTCGATTAGAACTAACCCGGACTGACACTGTTTTCAGCAGAACTACCATGGTGTTGTTTTTTGTGCAGAAATAAAAGTTCACGGAATGGGCTGCAAATTTACAGTGATTTTTTATAGACTAAAAGAGACCCTTGAAGCACCGGAGCTGGGCCAAGAAGTGGCCGAGGGAGCCACAAGCCTGGGGGCGCGCCCACCCCCCTAGGGCACTCCCCAAAGCTTGTGGGCCCCTCGGGCACCCCCTGGCGTGAGACCGACGCCAAAAATTCCTATAAATACCCCAAACATAAAAAAGAACCCTAGATGAGAAATTATGCCGCCGCAAACCTCCGTATCCACGAAAACTCAATCGGGACCCCGCTCCGGCACCCTGCCGGATGGGGAAATCATCACCGGAGGCCATCTTCATCATCCCGGCGGCCACCATGATGAGGAGGGAGTACTTCACCCTCGGGGCTGAGGGTATGTACTAGTAGCTATGTGTTTGATCTCTCTCTCTCTCTCTCTCTCTCTCTCGTGTTCTTGGTTTCGCACGATCTTGATGTACCACAAGCTTTGTTAATATATTTGGATCTTATGGTGTTCTTCCCTCTCTACCTTCTTGTGATGAATTGAATCTTTTCCTTTGAGCTTTTGTTATGTCGGATTGAATCTTTTGGATGTGAGAGCACTTGATGTATGTCTTTTGATGGGATATCCTTGGTGACAATGATATGTTCTATTGATTCACTTGATGTATGTTTCGGTTATCAACTTGCGGATTCCCATGGTGACATTGGGGTAATCTATGCATAGGGGTTGATACGCATTTTCATATTCCTTTCTTCGATAGAAATCTTGGGGTACTCATTGAAGTTCTTTGTGTTGGATTGAATATTACGAATCTGAAGTTGTTTGATGCATATCGTATAATCAACTCACGGATACTTGTGGTGACATTGGAGTATCCAGGTGACATTAGAGTTGCTTGATGTGTATCATATGGTGTTATTTTAGTATGAACTCTAGGGCTGTTTGTGACACTTATAGGAATAGCTCAATGGATTGATCGGAAAGAAAAACTTTGAGGTGGTTTCGTACCCTACAAACAATTTCATCTTATGTTCTCCGCGATAGGAACTTTGGAGTGATTCTTTGTTGCACGTTGAGGGATTGTAATATGATCCAATTATGTTATCATTGTTGAGAGATTTTGCACTAGTGAAAGGAACCCTAGGCCTTGTTTTCAAGCATTGCAATACCGTTTGTGCTCCGTTTTATCACTTGCTACCTTGCTGTTTTTTTATTTTCAGATTACAAAAACCTATATCTACTATCCATACTACACTTGTATTACCATCTCTTCACCGAACTAGTGCACCTATACAATTTAACATTGTATTTGGTTTGTTGGGGACACAAGAGACTCTTTGTTATTTGGTTGCAGGGTTGTTTGAGAGAGACCATCTTCACCCTACGCCTCCCATGTATTGATAAACCTTAGGTCATTCACTTGAGGGAAATTTGCTATTGTCCTACAAAACTCTGCGCTTGGAGGCCCAACACGAGTCTACAAGAACAAGTTGTGTAGTAGACATCACATCTCCCTTCTCCCCACCAAGGATGGCTGCCGCACCCAAGTACTCACATGTCGGAGGCGCCCTCTATGGCGCGCCATGCCTCTTAATCTCGACTATCGTGGCCTATCTCTCTTTAATGATTTTGAACTCCCTGGATCCATCATCTCCTCCCACTAGGGATCCGTTCAAGGCCTCTCCATCCCAGCATGCTAGTTGTGCATGCCTTGCATGGTGGACGTCTGGCTGAAATCCCCTAAATTCAGAAAACTACAGCTGCTTGAGTTATACTATTCCCCCAGAAATCACATACCACATATCGAATGCCATGTACTTGTGCCCTCAGCACCGATGAACATCTCGTGGTTTTCTTCCTATCTCCACACCACCACCTTTGTGCTATGCAACCTACCAGACAATCTGGCACAAAAGCTTCAACTCCCACTTCTAAAAAAACTTTCACTTGTGCGGGTTCGTATGTCAGAGGCCTCATTGCACAACATCATCAACTCCAGTTTCCCTACCCTAAAGTGCTTGGTGCTTGTTTTGACAGTTAGAATCGGTTGTCTCCAAATAAATCGCCTAACCTTGTAAGAATTGGAATTTCTTTTAACCTTGTAAGAATTGGAATTTCTTCACTTCAAAGGTTGATCCTTGATTCTCGTTATTCACCATTGCAAATAGCTGTCGTCTCTGCACCTAAACTGGAGACCTTGGGTGTAATACATGATCTCTGTGCTCATTTCAAGTTGGTGTTTGGCTCCACAGTTCTTCAGGTACTATATATTATCATCTACACTTGTAATCATAAGCTGCATTATAAATTTCTGTGCATAAATTCTATATCATCTTGGAGTAAACTTTTTGTACTAATATTATGTTCTATGCTCAATGAAGAGTTTGTCCATGGATAGCCTATCAATGGTGCTGGCTTCTGTCAAGATATTATATATCAATATGAATAGTTTTGATCTGAACAAGATTATTGGCTTGTTGCACTACTTTCCATGTCTGGAGAAGTTGTATATAAATGTGATAATTTCATGCACATTGGAAGCCCGCATATAGTGTACTAGAATTAACCGTTCAGTTGTTGCTCTTTCGACTCTCTTTTTTTAGACCTTAACTGTTTTCAATCTTCATGTCTATTTAGGCAACATGACGGGGTAAGAAAGGTATAACCAATTGGTGGTTTTGTAAGCACCGGGATTTTCTCAGTTCTCATGACATTCAATTGAAGACAATAACACTGGAACGATATGTAGCCAACCATGCAAACACTAGATTTGTCACATTCTTCCTGCTGAATGCGAGGTTACTATTGTCCATTAGGCTTAAGTTTATCAGCATCATGGTTTTGACGGATGGGTATGTCGAAGAGCAAAAAAAGGAGTTTCAGGTGGACAAAAGGGCTTCTGAACGTGCCTGGCTTCTATTTACAACAACTTGTATTCATTATCCAGTAAATTTTACGGCCCAGGATGTTCATTCTATGGACCTGACCTATCCATTTGATTGTGACTGCCGAAAACAGTTCTGGAGTTAGATGTTGTTGCCCTTTTCAATACGGGTTTTGTCTAAACCTGATGAACAATTAACCCTCATGCTTTTGTACAGTTTGTAAGCTGGAGTTAGATGTTGTTGACCTTTTCAAATCGGATGTGACTGTCATATTTTCTTTGAAACAAGGCAAATGTCTTGCCATTTCTTTAATCAAGAGAGAAATATTGTAACAAATCCCAACCAATGTAAATAACATCACTCTCGCCAGCTGCTTGAGCTCATTGCGCATTATAGAACCCAAGTGATTAGGCCCCACCAGCACCCACAAACTTATTTTGAGCTAGCACACCAAATGGGCTATAATTTTTCATAAGAAAGGCTGCATGGCCGTGACAGATTTCGATTATGACATTTGGGACCCACAAGGAAAAAGCCTATCCAAGGTGGTGTTGACTTAGTCAACAAACGATTCTGCCTACCAGCCGTTGGATTGACATCCAACATCTATCGTGTTTCTTCTATCTCTTGTCTTCTTCCCCCAATCGCCCAAACCAAACCAAACCACTCCATCGGTCCCACCTGCTCCCTCCTCCCATGGCTGGCTGCGCCTCCACTGCCCTACCGTACCCTCAAATGCTGGCTAGTCCATCCCTCTATTTCCCCACATGTCTTGTTATTCTCTGGCGATGTCAGCCCCAACCTGCACCCGCACCTGAACCAGTCAACGCTCGTACTCCCCTCCACCTGTGAGTGCACTGCCACATGTTCCACGGCTCAGGTTCGTTGCCGTTCGAGGCCGTGCTGTCGTCCTCCGCCTTGGTTCGCTCGTCATGCATGGTGCGCTGCCGTCTGGCGTTGTCAACGTGGTCAATAACCGAGAGGAATAAGGAGATGACTGTACGTGGAGAGGATGACAGTAGGGACCCACCAGGATCATGGCAGTACGCAAGCAAGTGCCTCGTTATTACAAGCCAAAAATATGCCTCCTCGTAATGGTTTGACATCTGGGTCCCACGCCATTGTCAACGTAGTCAATAAATGAGAGAACTACACAACGAGCGGCTGACACCAGGGACCTAGCAGGTCGCGTAGTTGTTATTTAGTTTTAGAGATGGAGCAAGGTGTCAACGGGGTTGTGCAGGGGCTGTGGCCCATCTAGCCCAGGCTTTTATTTTATGTTTACCACATTATGAGCCAAGTTGTTTTTCTTTCTTTCTGAAAATGGCTAGCCCAGTTCTATTTTTTTAAAGAATACCTGAAAGGATCGAGAAGAGGTGTCTACCCTCAACGAACAAAAGTAGCTGTTTTTAAGTTCTTCAAGTTAAGGTAGAGTTTTAGCACAAGTTTAAGCATTCACAATACATTTCAAGCAAGCATGGCAAGAGTATAAGCAGCAGAAAGAGTAAAGCATGCTAATTGCAAGAAAGTGAAGGGATGGGATTGGAGTGTGCAAACGCAATGTAGATACGGAGATTTTTGGCATGGTTCCGATAGGTGGTGCTATCGTACGTCCACGTTGATGGAGACTTCAACCCACGAAGGGTAACGGTTGCGCGAGTCCACGGAGGGCTCCACCCACGAAGGGTCCACAAAGAAGCAACCTTGTCTATCCCACCATGGCCATCGCCCACGAAGGACTTGCCTCACTCGGGTAGATCTTCACGAAGTAGGCGATCTCCTTGCCCTTACAAACTTCTTGGTTCAACTCCACAATCTTGTCGGAGGCTCCCAAGCGACACCTAACCAATCTAGGAGACACCACTCTCCAAAAGGTAATAGACGGTGTGTTGATGATGAACTCCTTGCTCTTGTGCTTCAAATGATAGTCTCCCCAACACTCAACTCTCTCTCACAGATTTGGCGATGGTGGAAAGATGATTTGAGTGGAAAGCAACTTGGGGAAGGCTAGAGATCAAGATTCTTGTGGTTGGATTGGAATGTCTTGGTCTCAACACATGAGTAGGTGGTTCTCTCTCAGAAAATAAGTAGTGGAAGTGTAGGCACGTTCAGATGGCTCTCTCACAAATGGAGAAGGGGGTGGAGGGGTATATATAGCCTCCACACAAAATCCAACCGTTACACACATGTGACCCAACTCGGTCAGACTGAATAGAAGAACTCGGTGAGACCGATTTAGTTCAAAATGTGAACGTTAGGAATCTCGGTGGGACCGACTGGAACAACTCAGTGGGACCGATGTGCAAGGGCTAGGGCAAAACCCCATCTTGGTGTGACCGATTGCTTGAACTCAGTGAGACCGATTTCAGCAATGAGCAAACAGAGAGTTGGTCAAGCAAACTCGGTGGGACCGATTGCTCATTTCGGTGAGACCAAAATGTTACAAAGGGAAACATAGAGTTTGCAGGGCCATCTCGGTGAGACCGAGATCGGTATCAGTGTGACCGAATTATCAAGGGTTTCTGGCAGTGGCTATGTCAACTAAACTCGGTGGCGCCGGATAGATCAAATCGGTGGGGCCGAGTTTGACTTTGAGTTTTGGACAAATGTGGAAATGAGAAAGTGGCTGAGGGTTTTTGGAGCAATAGCACTAAGCACTTTGAGCAAGTAGACCATTAAGCAACACCTCATCCCCTTTTAATAGTGTTGGCTTTCCTATGGACTCAATGTGATCTTGGATCACTAAAATGAAAATGAAGAGTCTTGAGCTTTTGCCAATCTTTGTCCTTAGCATTTTGAAGGGGTTCCACATCCTCTTACCCTTGCCATGCCATTGTTGAACTGATCTGAAATACACTAGGTAAAGGTATTAGTCCAACAAGAGATATGTTGACATTAATTACCAAAATCACCCAGGGAGCACTTGTGCTTTCAATCTCCCCCTTTTTGTTAATTGATGACAACATACATCAAAGCTTTATATAAAAGATATGAAGAGTAACAAGTAAAGCTTTGGAAAGACAGGTAACATGCATAGGCTCCCCCTACATGTATGCAATCATGTAAGAATGGAATATAAGAAC
The DNA here is from genome assembly GCA_011799875.1 of Thinopyrum elongatum. Classification (NCBI taxonomy): domain Eukaryota; kingdom Viridiplantae; phylum Streptophyta; class Magnoliopsida; order Poales; family Poaceae; genus Thinopyrum; species Thinopyrum elongatum. The sequence continues at coordinate 339,270,648 of CM022302.1, forward strand.
ACGTGAATGCATAAGCATGTCAGAGCAAGCAATGAGTTACATGTATCTTGGCTATATGCATCAGAGCAAATGATGTAGATAAAGAGAAGTGTACCTTCATGTTCATGAATCCTTCTTGCAAACAATATGTTCATCACAAGAGTACCAAGACTGGGATGACATGTAATGGGTGAGTACTTAGTACTTCATTTGGATATAGACATGTCCCCAAAGATTGAAGATGTGCAATGAATTCCAGAGATTTTCTTCCCTAGATATTGACTCTTTCTCCCCCTGAATCTGATATTGGATAATGGGAGAAGATAGGGTAAGAGAAAATCAGAGAAAGAAAAATCAGAGCAGGAAATGGTGCAATTAACCATATATTGACATGTCTTTCGCCTCTTAAAGACATGTAACTTCTCTCCTCTTTTGTAAACAAGCATCTGGAAGAGCTTAGATGTGATGTGCTCTCTCTCCCATGTGATAAGCTTTGATGTGCTCTCTCTCCCCCTTTGACATCAATTTCGAAGAAGGGAACTTCTGGAGCATGAGTCAAATAGGTTCTGTCCTCGAGACACACTACAAAGCAGCATGTAGATTAAGATGCGGGTAGAGGATAAGAATCATTGAGTGGAGCTGGAGAAGAAATGAAATATGCAATGGCAAAAAGTTTTCTCAGCAGTGAAATCGGTAACGCCGACCTGTTTCCATCGGTGACACCGAGTTTGGCAGTGTCATGGATGATGCATCTCGGTCAGACCAGGTTAGTCCTCGTCGGTTGTACCGATGAACTATCTACAAGATATTCTTGTAGTTCGGTCTAGCCGATAGGCTTGGATCGGTGCATCTGAGTTCAAGGCAGAGGAATTTTTTTGTCAACTCAGCTCACTAGGCAAATTAAATCTCACAAGGATTTGCAATGAATTAACTAAAAGATTTGCGAGGAATTTGATGCAGAAAGAAAAACAGAAAAGAGATCTAGATGAAGTTTTTTTTTATAAGGGGAACATGATAGCAAGAAATATATGCAAGAACACAAAGTAAGTGAACAAAGAAACACTAGAGAACTTCATCTAGAAGGGGTCGGCGACAAAGTCACCTATGTTAGAGTATATTGACTTAGGAGTCAAGTGAGATCACTTGATCATAGGTCATACTCATCGTTTAAGCTCAGAATGGGGTTACCATTTTTCGTTTAAGCATTTTGATGTATTCTCATCTTGTTGAGATGCTTTGTCCCATGACTTGGAGCAAAGCTTCTCTAAGATGGAATGACATACCTTGGGTGGTGTTGATTTTGATCATGTAGTCGAACTTGTGTTGGATGCTCAAGGTTGATGTAGTCCATCAAGAGTTGGGAGCACCACTTGTCATTTGAGTTCATCTTCCTACATGAGTTAGTTTTGCAAGGAAAAGCACTTGTGTATCCAAAATTATAATCATGAAACTCGATACCAAATGAAATTTGATATATAGAAATTGTCAAAGGATATGTTGAGCGGTTTCATGCTTCCTTGTCTTCAACATCCATATAGGGTGATGTAGAGATTGCTTAAGATTTGAATGACTTGCAATCCCATAGATTTGGATTCATCCAATTACCTACAAGGGTTAGATAACATGCAAGGGTACATGTATAGATCCAAGACATATAATCATCATCATAAAAGAAATATCAAGGATTAAAAAAAAAGGATCATGCCTTGCATGTATCCAAATGGAGTTTCTACTCCAGGTTTGAGGCATCAATGATATTCAATTCACCTCTCAAATGGCAAAATACTTTCTCATCAAGCGGTTTGGTGAATATATCCGCCAATTTCTTATCGGTACGAAGATGCTTAAGATCGATGTCACCTTTAGCAACATGATCTCGAATGAAGTGATGACGAACTTCAATATGCTTAGTTCGAGAATGTTGCACGGGATTGTGAGCAATCTTAATAGCACTTTCATTGTCACAAAGCAATGGAACATGTTTCACATGTATCCCATAATCTTTAAGGGTTTGGGTCATCCAAAGTAGTTGAGCACAACATGATCCAGCGGCAATGTATTCCGCTTCGGCGGTGGATAAGGGTACCGAGTTTTGTTTCTTGGAGGACCAAGACACAAGAGATCTACCAAGAAATTGACAAGTACCCGAAGTGGACTTTCTATCAACCTCGTCACCGGCATAGTCCGAATCTGAGTAGCCAACAAGGTCAAAAGAAGACCTCTTATGATACCAAATGCCAAAGTTTGGTGTATGAATTAGGTATCTCACTATCCTTTTCACAGCCTTAAGATGACATTCTTTAGGGGTCGCTTGATATCGTGCACACATGCACACACTTAGCATAATATCGGGACGGGAGGCACATAGGTATAATAATGAACCAATCATAGAGCGGTAAACCTTTTGGTCAACCGGTTTGCCATCCTTAGTCAAGTCAAGATGTCCACTAGTAGGCATGGGTGTTTTCATACCTTTGCTTTCTTACATGTTGAACTTCTTGAATAAGTCCTTGGTATACTTTGTTTGAGAAACAAAGGTACCTTCCTTAGTTTGCTTGATTTGCAAACCAAGAAAGAATTTGAGTTCACTCATCATAGACATCTCAAACTTCTCCGACATTAGCCTTCCAAACTTTTCACTAAAATGAGGGTTAGTCAAACCAAATATGATATCATCCACATAGATTTGGCACACAAATAATTCACCATTAACCCTTTTAGTAAAAAGTGTAGAATCAATCTTCCCAATTTCAAAGCCTTTTCCAATAAGGAACTTGGTCAAGCATTTATACCATGCTCTAGGAGCTTGTTTGAGACCATAAAGAGCTTTGTGAAGTTTGTAAACATGATCGGGTTTCTTGGGATTAACAAAGCCAGGAGGTTGTTTAACATAGACTTCCTCCTCAATTTCACCATTTAGAAAAGCACTTTTAATGTCCATTTGATATAAAGTGATATCATGGTGATTGGCATAAGCAAGTAAGATGCGTATGGACTCAAGTCTAGCAACAGGGGCATATGTCTCACCATAGTCCATACCTTCGACTTGAGTGTAGCCTTGGGCGACGAGACGGGCCTTGTTGCGTACAACTTGTCCATCCTCATCTTGCTTATTCCAAAACACCCACTTGGTTCCAATGACATTGTGCTTCTCATCGGGCTTCTCAACCAATGTCCATACTTGATTCCTCTCGAAATTGTGTAGCTCTTCAAGCATTGCGTTCACCCAATCCGGATCATCAAGAGCTTCTTCAACCTTCATAGGTTCAATACTAGAAATGAATGAGTAGTGTTCACAAAAGTTAGCCAAACGAGTTTTAGAGCGAGTGATTCTCCAGGTTTGAATATCATCAAACATTTGTTCGACAGGATGATCTCTTGAGACTCTTGCTCTAACTCATGAGAGCTTTTGTTTGGGTCGGGGTGGAACATCCTCTTCATTGTCTTCCTCTTCTTCTTGTCCTTCTTCATTGTTGTTGGCGTTGTGGTTCTCTTGTGGAGGTGGAGAAGGAGGTCGATGAGGTTCATCTTGTTGTACTTCCTCGTTTCCTTCGTCTTGACCTGTTCCACTTGTGGATGCCTCCATGTCAACTTGTGGTTCACCTTGTCGTGAATTGAGGCTTCCACTTGAATGGACGAAGTACTCTCCTTCACCTTCGTTGGGCGAATCTTGCCAATAGACAAGTCTTGAATTGCTTCCGAAGGATCTTTGTCTCCTACATCAATTGGCAATTGCTCTGCTTGCGAGCCGTTAGATTCATCAAACTTCACATCTACCGTCTCTTCAACCTTTCGGGTGAAGTTGTTGTAGACATGGTAAGTGTGAGAGTTTGAGCCATAACCGAGTTGGAAACCTTCATGAGACTTAGGGGAAAATTTGGAACGATGATGCTTATAAAGAATGTATCACTTTGAGCCAAATACTCGAAAGTATCCAACTTGGGGTTTGTTACCAGTGAGAAGCTCGTATGACGTCTTGCCGAGAAGCTTGTGAAGATATAGTCGATTTATTGCATGACAAGCTGTCTCAACCGCTTCCGCCCAAAAGTGTCTTGGCGTCTTGTATTCGTCAAGCATCATTCTCGCCATCTCAATACGTGTCCGGTTCTTCCTCTCAACAACTCCATTTTGTTGAGGTGTGTACGTAGCCGAGAACTCATGTAAAATCCCTTCTTCATCAAGAAAGGTATCCACATTAGCGTTCTTGAACTCCGTTCCATTGTCGCTCTGAACCTTCTTGATCTTCACTTCAAATTGATTTTGGGCCTTCCTAGTGAAGTTCTTGAAGATCTTTTGGACCTGCGATTTATCATCAAGAAAGAACACCCACGTAAATCTAGAAAAATCATCAACAATGACTAAACTGAACGAGTTACCACCGAGACTCTTGTAGGCATTGGGACCAAAGAGATCCATATGGAGTAGCTCAAGCGGTCTCCTCGTGGTCATGATGTTCTTTACGGGATGACTTCCTCCAACCTGTTTTCCTGCTTGACAAGCACTGCAAAGTCTATCCTTGTCAAATATGACATCTTTAACACCAAGGATATGATCACCTTTAATAAGCTTATCAAGATTTTGCATGCCCACGTGACCTAACCTTCTATGCCACAACCAACCTTTAGAAGATTTAGCAATTCAGCAAGTTCTAGGTTGCGCTCTTTTAGTGAAATCAACAATGGATAGATCACCTCTACGTATACCGATAAAGACCATATTATGATTATCTCTTCGAAACACTTGGCAATCTACTTCAATGAATAGAACATTAAAACCAAAATTGGCTAGTCTAGATACAGAAAGTAGATTGTAACCAAGAGATTCAACGAGCATAACATTTTGGATAGAGCTATCATGTGAGATGGCCACCTTACCAAGGCCAACCACCTCACCCTTTGAGTTATCACCAAAAGTGACATACTTTCGGGGACCGTCATTTTCAGCAAGCTCACGAAACATGTCCTTATCTCCGGTCATGTGATCGGTACATGCACTATCAAGAACCCATTCCTTTCCTCCAGCCATGTAACCATGAAGGTTAGCCATAAGACCAAAGTGTCTCATTGACTCATCAAGATCAAAGTCACTTTCATCACCCTCATCATAATATCCATGTTCAACATAATCTTGTGATTGATCATCACCTAGAGAGACTGATTCATTAGATTTATGACCATGACAATGTGCATCTTTATGAATTCTAATGACTTGTGAGATGATGCTACTAATGACTCCAACATCTCCTTTGGCACGCATAAGGTCACGAAGCTCAAATAGACAATCATCAAATTTAGGATCACTAGGCTTCATTTTATGGAAAGCAATGGACTTTTGAAGAATCTCATCTAGATTTTTCAAGGAATAGTTTGGAAAGCGTTCCTCAAGATATCTCCATATAGTATAAGCACATTCAAATGTAGGCAAGCATACAAGAAAATTTCTAGGCAATCCTCTCATGATAAGATTAATAGTTCTAAGATTTCGGGTCATGGCAAGATACTCATTGGGGGTAGGATGCAAGGGAGCAATAGGAGGTGCACATGGGCTAGTAATATACTTGTTCAAATTATATTCATTGAAAATCTCAAGCATCTCATTTTTCCAAGCACTATAGAACTCTCTGTCAAGCATAGGCACTCTACGTCTAATACTCCCAATTGTAGACTCATCCATCTTCCTCCAATGGTGATTAAACCAAAGCAATGGAGACCAATGCTCTGATACCAATTGAAAGGATCGAGAAGAGGTGTCTCGAGGGGGGTGATTAGACCCTCAATGAACAAAAGTAGCTGTTTTTAAGTTCTTCAAGTTGAGGTGGAGTTTTAGCACAAGTTTAAGCATTCACAATACATTTCAAGCAAGCATGGCAAGAGTATAAGCAGCGGAAATAGTAAAGCATGCTAATTGCAAGAAAGTAAAAGGATGGGATTGGAGTGTGCAAACGCAATGTAGTCATGAAGATTTTTGGCGTGGTTCTGATAGGTGGTGCTATCGTACGTCCATGTTGATGGAGACTTCAACCCACGAAGGGTAACGGTTGCGCGAGCCCATGGAGGGCTCCACCCACGAAGGGTCCACAAAGAAGCAACCTTGTCTATCCCACCATGGCCATCGCCCACGAAGGACTTGCCTCACTCGGGTAGATCTTCACGAAGTAGGCGATCTCCTTGCCCTTACAAACTTCTTGGTTCAACTCCACAATCTTGTCGGAGGCTCCCAAGCGACACCTAACCAATCTAGGAGACACCACTCTCCAAAAGGTAATAGACGGTGTGTTGATGATGAACTCCTTGCTCTTGTGCTTCAAATGATAGTCTCCCCAACACTCAACTCTCTCTCATAGATTTGGCTATGGTGGAAAGATGATTTGAGTGGAAAGCAACTTGGGGAAGGCTAGAGATCAAGATTCTTGTGGTTGGATTGGAATGTCTTGGTCTAAACACATGAGTAGGTGGTTCTCTCTCAGAAAATAAGTAGTGAAATTGTAGGCACGTTCTGATGGCTCTCTCACAAATGGAGAAGGGGGTGGAGGGGTATATATAGCCTCCACACAAAATCCAACCGTTACACACATTTGACCCAACTCGGTCAGACCGAATAGAAGAACTCGGTGAGACCGATTTAGTTCAACATGTGAATGTTAGGAATCTCGGTGGGACCGACTGGAACAACTCGGTGGGACCAATGTGCAAGGGCTAGGGCAAAACCTCATCTCGGTGTGACCGATTGCTTGAACTCGGTGAGACTGATTTCAGCAATGAGCAAACAGAGAGTTGGTCAAGCAAAGTCGGTGGGACCGATTGCTCATTTCGGTGAGACCAAAATGTTACAAAGGCAAACAGAGAGTTTGCAGGGCCATCTCGGTGAGACCAAGATCCGTATCGGTGTGACCAAATTGTCTAGGGTTTCTTGCAGTGGCTATGTCAACTGAACTTGGTGGCGCCGGATAGATCAAATCGGTGGGGCCGAGTTTGACTTTGAGTTTTGGACAAATGTGGAAATGAGAAAGTGGCTGAGGGTTTTTGCAGCAATATCACTAATCACTTTGAGCAAGTAGACCATTAGGCAACACCTCATCCCCTTTTAATAGTATTGGCTTTCCTATGGACTCAATGTGATCTTGGATCACTAAAATTAAAATGAAGAGTCTTGAGCTTTTGCCAATCTTTGTCGTTAGCATTTTGAAGGGGTTCCACATCCTCTTGTCCTTGCCATGCCATTGTTGAACTGATCTGAAATACACTAGGTAATGGTATTAGTCCAACAAGAGATATGTTGACATTAATTACCAAAATCACCAAGGGAGCACTTGTGCTTTCAATACCCAACGGAGGCCTATGTGTTTTTGTCAGCCCTGCTGGGCTGCAAATCTTTCAAGACGATAGGGATGTATTCGGTTGCCTAGAAAATGGGCTATAAGTAGTAAGAAATGGGCTGTAAATTTTAAAAACACAGCAAACCGACAATTATTTTCAAATTTTGTTTTTTTGGATTTTGAGATTTCAAATTTCATTGTTTTTTTGCAGGGAAAATCATGTTGGATTTTAAATTGATATAAATTTATTTTTTAAATTAGTTTGAATGTGACTCGAAATTTCGGGATTAAAAACAGTTTGCACTGCACCGAAATATGCAAAATTTCGTTGAATTTTTTAACCATGGCTAGAATATGGGCCGTAAAGCTAACAAAAAGAATATGGGCTTAAAAAAATCATCAAGAATTAGCAAGTGGGCTGTAAATTTATTAGCAGTAATGGCAGATGGGTAGTATGTTGTTTTCCATAGATTTGAGACTAACTTGTGGGCCTACTAGGTTGACGCGTACGCTTTCCTTAAAAAAGAGGTTGACGCGTACGCAAGGCCATGTCAACTTAGTCAACACATGAGAACAGTGACTGTTAGATGCCATCTAACGGCCATCGTGCTTCTTCAATCTCTGATCTTCCTGCTCCAGCCACCCAAACCAGCGCCGGCGGGACTGCCTGCTCCCACCTCCCATGGCCGGTTGTGCTGCCGCGCAGGCCTCATCGCCCCACCCTACTCCCATTGCTGGCCTGGCAATCCCTCTACTCACCGACACCTCCTATTATTCTCCGGCGATGGCAACCTCACACTTTAGCCGAACAAGTAAACCCTCATACTCCCCTCCGCGTGGGAAACAACTGCCGAGTCTTCCCCGGCTCCGGGTCGTTCCCTTCCTAGGCCTCGCCGTCGTCCACCACATTGGTGCTCTCGGCGCGGCGTGGTCAACATGGTCAAGGAACGACTTCCATCTGAAGAGGTCTATATGTGGAGAGGCTGACAACTGGGTCCACGGTTGCACGCAAGGAAATGCCTCCTTATTACACGCAAAATAATGATTCCTCCAGCTGACATCAGGGACCCACTGGAAGGGCCTCGGTATTTCATGGAAAAAAAGTTTCTCCCACTGACAGCTGGGACCCACCAGCTATATCTTCGCACACAAGGAAGCGCCTCCTTATTATGCAGAAAAGAAATGCTTCCTTTCCCTGACAGCTAGGACCCACTAGCTACATCTTCATACGGAAGGAAGTGCCTCCTTATTATGTGCACCCAAAAAAATGATGCCCCCTGACAGCTGGGACCCACCATGTTGAAGCGTACGTAACGTTATCTGTCTGGTCGTGAATGTGTACATACATAGCGGTCGATCGGTCTCTTTGCAGCGATAAACCATGGCCGAGTAAGGAGCGACACGTGTCGTAGTAGAGCCGCCAACATAGCATGTTAGTAGTACTGTCTATATCGTTTACACGTACGTACAACCACGATGCAAAAAAGTAAATACGGCTATGTACGTACTTAACACGGGGTCTCGAACGCGTACAGTGACGGCGTCCTGTTCATCGGCAGCCAACCGGTTGGGTCAGAACGGAGGAAACAACGTCGTGTTCATCGGGAGGCAACCAAATGAGTCCGAATATGTCCTGTTCACCAGGAGCCAACCGGCTTGCACGGAATAGCCAAAATAAGGTCTGGCGTACCGTAGAACAGAGGAAACGGCCTTTTGTCGACCGCGTACGGTCGAAACGGGGTCCTGTTCATCGGGAAGGGTCTGGCGTACCACAAAACAGAGGAAACAGACTTTTGTTCGAGCGCCTACGGTCATAACGGGGTCTTGTAGATCGGGAGGGGTCTGGCATGCCGCGAAACGGAGGAAACGGAGTTCTGTTCGAGCGCCTATGGTTGAAACATGGTCATGTTCATTCGGAGGGGTGTGGCATACCGCAAAACGGGACTCCACGGGCTACTATTCATCCACCGTCTACAGCCTCGCTCCAGCCTCCACAGGATACTGTTCATCCACCGTCGACTTCCTCTAGCCTCCACCAGCTATTGTACATCCACCGTCGACTCCCTCCATCCTCCACCAGCTACTGTTCATCCAACCTCCACCGGCTACTGTTCATCCAACCTCCATGTTGTCCTGTTCATCCACCCCAGCCGGCTTGGGTGTGGCGGCCTCCTCGGGGTCCTGTTCATCCAGCGGCAACCATGGGGTCCTATTCATCCAACCCCCACCGAGAACTGCTCATCCACAGCCAACCAACCGGCTAGGTGGACTCACCACATCTCAACTGGTTCTACGTATCGCGCGCGTGGCAGCAACGGGCACTGTTCATCGAGAGGCAACCCAACACAATGGCTGGCTACGTCTCGCACGGGGGCTCGATCGGTTTCAGTGAGCAGCGAGATGGATCGATCGATAGGGTTCAGTTAGCAGTGAAGGAATCGGTCGAGTTCAGTTAGCAGTGAAGGGATTGATCGATTGGTTTCAGTACGTAGTGGGATTGATCGCTCGTGTTCAGTATGTAGCTAGTGCAATCGCTCGGGTTTAGTAAGCGAACGCCTCGCTCGGGTTCAGTTAGCGAGCGCCTCGCACACACGCGCGTATGAGAGAAATGTGCAAACCACACTGCATCACTCGGCCCCGACAACCCACCGTAACCGGGAACGCCTCAAAATTTTCCTCGCCCTCACTTCTACCACAAATTTTTCCGTCATAGACGACCCAAAGAATGTCATGCAAGTGCATTTCTGGCCTGCCCAGGACGAAAAAGCCCATTTTTTGTCATGGATTTTCATCATAGAAATAGGAACCCACCACATCTATGATGATACATGTTTTTGTCACAATTATCGTCATAGAAGTGTCATAACCATGATAGATTTTTTTTTGTTTGGGCCATAATGTCACGGATGTGTCTTTTTTTTGTAGTGTAATAGGAAGGTATGGTGGCTATTTTGAGGAAGGACATAATGAGGCTTATGTGTGATAGAGCGTATCATATCACGGGATTTGGTTGCACCGGTGAAGTTTGCACCAAGTTTCGAGGTGAGAACGGGCAATGCATGGTACCAAAGAGGCTAGCAAAATATGGATAGGTGGAAGTGCTTATAGTCCAAAAACTCACATTAGTCATAAAGAACTCATATACTTATTGTGAAATCCTAGAAGCCCTTGAAGAAAAGTTCTACCCGCATGCCCCTAGGGAGGACGTTGGGAGGAGTTAACCATTGCGCACCCCAATTCAAGCAACACAAAGGATTTCAATCAAGAACAACTTCATCGCAAAACTAGAGGCGATAGGTGCCTGCTTCGGGAATCACAAACTTTATCATCGACATTTTTACTCAACCATGATTATCAGCTAATACACCCACATATTACCACCTTAATATCGCAAAGCTATTGCAAGGAATCAAACTTATCATATTCAGTGATCTACAGTTTTATGTAGGATTTTATGACTAACCATGTGAATGACCAATTCCTGATAACTCTCTAAATAGATATAAGTGAAGCATGAGATTTTAATTATTTCTACAAGAGACTAGGCCAAGCTCTAATAAATATAAGCAAAGCAAAAGAGCATTCTACAAATAACAGTGTTCCCATTGTAGAGAAATGAGCATCCAAACTTCAATAGATATAAGTGAAGACATGAAGCATTCTATAAAGCCATACTCAAAAGATATAAGTGAAGTGCAAAGAACATTCTATAAATCAACCACTATCTCATACAAGCATGGTGCATCATCAAAATAAAAATAAAAAACACATGGCGCTCCAAGAACGCATATCATGTGAACAAAACAAAAACTGAGACATACCGAAAATTGTTGTGGAAGAAAGATGGGATGCCTTTCGAGGCATCCCCAAGCTTAGACGCTTGAGTCTCCTTGAATAATCACTTGAGTTGCCTTAGTCATCCCCAAGCTTGAACTCTTGCCTCTCCTTGTTCTTCTCGTATTGATACCTCTTTGATCTTCGAACACTTTATCCACACAAAACATAACTGAACTTTTATTATAGGGGTTAGTACATATAACATGAAATCCCATCATGTCTTGCTATAATAATATAGTATAATTATAATACAACATTACCTACTTTATACTAACACAATTCTAATGCTCCCAAATCAACGGGGCTTGTCAAAATTGCAAACATAGGCAAATAAAGAAACTATAACAACAATCTGTGAAAACAGGATAGTCTGTAAAAAAAATTAAGAACACACAACAGAATAAAATGACTCTCTAAAACTTCTTGGTTGTCTCCCAAGTAGCGCTTTCTTTAAAGCCATTAAGCTAGGCATATAGTGCTCAAGTAAGTGATCCACCCGGATTCCGAGGTATATCAAAGACAATTATAATTAACAATGAGTTATAATTTAGTAGTGAGCACAAAGCAACATATATCATGTAACAACAGAGTCTAACCCCCTTCCTATGGATCGGCATGTCATAAAATACTAATTTATCCACACAAAGTAAAGGTCAATGCATAGTATAAACAATTTCTTGCAATTTTATAGTTTTAGAAACATAGAGAGGTGGAGATGTGGTTCCTCTCTCATAATAATTGCAAGTAGGAGCAGCAAGCACATGCATATTATATTCATCAGAACTATCATGTGCAATAATAAAATGTAGCCCATCAATATAATCCTTAATAATGCAAAATTCTCTGATATAGTGTAGTTGGGAGAATTTAAAAAGATAATAGGACTATCATGTGTGGGTGCAATAGCAACAATATCATTCTTAACATAAGGAACTATAGCAAGTTCATCTCCATAAGCATCATTCATATTGGCATCATGGCCACAAGCATATAATGAGCATCAAATTCATAAAAAAGGGATATTTCAAATGAATGAAAGGATCATAGCATTCATCATTCGGTAAGCACAAAGGGAAATTAAACAATGTATGAGTTGAAGGGTTACTCTCATTAGAAGGTGGGCACATGTAGCTAATCTGCTTTTCCTCCTTTTGCTCTCTCCTCCTCATCTTTTTCATCTAATCCCATTTGGAGGCCTTTTCCGGTACTCTGCTAGAGGGGGAATCAACCACGAAGGGGCTCTACATTAACCTTGCTGCCCTTCTGATGATGTGTGAGTAGTTTACCATAAACCTACAAGTCCATAGTTAGTAGCTAGATGGCTTCTTCTCTCTCTTTGATCTTCAATACAATGTTCTCCTCAGTGTTCTTGGAGATCTATTCAATGTAAAATCCCTTTTTGTGGTGTGTTTGCTAGGATATGATGAATTGTGAGTTTATGATCAGATTACCCATGAATATTATTTGAGTCTTCTCTGAACTCTTTTATGCATGATTATTATATCTTTGTATTTCTTTTCGGTCTATTGATTTGGTTTGGCCAACTAGATTGATTTTTCTTGCAATGGGAGAGGTTCTTTGTGATGGGTTCAAACTTGCGGCGATCTATATCCCAGTGACAGAAAGGGACAAGACACATATTTGTACTGTTTCCATTAAGGATAAAAATATGGGGTTTATTCATGCGCGAGTTTACTTTGTCTACTGTGACGCCCCCGACTTAATCAAGCACTAATCATACACGCAAATGCGCATGATCAAGATCAGAGACTCACGGGAAGATATCACAACACAACTCTAGACACAAAAGAAAGTCATACAAGCTTTATATTACAAGCCAGGGCCTCGAGGGCTCGAATACATAAGCTCGAATACAAACGAGTCAGCGGAAGCAACAATATCTGAGTATAGGCATAAGGTAAACAAGTCTGCCTTAAGAAGGCTAGCAAAACAACAACGATCGAAAAGGCGCAGGCATCTTGCCTGGGAGCCTCCTAACTACTCCTGGTCGTTGGCGGTCTCCACATAGTAGTAGGCTCCGTCGGGGTAGTAGTAGTCGTCGGCGGGATTAGCTGGCTCCTGGACTCCGTCATCTGATTGCAACAATCAGGTATAGGGGAAAAAGGGTAGCAAAGCAACCATGAGTACTCATCCAAAGTACTCGCAAGAGTTACATCGGATCTATGCTAAGTATGCACCAGTATCAAAGGAATGGGGCTATATCTTTGGACTGAACTGTATAAATGCCAGAATAGAAGGGAAGGGCCTAGCCTATCAAAGACTAGCATCTTGAAGCATCTTGCATCATTAGAAGAGTGCAGATTAGCATAACATATAGTAGTAAGTATGTTATAGTAACGCCCAGAGATCCTTCCTCGACTCCGTGCGAGAAAGCAATCCAGGAGCCATCATATCCATTTCATGTCACCAGTATCCAGTTCTAGTTGTATAGATCAGGATACAACTCCAAGCGTCTGTTACCGTCGACACGGCTATTCGAATAGATATACTTCCCTGCAGGGGTGCACCAACTTACCCAACACGCTCGATTAACTCCGGCCGGACACACTTTTGGGTCATGTCCGGCCTCGGCTGATCGACACACTATAGTCCTACCTAGGCTCAACAGAGAGGCCAGCATGCCAATCTACATCCTAAGCACTCAGGGGTCTTGGACCCATCGCCCTTTGCACTCCTGCGCGTTGTGTACGTGGCCTGGAGCAGACCCACCACCTAATACAAGCATAGGTGGTTCCCGTCCAACCGGGCACGCGCCGCTCAATCGTTGATGTCCGAAGAGCTTTCGGAGAATCATATGACGCTGAGTGCCCATACTTATTCCCGCATGGTGGTTAGTGCAAAAAGGGTAAAGGACTACTCAGAACACATATCCAAACCCGTTAGTGTCTTGGGAGAGCGCGGAGACGATCAATGATCCATGATCTGTGGTCCCGTCGCCTCATCTCGCGGACTTACAGCAATGGCCAAGAATGCCCGGTCGTGCCGCGTAATTATCTCGCGGGTACCCTCACGGTCAACCCGAATTCACATCTATCACGGGTACCCCTCGGGGCCGTCCCGACTCCAACATGGTTCTGGGGTAAAGTCAAGGTAACCGTTTTTCCATAACATCAAGGAGGGAACCCGGGGAATCACCCTCGATGGGTTCCACTTGATGTAACCGTCAATGTGAACTTGAAGGAATCACCCTCGAGGGTTCACACTTGAGGTGTTGCACGACAGAGTCGTTATCAGGAGTGGTGAAGGAGGAATCACCCTCTATAGACCACGACCGATTAGCTACACTACAGAGATCTCATCAGAAGTGCTATACGAGGTATCACCCTCGGCACTTGATAGAAACTCTGCAGAGTCATAAACTAAGGGGGTGTGAGGTGATGTGTCGGGCTCAGGACATTGATCATGTTGATCGAGTCATCGGTCATAAAGCGGGGGTAACAGGGACAAGGTGAGGGGTCACTGGTGGATCACTAATGATGTCGCTTGAACTACGTCGATATTTCCCCAAAGAGGAAGGGATGATGCAGCACAGCTACGGTAGGTATTTCCCTCAGTTATGAAACCAAGGTATCAATCCAATAGGAGAACCAATCAACACTATGTAAACGGTAGCTGCACACAAAGAACAAATACTTGCAACCCGACACGTAAGAGGGGTTTTCAATCCCTCCACGGTAAAAAAGATAGATAAATTTGTGGTAGATTGGATAAATAGCTCTCGGTAAAATGCAAAATAAAATAAGTAATAAAAAGGTGCAGCAAGGTATTTTTGGGTTTTTGGAATAATAGATCTGAGAATAAAAGCGAATAAAAATAGATCTCAAAGCAAATATGATAAAGAGTAGACCCGAGGGCTGTAGATTTCACTAGTGGCTTCTCTCAAGAAAATAGCACACGGTGGGTAAACAAATTACTGTTGGGCAATTGATAGAAGATCGAATAATTATGATGATATCCAAGGCAATAATCAATATATAGGCATCACGTCCAAGATTAGTAGACCGACTCCTGCCTGCATCTACTACTATTACTCCACACATCGACCGCTATCCAGCATGCATCTTGTGTATTAAGTTCATGGAGAAATGGAGTAATGCAATAAGAACGATGACATGATGTAGATGAGATCTATTCATGTAGGAATACCCCCCATATTTTTATCCTTAATAGCAATGATACATGCGTTTCTTGCTGCCCCTTCTGTCACTGGGAATGAACACCGCACGATCGAACCCATCACAAAGCACCTCTTCCCATGGCAAGAAAAATCGATCTAGCTGTCCTAACTAAACCAAAGATTCAAAGAAGAAATACGAGGCTATAAATAATCATGCATATAAGAGATCAAAAGAAGACTCAAATAATATTCATGGATATAGATCTGATCATAAACTCAAAGTTCATCGGATCCCAACAAACACAAAGCAAAAAAAGTTACATCAAATTGTTAGGGAAAACAAACAGGGGCATGTATTTTCCCCTGACTCGTGCACGGACACGCCAAGGCCGTGCCAGAATACAAGAGACCAAGATCATCAAAGAGCCAAACATGCTGATCAAGAGGGACCAAGATCAAGCCAAAGAAGCAAGGCACCATCAGGAGAAGGGCCTCCTTTGCCGGGCAGGCGAGCTCGGCAAGGGGCGAGGCCACCCCCGGAAGACGACGTCCAAGACGTCCCGGCAGGGCCTGTCGGGGCACACGGAGGCAAAACCACCTCACCAACTACTCCACCAGGACCCACGTCGTCAATCAGTGCGGTGTCGAACCGCGGAGTGACTAAGTGGCAGCCATTCACCACATGGCAGCCTCTCCCTACAGGAAATACCTGCAGATGACACTCGTCCTACGACGTGTCAAGCGAGCAGGCGTGGGGCTGGCGAGATAGCCCGGCAAGCCTTGCCGGGCAACCAACGATGTGACGTTGAGCAGTGCATTTAATGCGCCCTGTCAGCCCATAGAGTTAGGTATGATAGCACAGTTTGCTATCTTATCAGTACATAATGACTGTTTTGCCATTGTGGTGACCCCTTAATCTATAAAAGGAGGCCCATGGCAACCGTAGAGAGGGTTAGAAGGTAGGGTAACTCAGACCCCCATACGCGCGTAGCCACTGCCGCCCTGAGGCAACCCTTGCCGGGCAAGTGTACTATGCTCCACCACCACCTTTCCACCTTCAATCCACCAAAGCAGGAGTAGGGTTTTACACCTCACGGCGGCCCGAACCTGGGTAAAAATGCCTGTGTGATCTCTGCCGTGCTGCCACATGCTCGTCTGCTCTTTGTGCAACACGACGCCCCCCTGCCGAACCAGCAAGGGGCCTCCTAGTCCCATAGGTGGCCGTGGTTTCCCGCGACATCTTTGGCGCGCCAGGTAGGGGAGCCGCTTGCGCGAACCTGAAGGCGTGTGCAGCGCGCTTTGCCCATGGTCGCCCACTTGAAGCCTCTGGCGTTCGCGGCGCCCACAAAGGCACAGAAACAAAAGCGGGGCGATCCCCACGGCATATTGTTGGTCTCCACGCCTCGCCGTAGCCGTGACTACGGCGAAGATCGCTACTGGTGGCAATATGCCCATCTCGGCGGCCCGTATGGCGTACCCGCTGTTCTGGCGCCGTTCGGAGAAAGGGCACAAGACGTGCGGGCGCGAGCTCCCCCCTTCCCATCCCTTCCCTTCGTCAGCAGTCGAACTGCTTCGGCCGTGGCATCGTCGATGTCGACGATTACTGCACGACGCTCGGTTCAGTATTTCCCCTATTTTGGGCAATCCTGAGCAAAGTGCTGGTATGAGTCCGTTGATTGATACCCCGGCAAGCGTACTTCGGCAAGGCTGGCTACATCGGCATGACCTATGCAACGGCAGCCGCCAGGCTGACTCGAAAGGAAAGGGGAAAAGGGGAGGGGGACCAGAGGAGCCCGGCACTATACCCTGATGCCCGCCAACTGCACGAAGCACGTGTCGATGCCTACCGGGAATAAAAGAGCCACCCGATTGGCTTTCGATCCTCCAGGCATCGCGCGCGTGCGTGCCACGCACATGCGGCCCGACAGAGGAGAAAAGAAGCTTAAAACGAAAGCTAAGTACACATTATCACTTATTGTTGACACATTTCGGACCTTTACAACTGTTTGTCCCTTAACTTTAGCGAGTGTTCGTATCGTGAGAACCCTCATGTGATGGAACCTTGGTTAGTTTCTTTGATCGCACCATCGTCCTGTCCCAAGCCATGCTCACAGGACGAGAGGCTGCGTCGAGAGCTACCTAGGAAAAACCTGCCGGGACGCATCCACGCCAAGATGACTGTTAAGGGCCAGACCCTTACGACAATCGCGACAATATGATACCGACAGGCATCCAGAGCAGACACAGGGATGGATCATACAAACACAAGCATACAAGGGCTCAAAGGGATAAACACGCATTTAAAGATTTAACAGAGAATATCGGTTTCACGCAAACACTAGAGATAGAGTGACTAAACACAAAATATGCGTCATGTTTTCATTACAGGGCAACGTAGGAGCAACAGCGGCCCGATACTTAGCCTGGTGGCTGGGCGAAGCAGTTCAGACGTGGAGGACCCTGTCGGCCCGGGGGGCAGCTTTCTCCTTGGCAGTTTCTTGAATCCGTCGTCGAGGTCAAGGTCCGGATGGCGGCAGGCGATATTGCTGAAGACCATGAAGAGGGCGTCGCGGGCAAGCTTCCGAGACTCGGTCGCAAAACGCCCAACCCCCCCTCTCGTCATGCGCCTTCAACTTCTCAATCAGCTCATTGAAGAAGAGTCCCAGCTTGATGCTCGGGACCTCGTGCTTGCCGGCCGAGAAGACTGGACCATCCATGCCCATCACCGCAGCCTGGGCACCAAGACGCTCAGCGATATCAATCAGGCTCTTGATCCAGAGGTCGACCTGCTCAGACTGATTCTTCAGCTTGTCTTCTTCATCCTATCGGAGACGCTTGGCGGTGTCCAAGTCCTTGGACAGCAGCTATTGGCGGGACTCTAGAGACTCTGCCGAACTTTCCAACGTGCCGATCCGAGCCTTCATGTCTGTGATATCGCCGTTGGCGGTCTCAAGGCTCTGGGTTTTGGAGGAGAGCTGCGATTGCGTATCGGCCAAGAGGATTTCTGCCTGCCGCGCTTCTTCCTTGAGGGCCGTCACCTCGTTGGTGCTCTTGACAAGATCCTCCGTCAGCTTAGCCACCTGCTAGTCAAGGCCAGTCTTTGCAGTGGACGCGGCAGTCAGGTCGTCAATGAGTTTCTTCAGTTGGGCAGCAGAGTCAGCAGCAAGGGCATCCAGGGCGGCTCCGTGCTTGTCCTCCAGCTCCTTGGTGCGTTGGCGCACGAGGGCCTCGAGATCGTCATCCTTGGCGCGGAGAGTGGCTTCGAGCTTCTCCTCCCGGAGGGAGATCTCCTACTCCCTGGCATCCAGGGATGCCTTGCGGTCCGTCAGGCGCGCCTCGTGGGCCAAGACATCCTCCCTTGTCATCAGGAGTGTCTCCTGCTGCCTCATAAGCACCTTGAACTGCTTGTCGTGCCACTCACGCAACTCCAGGCATTTGTCCTTCAGCTTCTGGTCCACCTTGCTGGCGGACTCGCGCTGCTCCTTGAGTGCCTGCCACTTCTGGTTGTGCCGGGCCTACATCTCCTTCACGCCCGTCGCCATGGATTCCATGAAGGACAAGTCCATTGCGATGGCGGCTGAGTCATTGGCCTGCCCAGCTTCCTGGTACAGCGGCGCCAAGAGACGTTGAAGCTCTTCGTCAAGCTCCGCGCCTATCGACAGAGATAGGCCAGGGGCTCCCATGTCATGCGGCGACAACACCATAGCCAGTGTACTTGAGGGAGGCTGCGGAATCTCCATAACGATCCCGGAGGAGGGGAGCGGGTCCATGGTCCGAAGTGGGACCTTCATCTCAACCACCACCTCCTCTTCCGGGACGTCTGCTGGGGAATGTTCTACCACCGCCAAGGAATCCTGAACATTCCCGACAGCCAGGACCTGCCCCTCGGCAGCAGCAATCTCGACGGCTTTGTCCGCGGCAGCCCTCCCTATGTCAGCCACCACCTCTAGCAGTTCTGGCTCTTCAGCTCGGGGATCTGCGGATAAGGAAACCAACGAACAACAAAGAAACGGAAATTCAAGCAATTGGGGAATCAAGAGAAATGGTCAGAACAAGAAAAGAAGAAAAGGAATAAGTGGAGCACCTGGGGAAGTCTGCCGGGCAGGAATCTCAGTTTCCCCGGCAACGTCTGTTGCAGGGCCATGAACTTCACCCTCTGCCATGGTAATCGCGGCAGCCTTCCGCGCGACCTCATCCGCGGAAGGTTCCGTGGGGATCCCTTCGGCTTGGGCGGCGGGGGGAGTGCGCCCCTCCGGGGGGGGGGGGCTTGTTCTGCACCATCTCACCTCCTCCTCCGTCCGGGGGAACTGGGAGGTCACCTCCATTGCCTCTGGCGGGTGGTGCCAAATCCCCGCCCCTGGGCCAGGGGCTGGACCGGGGGCTCGACATGAGATCCTATGCATCGCTCCCTGCCAAGGCCCAGCTCATCGCGCCCTACAACGACCCGAGACGACGGAGTCTCTTCCATGGGCGGTGGACCAGGGTCTCCGTGTCTTCCTCCACCTCCCTACCAGCAACAGCAAAACAAAAGATCAGTCAGTGAAGGTAATCAAGCAAAAGAGAGAGAGAGAGAGAGAGAGCTTTGGAAGGGCAGGAAAGATCTTCCTTACTCTTCTGCGGTAAGCATGGAGTTCAAATTAAACTCCATGGGAGGCGGTGAGTCCCTTCCTCTCTTTGGAGGGGGAGGGACAGAACTCCCCGGCAGCTTCGGTGCCTGGCGCGGTGCCGGGGGCTCCGGGGAAGACGAGCTCTGTGAGGAGCCTGAGCCAGATTGGGAGCTGGAATCTGTTTCCGTGCCCCCAGATTGCTTGGCGGAGGGAACCTTGGTCCGAGCAAGGTAGGGAGACTGGCGGCACGCCATCTCAGCCTTGGTGGCCTTGGTGGAGGTCTTCTTCACCTTCTTGGCGACTGGCGAGGGGTTGGAGACCACCTCCGCTCGGTTGCCGGCGTGCCTACGGGTGCGCTGCTCTGGGACTGGCTCGGGGGCTTGAGGCCCAGCCGCCAGCCACTCCTCCCAAAGCTCCGCCACCTCGCCAACATCCTCCTCCTCCTGGAGCTTTGTTACTGCCGCGGCTAGGGTCTCCAGCCCGGTAAGGTTATCCCCGGCAAGCTCTTCCCCGGCAGCCCCTTCCGTAGCCTACACCTCGCTGCCGCCATGGGAAGAACTCTCATCCTCAGCTTTTCCCTTGCCCTTCCCAGCCTTCGCCATCTCCGCGAGGTGGGCCGCCTTGTGCTCCTCGAGCCTCCTCAAGATATATGCCACCTCCGCGGAGGAGGTGCGTTTGTACATCCCCATTTCAACACTGGTGGCCTTCTCCACCAGGGTGTTCGACCACTGGAGCTCTTCATCCAGGGTAGGTAGCTGCCAGGTACTCGCTACCCCTTCGGCATTATAGTCCGGCATCCATTTCAGTATCTGATCCCGGGCAGAGTTGATGTTCATGGGGTTGACGGTTGCCGGGAGTTTAAACAGCTCGAAGCTGCTGAACAGTTGGTCGCACAACCAGCCGTGGCCGTAAACTGACAGGTTGTTAAGCAACCTTGGGAGCAGCCTCTTCCTGTCGGCAGCATCTCCATACAGCCAGGTGGGTCTATCCCTCTCCTGCAACGGCGAGATACGGCGGAGGAGAAAATCTGACCCCACATGCTCAATGGTAAGCCCGGCAGCCTTCAAACAGGTAATCCTGTTAATTGCCGGGCGCATCCTGTCCTCAGTGAGGCCCTTGGCGCTCCATTCCTTGCCGAGCTCAACACATTCCTTCCGTGCTTCACAAAACTCGGGGGCTTCCTTATCTTGAATCCAACACCAATCTCCCCTCCATTCGTCCCACCTCTCACGCTGCCTCCCAGGGATGTAATCCCAGAGCTTCCTCGCCACCCGTGGCATCCAACTAATGTTTCCGGAGCAGTGGCCCTTGTTCTCCACCCGCGGAACGAAATAATGCCGGAACAGATCCACATTGGGCCTAACTCCAACGAAATTCTCGCACAAATGCGCGAAAATGGCCATGGTTGCCATTGCATTTGGCGTGAAGTCGAGGAGGTGGAATCCATAGATATTCATGATTGCCTCAAAGAATTCGGAGAAGGGGGGACAGAGGCCGCAGATAAAGTAAGCACAGGAAAAGTGATATGAGTCCGGTGGATCTTCCTTCCCCGCCGCATAAACTACGGGCGCTCCATGCCCTTTTGGGACTGGCCTCCCCCACAGATACCCATACCTTGCTTGAAGAACTGGGCCGCTCAAGGTTGACGGAATGAAGACGACATCTCCCCTCCATTTCTTGTTCAGCTCCGCTGCCCTCTTGCCCTCATCGGTGGCGACTTCCTTCACCGCGGCCGTCTGCTTGACCTTTTCTGTGGGTTTCTTCCCCATTTCCGCGGCAGTGATACGGAAGGGGAAGGGATTCAGTGAAAAGGGCGGCAACGGACGGGAAAGAGAAAGGGGGGAACCATCAATTGGCTTGCGGAAAAAGATGGGGGAGCGAGACGAGCAACAGGTGAACCGTGCCGCTCCGCTTTTCCTTGTTTTTAAAGAGGGAAATGCGGAACAGAGGCGCGACGCTTCAGAAAGTTACCCTTTTTACCTCAACTGCAATGGTCCCATGACCCCACGACACGCAGTAATTGTGCGAAGTGGACGTTGGATTGACTAGTCACCTTGGCAAAACGGCATGCGCAGCCCGCTCCTGCCACGTGCCCGTGCACTTTTTGGGACCTAACCCAACATGCCACGCGACACGTATGGCTCAAGCCAGGGGGCTTATTTCGGGGAAAACAAACAGGGGCATGTATTTTCCCCTAACTCGTGCATGGACATGCCAAGGCCGCGCCAGAATACAAGAGACCAAGATCATCAAAGAGCCAAACATGCAGATCAAGAGGGACCAAGATCAAGCCAAAGAAGCAAGGCACCATCAGGAAAAGGGCCTCCTTTGCCGGGCAGGCGAGCTCAGCAAGGGGCGAGGCCACCCCCGGAAGACGACGTCCAAGACGTCCTGGCAGGGCCTGCCGGGGCACACGGAGGCAAAACCACCTCACCAACTACTCCACCATGACCCACGTTGTCAATCAGTGCGGTGTTGAACCGCGGAGTGAGTAAGTGGCAGCCATTCACCACATGGCGGCCTCTCCCTACAGGAAACACCTGCAGATGACACCCGTCCTGCGACATGTCAAGCGAGCAGGCGTGGAGCTGGTGAGATAGCCCGGCAAGCCTTGCCGGGCAACCAACGATGTGACGTTGAGCGGTGCATTTAATGCGCCCTGTCAGCCTGCAGAGTTAGGTATCATAGCACTGTTTGCTATCTTATCAGTACATAATGACTGTTTTGCCATTGTGGTGACCCCTTAATCTATAAAAGGAGGCCCATGGCAACCGTAGAGAGGGTTAGAAGGTTGGGTAACTCAGACCCCCATACGCGCGTAGCCACTGCCGCCCTGAGGCAACCCTTGCCGGGCAAGTGTACTATGCTCCACCACCACCTTTCCAACACCAATCCACCAAAGTAGGAGTAGGGTTTTATGCCTCACGGTGGCCCGAACCTGGGTAAAAATGCCTGTGTGATCTCTGCCGTGTTGCCACACGCTTGTCTGTTATTTGTGCAACGCGACGCCCCCCTGCCGAACCAGCAAGGGGCCTCCTGGTCCCATAGGTGGCCGTGGTTTGCCACGACACAAATAGATTTCCAAGAGACCATTATCACTACTAGACCCGTAGGTCTATGATGAACTACTCACGCATCATCGGAGAGGCACCAATGGGGATGATGAACCCCTCCGTGATGGTGTATAGATTGGATCTCGTGGTTCTGGAACTTGCGGCGGCTGGAATTGTGTTTCGTCGACTCCCCTAGGGTTTTTGAAATATTTGAGTATTTATAGGGCGAAGAGGCGATGCGGGAGGCCACCGAGGTGGGCACAACCCACCAGGGCATGCCTGGGCTCCTGGGCGCGCCCTGGGGGGTTGTGCTCTCCTTGGGCCTCCCCTCTGGTACTTCTTTGGTCCATCTTGTGTCTTCTAGTCCAGAAAAATTCTCCAAAAAGTTTCACTGCGTTTGGACTCCGTTTGGTACTGATATTCTGCAAAGTAAAAAACAAGCAAAAAACAGCAATTGGCACTGGGCACTATGTCAATAGGTTAGTCCCAAAAAATGATATAAAGTTGCTATAAAATGATTGTAAAACATCCAAGAATGATAATATAACATCATGGAACAAGCAAAAATTATAGATACGTTGGAGACGTATCAGCATCCCCAAGCTTAATTCCTACTCGTCCTCGAGTAGGTAAATGATAAAAACAGAATTTTTGATGTGGAATGCTGCCTAACATGTTCATCACATATTCTTTTCTTTTGAAGCATGGACATTTGGACTTTTATATGGTTCATAGCAATAGTCTAGTTTTGACATGAAGATTTCAATACTCAAGCATATCAACAAGCAACCATGTCTTTGAAAATATCAACACTAAAGAAAGTTATCCCTAGCCCATCATGCTCAATCATTGATCCATTCATAAAACACACTCGCAAATTAGCTACACCCAATGCTCAAGTACGATCATAGTGCCCCTTAGTTGGTGCTTTATAAGAGAAGATGGAGACTCAAATAAAAAATGCATAAAGTAAATAGATAGGCCCTTCGCAGATGGAAGTAGTGATTTGTAGAGGTGCCAGAGCTCAAAGCTTAAATTGAGAGATAATTTTTTTTGAGAGGCATACTTTTCCCGTCAATGAAAAACGACCGAGTAATTCCCAACACTTTCTATGCTAGATATATCATAGGCGGTTCTCAAACAGAAAATAAAGTTTATTCCTTTTTCCACCATTCTTTCACATTCCACGGCTAGCCGTATCCACGGGTACCATCCATACCAACACTTTCCAAGGAATTTATTATTTGACAACATAAAGCAAATTTGTTTTTCATTTCGGGACTGGGCATCACTATTACCGCCGCACTCTCGTGCAATGACAAGTGAATGAACACTCATTTTGAGAATAACACATCTAGCATGGAAAATATTGGCCACCCCCTGCCGCTTCATGAGCAGTACGGGCACACAAAAAGGAAATTTATTTTGAAAATTAGAGATGGCACTCATTTTGAGAATTTGCTTCGAACGGCATGGAAATACCGCATATAGGTAGGTATGGTATACTCATATCGCAAAACTGGGTTTAAGGATTTTGGATGGACAAGTAGTATTTCTACTTAGTACAAGTGGAGGCTAGCAAAAAGATTGAGAAGCAACCAACCAAGAAACGAAAAATCTCATAAGAGAGCATTAAGCATAACTAACAACGAATAATGCACCACAAGTAGGATGTAATTTCATTGCACAACTATTAACTTTCGTGCTTGCATAGGGAATCACAAACCTTAACACCAATATTCTTACTAAAGCATAATTACTCACCAACATGACTCACATATCACTATCATCATATCTCTAAACTATTACAAAGAATCAAATTTATTTTGTCCAATGATCATCATGAAAGTTTTTATTATATCCCTCCTGAATATCTATCACTTTGGGACTAGTTTCATATATTGCAATTGCTTTTGACAAGCTCAAACAAATCTAAGTGGAGAACATCAGCATAATTTTTTTCGTCTCTCAAAATAATATAAGTGAAGCATGAGAGAATTTCTTCAAAATTACAAACTCTCAAATTAATCTAAGTGAAGTATGATAGCATTTCTTCAAAAATAATAAAGCACACCATGCTCAAAAAGATATAAGTGAAGCACTAGAGCAATTCCATAGCTCAAAAAAATTAAGTGAAGCATATAGAGCAATTCTAACAAATGATAGTGTAATTTTGGTTGTCTCAAATAGGTGTGTCCAGCAAGGATACTTGTGACAAACTAAAAAGCAAAACAATCAAAGACTCATATAATACAAGATGCTCCAGGCAAAACTCATGATATGTGATGAATAAAAATATAGCTCCAAGTAAAATACCGATGGTCGTTAGAAGAAAGAGGGGATGCCTTCCGGGGCATCCCCAAGCTTAGTTGCTTGGTTCTCCTTGAATATTAGATTGGGGCACCATGGGGGCATCCCCAAGCTTATTCTCTTTTCACTCCTTATTCCTTCATCCATCGTGATCTCACCCAAAACTTGAAAACTTTAATCACACAAAACTTAACAAAACCTTCGTGAGATCCGTTAGTATAAGAAAACCAATCTTTACTTTAAGTACTATAGAAAACCCATTAAAATTTTGATATTGCATTATATCTACTGTATTCTAACTTTACCATGGCTTATACCCCCCGATACAATCCATAGATTCATCAAAATAAGCACACAATGCAAAGAAACAGAATCTATCAAAAACAGAACAGTCTGTAAAGATGCGAATTGTTCTCATACTTCTGTAACTCCAAGAATTCTAAAACATGAGGACAACAGAGACAATTTGTATATCAATCTTGTGTAATAAATTCAGAATTTTTCGTCGCTTCTGTGAATTTTTAATATTCTGTTACTGAACGCAAAAGTTTCTGTTTTTCAACAGGATCAAATCAACTATCACCAAAGCTATCACAAAGGCTTTACTTGGCACAAACACTAATTAAAACATTAAAAACACAATGGTAACAGAGGCATAATTGTGCAAACACTCAAGAATAGAAATAAAAAGGTAAAAATAAATTTTATTCACTGGGTTGCCTTCCAACAAGCGCTATCGTTTTATGCCCCTAGCTAGGCATAATGCATAGATTTCAAGTATTGTCATCTTTGGTTTCCAATTCCTCAATCACAAAACCAATATTATTCAAAAATTTAGCATAAAGATTTTCAATAACAATGTTCCTAGGAATGAGATTGAAAAAATCATTCTTGCAAGTAGGATTTCTCACAACTTCAACAAAGTCGGGATGAATACTAATCATCTTAAGATCTTCTTTGTTATTATTACAAGTTGCACCCTTGTTCTTAGTGATTTGAGTAATCTTGCTAATTTTAATAGGAGTTTTTTCAATAGTTTTAACAAAAGTAAAAGCCGAGCTTAAATTACTAAAAAATTCTTCCAACTTATTAATCCGAGAAGGACTTTCTTCAATTCTTTCGTGAATGACGGTTCCTTTTTCCTTTAGCAACTTAAAAACCTCTCCCGCTTTTAACCCAATTTTACTAGCAATATTATGCATTTTTTTATCCAAGTTTTCAATATGTTCTTCGGTAAGCATTTTATTTTCAATAGCATCAAGCCTTTGCATAACATGCTCAAGTGTTTAAGCAGTTTCATTAATAGTGAGAGGTGGTGAACCCACTAGATTTCCCACAGCATTAAAAGCATCCAAAGATGGAGACATCAAGAAATTCCCACCAGTAATCGTATCAAGGACGAATCTATACCAGGTGGTAATGTCCACATAAAACTGCGAAGAAGAACAACAATAGATTGCTTATGAATAGATCTATTATTAGCATTGCAAATTCTATACCAAGCATCTTTTAGATTCTCCCCTCCCCTTTGTTTAAAATTAAGAACTTTGTAGGCGAACAGAAAAACGGCGAACGGAAAAGAGGGCGAATAAAACGACTATTTTTTTGTGAAGTAGGGGAGATGAAAACAAGAGGCAAATGGCAAATAATGTAAATTGCAAGGAGATGAGATTTGTGATTAGGAACCTAATAGATGTTGTTGATGTCTCCCCGGCAATGGCGCCAGAAATTCCTTTTGATGTCACTTGAACTACGTCGGTATTTCCCCAAAGAGGAAGGGATGATGCAGCACAGCTACGGTAGGTATTTCCCTCAGTTATGAAACCAAGGTATCAATCCAGTAGGAGAACCAAGCAACACTATGTAAACGGTACTTGCACACAAAGAACAAATACTTGCAACCCGACGCGTAAGAGGGGTTGTCAATCCCTCCACGGTAAAAAGATAGATAAATTTGTGGTAGATTGGATAAATAGCTCTCGGTAAAATGCGAAATAAAATAAGTAATAAAAAGGTGCAGCAAGGTATTTTTTGGTTTTTGGAATAATAAATATGAGAATAAAAGCGAATAAAAATAGATCTCAAAGCAAATATGATAAATAATAGACCCGGGGGCCGTAGATTTCACTACTGGCTTCTCTCAAGAAAATAGCACACTGTGGGTAAACAAATTACTGTTGGGCAATTGATAGAAGATCAAATAATTATGACGATATCCAAGGCAATGGTCAATATATAGGCATCACTTCCAAGATTAGTAGACCGACTCCTGCCTGCATCTACTACTATTACTCCACACGTCGATCGCTATCCAGCATGCATTTAGTGTATTAAGTTCATGGAGAAACGGAGTAATGCGATAAGAATGATGACATGATGTAGATGAGATCTATTCATGTAGGAATAGCCCCCATCTTGTTATCCTTAATAGCAACGATACATGCCTGTCTTGCTGCCCCTTCTGTCACTGGCAAAGAACACCGCACGATCGAACCCATCACAAAGCACCTCTTCCCATGACAAGAAAAATTGATCTATTTGGCCTAACTAAACCAAAGATTCAAAGAAGAAATATGAGGCTATAAATAATCATGCCTATAAGAGATCAAAAGAAGACTCAAATAATATTCATGGATATAGATCTGATCATAAACTCAAAGTTCATCAGATCCCAACAAACACACCGCAAAAAAAGTTACATCAAATAGATCTCCAAGAGACCATTGTATTGAGAATCAAAAGAAAGAGAGAGAGAGGAAGCCATCTAGCTACTGCCTATGGACCCGTAGGTCTATGATGAACTACTGATGCATCATCGGAGAGGCACCAATGAGGATGATGAACCCCTCCGTGATGGTGTCTAGATTGGATTTAGTGGTTCTGGAACTTGCGGCGGCTGGAATTGTGTTTCATCTACTCCCCTAGGGTTTATGGAATATTTTGGTATTTATAGGCCGAAGAGGCGGCGCAGGAGGCCACCGAGGTGGGCACAACCCACCAAGGCGCGCCTGGGCTCCTGGGTGCGCCCTCGGGGGTTGTGCTCCCCTCGGGCCTCCCCTGGTACTTCTTTGGCCCATCTTGTGTCTTTTGGTCCAGAAAAATTATCCAAAAAGTTTCGCTGCGTTTGGGCTCCGTTTGATACTGATATTCTGCGAAGTAAAAAACAAGCAAAAAACAGCAACGGGCACTGGGCACTATGTCAATAGGTTAGTCCCAAAAAATGATATAAAGTTGCTATAAAATGATTGTACAACATCCAAGAATGATAATATAACAGCATGGAACAAGCAAAAATTATAGATATGTTGGAGACGTATCAACTAACCATCCTATTCTAAGCATATAGGATAAGCAGGTAGGTAACAATAGCAGGTTACAAAATCAGGCTATGCATCATAATAGGATCAATCAAATACAGTAGCAAATTCTAATGCAAGCATGAGAAAGAAGGAAATGGAAGATATAGGAGTGTTCAAGGGGGTTATGCTTGCCTGGGAGCTCTACACACAGATACGGACCCTCGACGGTGAAGTATTCGATCACCGGATCAACATCGGTCTCGGGGTCTACCGGAAAGAAGTAACGGAGGAGGAAAGGAATAAATAACAGGCATACAAATGCAACACAATGCATGACAAGGTATGAAGCTAAGCTAGGGTGACCTAACGCTGTGCTTCACATTACAGACGAAGCAGGAAAACATTTGGGAATGTTTTCCCGGTGTTTGGCAGTTTTCGGACAGATGAATCGGAGGGGAAAGATCCATGTTCATCATGTTAGAGGCATGTGATAGATGAACGAAATGCATATTCGGATTCGTTATATTTTTCTGAGAAATATTCATATATAAATTATTTTCATCGGAGTTACGATTTATTTTCTACGAATTTCCAAAGTTTTAAATATTTTTTGAATTTTTTTGGAATTAATTCAAATTCGAAAATAAAGATTAAATTGCTTGGTGCACACACAAAGTAACAAGTTGATATCAGAGCCAACTACCTGTAGGTAGCCCCCTTTCCAACTCCTTGGCCGAAGTTGAGTCTAGTCTTTGGAAAACTATTTTACTAACATTGTTGGGTGGCTTACGGGCCCACATCACAAATGGGTGGTATTAGAATATTTTATTTCTCATCTTTACTCTGGAATTCTGCTCTCTCTCCTATTTGGTTTAAGGATTTTGCTAACTCTAACTCTAGGTTCTCGTAACTACTTTCTCCCGGAGAGCCCCTCATTCCAAATGATCGCCTCCTTCACCAGAAGACTCTGAAGATACTCTTCGATGTTTTTCCGAGACCCTTGTGCCCACCGCCTTTGCAAGTCTCTACCACCAATATACCCTTATGAATAACTACATACACCTGCCATTCATACATTCATTACCAATTGCTCTTGTTAATATGAGATACATAGAAATATTCTCTGACTTTTAAGAATCCTTTGAGCTT
This sequence comes from Thinopyrum elongatum, assembly GCA_011799875.1. NCBI lineage: Eukaryota > Viridiplantae > Streptophyta > Magnoliopsida > Poales > Poaceae > Thinopyrum > Thinopyrum elongatum. Next base: position 339,300,335 of record CM022302.1, read on the forward strand.
ACTGCATGCACTACTGCAGGATGCTGCTAACGCGACACTACGATCAGAGACCCTTTGACGAAACTGTGTGCGATGCATTAATCGCAAATGGTGATGTAAAATAACAGTAAAAAAAGATGCAAAACATTTGCGATGAAGGATACATCAAACACGGTTCAGATTTTAGTTGCGTGTGCGATGAGGGGCATACGGTTCAGTTCGATGAACTATTTGCGATGAGGCAGAACAAAAGAAACGGGCAGCCAGATGAAGGCGTGTGCGATATACTACATACAGTTCACTCGGATAAACTGTTTGTGATGAGGCGGAACAACAAAAACGAGCAGCCAGATGAAGGTGTGTGCGATATACGGCATACAGTTCACTCGGATGAACTGTTTGCATTGAGCCAAGAGAATAGAAATGGTTCAAGTTAACAAGATGTGTGTGATACGCGGCAAACAGGTCTGTAATTGGAAATGTGTGGGAAGACCGATAACAACACAGATGATTCCTGTTAACAAGCCGTGTGTGTTGTGAGCAAACGATTGCTGGTATACAATTGTCAGTGATTGATGAAATCATCACCGACGGGTTCCATTGTTTAGTCCATGTGCGATGTGATTTGCTCTATCTACAGAGCATCAACATATATACTTAAAAAGACAGCATTGCAAAACCAAATTAAGCATACAATTACATAAGTGACTACACACATAACATTTCCACACACCAAAGTAAGCAATTACATGCATACTAAACTAGGAGAAACGAGCATCTAATCATCTACTTCTTGTTGCGATGATGCTTGCCATTGCTCTACTTCTGGCTGAATCCCTGGCCATTTTGGGGAAGGAGGCACTTCCTCATGTCAACGATCCGCCTGTACATGTCGTAGCTTGTGTACGCCTCCTTGGCCGCGTACACGACGTGAGCTTTGTCGAGTTTCTCCATCCAAGCCGAGTGCCAGGCACACTTGTCCTTGTTGTAGGAATCCTTCATGTCTTTGTAGTAGGGATCGATGATGGCCTCGGCGAGGTGAACCAGTGAGTCCTTCTCATGCTCGTTGCTGCCCCAGATCTTGTATTAGACCTGGATGTTGACAAGATTCTGGCAGGCGATGCCCGAATTCTTGAGCACCTTTATATCGTTGGTGATGTCCACCGTAACGAACATGTAGTGGGGGCTGTTGACAAACCTGGCAAAATGCTCACAAGGCCTTGTGGCTAGGCAGTAGTGGTAGATGAGGACGTGATCACGCACGCACATCTGGGCGACGGCGACCTTGGGACGAGACCCGGCACGAGCGCGGGTGTACTCGAGGTCGTACCCGACCACCTTGTACTTCTCCTCAGCAAGCAACAACTCCATGATGAGGATGGAGTGCTCCACCCAGACCGGGTTGTTGGTGTACACCACCGAGAGGTTAATTTGACATACATGACTTATAAGTTGACAGAAGTCATATCACTTTTTTTGAAATATGTCGTAAAGTAACGCGATAGACCTTAGATTAACATGTGTTGAAAAATGGCTCATCTTGCAATTGACGCTGACACATTGCAGCACTCCTGCAAGGCCTGGAGGTTAATTTGAGAACAAGTACACAGAGGTTAATTTGACATACATGACTTATAAGTTTCATAGAAATCATATCACTTTTTTTGGAAAACATTTAATTGCGTTGAATGTATATAGTGCTCTGTCCTATTAGTTGAATTAACCTCGAGGTCCATGTTTTGGAAACATGTCGTAAAGTAACGGGATTGACCTTCATTCAAGCCAATCAACATGTGTTCAAAAAACAAAAATTATCAAAAAGTAACGAGATAGACCTTCTTCAAGCCAATCAACATGTGTTCAAAAAACAAAAATTATCAAAAAGTAACGAGATAGACCTTCTTCAAGCCAATCAACATGTGTTCAAAAAACAAAAAATGTCAAAAATTACAAAACAAGGACCACGAGGTTAATTCAACTAATATGATGGAGCACTATATGCATTCAACGCAATTAAATGTTTACAGTGATCCATCAAATCAGTTAATTTAACATCGAGCCCACTTCCCATCCGGTCACCCATCTGATGACTACTCCAGTCTCAGCACAGTTAACTTGGGAGTTTTGTTAGATGGGCTATCGGTAGGGAAGATGGTCCTTGCTGATGTAGTATCCCTCTTTGCATCCTTTATTGCGCACCCGGATGACCGACTGTTGCCGCCCAATGGTCAGTGCCATGTCCCTCGCGAATGTAGAACTTCCCTCCCTTGGATGAGTGGCAAACGGTTAATCCGGAAGAACTGTTTGTGATGATGCAGAACAACAGAAACGGGCAGCCTGATGAGGGTGTGTGCAATATACGGCATACAGTTCACTGGGATGAACTGTGTGTGATTAGGCAACACAATAGAAACGGTTCAACTGAACAAGATGTGTGTGATACACGGCAAACAGGTCCGTAATCAGAAATGTGTGCGAAGACCAATAATAACACAGACGATTGCTGCTAATAAGCCATGTGATTTGCTCTGTCTACAAAAGAATAACACACACACACACACATATATATATATAACTGAAATAAACATCCAATTACATAAGTGACTATACAGATCATTCGCACACACCTCAATAAACAATTGTATGCATTCTAAACTAGGAGAAATGATCGTCTAGTCATCAACTTCTTGTGACGCTCCTGCCACCGCTCTGTGGCTCGATCCCTCATCTGGGGTAGGAAGAAGAGACTCCCTCATGTCAACGATCCACATGTACATCTCGTAGCTTGTGTACGCGTCCTTGGCCGCGTACTTCACGTGTTGTTCATCCAGTCTCTCATGCCAGACACTGTGCCAGGCGTTCTTGTCCTTCTTGCTCTCATCCTTCATCTTCATGTAGTAGGGGTCGATGATGGCTTAGGCGAGGTCAACCAGGGAGTTCTGTTTGTTGTTGTCGCTGCCCCAGACCTTGTAGTGGTCCTGGATGTTGACAAGATTCTGGCATTTCAAGCCCAAAACCTTGAGCGCTTTTAGATCGTTGGTGGTGTCCACCGTAGCGAAACTGTAGTCGGAGCTGTTGATAAACCTGGAGAAACGCTCGCAAGGCCTTGTGGCCAGGTGGTAGTGGTAGACGAAGAAGTCATGTCGCATGCACAACTGGGCGACAGCAACCTTCTGATTGTGCCCGGCACGACCGATGGTGTACTCGAGGTCGAAGCCGACCACTTGGTACTTGTCCTCGGCAAGCAACTGCTCCATAGTTTGGATGGAGCTCTCCACCGAGACCGGATCGTTCGTGTACACCACCGAGAGGGCCTTCCCCCTCACGTGGGTGTCCACTACGTGATGCATGGTGAACTGCCCGCCATTGTCATCGGCGGCCGCTGGGAGCGCCATTGGAGCCACGGGAAGCGCCATTGGAACCTCTGGATGTCCTCTCTGTATGTGTTGTCGTGGGTGTGCTTATTGTGTCATGTGGCGTGAGAGATGAAGGTAAATGGCTGCAGGAATAAATGGGGGTCGGGCGGCCTGGATTCTTGGCGCGTCCGCATGGCAGTTTTTGCAGCGGGTAACTGCATCGTCGCGCTGCGTTCGGTGCAACCGCATGCACACGAACGTGCGTGATCGTGTGCCGGCCCCAAACACTGGCAGCGCGTGTGGAGGGACGAGGGCAGAGCACCCGGAGGGACGCGAGAGTAGAGCACGCATGGCGGGACGCGAGCAGAGCATGCCGCGGCCGCCTCAACCGCAAGCAACCACACGCATAGAGCAGTTGAACGCGCAGGAAATGGTCGTCTACAAGCCGGCCGACAGTTGCGTCGCTGCGTAGAGAGCGGCCGTGTGCTACTACTGCCGTCTTGGTCGATTAGTCCCCTTTATATTCTATGCCATATTTTGACCTTAAATTTAACCAACAAAATGTTAATGCATGTTACAAAAATTATATAATTGGAAACTATGTTCAAATATAAATCCAACGATGTAATCTTTGGCGACATGCATTTGTATTTTATTAGTTAAATCCTACATATAAATTAGGACGGGAGTATAGTAGGTAATTAAATCACAAACGATTTTTTTATTAACCGTATGTGTACGTGTCCTTTCGTCCTCCTCTCGCACGTCTTGTCACCCCGCTGCCACAGACGGCTTCGAGCGCAAGCTTGAGCAGCGCGCAGGGGCGTTCTTTTGGCCAAACGGTGGTGAGCCCGTTCCCGCGCAGGTTCCCGCGCAAGCTTCCCGCCCGACTCGGTGAAATCCCCCAAAATCCCAATGCTTACCAGCCTACTATATAAACCCTCATGGCCGACGAGTCCTGTGTCGCATTTTCCCTCCCTCCCTGTAGCTTATCTCGTCTGCTTCTCCCACAATCGCCAATGGCACTGGTCCGTCGTTGTTGCTCAGCCACTCCGCCATCATCAGAGAATAGCTCCAGCTGGGATGCTACACCGGGGTGGCGGCGCAGTCCCCGGCGTAGTGTAGTGCGCGTGGCGTCCCTGTTGGGTGTGCGCGGAACACCCACCACACGCTCCGCCGCCGCTGCCCATCGGCAGCTATTGCCGGCCGCCGTTGCCGCCACACCACCGTTGAAAGCCAGGGCCATCGCCTGCTCCGCCGCCGCGGCCCGAAGGCGGGATGTGGCCGTCGTGGCCGCAACCCCACTGCCGGCCACCGTGGCCATCACCCGCTCCGCCACCGCGGCCCAAAGGCGGGAGGTGGTGGTCATGGTCGCCACCCCATCATCGGCCGCCGTGGCCGCCAGCTCACCGTCGACCACCGGGATCATCACCCACTCCGCCACTGCCGCCCGAAGGCGGGAGGCGTAGGTGGAGGCCCGCATGTGCGTCAGCGACCTTGCGCGCTACATTGAGTTCCCCCAGGAGGAGGAGGAGGAGCGCCTCGTCGAGCATGCAAAGAGCCTTACCGCAGCTGTGGCCGCAGCACATGCCGACGCAGAGGCGAGGAATCAGGAGATCTATGAGCAATCCCGCCACTTTGAGAGGGGTGTTCTGGAGCGGCAGAGGGCGTTCGAGGTGAGCGTCGCTGAAGGTGCAGCAGCGGCAGGCACCGTATTGCAGTTGTCCAGCTCATCGGTAGGCTCCTCCTCCTCTTCCTCTTACTAAGCGCGCTCTGCAGAGGAGAGGCTGCCGGAAGTAGTACAAAGCCCCTCCGTAGTAGTAGTATTTAGGGGTTATTTTGTTCAGTTCATCTGACTATAGATGTGGTGGAACTATACAACGTACTTAAAGTTAGCTAGTATATATAGTTGAACTAGCTATTTCAGTACGTGGTTGGCAACAATTGGGGAAATGTTTGGTCGGTTCAGCTGTCGAGTTGAACTGTTTGTATAAAGAACGACTGCTTAATATATGAATGAAATCTATGCTTAATTACTGAATTTTAGTTGCAAAAATTAGATAGTGCTAGTGATTTTTAGCTGCATATTTTGACAAATCGCAGTGTTACAAGGTTGACAAATGGCAACGTTACTAGATCAACAAATGTCAATCTTTCCAGTTTGACAAATGGCAATATACCCAATATGACAGACGCAAATCTTACCAAATTTTCTGTACGTGGTTGCACACGGGTCATCCAAAAAAACCATTTGCGTTGAAGGGATGTACAAATCCTGCTTGCCAGATTTTCTCTTGGCTTAGCGCTGAAGTTTCACTTTGCATACCTTATTCAATCTGAACCGTTTGCGTTGAAGAGATGCACAAATCCTAGGCGGCGAAATTTCCCTTGGCTTACTGCGGAAGACCATAGCTCTCACTTTGCATACAGGTGTTCTATCTAAAATGTTTGCGATGAAGAGATGCACAAATCCTGCTCGGCACATTTTCCCTGGGCTTACTGGGGAAGCTGTCAGTTTACATACGGGTGTTCTATCTAAAACATTTGCGATCAAGAGCGGCACAAATCCTACTCGGCACATTTTCGCTAGGCTTCCTGGGGAAGCTGTCGGTTTGCATACGGGTGTTCTAACTAAAACGTTTGCGATGAGTGTTTTATATTTAAAAACCGTCCATCCCAGTTAATGTATAAAAATGTGCAAACAAACCCCGAAAAATTCCAAAATTTAACACAACACTCCTGTTGTTCTATGTTGACACTAGAAATTTTTTGAAAGCAATAAGAGGCAATAGATATCGTTTCGTCCCTAAAGGTGGCACGTTCCCTACCTAAACCATCAGGCTTGTTGTGAGAAGCTCTGGTTTGTGAGAAACTTATACCCAAACCTACCCCAAATGGGACAGAAATTTTACCACGGCAGGTTGATGTCACTCCATGATAGCATGCCAAGTTTCATGAATTTCAGACGAATTTTGGATTTACTAGAATTTAAAAACCATGTATCTCAATGTTTGCGGCCGAGTGACGGTGGCAGGGTGTTTGACATTCATTCCCATTTCTTGCATGGGACCTAAGCATGCAACCAAGGACACAGATTTGAATTTTCAACCAATTTATATGCATTAGAGCATGTGCCTATAGTTCAAATTTGAATTATGCACATAAATGCATTGAAAACTCAATTAATGTATAAAAATGTCCAAATGAACCCCGAAAATTTCCAAAATTTAACACAACACTCCTGTTATTCTATGTTGACACTAGAGGAAAAATTAAAATCAAGAAGAGGTAACGGATATCATTTCGTCCAGAAAGGTGAAACGTTCCCTACCGTAACCATGAGGCTTGTTGTCAGAAGCTCTGGTTTGTGAGAAGCTTATACCCCAACCTGCCCCAAATGGGACAATATTTTTGCCACTGCATGTTGATGCCGTTCCATGATAGCATGCCAAGGTTCATGAATTTCAGACGAGTTTTGGATTTACTAGAATTACAAAAGCAAACACCTCAATGTTTGCCGGAGAGCCACGGTGCCGTGGTGTTTGAAATTCTTCCCCATTTCTTGCATGGGAAATAAGCATCAACCCGTGGACACATATATCATTTTACAACCCATTTTGGTGCACCGGAGCATGTGTATGTAGTTTAATTTTGAATTGTGCACCTGAAATGCCTAGAAAACCAAGTTAATGTATAAAAATGTCCAAACGAACCCTGAATAATTCCAATTTTTTTGACGACACACCTATAGTTGCATGTTCACTGCAGATAAAAGTTCTAGCAATTCAAACACCATCCTTTGTAGCTGTGACCCCATTATGTAATTCAAATCAAGACGAAAAATCAAGTAGATCGCACACAGTTTATTATCACCAACCGTGTGAGATGGAGCAGAAAATATCTTGGAGCACCGTCGGAGTGTAGTATGCATACGGCTTACGCGAGAAGGTGCATCGGCTACAGTCCACAGCCGCTGTGTCAAGCACACCAGCTCGCTCCCCAAATATCATTTCACTGTTTAATCGTCGCCGGTGAAAGATGGGGACGTGGACCCGCTTTGTGAGGGCAACTTCGGCGGCCCACTCCGGCGAGAGCGCGGCCGCAGCCACCAGGCACGCGCTAACATGATTCGTGAGCGCGGCTGCAATCTGCGACCGGGCGGCCAAGGCAACCCAAACGGCCGCTGTTGCTTCTCAGGTGGCGGCAGCAACATCTGCCTCGGGGATAGCAACTGGCGAGAGCGGCACAGTAGCTGTCCGTTCCGCAGCGGCGGCCTTAGCCCTGATGGAGGCCGCCCACGACCATGTCGATGCCACCCACGCCCAGCTCATGGCGGTCACCGCACAAATCGAACGAAGCTTCTCCGATAATGGTCGGCAACCCACGGCCGAAGAGTTGGCAATCGCCAAGAGCGTTCGAGCAGCCGTCCATTCCTGCGCGGCATACCTTCCCCACGATGGAGCCCGTCCAAGCCCAGATCGCGGCCGCCCATGCCCAGCTCGTGGCGGCCTATTCCAAAGATATGGCGGATGCGGATGGCGAGATGCTTGCCGAGTATGGTGCGATGGATGCCATGGAGCCCCTTCCCCAGGAGATCATCGGTCGCGAGCTGGACATGGAGGAGGCGGTGGAGATCGACGAGCACCAGCCGTAGTAGTACTCTTTGTTTTGTTTAATTAAGAGCGCCGGTCTTTAATTTGTTAGAGTAATGTTTAGGTCAGCTAGCTCTGTTTAATTGCTAGAATTGCTTGGTTAAGAAGTGTGGGTGTGCTGTAGTCTCCTTTGTGTACCCAAATTATGCAATGACGTGGATGACCACTGTAACTAGGGAAATTAGAACCAAATTTTTTCACGTTCAAACTCATCACACACGGGTTAAGCTATATGAATCGTTTGTGATGTTCACATATCGTACACAGTGCTGAATAAGGGACCGTGTCTGATGACACTTTGCGGGCCAGTTTTTTCGCTGAACCGATTCAAGGCGTACATTGGCAAGGAAATGGATTCTGATGAAGAAGAATCGTCAGACTCCGAAGAAGCTGATGAATCCGATGAGGATTCTGACTCTGGCATGGTTGGCATAGCATATGCCTCCTCCCCTGCAACAAACTTCTTCGGGAATCCGTCAAGTGACGATGAATCTCCTGCCCACTGCTTCATGGCCAAAGCCTCGAAAGAAAAGGATTATGTCTCTGGGTGTACATAATGGATAATGGATAGTGGATGCACTAGTCATATTACCGGAGACAATTCATTGTTTGTCGACCCCAACTTAACTGCCTCACCTCTAGAGTATATCACTTTTGGCGACAACAACAAAGGAAAGGTAATCGGGCTAGGTAAAATTGCCATATCCAAAGACAAGTCCATTGATGATGTTTTACTTGTTCAGTCTCTTGGATTCAATCTTATGTCAGTTGGCAAGCTATGTGATCTAGGCATGCTAGTTCTATTTTGCATATCCAAATGCATTGTCTTTATGGCCTCTGACAATTCCTTTGTCTTCGAGGGAATTAGAAAAGGTGATCTATATATTGTGGATTTCTCTAAGGGTCCCTCAGTCCAAACTTGTTTGCTTGCAAAAGCAACCGAAGGTTGGCTGTGGCACCGAAGGCTTGGTCATGCAGGTATGAGAAACTTGCAGACTCTAGTGAAGAAACATCATCTTCGTGGCATTCCTGATGTCAAATTCGGCAAGGATCGTCTTTGTGCTGCATGTGAGGCTGGTAAATTGGCCAAGAAGCATCATTCATCAAAGACTATTATGACCACAACAAGACCTCTGGAAATTCTTCATATGGATTTATTCGGTCCTCAAAACTATGCAAGTTTCGGTGGCAGTCATTATGGCCTGGTCATTGTTGATGATTTCTCTCGTTATACTTGGGTATTCTTTCTCGAAGACAAAACCTGCACCCAAGACATCTTCAAAAGCTTCGCTAAGAAGGCCCAAAATGAATATGATGTGCGAATTAAGCATGTCAGAAGTGACAATGGGACTGAGTTCAAAAATACTCATATCGATGATTTTCTCGACGAAAATGGTATTACTCATGAGTTCTCTGCCGCATACACTCCCCAACAGAATGGAGTTGTTGAGCGAAAGAATAGAACTCTCATTGAAATGGCGAGAACAATGCTCAGTGAGTATAAAACTCCTATTCGCTTCTGGGCTGATGATATTAATACTGCTTGTCATGTTATCAATCGTGTTTATCTTCACAAGTTCCTTAAGAAAACTTCATATGAGCTTATCACTGGCAAGAAACCAAATGTTTCTTATTTGCATGTTTTTGGTGCACCTTGTTACATTCATGATATCAATCATTCTTCCAAGTTTGCACCTAAGGCACATGAAGGTTTTCTTCTTGGTTATGGCTTGAACTCGCATACTTATCGTGTCTATAACTCTCACCACGGGAAATTTATGGAAACGGTAAATGTGCGGTTTGATGAATCTAATGGCTCCCAAAAGGAGCACCTGCCAAATGTGATAGATGAACCACCAATTTCGGATGCCATTCAGCAAATGGCTATTGGGAGCATCAAGCCAGTTGAAGGAAATGCACCTGAGTCCTCTGATGATGATGGCCCCATGACTTGAAGCAGAACTCGCCAAGCCACTATCGAAGCAAATGCCACTCCGAATACAAATGGCAACCCAAATCCAAATGTCGATCAAAATGGCAATCCCGAAGGGAATGGCGATACAAATGCTAATGCTGAGGAAAATGATAATATCGTCATGATGAAAATCCTCATCCACGAGTGGCTAATCGAGTTGATCCTTCATTAATTCTCGATGAACTCGAGAATCCAGGTTATCAACCCACAACTCGTTCACGCACTCGTTTGGCTAACTACTGTGGTAGTTTCTCCTTTGTTTCATTGGCAGAACCTACAAAGTATGAGGAAGCCATAAATGATCCGGATTGGATGAATGCTATGCAAGAGGAGTTGGTGCAATTTGAACTGAATGATGTTTGGGAATTGGTTGACAAACCGAATCCTAAGAAGCATAATATCATCGGCACAAAATGGATATTTCGAAATAAGCAAGATGAAAATGGCATTGTTGTGAGAAACAAAGCACGTCTTGTCGCTCAAGGGTATACACAGGTAGAAGGTATTGATTTCAGTGAAACATATGCTTCTGTTGCTTGCCTTGAGGCAATTCGTATTCTTCTCGCTTATGCAAATTACAAGTATATCTTGCTTTATCAAATGGATGTGAAAAGTGCTTTCCTCAATGGTGAAATTGATGAGGAAGTATATGTTAGACAACCACCTGGCTTTGAACACCCTGTGTTTCCCAACAAAGTTTTCAGGTTGAAAAAGGCTCTATATGGGCCGAAGCAAGCCCCTCGAGCATGGTATGACACCTTGAAGAAGTTTTTGCTCGACAAAGGGTTCAAGCTAGGATCCACTGATTCCCACACTTTTCACTCGTGCTGCTAATAATGATCTATTCATATGTCAAATTTATGTGGATGATATTATCTTTGGCTGTACTAACAATGCTTGCAGCTTAGAGTTCAGGAAAATGATGTCTGAGAAATATCAAATGTCTATGATGGGTGAACTTAAGTTCTTTCTCGGACTGCAAATACGTCAACAGGCAAATGGAATTTTCATATCTTAGGAGAAATATCTGAGAGAATGTCTGAAGAAGTTCAAAATGCAAGATTCCAAAATGAAGGGCTACAAAACTCCAATGCGCACGAATCGTAAGCTGGATGCAGATGTGTACGGTAAGGATTATGATCAGAAGGCTTATCGTTCGATGATTGGTTCTCTTCTTTACCTATGTGCTTCCAGACCTAATATTATGTTGAGTGTTTGCATGTGTGCACGCTATCAAGCTGCACCGAAAAATCGCATCACTAAGCGGTCAAGCGTATTCTGAGATATTTGGCTCACACCCCCACCTTGGGTTTATGGTATCCTAAGGGAGCATAGTTTGATCTCGTTGGATATTCAGACTCAGATTACGCAGGTGACTTGGTTGATAGGAAATCTACTTTGGGGACATGCCATTTCCTCGGTAGATCATTGGTATGTTGGTCATCAAGGAGGCAGAATTGTGTATCTCTCTCTACGGCTGAGGCTGAATATATTGCTGTAGGCGCTTGTTGCACTCAGTTATTGTGGATGAAGCAAACTCTGAAGGATTATGGCATCAAGGTCAAGAAGATTCCTTTATACTGTGACAATGAGAGTGCTATCAAAATTGCACATAATCCAGTGTAGCATTCTCGCACCAAGCATATTGCCATCAGACATCATTTCATTCGCGATCATGTTGCTCGAGAGGATATTGTCATCAATCATGTCAATACCGAAGACAATCTCGCTGATATTTTCACCAAGCCTCTCGATGAGAAAAGATTCTGTGCGTTACGGTGTGAGCTAAATATCTTGGACTTCGCAAACATGCAGTAAGCTGGACTCGGCACTCATGCCAATACTTCCACATCTTAGAAGGAATGGGTGCACAACACTCGAAGAGTTTGAAAATTTCGACAAAGTGAAATTTTCTTTCTAAGAGTGAATACATTAACGAAGAACTAGACTAACCAAGTGCCATGATAATTGTGCGACGCTCGGGGTCATACGGTTGTTATACGGTGGGTCACACCACCACAATTTTCTTTCGTTGAGTTTCTTTTCGATCGAAAGATTTGGTGTTAGTCCGAATGCATTTCTCTCATAGCTATTCTTTCGGGTGTTTGTGTTTCGTTGTCTGAGTGAAATGCATAGGACCCTATTTTCCCTTCGTTCTATCTCTTCCAGTCTATGCTGTTCTGTTATGAATGCTCAAATTCATCTGGTACCAAAAACTTTATCTGTTGTCCTTGACCACGATAAAGATTAGGTCCAAACTTTAATCTGTTTTAGCGAAAGCTGTCCAAAATTTGGGGTTTCCCGCCCAAGTGAGGACCACGATCTTTTATGATGGTTGCCACATGCAATCCATCAACTGCCACCCCATCCTGTCCGTTGAATAGCAATAGTCTCTCGATAGTGGCTGTTCGATCGGATTCACTCGACGCGGTTATTTTCCCACGCATATAAATACTGCAACACCACCGCTCCCTCATCCACTTCTCTTCTCCTTGCCTCCATCTCCTCCAAAGCCCTACCACATCGCTCCTCCTTGAGCTCGACGCCGATGATCTCTTTGCCGCTTTGCTGCGGGAAAGTGGTCATCGGAGTCTTTCCTCACCGCCGCGGGACATCTTCTTCCCCGCACCGCCATAGCTGCTGCACATCACCAAGCTAGGGTATGTGTACTGCGAACTTGGTCTTCCGTTCTTCTCGTTCGAGTTCGTCTGTGGTTAAATTTTTTTGTTTTTACCGCATATCTTAGATCTTTACTGCTTAGGTATCTTGTGCGGATGTGGTTTGAAGTTGTCCCTCACATCCGAAAAAATTTCAGATCTAGGGTTTGCGTTATGTCTCGTACTAATGAAATGCTTAGACGCTGACTAGTATTTTCTTCGCACCTACTAGTTCGTTCTATACATTTCCTTCATTCAAAACATATCTCAAAGTCTACATCAAATCCTTCATCAAAATGTTTTTGTTCAAAAAATCTTCGCTGTGAGCATTCGTAACCCTGTCCCCATTTTCCCTCACATCTATTCTTATTCACAGGTATATGCAGTCTGTTGAAGATTCTGCTCGACCAATGCGCATGGCTGATGGAGAAGAGGTTATCTTGGGTACAATAGATGAGTCAAAAGCACCAAATGCAAAGGGCCCAACTGTAGGCCCATCAACTGGCAAGAGAAAAAGAAATGAGCCAAGTGTTGACGAGCAAGAAGAAGATGCTCCGAAGAAAAAGAAGGGTCGCAGACAACCATACGCAAATTCAGCAGAATACATCCCTCATGATAATTATATCACTGTTCTAGGAGAGTCAAAACGAGAAAGAGACAAGCGTATGCAAAGGATTCAACGCCACTAGCTGCGCAAGTGGTTCAACTATGAAATGATTCATCCTCGGTTTGCGAAGAATTTTGCCTTTCATCCTCCATGGGTTGACTGCCGTGAAATTGGTCTCATCCGGGCAAGTGATCCCCAGGAGAGACCGCCGCCACCACCAAATGCTCATCAGTCCTCCCTTCGCACTCCCGAATCCTATCCTGATGAACTGGCTAAGCGTCAGAAGAATGCCCTAAAGAGAGCCAAGAAAGCTGAAAAGGAAAAAGCTCGTGAAAAAGAAAATCGTCACCTTCTCAAAGATGACGTTGAGAAGAAAAAGGCTAAAGGAAAATCTGAAGGTCGTTCCAAACACAAACATGATCCCAGTGCAAGGCGCAAGAGCGCACCAAAGAAGAGGCCGGCTGAACCAACCGACAGAAATGCCAAAAGCAATTCTTCCGATAAAGATGATCAACCGCTCCCAAGAGAGGAAGTTGATGCTACTCTCAGTGAGCAAGTGAACATCACAACTTCTACCGTGCTACCCGATCTTCATGCTCGTATTGTTCCAATAGCACCTCTGAAGAAAGCTCGAAAAACTCCACCGACCACAGTCACCACGAAGGATTTTGTGGATACAACTCCTCATCCTGAGGCAATAAACTTTAAGGATTTGGTAGTTGATGCTCCTGTCGGCACTGCCAAGCCAGGCGAACCAATTCCAAAGCCGAAAATGAAGAAAATCAAGGCTCCAACCACCGAGCAAACAACTCCTCAAGATGCGGCACCAAAGGAAAAGGCTGCTCAGTTTGCTCCTACTTTGACACAACCATTGGCTTCTATGCCTCCATCCGAGCAAGTTCCAGTGCAAACTGCTCCGGTTGCACAGACTGATGTCCGATCTGATGCTCCTCATTATTACAATCATGTATTCATCATGGAGCAGCTTGACAAGTTCGTGGAAAATCCATTCGATCGTGAAGTGGTATGTTTGCCAATTCCTTCTGAAGTTATTTAACAAGCATCTGATGTTGTTCGAGACATGTAACACCCCAAAAATTTAATCATGTTTTTATTAAGTAAAATGTTGCCATAAGTAAAATTTTGAATTATATTAATCCCTTTATTAATTTCAGAACCTTCCCTATCCTTCTATTTTAAAAAATTCTTCCCTCCATATAGAAACTTTTGGAAAATATTGTGTGTTTGAGAGTTTTCTTAAATCATTTCATTTAACTTTTAAAATTTAGTATGAAATATTTTCATAATAATATTGCCCCAAAAATAATTCTTTTAATAGCATTTTCAATCTCTAAAATGATTTTGTTGCACTAAGACACTTTTAAATAATTATTTCAAAATTCCACAAATTTTTTGAGAGGTCCTCTGATGCCTATAGATCACTTTTGTGCAAAAAACCCAACTTGGTCCTTTGTAAATTTTGAGCAAACCATCCTCTTTTCAATTCCGGTCCAATCCTAGCTTATAACTACAACCCTATTTTCCATAGCTCAAAAAATTTCTGAAACTTATCCATCTTACAGTCCATCCAACTAAACACTTAAGTCCAGAAGCCCAACTCCATTTGCATCTTTTAAGTTCACCAAATACCCCCTCTCACATTTGGGTCAGAACTGAATTTTCCCAATACTTGCACTTGCAAGATTTTCATTTTGTCAAACCAACCTTGCCATCATCTCTATCATCCGAAGAGACCTCATCCTGCCAGGTTTCACTTCCAGAAGAATTTTCTAAATGACCCTTGCATTCTGTCGAACATCTTGAGCTCATGACAGAATTTGTCAAGATTTCTGAACTCCATGTGACATCAGCTCTTCTTGCTAAAATAACTTGTCCACCACTTTGGTCATCCAAAGTAGCACCACCCTGCCAAATATCACCTTGATTGAATCACTATAGCTCGCCCTGGCATTCTGTCGAGCACCTCGCGTGCATGTATAGTGCACGGTCTCGTGTCCCGAGCGTGCCTATTGCACGTCCGGGCCCCGCCGCTCCTATGCGTTGCCAACGCCACATCTCTGCTGCTCTCTGGCTCGCTCCACCTCCCTTGCAAGCCGCCCGCACCAGCAACACCTCACCGACACCCCACATCTCCTAGCGCCGCCCACGGCCGCCGACACCGACCACGGTCGCAGCCGTGCCGACTAAGCCACCGCCCAAACCCCCTGAGCCGTCCAGCGTAGGCCCTCCATTACTTCGGGCCTCCAACGCCTTCAGCCAACTCCGTCGGCCACTACCAACCTCACCACCATCCTCATTGCCATTAATGGCCGCCGCCGCAATCCGCTCGGGGACGGCACCGTCCAGGCCACCTGGCGCTTCCCCGAGCCAGCCAACTCATTGGAGCACAGCTGCGGCCACACCGACCACTCCGCCGACCCAGCTACCTTGCTACCAGCCACGCTTTGCAATCAATGGCGACCGCCGCCGTGCTTATCGTCAGGAGCCCGCGGAAGCGCCTTGCCTCGCCTATAAAAGCCAACCACATGCCCTCGATCAGCACCACCACACCTTCCTTCCGCTCTCTGAGCTTTCCCGAGCAGCAAAGCAACTGGACATAGTCGTCCTCTCCGCCTTCGGCCACCTTGTCCGCCGCCGTCTTCTGGTTGATTTTGACGCCAGCAGTACCCCCTCTCTTATTTCTTCACCACCAGCCTTGAGCAACCTCCAGACCATTACACTCGTCAATTCCACCGGAGCAAGCCCAGGGGAAAAATCCCTCTTCCTCCTCCACCGGTGCCCTTCGGGAGAGCTCGCCGTCGGCGAGGTAGGGCCTCCCGGTGACCGTCGCGTACCTCGTCAGCACCGCCTTGACGCACTGATCCTGATCCTGCTCCTGCGCTCAGCTCGACGGGTGGAGCCGCCTGATACGTCCATTTTGCATCATGATTTCCTACTGTTATTTATACTAGTTTTATGCATAATAATGCTTTATGGACTAATTCTAATGCCTTTTCTCTCATAATATGCAAGGTTTACACAAAGAGGGAGAATGCCGGCAGCTGGAATTCTGGACCTGAAAAAGCTATGTTAGAGTTACCTATTCTGCACATCTCCAAATGAGCTGAAAATTTACGGAGAATTATTTTGGAATATATAAAAAATACTGGAGCAAATAAATACCGGAGGGGGGCCACCTGGTGAGCAAAAGACACCAGGGTGCGCCAGGCCCCCCAGGCGTGCCCTGGTGGCACTGGTACAGAGACATGCTATACAAACGGTTTTTACCCCCTTTCCGCGACAGAGTTTTAAACCGTCGCCTAGTGAGTGTGTGCGATAGGGGGGTCCTTCCCACACAACCAAGAAACCGTCGGGGATAGGCCCTCTGGCCACGCAGGTGGGGGCAAAATGAGCTCATGTGCGATCGGGCGAGGCATCGAAGCCCAATCATTTCCGTTCGTATGTACATCCCACACAGTGAATCCCAGAAAAATATTTCTGTTCGTATGTATAGAACACACAGTTTTTTGTGTGGAAACATTTGTGCAAGGTGGCCTAACGCAAATAGTTTTCTGCCGGAAGCCGTGTGTCACTACTGCAGGATGCTGCTAACGCGACACTACGATTAGAGACCCTTTGACGAAACTATGTGCGATGCATTAATCGCAAACAGGGATGTAAAAAAACCGTCAAAAAAGATGCAAAACGTTTGCGATGGCGGAGACATCAAACATGATTCAGATTTTAGTTACGTGTGTGATGCGGGGCATACGGTTCAGTTCAATGAACTATTTGGGATGAGGCAGAACAACAGAAACGGGCTGCCAGATGAAGGCGTGTGCGATATACGACATACAGTTCACTCTGATAAACTATTTGTGATGAGGCAGAACAAAAGAAATGGTTAGCCAGATCAAGGTGTGTGCGATATACGGCATACGGAACAGTATTCTTTACTGTGAATAGTGTGCTCTATTGGGCACACAAGTATATGGATCATAGCCTTGGGCGAGCAATGTGCCCGCACGCGTTATGCTAGCTCGATGTTCCTTATATGCTAAGTTTCCATTAATTGATGGCGTTTTATGAACACGCCACCGTTTCCCGCCATTTCCTCACCGGTTTCCCGCCGCCGCCCAACGATATTGCACATAAACCTAGGCGGCACACGACGCATGGAGGCAACAAGCGCAGCCTATAGCACATCCACCTTTTCCAAGCATGCCAACCCACCAAAGCGCCGCCTCTGCCATCAACCTCCTCGACGAGGAAAATGAGAAGGCACCATGGCCCGTCGAGGCCGAGGCACTCCCTGGCAACGCGATGGACGATGTTGTGATGTGCGTCATCGTCCATCGCCAGGTTTGAGCAAACCCTTGGCGCATGGCGCTTCAGCGCCGCGGATCAAGATAGGCATGTCAGTGCCGAGAGGCTGCAGCTCGCCGCACAACATGATCGATGGCGCACCACAGAGCAAGCTAGGCTCGTCTGCGCCGATAGGCTCCGGCTCGCCGCACAGCGAGACCGTTGGAGCGCCGCAGAGCAAGAGGCGCGGCGCGCCGCACAGCAAGAGCGGATCTAGCGGCGCTTGCCTACTGTCGACAGGGCGTCGCAGCTGGGTACACGTCCCGTCAGTACCCCCATTCCTCGCCAGGAGTGGGCAGAAGCCATCTGTGCCGTACTTGCACCAGAGGCTGGCCGCACCATACTTGCACCGGACGCCCGCCGCGCCGTTCGCATGGGTCGCGCCATTCGCCTTGTCCTCGGCCCACTCGATGTCCACACGCTGGTCGCTAGGCTTCTACCGCCTCCTTGGCCCAGGTGTCAACCTGGGCGCAGTAGAGGAACATGGCCGTCGCATCCTCGAGCTTTGATCTCCAATGAAATAGCCAACTTGGAGGTCGAGATCGCGCTCCAGATGTACCGCGAGCGTGTCGACCGCTTGGATGAACGCCTGCACGAGTTCAGGCAGAGCCAAGAGCTACCGTAGGCAAGGGCTGCTGGTCATGGTCTCATGGACGCGTTTTATTTTGTTGAGTCGTTTCGACGTGCATCGCTATGTATTCACAGCAATCATAATAGTTTCAATGTGTGTACTCTGTTTTCCGTTCTTATATGTTCTGTTTCAATGTGTGTGTATATGCTTTCCATTCTGTATATGTGGATGATAACAGCTAGATACAAATTAGTATACGAAAATAGATAGAAAATGGAATTCATAATATATATTAATTGTTCATTAGTTCATCATAGAATATATATAATATCATCACATATACGTGATGATACTTCACTACTAGGTACAATGCATAAAATTGAAAACAAACAATACTAAAACTAATAATCCCTCCTAGGGGCAGTATTCTGGCAGCCCCTCACCAGCAGCTCCCTGGTGCGCGGCGTCTTCCCAGAACGGAGGCAGTACTCCGCCTTCTCCGCCTCGCAGCTTTTGACGTACCGATCTGCCTCTTGCTGGCGGACGAGCGCGAACGATCTTGCCATTTTGTTGGGCGCCCACCGGAGCTCCTCATCGGTGGCACACTGGAGCTTATTGGCCCACCTCCATGCAGCGATGAGGCGCCTAGCACCTTTGACCTTCCTCGTGAAGTACCTGTCTTCGTACACCTCCTCCGCACGACGACGAGCCCGCCCCCAAAGCTCCACCGCCTCCTTTTTCCAGGCGGCATCACGGGCTTCACAGGCCGCCTGATACCTGGCTTCCTCCTCCGCCATCTCCTTCTGGAACGACACTTGCCTGGCTTTCTCAGCCGGCGGCAGCGACTTCCACGGACAAAGATTGTACTGGCCCCAAAACCACTCCAAAGTTGGGGGGTCCGGCGCAACCTCGTCCAGCGGCGCATAGGGGTCCTCCTCATCGCTCCTCTTCGACTGAGCGTCCTCGGGGGGCGACGCCTCCTCGTCGGTGCGTGGGCAGATCGGCGGTGCCATGGCATAGATTTGAGAGAGAGAGGGCGAGCGAGCAGAGGATGTAGATGAGAATGCAGGCGGGACGATGTGAGGAAGGTAGTATTTATTGGCGGCCGGAATCTAGATCGACGGGAACAGTACACACGCCGTTCGCCAGAATTTACGAGTACTATAGTTTGAATTACACACGATTCCCGCAGCAAAATCCGTGTGTGAACTTAATAGCTGACGGTTTCCAATACAGAACTGTGTCAGATTAATAACCCGCACCACTCACCTTCCAAACCTCGAGGCGCAAAATAGAGTGCCAATCATGTGGGGCCTGGTTGTCTTGCCAGATCTTTACATTTTCTTTTCTGAACACCAGATATTTACATCGTCTGATCATTTTTTTAAATTTTTTTGGAATTTAAATGCCATGGCACTCCATGCATATGTCCAAGCCATTATGGTTAGCCACTGCATGTAGACGTAGTTCAAATTTGGATTACGGTCATTAAATTGCTAGAAAATCACTTAAATGTCTTAAAAAGGTCAAACGACCCCTGAAATTTTCCAAACCGTTATGGTTAGCCGTTGCATGTAGATGTAGTTCAAATTTGAATTACGGTCATTAAATGGCTAGAAAATCACTTAAATGTCTTTAAAAGGTCAAATGACCCATAGAATTTTCCAAATTTTCACATGACAGTTGTGTTAGTGCACGTTAACTGTAGAAATTTTTTGAAGCCCATAAGAGGAAGCTATCTCCCGTTTGTCATCAAACATGCATTGTTCCCTCTCGGAACCACGAGCCTTCTACTGAGTTGCTCCGGTTTGTGAGGGGTGTGTGTCCAAACTTTTGTCAAACAGGCCAATTTTTTTACCACATCATCTTGTTGGCATGACATTACGTCAAGCAAGGTTTCATGTGTTTCTGATCAGTTTTTTAATTTTTTGGAATTTAAATGCCATGGCACTCCATGCATGTGTCTAGGCCGTGACAACAATATGTTTGAAAATTCCTTCCAATTTACTGCACATGGAATTAACTCGCACACAAGTACACAAATATGATTTTTCAAACCGTCATGGTTAGCCGTTGCATGTAGATGTAGTTCAAATTTGAATTACGGTCATTAAATGGCTAGAAAATCTCTTAAATGTCTTTAAAAGGTCAAATGACCCCTGGAATTTTCCAAATTTTCACATGATAGTTGTATTCGTGCACATTAATTGTAGAAAAATTTGAATGCCGTAAGAGGAAGCTATCTCCCATTCGTCATCAAATATGCATTGTTCCCTATCGGAACCACGAGCCTTCTAGTGAGTTGCTCCGGTTTGTGAGGGGTGTGTGTCCAAACTTTCGTCAAACATGCCAATTTTTTTACCACGTCATCTTGGTGGCATGACATTACATAAAGCAAGGTTTCATGTGTTTCTGATCTTTTTTTTTTGGAATTTAAATGCCATGACACTCCATGCTTTGTGTCATAGCCGTGAGACCAATATGTTTGAAAATTCCTTCCAATTTACTACACATGGAATTAACACGCACACAAGTACACAAATATGATTTTTCAAACCGTTGTGGTTGGCCGTTGCATGTAGATGTAGTTCAAATTCGAATTACGGTCATTAAATGGCTAGAAAATCACTTAAATGTCTTTAAAAGGTTAAATGATCCCTGGAATTTTCCAAAATTTCAAATGACAGTTGTATTAGTGCACGTTAACTGTAGAAATTTTTTTAAAGCCGTAAGAGGAAGCAATCGCCCGTTCGTCATCAAACATGCATTGTTCCCTCTCGGAACCACGAGCCTTCTAGTGAGTCGCTCCGGTTTGTGAGGGGTGTGTGTCCAAACTTTCGTCAAACATGCCAATTTTTGTACCACGTCATCTTGGTGGCATGACATTACATCAAGCAAGGTTTCATGTGTTTTTGATCTCTTTTTTTACTTTTTGGAATTTAAATGCCATGGCACTCCATGCTTTGTGTCATAGCCGTGAGACCAATATGTTTGAAAATTCCTTCCAATTTACTGCACATGGAATTAACTCGCACACAAGTACACAAATATGATTTTTCAAACCATTGTGGTTAGCCGTTGCATGTAGATGTAGTTCAAATTTGAATTACGGTCATTAAATGGCTAGAAAATCACTTAAATGTCTTTAAAAGGTCAAATGACCCCTGGTATTTTCCAAATTTTCAAATGACAATTGTATTAGTGCACGGTAACTGTAGAAAATTTTTGAAGGCCGTAAGAGGAAGCTATCGCCCGTTCGTCATCAAACATGCACTGGTCCCTCTCGGAACCACGAGCCTTCTAGTGAGTTGCTCCGATTTATGAGGGGTGTGTGTCCAAACTTTCGTCAAACATGCCAATTTTTTTACCACATCTTTTTGGTGGCATGACATTACATCAAGCAAGGTTTCATGTGTTTCTGATCTTTTTTTATCCTTTTGGAATTTAAATGCCATGGCACTCCATGCTTTGTGTCATAGACGTGAGACCAATATGTTTGAAAATTCCTTCCAATTTACTGCACATGGAATTAACTCGCACACAAGTACACAAATATGATTTTTCAAACTGTTATGGTTAGCCGTTGCATGTAGATGTAGTTCAAATTTGAATTACGGTGATTAAATGGCTAGAAAATCACTTAAATGTCTTAAAAGGTCAAATGACCCCTAGAATTTTCCAAATTTTCAAATGACAGTTGTATTAGTACTACAAATTTTCTCGTACATTTAAAACACCATCCATTGCCACTTCACTCCAAATTCGTCTTTCACAGCTAATAAAAAATATCAACAACATCACACACAGTTGTTTTGCCGGAACCGTTTGCGATGAAAATTCGTGGGTCTATTTAACTCTTCCTCCTTAAGCTTCGCCGGCTCGTCTGCTCTAGTGCCGACAACCCCCGAATCCACGAATCCCGATCCCCATTCCCGCAACCCCTTCTTGCAGAAGATTACGCCGTGGAAACGCTTTGTGAGGGCCCATACGGTGGTCGCATCCTCCCCGAGCGCCGGCGCCTGCGCCGAGAGCGCGGCCGCCTATGCCGAGAGTGCTGCCGCATCCGCATTGAGCACGGCTGCATCCGCTGAGAGGGCGTCTGTGGCAGCCGACAGGGCAACTGCAGCAGCCAAGACGGTTGCAGCAGCTGCTGCGACGGCGGCTGCAAACGCCGAGAGCGCTCGAGCTGCCATCCGTGCCGCCGATGTCGCCCTGGCCCGGGTCGAGGCCATCCACGCCAAGATCAAGGACGCACTCGCCAAGATATTCCAGGCCACCTCAGAATCCAGCATGCAACCCATGTCCGAAAATGCGGCGGTATCCTTGGAGCACCTGCTTCCTCATGAGATCGCCGAGCGGGAGCTGGAGATGCAGGAGGCAGCGGAGATCGAGGAGCGCCAGGAGGAGGAGTTGCGCGTGGCCGAGGTCGAGGTAGAGAAGAGTCTGTCCGTCGAGGAATCGGCGGTGGAGTACCAACGCGAGCTCTGGTGCAGCCACTACTATGAGTACTACAACCTTGAGGGCGAGGATGAGGACGAGGACGAGGACGTGGTCGACTTCAGCAGGGGGACGCGGAGTCCACCAACGGCGACATGTCGCCAGGACAAGTCATCGACGTCTCATCTCACACCGGTGATGCATAGGACGGCGCGGCGGCGGCTTTGTTAAAATTATGCGTACTTTAGGCTTTGTTTTTAATGCTAGTCTTTTGTTAGAGCAATGTTTAGGTCAACTAGCTCTATTTAATTACTAGAATTGCTCGATTCAGTAAGTGTGGTTTGTGTGCTGTACGCTCTTTTGTGTGCCCAAATTAGCAAGCGATGTTAAATTATGCAATGACGTGGATGAGGACAGTACCCAGGGAAATTTCCACCAAAATTTGAATTATCAAACTCATCCCATGCGCGTAAAGCAGAATAAACATTTGCGATGCACACAATCGTTCAAAGTGAATGGTGTCCGACGGCATCGCGCGCAAAGTTTCCCTCCACATTTCAAAATTTTTGGCCTACCGCCGAAATATCTACCCCTGCCCCCCTTCCCACCCCCTTTTCTCCCTGACCACAAGTCACATTTCCCATGTTTCCTCCTTCTTTCCTTCCGAAGCTATAGCCGCTTCCTCGCTCTCTCCGTCTCGCATCCTACCACCGAGGTCGCCATGGTCTTCTTCAATGACCTCTCGAGCGGTTCCTCCTCCGACGATGAATTTTTCAGCACCCAGGTATGCCTCTCTTCTCTCTCTCGGGTAATGACTTGGAATGAAGGATTTTAACATGGCAGTCGATTTGAGTCATTTCTTCCTCTTGTAGCTCCCTTGGACCATCAGTTGGAATGAATGGAGTGGGGTGGCTGAAGATCTGCCTGCTCGTTGTCACCATCAATCTCCATGCGTGAAGCTGGTTGCGTTTGAATCTATGGACAGTGGGAGGAAGTTTCTGGCATGTGCAGAGAAGGTTAGCCCCACTTTTGTTGTTACAAATCATTTGTTAGATGTGATTCAGACACTGTCACTGTGCTATGTTATTGTGGATGTTAAGACAGTGTCACAGTCTGTACCCAGTATCTAAAAATGTTGCCATCTCATCAGCGGTGCCATTAGAAAATTATTTGGCACCGCTTCAGTAGTTTGTGCAGCCAACTTTGGTCCACACATCCGAGCAGCCAAGCAGTAAAATACTAAATATTTATGGCACGAAGGAACTGGGCATCCGAGCAACTAGGTGCTCAGGAGTCCGGGTCCCTGATTTTTTTCTGCTGCATCGGCTCGCCAGTGCAGGGCACCGGTGCCAAATGTAGCAACAAGTGTCTTTACACCGGTTTTGGCATACACAATGGACGACCTTAGTGCTATTAGTTCTATGTTACTAAATTTGTGAATGTACACACCTGTTAGTATTAATTTGATGTCATCCAAACACTGTCGCTATGCTATTGCAGTTATATTTAGCTTCCTCATAAAATGTTCAATTTGTTATTTATAGTACATGAATAAGAACTTGTAGCGTTGTTGTAGTTAATTATAGCTTCTGATGTTTCAGAATTTGGTTGTTGTCTCAGTAGCAATTAATTCATTTGCACATTGATCTTTTTGAGAAGATAAGTCATAATTAACCTGTTTCTCTAGTTTATCAAAATATGTATTTGGTGACTTTCAATGTTGCTAGGAACCCATTTACCCTACAATTGTTACTGATCTAGTTTTAAATATTATAGGATGAACGGAAGTGTTCTTACCTGGAGTGGGTTGACCAAGAGTGACCACAGTCTTTGAAGATGTGCCTAGCAAAGCTCCGGAGCATGTATGAGGAAGAGAACAGAGGTAGGCTTAGAGAAAGTGTTGTCAACACTGAAGAATATTTGAAGATGCGGGATAAAAAGAGGAAGATGGAGAATGAGCTCAGATTTTTTAAATCAGGCTTTGGTAAGATGGCGTTCGCGAAGGCGAAGGCACTTTCCCAGTTGGCCAGTGCAAAACATGTTCTTACTGAACTGAAAGCAGAGGTGGATAAGACGAGCCTGGATGATCTCGATTAGGGAAATGAATATATTGTTCTAATATTGTTCTTATGAAGGTGAACCAGCTATATGCTGTACTGTGCTATTTTCAGGTTGCTATCATACTGTGATGTTAAAATATATTTATGTGCCTGATATGAAATTGGCAAACAGCTGTTCGATATGAAATGTGAATTTGCGTAATACTAGAATTATTAATTATAAACTAATAAACCTGCTAAATGGGTCATGGAACTTTGCAAATGGTTCTAGCAGTAAAAGCGGTTTTCTTCATCAAATCGTGTGTGATGTAGTTGAATAAAAGCAAACGGTTAACTGAGGCAGAGCGTGTGTGATAGTTACACCTATCACACACGAGGCTATACATAAAACTGTGTGGGATGTATATACGAACGGAAATGTTTTCCCTGGATTGACTGTGTGGGATGTACATACGAACGGAAACGTTTTCCCTGGATTGACTGTGTGGGATGTACATAAGAACGGAAACGTATTCCTTGGATTGACTGTGTGGAATGTACATAACAAATGGAAACGTTTGTTTGGGACTGACTGTGTGGGATGTACTTACAACCGGAACCGATTGGGCCTGTATAATCGTATTTCATCGCTCGCCCGTCGCACACGACCTCATTTTGCCGAGCGTGTGTGCCAGGAGGGCCTATCCCCGATGGTTTCTGGGTCATGTGGGAAGGACCCCCCTATCACAGTCACTCACTTGGCGACGGTTTGAAATGCCGTCGCGGAAAGGGGTTAAAAACCATTTGTATTGCACCTCACTGTACTAGTGTGTGATTGTTAGTTGATCCAACACGCCTACTTTCTAGAAACCGTGTGGGTTGTTTGAGTTCATCGTCCAGGGTGTTGTCTGAGTAACCGTCTGCAATAGAAAACCCCAATAAGCAGGGTAATTAGCCTATTATTGATAATCCATGTAGTAATCAAATTGACATTTCTTATAAAACACACAAGATATTTCATATCCATATAACGGCAACCAGGATTTCATAATCGAATTACATCAGATAGCTTCAACACTCAGTTACACCAAAGAGGGATATAGCTAGCTACGCCATTACACAACATCTCCAAGTTTCACATGCATCATCGAAAACCTTTGGAAAAGTAGCATCATACACGGTAAATAGACAGATGAATCTCATCTGGGAAACTGCAGAAGCGGAAGGCGAATATTGAGCCTTCAGTGATGTTGAATGTCCTTGCAACTTTAGGCCAGTGGCTATGGATAATTGCCCGCCCAACCTTCGTCCTCTTCAGGAAGACTTCAATATTGTACAATGGTTGTTGAATGAATACCTTCCTTGCCTCTTGACCATGCAGGTGGTTTGAGAGGTAATCATCGGTGAACTGCTTTGAAAAGTACTGAAAACAAAGATATGCATAAATCGCTGTTATAAATTTTGAAATAGTGCAAGGGGTAAAAACAAGGTAAAAGAGTTAGTACCATCCTAGAGTTGACTGGTGTCTTCTTCATTGTGCAAACAAAGATCTTGCTGTTATTCGTCGCAAGTTTCTTTATCCTAACAATCTTTCTGAGTTTCTTGACTTGACTGATATTCATGGACATCTCATTTCCCCATATGCAAAATGGGTCGAACAGTGGGTCTAAGCCTCTGACAGCAGGACCTACATGTGCAAGACCAAATTGTAAGAAACCTAAATATTAGAATGATTCCTGCAACTGCACAATAATGTGCTATTAGCGAAAGGACCATGCATGAGAAAACCTCGATGGTAAACCGCAGTGTCTCCCATTGTTTCCCTGCAACACATATAAGGAAGATCTTGATCAGGTTAACTGAGAGTTGCCATACTATCGGTAGAATATGTATTGAGTACAGCCAAATTCGATTTATTTCTCACATGCATAATAATACAAAATTGTACCCACAACAAATGAAAATCAAATTGCAGAATTGAACCAAACAGTTGACTGGACAACAGACCAAATAAACCAAAACAGTTAACTGAGCACGACATTGCAGAATAGAACATATACTAGAAGATAAGAGAGTTAACGAAACCAAGAATGCTTGAGAACAATACTACAAAATGTAGCAATTGTTGGACCAAACTGTTAACTAAACATTACATTTCAGAATATCGGATTGCGTATTAACATTACAGAGGACAAATCACTAGAAGGCACTGGCGGTGGCCTCGAGAAAACAGCACGAACTATATTTTAAAGTAGACAACCGCGTGGCGGTATCGAAGGTGGCCTCAAAGACGAGGTGCTCCTCCAAGATCTGGCGGTCGGTACGCATGGCAGCCATAGCGACCTTGTCCGCGCGTGCGGCCGCGATTTGCTTTTCTGCTGCCCGATGCTACTGAGCTCCATGTTATACTGCGTGCAAAATGGCCGTGGGTGGCACTTAATTGGAGGACGGGGCCAGTGATTTTGGCGAAAGGTGCCACGCCGTCAATTGGGGCATGTGGGACGGGGAAGGAGGAGGATGGTGTGGGTGGTGTGTGGATTACCTGATCATATCGACGAGGCCACACAACAAGAACAAGGGTCACCGGTGAGGAGGCGGCGCTGCAAGAAGAAGGGTCGCCTGGCGAGGAGGCGGCGTTGCAAGAAGAAGGGTCGCCGACGAGGAGGCGGCGCTGCCAGTAAGCAGCAATGAAGGTTTGAACTTGGAAAGCAAGGAGGAACAGTGGAAATGTGGCTTTTGGTGGGGGGGGGGAGATAGATATTTTCGCGGTGGCAGAAAAATTTCGCTCGGTGCTGCGAGAAACTAGCACGCAAGTGTGGTTCAAGCGCGGGCGGTGACTGTAGACGACGAAGCTTCCTGCGTAAGCCAGACAATACGGTGTGCCAAGATATTTTATATCGCATCCCACATGATTCTTGCTAGTAAACTGTTTGTGGTATACCTGATTTTCTCATTCTGTTTTGAAAGACAAAATGGTGTTACGGAGGGAAAGGGTGGTGTTTGAATTGCTAGAACATTTATCTACAGTGAACATGCAACTATATGAGTGTCGTGTTAAAATTTGGAATTATTCCGGGTTCGTTTGGCATTTTTATGAATTAATTGAGTTTCTAGGCATTTAATATGCATAATTCAAATTTGAATTACAAGCACATGCTCCAGTGCACCAAAGTTTGTTGAAAAATCACATTTGTGTCTTTGGGTGAATTTATAGGTCCCATGCAAGAATGGGAATGAAATTCAAACATCTAGGCGTCATGGCTTGGCCGGAAACATTGAGAAACTTGGTTTTTGAATTCCTGTAAATCCCAAACTTGCCTGAAAATCATGAAACTTGGCATGGTGTCATTTCATGGCACCAACATGCAGTGGTAAAAAAATTGGCCGAATTGGGACAAGTTTTGGTATAAGCTTCTTGCAAATTGGAGCTTCTCTCAAGAAGGCGTGTGGTTTCGAGAGGGAACGTGTCACCTTTGTGTGCGAAACGACATATGCTGCCCCCTCTTGATTTTTTTACAGAGCAAACATAGAACTATATGAGTGTCGTGTTAAAATTTGGAATTATTTCGGGTTCGTTTGGCCCTTTTTATGCATTAATTGAGTTTCTGGGCATTTAATGTAAATAATTCAAATTTGAACTACAAGCGCATGCTCCAGTGCACCAAGGTTGGTTGAAAAATGACATGTGTGTCCTTGGGTGAATTTCTAGGTCCCATGTGAGAAATGGGAATGAAATTCAAACATCTGGGCGTTGTGGCTTGGCTGGTAACATTGAGAAACTTGGTTTTTTAAATTCCTATAAATTCAAAACTCGCCTGAAAATCATGAAACTTGGCATGGTGTCATTTCATGGCACCAACATGCTATGGTAAAAAAATTGGCCAAATTGGGACAAGTTTTGGTATAAGCTTATTGCAAACCGGAGCTTCTCTCAAGAAGACTCGTGGTTCCGAGAGGGAACGTGTCACCTTTGTGTGCGAAATGATATACGCTGCCTCCCCCCCTTGAATTTTTATAGAGGCAACATAGAACCATATGAGTGCCGTGTTAAAATTTGGAATTATTCCGGGTTCGTTTGGCCTTTTTTATACATTAATTGAGTTTCTGGGCATCTAATGTGCATAATTCAAATTCGAACTACAAGCACATGCTCCAGTGCACCAAAGTTGGTTGAAAAATCACATGTGTGTCCTTGGGTGAATTTCTAGGTCCCATGCAAGAAATGGGAATGAAATTTAAACATCTGGGCGTCGTGGCTCGGCCAGAAATATTGAGAAACTTGATTTTTTAATTCCTGTAAATCCAAAACACGCATGAAAATCATGAAACTTGGCATGGTGTCATGACATGGCACCAACATGTTGTGGTAATTTTTTTGGCTGCATTTGGACAAGCTTTGGTATAAGCTTCTTGCAAACCGGAGCTTCTCTCAAGAAGGCTCGTGGTTCCAAGAGGGAACGTGTCACCTCCGTGTGCAAAACGACATACACTGCCTTCTCCCGCCTTGATTTTTTTACACAGGCAGCTTAGACCAATAGGAGTTTCGTGCTAAATTTTGGAATTATTCTGGGTTCGTTTGGCCTTTTTTATACATTAATTGTATTTCCAGGCATTTAATGCACATAATTCAAATTTGAACTACAAGCCCATGATCCAGTGCGCCAAAGTTAGTTGAAAAATCATTTTTGTGTACTTGGGAGGATTTCTAGGTCCCATGCAAGAAATGGGAATGGAATTCAAACATCTGGGTGTCTTGGCTCGGCCGGAAACATCGAGAAACTTGGTTTTAAAATTCCCGTAAATTCAAAACTCGCCTGAAAATCATGAAACTTGGCATGGTGTCATGACATGGCACCAACATGTTGTGGTAATTTTTTTCTCCGATTTGCGAAGGCGCACACATTAACAATCAACAAAGTCAATTTGGAACAAGTGCTATCACGTTACAATCAGAGACACAAGTATTATTGAAACCGTGGGCGTTCTACTTACCATTTACGTGCCGCCACGCGTCCCTTTTTTTATTGGCTAGGAGGTGCTGTGCGGAGTAGCTATTTGAGTACGAGAGGTGTGCGATCAGACCCCTGCGCGTTCTCATCGGGAGTAGAGCCCTTTGACCTCTATCCGCCGCCCACCTCTCTCCCAACGTCTCCATTAATGGCGCACGAGCCCCTGTTTAATGGCGTGGCTATGTCTCACTGGAGTGAGATTTAAGAGAGAGAAAAAAAATTGAAAAGAAAGTTTTGCACGGATCTTGATGTAAGATCCGACGGACCTATATACTCCCTCCATTCCACAATGTAGTGCCTATAGATTTTTGTGAAAGTCAAACTTTGACCAAGTGTATAGAGAAAACTGTCTACATCTACAATACCAAACATGTACATTCTGAAAATATAACTCATGATGTATCCAATGATGTGCATTTGGTATTCTAGATGTACCTACTTTTCTCTATAAATATGGTCAAAGTTTGTAATGTTTGACTTTTGCAAAAATCTATAGGCACTACATTATGGAACGGAGGGAGTAGCATCGACGGTGACTTATAGCAAGACTGATGAATATAAGGACGATGATAGTGGATAATAATTGTCTTACATATTTAGGAAGATAATTAAAAAAGCCACATGCGGCAACGCCCGAAATACACAAAGGGCAAAAGAAGATGGAAGACGCAGACAATGATCTGGCTCGCTGATCTCTACTTTCTTGATGCGTTGCTGCAGGCCGCGAAGACTAGTTCTCGCGGCGAGCGGCGACGAGCTCTTTCGTGTCCTCAAGATGCTGCTTGAGAGCATCCACGGATTCCTCCACCAGCCTTTGGCGCTCGATGCAGAGCATGGCATTCTTGTCCATAAGTTTCTTGACGATGACACTGGTCCTCTTCAACAAGGCAGTGGTCTACTCGTGCTCCTTCGCCCTTCCGGCGATCTTCGCCCTCAGCAGGTCGCGCTCGGTGCGGAGCTTCACCTTGTCCTCCCGTAGTCCTCGGATGACGCTGGTAGCATTTTCAAATGAGGCATTCATCTTGTCCTGCAGCTTCATCCAGTCGGAGATCCGACCCATCAGGTCATCGAGCATAGTGCGCATGCGCCTGTGAGAGTCCTCGCCTGCCCGCGAGACATTTTCCCAGGCCGCCGCCGCGCGGGAGGACATCTCTGCTGCATTCGCGGCACAACGGGACATCTCTGCTGCTTCCGCGGCACGGCCGAACTAGTCTGCTGCATTGACGGTGCGGCGGGACCTCTGTGCTGCTTCGGCGGCACGGCGGGACCTCTGTGCTGCTACGGCCGTGCGGCAGGACATGTCAGCTGCTTTCGCGGTGAGGCGGGACATCTTTCGTGCTTCTGCTTCCATGCTCACCTCTTCCTGGTAGTAATCTCTCGACCCAGAACTCATGCGGGCCATGGCAGACGCAAGGGAACGACGATGAATGACTTGTTTGTTTTTGTGGATGAGGAATTGAGGAGGAATGTGCAGTCATCTTGGAGTAGGTAGTATTTATAATCAAGTACTAATACGCTCCTAAGTGGGAAACCGTTTAGGTTTTGATCGGTGTGAACAGGTTTACAATTAAATATAGTGTGGTAGTAATTTGGAATGTGATGGGATGCAGGCTCAAAATTTATTGACGGTTCTATAATTTGTAAGTGCGGCACTATTCCCGGACGGCGTAACGTGGACACGCGTTCTTGGCTGCGTACATGGCGTTTGCACCATAGGGTGCACCACAATAGGCGATGTCAGCACACGTCTTGTTCCATCAAGCATGTGCGCTAGTTATTACCATCGCGCACGCTTCTTTTAATTAGAATGTGTGCCTGTCTAGCGCACACACGTTGATCTGTCTAACTATTTCTGTTTGTTGTGGCTAATCGCAAACAATTCATCCGTGTGAAGTGTATGCCATCAATCACACACACCTTGATCTGTCTGACCGTTTCTGTTGTGTTCCCTAATCACAAATAGTTCATCCGTCTGAAGTGTATGCCCTCAATCGCAGACACCTTGATCTGGCTGACCGTTTCTGTTGTGTTGCCTAATCACAAACAGTTAATCTGAGTGAACTGTATGCCGTATATCGCACACAACTTCATCTGGCTGCCCGTTTCTGTTCTTCTGCCTCATCTCAAATAGTTCATTGAACTGAACCGTATGCCCCACATCACACACGCAACTAAAATCTAAACCGTGTTTGATGTATCCGCCATCGCAAACATTTTGCATCTTTTTTGATGGTTTTTTACATCACCGTTTGCGATTAATGCATCGCACACAGTTTCGTCGAAGGGTCTCTGATTGTAGGGTCACGTTAGCAGCATCCTGCAGTAGTGTGGGTTGTGCTCAGCCCAGCCCACCTCCGGTGCCCATCTTCTGGTATATAGGTTATTTGACCTAGAAAAAATAAGGAGAGGACTTTCGGGACGGAACGCCGCCGCCTCGAGGCGGAACTTGGGTGGGAGCACTTTTGCCCTCCGGTGGAGCGATTCCGCCGAGGGAACTTCCCTCCCTGAGGGGGAAATCGAAGCCTTCGTCATCACCAACAACCCTCTCATCTTTGGGAGGCCAATATCCATCAACATCTTCATTAGCACCATCTCCTCTCAAACCCTAGTTCATCTCTTGTGTTCAATCTTTGTACCGGAACCTCAGATTGGTACCTCTGGGTGACTAGTAGTGTTGATTACATCTTGTAGTTGATTACTATATGATTTATTTGGTGGAATATTATATGTTCAGATCCATTATGCTATTTAATACCCCTCTGATCTTGAGCATGACTATCATTTCTGAGTAGTTACTTTTGTTCTTGAGGTCACGGGAGAAGTCATGTTGCAAGTAATCACGTGAACTTGATATGTGTTCGATATTTTGATGATATGTATGTTGTGATTCCCTTAGTGGTGTCATGTGAAAGTCGAGTACATGGCACTTCACCATATTTGGGTCTAAGGGAATGCATTGTGGAGTAGTTAATAGTGATGGGTTGCTAGAGTGACAGAAGCTTAAACCCTAGTTTATGCGCTACTTCGAAAGGGACCGATTTGGATCCAAATGTTTGATGCTATGGTTAGATTTTATCTTAATACTTTTCTCGTAGTTGCGGATGCTTGCGAGGGGGTTAATCATAAGTGGGAGGTTTGTTCAAGTAAGAACAACACCCAAGCACTGGTCCACCCACATATCAAATTATCAAAGTAGCGAACACGAATCAAACCAACATGATGAAAGTGAGTAGATGAAATTCCCGTGTACCCTCAAGAACGCTTTACTTAATATAAGAGACCATTTGGGCCTATCCTTTGCCACAAAAGTATTGGGCTACCTTGCTGCACTTTATTTACCGTTACCGTTACTTGTCCGTTACAAATTATCTTGCTATCAAACTACCTGTTAACTACTATTTCAGTGCTTGTACAAAATACCTTGCTGAAAGCCACTTGTCATTTCCTTCTGCTCCTTGTTGGGTTCGACACCCTTACTTATCGAAAGGACTACAATTGACCCCCTATACTTGTGGGTCATCAAGACTCTTTTCTGGCGCCGTTGCCGGGGAGTGAAGCGCTCTTGGTAAGTGGAAATTGCTAAGGAAAAATTTATACTATGTGCTGAAATTTATTGTCACTTGTTACTGTGGAAAACCATCCTTTGAGGGGTTTGTTCGGGGTATCTTCACCTCGACCAGAAGCACAATTAGTTGCCCCTCAACCCACTGGACCTACTGAAAATATTGGTTATGAAATTCCTTCAGGTACGATAGAACAACTGCTAGCTAATCCTTATGCAGGAGATGGAACCGAACATCCTGATATGCACTTGATCTATGTTGATGAAATTTGTGGATTATTTAAGCTTGCAGGTTTTCCTGGAGATGAAGCTAAGAAGAAGGTTTTCCCTTTGTCTTTGAAGGGAAAATCATTGACATGGCATAGGCTATGGCGCTATGCGATGATATTGGATCTTGGAACTGGAATCGATTGAAATTAGAATTTCACCAAAAAATGTATCCTATGCATCTAGTTCATCGTGATCGGAATTATATATATAAGTTTTGGCCTCGTGATGGATAAAGTATCGCTCTAGCTTGGGGGAGGCTTAAGTCAATGTTATATTCATGCCCCAATCATGAGCTCTCGAGAGAAATTATTATTCAGAACTTTTATGCTCGGCTTTCTCGTGATGACCAATCCATGCTCGATACTTCTTGTACTGGTTCTTTTATGAAGAAGACTTTTGAATTTAGGTGGGATCTTTTAGAAAGAACTAAATGCAACTCTGAAGATTGGGAACTCGATGAAGGTAAAGAGTCAGGTATTAAGCTTGAGTTTTATTGTGTTAAATCTTTTATGAATACCGATGCTTTTCACAAGTTTAGCACGAAATATGGAATTGACTCTGAGATAGTCGCCTCTTTTGTGAATCTTTTGCTACTCATGTTGATCTCCCTAAGGAGAAGTGGTTTAAATATCATCCCCTATTAAAGAAGAAATTAAAGAACCGGTCATAGTTAGAGATGAAACTATTATTTACAATGTTGATCTAGTTGTGCCTGCTGCTTATATATATTGAAAAACCACCTTTCCCTGTTAGGATAAAGGAACATGCTAAGGTTTCAACTGTGGTTCGCAAAAGTAATATTAAAGCACCTAAACCTTCTGAGCAAATTAAAGTAGAACCTAGTGTTGCTATGGTTAAAGATCTCTTGGTGGAAAATATTGATGGGCATGTTATTTACTTCTGTGATGAAGCTGCTAGAATTGCTAAACCCGATGAAAAAGATAAACATAGACCTGTTGTTGGCATGCCTGTTGTCTCAGTTGAAATAGGAGATCATTGTTATCATGGTTTATGTGACTTAGGAGCTAGCGTGAGTGCTATTCCTTTTACCTTATACCAAGAAATTATGGATGACATAGCACCCGCTGAAATAGAAGACATAGATGTTACTATTAAACTTGCTAATAGAGACACCATCACACCACTTGGGATTGTTAGAGATGTTGAAATCTTGTGTGGGAAAATAAAATACCCTACTGATTTTCTAGTTCTTGGTTCCCCACAAGATGACTTTTGTCCCATTATCTTTGGTAGACCTTTCTTGAACACCGTTAATGCTAAAATAGATTGTGAGAAACAAACTGTCGGTGTTAGCTTTGGTGATGATTCTCATGAGTTTAATTTCTCCAAGTTTAGTAGACAACCTCATAAGAAAGAATTACCTAGTAAGGATGAAATAATTTGTCTTGCTTCTATTGCTGTGCCTCCTACTGATCCAGTAGAACAATATTTGCTAGACCATGAAAATGATATGCATATGCATGAAAGAAATGAAATAGATAAAATTTTCTTTGAACAATGACCTTTGCTCAAACACAATTTGCCTATTGAAACTCTAGGAGGTCCTCCTCCACCTAAAGGTGATCCTGTGTTTGAATTAAAACAATTGCCTGACACTTTGAAATATGCTTCTCTCAATGAGAAAAAGATATATCTTGTTATTATTAGTGCTAACCTTTCAAAACATGAAGAAGAAAGATTATTGAAAATTCTAAAGAAGCACCGTGCTGCTATTGGATATACTCTTGATGATCTTAAGGGCATTAGTCCCACTCACTGTCAGCACAAGATTAATATGGAGCCTGATGCTAAACACGTTGTTGATCATCAACGACGTTTGAATCCTAAGATGAAAGAAGTCGTAGGAACTGAAATATTAAAACTTCTGGAAGCAGGTATAATCTATTCCATAGCTGATAGTAGATGGGTAAGTCCTGTTCATTGTGTCCCTAAGAAGGGAGGTATTACTGTTGTTCCTAATGATAAAAATGAACTTATTCCACAAAGAATTGTTACTGGTTATAGAATGGTAATTGATTTTAAAAAATTAAATAAAGCAACAAGAAAAGATCATTACCCTCTGCCTTTTATTGATTAAATGTTGGAAAGATCATCTAAGAACACACACTTTTGCTTTCTTGATGGATATTCTGGTTTCTCTCAAATACCTGTTTCACAACCTGATCAAGAGAAAACCACTTTTACTTGCCCTTTTGGAACTTATGCTTATAGATGTATGCCTTTTGGTTTATGCAATGCACCTGCTACCTTTCAAAGATGTATGACTGCTATATTCTCTGATTTTTGTGAAAAGATTGTTGAGGTTTTCATGGATGATTTTTTTGTTTATGGAACTTCTTTTGATGATTGCTTAAGCAACCTTGATCGAGTTTTGCAGAGATGTGAGCAAACTAATCTTGTCTTGAATTGGGAGAAGTGCCACTTTATGGTTAATGAAGGTATTGTCTTGGGGCATAAGATTTCTGAATGAGGTATTGAGGTGGATAAAGCTAAAATTGATGCAATTGAGAAAATGCCATGTCCTAAATATATTAAAGGTATTCGTAGTTTCCTTGGTCATGCTGGTTTCTATAAGAGGTTTATTAAAGCCTTCTCTAAAATTTCTAGGCCTCTTACAAATCTTTTACAAAAGGATGTTCCCTTTGTTTTTGATGATGATTGTGTAGAAGCCTTTGAAACACTTAAGAAAGCCTTAACTTCTGCACCTATTATTCAATCACCTGATTGGAACTTGCCTTTTGAATTTATGTGTGATGCTAGTGATTATGTTGTTGGTGATGTTCTAGGACAAAGAGTTGATAAGAAATTAAATGTTATTCATTATGCTGGCAAAACTCTAGACAGTGCCCAAAGAAATTATGCTACTACTGAAAAAGTATTTTTAGCAGTTGTGTTTGCTTGTGACAAATTCAGATCTTATATTGTTGATTCCAAAGTAATTGTTCACATTGATCATGTTGCTATAAAATATATTATGGAAAAGAAAGATGCTAAACCTAGACTCATTAGGTGGGTTCTTTTGCTACAAGAATTTGATTTACATATTATTGATAGAAAAGGAGCTGAGAACCCCGTAGCTGATAACTTGTCTAGGTTAGAGAATATTCTTGATGACCCACTACCTATTGATGATAGCTTTCCTGATGAGTAATTAGCTGCAATAAATGTTTCTCATAATACTCCTTGGTTTGATGACTGTGCTAATTATATTGTTGCTAAATATATACCACTTAGTTTTACATATCAACAAAAGAAAACATTCTTCTATGATTTAAGACATTACTTTTGGGATGACCCACATCTTTATGAAGGAGTAGATGGCATTATTAGACGTTGTGTACCTGAGCATGAACAGGAATAAATCCTAAGGAAATGTCACTCCGAAGCTTATGGAGGGCATCATGCGGGAGATAGAACTGCTCACAAGGTATTGCAATCTGGTTTTTATTGGCCTACTCTCTACAAGGATGCCCGTAAGTTTGTTTTATCTTGTGATGAATGCCAAAGAATTGGTAATATCGGTAAGCGTCAGGAAATGCCTATGAATTATTCACTTGCTGTTGAACCATTTGATGTTTGGGTTTTTGATTATATGGGACCTTTTCCTTCCTTTAATGGGTATACACATATTTTGGTTGTTTTTGATTATGTTACTAAGTTGGTAGAAGCTATTCCAACTAGTAGTGCTGATCATAACACTTCCATTAAAATGCTTAAAGAAGTTATTTTCCCAAGGTTTGGAGTCCCTAGATATTTAATGACTGATGGTGGTTCACACTTTATTTATGGTGCTTTCCGTAAAATGCTTGCTAAATATGATGTTAACCATAGAATTGCATCACCCTATCATCCTCAATCTAGTGGTTAAGTTGAACTTAGCAACAGAGAAATAAAACTAATATGAAAAAAAACTATCAATAGGTCCCAAAAGAATTGGTCTAAGAAATTAGATGATGCACTTTGGGCCTACATAACAGCATATAAAAATCCTATGGGTATGTCTCCGTATAAAATGGTTTATGGAAAAGCTTGTCATTTGCCTCTTGAGTTAGAACATAAAGCATATTGCGCAATTTAAGAACTTAACTATGATTTCAAACTTTCCGGTGAAAAGAGGTTATTTGATATTAGCTCACTAGATGAATGGAGAACCCAAGCTTATGAAAATGCCAAATTATTTAAAGACAAAGTTAAAAGATGGCATGACAAAAGAATCCAAAAGCGGGAATTCAAAGTTGGAGAATATGTTCTTTTGTACAACTCTCGTTTTAGATTCTTTGCAGGAAAACTTCTCTCCAAATGGGAAGGACCATATATTATCGAAGAAGTTAATCGCTCTGATGCTATCAAAATTAATAATGCTGAAGGTACTAATCCGAAGGTGGTCAATGGGCAAAGAATTAAGCACTATATCTCAGGTACGCCTATTAATGTTGAAAGCATTATTATTCAAACCATGACAATGGAGGAACACAGAAAAGAAACCTTCCGGAACACTCCAGAGTCCTAAAAAAGAGGAGGTATGTGATACGATAAGTAAACGGACTCCGAAAAATCCGTAAAAATATTTTCTGTCAGTTTTGGAATATTACAAAAATTAGGAAAATAAGAAATAACCTGGAAGGCAACCGAGGAGGGCACATGACACCAGGGCGCGCCTGCCTTGCCTGGTGCGCCCAGGTGGGTTGTGCCCACCTCGAGAACCTTCCCGACTCTGTTTTCCTCTTGTTTGATTATTTCCCAAGATAAAAAAACTTTATATACCCCCCGAACGTATTGACCACCGTATCACGGAGAAATCTTCTGTTCTTCTTTCTTGCTATTTTCTGTCAGTTCTGTCAAGCCAGACATCATGTCTTCTCCCTCCTCCAACAAAGTAGAAGAGGATTCCTGGTTGATGAAGATAGAACTAAAGAGAGAGGAACCAAAGGAAACCATCAAGGGTGATAAGGTCAAGGAAGCCGCGGGAGATCAAGCTCCAGCAGTAGGGCAGGCCGTTCCAGCAGCAGATGAAGAAGATATCCTTCAACCATACTACAATCATCTTACCCCTACTGAAATTGAAGCTTTTAGAACAATTGAAATGGTTCGTGTGCAAAATAAATATCTCACTCATGAAAATATTCTGTTGCAAGAGCAAATCATCGCCCTCCGGAGCATCATTCATAGATTGGAGTACCTTCTGAGACTGAAGTGTGACAATACCTCATCACCACCACCATCATCATCTTCCCCACCAAAGGAGACTTTAGTACATGGTATGGCCACTCCCCTTGGCTTGTGCCAAGCTTGGGGGAGGTGCCCCGGTATCGTATCACCACCACTTTCTTTGCTTTTATCTATCTTACTTCGATCTTTAGTTATCATATGATTTAGTTGAATAAAAGTTTAGTTCGATCTATTTTTGAGTGCTTGCTTAGTTATCTATCTATCTATGTAATCGTGTGCGAAATATATAATAAAGAGTAGTTTGAGTTTTGTTTCTTTACTCTTATGTTTCAATAAAAAGAAAGGAAAATAAATGAAAAGGATCATATGCTAATCTTATGGTAAGTAATGACATCACATAAGGAAAAGTATAAGTGGTAAAATATATTGGGGATTGACAAACATAGCATTGGTCAATGATGCAATTCATGAAAGAATTAATAAGGGAAGAGGAGATTCACATGCAAATACACTATCTTGGACATCTTTTATCATTGTGAGCCCCCATTAAATATTATATGTCAAAATTGTTGACGTTGGGCAAGGAAGACAATGTAATGATTTATGTTTGTTCATATTCACATTGAAGTTATATTGTAATAGATCCTTCAACATGTGGTGCTTGCTCAATATCTTTGCTAGCCAAAAACTCCGCACTAAGTAGAGATACTACTTGTGCATCCAAAAACCCTTAAACCCAAAATCTTATTTTGAGAGTCCACCATACCTACCTATGGATTGAGCAAGATCCTTCAAGTAATATTAATCGGTGCAATAATGCAATAAAACTTGCTTCTAAATGTGTGGATCATTTAGTGTAAGAGAAAATTGAGCATTGTACGAACTTGTGATGGCAAAGTAATAAAAGCGACGGACTGCATAATAAAGGTTGCTATCATAAGGGGCAATATAACGTGACGTTCTTTTGCATTAAGGGATTTGGCATACAAACAAAAAGCGCATGGCAACCTCTACTTCCCTCTGCGAAGGGCCTATCTTTTACTTTTATGTATTTACTTTCATGCAAGAGTCAAAGTATTCTTCCCTATTCCTTTTTATTTTCTCTTTTTGCAAGCATCATGTGGTGAGGAAAGATCTAGGCACATATATCCAGTTGGATATGAGTGAGCATGAGTTATTATTGTTGACATCACCCTTGAGGCGAATACGTTGGGAGGCAAAACTATAAGCCCCTATCTTTCTATGTGTCCGGTTGAAACTTTTTGCTCATGGGTACGCTGTGAGTGTTAGCAATCATAGAAGGTTAAATGATGGTTGAGTATGTGCACTTGCCAAAAGGCTCCGATACGTGACCCTTGTAACACCCCATGTATTAAGCTACAGTAATCACCCTTTTGATTATGCCATGTCATCATGATCAGCAGTGCTTAAACATCAATTGGATCATATCTCTTTTCAATTTAAATTCAAAATGGAAATTCAAACTTAAGTGAAACTAAAAGTTGTTCAAATTGGAAAACAAAAATGTGCATCATGTTAGCAAATATTCCCATACCATTTATAAAAATGATTGCAACATTTATTGAAATTATAAAAGGACTCAAACAACAAGAAACAGCAGCAAAATAGCACTATTTAATCCTTTTTCAATTAAATAAAATCCAAACAAAAAGATATGGACACCAAACCAATTTCTAGCAGTGACAAATTTTACGCTGTTAATATTTGGACCAGTCTCATATTTTACAAAAGTTATTTGAAATAAAAACAAAAGATAAAACAAAAAAAAAGGAGAAAACAGAAAAAGAAATAAAGAAAAGAAAAAGGCCCACAGCACTGGGCCTAAGTGGCCACGGTGCCCGGCCCAACCTGCGCAGCGCCGTCTCCCTCCCCCCGCACTGCTCATGTCGCGCGCTGTTGAACAGCTAGCGCGCGCGCGCGCGCCCGGCCCCCCTGGCCCCCCTCCTTGCGGTCGACAGCGGCCTCGCCTCGCCGGGGAGGATAAAGAGCATCTCCCGCGCCCCCTGGCTTTCCCTCGCTCTCCCTCGCCTCCCCATCTCACCCGAGCACCACCGCCGCCATGGCTCCGGCGTAGCCACGGCCACCGTGCCCCGTTCGCCTCCCCGCCGTGTCCAACGTGCTCGCCGTCGTCCCCTCCTTCGACTACGCCAACGAACCGAAGACGAGGGCCACCGCAGCGTCTCCCCGAGCTTTCTTCCTCCTCGGATCGCCGCCGCACGCCGTCGCCGATTCCGGCGACCTCGAGCTACCCCGAGCCCACTGCCCTTTCCCTACGGCTCGCTGTGAGCACCTCGTCCTCCTCCCTCTCTCCCTGCGCTCTCCCCGTAGCCGTAGACGCCGCCCCCTTCTTGCCCGAACGCGCCGCCGCGGAACACGTCGTCGGCGTGTCGTCGGTGACCAAAGGGCCCCGTGCCCGTGCCCAGTGTACTCCCCGCATCGTATAGGGCCTCGCCGCGCTATTTGTTCGCTCGCCCGCGCGTTGATTAGCTGTTCCCGAGCCGCACCCGAAGCCGCCACCACCCACCGTCGTCGTGCTGCTCTCTCCCAGCCGCCCCTGCTGCCATGCACCCCACCACCAGACGCGGCTCTGCCTGCTCGTTCCAGAGAGCTAAAGAGCGCGCGAAATGGTGCCCCGTAGCTCGATTCCGGGCTCGCCGGAGTTGAGCCACCGCGTCGGGGCTCACCGGCGCTGACCAGGTGCCCATGTGGCAGCCGCGGGCCCCGCCCTGTGCCGCTGACCGATGGGCCCCACTGCCCATTTGACCCGGTCAGCGCTGCCGACTGGGCTGGCTGTGTCACTGACACACGGGCCCCACCACTTAAACGTTTTAAAATAAATAAATAATAAAACTATTAATTAATTAATTAGTTAATTAAATGCTAATCTGTCACTGACTAATGGGGCCCACACCTAATTAATCTATAATTAGTTTAAATAAAACCTAGTTAACCTAACAGAGGCTGACATGTGGGCCCCACACGACAAGTTTGACTCTGGTCAACCAGAGTTGACCTGCTGACATCATCTTGAGGTCATGCTGATGTCACCCTATACTGTTCTGGATAATGTTGATTTAATTAAATCCAGAAATTCTAGAAAATAATAAAAACTTTAGAAAATCATATCTTTTAATCCGTAACTCCGATGAAAATAATTTATATATGAAAGTTGATCAAAAAAATCCCCCGAATCCGAATATGCCCTCCTTTCATCTGTCACATGCTCCTAGCATGATGAACATGGAACTTCCCTCTCCGGATCGTCTGTCCGATAAATCCAAAGACCCGGGAAATATCGTCAGATATTCTCCTGCTCCGTCTGATACGTGTAGTACTGCGTTAGACTACCCCTAGCACTGCGTATTGCCATGACATGCATCGTGTTGCATCTATTTGCTTGTATTTATTGTTTCCTCCCCCTCTTCTCTCTCGTTAGACCCCGACGCAGTTCCCGGTACCGACGCAGCTCCGGAGCCCGACGCCACCGTTGACGACCTTGCCCTTGCCGCCGAGCAACCAGGCAAGCACCCCCCCTTGAGCATACTGATATCGCATATTCTTTCTCTCTCATGCTTGCATTAGAATCGCTGCTACTACTGCTTTACCTATTCTGATGCATAGCCTGTTTATTGTAACCTGCTATTGATACCTTACTTGCTTATCCTAAACTGCTTAGTATAGGCTGGGTAGAGACCTATCAGTGACCCCACTTGTCCCGACTGCCCCGCTGGATTATCAGAAGACCCGATCAATGGGATTGAAGAACAGGCCCCGGCACCGCACATCACCCCCCCTTAGTTGTAACGACACTGCAGCGTTACTATCGAGTGCCGAGGGTGAAACCTCTTGTAGCACTTCTGATGTTAACCCTGTAGAGTAGCTATTCGGTCAGGGTCATCGAGGGTGATTCCTCCTTCACCGCTTCCGATAATGACGCCGTCATACAACACCTCAAGTGTGAACCTAGCGAGGTTGATTCCTCCGAGTTCACCTTGACGGATATATCGGGTAGGAATCCAACGATGGTGATACCTCGGATTCCCCCTGATTTTATGGACACACGGATACTTGGACTGTACTATTGTTACTTGGAAAGGCGGGTCGACCCTGAGGGGTACCCGCGTGTGATGTGAAGACGGGTTGCCTGGATGGTGCCCGAGTGATGAATACGAGGCGTGGCCGGACATTCTTGGCCCTTGCCGCAAGTCCTCAAGACGGGGCAACGGGGTCACATCTATTGTGAGTCTCTGCTTGTTACCGCAACCCCAAGGTACTAATGGTTTGGATATTTGATTCGCGTGGGCCTCTGGCCCGATAGCACTAATCATCACGCGGGAATAAATATGGGTACCCTGCATCGTGGTATCAGCCGAAAGCTTTGTCAGACATCCAGTTTAGCACTGTGGCTGGGTCGGATCGTGCCGTTGGCGCTGGTATCCACCCTGCTCACAATGACCCGGAGTGCACAGGGCGATGGCCCAAGACCCCTGAGCGCTTAGGATGTAGACCGGCGGGGACCTCTCTGCTGAGCTCTAGGTAGGGCTGCGGTGTGTCATTTGGCCGAGGCCGGGCATGATCCAGAAAGTGTGTCCGGCCGGAGTTAAGCGAGCGTGGTGGGTAAGTTGGTGCACCCCTGCAAGGAAGAACTAATCTATGCATAGCCGGATCCTCGGTAACGGACACTCGGAGTTGTATCCCGATCGATACAGCTAGAATTGGATACTATGGCTCTAGGATTTCTTCTCGCAGGGAGTCGAGAAGGGATCTCGGGACAAGGTTGTTGACTGTATGGCTCTGGGATTGCTTTCTCACAGGGAGTCGAGAAAGGATCTCTGGGTGAGGATGAGACTTAATGATACTACTACTTATACGGTACTAATCTACACTCTTCTAATGCTGCAAGACCTCTGAAGATGCTAGTCTTCGATA
Organism: Thinopyrum elongatum; assembly: GCA_011799875.1. NCBI lineage: Eukaryota > Viridiplantae > Streptophyta > Magnoliopsida > Poales > Poaceae > Thinopyrum > Thinopyrum elongatum. The sequence continues at coordinate 339,343,954 of CM022302.1, forward strand.
GGACTAGGCCTTCTCTCTATTCTGGCATTTCTGCAGCCCAGTCCACATATACAGCCTTCCTTTGATAATGTTGCATATGTAGTGTAGATCCTTGCTTGCTGAGTACTTCGGATGAGTACTCACGGTTGCTATGCTTTCTTTTCCCCCCATATCCCTTTTCATGCAACTAGATGACGGAGCACCGGATACAGCTGCCCCGCCGACGATCGCCACTACTACCCCGAGGGTGGATATTACTTCGAGCTTGCCGTCGACCAGGAGTAGGATCGGAGGGTCCCAGGCAGGAGGCCTGCGCCTTTCGATCATAGTGTTTTCCTTTGCCCCGCCTTCTAGTACTCAGATATCTGATGCTTCCGCTGACGCTTGTACGCAAGCTTATGTATTCGAGCCCTCGAGGCCCCTGGCTTGTAATATAAAGCTTGTATGACTTTATTTATGTTTTAGAGTTGTGTTGTGATATCTTCCCGTGAGTCCTTAGGCTTGATCGTGTGCATTTGCGTGTATGATTAGTGCACGATTGAGCCGGGGGCGTCACAACCCTTCCTAAAAATATGATGAATTGTAGTTGCAAAGTTGACTGAGAACATAGTTTGTTGGTTTTCAATAGAGTTTATGCTTTATACTTCAATGTAGTGATGAATTGTTACTTGTTCATGAGAATTTATATGATAAAAGTTGTATGATAAAGCTTCATGATTAAGTTTGTTGCTGTTATGATAATTAGCATGATGCTACTATGTCCGTATTTTGTTTTTATTGACACCTCTCTCTCTAAGCATGTCGACATGTTTTTCGATATCGGTTTTTCACTTGAGGACAAGAGAGGTCTAAGCTTGGGGGAGTTGATACGTCCATTTTGCATCATGATTTCCTACTGTTATTTATATTTTTTTATGCATAATAATGCTTTATGGAGTAATTCTAATGCTTTTTCTCTCATAATATGCAAGGTTTACACAAAGAGGGAAAATGCCGACAGCTGGAATTCTGGACCTGAAAAAGCTACGTTAGAGTTACCTATTCTGCACATCTCCAAATGAGTTGAAAATTTACGAAGAATTATCTTGGAATATATAAAAAATACTAGAGCAAATAACTACCGGAGGGGGCCACCTGGTGAGCACAAGACACCAATGCGCGCCAGGCCCCCCCAGGCCCGCCCTGGTGGGTTGTCTTAGCCCAGCCCACCTCCGGTGCCCATCTTCTGGTATATAAGTCATTTTGACCTAGAAAAAATAAGGAGAGGACTTTCAGGAAGGAACGCCGCCGTCTCGAGGCGGAACTTGGACAGGAGCACTTTTGCCCTCCGGCGGAGCGATTCGGCCGGGGGAACTTCCCTCCCGGAGGGGGAAATCGAAGCCATCGTCATCACCAACAACCCTCTCATCTTTGGGAGGCTAATCTCCATCAACATCTTCATCAACACCATCTCCTCTCAAACCCTAGTTTATCTCTTGTGTTCAATCTTTGTACCGGAACCTCAGATTGGTACATGTGGGTGACTAGTAGTGTTGAATACATCTTGTAGTTGATTACTATATGGTTTATTTGGTGGAAGATTATATGTTCAGATCCATTATGCTATTTGATACCCCTCTGATCTTGAGCATGCTTATCATTTGTGAGTAGTTACTTTTGTTCTTGAGGTCACGGGAGAAGTCATGTTGCAAGTAATTGTGTCAACTTGATGTGTGTTTGATATTTTGATGATATGTATGTTGTGATTCACTTAGTGGTGTCATGTGAACGTTGACTACATGGAACGTCACCATATTTGGGCCTAAGGGAATGCATTTTGGAGTAGTTATTAGATGATGGGTTGCTAGAGTGACAGAAGCTTAAACCCTAGTTTATGCGCTACTTCGTAAGGGACCGATTTGGATCCAAATGTTTAATGCTATGGTTAGATTTTATCTTAAAACTTTTCTCGTAGTTGCGGATGCTTACGAGGGGGTTAATCATAAGTGGGAGGTTTGTTCAAGTAAGAACAGCACCCAAGCACTGGTCCACCCACATATCAAATAATAAAAGTAGCGAACATGAATCAAACCAACATGATGAAAGTGACTAGATGAAATTCCCGTGTACCCTCAAGAACGCTTTGCTTAATATAAGAGACCGTTTCGGCCTATCCTTTGCCACAAAAGGATTGGGCTACCTTGCTGCACTTTATTTACCGTTACCATTACTTGTCCGTTACAAATTATCTTGCTATCAAACTACCTGTTACCGACTATTGTAGTGCTTGCATAAAATACCTTGCTGAAAACCACTTGTCATTTTCTTCTGCTCCTCGTTGGGTTCGACACTCTTACTTATCGAAAGGACTACGATTGACCCCCTATACTTGTGGGTCATCACCGCTGTTCGCTGTAACACCCCCGGTGGTTAATTACAGTAATTCCATTTTGATAATGCCAAGTCAGCATGATTAACAGTGCATGATCATCATTTGCATCATAATGCTTTTCAACTCCTAAGTCAAAACCCAAATTTAAGTGAAAGTGGAAAATAAAAGTTGCCTGAACCTGAAAACTAAAATGTGCATCATGTTGCAAATATTCTCATAGCATTTATAAAAATGATTGCAACATTTGTTGGAATTGTAAAAGGACTCGAACAACAAGGAACAGCAGCAACATAACACTGTTTAATCCTTTTTCAATTTAAATAAAATCCAGACAAAAAGATATGGACCCCAAACCAATTTCTAGCAGTGACAGATAATGCACTGAATATGAGCAATCTCATATTTTACAAAAGTCTTTTGGAATAAAATAAAAGAGAAAACAGAAAAGGAAAATAAATAATATAAAAAAAGTAAAAGGAAAAGCCCCCCCCCCCCGACCAACTGGGCCGTGGCCAGCTGGCCACCAGGCCACCACCCAGGCCGGCCCACCCCGGGCCTATAACCCCCTCCCCTCACCCCGAAACCTAATCCCCCCCCCCCACCCCCTCGCTCCTCTCCCCCCCGATCCAGTTCTGGATCGGGCCGCGCCGACGCCGCGCCCCATCGCCGCTCGCCGTCTCTGGTGCCACCTCGCCGGACCTCGCCTCTCCATCGTCGCCTCGTCCCCGTCGCGCCCCCTCTCTCCCTCGGCGCGCGACGCCGCCGCGCCCCGATGCTCGCCCCCGTCGCCGTTGGACGCCGCCTCGCTTGAGCGCTCCCCCGCCGGCCTGCTTCCGCGCCGTCCCCGTCACCCTCCTCGCGCACCGCTGCCTCTTCCCTCCATCGCCGGTGAGGCCCGTGGCCTCCACTCCCCTCCTCTCTGGCCGCGGTCACCGCGCCCGCGCTGTCCCCGCCGCGCTCGCGCACGCCCTGAAGCTCCCTCGCTGCACCCTTCTGTCGCTCGCGCAGGCGCCCCGCGACGACCACTCCGCCTCTCACCGCGCTCGCCCCGCTCTCCCTGCTGCGTCGCTCGCCAGCCACTGCCGCCCCGCACGCGCCCGCACCGGCTACGGCCGCCGCTGCTCCCCTCTGCTCCGCCACCCCCGCCGCCTGCGCCGCGCGCCGCCACCCCCCTGCCGCTCCGGCCGCGCGCGCACTGCCGCGTGCTGCCGCGGCCTCGCCCGCCCGCGCCCGCGCGTGCCATTTGGGCACCGGACATGTCCGGTCCCAAACGGGCATGCTCCGGACATGTCCGGCCCTGGTCCACTGACCAGTGGGGCCCACAGCCCTGCCTGTTAATTAAAATAAATAATAATAAACAATATAATTAAAATAAATAAATAATTAGTTAATTAACACTGTTTAGATTAGTCTAATTTGAATAATTAGATTAATTAAATGTTAATTAACTTAAGTAACCCTGGTTAATTAGAGCTAATTAATTAGTTAACCTAATTAACCTTGCTGACATCAGCATGATGTCATGCTGACATCAGCGAGCACTATTCTGGATAATGTTTAATTTAAATAATAAAAATAAATTCAGAAAATTAATAAAAGCTTTAGAAAATCATATAAAATAATCCGTAACTCAGATCGAAAAACTTTGTACATGAAAGTTGCTCAGAACGACGAGACGAATCTGAATACGCGGTCCGTTCGTCCGCCACACGTCTCAAACTATCCGAACATGCAACCGTTCCCCTCCGGTAATCTGTCTGACAAATGCCCGGAACCGGGAAAACATTCCCGGATGGATCCCTCCTTCCTCGGTGACGTGCAACCATATGTTAGGACACACCCGGCACTGCACATTGTCATGTCGTACTTTGTGTTGCTCTTGTTTGCTTTATATTTATACTGTTTCCTCCCCCTCTTCTCTCTCGATAGAGCCCGGTGCCGACGCAGCTCCGGTGATTGGTTCCAGTACTGACGACCTTGCCTTTGCCGCTGAGCAACCAGGCAAGCCCCCCCCCTTTTGATCATCCCGATATCGCCCATTCTATTTCTCATGCTTGCATTAGAATTGCTGCTGCTGCTGCTGCTTTACCTATTCTGATGCATAGCCTTTTTATTGTAACCTGCTGTTGATAATTACCTGCATATCCTAAAACTGCTTAGTATAGGCTGGGTAGAGACCTATCAGTGACCCCACTTATCCCGACTGCCGCGCTGGATCGTCAGAAGACCCGATCAACGGGATTGAAGACCAGGACCCGACACCGCACATCACCCCCTTAGTTGTAACGACACTGCAACGTTACTATCGAGTGCCGAGGGTGAAACCTCATGTAGCACTTCTGATGTTAACTCTGTAGAGTAGCTATTCGGTCGTGGTCATCGAGGGTGATTCCTCCTTCACCACTTCCGGTAACGACGCTGTCGTACAACACCTCAAGTGTGAACCCATCGAGGGTGATTCCTCCGAGTTCACCTTGACGGATACATCGAGTGGGAAATCAAACGAGGGTGATACCTCAGATTCCCCTGATGTTATGGACACACGGATACTTGGACTGTACTGTTGATTACTTGGAAAGGCGGGTCGACCCTGAGGGGTACCCGCGTGTGATGTGAAGGCGGGTTGCCAGTGTGGTGCCCGAGTAGTGAATACGAGGCGCGGCCGGGCATTCTTAACCCTTGCAGCAAGTCCTCGAGACGGGGCGACGGGGTCACATCTTTCGTGAGTCTCTGCTCGTTACCGCAAGCCCCTAGTCCTAATGATTTGGATATTCGATCCGAGCAGGCCTCTGGTCTTATAGCACTAACCATCACGTGGGCATAGTATGGGCGTTCTGCATCGTATGCATCAGCCGAAAGCTCTGTCAGACGTCCAGTTCAGCATGGCGGCACGGACGGACTGGCGCCTTCCTGTAGTGTTGGTGCCTGGCTTCACCGTGTGCGCAACGACCCGGAGGGCGAGGGGCGATGGCCAAGACCCCCTTGCGCTTAGGATGTAGACCGGCGGGGACCTCTCTGCTGAGCCGTAGGTAGGGTTGCGATGTGTTGTTTGGCCGAGGCCGGGCATGACCCAGGAAAGTGTGTCCGGCCAGAGTTAAGCGAGCATGATGGGTAAGTTGGTGCACCCCTGCAGGGAAGAACATTTCTATCGATAGCCGGTCCTACGGTAAAGGACACTCGGAGTTGTATCCCGATCGATACAACTAGAACTGGATACCTGTGATGAGACCTGTATGTATGGCTCTGGGATTGCTTCTCGCAGGGAGTCGAGAAGGGATCTCCGGACGAGGTTGATGACTGTATGGCTCTGGGATTGCTTTCTCGCAGGGAGTCGAGAAAGGATCTCTGGGTGAGGTTGAGACTTAATGATACTACTACATTATATTGTACTGTTCTACTCTCTTCTACTGCTGCAAGACCGCTGAAGATGCTAGTCTTCGATAGGACTAGGCCTTCTCTCTATTCTGGCATTTCTGCAGCAAGTCCACATATACAGCCTCCCCTTGAAAATGTTGCATATGTAGTGTAGATCCTTGCTTGCTGAGTACTTCTGAGTACTCACGGTTGCTTTGTTTTCCTTTTTCTCCCCATATCAGTTTGTCGTAACAAGATGACGGAGCCCCTGAGACAGCTGTCCTCGCCGACGATCGCTACTACTACCCAGAGGATGGATACTGCTACGAGTTGACTGTCGACCAGGAGTAGGATCGGAGGGTCCCAGGCAGGAGGCCTACGCCTTTCGATCGTAGTGTTTTATTTTGCCCCGCCTTTCTAAAGGCCTTTCTGTACTTTCTTTTATATCTGTACTCAGATATCTGATGCTTCCGCTGACGCTTGTTCGCAAGCTTATGTATTCGAGCCCTTGAGGCCCCTGGCTTGTAATATAAAGCTTGTATGACTTTATTTATGATTTAGAGTTGTGTTGTGATATCTTCCCGTGAGTCCTTAGGCTTGATCGTGTGCATTTGCGTGTATGATTAGTGCACGATCGGGCCGGGGGCGTCACAAGTTGGTATCAGAGCCGACTGACTGTAGGAACCCCCTTTCCAACTCCTTGGCCGAAGTTGAGTCTAGTAACCAAAAACTATTTTACTAACTTGGTTGTGTGGTTTACGGGCCCACGTCGCCAATTGGGTGGTATTAGGATCTTTTACTCCTCGATCTTTACTCTGGGACTCTGACCTCTCTTCCTTTCGGGTTAACTAAAGTTTACTAACGCCGACACTTAGGATCTCGTAATTCTCATCCACCCGGAGAGCTGGATATCTGTGCGATTTCCCTGACATTGATCTGATTAGTCTGATAATCATTTTCCTTTCCATTGTTTTGTTTAACCTTTCTCTCCGAGATCGGTTATACTTCTCCTTGTCTTTTGACAATCATGAGTTCCCTCTGTTTCAGATGGATCGTTTGTTTCCACCACACCCTGCGACGCAGCTACCAGCTGTTCGAGCACGGATACATCCAGAGTACATTCTTTATCCACTGGGGCAGATGTCAATCCGTTACAATACCCCAGTACTTTCTCCTCCAGATACCCGCAAAGACTTTGTGATTTATTGTGATGCATCCCGTGAAGGATTAGGCTGTGTCCTAATGCAAGAGCGTAAAGTGATTGCCTATGGCTCTCGCCAGTTGCGCCCACATGAAGAGAATTATCCGGTACATGATCTAGAACTAGCTGCTGTGATCTATGCATTGCAGTTGTGGCGACATTACCTTCTCGGTAATCGTTGCAAGATCTACACGGATCATAAAAGTCTGAAGTACTTGTTCACTCAACCTTCTCTAAACCTCCGTCAGCAAAGATGGATGGAGGCCATTGCGGACTATGATTTGGGTATATCCTATACCCCTGGCAAGGCTAACGTGATGGCTGATGCCTTAAGCCGCAAGTCCTATTGCGACAACCTCATGGTTAGGCGAGCTCAACCTCGTCTTTTCGAAGAACTGGGCAAGCTGAATCTGCGTATTGTCCCACAGGGTTCTCTTAATAACCTTGTGATACAACTAGATCTTGAGAAAGCTGTTAAGGATGCGCAAGCTAAAGATGCTGAAGTTGATCTGATGAAGAAAGACCTTCACCTTGTAAAGTACAGGGATTTCTCGCTGTCTGAAGATAGAACCTTGTATTTTAGAAACCGCATTGTCGTACCTCGCTTCGAACTTATGACTGACAAAGTCATGAAGGAGGCACATGATACCCCGCTGTCTATTCATCCGGGTAGCACCAAGATCTATCGTGATCTCCGTCAAAGGTACTGGTGGTCTAAAATGAAGCAGGACATTGCTCGTTATGTTGCTAAATGTGATGTGTGTCGACGCGTTAAAGCAGAACATCAGAAGCCAGCTGGAATTCTGCATCCACTTCCTATTCCTCTATGGAAATGGGATAAGGTTCAGATGGATTTCGTTACAGGACTTCCCAGGTCACAGAAGGGTCACGATGCTATTCTTGTCATCGTCGACCAGCTCTCTAAAGTTGCACACTTTCTGCCTGTCAAAGAGACTATCACTGCTAGTCAGTTAGCAGAGTTGTATATCTCCAGAATTGTTTCACTCCACGGTATTCCGAAGGAGATCAGTTCGGACCGTGGCGGTCTTTTCACCTCAAAATTCTGGGAAAGTTTCCAAACAGCTATGGGAACTCATATTACCTGGAGTTCAGCTTATCACCCTCAATCTCAAGGCCAAGTCGAATGAGTCAATCAAGTGCTTGAAGACATGCTTCGGGCTTGTGTTATTTCATTTGGCAAGAAGTGGGAAGAATCTCTTCCGTATGCCGAGTTCTCTTATAACAACAGCTATCAAGCTAGTTTGAAAATGGCTCCCTTCGAAGTACTCTATGGACGTAAGTGTCGAACCCCTCTGAATTGGTCAGAAACTGGGGAACGACCGCTCGTGGGTCCGGATATTATTCAACACGCCGAAGAACAAGTTCGTATTGTCCGGGAAAATCTCAAGGCGGCTCAGGACCGCCAGAAGAGCAACTATGATCGCAAACGATGGGGTTTGACTTATCAACCTGGTGATCAGGCTTATCTGCGAGTCACCCTGATGAAAGGCACTCACCGTTTTGGAATCAAGGGCAAGTTAGCTCCGCGCTACATTGGTCCTTTCCGCACTATTGCTAGACGTGGTCAAGTGGCGTATAAATTGGAATTGCCGCCACAATTCTCTCATATCCACGACATCTTCCATGTGTCGCAACTTCGTCAATGCTTCAAGGAATCTCCGCACCGAGCTGTGGATCACGAGGTGCTCGAATTGCAAGATGATCTTTCTTATAAGGAGCATCCGGTCCACATTCTCGATCAAGCTGAACGTCGGACCCGCCAGAAAGTTACCAAGTTCCTCAAAGTACAGTGGTCAAATCATACTGAAGATGAAGCCACTTGGGAACGCGAGGATAATCTTCGTGCGGAATACCCCGAACTTTTTCCTTCTACTTCTTAATTCTCGGGACGAGAATTCTTGTTAGTAGAGGAGATTTGTAACACCCCCGGTGGTTAACTACAGTAATTCCATTTTGATAATGCCAAGTCAGCATGATTAACAGTGCACGATCATCATTTGCATCATAATGCTTTTCAACTCCTAAGTCAAAACCCAAATTTAAGTGAAAGTGGAAAATAAAAGTTGCCTGAACCTGAAAACTAAAATGTGCATCATGTTGCAAATATTCTCATAGCATTTATAAAAATGATTGCAACATTTGTTGGAATTGTAAAAGGACTCGAACAACAAGGAACAGCAGCAACATAACACTGTTTAATCCTTTTTCAATTTAAATAAAATCCAGACAAAAAGATATGGACCCCAAACCAATTTCTAGAAGTGACAGATAATGCACTGTAAATAATGGAGCAAGTCTCATATTTTACAAAAGTCTTTTGGAATAAAAATAAAAGAGAAAACAGAAAAGGAAAATAAATAATATAAAAAAAAGTAAAAAGGAAAAGCCCCCCCCCGGACCAACTGGGCCGTGGCCCAGCTGGCCACCAGGCCACCACCCAGGCCGGCCCACCCCGGGCCTATAACCCCCTCCCCTCACCCCGAAACCCTAATCCCCCCCCGATCCAGTTCTGGATCGGGCCGCGCCGACGCCGCGCCCCATCGCCGCTCGCCGTCTCCGGTGCCACCTCGCCGGACCTCGCCTCTCCATCGTCGCCTCGTCCCCGTCGCGCCCCCTCTCTCCCTCGGCGCGCGACGCCGCCGCGCCCCGGTGCTCGCCCCCGTCGCCGTTGGACGCCGCCTCGCCGGAGCGCTCCCCCGCCGGCCTGCTTCCGCGCCGTCCCCGTCGTCCCCGTCACCCTCCTCGCGCACCGCTGCCTCTTCCCTCCATCGCCGGTGAGGCCCGTGGCCTCCACTCCCCTCCTCTCTGCCCGCGGTCACCGCGCCCGCGCTGTCCCCGCCGCGCTCCCGCACGCCCTGAAGCTCCCTCGCCGCGCCCTTCTGTCGCTCGCGCAGGCGCCCCGCGACGACCGCTCCGCCTCTCACCGCGCTCGCCCCGCTCTCCCTGCTGCGTCGCTCGCCAGCCACTGCCGCCCCGCTCTCCCTGCTGCGTCGCTCGCCAGCCACTGCCGCCCCGCACGCGCCCGCACCGGCTACGGCCACCACTGCTCCGCCACCCCCGCCGCCTGCTCCGCGCGCCGCCACCCCCCCTGCCGCTCCGGCCCCGCGCGCACTGCCGCGCGCTGCCGCGGCCTCGCCCGCCCGCGCCCACGCGTGCCATTTGGGCACCGGACATGTCCGGTCCCAAACGGGCATGCTCCGGACATGTCCGGCCCTGGTCCACTGACCAGTGGGGCCCACAGCCCTGCCTGTTAATTAAAATAAATAATAATAAACAATATAATTAAAAATAATAATTAATTAGTTAATTAACACTGTTTAGATTATTCTAATTTGATTAATTAGATTAATTAAATGTTAATTAACTTAAGTAACCCTGGTTAATTAGAGCTAATTAATTAGTTAACCTAATTAACCTTGCTGACATCAGCATGATGTCATGCTGACATCAGCGAGCACTATTCTGGATAATGTTTAATTTAAATAATAAAAATAAATTCAGAAAATTAATAAAAGCTTTAGAAAATCATATAAAATAATCCGTAACTCAGATCGAAAAACTTTGTACATGAAAGTTGCTCAGAACGACGAGACGAATCTGAATGCGCGGTCCGTTCGTCCGCCACACCTCTCTAGCTATCCGAACATGCAACCGTTCCCCTCCGGTCATCTGTCTGACAAATGCCCGGAACCGGGAAAACATTCCCGGATGGATCCCTCCTTCCTCGGTGACGTGCAACCATATGTTAGGACACACCCGGCACTGCACATTGTCATGTCGTACTTTGTGTTGCTCTTGTTTGCTTTATATTTATACTGTTTCCTCCCCCTCTTCTCACTCGATAGAGCCCGGTGCCGACGCAGCTCCGGTGATTGGTTCCAGTATTGACGACCTTGCCCTTGCCACCGAGCAACCAGGCAAGCCCCCCCTTTGATCATCCCGATATCGCCCATTCTATTTCTCATGCTTGCATTAGAATTGTTGCTGTTGCTACTGCTTTACCTATTCTGATGCATAGCCTGTTTATTGTAACCTGCTGTTGATAATTACCTGCATATCCTAAACTGTTTAGTCTAGGCTGGGTAGAGACCTATCAGTGACCCCACTTATCCCGACTGCCGCGCTGGATCGTCAGAAGACCCGATCAACGGGATTGAAGACCAGGACCCGACACCGCACATCACCCCCCTTAGTTGTAACGACACTGCAGCGTTACTATCGAGTGCCGAGGGTGAAACCTCATGTAGCACTTCTGATGTTAACTCTGTAGAGTAGCTATTCGGTCGTGGTCATCGAGGGTGATTCCTCCTTCACCACTTCCGGTAACGACGCTGTCGTACAACACCTCAAGTGTGAACCCATCGAGGGTGATTCCTCCGAGTTCACCTTGACGGATACATCGAGTGGGAAATCAAACGAGGGTGATACCTCAGATTCCCCTGATGTTATGGACACACGGATACTTGGACTGTACTGTTGATTACTTGGAAAGGCGGGTCGACCCTGAGGGGTACCCGCGTGTGATGTGAAGGCGGGTTGCCAGTGTGGTGCCCGAGTGGTGAATACGAGGCGCGGCCGGGCATTCTTAACCCTTGCAGCAAGTCCTCGATACGGGGCGACGAGGTCACATCTTTCGTGAGTCTCTGCTCGTTACCGCAAGCCCCTAGTCCTAATGATTTGGATATTCGATCCGAGCAGGCCTCTGGTCTGATAGCACTAACCATCACGTGGGCATAGTATGGGCGTTCTACATCGTATGCATCAGCCGAAAGCTCTGTCAGACGTCCAGTTCAGCATGGCGGCACGGACGGACCGGCGCCTTCCTGTAGTGTTGGTGCCTGGCTTCACCGTGTGCGCAACGACCCGGAGGGCGAGGGGCGATGGCCAAGACCCCCTTGCGCTTAGGATGTAGACCGGCGGGGACCTCTCTGCTGAGCCGTAGGTAGGGTTGCGATGTGTTGTTTGGCCGAGGCCGGGCATGACCCAGGAAAGTGTGTCCGGGCAGAGTTAAGCGAGCGTGATGGGTAAGTTGGTGCACCCCTGCAGGGAAGAACATTTCTATCGATAGCCGGTCCTACGGTAAAGGACACTCGGAGTTGTATCCCGATCGATACAACTAGAACTGGATACCTGTGATGAGACCTGTATGTATGGCTCTGGGATTGCTTCTCGCAGGGAGTCGAGAAGGGATCTCCGGACGAGGTTGATGACTGTATGGCTCTGGGATTGCTTTCTCGCAGGGAGTCGAGAAAGGATCTCTGGGTGAGGTTGAGACTTAATGATACTACTACATTATATTGTACTGTTCTACTCTCTTCTACTGCTGCAAGACCGCTGAAGATGCTAGTCTTCGATAGGACTAGGCCTTCTCTCTATTCTGGCATTTCTGCAGCAAGTCCACATATACAGCCTCCCCTTGAAAATGTTGCATATGTAGTGTAGATCCTTGCTTGCTGAGTACTTCTGAGTACTCACGGTTGCTTTGTTTTCCTTTTTCTCCCCATATCAGTTTGTCGTAACAAGATGACGGAGCCCCTGAGACAGCTGTCCTCGCCGACGATCGCTACTACTACCCAGAGGATGGATACTGCTACGAGTTGACTGTCGACCAGGAGTAGGATCGGAGGGTCCCAGGCAGGAGGCCTACGCCTTTCGATCGTAGTGTTTTATTTTGCCCCGCCTTTCTAAAGGCCTTTCTGTACTTTCTTTTATATCTGTACTCAGATATCTGATGCTTCCGCTGACGCTTGTTCGCAAGCTTATGTATTCGAGCCCTCGAGGCCCCTGGCTTGTAATATAACGCTTGTATGACTTTATTTATGATTTAGAGTTGTGTTGTGATATCTTCCCGTGAGTCCTTAGGCTTGATCGTGTGCATTTGCGTGTATGATTAGTGCACGATCGGGCCGGGGGCGTCACATTCGCAGGCGCTGATCGCGGGAGCTCCGCTCTGCTCGGCTGCAGAGGAGAGAGGGCGCGGGCGACCAGTCAAACCTGACTGGTGGGCCCGCAGGACCACCTGTTAGCGACCCTGGAGGGCACGCCTCGCTGTCAAGTGAAGGCGTATTCCCAGGAATACATCTTCCACCTTTAGGTAGCGTAAACCCGACCGAACCGTTTTCCTTTTTATGTTTTTATTAAAAATAGAAATTTGACTAAACTTTGACTCGCTCTAGTTTTTAAACCACAACTCCAAATGAATTGATTCTTTTTATGTCATTCTTTAAATTTCATCTAGTTTATTTTAGTGTTTATTTCAAAATTTTCCAAACAAATTTTTTGTACTATTTTGTTGTTATGTGATACTTCATTATTTCAAAAATAGGAAAATGGAGGGAAGATGCATTTTACAAAATTGGGGAGTATACCCTACCCTACTTCATAACCAAGGCAAGCATCTTGGACACTTGATATGATGAATGCTTGGTTGTTTGCTTGCTAGTATATTCGAATAAGGATTATGCTAATTCAAATGAAATTTGCATAGTACTATTTATTGCATGCATATCTACTCATAATATTTTGCCTTCACTTAAGCATGAGATATACTTGGGTGAGGTTATTACCCATGCCACACATGCACATGTTTTTCTGGCTAACCTACAGGAAATATTTGTCACAAGTAAAGGTGAGTGTGAGACTGAGATCTTGTTGTGACGAGAGTGAGCAATGATGGCATGTTGAGACATACTAGGTGGTGACCTTGTTGGGTACTTCTAAGGAAAGAAATTGTGCTAATCATTGTAGGAAAATATAAGCCTCCTGAGTCGACCGTAGATCGAGTCTTATTCCGGTAACCCCCATACTTGATTCGTGCTACCACATGTCCCTGCCACAGGTAGGGTATGGTTCAGTAAGTTGTTAACCCCTTTCCAGCACACACCATACATAGGGCTGCAATGAGGGTTCAATCTTGTGGTGTCCTCACCCAGTGACATAGTAGGGGTAGCGAGGCACGTATTGTATTGTTGCCATCAAGGATAAAAAGATGGGGTTTTCACCATATTTCTTGAGTTTATCCCTCTACATCATGTCATCTTACTTAAGGCGTTACTCCGTTCTTTATGAACTTAATACTCTAGATGCATGCTGGATAGCGGTCGATGTGTGGAGTAATAGTAGTAGATGCAGGCAGGAGTCGGTCTACTTGACACGGACGTGATGCCTATATGCATAATCATTGCCTTGGATATTGTCATAACTTTGCGCTTTTCTATCAATTGCTCGACAGTAATTTGTTCACCCACCGTATTATTTGCCTTCAAGAGAGAAGCCTCTAGTGAAACCTATGGCCCCCGGGTCTATTTCCCATCATATATTTTCAGATCTATAAACCAAAAAACCCGAAAATACCTTGTTGCAATTCATTTACTTTTATTTTGTTTTACGTTTTAGTATTCTTTTATATCTATCTCTATCAGATCTCACCATTGTAATTGATCGTGAAGGGATTGACAACCCCTTTATCGCGTTGGGTGCAAGTGTTTGATTGTTTGTGCAGGTGCATAGATTGGAGACTTGCTTGTACCTCCGACTGGATTGATACCTTGGTTCTCTAACTGAGGGAAATACTTATCTCTACTTTGCTGCATCACCCTTTCCTCTTCAAGGGAAAAACCAACGCAAGCTCAAGAAGTAGCACCAATCTAGTTGGCCAAACAAAACTGATAATTCGAAGAGAAATACAAAGATATCAAATCATGCATATAAGAATTCAAAGAAGATTCAAATAATATTCATAGATAATCTGATCATAAATCCACAATTCATCGGATCTCGACAAACACACCGCAAAAGAATATTACATCGGATAGAACTCCAAGAACATCGAGGAGAACATGGTATTGAGGATCATAGAGAGAGAAGAAGCCATCTAGCTACTAGCTATGGACCCGTAGGTCTGAGGTAAACTACTCACGCTTCATCGGAAGGGTAATAGGGTTGATGTAGATGCCCTCCGTGATCGAATCCCCCTCCGGCAGATCGCCGGAAAAGGCCCCAAGATGGGATCTCACAGGTACAGAAGGTTGCGGCGGCGAAAAAGTATTTTCGTGGATGCTTCTGATGGTTTGGGAATATTTGGGAATTTATAGGCCGAAGAATAGGGTTAGAGGAGCTCTGAGGGACCCACAAGGCTGGGGGCGCACCCCCCTGGGGTGCGCCCTGCACCCTTGCCGTCGCCTCGGGACTCCTTTGCCTTGGTCTCCAAGTCTTACGTGTGTCTTCTGGTCCAAGAAAAATCATCGTAAAGTTTTATTCCGTTTGTACTCCGTTTGATATTCCTTTTCTGCGAACTCAAAAACATGAAGAAAAAAATAGAAACTGGCACTGGGCTCTGGGTTAATAGTTTAGTCCCAAAAATAATATAAAATAGCATATTAATGCATATAAAACATCCAAAACAGATAATATAATAGCATGGAACAATAAAAAATTATAGATCCATTGGAGACGTATCAAACTACAACCCTATTTTCCCTACCTCAAAAAATTCTGAAACTTATCCATCTTATAGTCCTTCCAACTAAACACTTAAGTCCAGAAGCCCAGCTCCATTTGCATCTTTTAAGTTCACCAAATACCCCCTCACATATTTGGGTCAGAACTAAATTTTCCCAATACTTGCACTTGCAAGATTTTCATTTTGTCAAACCAACCTTGCCATCATCTCTATCATCCAAAGAGACCTCATCCTGCCAGGTTTCACTTCCAAAAGAATTTTCTAAATGACCCTTGCATTCTGTCGAACACCTTTAGCTCATGACAGAATTTGTCAACATTTCTGAACTCCACGTGGCAGTAGCTCTTCTTGCCAAAATAACTTGTCCACCACTCTGGTCATCCAAAGTAGCACCACCCTGCCGAATCTCGCATTGATTGAATCACTATAGCTCACCCTGGCATTCTGTCGAGCACCTCGCATGCATGTATAGTGTGCGCTCTGCGCGTCCAGAGCGTGCGTATTGCACGTCCGGGCCGCCGCCGCTCCTGTGCGTTGCCAACGCCGTAGCTCTGCTGCTCTCTAGCTCGCTCCACCTCCCTCGCAAGCTGCCCGTACCAGCAACACCTCACCAACACCCCCTCGTCTCCTAGCGCTGCCAACGGCCACCCACACCGACCACGGTCGCAGCCGTGCCGACCAAGCCACCGCCCAAACCCCCTGAGCCGTCCAGCGCAACCCCTCCATTACTTCAGGCCTCCAACGCCTTCACCCAACTCCACCGGCCACCACCAACCTTGCCACCATCCTCGTTGCCATTAATGGCCGCTGTCACAATCCGCTCGGGGACAGCACCGTCCAGGCCACCCGGCGCTTCCCTGAGCCAGCCAATTCACTGGAGCACAACTGCGGCCACACCGACCATTCCGCCGACCCAACTACCTCGCTACCAGCCATGATTTGCAATCAATGGTGATCGCCGCCGTGCTTATCCTCGTGAGCCCACGGAACCTCCTTGCCTCACCTATAAAAGCCAACCCCATGCCCTCGATCAGCACCACCACACATCCCTTCCCCTCTCTGAGCTTTCCTGAGCAGCAAAGCAACAGGACACAGTCATCCTCTCCGCCTCCGACCACCTCGGCCGCCGCCACCTTTCGGTTGATTTCGATGCCACTAGTACCTCCCCCTCTCTTATTTCTTCACCACCAACCTCCTTGAGCAACCTCCAGACCATTACACTCGTCAATTCCACCGGAGCAAGACCAGGGGCAAAATCCCTCTTCCTCATCCGCCGGAGCCCTTCGGGAGAGCTCGCCATCGGTGAGTTAAGGCTTCCTGGTGACCATCGCGTACCTCGTCAGCACCGCCTCGACATGCTGATCCTGCTCCTACGATCAGCTCCACGGGTGGAGCCACCGTTCGCCGGTGCTGATCGCCGGAGCTCCGCTCTGCTCGACTGCAGAGGAGAGAGGGTGCGGGCGACTAGTCAAACCTGACTGGTGGGCCTGCTGGACCACTTGTCAGCGACCCTGGAGGGCATGCCTCGCTGTCAAGTGAAGGTGTATTCCCAAGAATACGTCTTCCGCCTTTAGGTAGCGTAAACCCGGCCGAACCGTTTTCCTTTTTATGTTTTTATTAAAAACAGAAATTTGACTGGCTCTAATTTTTAAACCACAACTCCAAATGAATTGATTCTTTTTTGTCATTCTTGAAATTTCATCTAGTTTATGTTAGTATTTATTTCAAATTTTTCCAAACAACTTTTTTGTACTGTTTTTTTGTTATGTGATACTTCATTCTTTCAAAAATAGGAAAATGGAGGGAAGATGCATTTTACAAAATTGGGGAGTATACCCTACCCTACTTCATAACCAAGGCAAGCATCTTGGACACTTGATATGATGAATGCTTGGTTGTTTGCTTGCTAGTATATTCGAATAAGGATTATGCTAATTCAAATGAAATTTGCATAGTACTATTTATTGCATGCAAGTCTACTCATAATATTTTGCCTTCACTTAAGCATGAGATATACTTGGGTGAGGTTATTACCCATGCCACACATGCACATGTTTTTCTGGCTAACCTGCAGGAAAGATTTTTCACGAGTAAAGGTGACCGTGAGACTGAGATCTCGTTGTGACGAGAGTGAGCAGTGATGGCATGTTGAGACATGCTAGGTGGTGACCTTGTTGGGTACTACCAAGGAAAGAAATTATGCTAATCATTACAGGAAAATATAAGCCTCCCGAGTCGACCGTAGATCAAGTCTTGTTCCAGTAACCCCCATACTTGATTCGTGCTACCACATGTGCCTTCCACAGGTAGGGTATGGTTCAGTAAGTTATTAACCCCTTTCCCGCACACACCATCCAGAGGGCCACGATGAGGGTTTCCTGGTTCCAGGAATAATGCTAGTCATCGGGTCAGGGGGCATGGGTGTTTCCGGCTGAGGCTGAGAGGGGCGCAGTCCTTAGTTAGCGTGCGGTATAAATTGTGATCCCATGCAAGGTTGTGACCTCTCCGTCTTAGAGTTTTTCTTGAGCGATGCTTTGGGTGATTCCCGGCATCAGGAAAGTTAAGCTGGTGTGTGCTGGTCAGGTGTGTTTACAACCGAAAGACCGTAATCGGAATTAGTTAGCATCTCGGGGTTGACTAAAGAAATCCTTTACTTGTGGGTAAAGAGTACAACCTCTGCAGAGTATAAAACCCTATTCGAATAGCCATGTCCGCGGTTAAGGACTACAGTCTGGGTTGGTCAAGTGTCGGTCTTTAGAGGAAATAATTAAATTGAGCATGATTCACTGTTGCAGGATAATTATTGGCACTACTAATGATATCATGGATATCTTTGTTATCATGAATATTGTTGCTATAAATATTATTGCTATTTTGGACTAACCCGTTTCTCTTATTTGAATTTACCGAGTGTCACATGGGATGGCTAGACTACCCGTGCACTCAATGTTATTTTCTTTTCTGAGTATCACTTGGGATGGCTAGACTACCTGGATACTCAGTTTTATTTTCAAGACCTCTCGAGGCGTCGCTTTCAGACACCCGTTTGGCATTCTTCTTGGAATCCCTCGGGCGGTCCAACGCCCGATGTTCCATTTTATTTCTTGGGTTATTACTAATATAAATTATTTATTCATCCACATCATATTAATAATTACAATGGCATGCTTTAGTTTCAGTCAGCATATGCATATAACTATAATCCACCATGAACATATGCATTCGGTATATCTTTTGTTCATGATGTTTGCGAGTACATTCAAACATACTCACTGGCTTGCCCTGACTATTGTCTTGGCCAGATTTATGATTCGGAGAGGAGCACTATGAAGACCCCCGCAACCTAGGAATTGGAGATAGCAGCCACGTGAGATAGAAGTTAGCCAGGTCAGTTGTTCCTGTGGGAATGGAGTCCCATCAATGTTGGAGATCCACGAGTCACTTTCATCATCCACCACTAGAAATCATAGTTATACTCAATGGACCTTTATGGTCTTGTACTCCAATTATTGTAATCGCTTGGAATTCTGTATCAAGGAAGTGTCCACCAGCAACAGTAATCTTGGGGCTGGTGATGACACAAGGGTCATTTGCTGGGATTTTATGTCCTGGAAAACCGGCCTTGACAAGACATGAGAGAAGATTCTGTTGAAATCAACACCCTCACTGCCGAACTCAATGACCTTGATGGTCGAATGAAAATTGTGTCTTCCAAGTTTGTCATTAAACAACGTGAAGAATCTTACATGGATATCAATCGGGCTTTGACTATCCTCCGCAGCAGAAGATTGGGCTTTCACTCAGATCTTGATGACATTGTTCAAAAGATCTGCATTGAGCATCAAGCACAAGTCACTGGCTATAATGATCTTGTCAAGGGACACATTGATCAAACTGCTCAGCAGACAGAGAAGAGGCAAAAGAAAACTGCGAAGAAAAATACTCCTCTTGCTATGACAGAAATGTCACCTGATCACGCTGAAGCTCAACCTCAGAAAGAAAGATCTCCTGAGCCAGATATTCCTTCGCAACCTGATGTTCAAGTCACTGATGCACCTCCCTCGCCAAGGCCAACTGAACCAGTGCCTGTGGCCTCCCTTGTTAGAGCTGAAATTCCATCTCAGCAAGTTGTTTCTGAAGAAGGTGAAATCCCTCACTTCGAACCCCAAGCTTCTCTAGCTCATGCATCACCGAATGTTTTGGCTCCTCCAACTGATCAGCAACAATAGATTTCCGAAGAACAATCGCAACCACCTCCAGTGTCTGCCAAAAAGGAATCTACTCCATTGCCCACTATTTCTGTAGCTCCAACCGTTGTGCCATCTGCTCCATCTCAACTGCAATTGTCTATCAACACAACACAAAGAATTTCTGATGTTGGTCCGTCCGGACATAAATCTGCCTCTGCTCGTCATACTGATTCTGTAGTATATGGAGATGAAGTGATTTCAGTCGAAGATGAACTCAAATATCCATATCCTTGTGAAGAACTTCCCTTGTTCTCGACTGGTGCTAGTGCCAAAGGTCCGCTTTTCAATCGGAATACACATCCCCAATTATTTCAAGAAAGTCCGTATAAAGGGCCACACACTTCTGAATCTCCTTGTTTCTGGACTAAGGAACAAGCTATCTATTACTCTTGGATTCTCTATGACAGCCGAAAGATATTCCCTCATGAGTTCCCGGACATCCCAGCTATGAAGAATATTGGCTGCTTTAATCAGTTACTTCATGATATGGAAGATTTCTCGGTCACAAATGTCTTTGCATTCGCACATCGGTGGAACAGAGAAATCATACTTCAGTTCTATGCAACCTTGTACATCTCTGGTGATGAATCTGATAGCTCAAAGTGGATCATGGAGTGGATGACCGAAGGGAAACACATCAAATGCACTTCAACAGATTTTGTCTCACATTTCATTTCCCTCGGTTTGAGCATGGCAAAACTGAAATTAAAGTGCACAACATTGATGTCATTTCAGATGAAATCTTTTGATGCACCATGGATAAAGAAAAGATTCGTGACTACAATGGTCCTCCCAGGCCCGAGCATTTGACATTCGAGAATCAGACTTTATACCATTTTCTCACCTATACCATTTGCCCTCTGGCCGGGATGAATACAGATAATATAATCTCAGATATTCTTTGAAATGCTATATATGCAATCTCTGAGCATTATGCCTTTGATGTCGAGGACATGTTTTTGCGTATCTTTAAGGATTCCGCTCAACATCCAAAATGCCTCAAAGTGTATGCGCCATGGATCCAGAAAGTGGTTGATCAAGCAATGCAAACCGAATATTTGGCAAAAGTTAGCCATAAAAGCATCATTCCTCCAGTGCGTGATACACTACAAGTTATGGAAGATATTTTTTCTGGTAAAGCGCCCATGTCAAGCCCTCAAGATTATCACCAAGCATTCGATGGGCCACGTCTGCCTCAGCGCGATCGACAGATATCTCATCAACCTCCATCGCAACTCGAAGTGAGTTTGCGCACACAACAGCTGCTGTTGCAACACATGACTGAGGATCGCTGAGAGAAAGAACATCTTGCTATCTAGCTCAATACAATCAACAATCAAACCAAAATAGTGCACATGATTGCGGCCGAGAACAAGAAGCTTCTCTGGAAATTGCTTCGCAAGTTCTTCACCGAGAAACAACTCCTGACTGTCAATCTCAAAGAACTTTATGACTATATTGACAAAGGTGTTTCTATTGAAGATTTCCAAGATCGCATTACACCTCCTCTGCCTGCTCGTGAACCAACAATTGATCTTCTTCACCTTAAGCTTCACAAATTGCTTGAAGAATCTGAAGCTACCTCACCAACAGAGAAACTAGCCGAAGGAAATGTGCTTTCACGTATCACTCAAGTGGCTGATCCCAATGTGCCTTCATCATCTCAGACACAAGCTACTGTTCCTGAAGAAAAATCTGCTGCTGTTGACGATGAAGTTGAGCTAGTCACTTCCGAAGCTGAAGTCTCCTTCGACAGTTCTTTTGGAGATGCCACCGAGTGAATCAAGTTCACAGCTTCTGTACTCATGTTCTTCGTCACCTTTTTGACACTAGTTGACAAAAAGGGGGAGAATTACATCGAGTTCGATAGATTTGCTCTCTGTGTTTATTTGGTTTGGTTTCGTGAGAGATTTGAAACTTATGCCTTAAAGACTATCTGCTATCTGATGTAAAACTTCTCTGCAGTAATGTTAATAACCCCGCCAGCTGCACTATTTCTCTTGAAGCATTTGTTTTGTAGGTGGAATTATTATCAGAAGTTATGAATGATTGCACTACAATCTTGATGGATTATATATCATCAGTGCGAATCATTATCTTGAATGATTGAAATTTCCTCTATATACTTCAATCTCATATCTGTAACCCTGCATACATCTAGGGGGGTCTATTTCATCATCGAGTCAACTAACACAAATTCACTCTTGTTCGAATTACTTTTCACTTATCTATCTTCACTTTGATGATTATCTGTTTTGTCAACAACCGTCCAAAAAGGGGGAGATTGTTGGTGCAATGATAGGCCCCTTATGTTTTGGAGTTTGTTGACATAAACAGTATGGGACTTATGTGTTTGCTAGTGTACATAGAGTAACAGGTCCCTGAGATCACGAGGAGTTTGAGTTAAACGACGAAGATAATCTCCCTGCATTGCAGTGAAGGTTATCACCGAAGATTATGATAACAAGGGTGATCCCTCAAAATTGCTGACGTGAACCAATTGGCTCAATGCCTGTCCGAAGAAAATGACTGCGTCCGAGGAGATTGAAGACAAAGTGAAGACGTAGCATTAATTTCGTTGTTCTTCTTCTCTTTATTAAGTCATATGACCACTGTATTATTAAGAGGGGTGTAGCGTTCGAAACTTTGATTCTCTGATGCTAAACCCAAATCCTATGAAAGTTGCTACAGAAATCTCTTTGTGTTCCGAGCAAATACTTGCCAGCAAGAGACTGTGATCTTCTTCGCTGCGAGAGATTTGTCTCAGACAGAGGAGTTAGCATTACTTGTTCCTCAAGTAATGTTACCGTTGCTCCAAAATCCGACCGTTGTAAACGTGTCGGTTGGCCATTGGATGGACCACGTGTCCAAAATGGTCATTTCCCACTAGGGAAGGCTGCGGCTATAAATAGCCACCCCGCGCCGACTTTGTCCGATGGCTGCTCCGTTTGATTCTAAGAAGATTGTTGAGCAACCCCCCTCTCTGAGCGATTTGAGTTTAAAATCCACCAAGAGAAAACCCCTAGAGCCGAAGAATTAGATAGTGGTTCAGCATCACTCGAATCTAATTCCAGTACGCTCCGCCTATTACTCTTGAGAGCTGCAAACTCTCTAGACGGTTAGGTGTCAATTTCTTCAGAGACCAAGAGTGATTGTGCTTCTCAAAGAAGAAGTCTGTAAAGGTTCGGAGATCGCCTCAAGTATCTACCAAGAGTGATCGGCATTGGTTGACGAACCAATTGTCGAGGAGAATAGGGTGAAGATAGTTTATCTTCCATGTTAAGTCACAACCCCTCCAACCAGACGTAGTTGTGACGCCCCCGGCCCGATCGTGCACTATTCATACACGCAAATGCACACGATCAAGCCTAAGGACTCACGGGAAGATATCACAACACAACTCTAAAACATAAATAAGGTCATACAAGCTTTATATTACAAGCCAGGGGCCTCGAGGGCTCGAATACATAAGCTTGCGAACAAGCGTCAGCGGAAGCATCAGATATCTGAGTACAGATATGAAATAGAAACAGAAAGGCCTTTAGAAAGGCGGGGCAAAATAACACACTACGATCGAAAGGCGAAGGCCTCCTGCCTGGGACCCTCCGATCCTACTCCTGGTCGTCAGTCAACTCGTAGTAGTATCCATCCTCTGGGTAGTAGTAGTAGCGATCGTCGGGGCATCTGTCTCAGGGGGCTCCGTCATCTTGTTATGACAAACTGATATGGGGAGAAAAAGGAAAACAAAGCAACCGTGAGTACTCAGAAGTACTCAGCAAGCAAGGATCTACACTACATATGCAACATTTTCAAAGGGAGGCTGTATATGTGGACTGGGCTGCAGAAATGCCAGAATAGGGAGAAGGCCTAGTCCTATCGAAGACTAGCATCTTCAGCGGTCTTGCAGCAGTAGAAGAGAGTAGAACAGTACAATATAATGTAGCAGTATCATTAAGTCTCAACCTCACCCAGAGATCCTTTCTCGACTCCCTGCGAGAAAGCAATCCTAGAGCCATACATACAGGTCTCATCACAGGTATCCAGTTCTAGTTGTATCGATCGGGATACAACTCCGAGTGTCCTTTACCGTAGGACCGGCTATCGATAGAAGTGTTCTTCCCTGCAGGGGTGCACCAACTTACCCATCACGCTCGCTTAACTCTGGCCGGACACACTTTCCTGGGTCATGCCCGGCCTCGGCCAAACAACACATCGCAACCCTACCTAGAGCTCAGCAGAGAGGTCCCCGTCGGTCTACATCCTAAGCGCTCAGAGGTCTTGGGCCATCGCCCTGTGCACTCCGAGTCGTTGCGTGCAGGGGGAAGCCAGGCACCAGGGGGGCACCGGTCCGTCCCGGCCGCAAGGCTGAACTAGACGTCTGACAGAGCTTTCGGCTGATGCTACGATGCAGAACGCCCATACTATGCCAACGTGATGGTTAGTGCTATCAGACCAGAGGCCTGCTCGGATCAAATATCCAAATCGTTAGGACTAGGGGCTTGCGGTAACGAGCAGAGACTCACGAAAGATGTGACCCCGTCGCCCCGTCTCGAGGACTTGCTGCAAGGGTTAAGAATGCCCGGCCGCGCCTCGTATTCACCACTCGGGCACCACACTGGCAACCCGCCTTCACATCACACGCGGGTACCCCTCAGGGTCGACCCGCCTTTCCAAGTAATCAACAGTACAGTCCAAGTATCCATGTGTCCATAACATCAGGGGAATCTGAGGTATCACCCTCGTTGAATTCCCACTCGATGTATCCGTCAAGGTGAACTCGGAGGAATCACCCTCACTGGGTCCACACTTGAGGTGTTGTACGACAGCGTCGTTATCGGAAGCGGTGAAGGAGGAATCACCCTCGATGACCACGACCGAATAGCTACTCTACAGAGTTAACATCAGAAGTGCTACATGAGGTTTCACCCTCGGCACTCGATAGTAACGCTGCAGTGTCGTTACAACTAAGGGGGGTGATGTGCGGTGTCGGGTCCTGGTCTTCAATCTCGTTGATCGGGTCTTCTGACGATCCAGCGCGGCAGTCGGGATAAGTGGGGTCACTGATAGGTCTCTACCCAGCCTAGACTAAACAGTTTAGGATATGCAGGTAATTATCAACAGCAGGTTACAATAAACAGGCTATGCATCAGAATAGGTAAAGCAGTAGCAACAGCAACAATTCTAATGCAAGCATGAGAAATAGAATGGGCGATATCGGGATGATCAAAGGGGGGGCTTGCCTGGTTGCTCGGCGGCAAGGGCAAGGTCGTCAATACTGGAACCAATCACCGGAGCTGCGTCGGCACCGGGCTCTATCGAGAGAGAAGAGGGGGAGGAAACAGTATAAATATAAAGCAAACAAGAGCAACACAAAGTACGACATGACAATGTGCAGTGCCGGGTGTGTCCTAACATATGGTTGCACGTCACCGAGGAAGGAGGGATCCATCCGGGAATGTTTTCCCGGTTCCGGGCATTTGTCAGACAGATGACCGGAGGGGAACGGTTGCATGTTCGGATAGCTAGAGAGGTGTGGCGGACGAACGGACCGCGCATTCAGATTCGTCTCGTCGTTCTGAGCAACTTTCATGTACAAAGTTTTTCGATCTGAGTTACGGATTATTTTATATGATTTTCTAAAGCTTTTATTAATTTT
Organism: Thinopyrum elongatum; assembly: GCA_011799875.1. Lineage (NCBI taxonomy): Eukaryota > Viridiplantae > Streptophyta > Magnoliopsida > Poales > Poaceae > Thinopyrum > Thinopyrum elongatum. Next base: position 339,369,247 of record CM022302.1, read on the forward strand.
CTGAATTTATTTTTATTATTTAAATTAAACATTATCCAGAATAGTGCTCGCTGATGTCAGCATGACATCATGCTGATGTCAGCAAGGTCAATTAGGTTAACTAATTAATTAGCTCTAATTAACCAGGGTTACTTAAGTTAATTAACATTTAATTAATCTAATTAATCAAATTAGACTAATCTAAACAGTGTTAATTAACTAATTAATTATTTATTTTAATTATATTGTTTATTATTATTTATTTTAATTAACAGGCAGGGCTGTGGGCCCCACTGGTCAGTGGACCAGGGCCGGACATGTCCGGAGCATGCCCGTTTGGGACCGGACATGTCCGGTGCCCAAATGGCATGCGCGGGCGCGGGCGGGCGAGGCCGCGGCAGCGCGCGGCAATGCGCGCGGGGCCGGAGCGGCAGGGGGGGTGGCGGCGCGCGGCGCAGGCGGCGGGGGTGGCGGAGCAGCGGCGGCCGTAGCCGGTGCGGGCGCGTGCGGGGCGGCAGTGGCTGGCGAGCGACGCAGCAGGGAGAGCGGGGCGTGCGCGGTGAGAGGCGGAGCGGTCGTCGCGGGGCGCCTGCGCGAGCGACAGAAGGGCGCGGCGAGGGAGCTTCAGGGCGTGCGGGAGCGCGGCGGGGACAGCGCGGGCGCGATGACCGCGGGCAGAGAGGAGGGGAGTGGAGGCCACGGGCCTCACCGGTGATGGAGGGAAGAGGCAGCGGTGCGCGAGGAGGGTGACGGGGACGATGGGGATGGCGCGGAAGCAGGCCGGCGGGGGAGCGCTCCGGCGAGGCGGCGTCCAACGGCGACGGGGGCGAGCACTGGGGCGCGGCGGCGTCGCGCGCCGAGGGAGAGAGGGGGCGCGACGGGGATGAGGCGACGAAGGAGAGGCGAGGTCCGGCGAGGTGGCACCGGAGACGGCGAGCGGCGATGGGGCGCGGCGTCGGCGCGGCCCGATCCAGAACTGGATCGGGGGAGGAGAGGAGCGAGTGGGGGGATTAGGGTTTCGGGGTGAGGGGAGGGGGTTATAGGCCCGGGGTGGGCCGGCCTGGGTGGTGGCCTGGTGGCCAGCTGGGCCACGGCCCAGTTGGTCCGGGGGGGGGGCTTTTCCTTTTTACTTTTTTTTTATATTATTTATTTTCCTTTTCTGTTTTCTCTTTTATTTTTATTCCAAAAGACTTTTGTAAAATATGAGACTTGCTCCATTATTTACAGTGCATTATCTGTCACTGCTAGAAATTGGTTTGGGGTCCATATCTTTTTGTTTGGATTTTATTTAAATTGAAAAAGGGTTAAACAGTGTTATGCTGCTGCTGTTCCTTGTTGTTCGAGTCCTTTTACAATTCCAACAAATGTTGCAATCATTTTTATAAATGCTATGAGAATATTTGCAACATGATGCACATTTTAGTTTTCAGGTTCAGGCAACTTTTATTTTCCACTTTCACTTAAATTTGGGTTTTGACTTAGGAGTTGAAAAGCAATATGATGTTAAAGATGATTATGCATTGTTAATCATGCTGACTTGGCATTATCAAAAGGGTGATTACTGTAGTTAACCACTGGCGGTGTTACAGTAGTCCTTGTGTAGAAGGATGAACTGGTCGAACAAATACCCTGCCGCCATCGAGCATCACTGGTTACCTCTGCTACCCATATTTACATTCGATCTGTTTTCTTTCGTTTCATTTGTCTTGAAGCATGTTTTACTTTCCATTCGGTACTTAGTTATAGCTCGCTGTAGTTTGTTTTTCGTTCGCTCCGTTGATGGGTTCCGAGAGTTTTGATATTTCTGAAGAAATTTTGAAACTCCCATTCACCCCCCTTTGGTAGACATACTTCGTTCCTACAAGATATATCTGCCTGGATCTTTCCCTACCACATGATGCTTGCCAAGTGGAAAATAATTGAGGTTGGAATAAGGATCATTGTTGACTCTTGCATAAAAAGTAAATATTGGAAAGTAAAAGGTAGGCCCTTCGCAGAGGGACGCAGAGGTTTTCATGCGCTTTTTCATTTGGATGTGCAAGCTATTAATGCAAAGGAACGTCACTTTATATTGCCCCTTGTGATAGCAACCTTTATTATGCAGTCCGTCGCTTTTATTTCTTTACCATCACAAGTTCGTACAAAGCTTATTTTCCCTTACAATAAAAGATCAAAACATATTTAGGAGCAATTTTATTGCTTTTTTGCACCGATGACAACTTACTTGAAGGATCTTATTCAATCCATAGGTAGATATGGTGGACTCTCATGGCAAGAAACTGGGTTTAAGGGTTTTTGGATGCACAAGTAGAATTTCTACTTAGTACGAAATTTGGCTACCAAAAGATTATGAGCAAGCACTACATGTTAGAGGATCCATGACAATATAACTTCTATACGAATATAAGCGAACAGAACTCATTACGTTGTCTCACTTGCCTAACATCAACTATTTGATCAAGTTTGGAAATAATTAACGGGGGCTCACAATCATAAAAGATGTCCAACATGGTGTATTTATATGTGAAATCTCTCTTCCTTTATTTTTCTTTCATGAATTGCATCAGTGACCAATGCTATGTTTGCTAACTCCTAATAAATTCTATCCATTATACTTCTTATATGTGAAGTCATTACTCCCCATGGGATTAGCATACGATATTTTATTCTTATTCTTTTTATAGCTAAGATTGGAACAAGAAAGTAAAGTATCAAAACTCAAACTACTCTTCATTATATAACTCTCTCACACATGATTACATACATAGATCACTAAACAAGCACTCGAAACTAGTTCATGCTAATACTTTATTCTTCTAGATCACAAAATAAATAAGGATCGAACTAAGATAGATAATGATGATAAAAGTGATGGTGATACATTCGGGGCACCTCCCCCAAGCTTAGAACAAGCCAAGGGTGGTGCTCATACCTATGTACTCAAGTTTCTTTCTTCCGTGATGGTGGTGATGAAGTGGTAGGCATGTTCTCCATCCTCCAAGTGTCTAACTTATGCCTCTTCTTGATGATCTCATAGAGTATGTGATTTTGTTCCTCTAGGGCAATAACTTCTTAGGTAAGTGCTGTGTTTTGAGTGCAAATTGCATCAACGGCCTTCAGTGCATTAATGTCTGACAGAGAAAGATTAGGAAAAAGAAAGTAAAAGGAATCTACCTCTTCCGTAGTCTCGAAGGGAGGTGCTGATTTGTCCCCTCCTTCTCCATCAACCATGCTACTGGTCGCCTCCTTTGTTTCCTCTTGCTCGGTAGGATCCTCCTCACTGGACGACCACTCATAGTAGACCTTGCTGAAGGGTCGTTTACCCAGAGAGGGCCGAACGATGCGATGCTTGGTGCGGAGCCTTCGGGGACCCAGGAGGAACATGACGATCTGGATCTGTCAGAAAAATAGCTCGAAACAAGAACAAAGGAGAAACTTGCATATATATATATATAGGGTGAAACTATTCTGCAACCCCCCTCTAGAGTTCCTAAATAAGGTTATTCAGCAACCACCCCCACTCCTACCTGTTTCTTTTCCCGAAGGGAGCGAGCGAGCGAGCTCCGGTCTGCCGCCGGCTGCAGCGCCACCACCTCTTACCTGTTCCTTCCTCAGGCGCGCAGCAAGCGGTAGCGAGCGGAGCAAGTGAAAAAAGGCACCACCAGCGACCACCTCTTCACTTTCCTCTATCGACCCGATCAGGATCGGGATCGTGCCCCGCCGCCTGAGCCCGTTCCCCTCCTACTCCAGCTGCCTGCCTCGCCCGCCTCGAGCTTATCGCCTCCCTGCACCTCCCCGTGCCCCACCTCTCTCCCTCCCAGCGCCGGTTCATGCCCCACCTCTCTTCCTCCCTGTGCCACGCCTCATCCCGACCGGCCACCTTCCCCGGTTCATAGCCCCCGGTACGCTCGTCCCCTCGCCGCCGGGCCACGCAAGCCGGGCTCGCCCTCGCTGTCTACATCGGCTCCGCCCTGACTTCGTGGAGCCACATGGGAGCACAGGCGCCATGATGACTGTATGGCAGCTACCCCTGCTGCTCCGGCGATGACCACCACGAGCCTGACCATGCTCCCCAGTAGTGGACCTGCCTGCCACAGCCGTGCACATCTCTCGCTCCACCTACAGCCACCGGTCGGCGCCCCTCTTCACCAGCATCCTCTCTCCGGCCAGGCTCCCATCCACGAGATCCGACCGATGGACTCGTCGTCGCCACGCGGTGGCCTCCGCCATGCTCCTCCCACGGTGGCCTCATTCTCCCCATCACCACCCAGCCAACCCCCTCCACCCTTGCCTCCAGTGCCACCACTCCCCCGACCTCATGCTCGGTTGGCCATGGCCAGGGCGACCGAGGACGCCGACCCTCTTCCCTTGCTCCCCAAATTGCCGGCTGCTGCTTCCCTCTACCTCCTGGTCCGGCACACGACTCCGACGTGGCTCCTCCCCTGCCTCTAGATCCATGGCTTCCATATCTCTGTTTCGACGGCCTTATGCAGTTAGCTTAACTGAAAAATAGAAGTTAACCCAGCCGGCCTATGTAGGTATCTTTACCTGAAAAAATGGTGAATTTAATTTCCCTAAACCAGCCGGCCTCACTTCAGGCGTCGAGCAGCATCAACTTCCCCCCAACGCAGTTAGCATTTTTTAACTATACATGGTTGTTCTCTCTGAAAAATACTAGTAGGCATTGGCAGCGGTTGTGTATAGTTCAACAGTTACATAGTTTATAGTTTCTGAAGTTCTCAAATCTGGTTCTTTATGTTTGTGTTTTGACTGTTACGTTTAGTTTCAGCAGTTAGCCATTGCGATTAAGGAATATACTTTGAGAAGAACAAACACCAGTTATAAAAAAATGTTTCATTGCGCCGTCAATGACGGGTGAGATGGCAGCACCCATGGAGTTCATTTGGTTCAGTTTCTATAGTGCAGTTAAGAGTATTAGTGCTTACAGTTATTGAGTAAAAAAAGGAAAAGACAAGCAATGTGAAAGAATAAGATTACGTGTAGTAGAGAGAAGTTCCTTCATTTTTTTCTAAGTGCACTGCAATACTTGTTCCTTTGTGCACCATAAGTAAAACTAGATAATTTTATGAAAATGTATCATGTCACTGTCCGTGACTCCCTCTTTTTTAAGTCCACATTTTGTTGGTGGCTCGGTTAACTCCTGGGGTTTCAGTAGTTATGTATAAAAAACATAGAAAAGCCTGGGGAAATTAACTTTGGAATTTCTGCAGTTAACTAAAAAACCCATAAAGAGTATAGTTCATTATTGAATAAAATAAAATGGCAGTTTACTTAGAAATTTGCAGCAGTTGCTCTATGGTTTTTTCAGCACAAAAAGTCTGATTATATAAGCAAAAACAACGGTTAGCTTTTAGATGTTGTGGTGGTTCACTTGGGGGTATGTGTAGCAGTTAGCAAAAACAGCAGTTAGTTTTTTAAAAAACTTTTTTTACTCGGAGAAACCATTAGTTAGCTGGAGTCCAGCAGTTAGCTTGTGCCTTCAGGTTCAGTTTGGCTCTCCTAAAAAAACTCATGTCTAGAAACATCTTACAGAACTTTGGTTTGAAAGTGCACATGTATCAAAAGAGCACTGTATGTATAAAAAAGGTAGAGTTACTTGCGCCAGCCAAGTAGTTCGATGGCCGGAAACACTTGCAATCCACTTGCTAAAAAAAATTGGTACTTGGCTTGCAACGTACGTAGTAGCTTCGGTTCAGTTAACTACTAGTACTTCGTGAAGATATGCTATAAAAAAGGAGCGGTTAACTTCCGTTCAGTTAACATTGGTTTACTTTCAGTCCATTAACTTCACGTAGCAGCAGTACATATGAAAAGATGCACGAAATTAACTGAGCAAATATGCCAGTTAACTTTGGGACTTGCAGAAGTTTCCTAAAGAAATTAAAACAGTTCAAAGAAGAAGTTTCACTACTTAAAAAACTAGTTCTATTCGACCGGGTGGAAAATTCATCTTTAAAAAAGGAAAAAGTTAACTCCAACATGGCAAAGGATGCTCATGCCTCATGGTCGTCACTGACGGAGACCTCGTGCTCCCAATCGCCAGCCACCTCCACCCTTGCCTCCGGTGCTATCCTCCACCGACCTGCTGCTCCACTAGTACCGCCCCTCCAGGGCCACCCCTCTCCAACCTAACTCCATTGCAAAAAGCTACAGGGGACTGCACCCGTGGTTCCGGATGTTCGTCAAAGAAGAGTTTGGTACCGGATGCGGCTACAGTTAGCTCGTGCCAGGAAAAAGAAGCAGCTCCCGTTTTTGGATGGCCGTGGCGTTTACTGTTATGTGTAGTTATCCGTACTAAGACAAAGGAGTTAACTTTTTTAGATGAAGCAGTTCTTTCCACGAGTTAGTCACAATTAGCTATGAAAAAATTTCCCCAAGAAGTTAACAAATATGGGGAAAAAACGTCCATAGTGGCAGTTAACATCGGCCGACATGGTAGTTAACCTCGACATTCATGGCAGTTAGCGTGACCCCAGAAAAAAAGAACAAAAGAAAATAAATTCGTATGTGCAGTCCTGATAGTCAACACCAAGTTAACTGCCGCAATCCTAGCAGTTAGCTATTTCAGTCCCGACAGTTAACTTGACCCGGAAAAAAAATGAACAAAAGAAAAAAATAGTTTCTTCAGTCCGGCAGTTAGCTATTACGGTCGAGCAGTTAGGGTGTTCGTCAGTTAGCTCGACCCGGGACAAAATGTAAAAGAAAAAAATTAGTACCTTCAGTCCGGCAGTTAACTTGTTGTTAACTGCCACAATCCCTGACAGTTAGCTATTTCAATACCGGCAGTTAGCTTGATCCGGGAAAAACCAGGAAAAAACAAAAAAAATAAGTTTCTTTAGTACCGGCAGTTAGCTTGATCATCATATGTCAGTTAGCTATTCCGGTCGGGCAGTTAGCGTGTACTGTAGCAGTTTGGGCAAAAAATGACGAAAATGACGTTAGTTTTTTGAAAACTGCTCTTAAACCGTAGCGAATCTGAAAACGAGTTCTATATACCAAAGTTCGGGCTAATCCATAGCTTTCCAATGGTATATCATACGCAACATTCCGACAAATGGTTTGAAAATTTCTTTCACAAAAACATTGAAAACTTGTTTGATGGATTTCTAGTTTTTTGAATTTTGTTTATAAACCGAATCGATTTTGGGAAAATGATCAACATGAGTTTTTTGCTCCTTTTCAATAGCTATCCAATGGTATATCATTTGCATCATTCCGATGAACGGTTCAATAATTACGACCAAAAAACAATGCGAAAAAATAGTGTCAGAAAAAGTCCGCCCGGCAGTTAACTAGTATAGGTCGCACAGTTAGCTGTCTGTTCTCGCGCAGTTAGGAAGGGTTCCTGAATAGCTTATTCAGGAATGGGTTGCAGAATAGCTGGGATGTATATATATATATATAGGACAAATGTTTCCTACCATCAGTGGTAGTTACCACCACTTGTGTTTTGTATGTTGTATGTAGTATATATCAAAACCGAGAGTATGTACATGTAGTATGTAGTATATAACGATGTTTAGGTTGTATATATACTACTTTTTCGGTAGTATGTACCATATTTTAAGCATACTCTTTTTTTACGTACAAATATTTATGTATTTCACAAATATAACAAAAACTACGGGCTCATATGATTTTTTTCATATAACTTGCTTTGAAATATCTTAGATATAGTATATGAACATATTTATAATGATAAAGTAGTATATATATATACTACTACTACATGATAGTATATGAGACATGTGGGGTAACTACCCTCGGGTGGTAGGATGTATTTTCCCTATATATAATAAAATTTTCCCTTGCAGGACAAGTCTTCGGGAAGAATACGAAGGCGGGAAAGTCCATGAGGGCCCCACAAGCTTGGGTGGCGCGCCCCGGGGGGCGCTACCTGAGCTTGTGGCCCCCTCATGCACTTTTCTCTCTATTTCTTGTTTTCCTAATTTTTTATATATTCTGAAACGAACAAAAAGTGTATTTATGAAATTTTTGGAGTCGGTTTACTTACCGTATCACATACCTACTCCTTTTCAGGATCCTGGAGCATTCCAGAAGGTCTCCTTTAGATGTTCCTCCGGTCTAATTGTTTAAACAATATTGGTTCCAATGTTAACGGGTATGCAATATAATGTTTAGTTCTTTGCCCATTAACCACCTTCGGATTTGTGCCTTCGGCATTGTTGATCTTGATGGCTCCGGAGCAATAAACTTCTTTGAACATGTATGGTCCTTTCCATTTGGAGAGAAGTTTTCCTACAAATAATTTAAAATGAGAATTGCACAATAGAACTTTGTCACTGATTTTAAATTCTTGTTTTTGAATTCTTTTATCATGTCGTCTTTTATCCTTTTCTTTAAAAAACTTGGCATCCTCATAAGCTTGTGTTCTCCACTCATCCAGAGAACTAATATCGAATAACCTCTTTTCATCGACAAGGTTGAAATTATAGTTGAGTTCTTTAATTGCCCAATAAGCTTTATGTTCTAATTCAAGAGGTAAATGACATGCTTTTCCATAGACCATTTTATAAGGGGACATACCCATTGGGTTTTTATAAGCAGTTCTACATGCCCACAATGCATCATCAAGTTTCTTAGACCAATTCTTCCTAGACCAGTTAACGTTCTTTTGCAAGATTAATTATATTTCTCTATTTCTCAATTCAACTTGACCACTAATGTCATTGTATTAAGCAAAGGTGTGTAATACCCAACTTATGCACAGACAAGTAGTAGCTCCCCTGCCAAGTTAAAGCCTTAGTGAAGGCCTCCAAGTAAAAGGAGCAGCTCTTCGTGAGATCAAGGAACGCATCAAGAAGACCAAGACAACTTACAGAAATGAAGTGCTAGAAGCAGGCTCTTGACAGCAAGATAGGACCGGCAAGCCCCACGGGAAACGGATACCTGTCAACTGCTAGCGCTCCACCTCACCAGCCAGCTGTTAGCTGTTCGGTGAGGTGTCGAACACGCAGACGGTGCGGTGTGATTGCTTGTATCTGCGTTGGTATTTCCCCGAAGAGGGGAGGATGATGCAGCACATCAACGGTAAGTATTTCCCTCAGTTATGAAACCAAGGTTATCAATCTAGTAGGAAGATCCATCCACACTACGTAAATAGCACCTGCACACAAATAACAAATACTTGCAACCCAACGCGTTAGAGGGTTGTGAATCCCTCCTCGGTATTGAGATATATTAAATTGTATGAGATTGGATAAATAGATCTAACAAAAGCACAAAAAAATAAAAAAAATTGCAGCAAGGTATTTTTGGTTTTATATGATAGGAAAAATAGACCTGGGGGCCATAGATTTCACTAGAGGCTTCTCTCGAGAAAATATCATACGGTGGGTAAACAAATTACTGTTGGGCAATTGATAGAAAAGCGAATAGTTATGATGATATCCAAGGCAATGATCATGTATATAGGCATCACGTCCAAGATTAGTAGACCGACTCCTGCCTACATCTACTACTATTACTCCACACATCGACCGCTATCCAGCATGCATCTAGTGTATTTAGTTCATGAAGGAATGGAGTAATGCAATAAGAACGATGACATGATGTAGACAAGATCTATTCATGTAGGAATAGACCCCATCTTTTTATCCTTAATGGCAATCATACATGCGTGTCATGTCTCCTTCTGTCACTGAGATTGAGCACCGCAAGATTGAACCCATCACAAAGCACCTCTTCCCATGGCAAGAAAAATCAATCTAGTTGGCCAAACCAAACCAAAGTTTCAGAGAAGAAATACGAGGCTATAAATATCATGCATAAAAGAGTTTAGAGAAGACTGAAATAATATTCATAGATAGAACTGATCATAAACTCACAATTCATCGGATCCCAACAAACACACCGCGAAAAGTCATTACATCAATAGATCTCCAAGAACATCGAGGAGAACATTGTATTGAAGATCAAAAAGAGAGAAGAATCCATCTAGCTACTACCTACGGACCCGTAGGTTTGTAGTAAACTTCTCACGCATCATCGGAGGGGCAAGGGTGTTGATGAAGAACCCCTCCGTGATCGTTGACCCCTTCGGCAGAGTGTCGGTGAAGGCCTCTAGATTGGATCTCGTGGTTCTGGAACTTGCGGTGGCGGAAACTATTTTCTCTCGACTCCCCTAGGGTTTTTGAGATTTTAGAGTATTTCTAGAGCTGATAGTCGGTGGAGAAGCCTCCCGTGGGCCCCACTACCCACCAGGGCACGCTAGGGGCCTCTAGCGCGCCCTGGTGCCTAGTGAGCCCCATGTGTCTCATCTAGTGCACTTCTTGGGCTCCCCTGGTGTCTTCTGGGCAGAAAAAATTCTCCAAAAAGTTTCGTGGCATTTGGACTCTGTTTGGTATTGATTTTCTGCGAAGTAAAAAAAAGCAAAAAACAGCAACTTGCACTGGGCACTATGTCAATAGGTTAGTCCCAAAAAATGATATAAAGTTGCTAGTAAATGAATATAAAACATCCAAGATTGATAATATAACAGCATGGAACAATAAAAAAATTATAGATACATTGGAGACGTATCAGCATCCCCAAGCTTAATTCCTGCTCTTCCTCGAGTAGGTAAATGATAAAAACAGAATTTTGATGTGGAATGTTGCCTAACATGTTCATCACATATTCTTTTCTTTTGTAGCATGGACATTTGGACTTTTAGATGATTCAAAGAAATAGTCTATAATTGACATGAGGACATCAATACTCAAGCATATCAACAAGCAACCATTACTAAACAGTATAATGCAGCTAGCTACAGACTTCCTTAGTGATTTCATGTTTTTTGCCATTGGATCACGGTACTGGACGTTCCAGATCACACTAGCCGGGCCGCTGCTCGGCGGGGTGACCTAGGGGTCCTCTCGTTAATTGGGCGATTGACCATGATATCCGTAGAAGGGCCCAAAAGAAGAACCGTCCAGGCGTGGATTCCCTACCTCTCTCCATTGTTCACGAAACTGTGTTCCTCTCCGCCGCCGTCACTGTTGTTGTACGCCGGAGAAGGAAGCCAGGATGGTGGGGGCACAAGGAGAGGCGCCAGTTCGTTCGCTCTCTTCGCGGCCTGAGGCTTCAACGAAACTCCCACGCATGGAGCTCCTCCTTGACCCCTCCCTCCTGGTACAGTGGTACCGTCTCCCCCGCCACGAACTACTATATTCCCCATCCTTCGTTCGACTCTCCCTCCTCTTGGGAGATTCTTTCCCATGCCATGTGGATAGCATATGCATCCTCGTTGAATTGATTGATACACAAACACACCATCTTCTAACTAACTGGCTGGTCCATTAGTTTGATTAGGAGTTGCTATTGATGGTCTATATGTTTGATTAGGAGTTGATAATAGTTTGGATTTGAGGTTACTCCACCTCTTCTAAAAACCTAATTTTTTCTAATGTTTCTGCATCATCAAGTGGGTAAGTTGGTGTGGATTTGAGCTGGTTTGCGAGTTAATCTGCATATCACAAAAAATCAATGGTGCAGGAAAGATTGCACAATGCACCATGTGGCATCACACCACACTATAAACTGACAAGATTTTCCTTTTAGGAAGCACTGTAGAATTATGGACACCGGCAGCAGCATTCTACATAGATATTACTCCCTTTGTAAACTAATATAAGAGCGTTTAGATCACTAAAATAGTGATCTAAACGCTCTTATATTAGTTACAGAGGGAGTAGATAGTGTTAATGATGTCCATGTGTTCCCTAAAAAAAAGATGTCCATGTGCTCTATAGTTGACCATGTATTTAGTTGTTGATTTATGTAGCATATAGATTGTGATGGCAAGTTTCCAGTGCGGTTTCTAAAGTCCATGTCGCAGATAAAAATGATAACATAAAATCTGCAAAGGCTGAAACAAGGTCGCTAGGTATACTTTCCTATCACATCTCTTTCTTCTCACAAAAATCATGTGCTTTCTTCTACACCAAGTTACACTTGCCATCTTTGGAAAATCATTATACACTTCAGCCGTAAATCATCTGATGTTGAAAGCTATAATAGCTTATTGACTGGATCTGCCATTTTTGGACTTGACTTCTTCCAAATGTGATTATGTTTTCGCACTTTGTAAATCATTTATGTGTCTTCGTGAGTTCCTTTGTTTGTAGGTAAATACAATAGCTATAGCTGGTCAGCTCCTGCACACAAGTTCTGGCACTCCTCACCCTCCTTCCTGCCTGGTTGCTTGAGGATGAAAGGATTATTATAGTCGCAACTTAATAGACAATAGCAGCGAGACTACCTTCCGATCTTAAAGTTCTGGAACTTTGTTTTGAATCTGAACATGTGGAATGGGCCAAAAAAATGGTATAACTAGTTTATCTGTTCAAGAATGTACTTTATCAAGTTCTATGGCAACTTCACTAAGGGGAAAAAAGCTTATGAACTTTTTTTTATTGAGCTGGTGTAGTTAGATGTTTTATGGGATAATAGCACCGTGTTAATAATCAGTATAATATATACTATTGTTTTCATTGTTATTACATTGTTGTCTATATCTATGAAAACTATCAAAGTAAATACTTTTTATTTTGAAGTGGATCTGATCACCAGAATCGGGCCCCAAACTTTCCCCTTGAGTGCCAATTTTGTGTCAATCATTCAGAAATTTGTTGATAGAGGTATGTTCTACACATGTGTATCTTTGGTTTCAAAAAATGATTAGAATTCCTGACTTTATTGTTGAAAAATTTATACCAGTAAGTTTCTACAAGTTTAATTATTATGTTACGCGTCTTCATTTGTTAATGGAAATTCCAATCTCCATGTTAGTGATCTAAACAATTTTATATTTTTTTATGGAGGGAGCATTTACTAATGGGAATTCCTGTCTATTTTTCATATAAATGGGCGGGTGCGACAACGTGCGCCTTCATGGTCTAGTGTCTTTTCAAAATATCAACACTAAAGAAAGCTATCCCTAGCCCATTATGCTCAATCATTGATCCATTCATGAAACACACTCGAATATTAGTTATGCCCAATGCACAAGTATGATAATAGTGTTCCCTAGTTGGTGCTTTATAAGAGAAGATGGAGACTCAATAAAAATAAAAATTGCATAAAAGTAAATAGATAGGCTCGTCGCAGAGGGAAGTAGAGATTTGTAGAGGTGCCACAGCTCAAAGCTTAAATTGAGAGATAAAATTGTTTTGAGAGGCATGCTTTTCCTGTCAACGAAAATGACCGAGAATTCCCAATACTTTCCATGCTAGATAGATCATAGGCAGTTCCCAAACATAAAATAAAGTTTATTCTTTTTTCCACCATTCTTTCACAATCCATGGCTAGCCGTATCCACGGGTGCCTTCCATACCAACACTTTCCAAGGAATTTATTATTTGACAACATAAAGCAATTTTTTTTCATATCGGGATTGGGCATCCCTATTACTGTTGGGGAACGTCGCATTGGAAACAAAAAATTTCCTACTCTCACCATAATCAATCTAGGAGATGACCATCTATGAGAGGAAAGATTGGATCTACTTACCCTTGTAGATCGCTAAGCAGAAGCGTTAAGAAACGCGATTGATGTAGTCGAACGTCTTCGCGATCCAATCACGATCCGTCCACGAACTTCCGATCAAGTGCTGAACGGACGGCCCCTCCATGTTCAACACACGTACGGCTTGATGATGCCTTCACCTCCTCGATCCAGTGAGTGATGGTGAAGTAGTAGCTCAAGTTCTCCGGCAGCACGACGTCGTGGTGGAGGTGGTGGTGGAGCAATCTCAGCAGAGCTTCGCTAAGCAATCTGAGAGGGAGAGGAACTACGAGGGAGAGGAAGGGCAGCATCGTGGCATAGATGGGTGCGGCTGCCCTCCCTCTCCACCTCTATATCTAGGGGGAAGGGAGGATTGGAAGGCGCCCTAGGATTTCCCCTAGGGGGGGCGGCCACCAGATGGGGCGCCCCCTAGGGAAACCCTAGGATGGCTTGCCCCCCAAGCCACAAGGTGGCTGGCCCCTAGGTGGGCTCCCCCACCCCTTGGCTGAGTGGGCTAGGGTTTGGGTGGCACCTAGCCCCTTGTGGGCTGGTGTGCCCCCTTCCCTTGGCCCATGAGCCCCCCAACACTTGTCGCCCCCCCCCCCCCCCAAAACTCTGTTCGGTTCTCCGACGAAAACTCGGTACATCCCGGAACACTTCCGGAGTCCAAATCCCTTCATCCTATATATCAATCTTCACCTTCGGACCATTCCGGAGTTCCTCGTCATGCCCGGGATCACATCCGGCACTCCGAACAACCATCAGTCACCAATACAATAACTCAACTATACTTATATCGTCACCAAACATTAAGTATGTAGACCCTGTGGGTTCGAGAACTATGCAGACATAACCGAGACACCTCTACGGTCAATAACCAATAGCGGGACCTAGATGTCCATATTGTATCCTACATATTCTAGGAAGATCTTTATCGGTGGAACCTCGATGCCAAGGATTCAGCTAATCCCGTATGCAGTTCCCTTTGTCTATTGTTATGTTACTTGCCCGAGATTCGATCGTCGGTATCTCCATACCTAGTTCAATCTCATTACCGGCAAGTCTCTTTACTCGTTCCGTAATACAAGATCTCGTGGCTAACTCTTTAGTCACATTGCTTGCAAGATCATTGTGATGCTGTATTACCGAGTGGGCCCCGAGATACCTCTCCGTCATACGGAGTGACAAATCCCAGTCTTGATCCATGCCAACTCAACAGACACCCTCGGAGATACCTGTAGAGCATCTTTATAGTCACCCAGTTACATTGCAACGTTTGATACACACAAGGTACTCCTCCGGTGTCAGTGAGTTGCATGATCTCAGGGTCATAGGAACAGATACTTGACATGCAGAAAACAATAGCAATAAACTTGATACGATAATATGCTACACATATAGTTTGGGTCTTGTCCATCACATCATTCTCCTAATGATGTGATCCCGTTATCAAATGACAACTCTTGTCTATGGCTAGGAAACAATAGCCATCTTTGATCAACAAGCTAGTCCGGTAGAGGCTCACTAGGGACATGTTGTTGTCTATGCATCCACACATGTATTTGAGTTTCCAGTCAATACAATTATACCATGGATAATAAACGATTATCATGAACAAGGAAATATAATAATAACCACTTTATTATTGCCTCTAGGGCATATTTCCAACAGTCTCCCTGTCGGTACAACAAACCCTGGGTCTGTTGCCCAGACCGTGCACAGGCCTAAAAGAGCTAAGTTGCAACACCCAAGACCAGATCAAGCTAGGAGAGATGGCTCTTTGAGGAATCAAAGGGCAGGGCAAGAAGACCAAGACACTGCTAAGGAAAAACCTCCCTTGCTGGGCAGGCGAGCCTGGCGAGGACGAGGTGGCCCCGAAGACAAGCCTCAAGACCGTCCCGGCAGGCCTACCGGGCACTACCAAAGCAAACTACCCCGCCAAGGCTTCACCGCTCCACCTCACAGCGATGCAAGTCATCGATCGGTGCGGTGTCAAGCCCCCAAGTGACTAAGTGGCAGTTATTCGACACATGGCAGCCATTTCCAGAGGAAACCATCTCCAAATGACACCCGTCCAGAGACGTGTCAAGCAGACAGGCGAAAAGGTGGCCGAGCAGCCCGGCAAGGCTTGCCGGGGAGGCTACGATGTGACACTGAGCGGCGCATTTAATGCGCTCTGCTCTGCCTGCAGAGTTAGGTATGATAGCACCGTTTGCTATCTAATCAGTACACAATGACTGATTTGCCACTGTGGTAACCCCTTGATCTATAAAAGGAGGGCCATGGCAACCAGAGAAAGGGTTCGGAACCTTGTACACTCATACGTGCGTAGCTGCTCTCGCCCCGAGGCAACCCTGCCGGGCAAGAGCGCTGCGTTTTCCACCTCGATCCACCTTCAATCCACCAAAGCAGGAGTAGGGTTTTACGCCTCGCGGCGGCCCGAACCTGGGTAAAACTGCCCGCGTGATCTCTGTCGTGCTGCGCTATGGTCCTCCGCTCTTTGTGCAATGCGCTCAGCCCCCCTGCCGAACCAAAAGGGGCCGATGGCCCCATAGGTGGCCGTGATTTCCCACGACATCTTTGGCACACCAGGGGGGCAGCGCTTGCACGAACCTGAGAAGCGTACGCAGCACGTCATATTCATCGACGGCTCCACCGTTCATGGCGCCCAAGAAGGAGCCCGGTGCTGCAGCCCACCCGTCCACTTCGAAGGCCCCGCTGCACGTGGCCGCCGACACCACGGAGGCTACAAGGACGCACGGGGACACGGACGCTGCGGGGGACATGGCCGGCGCAGGTGGCGTCGCCACCACCTCCCTTGCAGTGGAAGTAAGAGCAGAAGGCGCCGGGGAAGTGCAGCACCAACAGCATCCCGACGGCCATGCTCCACAAGGTATGGGTGGAGAAATCATTCTGTCCGCACCTCTCAGCCCGGCCGAAAGGCACAGCCGCAGTAGCGGCTCTCGCTCTAGGGTGAATCGCAACCCTCCGATTGGTCCCGCTATGGGCGCGGCCGCGGGGCATGCGCCACTCCCGGAGCGAACCGACCCAGTCGATGCGCCAAACGGAGCCGCTAGCCCTCAAGCGCCTCCACCTCGTTACCACGTCACCGTGCCCGCGGGCTCACGACGGCGAGAACATGGCGCAGCTACTACTGGCAACGTAAGGAGCCAGGCGACACGATGATCTATGTCATCATCCATGCCAAGCACCGCTTCGGAGGCTATGACATGGGCCCAGCTGCTGTTGAGATTTCCGCCGGCAGCAGATCAGATGGATGAGTGGAGAGCCACCATTCAAAGCCTGATTGGTTTCGCCAAAGCAGGAGGATCACAGCGAGCTGGCCCGCCACGGCCTCCCAATGCGACGGCAACGGCCCGCGCAGCTGGCCAAGCCGAGGGGGGCACCCCCACAGTGCAGTCCCCTCCGCGGCAGCCTGCGCAAGGGCCTCGACCAGAACCACGCGATCAAGAACCCGACGACGTCTCGATGGCTTTGTCCGGCATCGAGCGCGTCGAGACCAGCGGGAAGCCCAGGAAGACACGCGAGGGGAAGGTGCGTGTGTCACCGTCGAGCAACACCGGGACACCCGCCGCCAGTCTGATTGGCGCAACTGCCCCGACGTCGACGAACCTGCGCTCGGTGAGGGTGGGGGCCTACCTTTTGGAGGTTAGGTGCCCCGCCTTCACTCACGAGCTGCGGCAAGTCCGTTGGCCATCTTCCCGCACATTCAAGCCGGAGATACCAGAGAAGTACGATGGAAGATTGAACCCAGCAGAGTTCCTGAGCATCTACACCATCGCTGTTCAGGCTGCCAGGGGAAGAGATGAGAAGGTGTTTGCCAACTACTTCCCTTTGGCACTCAGGCCAAACGTGAGGTCTTGGCTGATGCACCTGCCGGAGAACTCCATTTCAACTTTGGCTGACCTGTGCCATGAGTTCGTTGGCGCCTTCACGGGTGGCCATCAAGAACCAGGGCGGCCCAGCGATCTGCAACTCCTCCCGCAAAAGGAAGGGGAGACCCTGCAGAAGTACATGCAAAGGTTCAGCCGAGTGCACAGGAACATCCCAGACATCCACCCGGCAGCTGTGATAGCTGCATTCTAGTTCAACGTGCGCAACCACCGGATACATTCCAAAATGAACATGCGGCTGCCTCAGACTGTGAATGAGTTATACACACTGGTGGATAAGTGTGGTCGCATAGAGGAGGGAAGGCGACTTCCCGGCGAAGAGGATGGCATCGACATCGATTCAGACGATGACGATGACGCCACCAGCCAGAAGAAGAACAAGAAACGCAATAAGAAGCACAAGGAGAAAGTTGTGATGGCAGTCGAAGGGTCAAGCACACCTAGTACCGGCAAGAAGGCCAAGGCCGAAGCACCCGACAAGGAGGTTGCCGCGTGCACTGACTGCCGGGCGGCTGCGGCTGCTGAGAAGGCCGGGAAGGGTGAGGGGCCATATTGTAAGATCCATAGGACCAAGGGCCACGACCTTCAAGAGTGCCATCAGGTTGAGCAGCTCGTCAGGAAGCAGAGGGCTGAGTACGAGAAGTGTGATAAGGAGAAAAATCAGGATGGTACTGGCGGGAAGGGCCGTGGCGGCGGAGTAAGCCGCCCCGGCAAGGCTCCTCAGAATCAAGGGAAACCCGCCAGAGGCCGTGAGAAGAAGGACTGCAGTGATGAGACCAATGAGGGAGATGAAGAGGAAACCAGTGAGCAGGAGTTCCAGAATGCCATTGACACCTTGTGCGTTCACGGGGGTGCATCTCTGCACTACTCTCACCGCCAACTTAAACAGTGGGCGCGTGAAGTCAACGTCATGGAGCCAGCGGCAGATTCTCGGAAGCCGCTCAAATGGTCCTGCACGCCCAACATCTTTGACGAAGAGGATCACCCTGATCGCACCACTGCGGTAGGGTGCTTGCCGTTGTTGGTCTCACCAAAAATACGCAACATCAAAGTCACAAAGATGTTGGTTGACGGCAGGGCTGGGTTGAACCTGATATCTCCAAAGGTCCTCAGCAAACTCCAGATAGTAGATGAGGAGCTCAAGGTTACTGGTACATTCCAAGGAATCAACCCCGATAGGAGTCATCCTAAAGGAAAGATCACGCTGCCGATGACGTTCGGGGGGGAGCTAAACTACCAGACTGAGAAGATCGTGTTTGACGTGGTTGACCTCCCCTTGTCGTACAATGGAATCCTTGGTCGCCCAGCTCTGGCCAAGTTCATGGCGGCATCCCACTATGCCTACAACACCTTGAAGATGCCAGGGCCGATAGGAGTCATTTCCATTCCGTCAGATCAGAAAGATGCAGTCATATGCGTGGACAAGATGTATCAGGAAGCAGTCGCGGCAGAGGCCGCGGAAGCTAGTGTTCCCGCCAAGGAGAGTAAGAAAATGAAGAGAGCTAGCAAGGATGCCAGCAAGGAATCCAAGAAGCATGCCACTCCGGAGTGCGCTGCGCCTGTCGATGACTTGCCGAAGAATTCCAATAGCAAGAGATCCAAAGCTGCTGCGCCTGCTGTAAAGAAGGTCCCGACAGGGCTGGCTGGCACTGATGGTACCTTCACTATCAGTGCCACCCTCGATGACAAATAGGAAAGCGCGCTCATTGCCTTCCTGCAGGTGAATGTCGATGTGTTTGCCTGGCAACCATCTGACATCCCCGGTGTTCCCAGGGAGGTAATCGAGCACCACCTTGCTGTCTGCCAACATGCCCGGCCCGTCAAGCAGAAGGTTCGGAAGCAAGCTTTGGAGTGGCAATAGTTCATTGCCGATGAGATCAAGAAACTTGAAGCAGCTGGTTTGGTCAGAGGAGTGTTGCACCCTACATGGTTGGCAAATCCAGTGGTGGTGCGCAAGGCGAATGGGAAATGGAGGCTTTGCATAGATTTTACGGATCTGAACAAGGCATGCCCGAAGGACCTGTTCCCCTTGCCGCGCATCGACCAGATTGTGGATTCCACTTCCAGGTGCGACCTGCTTTCCTTTCTGGAAGCCTACTCAGGGTACCACCAGATCTTCATGTCCAAGGAAGACGAGGAGAAACCCCCATTCATAACCCCGTGTGACACATACTACTTTGTACGGATGCCCTTCGGGCTAAAGAGCGCCGGATCCACCTTTGCAAGAGCAGTACAGATTGGCTTTGAGTCCCAGCTACACAGAAACATTGAGGCTTACATGGATGATATTGTCTTCAAGACCAAGGACAGATCAGCCCTCATCCAGGATTTGGAAGAAACCTTTACCAATCTACGTAAAATCAACTTGAAGCTTGTAATATCCCTATCTAATGGCTACAGTGATTGCCTTATGATAATGCCAAGTCATCGAGTTCAACAATGCTTGATCATCATTAGAGTCATAATCCATTTCAAAATCCAATTCAAATTTCAACTCAAACTTAAAGTGAAGATAAAAGTTGTTCAATTTGGAAAACTAAAATGTTCATTAAATAGCAAATAATCCAGAGGCAAGTATAAAATTGTATTCAACATTAAATGTATTAGCTAAGTAACCCTAACAACCTCAAACAGTGGCTAAAAGTGACATTTAATGATCTTTTAATTAATCTAAATTAAATATGAAATTGTATTTTTCCCAATCTAGTTTCTGGTGCTAGGTGATAATGCACTATAATGTTTGGACTAGGTCACATAGTCTACAAAAGTCAATAAGTGGCCTAACATTTTTGCTAACATAAAAGAAAAGAGAAAACAGGAACAGAAAATAAGAAAATAGAAAAAGGGCCTAGTGCTACTGTGCACTTAGGCATGCCGCTACAGGATCCGGCCCAACCCACCAGCCGGGTCTTCTCCCTCCTCCCGCATGCGTCGGCGCGCGCGCGCATCCGAGCGCCGATCGTCGCCGTGTCGTTGATCCCGCGGTTCCCCGTTGCCGTTAAGTGCCTCCCCGAGCTGCCCTCACTGCCCCGTAACCCTAGCTGCCCCTCACACGCCCCTGTTCGCTCTCTCTCTCGTTCCCCCCATCTCGCCTGATAGCTCGCCGCCGACCTCCGCTCGATCCCGCGGCCACCGTCGTCTGCTCGCCGCCCCACCGTGCCCGATCGACGCGCTGACCTCGACTCCTTCCTCTGCATCGACTAGAGCGAAACGGGAGCCACCGAGCCGACCACTGCGACCTCTTCTTCCTCTTCTGCATCGCAGCCGTTCGCCGCCGTCCCCGAGCTCCCCCTGCGCTCCAAATCCTCCGAGGGCCTTTCATGCGCCACGCGGTGAGCCCCGCATCCTCTCCCCTCGCTCCCCTGTCCTCCTACGGTTTCGTAGCAACCGCGCCCGCCTTGGCCGAGCTCGGCTCCACCGCAAAGCTCCCCGCCATCGCTGTAGTTCTTGCCATGGCCGTCCGAGCACATAGACGTGCTCGGGGCACTCCCGTGGTGCGGCCAGCATCATCCGTTTGCTCCCGTTCGAGCCGTTGTGCCGCGCCATCACAGCTCCCGTATGCGCCGCCGTCCGCCGTCGCTGCTCCGACCACTTCCGGCCTACCCTGCTGCTTCCACCACCGTAGTTCGAAGTGCGGCCCTACCCGCATTCGATTCCGCCCATCCGCGCACCGAATGGTCGCCGGACGACGGATCCCGAGCCACCCCGCCGTTCCTGTGGTCGCCGCCGGCGCGCCACCGCGTTTGAACACCAGTGGGCAGCTGACCGGTGGGGCCTAGTGATTAGCTCACTAACCCCGTGCCTAACACCCACTGATGAGTGGGCCATGTTACTGTAGCAGTTAGGATTAGTGTTAAACTAACCCCCTAACAGCTATGACACTGATAGACTGGGCCCACGAGCTAAATAAGACTAATTAGATTAAACTAAATACTGTCAAATTAATCAGAGACTGACATGTGGGTCCCCTGGGTCCCGTTGACCCAGCCAAATGCTGAATGGGCAACGCCTAGTCACTGCCAATGGGCCTCGAGTGGGCCCCGTTGACTGGTCAGCAGGTCTGTTGACCGCTGATGCCAGGATGACGTCATAATTCATTTTCTGACAAATTTAGTAATTAAAACAATTTCAGAATATTGATTAAACTTTGATAATTCATAGAAAATAATCCATAGCTCGGATGGAAAAACTTTGTACATGAAAATTGATCAGAACGACGAGACGAAGCTGACCATGCTGTCTGTTTCCGTGACGGGATCCTCTACGGAGGTGAATCCGCAAATTTGAGGCTGTTTCTGGTAGATGAATAGTGCACAACTACCGGTTATTAATTCCAACTTAAATCCTAAAATAACTAATATGACTTAGACATGCGTTTAGGCAACCCTGCACTGCATGTTAGCATAGCAAGTTCTGAGTTACTTTGCCTACCTTGTATTTATCTATTTCCTCCCCCTCTTCTCTCTCGATAGAGCCCGGTACCGACGCAGCTCCGGAGATCGACGACCCCTAACGACCTTGCCTTTGCCGCCAAGCAACCAGGCAAGCCCCCCCTTGAGCATCCCGATATCGCCCATTCTATTCTCTTCTTCTTGCATTAGATTTTGCTACTGTTATTGTTATCCTATTTCTGCTGCATAGCCTGTTTATTGTAACCTGCTGTTGATACCTTCCTGTTCATCCTAAAACTGTTTAGAATAGACTGGGTAGAGCCCCATCAGTGACCCCACTTGTCCAGACTGCCTCGCTGGATTCTCAGAAGACCCGATCAACGGGATCGAAGACCAGGCCCCGGCACCGCACCTCCCTTCCCCCTTAGTTGCTCGACACTACTGGGTTACTATCGAGTGCCGAGGGTGATACCTTGTCAGCACTTCTGATGATAACCTTGTAGGTTAGTTAATCAGTCATGGTCAGCGAGGGTGATGCCTCCTATACCACCCCCGATAACGACGAAGTTGTGCAACACCTCAAGTGTGGACCTCGAGGGTGATTCCTCCTTCGTTCACCTTGAGGATAACATCAGGTGGAATTCCATCGAGGGTGATTCCTCAGGGTTCTCCTGGTGTTAGACACGGTAACTATGGATACTGTGACTTTACAACTGATACTTGGAAAGGCGGGTCGACCCTGAGGGGTACCCGCGAATGATGGATAGCTACCCGTGAGTTATTTTACGAGGCGCGGCCGAGCATTCTTAGCCCTTGCAGCAAGTCCTCGAGACGGGGTGACGGGGTCACATTGATCATGAGTCTCTGCTCGTTACCGCAAGCCCCTAGTCCTCTAATGATTTGGATATTTGATCCGAGCAGGCCTACGGCCTGATAGAACCAACCATCACGTGGGAATAGTTATGGGCACTTTGCATCGTAGCATCAGCCAAAAGCTGTGTCAAACGTCCAGTTCAGCATTGCGGCACGGTCGGATCGTGTCGGCCTTCCGAGGCGACGCTGGTATCCACCCTGCTCGCAACGACCCGGAGTGCACAGGGTGATGGCCCAAGACCCCTGAGCGCTTAGGAGGTAGACCGGCGGGGACCTCTCTGCTGAGCTCTAGGTAGGGTTGCGGTGTGTCATTTGGCCGAGGCCGGGCATGACCCAGAAAAGTGTGTCCGGCCGGAGTCAAGGGAGTGTGGTGGGTAAGTTGGTGCACCCCTGCAGCGAAGAAAACATCTATCGATAGCCTGTCCTATGGTAACGGACACTCAGAGTAGTATCCCGATCAATACAACTAGAACTTGTGATGATAACTGGATATGATGGCTCCGGGATTGTTTTCTCCCAGGGTGTCGAGAAAGGATCTCTGGGCGAGACTGTTACTTGACACAACCACTACTACATTATACTGTGCTGATCTACTCTCTTCTAATGCTGCAAGACTGCTGAATATGCTAGTCTTCGATAGGACTAGGCTTTCCTCTCTATTCTGGCATTTCTGCAGCCCAGTCCACATATACAGCCTTCCTTTGATAATGTTGCATATGTAATGTAGATCCTTGCTTGCTGAGTACTTCGGAGTACTCACGGTTGCTTTGCTTTCTTTTTCTCCCCATATCAGCTTGTCGTGACCATATGACGGAGCCCCTGAGACAAATGCCCCGCCGACGACTTCTTCTACCACCTTTCAGTGGTTACTTCTACGAGCTGGCCAAAGACCAGGAGTAGGATCGGAGGGTCCCAGGCAGGAGGCCTGCGCCTTTTCGATCGTAGCTTTTGTTTTGTCCCGCCATGTTAAAGGCTTATCTCTCTGTCTTATGTCTGTACTCAGATATCTAATGCTTCCGCTGATGCTTGTTTGGCATCAAGCTTATGTATTCGAGCCCTCGAGGCCCTGGCTTGTAATATAATGCTTGTATGCCTTTATTTATGTTTTAGAGTTGTGTTGTGATATCTTCAAGTGAGTCCTTAGGCTTGATCGTGTGCATTTGCGTGTATGATTAGTGCACGATTGAGCCGGGGTCGTCACAGGTTGGTATCAGAGCCGACTGCCTCTAGGAAACCCCCTTTCCAACTCCTTGGCCGAAGATGAGTCTAGTGGTCTGAAAACTGTTTTACTAACTTGGCTGTGTGGCTTACGGGCCCACGTTGCCAAACTGGGTGGTATTAGGATCTTTTATTTCTCGTCATTACTCTGGGACTCTGACCTCTCTTCCTTTCGGGTTAAAATTTTACTAACTCCAACATTAGGTTCTCGTGATCATCTCCACCCGGAGTTCTGAAATTATTCCCCCTTGCTTCAAGATTAAGACCAGGTTCTGCTTATAGGATCCTTTTATCGAGGGCACCCTGTGTTGTCACTTGCAGAATCCTCGCTCCAACAGTTTTCTCCGACGTTGATGTAGCCTTTGCTATGTCTCATTGTGTACTTCCTTACCGCGTGCCTGCGCGCTGCCTAGTTGTATAGCCTTCCCCTTTCAGCTATCGTAATGCCGGTTTGTAACTGAGACTATGTGTGGATTTGAATGCCTGGTGTGACTATGATGAAGTATCTATTGCACTTCCTTCTGTTGTGCGTGTTACTTCCTGAATGATTCCATACACCTGCAGTTCTTCTTGCTAAACTGCCCCTGTTGATTGGCAGGATGGCTGACGATCCTCCACCTCCACCCTATATTGCCGCAATGATGCAGCAGTTTGAATTGAACCGTCAGCTCAATGAGAGTCTGGTAAAACGTTTGGAATGCAACGATGCTCGTCAGGAGCCTGGACCGATCTCACTGTCAGAATTTGTGCGCCTCAATCCATCTATTTTCTGTAACTCCACCATTCCTATGGATGCTGATGATTGGCTTCGTGACATCCTATTTGAGATGGAGTCAGCTAATGTGGCCTCTGACAGTTACGTCACCTTTGCGACATTTCACTTGAAAGGTCCCGCTGCTCAATGGTGGGAAAGCCACAAGGATATGTTGCCTGCAGAGACTGTAACCACTTGGCTGGAATTTCAGTCAGCTTTTCGTGCACGGTACATTCCTCCAGGTCTGATCGACCAGAAGAAGCATGAGTTCCGCAAACTCTCACAGGGCACAAAGACTGTGGATGAATACCAGAGGAAATTTCTCGAATTATCCTGCTATGCTAAAGATGATGTCGACACTGACGCTCGCAAGCAGGAGAAATTCCGTGAAGGACTGCATTCTGATATACAGCTCGCACTTCTTGTCCTTGATTGTGAGGACTTTGCGACGCTTGTCAGTCAAGCTTACCGAGTTGAAACTGGTCTGGCTAAATACCAGGAGTCGCTCAAACGCACTCGTGATGTTGGCTCATCCTCGGGTTAGCCTGTTCAGAAACGTCGAGTCTGGATCCCGCATAAAGTTTATCACCAACCTGCTCCAACACCAAGGCCATCATATGTTGCACCTCGTCTGCCTTCACCACTGAGACAGCTAACAGTTCAGGGTGGACAGCCTAATGCTATGGCAACTCCTCAGGTTGCACCACGTCATCCTATTGGTCGTAAGAAGAGCTGTCGAAACCGTGGATTCAGGAACCGTAATATTATACCAGCTGCTATTGTAATTGGCCATGTCAATCATTTCGATGCTGAAAAGGCCCTGAAGGAACCAACAATTGTGATGGGTACCCTTCGTGTTAATTCAGTGCCAGCTTATGTTCTCTTTGATTCAGGAGCATCGCATGCTTTCGTGTCCCAACAATTTGCTCAGTTGCATGGCCTAGGCATGGAAGAATTACCTACTCCTCTAGCGGTTCAATCCCCGGGGTCCAAGTGGCAAACCTCAATGGTAAGCCACCACAACCACATCGAGATTGGAGGTCTACTTTTTCCGGCTTCCCTCGTTGTGCTCGGACCATCCAACATTGATATCATTCTTGGTATGGAATGGTTGACAGCGCATAAGGCTCTGATTGACTGTGCTACCAAGATAGTCCAGCTCACTCATCCTTTTGGCCAGACAGTCAAATACTCAGCTCGAGCAGTTCAGAATGCCGAGAATCAGATATATGTTCTGAATGCATTGAATGCTTCACCTCTTGAGGGCATTGAGAACGTTCCATTTGTTCGTGATTTTCAAGATGTCTTTCCAGAAGAACTTCCAGGAATACCCCCTGCTAGAGCTGTCGAGTTCGTCAAAGACTTGAAGCCTGGCACTACCCCTATTGCGAAGCGTCCTTATAAGATGCCTCCGCACCACCTTCTTGAACTTAAGGAGGAAATCGAAAAGTCACTTAAGAAGGGTTTCATCCGCCCCAGTTCATCTGCTTGGGGAGCACCTTCCCTCTTTGTCAAGAAGAAGGATGGTACGAATCGGTTGGTTCAAGATTACCGACCTATCAACCAAGCAACAATTCAGAACAAGTATCCGCTTCCCAGAATCAATGATCTGTATGATCAACTTGCTGGTTCCTCAGTATTCTCTAAGCTTGATTTGAGATTGGGATACCACCAGATCCGAGTTCGTGAAGAGGATATTCCGAAGACAGCCTTCGTTACTCGCTATGGTTCTTACGAGTACACTCTCATGTCCTTCGGCTTAACCAATGCTCCAGCTACGTTCTCCTGTCTGATGAATTATATCTTCATGGATTACCTCGACAAGTTCATCGTGGTATATCTGGATGATATTCTGGTATATTCGAAGAATGAAGAAGAACATGCCGAACATCTTCGGCTTGTACTAGAAAAGCTGCGTGAACATCAGCTGTATGCCAAGTATTCCAAATGCGAGTTTTGGTTATCTGAAGTGACATATCTCGGCCATGTGATTTCCAAAGCTGGCATTGCCGTTAACCCAGTGAATGGACTCCACCGAAGAATGTCAAGCAAGTCAGAAGTTTTCTCGGCCTTGCAAGCTATTGCCATCGCTTTGTCGAGAATTTCTCAAAGATTGCTAAGCCTCTGACTGATCTGCTTCACAAGGGTGTTAAGTTTGAGTGGACAGAAAAATGTCAGGAAAGTTTTCAAACACTCAAGGACAAGCTGACATCTGCCCTAGTACTTGCTCCTCCAGATACTCGCAAATATTTTGTGATCTATTGTAACGCATTCCGTGAAGGATTAGGCTGTGTCCTAATGCAAGAGCGTAAAGTGATTGCCTATGGCTCTCGTCAGTTGTGCCCGCATGAAGAGAATTATCCGGTACATGATCTAGAACTAGCTGCTGTCATCTATGCATTGCAGTTGTGGTGACATTACCTCCTCGGTAATCAATGCGAGATCTACACGGATCATAAAAGTCTAAAGTACTTGTTCACTCAGCCATCTCTGAACCTCCGTCAGCAAATATGGATGGAGGCCATTGCGGACTATGATTTGGGTATTTCTTATACCCCTGGCAAGGCCAATGTAATGGCTGATGCGTTGAGCCATAAATCCTATTGCTGTGAACTTGAAGTCCAGCTAGAGCAACCACTTCTGTATGAAGAGCTTCGAAAGCTAAATATCGAGATAGTTCCTCAAGGATACCTAAAAACCATGGTTGTTGAACCAGACCTTGAGAAGGCTGTTAAGAGTGCACAAGCTAAAGATGCTGAAGTTGATCTGATGAAGAAAGATCTTCACCTAGGAAATTACAGGGATTTCTCGCTATCTGAAGATGGAACCTTGTACTTCAGAGACAGCATTGTCGTACCTCGCTTCGAGCTAATGGCTGACAAGGTCATGAAGGAGGCACATGATACACCGCTGTCTATTCATCCGGGTAGCACCAAGATGTATCGTGATCTCCGTCAAAGGTACTGGTGGTCTAGAATGAAGCAGGACATTGCTTGATATGTTGCTGAATGTGATGTGTGTCGCCGCGTTAAAGTAGAACATCAGAAGCCTGCTGGAATTCTGCAACCCCTTCCTATTCCTTTATGGAAATGGGATAAGGTTCAAATGGATTTTATTACTGGCCTTCCCAAGTCACAGAAGGGTCACGATGCTATTCTTGTCGTCGTCGACCAACTCTCTAAAGGTGCACACTTTCTGCCTGTCAAGGAGACGATCACTGCTAGTCAGTTAGCTGAATTATATATCTCCAGAATTGTTTCACTCCACGGTATTTCGAAGGAGATCAGTTTGGACCGTGGCGGTCTTTTCACCTCAAAGTTCTGGGAAACTTTCCAATAGGCTATGGGAACTCATATCACCTGGAGTTCAACATATCACCTCCAGTTCCAAGGCCAAGTGGAGCGAGTCAATCAAGTGCTTGAAGACATGCTTCGGGCTTCTGTTATATCTTTCGGCAAGAAGTGGGAAGAATCTCTTCCTTATGCGGAATTCTCATACAACAACAGCTATCAAGCCAGCTTGAAAATGGCCCCATTCGAAGTACTTTATGGTCGAACCCCTCTGAATTGGTCAGAAACTGGGGAACGACAGCTCGTGGGTCCGGATATTATTCAACACGCCGAAGAGCAAGTCCGAATTGTCCTAGAAAATCTCAAGGCGGCTCAGGACCGTCAGAAGAGCAATTATGATCGCAAACGATGGGGTTTGACTTATCAACCTGGTGATCAAGCTTACCTTCGTGTCACTCCTATGAAGGGCACTCACCGATTCGGAATCATGGGCAAGTTAGCTCCCCGCTACATTGGTCCTTTCCGCATTGTTGCTAGACGTGGTCAGGTGGCATATAAGTTGGAGTTGCCGCCGCAATTCTCTCATATCCACGATGTCTTCCATGTGTCGCAACTTTGTCGTTGCTTCAAGGAATCTCCGCACAGAGCAGTGGATCATGAGATGCTCGAATTGCAAGATAATCTTTCTTATAAGGAGCATCCGATCCGCATTCTCGATGAAGCTGAACGTCGGACTCGTCAGAAGGTTACCAAGTTCCTGAAAGTGCAGTGGTCTAATCATACTGAAGATGAAGCCACTTGGGAACACGAGGATCATCTTCGCAATGAATACCCCGACCTATTTCCTTCTACCTCCTGAATTCTCAGGACGAGAATTTCTTTTAGTGGAGGAGAATTGTGACATCCCTATGTAATGGCTACAGTGATTGCCTTATGATAATGCCAAGTCATCATGTTTAACAATGCTTGATCATCATTAGAGTCATAATCCATTTCAAAATCCAATTCAAATTTCAACTCAAACTTAAAGTGAAGATAAAAGTTGGTCAATTTGGAAAACTAAAATGTTCATTAAATAGCAAATAATCCAGAGGCAAGTATAAAATTGTATTGAACATTAAATGTATTAGCTAAGTAACCCTAACAACCTCAAACAGTGGCTAAAAGCGACATTTAATGATCTTTTAATTAATCTAAATTAAATATGAAATTGTATTTTTCCCAATCTAGTTTCTGGTGCTAGGTGATAATGCATTATACTGTTTGGAGTAGGTCACATAGTCTACAAAAGTCAATAAGTGGCCTAACATTTTTTGCTAACAGAAAAGAAAAGAGAAAACAGGAACAGAAAATAAGAAAATAGAAAAATGGCCTAGTGCTACTGTGCACTTAGGCCTGCCGCTACAGGATCCGGCCCAGCCCACCAGCCGGGTCTTCTCCCTCCTCCCGCACGCGTCGGCGCGCGCGTGCATCCGAGCGCCGATCGTTGCCGTGTCGTTGATCCCGCGGTTCCCCGTTGCCGTTAAGTGCCTCCATGAGCTGCCCTCACTCCCCCGCAACCCTAGCTGCCCTTCACACGCCCCCGTTCACTCTCTCTCTCGTTCCCCCCATCTCGCCCGATAGCTCGCCGCCGACCTCCGCTCGATCCCGCGGCCACCATCGTCTGCTCGCCGCCACACCGTGCCCGATCGACGCGCCGACCTCAACTCCTTCCTCTGCATCGACTGGAGCGAGACGGGAGCCACCGAGCCGACCGCTGTGACCTCTTCTTCCTCTTCTGCATCGCCGCCGTTCGCCGACGTCCCCGAGCTCCCCCTGCGCTCCAAATCCTCCGAGGGCCTTTCATGCACCACGCGGTGAGCCCCGCATCCTCTCCCCTCGCTCCCCTGTCCTCCTACGGTTCCGTAGCAACCGCGCCCGCCTTGGCCGAGCTCGGCTCCGCCGCAAAGCTCCCCGCCGTCGCTGTAGTTCTTGCCATGGCCGTCTGAGCACATGGACGTGCTCGGGGCACTCCCATGGTGCGGCCAGCACCATTCGTTTGCCCCCGTTCGAGCCGCTGTGCCGTGCCGTCACAGCTCCCGTATGCGCCGTCGTCTGCCGTCGCTGCTCCGGCCACTTCCGGCCTCCCCTGCTGCTTCCATCACCGCAGTTCGAAGCGCGGCTCTGCCCGCATTCGATTCCGCCGATCCGCGCACTGAATGGTCGCCGGACGGCGGATCCCGAGCCACCCCGCCGTTCCTGTGGTCGCCGCCGCCGCGGCATCGCGTTTGAACGCCGGTGGGCAGCTGACCGATGGGGCCCAGTGATTAGCTCACTAACCCCGTGCCTAACACCCACTGACGAGTGGGCCATGTTACTGTAGCAGTTAGGATTAGTGTTAAACTAACCCCCTAACAGCTGTGACACTGACAGACTGGGCCCACGAGCTAAATAAGACTAGTTATATTAAACTAAATACTGTCAAATTAATTAGAGACTGACATGTGGGTCCCCTGGGTCCCGTTGACCCAGTCAAATGCTGACTGGGCAACGCCCAGTCACTGCCAGTGGGCCTCGCCTGGGCCTCGTTGACTGATCAGCAGGTCTGTTGACCGCTGACGCAGTGCTGACGCCAGGATGACATCATAATTCATTTTCTGACAAATTTAGTAATTAAAACAATTTCAGAATATTGATTAAACTTTGATAATTCATAGAAAATAATCCGTAGCTCGGATGGAAAAACTTTGTACATGAAAATTGATCAGAACGACAAGACGAAGCTGACTGTGCCGTCTGTTTCCGTGATGGGATCCTGTATGGAGGTGAATCTGCAACTTCAAGGCCGTTTCTGGTAGATGAATAGTGCACAACTACTGGTTATTAATTCCAACTTAAACCCTAAAATAACTAATATGACTTAGACATGCGTTTAGGCAACCCTGCACTGCATGTCAGCATAGCAAGCTTTGAGTTACTTTGCCTACCTTGTATTTATCTATTTCCTCCCCCTCTTCTCTCTCGATAGAGCCCGGTACCGACACAGCTCCGGAGATCAACGACACCTGACGACCTTGCATTTGCCGCCGAGCAACCATGCAAGCCCCCCCCCCCCTTGAGCATCCCGATATCGCCCATTCTATTCTCTTCTGCTTGCATTAAATTTTGCTACTGTTATTGTTATCCTATTTCTGCTGCATAGCCTGTTTATTGTAACCTGCTGTTGATACCTTCCTGTTCATCCTAAAACTGTTTAGAATAGACTGGGCAGAGCCCCATCAGTGACCCCACTTGTCCCGACTGCCCCGCTGGATTCTCAGAAGACCCGATCAACGGGATCGAAGACCAGGCCCCAGCACCGCACCTCCCTTCCCCCTTAGTTGCTCGACACTACTAGCTTACTATCGAGTGCCGAGGGTGATACCTTGTCAGCACTTCTGATGATAACCTTGTAGGTTAGTTAATCGGTCATGGTCAGCGAGGGTGCTGCCTCCTATACAACCCCCGATAACGACGAAGTCATGCAACACCTCAAGTGTGGACCTCGAGGGTGATTCCTCCTTCGTTCACCTTGATGATAACATCAGGTGGGATTCCATCGAGGGTGATTCCTCAGGGTTCTCCTGGTGTTGACTTTACAACTGATACTTGGAAAGGCGGGTCGACCCTGAGGGGTACCCGCGAATGATGGATAGCTACACGTGAGTTATTTTATGAGGCGCGGCCGGGCATTCTTAGCCCTTGCAATAAGTCCTCGAGACGGGGTGACGGGGTCACATCGATCATGAGTCTCTGCTCTTTACCGCAAGCCCCTAGTCCTCTAACGATTTGGATATTTGATCCGAGCAGGCCTACGGCCTGATAGTACTAACCATCATGTGGGAATAGTTATGGGCACTCTGCATCGTAGCATCAGCCGAAAGCTCTGTCAGACGTCCAGTTCAGCATTGCGGCACGGTCGGATCGTGTCGGCCTTCCGAGGCGACGCTGGTATCCACCCTGCTCGCAACGACCCGGAGTGCACAGGGTGATGGCCCAAGACCCCTGAGCGCTTAGGAGGTAGACCAGCGGGGACCTCTCTGCTGAGCTCTAGGTAGGGTTGCGGTGTGTCGTTTGGCCGAGGCCGGGCATGACCCAGAAAAGTGTGTCCGGCCGGAGTCAGGCGAGCGTGGTGGGTAAGTTGGTGCACCCCTGCAGGGAAGAAAACATCTATCGATAGCCTGTCCTACGGTAACGGACACTCGGAGTTGTATCCCGATCAATACAACTAGAACTTGTGATGATTACTGGATATGATGGGTCCGGGATTGCTTTCTCGCAAGGAGTCGAGAAAGGATCTCTGGGCGAGACTGTTACTTGACACAACCACTACTACATTATACTGTGCTGATCTACTCTCTTCTAATGCTGCAAGACCGCTGAAGATGCTAGTCTTCGATAGGACTAGGCTTTCCTCTCTATTCTGTCATTTCTGCAGCCCAGTCCACATATACAGCCTTCCTTTGATAATGTTGCATATGTAGTGTAGATCCTTGCTTGCTGAGTACTTCGGAGTACTCACAGTTGCTTTGCTTTCTTTTTCTCCCCATATCAGTTTGTCTTGACCAGATGAGGGAGCCCCTGAGACAGCTGCCCCGTCGATGACTTCTTCTACCACCTTTCAGTGGTTACTTCTACGAGCTGGCCGAAGACCAGGAGTAGGATCGGAGGGTCCCAGGCAGGAGGCCTGCGCCTTTTCGATCGTAGCTTTTGTTTTGTCCTGCCTTGTTAAAGGCTTATCTCTCTGTCTTATGTTTGTACTCAGATATCTAACGCTTCCGTTGATGCTTGTTTGGCATCAAGATTATGTATTCGAGCCCTCGAGGCCCTGGCTTGTAATATAATGCTTGTATTTCTTTATTTATGTTTTAGAGTTGTGTTGTGATATCTTCAAGTGAGTCCTTAGGCTTGATCATGTGCATTTGCGTGTATGATTAGTGCACGATTGAGCCGGGGTCGTCACAAAGCTGAACCCGAAGAAGTGTGTGTTTGGCGTCCCCTCCGGTAAACTACTCGGTTTCTTTGTGTCTCATCGAGGGATAGAGGCCAACCCCGACAAGATCAAGGAAATCGAGTAGATTCAGGCACCCAAGACAGTCAAGGACGTGAGGCGTTTGCCAGGATGCGTGGTTGCACTGAGCAGGTTCAATTCCAAGTCTGCCGAGCGCGCCTTGCCGTTTTTCAAAATCTTGAAGAAGGCAGGGCCCGTGGAGTGGACCCCGGAGGCAGATGCTGCACTGCAAGATTTGAAGACCTATCTTTCCTCTGTGCCCACCTTGGTCGCTCCCAAACCACAAGAGCCGTTACTACTATACTTGGCGGCAACCAATCAAGTGGTTAGTGCAGCACTGGTGGCGCAGCGGGAAGTGGACGACGCGGCAACTACAACCACTGTTACCTCTGGAGAAGAAAGTGGACCTATCCTGACAAGGCCAGAGTAAGTCCAGAGCGAGGAAAGGCAGAGCAGCGGAAGCAGTTCTCTGGTCATGGCAAAGAAGAAAGTGGTGCAGCGCCCAGTGAACTTCATTAGCTCCCTATTGCAGGGGGCTAGGTCGAGGTACTCTGGCGTGCAAAAGCTGATTTTTGGCCTCATCATGGCCTCAAGGAAACTGCGCCACTACTTCCAAGCCCACGAGATCACAGTTGTCACCCGTTTCCCCTTGCAACGCATACTCCGAAACCCTGAGGCCACCGGCAGGATTGTGGAATGGGCTTTGGAGTTGTCCAACTTTGGTTTGAAGTTTGAAAGCACATCAACCATTCAGAGCAGAGCACTGGCAGAATTCATCGCAGAGTGGACACCAACTCTTGATGAAGAGGTATTGGAGACAGTTATTCCCGGCAAGGAAGCGCCCCAAGATTGGATCATGTATTTTGATGGTGCCTTCTCCCTACAAGGTGCAAGGGCTGGCATGCTTCTTCTTGCTCCCACTGGGGAGCACCTTAAGTACGTAGTCCAGATGCACTTTCCCCGGGAGAAGGCTAACAATACTGCAGAGTATGAAGGGCTCCTTGTCGGCCTCAGAATTGCAACAGAACTGGGAATCAAGAAGCTGATCATCCGCAGAGATTCACAGCTTGTGGTGAGACAAGTCAACAAGGATTACCAAAGTCCATTGATGGAGGCATACGTTGAGGAAGTGAGAAAGTTGGAGGAGCGCTTTGACGGATTGCAAACAGAGCACGTACCTTGTGCGAAAAACAGCATCACTGATCATCTGTCGAAGTGCGCTGCGCAAAAGCTCCCAGTGGAACCAGGGACTTTTGTTCTCCATCTGACTCAATCCTCCGTATCCTCGGCAACAATGGCCAGAAATAGGAGGAAACTGGACTCCGGCAAGCTTCACCCGGCAGGGCCTCCCGAGGCCCCCGGTAGAGAGCTTGGCGGGAACAACTCCCCTTTGATCGGCAAGCTGCACCATCCCGCCAGACCACCGGTCCCTGCGGTCGAGAAGTGCGCTCCTGCGAATGAGGAGGTGCCGTTGGTCCTTGTTGCCGAGCCTTTGGCTCCAACTTGGGCATGGCACATAGTCCATTTCCTCCAAACTGGAGAACTCCCCGAAGAGCAAGAAGAAGCTGAAAGAGTAGCCCAGAGGGCCAGTATGTATCAGTTTGTCGATGACACACTATACAGAAGGAGGGCCAACGGTGTGAAATTGAAGTGCATTTGCCGGGAGGAAGGAAAGGAACTATTGGTAGAGATACACAAAGGTATGTGTGGCTCGCACATTGGATCAAGGGCCCTGGTTGGAAAAGCCTTCCGGCAAGGTTTCTATTGGTCCACGGCCCTCCAAGATGCATTTGAGCTCGTCACCAAATGTGGAGCCTGCCAGTTCCACTCCAAGAACATTCATCAGCCTGCCCAAGCTCTTCAGACGATCTCTTTATCATGGCCCTTCTCGGTCTGGGGGCTTGATATCTTGGGCCCCTTCCCCTGTGCTACCGGGGGCTTTGAGTTCTTGTTCGTCACTATCGACAAGTTCACAAAGTCGCCAGAGGTGGAGCCCGTGAGAAAGGTGACCGCTCAGTCAGCTATCAAGTTCTTGAAAGGATTGGTGTGCCACTTCGGAGTCCCAGCCCGGATCATCACTGACAATGGCACCCAATTCACGAGCCGCACCTTCATGCAATATGTTCATGTCCTCAGAAGCAAGATCTCGTTCGCCTCTGTCGCCCATCCCAGAAGCAACGGACAAGCTGAGAGGGCAAACGCTGAAGTGTTGCGGGGCCTCAAGACAAGAACCTTTGATAGACTGCAGAAGTGTGGCAGGCGATGGATCAACGAGCTGCCGGTGGTTCTTTGGTCCCTCAGAACGACACCAAATCGAGCTACCAGATAGACTCCCTTCTCCCTAGTCTATGGGCAGAAGCAGTTATCCCCACGGAACTCATATTTGGGTCTCCTCGAGTGCTTGCCTACGATGAAGTAGTGCAGGAATGGCACCGGCGTGACGATGCTGTGCTACTTGAAGAGAACCGTCTCCGGGGCGCTACGTGTGCTGCACACTACCAGCAAGCCCTGCATCGCTATCACAGTCGCAGGGTTCGTGCCCGGGGTTTTGAGGAAGGCAACCTTGTCCTTAGGCGTGTTCAGTCCGCCAAGGGTACAAACAAGATGACGCCAAAGTGGGAAGGCCCTTACCGGGTAGTACGAGTCACCAGACCTGGCGTAGTCCGTCTGGAGATCGGAGATGGCATTCAATTGCAAAACTCGTGGAACATTGAGCATCTCCGTAAGTTCTACCCGTAAGGCGCGGCTGTCGGGCCCTGCCCGGCAGCCACCCTTTTGTACAGACCTTGCTGCTGTTACATGTAACCCCTTGTACAAAGCCAGGCGCAGACCCTGAGCAACAGAAATAAATGAAGCGCTGGGGGGGGCCCCAAAACTTGCATGCATGCATAAGCATATCATGAGCATAGCATGATCATGTAGATGAGGTCGCATGAGGCATTGTTTTCATCTGCATTAAGTTGCAGGGTTCTTACCGTGGACTTGGTCCCAATGGAGAGGAAATGAAGACAAGCCTACGTGACGGTCCCCGGCAAGCCAAACAGATAAGTTCTCTTCTTATCCTTACGTGTTCTGTAAGCAGAAACTTG
This sequence comes from Thinopyrum elongatum, assembly GCA_011799875.1. NCBI lineage: Eukaryota > Viridiplantae > Streptophyta > Magnoliopsida > Poales > Poaceae > Thinopyrum > Thinopyrum elongatum. The sequence goes on from CM022302.1 coordinate 339,405,311, forward strand.
TGCATATGAAAACCTCGCCACCTTCAAAACTTAGGTGCTCCCATCCTTTGCATCGGACGTTGCTTCGGTCAGGATGGTCGCAGTGGCCTTTGATGGAGAAGGCTTGGCAGGGAGCTGGTCCCTCTTTACAATTTGTGCCCGGCAGGCTTAGCTCCATGGCAACAATTCGAGGGTACCGGCAGGATAGCTTGCCGGAGCTAACTTGTTTACTTTAACGTATAGAGGCATTTCACCTCTGCATGAGTATGACGCATGCACAAGTGCCCGGCAAAGCTTGTCTTTTTCATTAATATGCAGATGAACAAGTACAGATCTTACAGAACACTAACAAGGATAAAGAAGATTACATTATTTAGACGAAAGATTGGCAAGTGCCTACATGTTTTAGATTGAAAAAAGATAAATGCCCGTGATGCCTCTGCTTTTTCTCCTATTCTCCTTGGAACTGCAGTGGGAGGCGAAGATGGCGGAGGGGAGGCCTAGCTGGGATTCGGCGCCGTCCCCGGATTGGGAGGATGAAACCGGAGGGCAGGCGCGAATGGTGGCGCTGCCGAAGCCCGGCCGGAGACGATGGTGCCGCCAGGCAATCACGCCACGTCGGAGCAGTCATCCCCGCTCTTGATGCGTCGTGGATTGTCGCCCCCCCTTGTTGCCGTTGCTCGAAGAGGCGTGTCTGCTGCTGCTCAAGCCACCGCCGCGGCAGCTAGGACGAGCACCGGGTGCTTCGGGAGACGCCACAGAGAGCATGGTTCTCTCCATCGACCCGAAGCTAGAAGGACGCCATCTTTCGAAGAAGCATACATGGGCACGAGGGACTTGCCTATACGCCAGGCCGGCAGTGCCCCGAAGGAAAGGATTCACCGTTACCAATGGCGAACCGATCTCGCGGTCTCCTCTCAGCCTCATCGGAGAAAAAGGGATAGGCCGAGAGTGACTACCACGCCCTGTGGACTCCGGCGTGGTGTCGCTCACATGACCCTTTACTAGAAGTGGAGCCCCGGGCGGCCCGGCGTCAAGCGCGCCAGAGTCGCTACCTCCGGCGCTATCGCCGTGCCGCCCACACGCCCTCCTGAGGCCCGTACAAAGACGGGAGAGGGGTATTATCCCAGCAAAGGCGCGACCACGCCCTTCTTCTCCCCAGGCACCTTTGCAAGCTTCCGGCGTCATCGACCTCAAGCTCGAGCCCGGGGCCTGGCCCCGGTGTCTCTCTCAACATTACAAGAAAAGAGAAGGAAAAGGCAAGAGGAGGAGCGTGGATGAGCATTTTCGCTTCCCCCTGCCCCCTTTTATAGGCAGGCTGGGGGCTGATCCATCGATGGGTGACCACCGTCCCTCTCCACCAACCCGAGAAGACCGGGCCCCTGCTTTGGCACTCTCCCGCACCACGCGCCTCCGTTACCTACCCCACTCAATGCATGCAGCATACGTGGCCAGGGATAAGGGCATGGTGGGAAGAGTGAATTGGCAGTTACTCGCCCGTGCGTTAAAGTCATTCACGGGCCATTACGAGAATGGCCCCACCACAATAGGCATTACGCGACGTGCGAAAGAACCGGAAACTGACTTGGGCTTAAGTTAATGAAGAAGCAAAGAAGATCTCAAAGGACGAAGCAACTGCTACCCTCTTGCCTGTGCACTGGAAAGGGCCTACCCCGACGACGCCAAGCAGCACGTTCGGGCCAGGCCCGGGGGCTCCTATCGGTACAACAAACCCTGGGTCTGTTGCCCAGACCGTGCAGAGGCCTAAAAGAGCTAAGTTGCAACACCCAAGACCAGATCAAGCCAGGAGAGATGGCTCTTTGAGGAATCAAAGGGCAGGGCAAGAAGACCAAGACACTGCTAAGGAAAAACCTCCCTTGCCGGGCAGGCGAGCCTGGCGAGGACGAGGTGGCCCCGAAGACAAGCCTCAAGACCGTCCCGGCAGGCCTGCCGGGCACTACCAAAGCAAACTACCCCGCCAAGGCTTCACCGCTCCACCTCACAGTGACGCAAGTCATCGATCGGTGCGGTGTCAAGCCCCCAAGTGACTAAGTGGCAGTTATTCGACACATGGCAGCCATTTCCAGAGGAAACCATCTCCAAATGACACCCGTCCAGAGACGTGTCAAGCAGACAGGCGAAAAGGTGGCCGAGCAGCCCGGCAAGGCTTGTCGGGGAGGCTATGATGTGACACTGAGCGATGCATTTAATGCGCTCTGCTCTGCCTGCAGAGTTAGGTATGATAGCACTATTTGCTATCTAATCAGTACACAATGACTGATTTGCCACTGTGGTAACCCCTTGATCTATAAAAGGAGGACCATGGCAACTAGAGAAAGGGTTCGGAACCTTGTACACTCATACGTGTGTAGCTGCTCTCGCCCCGAGGCAACCCTGCCAGGCAAGAGCGCTGCGTTTTCCACCTGGATCCACCTTCAATCCACCAAAGCAGGAGTAGGGTTTTATGCCTCGCTGTGGCCTGAACCTGGGTAAAACTGCACGCGTGATCTCTGCCGTGCTGTGCTACGGTCCTCCGTTCTTTGTGCAATGCGCTCAGCCACCTGCCGAACCAAAAGAGGCCGATGGCCCCATAGGTGGCCGTGATTTCCCACGACACTCCCACTTGCACTAGAGTCAAGAATCTAGTATCACATGGTAATGAATCTAACACCCATAGAGTTTTGGTGTTGATCATGTTTTGCCCGTGGAAGAGGTTTAGTCAATGGATCTGCAACATTCAGATTCGTATGTACTTTGCAAATGTTTACGTCCTCCTCCTTGATCGCATCACGGATGGAATTGATGTGTCACTTTTTGTGTCTGGTCCTCTTGTGAAACCATGGCACCAGTGTTGTCACAGAACAGAGTCATTGGGTCCAGTGCACTGGGCACAACACCAAGATCTGTCATGAACTACTTCATCCAGACACCTTCCTTTGCTGCCTCTGAAGCAGCTATGTACTCCGCTTCACATGTAGAATCAGCTACCACGCTTTGCTTGGAACTGCACCAGCTTACCGTTCCCCTATTTAGAATATATATGTATCTAGTTTGAGACTTAGAGTCATCTGTATCAGTGTTAAAGCATGCATCGACGTAACCCTTTACGATGTGCTCTTGACCACCTCCATAAACAAGAAACATTTCGTTAGTCCTTTTCAGGTACTTAAGGATATTCTTGACCGCTAACCAGTGTTCCACTCCTGGATCACTTTGAAACCTTCCGGCCATACTTATGGCAAGGCTGACATCTGGTCTCGTTCACAACATCGCATACATGATAGAGCCTATGGCTGAAGCATAGGGGATGACACTCATCTTTTCTCTATCCTCTGTAGTCACTGGGCATTGAGTCTTACTCAACTTCACACCTTTCAAAATAGGCAAGAACCCCTTCTTGGACTGATCCATTTTGAACTTCTTCAAAATCTTATCAAGGTATGTGATTTTTGAAAGTCCTATTAAGCGTCTCGATCTATCTCTATAGATCTTGATGCCTAATATGAAAGCAGCTTCTCCTAGGTTCTTCATTGAAAAACTCTTGTTCAAATATTCCTTCACATTTTCCAAAAGTTCTATATTGTTTCCAATCAGCAATGTCATCCACATATAATATTAGAAACACTATAGAGTGCCCACTCACTTTCTTGTAAATACAAGCTTCTCCGTAAACTTGTATAAACCCAAACGCTTTGATCACCTCATCAAAGCAAAGATTCCAACTCCGATATGCTTGCACCAGTCCATAAATGGATCGCTGGAGTTTGCACAGTTTGTTAGCATTCTCTGGATCGACAAAACCTTCCGGTTGCATCAAATACAACTCTTCCTTAAGGAAACCGTTAAGGAACACTGTTTTGACATGCATCTGCCAGATTTCATAATAAAAAAATGTAGCTATTACCAACATGATTCTAACAGACTTAAGCATCGCTACGGGTGAGAAAGTCTCATTGTAGTCAACTCCTTGAACTTGTGAAAACCCCTTTGCCACAAGTCGAGCTTTATAGATGGTGACATTACCGTCCTTGTCCGTCTTCTTCTTGAAGATCAATTTATTCTGAATGGCCTTTCGCCCTTCAGGTAATACTTCCAAAGTCCATACTTTGTTTTCATACATGGATCCCATCTCGGATTTCATGGCCTCTAAACATTTGTTGGAATCCAGGCCCACCATCGCTTCTCCATAGCTCGTAGGTTCATCGTTGTCCAATAACATGACCTCTAAGACAGGGTTACCTACCACTCAGGAGCAGTACGTATTCTTGTCGACCTACAAGGTTTGATAGTAACTTGATCTGAAGCTTCATGATCACTATCATTAGCTTCGTCTTCAACTTACGTAAATGCTATAGAAACATCTTTCTGCGCTGCGCTACTCTCTGGTTGAAGTGAAGGCTCAACAACCTCATGAAGTTCTATCTTCCTCCCACTCAATTCTTTCGAGAGAAACTCTTTCTCGAGAAAGGACCCGTTCTTAGCGATAAACACTTTGCCCTTGGATCTGGGATAGTGTCGGGGCCGGGACACGTAATCCCAAATATTAACCCCTCGTGTCATCACCAGCCCAGTATTACTGTTACTGGTGGACACGTCCTTGTTACAGAATACCAAGCTATTACAAGAATTGAATACAAGACCATAAAGGTCCAATGATACAACACTGATATCCGGTGGTGGGTGATGGAATTGACTCGCGGTTCTCCAATGTCAATGGGGCTCCATTCCCACAGGAACAGCTGACCCGGAGAATTCCTATCCCGCATGGCTGCCATCCTAGGCTCCGCACGGATGTCACTGTGGTACTTCTCGTAGAACTCCTGACCTGGCCAAGTAAATAGCCAGGGACAAGCCAGTGAGTACGTTTGAATGTACTCGCAAACATCCTGAACAAGAGATGTACCGAACGCAGGAGACAAAATAAATGATCATGATGAACTACACTATATGCGTATGCTCATGATGAACTTAAATGCATACTGTCAGGAATTAAATCATGGCATGACAAAATATTAGCATGTGCAAATAAATGGATATATAAAAAAATGTTAGTGATAAACAAGGAACGTTAAAGGAAAATAAAATAAAAGAAATGCCGATCGGATGTCTAAAGTGACACCACGGTAGGTCTTGAAGAGAAATGCCAAATGGGTGTCTAAAAGAGAATTCGGACGAGACAGGACCATCCGAGAACTCAGGCGACGCCACGAGAGGTCTTGAAGAGAAATGCCAGTCGGGAATCAAGTGACGCCACGGTCGGACTTGAAGAGAAATGCCAATCGGGTGTCCACAAGAGTAGTGGCGGGATAAACCGCCTGTTAACTCGAGAGACGCCATGAGAGGTCTTGAAAATAAAATTGAGTGCCCGGGGTAGTCTAGCGAGCCCCTGAGACACTCAGGAAATACAAAATAGGAGAAACGGGTCAGTCCTCAATAATATGCATAACCATAATAATATGAACATGCATAAAATATTCATGGTAGCATCAGGGTGACAGCAATTATCCTGCAAAATAATTCAGGCTCAATTTAATTATTTTCCTCTGAAGACCGACACTAAGACCGACACTTGACCAACCCAGACTGTAGCCCTTAACCGCGGACACGGCTATTCGAATAGGTTTAAACTCTGCAGAGGGTGTACTCTTTACCCACGTGCATGGGATTCCTTTAGTCAGCACCGTGGCACTGGCTAATTCCCACTACGGTCTTTGGGTTGAAAACACACCCAACCAGCACACACCAGATTAACTTTCCGGATGCCAGGAATCACCCAAAGCATCGTTCAAGAAAAACTCTAAGACGGAGAGACCAACGTCCTGCATGGGATCACTATTAATACGCGCGGATTACAAGGGGTGCCCCCCTCTCAGTCACAACTAGAAACACCCATGCCCCCTGACCCGATGACAGGATTTAGTCCACCAACATGGAAACCCTCATCGTAGCCCTCTATGTGTTGTGTGCACGGAAAGGGGTTAACAACTTACTGAACCATACCCCACCTATGGCAGGGACAAGTGGCAGCACGAAACAAGTATGGGGGTTACCGGAACAAGACTCGATCTATGGTCAACTCAGGAGGTTTAAGTTTTCCTGCAGTGGTTAGCTCAACAAAGTATTTTTTTCAATAGTAGCATCCCAACAGGGCTACAACCCTTGCATGCTCCAACATGCTCACACTGATTCATTCTCGTCACAACGAGTTTTTCAGTCTCACGGTCACTTTTCTCATGACTGATTTCTTCCTGCAGATTAGTCCGGATCGGCACAGGCATATGTGACATAAGAAAAATAGCCATGCTTACTCTTACTTCATGCCTAAATGAAGGTAAAACATTTCATGGGGTCATGCATGCATAACTATCAATATGTCAACTTTATATGAACTCAACATAATCATGGTGCAAATATTAACTATGCAATCCACCATATCATGTGTTCAAGATGCTTGCCTTGAGCATGCAAAAATATTGGGTGCACTCCAAAAGTTTTGAGAATTTTATCTTCCCTCCATTTCCTATTTTCAAAAATATATTTAAATTACCACATAATCAAAAATAGTAATAAAAAGTGTTTCAAATATTTTTGAAATAAATACTAAAATAAACTATATGAGAAATAAGGAATTACAGAAAAATAATCAATTTATTTGGAGTTCATATGATTTACTTATGGAATTTCTAAGATGAAATAAATGATTAAAAGGACCATTTAATTCATCCAGTGGAGATAAAGCTTAGGAAAAATGTTCACCTAAGCTGGATAAATAGAGCATGATTTTAGGAGTCTACAGAAATTTGAATCATTAAATTTGGATTTGAATAGGCTACTGTGGGATTATTTGAAACTGCTGGAAAAGAAAATTAGGAAGGGAGCAGAGGTGTGCCCTGAGCGCTATATAGCCATGCGTGCCACTGGGTCGGCCCAGCCATTCGGCCGTGGGGGAGTACTGCCACGTCGAAAACGTATTCCGGAAAGCCGTCTCCACTTAAACCAAGCCGGGCCCGCTGGTCAGTGACTTGCACCCCTTCGCTGGCTCACCGACAGGCGGGTCCCACCTAGCTCTCTCTCTCCTCCTTGTCGAGTCTTTGACAGGCGGGGCCCATGGGTCGGGTTTGACCCTGGGTCAATCCTTGCACGCGGAAGCAGAGGAGCTCCTGCCGGCGGCGATTGCCGGCGAATGGAGGCACCCCTCGCCGGGCTGAGCACATGCGCATGATCAGCTGACCGAGGCGAGCTCCCTGGTGTGCGGCATGGCCAGTGGGATGAACGGGATCGCCGGCGGCGAGGTCCTCCCGAGAACTCCGACGGAGGCACGAGAGGGTTTTCGCCCACAGTCGATCTCAAATGAAATTGTGAGGGGGAATGGATGTGCGGGTGTGAGTGGAGGTTAGAGGTGAAGATATTGTTCGTGGGGAGGCCGTGGTTACATCGGAAGTAACCGGAGGGTGGCGGCGGTTGTTTTCGCCGGATGGGTGGAAGAAGGGGCTCCCGGTTGACTGGCTGCAACAGAAGGCTCGTGGAGGGAGGTGGAGAGGTTGTGCTGTCGATAATGAGCCCAAGGTGGTCTTTTTATAGCACGGGGATGTCGGTTCCGCGGCTTCCACTGGATGAACGCGGCGGCGGCTACCATTTATGGCGCCAGTGAAGTGGGTATGGGCGGCGGCCAGGGTCAGCGAGGCCGGTGAGAGCGGTGGCCATCCAAATTAACTCCAGGGGCAGCTGGTTGGCTCGAGGGGGTGCAAGGTGGCTCGAACGGCGCCGGCAACGGCAGATTCTAGCGGCGGCCATTGATGGCTTCCCGCGGTCGGTGGCGAGGCTGGTGAGGGCGGCGGGGGTCGGTGAGGACGGTGGTGGCTTGCAGTGACGAGGGGTCGCGCTGGCTGGCTTGGGGGTGAGCCACGCGCCTTGGGCGGTGGCGTGGTCGGGACGGAAGCCACGGGCGGTGGCGCTGGACGGTGCAGGGCGGCGCTAGGAGTCGAGGGGAGGTGTCGGTGGGGCGTAGCAGGTTGGTGAGGTGGCTCGGGCACGCAGGTGAGCCAGGGCAGGCGATGCAGTGGACGACAGCGCTCGGGTGCCGCTGCGGGTGCAGAACGGGCGCTCTGGCCACGCTCTGGCACGCACGCCAGGCGTTCGACAAAATGCCATGGCGCTCCAGGGTGATCCGAATGGTCTGGTTCTTGGCAGGATGGCAAAAATTGATCTAGTAGGAGTGATGGACATGTTGTTTTGGTCGGGTGCTCAAATTCCCATTGTAGTTTAGGAAGTGGAAAAATTTCTGTCATGCACACATGGTGCTTGGCAGAATGCTATGGCTAACTAGCAAGCTTTGTTGGGTGTGAAAATTTCAAGGATGGTGTCTCCTTAGATGATAGTGATGATGGAGTTGTTTTGGCAAGAAGAAATACTTGCTAGTGCAAGTTTTACTGAAATTCATTTCTAAACAGAAATTTGGAGAATTTATTTGGTGGACTAAAATGAGATAATTGGAGCTTATCTTCTGGACTTAAGGGTTTGGTTGGAAGGACTATATTATGGCCAAGTTTCAGAATTTTTAGAGCAAGGAAAAATGGGGTTGCAGTTGTAACTCAAGAATGGGACAGAATTTAGAAAAGGATGTTTCACTCAAAACTTTCAAAAGACCAAGTTGGGTTTTTGCATAAAAGTGATATGTAGGCATCACATGACCTCCCACAATTTTCCTGGAATTTTGAAAGAATTATTTGAGAAGGTTGTAGTGCAACAGAAGCATTTAATGAATTGAAAATGCCTTTTTAAAGAATTGTTTGGGGAGATTTTTATTATGAAAATAATTCCTACTGTTATTAAAATATAAATGAAATGGTTTAAGAAAACTCCCAAATCCACAACATTATTTTCAAAATTTCTACATGGAGGGAAGAATATTGAAAAACGGAAACAAAAAATACTCTCAAAACAATAAAGGACTTACTTATAAATCAAAAAATTTAATTCTGGCCAAATTTTATTTAGTAAAAACATGATTAAATTTTTGGGGTGTTACAGATAGAAGGTATACCGAAACATCTCCTTTGGGTATCCTATGAAGACGCATTTGTCCGCTTTGGGTTCGAGCTTTTCTGGCTGAAGCCTTTTGACATTAGCATCGCAGCCCCAAACCTTAAGAAACGACAACTTAGGTTTCTTGCCAAACCATTGTTCATACGGTGCCATATCAAAGGACTTAGATGGTGCTCTATTTAAAGTGAATATAGTTGTCTCTAATGCATAACCCCAAAATGATAGTGGCAGATCGGCAAGAGACATCATAGAATGCACCATATCCAATAAGGTACGATTACGGCGTTCGGACACACCATTACGCTGTGGTGTTCCAGGTGGCGTCAATTGTGAAAAAATTCCACATTGTCTTAAGTGATTGCCAAACTCATAACTCAGATACTCTCCCCCTCGATCAGATCATAGGAATTTAATCTTATTGTTACGATGATTCTCAACTTCACTCTGAAATTGCTTGAACTTTTCAAACGTTTCAGACTTATGCTTCATTAAGTAAATATACCCATATCTACTCAAATCATCGGTGAAGGTGAGAAAGTAACGATATCCACCACGCGCGTCAACACTCATCGGACCGCACACATCAGTATGTCCATCAGCATGGAGTTTCTTCATGCGCTTTACACCAATATGACCTAAGCGGCAGTGCCACAAGAAAGTGGTACTATCATTATCAACTCTACATCTTTTGGCATCAATGTTATGAACATATGTATCATCACTATCGAGCTTCAATAAGAATAAACCCCTCACAATGGGTGAATGACCATAAAAGATATTACCCATATAAATAGAACAACCATTATTCTCAGATTTAAATGAGTAACCGTCTCGCATTAAACAAGATCCAGATAGAATGTTCATGCTCAACGCAGGCACTAAATAACAATTATTCAGGTTTATCACTAATCCCAATGGTAATCGAAGAGCGAGCGTGCCGATGGCGATCACATCAACCTTGGAACCATTTCCCATGCGCATCATCACTTCGTCCTTCACCAGCCTTCGTCTATTCCATAGTTCCTGTTTAGAGTTGCAAATGTGAGCAACCGCACCGGTATCAAATACCCAGGCACTACAACGAGAGCTGGTAAGGTACACATTAATAACATGTATATCATATATACCTTTGTTGATGTTGGCCCCCTTCTTGTCGGACAGATACTTGGGGCAATTCTGCTTCCAGTGGCCAGTTCCCTTGCAATAGAAGCACTTAGTTTCCGGCTTGGGTCCAGCCTTGGGTTTCTTCATGGGAGGGGCAACTGCTTTGGCAGTCTTCTTGAAGTTTCCCTTTTTCCCTTGCTTTTCTTGAAACTAGTGGTTTTATTGACCATCAACACTTGATGCTCCTTCTGGATGTCTGACTCAGCGACTTTCAGCATCGCGAACAGCTCAGAGACTGACTTGTTCATCCCTTGCATGTTATAGTTCAACACAAAGCTCTTGTAGCTAGGTGGTAGCGATTAAACAACTCTGTCAGTGACCGCCTCAGGCGGGAGCTCAACTCCCAACTCAGCCAGACGGTTGTAATACCCAGACATTCTGAGTATGTGCTCACTGATAGAGCTGTTCTCCTCCATCTTGCAGGCATAGAACTTATCGAAGGTCTCATACCTCTCGATCCAGGCATTCTTCTCAAAAATAAACTTCAACTCCTGGAACATCTCATATGCTCCATAACGTTCAAAACGCCTTTGAAGTCCTGGTTCTAAGCCATACAACATGGCGCACTGAACTATTGAGTAGTCATCAACACGCGTCTGCCAAGCATTCACAACGTCCACAGTCACTGGAGGGGGTGGCGCACCAAGCGGTGCATCAAGGACATAAGACTTTTGGGCAGCCATGAGGTTAATCCTCAGATTACGGGCCCAGTCCAGAAAGTTACTTCCATCATCTTTTAGCTTAGCTTTCTCTAGGAAAGCATTGAAATTCAGGGGAGCTACTGCACGAGCCATTGATCTACAACATAATTTGCAAAGATAACTTAGACTATTGTTCAAGATAATGAATTCAATTAATCATATTATCTAAGAACTCCCACTCAAATCAATATCCCTCCGGTTGTCCGAGTGTAACATGATCCAAATTCACCAACCCAAGTCCGATCATCATGTCGGATGAGGTGGTTTCAATGGTGAACATCTCCATGTTGATCATATCTACTACATGACTCATGCTCGACCTTTCGGTCTCTTGTGTTCTGAGGCCTTGCATGTACATGCTAGGCTCGTCAAGTTTAACTCAAGTGTTCCGCATGTGCAAAACTGGCTTGCACCCGTTGTATGTGAACGTAGAGTCTATCACACCCGATCATCACGTGGTGCTTCGAAACGATGAACTTTCACAACGATGCACACTTGGGGAGAACACAATTTTATCTTGAAATTTTTGTGAGGGATCACCTTATAATGCTACCGTCGTCCTAAGCAAAATAAGATGCATAAAAGGATTAACATCACATGCAAATCATAAGTGACATGATATGGCCATCATCTTGTGCTTTTGATCTCCATCTTGAAAGCACCGGCATGATCTCCATCGTCACCAGCATGACACCATGATCTCCATCATCGTGTCGCCATCGGGGTTGTCACGCCAACCATGCTTCTACGACTATTGCTACCGCTTAGTGATAAAGTAAAGCATTACATAGTGCTTAATGATTGACACGCATGTCATACAATAATTAAAGACAATCCTATGGCTCCTGTCGGTTGCCGTATTCATCGACATGCAAGTCGTGATAATCTATACAAAACATGATCATCTGATACATCAAATATATCTCATCATGTCTTTGGCCATATCATATCACAACGTCCCTGCAAAAACAAGTTAGACGTCCTCTATTTTGTTGTTGCATGTTTTATGTGGCTGCTATGGGTAACTAGTAAGAACCGTTATTACCTACACAAAGCCACAACGGTGATATGCAAGTTGCTATTTAACCTTCTACAAGGACCGCTTTTGTCGAATCCGATTCAACTAAGGCGGGAGAGACAGACACCCACCAGCCATCTTTATGCAACAAGTTGCATGTCAGTCGATGGAACCGGTCTCATGTATGTGGACATGTAAAGTTGGTCCGGGCCGCTTCATCCCACAATACCGCTGAATCAAAATAAGACTAAGTAAGGAAGCAATCTGAATATCAACGCCCACAAACTCCTTTGTGTTCTACTCGTGATGTCATCTACGCATAGACCTAGCTCATGATGCCACTGTTGGGGAACGTCGCATGGGAAACAAAAAATTTCCTACGCTCACGAAGATCAATCTAGGAGATGACCATCTACGAGAGGAGATATTGGATCTACGTACCCTTGTAGATTGCTAAGCAGAAGCGTCAAGAAACGCGGTTGATGTAGTCGAATGTCTTCACGATCTGTCCACGAACTCCCGATCAAGTGCCAAACGGACGGCACCTCCGCGTTCAACACACGTACGGCTTGATGATGCCTTCACCTCCTTAATCCAGTGAGTGATGGTGAAGTAGTAGCTTGAGTTCTTCGGCAGCACGATGGCGTGGTGGTGGTGGTGGTGGAGCAATCTCAGCAGAGCTTCACTAAGCAATCTGAGAGAGAGAGGAACTACAAGGGAGAGGAAGGGCAGCGCCGTGGCATAGATGGGTGTGGCTGCCCTCCCTCTTGACCTCTATATATAGGGGGAAGGGAGGAGGAAAGGTGCCCTAGGGTTTCCCCTAGGGGGGGCCGGCAGCCACCAGATGGGGCGCCACCTAGGGAAACCATAGGGTGGCTTACCCCCCAAGCCACAAGGTGGCCAGCCCCTAGGTGGGCTCCCCCACCCCTTGGCCGAGTGGGCTAGGGTTTGGGTGTCGCCCAGCCCCTTGTGGGCTGGTGTGCCCCCTTCCCTTGGCCCATGAGCCCCCCCAACACTTGTCGGGGCCCCCCGAAACTCTTTTCAGTTCTCCGACGAAAACCCGGTACCTCCCGGAACACTTCCGGAGTCCGAATCCCTTCATCCTATATATCAATCATCACCTCCAGACCATTCTGGATTTCCTCGTCATGCTCGGGATCTCATCCGGGACTCCGAACAACCTTCGGTCAACAACACAATAACTCAACTATACTTATATCGTCACCAAACATTAAGTGTGTAGACCCCGCGGGTTCGAGAACTATGCAGACATGACCGAGACACCTCTACGCTCAATAACCAATAGCGGGACCTGGATGTCCATATTGGTTCCTACATATTCTACGAAGATCTTTACCGGTCGAACCTCGATGCCAAGGATTCAGCTAATCCCGTATGCAGTTCCCTTTGTCTATCGGTATGTTACTTGCCCGAGATTCGATTGTCGATATCTCCATACCTAGTTCAATCTCGTTACCGGCAAGTCTCTTTACTCGTTCCGTAATACAAGATCCCGTGGCTAACTATTTAGTCACATTGCTTGCAAGCTCATTGTGATGCTGTATTACCGACTGGGCCCTGAGATACCTCTCCGTCATACGGAGTGACAAATCCCAGTCTTGATCCATGCCAACTCCACAGACACCCTCGGAGATACATGTAGAGCATCTTTATAGTCACCCAGTTACATTGCGACGTTTGATACACACAAGGTACTCGTCCGGTGTTAGTGAGTTGCATGATCTCATGGTCATAGGAACAGATACTTGACATGCAGAAAACGATAGCAATAAAGTTGATACGATCATATGCTACACTTACAGTTTGGGTCTTGTCCATCACATCATTCTCCTAATGATTTGATCCCGTTATCAAATGACAACTCTTGTCTATGGCTAGGAAACCATAGCCATCTTTGATGAACGAGCTAGTCCGGTAGAGGCTCACTAGGGACATGTTATTGTCTATGCATCCACACATGTATTTGAGTTTCCAGTCAATACAATTATAGCATGGATAATACACGATTATCATGCACAAGGAAATATAATAATAACCACTTTATTATTGCCTCTAGGGCATATTTCCAACAATTACTTGCCACACTCTCATGCAATGATAAGTGAATAAACACTCATCTTGAGAATAAAATATCTAGCATGGAAAATATTGGCCACCCCTTGCCGCTTCATGAGCTGTACGTGCACACAAAAAGGAAATTCATTTTGAAAATTAGAGTTGGCACATACAAATTTACTTGGAACGGCATGGGAATACCGCATATAGGTAGGTATGGTGGACTCATTTGGCACAACTTGGTTTAAGGAGTTTGGATGCACAAGTAGTATTCCCACTTAGTACAAGGAAATGCTAGCAAATAGATTGAGAAGCAACCAACCAAAAAACAAAAACTCTCATAAACGAGCATTAAACATAACTAACACTGAATAATGCACCACAAGTAGGATATAATTTCATTGCATAACTATGGACTTTCGTTCTTGCATAGGGAATGACAAACCTTAACACCAATATTCTTACTAAAGCATAATTACTCACCAACATGACTCACATATTACTATCTCCATATCTCAAAACTATTACAAGGAATCAAGTTTATAATATCCAATGGTCTTCATGATTTTTTTTTTATTATATCCCTCTTGAATATCTATTACTTTGGAACTACTTTCGTATTTTACCATTGCTACTAACAAAGCTCTCAAATAAATTTAAGTGAAGCATGAGTGAACATATTTCTTCAAAACAATTTTCATCGCTCAAAACAATATAAGTTTTTTTTGAACTATTAACAGTAGGAGTACCTCCTACTGCATTTTAAATTAAATAAAGAATAAGGGTCTGTACAAATTTCTTTACAACCACCTCACATTTTGTGGGTGGGGGGAGTGAGAATTATGTGAGAGATTTCAACAAATAGGAGATAAAGGGTTTATGTTTGTCCTTCACTCTATGAGTGAGGAGTCCAAAATCCTCTCTAAACCTATTAAGCCAAGCATCTTTGGATGGTGTGATCCCTCTGAAGTGTTTATTGTTCCTCTCTTTCCAGATGCTCCAAGCAGCCAAAAGAAAAATCTCCATGAATAATGGTTGGCTCAACCTGTCTCTTTAAGTGAAGCATTGAGAGGATATTTCTTTAAAATTTACTAACTCTCAAAATAATCTAAGTGAAGCATGAGATCATATTTCTTCAAAATTAAAGCACCACCGTGCTCAAAAAGATATAAGTGAAGCACTAGAGCAATTCCATAGCTCAAAAAAAATTAAGTGAAGCACATAGAGCAATTCTAACAAATCATGGCATAATTATGGCTCTCTCAAATAGGTGTGTCCAGCAAGGATTATTGTGAAAAAAAAACAAGCAAATACTCATATAATACAAAATTCTCCAAGCAAAACTTATGATATGTGACGAATAAAAATATAGCTCTAAGTAAAATTACCGATGGTCGTTAGAAGAAAGAGGAGATGCCTTCCGGAGCATCCCCAAGCTTAGTTACTTGGTTATACTTGAATATTACCTTGGGGTGCCATGGGCATCCCCAAGATTAGGCTCTTTTCACTCCTTATTCCTTCATCCATCATGATCTCACCCAAAACTTGAAAACTTCAATCACACAAAACTCAACAAAAACCTTCGTGAGATCCGTTAGTATAAGAAATCCAATCCTTGCTTTAAGTACTGTTGCAAACCCATTCATATTTTGTTATTGCATTATAACTACTGTATTCTAACTTTACCATGGCTAAAACCCCCCGGTATAGTCCATAGATTGATCAAAATAAGCACACAATGCAACAAAAACAGAATCTGTCAAAAACAGAACAGTCTATAAAGACACAAAATTTACTGATACTTCTGTAACTCCATTTTTTGAAAAATTAGGACAATAGAGGCAATTTAGATATCAATCTTTTGTAAAAAAAAATCAGAGTTTTTCATTAATCTGGTAATTTTTAACAATTCTACTACTGGACATAAAAGTTTATGTTTTTCAACAAGATCAAATCAACTATCATCCAAGCCATCCTAAAGGCATTGCTTGGCACAAACATTAATTAAAACATAAAAAGCACAATCTTAACATTAGCATAAATGCATATTTATTAAAAACAAAAACAAAATAATTGGGTTGTCTCCCAACAAGCTCTTTCTTTATAGCCATTAACATAGGCTTGAGATTTCAATGATGCTCACATAAAAGACAAGAATTGAAGCACAAAGAGAGCACCATAATACATGTGCCAAACACATTTAAGTCTAACATACTTCTTATGCATAGGAATTTTATAAGCAAACAAATTATCAAGATAAGAAATATCTAGCATATGCAAACACTACAAAAAAACAGTTCCATGATGATACGTGTTTGTCACAGTAGGTCACGTTTTCTGTCATGCATGTACATCCATGACGATTTTATGATAGAATCAAGATAGTCATACTTGTGCTGTTGTAGAAGTGTTCCATGACAATACTCAAATTATCATCACGAAAGTGTTCACTTCCATGATGATAAATGACACGTCATGGAACTGCTTTCGTCAAGGGTAACCGACACGTGGCATCCACCGTAATGGGTCGCCGTTAAGCTACCGGGTCCGGTTTTGGATCCGATAACCCAGCAACTACCAATGGCTATTTTCCATGTGTAAAATTCTCATTGGATGGAGGAAACACGTGTCAGCTCCTCCATGGGCCAGATGTCATCAGTCCAATGGAGGAGACGTGCCTATGATACGTCAACATGTGCAGGGCCCAACAGAGGCCCATATAGGTTAAAAAGGCTGGCCCAGTCAAAGGCCCGTATGATTTACTCAGGTATTGGTGGGATAGCCCACTAATGACCTGCTTAAACATGGCCCATTTATGGCCCACCGCAAGATCAGGCCCGTTAATTGTTCGCCGAGTAATTGGGCCCAATTACGGCCGAGTGAGATTTTGGCCTGTTAGGGCCCGATGTAAACATGGGCCCATTTCAGCCCGGTGTGTCTTTCGGCCTGGTAATGGCCCATGCTGCCCATGGGCCATATATGCTCTGACGCGACATCCGGCCCACTAATGGCCCGTGATCAAGGTGGCAACAGTTCAGCCCAACGTGACTTTGGGCTTGTTAAAGGCCTGTCGTATCATGCGGCCCGTTGATGCCTGTACTAAGCTTTCAGCCTCTTAAACGCCCATGATATCAGTGGTCCAACTAAGGCTAGAGATATGTTTCGGCCTAGTAATGGTCAGTCATATAACTAGGCCAAAAATGGCCCGTTGTACATTTCAGCCTGCTAAAGGCCCGTGGACGACTATTGAAAATTGAGGCCCAACATGCATTTCGGCCTGCTAAAGGCCCATGGTATCTTCTGGGCCCTAACAAGCTAGCAGAATATTTAGCCTGTTAATGGCCCGAAGCTACATGGGTTGATCCAAGCATTGGGTCCACTAAAGGCCCAACTAAACTTTGGCCCCAATGAAGGCCCATGTAAGTTACGGGCCTAGTGCACAGTGTCCACGAAGGGCCCAAATGGCCAGTCAGCGCAGGCCCAAGAAAGTTGTGGGCTGGCCCAATTGTGGCCCGCTAAAATGCAGGCCCATTAGAGGTGATTGTTTCAGCCCGGTCGCCTACATTAGATTTTCACCGTTTTTTCAGATAGCGAATGATGGCATATACGGTAACTAGGAATTAAGAACAAACCTACTCTATACAATGAAGAAATTATGGCATAGTAACTTAGAATAAACCTACACTATACAATAAAGGATTTATGGTATATTACATCCACTGGGCATCAAAGTTCGCCACCAGTGATCATAAAGCGCAACGAAGAAGCAGATTACAAAAACTGGACACCATTGCAGCGTAACAAAATAATACTGAACCAAGACCACTTCCAAGACAGTTCAAGAAAGGTTAGCCTTGCGAGGGAGTTGCTGCGCAAGCAGCTGAGCAAGGCTGTGAGACCGGCCTTGGATGTCGGTCATAGCTTCCAGCTGTAGCTATTTAGCAATGAGGTTCTCATTGGAGTTCGCCACGATCTTCCTTAGAGATTGGACTTCAAGTCGAAGTTGAGTTGCAGAATGCCTTTCTGCTTGAAGTTGAGACTAAAGAAGTCGAACTGATTTAGACAGCGAGTTCTGTGAGCTTATGTGACTGCTAGCCTCAATTAACTTAAACACTGCATCAAGACATGACTTTGGGGTTGTCTCGCTATCTTCAAGATGTTTTGCCTTCTTTGCTGCAATATATGTTGGTTTTGTCTCACAGCTTTCAGCAGACTTGTGCATGCCATCAGGCATATCACCCTGAAACAAGCAGAGAGATGATAGGTTTTGCATGTATATTAACAAAGATGGTAACTGTGCTATCAATTTCATCCAATTTCAAATTAGAAAATAAAGTGACAGTTCAAAATTTCAATAACATAATTTGGCATTGTTCATAATGCGGGGAGCTTCACCACACTACTGGGTTACCATATCAACAAAACAAGCATAGATGAAGGGCAAAAGACAATCATTGTATCTATTTTGGTTAATGTGCATGGAATGTTGTTCATATCATCAACCTCATCAGTAAGATAAAGCAGGAAATGACAAGGTGCAAATGTGGGCTGCTTCACCACACAGTGGATTATAGATCAACAAAAACAAGCATACATGCAGGGCTAAAGAAAATCATTGGATCTATATTGAGTAATGTGCATGGTATGAATAAGGAATTTGGTTTTACAACTAAAACTTGGAACTTACAGTTGTTGCGAACATGCATTTTGATAGAAAAAGCAAACTAAATGACAATTGACGATAGGGAGTATGAGAAAATTAAATAGCAGTTGAGGATAAAGGCTTTAGAAGGACTGACTTACATTAACAGTTAACATCGGCTCTATAATGCCCTTCTCCATGTCAAGGGAAGGATAACTCAAGAATTTCAGCACATAATCTTCTTCATAAGCATTGCCTGTACTCTACATTTTGTAGAGAGTAATTATAGATATGATAATACTGGAAGGGATAGAGGATAATGAAGATAAGATGCAGATTGATGCTAGATAATCAACTACCTATCTGTTGGGGATATAACCCCAAGGTGTGACCCGCCCAGGAGGGGCCGGGTTACACCGTTGGCAACTCAACGAAGAAGGCCCAATAAGCCTAAGAAGACAAGTGTGAAGATGGCGGCTCAGGAGAGGCAGGCCTGATGGTGGCCGAAGACCCGGACGTGTGAACCGCCATATGATGGCTTGCCTGGTAAGGCAAGGTGATTTAGAAACCCGGCCGGTCACGTTGTGTGAGCCGGCTCGGACTCTTGTAAGCCCCGAGGCCTCAACCTGTGTATATAAAGGTGAGACCTAGCGGTGGGTTAACCCAAGAAATAACTGATTGATAGCTAGGTCAAGCGTAATCGCTCCCTTGTAATCAAAACTCAAGCAATACAACTAGAAGTAGGACGTAGGCTTTTACCTCATTGCGAGGGGCCGAACCTGGGTAAACATTGTGTCCTTTGTCCCGCTCAACCCCTTCAAGCTAACCTACACGTGATGGCTCCACACCTAAGTCCTTTCACAAGGGCATCTGCCGTGTTAAGTCCACGATAGTTGGCGCCCACCGTGGGGCTAGAGCACGGTGGTTTCGAGTTCTTGAAGGGTAACTTATCAGGGATCGAAGGATATGCGGTGGGTCGGATGACTAAGAGTCGCCACGGCAAGATCTACATCGACGACACTGGCTGGGGCCCCGAGGCCGACTCAATCGAGTACGGGTACCGGGTCCCCTTTGGCGGAATTTACGTCTTCATCGGCAAGATCGGTGAGTCAGAGCCTGAGCCTGACACCTGCACTGACATCGTCGAGAGGGCTCGGCGCACACGACCCGCCAGGGTTCAACCCGGCCGGAAGAACGCCTTTGTTGGCTTTGTTCATGGGGCGGATCTTGAGGAAGGATCTGTATCCGATGGAGAGACGGCCATCTACTCATGTGATGAGTCCTCAGCTAGAGAAACCGAATCGATCTATCAGCTCCAGGATGGCGGACTTGGGGGCTATTCCGATGGTGACAGTATTCCGGACCCCTATGAGCCGCCGAACAGGGCTGCTATTTTCATGGCTGGTACACAACCAGTTATGAATTCATCAACTGCTGCTTCTATGACATCCGGGTCAACTGCTGCAGCGACAGCCGGGGCGAGCGGCCCAGGCCGGCCGCCAGCTCAAGTCTTATCTGAACTCTTGGGTGCCCTGGTGACTCTGTAGGCCACGGAGGTGACTCCGGCGAATCAAGCACAGCATAATGCGGAAGTAGCAAAGGTGCGAGATGAAGTGGCCAAAGCCCAAGAGGATCTTAATGCAGAGAATGCCAGGATGGCGATGGAACGAGCCGCGATGGAGGCCGAGTAATAGCGGATAAGGGCAAAAGCTTTTCGTCTAAATCTGGATCAGAATGCATCTAATGCTATTCTTTGAAGGAGGCACCAGAGTCACCTACCTTCGTAGTTTGAGGGGCGGAATCTTTTTAACACGCCTGGGGCAGGAACGAGTAACCCGCCCGGTGTGACCCGGGCTGCGGAGGCGCCTGGGACCGGAGCGGCGGCTCAGCCTCATGTGCGAGACCTGCTTCGTAAGGATCTGACCCCACCTCAACGGGTTCCAACACCTTCTGGTCATTACTCTAACCCGGTGGATAATATGATTGCTGCATCCACACGATTGGCGGCTATCCCAATCGAGGGCGAGTCTCCAGCTGCGATAAACCCGGAACGCTGTGGAGCTCCTCCAGATGGCTGTGGCACAACAGGCGTCTTATTCATACAGCCGTGAGCGAGTTCATTCAACTCCCCGCCCAAGTCGAAGCTATAGCCGGCGCATCGAGTCGCCGGCGGTTTCCAGCAGTGAACGGCATCGTAACCTGCATCGTAATGATGAACCGCCCCATGGACATAACCCACCCCGTGACAATACTAATGCTCAGACCCTTGTGGACCAAGCTCGATCCCGTCGTGAGGCGGAATTGGTGGCTCAATTGGGGGCTCATCAGCAGTTTCAGCTAAACCCTTCGGCGTCTGTTGAGGCGGGGATGACTTCCAGGATAGTTGGTGTGCCGTGTCTAGTGCCGGCTCTATGCAATGAATGTCTGCCTAAGGATTTTAAGGGTCCTCGTAAGGTGCCTAACTACACAGCTGATCTTCCACCTGAGGCTTGAATTGAAAGCTATGAACTAGCTATGGAGATGCTGGATGTTAATGATGTTGTATGTGCCAAATACTTCACAATGATGTTGGATGGACCGGCTCGCACCTGGTTGAAAGGATTACTCGCCAATTCCATCAATTCATGGGCTGAGTTGAAGGCGCGCTTCATTCAGAACTTCAAGGGAACATGTAAGCAGCCTCTGTCGATTATTGACCTGGACAATTGTGTGCAGCGGGAGGATGAGTCGGCCCATCATTGGGTTTGCCGGGTCTCAGCTATTGTCCACTCATCGGATAGCATTACGGCAGGCTCTGCTGTTCTCATTCTAGAGAAGAATTGTCACTTCACCCCACTTAAACAGAAGCTCGGGTGGCTCAAGCGTCATTGTAGTGACATGGGGGAGCTCATGGTGGCTCTCATTAAGTATGCTGACTCTGATACTACCAAGGATCCTAGGTCTGATGATGAGAAGTCCAACAAGGGAAAGAAGAGTGGTAATGGTAAGGGTCGGCAGCAGAATGTGACTGGACATAATGGTCACAACCAGGGTAATGGTGGAAAGCGCAGACACCCCAATTGCGGGTCAGATCTTGTAGCTAACACCAACACTTGATATAAAAACCAGCGCCGTGGTAAGCCGGCCTTTGGAGGGCCGAGGTTTAATCTTGAGGCGATGTTGAATGAACCTTTCCCAAAACACAGTCTGCCCAATAAACCAGCGACTCATGCTTGGAAGGATTGTTTCATCATGAAAGAGTACAAGAATTCTGGCTCCAGTCAGAATCATGGTAATAATAATGGCTCGCCTGGCGGGTCAGATTCCAGTTCATACGGGCCCGGCTTTGGCAGTGGCGGCTCAAATTCCGGGTATCAAGGATAGGGCAATCAGGGTACTTATAACCAACAGTCTGGTCAGGGCGACCAACAACATCAGTCAGGATACCAGAGTAATCCAAAGTAGCTTAACGGTGGCCAGTATCATGTTTCTACCACTAGTCTTTGCAAGAGAGATCAGAAGGTTCATAAACGTGCGGTCAGTGCAGTTGAGCCGGCGGTACCTCAATACTTGCGATGGTCAGAGCAGCCAATCACATGGAGTAGAGAGGATCACCCGCCCCGGGTTGACAATCTGGCTCAACTAGCGTTAGTGGTAGCCCCTCAAGTTGGGGGTTACAAATTCACTAAAGTGCTCATGGATGGTGGCAGCAGCATCAATATCCTTTATTATGATACCTTTCGCCGAATGAATTTGACTGATAAAGAGCTTAAGCCGTCCTCTACAGTCTTACATGGCGTGGTACCTGGTAAGTCGGCATATCCAGTTGGTAAGATTGCCTTGGAAGTGGCTTTTGGCGATGATTATGACTACAGGGCAGAGACGTTATGGTTTGAGGTGGTTAAGATAAAGAGCCCTTATCATGCCTTGTTTGGACGGCCGGCTTATGCGAAATTTATGGCGCGACCTTGTTATGTTTATCTACAGCTTAAGATGCCAGGACGTAAGGGTACTATTACAGTCCATGGTAATCGCAAAATTGCTCTAGAATGCGAAGAAGGAGACGCTGCTTATGCTGAGTCAGCCTGTGCTACTAAAGAGCTTAAGTTTTATAAGGATAATGTTGACCCGGCTGATATGACCCCTTTGAAGAAGCCTACTACAGAGCAAGACCCCTTATTGAAGTTTAAGTCGGCTAATGATACTAAGCAGGTTGACTTTGTCCCTGGTGACTCATCTCAGCAGTTCACAATAGGGGCTAACATGGATCCTAAATAGGAAGGCGCGCTCATCGATTTCATCCATGAGAATCGGGACATCTTTGCATGGAAACCTTCTGACATGCCGGGTGTACTGAGAGAATTCGCTGAGCACACTCTTAATGTTGATCCTAAATTTAAGCCGGTCAAACAGTTCCTTCGTCGTTTCAATGCGGAGAGGCGTAAAGCTATTGGAGAAGAGGTGGCCCGACTCTTGGCAGCTGGGTTCATCGTTGAAATCTTTCACCCTAAGTGGTTGGCTCACCCGGTGTTGGTACTTAAGAAAAATGGCACCTGGCGTATGTGTGTGGATTACATTGACCTTAACAAGGCTTGTCTAGCTGATCCATTTGCTCTCCCTCGCATTGACCAGATTATTGATGCTACGGCGGGTTGTGAGAGTTTATGTTTCCTTGATGCTTATTCTGGTTATCATCAGATCAAAATGGCAGTTAAAGACCAAGATAAGATGGCTTTCATCACACCTTTTGGAGCTTTCTGCTATGTCTCTATGCCTTTTGGGCTCAAGAGTGCCCAGGCGACTTATCAACGCTGTGTTCAAAATTGCTTTCACAGTCAAATTGGGCGTAATGTGCATGCTTATGTGGATGATATTGTGGTTAAATCCAGAAAAAAAGGAGACACTCTTGGATGATTTGAAGGAGACTTTTGACAATCTCCGGGTCTATAAGATGATGCTTAACCCGGCCAAGTGTGTTTTTGGTGTACCTACAGGCAAGCTCTTGGGTTTTTTAATCTCAGAGAGAGGAATTGAAGCTAACCCGGAGAAGATTAAGGCTATTACCTCATTGCCTAAGCCGGCATGTGTCAATGACGTTCAGTGCCTGGCGGGTCGTATTGCAGCATTGAGCTGGTTCATAAGCTGCCTGGGAGAGAAGGCTATTCCCTTATATCATATGATGAAGAAAATAGACCACTTCGTCTGGAGTGATGAGGCTGATAAAGTGTTTGAGATGCTCAAAAAGCAGTTGGCTGAGCCGCCCGTCCTTGCCGGTCCTGTGGAGAAGGAGCCTTTACTTATATATGTGGCGGCTAACAGTAAAGCTGTCAGTGTGGCAATTGTTGTGGAGCGTAAAGAGGCGGGTAAGGAATACCCAGTCCAGCGGCCGGCTTATTATGTCAGTGAGGTGTTGATTGAATCCAAGGAACGATACCCCCATGGGCAGAAGTTGGTTTATGGAGTATTCATGGCAAGTCGCAAGTTGAAGCATTATTTTCTTGGTCATCCCATTACTGTGGTTAGCTCTGCCCCCTTGGGGGATATAATTCAAAACAGGGAGGCCAAAGGCTGGGTTGCTAAGTGGGCTCTAGAACTCGGACCTCATGGTTTGAAGTATGTACCAAGAACAACCATCAAGTCTCAGGCTCTGGTGGATTTCATCAATGACTGGACAGAGTTGCAAACACCTGAGGAGAGGCCTGATAACACATATTGGACAATTCATTTTGATGGGTCCAGGCAGCTAGAAAGCTCGGGGGCTAGGGACATATTGACTTCCCCACGAGGTGACAAGTTTTGCTATGTTTTGAGGCTAATGTTTCCTTGTACTAACAATGCAGCTGAATATGAGGCTCTACTTCACGGCCTTCGTATGGCCAAAGAGATGAACCTAAGCCGGGTCAGGTGTTTTGGTGACTCAGACCTTGTGGCTCAGCAAGTTTCAGGCACATGGGATTCTAAAGACCCGCTCATGGCGGCTTATCACCGGGCGGTTGATAACATTGCCGGTCACTTCAAGGGTTATCAGGTGGAGCACCTTGATCAAAGGAAGAATGAGGCGGCTGATGCTTTAAGCCGCCTTGGTTCTCAATGTAAGCCGGTGCCTCTCAATGTGTTTCTTGATGTTTTACACAATCCCTCTGTCAAATTACCATCTGAGGAGGATTTGGCTATTCCTGACCCGGAGGCAGAATTGTGGCGGCTCTCCATGCTATTCTAGATTGGACTCTACCTTACCTGTCTTATATGACCCGGGGCGAGTTACCTGAGGATGAGACTTTAGCAAGGCAGATAACCCAGCGGTCTAAGTCTATGACTATGGTCAATGGCGAGTTACACCGAGGCAGTGTAACAGGTGTGTTCCAATGTTGTATTTCTCCCGAAGAGGGCCGTGAGATCTTGCGTGAGATTCATGAAGGTGATTGTGGTCATCATGCCAGCTCAAAATCTTTGGTGGCTAAAGCTTTTCATCATGGGTTTTATTGGTTGACGGCTCATGCTGACGCAGAGAATATCGTCAGTAAATGTGATGGCTGTCAGAAGTTTTCTCGACGGGCTCATGTGCCGGCTCAAGAGTTGCGGATGATTCCAATTACTTGGCCGTTTGCAGTCTGGGGGCTTGATATGGTAGGACCTTTCAAGAGGTTTAAAGATAAGAAAACCCACCTCTTGGTGGCGGTTGACAAATTTACCAAGTGGGTTTAAGCAGAGCCGGTCAACAAGTGTGATGCGGCAACTGCAGTCCAATTTGTTAAAAAACTGATTGTCCATTTTGGTTACCCTCATAGTATAATCACTGATAATGGCACTAATTTGTCTAAGGGCGCTATGAAGGAGTTCTATCAACAAGAGCATATTCGTCTTGATGTTTTGTCTGTGGCTCATCCACAGTCTAATGGTCAAGCTGAGAGGGCTAACCAAGAAATTTTGAGAGGCATAAAACCCTGGTGTATGGTTCCTTTGAAGTGAACGCCGGGTTTTTGGGTTGAGGAGTTACCTTCAGTACTCTGGAGTATCAATACCACCCCCAACAGGTCAACAGGCTATACGCCTTTCTTCATGGTCTATGGGGCAGAGGCGGTTCTTCAAAGTGATATACGTTATGACTCGCCTCGTGTGGCGGCTTATGTTGAAGCTGATAATGAGATAGCACATCAAGATGCACTTGATGTTTTGGATGAGGAGAGTGACCTTGCGGCGGCTCATTCAGCGATATATCAACAAGACCTGCGTCGCTATCATAGCCGCAGAGTTAAGACCCGGACATTTCAAGAAGGCGACTTGGTGCTTCGGCTGATCCAAGATCAAACAAATATGCACAAATCATCCCCACCTTGGGAAGGACACTTTGTGGTCAGCAAGAACCTAAATAACGGGTCATATTACCTCATTGATATATGAGAACACAAGGATTCATGCAAGTCGGAGGAGGAGACCCGCCGGCCCTGGAATATTGCTCATCTTCGGCCTTATTACACCTGAGCCACCGGCTCTCGTTGTTGTACATACATTTGTTAGTGTATATATTTTATGATCAATATAATAAAGCTGGCATCCCTGATAATTCAGGGCCTCTGTCGTTTCATTTCTGTGTATCTGAGTCTTTATTATCTGTTCATAAGGTCACTTGGGGGCTTCGAACCCACCGGGTTTAGCTTTCATACCCTCTTGACCAGGCGTGGATGCCGAATCCCGAGTTATCCTGCCTGTTTGCAACTTGCTACTCTGCCAGGTAATCCTGAGTGACCCGCCGAACTCTTAACAGTCAATATTTTTTAAGACCTTGAACTTGTTAAGGTTAAAATGGCAGCTTGTGTCACGTGAGAGTCGGCTTACAGTGAGCTAGGATTAACTGAAAGGCTGTGCGGCCTTTGAAAGCTCATGGCTTTGCTAGCCAATTTACCTGGCTCTGCTTTGGTAAGCCGGCCAGGCAATTATTTAAGATTTTTTGAATCTTGCTTCTGAGTCTTTTTTATTTCTGTCTCATAAGATTTTTTCTGCTAAATGCATTTTTTTGACACTCCGGGTTATGAAGCTCTGGTTGTATAACTCATGTTTGAGTACTTTGGGTTTGGTCACCCGCCCTGGCTTTTGACGTTAAGTCGCCAGCATACTTTGGTTTGCGCAATTGAGGTTATGCGCTTACAAATCTTTGGGTTGTCACCCGCACTGGATATGGCGGTGTAAGCCGGCGGTATGATCCAATCTTACATGTATGTTTTCAATTATTATATATGCGAGATTTGATAACCCGCCCTGGCTTTTGACTTTAACTCGCCAGTATATTTTAGCTTGAATGGCCTTGATTCTAGTCTTTCCCATAATTTCATGTAACTCCCTGGATTTTGCCCATTTTCTTTCCTTTTGATTTTGGTCTGGATTTGCCTTTCTATGGCTTAGTAGTCTTGCAACCTGGAGGGATCACCCTTGATTCCTCTTCCCAAGTGGCTTGCCAACTTCAAAATCCATCCCAAGACCATGTCATTTCCATCTTGGACCAATCCCAATATTCTTTCCCTTGGGAAAATTCCTTTTTCTATTAAAGGAATAACCCGGTTGTCCTGGGTTGTGAAGCAACCCACATTTCCATCATTCCCAAATAATTCTCATAAATTGTTTGGGTCAGATCTTCCACAAATATGTCAAAACCCTTCCTTGCCATGTTCAAAAATATTTCACAAATATTCCTTTTCCGATTGTGCCCTAGCTGCCAAGTTGAGAAGCAAGTACCCTTTATATTGGCTTGCTTGCCCCCAAAGTTTTTGGGCATTCTTTCCTATCCATATCATTGCCACATGCCAAAATTTAACTTCATTTGGATATTAAATCTCCCTTGGCTAAATTCCAAAGTTTCTGGTCAACTGGAAGCTTTATGAAGCAAGTACTAGCTAGGATGATCCAAATGAGTTGAAATTTTGCAAGCATATTCATATGCTCAAATCATGACTCTCCACCAAGTTTCAACCCTATCCCAATCATCTATGTGAGCACAGCCTCAAAATCTTGGTTCCTGGTCAGATTTTCACATTGTGAAGCAACTATATTTTATACTGCTTCATAATTGCTGAAAATTTACCAGAGCAATCTCCTACCCATATAACCTATATCCACAAAATTTGGGCTCATTTCATCTTCCCAATAATTCACTAGAATTTTCCTAAGATTCTGGTCAGAGAGACTCATTGTGAAGGAAGTACCATTTTGGCTTGTCCAAATGGCATGAAATTTTTATGGAACTTTCATCTGACCAAATAATCATGTTATACCAAATTTTAGCTCAAGTGGCTACTATATGTGAGTGCCACATCAAGATTTGTTTTCTGGACCAGATTGGTCAGTTGCAAAGCAACTATATTAAACCTTGGTCCATTTCTCTCCAAACTTCACAGGATTGTAGTCCTTCCTAAACCTCCCAGACATCAGTTTTGGCCCTTATCACCTCTCTGTTCATCGCAGTGGCGTGGTCAAGTTTGCCACAGCAAACTTCAGGTGACTACTCCCATCCGACCATAGTTCCCCTCATCGAGCCATCACCTCCCTGAGACTGTTCCTTGGAAGGACTACCCACTGGACATGATTTGGCCGGTCAGGGTGCACCGCGTGTGCCAGTTCACACGGTGACCACGCGGCCGGCATACCAGCCAGCGCGCTCTGGCGATGGAACCCCTCGGTTTCATCACGTTCCTCCTCTCCCTCGACACCTAGCCATGTCTAGGGGCTTCGTCTTGTCATCGCCCTTCGCCCTGGATAAGTCTCCCCCTCTCACGTCCCCTCCTACGCGGTGCGGCAGCCATGCCGCGACGTGCCCATCTCTGCCACCATCATGCCCGGTCGCCCGCGAGCTCCCGAACCCTCCCGAGCACGCCTGAGCTTCCTCTACTCCTCCTTGACCTCTCTGGATACCTCTCCCCTCCTCCAAGCGTGTTCCCAAAGCTCCGGCGCGTGGCACACACGTCACCGCGGCCGTGCTCGCCCACCCGTGTCGCCCGGCTATATATAGCCATCCCCGCGTCACTTCGAGCTCACCACCAGCCTCCCCTCGCTCCTCTACCCCTCCCCGGCCACTTGCCCGTGCTCCAGGAGCCCTCCTCGCTCGCCTTTGCCGCCATGGTCGCCGTCGGGCATCGCTCAAATTGGAGCTGCCCCGACCACCTCCCTCCGTTCCACCACCACCAGGGAGCTTCCCTGACCTAGGCGGAGCCCTGCCCAATCCCCTCCTCACCTCTCCACCACTGCAGCCCCCTACCCCAAGCTCACCGGAGCCGCCATCCGCCGTGGCCGTGGGCACACGCGCTCCCGCCCTCCCCGAGCTCCGCCTCCTTCCGGGATGGACGCGGCCCATCGCCCCGGTCACGCCGGTGGCCGGACCTCGGCCGGAGATGGCCTGTGCCGCCGGGAGGCCTCGCCGGCGCGCGCCTCCTCTCTGCTGGCGTGAGGTGGAAGAACGCAGGGGAGGAGAGAGAGAGGGTCAGCGTGGGGCCCGCACGTCAGCCTCCCAGGCATTGACCCCGCCCGGGCCCGCTCGGTTTAAGTGGAAGTGCATTCAGTGCTTTACGCATTCCCCATGGGAAAGCGTATTCTGCTGCAGTACGCGACCCGCCGAGCTATCAGGGACCCCGTTGTGAATATTTTATTTGCAGATAGGTCCCTGGTAGAAAAACCAACACATCTTTTTCTCGTAACTCCGATGGAGGTGATTCCAAAGCCCACTTCTTCGTCTCTTCGAGCCCGTCATGTTGGTATCATTTTCATACTGTTTTGACACTATGAAAATGACCATTTTGCCCATGCCCATAAACAGCCCCCTTCAAGAGAGAACTGTTTCTGGCAATCATTTCCGCGGACTCTCCGCAGCCCCTTCCCGATGGTCTCTTCACCGCAGGCAAGCCACAACTCTCATTTGCATAATTGCATTGCAATATCATAGTTAAACTAATTATTTTAATAGTAAGCATGAATTATTTGTGAAATGAATTAGATTATGCAAGGCTTGAGTAAATTCTTGAATAGGTGACTACCATGTTGAGTACCCGATTGTTAGTGACTAGTAGTTTACCCACTCGTTGATGCTATGACGTTGAGATTACCGTCTATGATGATTTTGGATTCCGTCCAACAATTTGTGGAGATGAATTAGTAGCAGGAGCTTGGACATAGTGGCTATTGGATTACTGGTTGGTTAATGTTTTCACTTGGATTATTATGCTGTCGGAGTGCCAGTTATGATGAAGAGATTATTCGGAGATAAGATACTTCATGGTTGATCTAGAGTCACCTGTCCGGACTTATCCGTGCAGCCACATTTGCCGGTCTGGGACAACCTTGACTTGGTCTGATCGTGTGCTCTTTCACCGGTACCGCCCGACAGGGAAGGTTATGCGTGCGCGCTACCCTGGCCTGGTAGGCGGCGATAACCTTGTGAGCCCAGTTGAGTTATATGGTACCAGGTGTAACACCCCATGTATTAAGCTACAGTGATCACCCTTTTGATTATGCCATGTCATCATGATCGACAGTGCTTAATCATCATTAGTATCATATCTCTTTTCAAATTCAAATTCAAATGGAAATTCAAACTAAAAGTGAAAATAAAAGTTGTTCAAATCAGAAACTAAAATGTTCAATAGATAACAAATATTCCAGAGGCAATTCTAAAATTGTAACCAACATTTAATAAACAAATTAGGTAACTCAAACATCCTCTAACAGTGGCTGGAAACAATATTTAATAGCCTTTTATTTGATCTAAATTAAATATGAAATTATGTTTTACCCAAACTAGTTTTTGGTGTTAGGATACAATGCACTGTGATTTATGGGCTAGGTCTCATATCTTACAAAAACCATTTAGTGCTCAAACATTTAACAAAACAGAAAAAGAAAAACAGAAAACAGAAAAAGAAAAGAAGAAAAGGAAAAGGCTCACTGTGCCTGGGCCGCAAGTGCACAGTGCGGCCCAGCCCACCCCGCTGGTCCCCTTTCTCACTGCTCATCCGCGCGCTCGTTGTCGCTCTCTGCTCGCGCGCGCGCACTAGCCCCCCTTGCTCCCCGCTCGACAGCGGCCATCCGCGTGCCACCACGGCCTACTAGTACCCCTCCCCGACCCCGCTGGCGAACCCTAGCCGCCTCGTTCGTCCCTCTCCCTCGTACCCCCACTTCGCCCGACGCAGCCATGGCGCCGCCGCCGTAGAGCTCGCGGCTACCGCCACCGCCTTGCCTTGCCGCCGTGCCCGCCTGCTTTGCCATCGTCCGCTACGCCCTCTTCGACCACAAGCCGAAGCCGAGGACCCCAGCATCGCCGGACTGCCTCGTCTTCTTCCCATACGGCCGCCGTCGAACGCCGCCTCAATTCACCGTCGTCGCCCTTCCTCGAGCCGTCCCCGGGCCTTCTCTGCAACGCCAGTGAGCCCCGCGTCGGTCCCCTCCTCTCCCTGCTCTTCGCCTCGCTCGTAGCCGTCACCCCCGTGATGCCCGAACACGCCGCCGCCAGACCTCGTCGCCAGCGTGGCCACGGTGACCAAATGGTCCCGTGCGTGCCACCGTTGCACTCGCCGCACTGCATAGGCCCTGCCTCGCTTTTTAGTTCGTTCGTTCGCGCACCGCATCATCGCTGCCGATGCTCGCCCGAACACCTCGCCGCCGGCGAGCTTGTACCACCCGTCTCCGGCCACCGTAGCCCGCGAAACCACTGCCAATCGACGCGCTGTCGTCTTGCCGTTCTAACGCGCCCGGCCGCGATCAAAATGGTGCCCTGTGCACGTTTTAAGACCACCTCCCGAAGCCGCGCCGCCGCAAACGCGCTCGCCGGTGAGATTCCGGCGAGTTGCCGGTGACGCTGAGCTGGCCTGGCCGGTGGGGCCCGCCGTGCGACAGACCCGTGGGTCCAGTTGACCAGTTGACTAGGTCAACGCTGACGTGGCTACCCCCTATGTGACTGACATGTGGGTCCCGCATAATTAAACAAATTAAAATAAATAACTAAACTGTTAATTAATTAGCTAATTAATTAAAACACTAATCACTCACTGACCAGTAGGCCCCACCCACTAATTAACCTCATTAACTTAAAGTAACCCTGTTTAATTAGCAAAGTCACTGACATGTGGGTCCCACTGGACCCACCTATCAGGTTTGTCTGGTCAACCGACCAGTTGACCGCTGGTGTCACCTCTACGTCATGCTGACATCACCCCCGTACTGTTCTGGATAATGTTGTTTTAAATAATTGAATAAATTTCAGAAATTAATAAAAACTTTAGAAAATCATATCTTTTAAACCGTAACTCCGATGAAAATAATTTATATATGAAAAATGATCAGAATTCCGAGACGAATCCAAATACGCGGCCCGTTCGTATGTCACGCATCCCTAGCATAGCAAACATGCAACCGTTCCCCTCCGGTCATCTGTCTGACAAATGTCCGGAACCGGGAAAACATTCCCGGATGGATTCCCCCTTCCTCGGTGACGTGCAACCATACGTTAGGACACATCCGGCACCGCATATTGTCATGTCGTACATTGTGTTGCTCATGTTTGTTGTGCATTTATACTGTTTCCTCCCCCTCTTCTCTCTCGTTAGACCCCGACGTCGTCCCCGAGACCGACGCAACTATTGACGACCTTGCCTTTGCCGCCGAGCAACCAAGCAAGCACCCCCTTTGAGCATACCGATATCGCCTATTCTTCCTCTCTCATGCTTGCATTAGAATTGCTGCTGCTACTGCTTTACCTATTCTGATGCATAGCCTGTTTATTGTAACCTGCTATTGAAACCTTACCTGCTTATCCTAAACTGTCTAGTATAGGCTGGGTAGAGACCTATCAGTGACCCCACTTATCCCGACTGCCCCGCTGGATTATCAGAAGACCCGATCTTCGGGATTGAAGACCAGGCCCCGGCACCGCACATCACCCCCCTTAGTTGTAACGACACTACAATGTTACTATTGAGTGCCGAGGGTGAAACCTCTTGTAGCACTTCTGATGTTAACTCTGTAGAGTAGCTATTCGGTCATGGTCATCAAGGGTGATTCCTCCTTCCCCACTTCCGATAACGACGCCGTCGTACAAACACCTCAAGTGTGAACCCAGCGAGGGTGATTCCTCCGAGTTCACCTTGACGGATACATCGTGTAGGAATCCAACGAGGGTGATACCTCGGATTCCCTTGATGTTATGGACACACGGATACTTGGACTGTAATATCGTTACTTGGAAAGGTGGGTCGACCCTGAGGGGTACCCGCGTGTGTTGTGAAGACGGGTTGACCTGGATGGTGCCCGAGTGAGAATACGAGGCGTGGCCGGGCATTCTTAGCCCTTGCCGCAAGTCCTCGAGACGGGGCGACGGGGTCACATCGGTCGTGAGTCTCTGCTCGTTACCGCATCCCCAAGGTACTAACGGTTTGGATATGTGATCTGAGTGGGCCTCTGGCCCGATAGCACTAACCATCACGCGGGAATAAATATGGGTACTCTGCATCGTATGCATCAGCCGAAAGCTTTGTCAGACGTCTAGTTCAGCTAGGCGGCATGGACGGACCGGCGCCATCCTATAGTGTTGGTGCCTGGCTTCACCGTGTGCGCAACGACCCGGAGGGCGAGGGGCGATGGCCAAGACCCCCTTGCGCTTAGGATGTAGACCGGCGGGGACCTCTCTGCTGAGCTCTAGGTAGGGCTGCAGTGTGTCGTTTGGCCGAGGCCGGCATGACCCAGGAAAAGTGTGTCCGTCCAGAGTTAATCGAGCGTGGTGGGTAAGTTGGTGCACCCTTGCAGGGAAGAACTAATCTATGCATAGTCGGATCCTCGGTAACGAACACTCGGAGTTGTATCCCAATCGATACAACTAGAATTGGATACTATGGCTCTGGGATTGCTTCTCGCATGGAGTCGAGAAGGGATCTCTGGACGAGGTTGATGACAGTATGGCTCTAGGATTGCTTCTCACAGGGAGTCGAGAAGGGATCTCAGGACGAGGTTGATGACAGTATGGCTCTGGGATTGCTTTCTCGCATGGAGTCGAGAAAGGATCTATGGGTGAGGTTGAGACTTAATGATACTACTACATTATATTGTACTGTTCTACTCTCTTTTATTGCTGCAAGACCGCTGAAGATGCTATTCTTCGATAGGACTAGGTTTTCCTCTCTATTCTGGCCTTTCTGCAGCCCAGTCCACATATACAGCCACTCTTTGATAATGTTGCATATGTAGTGTAGATCCTTGCTTGCTGAGTATTTCGGATGAGTACTCACGGTTGCTTTGCTTTCTTTTTCCCCATATACCCCTTTTGATGCAACCAGATGACGGAACCCCTGAGACAGCTGCCCCCGCCGACGATCGCTACTACTACCCCGAGGGTGGATACTACTACGAGTTGGCCGACGACCAGGAGTAGGTTCAGAGGGTCCCAGGCAGGAGGCCTGCGCCTTTCGATCGTAGTGTTTTCTTTTGTCCCGCCTTTTAAGGGCCTATCTTCGTTTTCTTTTATATCTGTACTCAGATATCTGATGCTTCCGCTGATGCTTGTATGCGAGCTGATGTATTCGAGCCCTCGAGGCCCCTGGCTTGTAATATAATGCTTGTATGACTTTATTTATGTTTTAGAGTTGTGTTGTGATTTCTTCCCGTGAGTCCTTAGGCTTGATCGTGTGCATTTGCGTGTATGATTAGTGCACGATTGAGCCGGGGGCGTCACACCAGGTTATTGTTTGGGACAGTTTGTTAGCCACGACGGTGGCAGGTGTCACGCGGTAACACAGGGGCCACCCAGGGCAGGACTCCGGGGGAGGATGATTGCCAGTGGTACGATGGGAGAGTCACGGGTCAGGCGGGTTTTGTTGGAGCAACGCTGGTCCACCCGAATGGGATCACGAGGTCAGGTGCTCCATGGTGTGGGTAAAGTGCGCAACCTCTACAGAGTGTAAAATCTATTCGAATAGTCGCATCCACGGTATTGGACAGTCCGTCCAGACCTCTTTAGGTGGTCAACCATAGTAGTGATAATAATGGAAGAACTCGTCGTAAGATCGGAAGTACTCGGTGGATCATGAGCATTCTGAGGGTTGTGAGGCAACCCAAAAGAGAGTAAGTTTGTCAGACTTGTGGTGCAGATGGTATCAAGAATATGATATGTTAGCTATGGGATGGCTATGAGATGAGTGGTCGGATGACCACATGATTTGGATTGGATTTGGAACAGATTCCGATTGGATCCTGAGGTTATTCGGAGTATGGATTAAACTACTTAATATGGTTTACCTTACTGCATCTACTTCAGTAGCTATCTTGCTATGATGTTGTCTTGCCTTAATGCTGATGTTTGTTGTGAGCTTGCGAATACATTCCAAGTACTCACCTCGCGTGTCATGCTAGTTTGCAGGTCATGCCATGATTGCTTGCTTGTCGAGGATCCTAAGTTTGCGAGCTAGGATATGCGTTCTATCCAGAGTCCCTGCGGATTGGAGTCCATCACCGCCGTTGCTGTTCCGCTGCCGAGAGAGTTACTCCGCTGTTAGCATAGAGCTACCCCAAGCAGGCATAGTGTCGCCGTACCGATGTAATCCACGTACCCTTTGTAACCTTATCCATTGTAATAAAGAGCTGATTTGTTCTATGCCAACAGTGCCGTATTCTAGAGGACTTGTCCCTGGGCTGGGATACAGGGCGTTTCGGTCTTCTCTGAGCTGGGGTACCACAGGCGTTGGTACCAGAGCAGGTCTAGCTATAGGATGCCCTAGACCGCGCGAGCATTAGTAACTGGTAGTATAGGATCCAGTAGGTTTGCTGCACTTGTTTGTTGCATTTGTTTGTGCATAGCATACATATAGACTAGATGTTTTATCACTAACGATGGATCTGGTGAGTGTAGGTGGCATCCGTTTCGATTCCCTACCCGCGCTCTCCATTTTGCATATTTGTTCCTTGGTGTGGTGTCATCTTCGTCCCAGCGGGGTGATGCCAAGGTGCTTGGTGGTGTCGATCCCTTGTCGGATTGATGCACCGGTACCACACCAACTTATTCTCTTCTGACACCCCTATCGTTTCGGTGATAGACAAGTTCTATCCCGGATCGTGCCATTCCACTAGCCGCTTCGGCAACCCTTACTGATCCTTGTTATCAGAAAAGGGCAATGCCTGCAAGCCTTTCTCTCCACCACTAACTCATTCCGCCACCTATTCT
The DNA here is from genome assembly GCA_011799875.1 of Thinopyrum elongatum. Classification (NCBI taxonomy): domain Eukaryota; kingdom Viridiplantae; phylum Streptophyta; class Magnoliopsida; order Poales; family Poaceae; genus Thinopyrum; species Thinopyrum elongatum. Next base: position 339,441,100 of record CM022302.1, read on the forward strand.
TTGGACGTGTACGGTTTTCTTCCGTACGCTTGATGATGATGTGGTTGTAACTTCTGTGTTCCGACCCCCAATCACCAAGTCCGTCCTCACCTCCGTGTCCGCCCAGATGCAACCGGTGTTAAGCCCGTGTTTGGTGTAGCCTTGTTTACACCAACTTTCTTCCACACATTGATTCACTTTCGTGCACATCACCACAGCATGTTAGACCGTAATACTGGAGTTCTTGCGAGATTTGTGTGCTTAAGTAGGAATGCATATTATTGCTGTGAATAGCTGTAGAATGTGATATTGCTTGTGTGTGTGATCTTGCTGCTTTGTGTACTTTTGTTTAGTCATTTCTTTTGTTTTTTTGGGCCCTTGTTATTACCTTATTTTCCCCTTATGGAAGTTGCTCACCGACCCTGAACCCAAAGAGTCAGTGAAGAGACAGTCATGTGGAAGCTCAGCTCAGCAATATGAAACTTTTAGCAGACTATGTTATATCGAGAATATCGGGCCTAAATACAAATGATATCCTGGCTGGATTGGTTATCAGCATCAAGTATACATTAGTGCAACTTTCACAGTAGTAATGATCGCATCAGCAAGAAGGCAAATTGTTTACATGATCCACAGTGCATTCCGTGCCAAAGGTATGATTCATATACACGGCTTGAGTCTGCTATGAGTACAATTTGAACCTTGCTATGTCTTGGAAGCAAGCCAACATGTGCTATGAACTTAGTGTTCAGCAAGAAGGATAGCCGAATACCCTGTTGCATACAACAAGTAACCGACAGTAGAAACAGTAAGGGATATATATATATCTGCACTTAGTCTGCATGTGGCAAAAAGAAAGCTTCAGGTGTAAGCAACTCAGCCTTTCTCCGCAAAGCTACCAGAGAAGCTTACGACACAAGAATTCAGGTGTCTTCCTCGATACGACACATGGACATCTTCCGGTGCAAGGTACTCAGGCTTCTTCAGTAAGCTATCACAGCAAGCTTCCGGCATAAGGTACCGAGTCTTCCCCAGCAAGCCTTTAATGGGGGGAAGCGTCTGAGCCAGGAGCCCTATACAAGTAACTATGAACCTGGGTTCGGATAATCATTACCCTACGTGTAAAGTGTGGAGGATGAGAAAGCTGGTCATGTGAGCAAAGATACCCTGTCAGGGGATCAGGATAAGATATGCCTGTCGGAATATTGCACCTGACAACACCTACACAGAGAATCAAGAACACATAAGGCCAAGTTCTTTCAGCAAAGGGTTCAGGCAAAGAGAACTATAATGAAAAAGCAAGGCTGTCCATACAGGTATGGTAATGGTACAAATACTCCGGACAGTCTGGCTCGGTACCAGTCACCATGGATGCATACCCATGGGGTCTATTCCATTTGCAAGGACCCCATATTGAGAAAACCCGCCCAGCCAACCCGATACGCCTAGAATTGTCAGAAGAGGGCAACCAAGTTGGTCAGGTCAGCCGAAAGACTAACTCGGCAGTTGGATTACAGCAACCGTGTCAAAGCACTGCATGGCCTACTATGTACTTAGAGATACCGATAGACTGAGTAATCAGAAGGATGAACAACAGTCTCGAAACATGTGTCCTCACAGATGGGAACCAGTTAAAGACTAACCTGCCGTGAACAAGATTTTGCTGCCAGGACTGTTGTCAGTCAAGTCTATGGATAATATCACCGTACACCTTTATGCTGGTCACGACAGGTGACAGTCAAATATTTGGTAGGAGCCTTATACCCAAGACAGTGAAGATACCCAAGATGACCCAGCTATCCGTGCGAGAAGTCAGATTCCGCCAGGAGAACGGTACGATTCACAGTACTATTTTGAGCCTGGAGGACACACAGCCATTTGAAGTCACCCAATGCAATGAGTAAAATATTTCGTGTCCACCAAGAGAATCTGTTCACCACTCAGTGAGCGGTCATTCGTATTGGACCTCGTCACGACACATCCATAAGGAACCACCCTCAGACTTACGAGCAGGGCACATAGTTTGGTCAGGATAATTTATTACCCCAGACAGGTCAGCAGACATAAAAGATTGGAGTCGGAGTAGCATATGAGGTAAGATTTGCCAGAAAAAAGTTCCAGTGAAGCAAACCACCCCGAAGCAAGGCAGTCAGTCATATGAAATTCAAAGGGAACATTATACAAAGGTAAAAAGGAAACCCGAGTTGGAAACGGTTTCCTCAAGTGGAAATATTAATGTTTGATCCCTGAGCAACCAAATCTCGAGGTAGAGATTTCTTTAAGGGGGGTAGGTTTGTAACACCCTGGATTTTGCCCTTTTTTTTTCCTTTTGATTTTGGTCTGGATTTGCCTTTCTGTGGCTTAGTAGTCTTGCAACCTGGAGGGATCACCCTTGATTCCTCTTCCCAAGTGGCTTGCCAACTTCAAAAACCATCCCAAGACCATGTCATTTCCATCTTGGACCAATCCCAATATTCTTTCCCTTGGGAAAATTCCTTTTTCTATTAAAGGAATAACCCAGTTGTCCTGGGTTGTGAAGCAACCCACATTTCCATCATTCCCAAGATTCCCAAATAATTCTCATAAATTGTTTGGGTCAGATCTTCCACAAATATGTCAAAACCCTTCCTTGCCATGTTCAAAAATATTTCACAAATATTCCTTTTCTGATTGTGCCCTAGCTGCCAAGTTGAGAAGCAAGTACCCTTTATATTGGCTTGCTTGCCCCCAAACTTTTTGGGCATTCTTTCCTATCCATATCATTGCCACATGCCAAAATTCAACTTCATTTGGATATTAAATCTCCCTTGGCTAAATTCCAAAGTTTCTGGTCAACTGGAAGCTTTATGAAGCAAGTACTAGCTAGGATGATCCAAATTAGTTGAAATTTGGCAAGCATATTCATATGCTCAAATCATGACTCTCCACCAAGTTTCAATCCTATCCCAATCATCTATGTGAGCACAGCCTCAAAATCTTGGTTCCTGGTCAGATTTTCACATTATGAAGCAACTATATTTTATACTGCTCCATAATTGCTGAAAATTTACCAGAGCATTCTCCTACCCATATAACCTATATCCACAAAATTTGGGCTCATTTCATCTTCCCAATAATTCCCTAGAATTTTCCTAAGATTCTGGTCAGAGAGAATCATTATGAAGGAAGTACCATTTTGGCTTGTCCAAATGGCATGAAATTTTTATGGAACTCTCATATGACCAAATAATCATGTTATACCAAATTTCAGTTCAAGTGGCTACTATATGTGAGTGCCACATCAAGATTTGTTTTCTGGACCAGATTGGTCAGCTGCAAAGCAACTATATTAAACCTTGGTCCATTTCTCTCCAAACTTCACAGGATTGTAGTCCTTCCTAAACCTCCCAGACATCAGTTTTGGCCCTTATCACTTCTCTGTTCATCGCAGTGGCGTGGTCAAGTTTGCCACAACAAACTTCAGGTGACTACTCCCATCCAACCACAGTTCCCCTCATCGAGCCATCACCTCCCTGAGACTGTTCCTTGGAAGGACTACCCACTGGACATGATTTGGCCGGTCAGGGTGCACCACGTGTGCCAGTTCACGCAGTGACCACGCGGCTGGCATACCAGCCAGCGCGCTCTGGCGATGGAACCCCTCGGTTTCGTCGCGTTCCTCCTCTCTCTCGATACCTAGCCATGTCTAGGGGCTTCGTCTTGTCGTCGCCCTTCGCCCTGGATAAGTCTCCCCCTCTCACGTCCCCTCCTACGCAGTGCGGCAACCGTCGCCCCGGTCATGCCGGTGGCCGGACCTCGGCCGAAGACGGCCTGTGCCGCCAGGAGGCCTCGCCGGTGCGCGCCTCCTCTCTGCCGGCGCGAGGTGGAAGAAAGCAGGGGAGGAGAGAGAGAGAGGGTCAGCGCGGGGCCCGCATGTCAGCCTCCCAGGAGTTGACCCCGCCCGGGCCCGCACGGTTTAAGTGGAAGCGCATTCAGCGCTTTACACTTTCCCCGTGGGAAAGCGTATTCTGCTGCAGTACGTGACCCGCCGAGCTATCAGGGACGCCGTTGTGAATATTTTATTTGCAGATAGGTCCCTGGCAGAAAAACCAACACATCTTTTTGCTCGGAACTCCGATCGAGGTGATTCCAAAGCCCACTTCTTCGTCTCTTCGAGCCCGTCAGGGTGGTATCATTTTCATACTTTTTTGAAACTATGAAAATGACCATTTTTCCCTTGCCCATAAACAGCCCCCTCCGAGAGAGAACTGTTTTCGGCAATCATTTCCGCGGACTCTCCGCACCCCCTTCCCGATGGTCTCTTCACCCCAGGCAAGCCACAACTCTCATTTGCATAATTGCATTGCAATATCATAGTTAAACTAATTATTTTAACAGTAAGCATGAATTATTTGTGAAATGAATTAGATTATGCAAGGCTTGAGTAAATTCTTGAATAGGTGACTACCATGTTGAGTACCGGATTGTTAGTGACTAGTAGTTTACCCACTCGTCGATGCTATGATGCTGAGATTACCGTCTATGATGATTTTGGATTCCGTCCGGCAATTTGTGGAGATGAATTAGTAGCAGGAGCTTTGACATAGTGGCTATTGGATTACTGGTTGGTCAATGTTTTCACTTGGATTATTTTGCTGTCGGAGTGTCAGTTATGATGAAGAGATTATTCGGAGATAAGATACTTCATGGTTGATCCAGAGTCACCTGTCTGAACTTATCTGTGCAGCCACATTTGCCGGTATGGGACGGCCTTGACTTGGTCTGACCGTGTGCTCTTTCACCGGTACCGCCCGACAGGGAAGGTTATGCGTGCGCGCTACCCTGGCCCGGTAGGCGGTGATAACCTTGTGAACCCAGTTGATTTATATGGTACCAGGTCCCCGTTTGGGATAGTTTGTTAGCCACGACGGTGGCAGGTGTCACACAGTGACACAGGGGCCACCCAGGGCAGGACTCCGGGGGAGGATGATTGCTGGTGGTACGATGGGAGAGTCACGGGTCAGGCGGGTTTCGTTGGAGCAACGCTGGTCCACCCGAATGGGATCACGAGGTCAGGTGCTCCATGGTGTGGGTAAAGTGCGCAACCTCTACGGAGTGTAAAATCTATTCGAATAGCCGCATCCACGGTATTGGATAGTCCGTCCAAACCTCTTTAGGTGGTTAACCATAGTAGTGATAATGATGGAAGAACTTGTCGTAAGATCGGAAGTACTCAGTGGATCGTGAGCATTCTGAGGGTTGTGAGGCAACCCAAAAGAGAGTAAGTTTGTCAGACTTGTGGTGCAGATGGTATCAGGAATATGATATGTTAGCTATGGGATGGCTATGAGATGAGTGGTCGGATAACCACATGATTTGGATTGGATTTGGAACAGATTTCGATTGGATCCTGAGGTTATTCGGAGTATGGATTAAACTACTTAATATGGTTTACCTTACTACATCTACTTGAGTAGCTATCTTGCTATGATGTTGTCTTGCCTTAATGTTGATGTTTGTTGTAAGCTTGCGAGTACATTCCAAGTACTCACCTGGCGTGTCAAGCCAGTTTGCAGGTCATGCCATGATTGCTTGCTTGTCAATGATCCTGAGTTTGTGAGCTAGGATACGCGTTCTAGCCTGAGTCCCTGCGGAGTGGAGTCCATCACCGCCGTCGCTGTTCCGCTACCGAGAGAGTTACTCCGCTGTTAGCTTAGAGCTACCCCGGGCAGGCGTAGTGTCACCGTACCGATGTAATCCACGTACCCTTTGTAACCATATCCATTGTAATAAAGAGCTGGTTTGTTCTATGCCAACAGTGCCGTATTCCAGAGGACTTGTCCCTGGGCTGGGATACGGGGCGTTCTGGTCTTCTCTGAGCCGGGGTGCCTCATTTCATAAGACTATATTATGTTTGGGCTCTTACCCGCCCTGGTTTTTGACGTTAAGTCGCCAGGGCATATGTTGTTTAACTTTGTGGAGGACATCCATAATTTTTCATATAAATAAGAGTACTGCTATGGCTTGTATAAATGGTGAAGTTCAAACCCATCATCTAAGATTAAAATTAGTGTTTCAAAAGTAAGGATCAACATGCACGAAGGCATGACATGGCGAATCACTGTTTTCAACTAGCCTATCACACGACTATCATAAGCCCAACAGTTTGAAGCAAAGTGTTTTTGGAGACAAGGACTCTTGCACCCTGGCCTGAGAGCCGCCTAGTTGGTCATTGGTTTCCTTGTTGGCGAGTTGACGATTCCGGGTCATCCTGCGCCGGCTCTTCTTCTTCGTCCATCTGGAGGTCAGGCGACATCCAGTCGATGCCAGTTAAGGCCTCGAATATGGCTTCATCATTGATAATGAGAGCAGAGTCAAGATCAGGGGCAAAAAGGTGCTTACGCCTGGCGGGAACAAGATTCATCACTTCATGGGTGGGTGGCTTAACTTTGTTATTCTGATCATCATAAGCCGGCGTGTAGTGCTTCAGATTCAGCTCTTCAATCAGCTTGCACGCCACGGGCCGCATCTCCCTCACACACTTGTTAAAACTTTGTTCTTCAAAGGCTGACCTGTCATCTTTAAACTCGGGGCATCCGGTGACGATCTCCTCCGGGTCAAGTTATGTTGCCCATGCCTTGGCTCGACCTAGAGCTACAATCGCTCCAGCTCGGGCGGCTGATAATCGACACTCTTCGATTTGAGCCAGCGCCATTAAGAACTGCTCTAGCACAGTCTTGAGAAGCGTTGGCGGCTTTCTTCCACCAGACAGGGCAACAAGGCTATGCAGAGTCCCAGTGTATAGCTGCTCGGTCAATGAATATACTTCCTTTAACTTCAGCAGCATGCTGTCACCAAGGCTGGCGCTTCTGGAGCCTATTCAGTTGAGGTATAAGAGTCGCCAGGCGGGTTAAAAACATTACATGTGATAAGTCGCCAGGCAAGTCAAATAAATACATAAACTAATGAGGAGTTGGGTATGAGTCTTACCAAAGATGGCAGATGTCATTTGAATAATGTGTTGCTTTAAGCCGGATAACTCTTCAGTCATCGGCTTAAGTGTAGCTTCAGCATCTTCGGCCCTTTTCGCTAGTGCGCCCTTGTCGGTCCCCCAGGCGGCTCTCTCGGCATCAAAACCTACCTTCAGCTTCTCAATTTCCTCCAAAGAAGTTTTCAGTTCTAGCTTGGCCTTGGAAGTCTCTGCTTGCTGCAACTTTATATTCTTCTTCAAGTCGGCCACTTGCGATTCCTTCATACTCAATTCTGCCTACAATACGATGATGAAGTGATGATTACAAAGCAAGGATTAATTATTGGTGCTGATATTATGTTAAAAGTCCCAAGCACACTACAAGTACTCTACTTGGCACTTGGGGGCTAATGTGGGTCAATTTACTTTTTTAAGCCTCGGCTCAATTTATCCGTGTAAGCCAGCCCTTGGGGACTACGTGTTTGGCTCTTAAGTGACTATAAGTCCTGGCTCAAATTTTCAGTTTAAGCCGGCCCTTGGGGGCTACGTGTTTGGATTGCTTAAGTGACTCTAAGTCCCGGCTCAACTTTTCAGTTTAAGCCGGCCCTTGGGGGCTACGTGTTTGGATTGCTTAAGTGACTACAAGTCCCGGCTCAACTTGTCAGCTTAAGCCGGCCCTCGGGGGCTACAGATTTGGACCTTAAGGAATAAAATTGGCCCTGAGAGTCTACAGTTTGAAGATTATTATTAAGTCTATATCATACTCAATTTTTCCTATCCTCTAGACTTGGCGGCTATGTGAATACATATGGAGAAGGATTAGTATCATACCTCATAGAGCTCCTTCATGAGATTCACTAAGCCAGCTTCTAAATCACGGCTAGTGTGAAGGCGGCTCAGATACCCTGTGTGGATGTCGCTAGCGCTGAAGGCAGCATAGCTTTCCAAATCCAGCATGGTCTTGCCTTTATCCAAAGAATGAGATTCTTCTTTGGTGCTATGTTTCGCCAACACAGTGGAAGCCCCTGGCGCAGTGTAAGCCACACCAATAATGGTCACATCATCGGAGTCCTTATCAAGAGGGATCTTCTCAGCTGGCTTCTGGGGAGTTGGCGACTTAGGGCACTGCAGGTCAGTGCTGGCCGCCAGGTTAAGTTTCGCGTCCATTTGTTCAAGAACGGGGGCATCAGCTGTTGGTGCGGGTCATCCATGGGTTCTTCTGGATCTTGAGTACGGGCCTCGGAGATGTCAGTATGCTATTTCTCCAGCTCAGCAGGTTTAGGATCATTTGAAGACCCGCCAAGCTTCTGCTTCTTACCGGCTTTTGCCACGCCTCTGCAACAAAGATACAAAGTATATGAGTATGACATACCAAATTAATTGATAGATAAATGGAAGTACTTACCCATGGGCAACTTTGAAGATGGGCATTTGGGTTCCTGTAGATTCACCAGATGATGGAGGTGTCTTCTGATAATTTGAGTTAGAAGGTGTAAGAGGATGACGTACGAAGCCGGCTAAGGGATGAGGAGAGTATGGATCATGTAGCACCTCATGTTGACGCTTGTGAGGGGCTGGAGTATTTGGTAAGCCGAAAACCAGCTCTGCATCACCATCACTCCGAGTCTGACGCCTGGCCTCGTGTTGTTGTTTCTTCAAAATAAAGTCGGGATCCAAGTAAGCAAGAGGGTGAGAAATCTTACTTTCTGGGTCACCTGCCGAGTTTTCTGTCTTGGCAAAGGCTCTGAGTCGGAGGAAATTGTAGTTACCTCTATGGAGTTGGCATGGCTGGTCTCCGCATCATCCTGAGAGGAGTCAGCGTCAATAAGTTGCATAAAAAGAAAGCCAAGAGAATCAAGTTCTACCTCTGACTCGTGGTCAAGGGCAAACAAGTCTTCAACATCCTGTTTCTTTCCTTTGGTCTTTTTTGGAGCTTTAGACTTTGATCTGGCCTTTTTTGCTGGCTTATCCTGCAGTTTCTTGGTCCAGAAGGGAGAGTCGGCCTAAAAACATAGATGACAATGAGAAGATGTGCAGTTTATGAGAAAGTGATAAATGAGTTAAAGGAAGGACTTAAAATACTTACGTTGGGAGCAGGATTGAGAGCGCAGAAGGGGTTCAGCCCCGTTTTGCTGCAGCTTTCGATGGTCTCCCCGAGCAATGTCTTGGTCATTTCATTGATTTGCTGGTCCTCAAGACGTGTTTGATTATAGCGCTGTGGGTCTTTCACATCACATGTGTATTGGCACATTAAGCCGGTACGGCGGCTTAAAGGCAAGATTCTCCAGGCGACCCAGCATCGGACCAAGTCAACACCAGTTAAGCCATTGGCTAATAAGGCCCTTATCCTTGAAAAGGTAGGCGCATACTTGGCTCGTTCTGCAGCAGTGATCCGGTCGGGGAGTGGATGTCTAGTGTTGAGCCGGCTGGTGCGGAGACCCGGTAGAGGATTTTCACCCGCTAGAGAGGTGTCTTCGCAATAGAACCAAGTCTGATTCCAGTCCTTGGGGTGACTGGGTAGTGCAGCTGCAGGAAAGACGATGTCCCTCCGCCTCTGGATTGAAATCCCACCGAGTTCAAGGCTAGGCCCATCTGTCATCTCGGTCTGGCAGTTCAAGTAATAGTATTCTCTGAATAGATCAACGTTGGGCTCCTCTTGAAGGTACACCTTACAGAAGACTTGGAAGTTACATATATTGGAAATAGAGTTGGGGCCGATATCTTGGGGGTGTAGCTTGTAGAAGTTCAGAATGTCCCGAAAGAATTTCGACCCAGGTGGTGAGAAACCATGGAGGAGGTGATCTGCAAAGACTATAACCTCGCCTTCTTTAGGTTGAGGCGGAACTTCAGCTCCTGGAACTCGCCAGTGGATGACGTCTTTTGCTGGTAAAAGGCCCATCTCGGCATATTCCTTGAGAGATTGTTCAGTGTCAATGGAAGCAACCCAGTCGCAAGAAGTGGTGGACTTAGTCATTTTTTGGCAGTGGATGCCTGAGAATAAAGGTTTGGCGGGTTAATATTATGTTGTTAAGCCCCCCAATGATGAGTAAAAATAAACTGCCCAAAGAAGCCAGCTAAACACTGCCGGGTTACTGATGTCTACTACGCAACTTTATTCTTGTAGACTCGTGTTGGGCCTCCAAGCGCAGAGTTTTGTAGGACAGTAGCAATTTTCCCTCAAGTGGATGACCTAAGGTTTATCAATCCGTGGGAGGCGTAGGATGAAGATGGTATCTCTCAAACAACCCTGCAACCAAATAACAAAGAGTCTCTTGTGTCCCCAACACACCAAATACAATGGTAATTTGTATAGGTGCACTAGTTCAGCGAAGAGATGGTGATACAAGTGTAATATGGATAGTAGATATTGGTTTTTGTAGTAAGAACAATAAAAAACAGCAAGGTAGCAATTGATAAAACGGAGGACAAACGGTCTTGCAATGCTTGAAAATGAGGCCTAGGGTCCGTACTTTCGCTAATGCAATCTCTCAACAATGCTAATCTAATTGGATCATATAACCATCCCTCACGTGCGATGAAGAATCACTCCAAAGTTCTTATCTAGCGGAGAACATAAGAAGAAATTGTTTGTAGGGTACGAAACCACCTCAAAGCTATTCTTTTCGATCAATCTATCCTAGAGTTCGTACTAAAATAACACCAAGCTATTCTTTCCGATCGATCTAACCAAGAGTTTGTACTAAAATAACACCATATGATACACATCAACCAACTCTAATGTCACCTCGATACTCCAATGTCACCGCGAGTATCCGTGAGTTGATTATACGATAAGCATCAAACAATTTCAGATTCATAATACTCAATCCAACACAAAGAACCTCAAAGAGTGCCCCAAGATTTCTACCGGAGAAACAAAGACGAGAACGTGCATCAACCCCTATGCATAGATTACCCCAATGTCACCTCGGGAATCCGCGAGTTGAGTGCCAAAACACATATCAAGTGAATCAATATGATACCCCATTGTCACCACGGGTATTCATAGCAAGACGTACATCAAGTGTTCTCAAATCCATAAAAGTATTCAATCCGATAAAACGAAATCTCAAAGGGAAAAGTCAATTCACAACAAGATAGAGAGGGGAAAACACCATGTGATCCAACTATATTAACAAAGCCCGCGCTACATCAAGATCGTGACATCTCAAGAACACAAGAGAGAGAGAGAGAGAGAGAGATTAAACACATAGCTACTGGTACAAACCCTCAGCCCCGAGGGTGGACTACTCCCTCATCATCGTGGTGGCCGCCGGGATGATGAAGATGGCCACCGGTGATGATTTTCCCCTCCGGCAGGGTACCGGAATGGGGTCTAGATTGGTTTTTCGTGGCTACAGAGGCTTGCGGTGGCGGAACTTCTGATCTAGGGTTACCCCTGATGGTTTTCTCTATTTATAGGAATTTTTGGCTTTGGTTTCATGCTAAGATGGGCCTCGAGGTGAGCACAACCCACCGGGGCACGGGCAAGGGCCCAGGCGTGCCCCGGTGTCTTGTGCCCTACTCCTTCACCTTCTGGTCCTTCCACGAAGCTTCGGGGGTCACTTTTGTTCCAAAAAAAATCGTCAAAAAGTTTCAGCTCATTTGGAGAACTTTCATTTCTGCACAAAAAACAACACCACGGTAATTCTGCTGAAAACAACGTCAGTCCGGGTTAGTTCCATGCAAATCATACCAAAACCATATAAAATTGTTGTAAACATGGCATGAATACTTCATAAATTATAGATACATTGGAGACGTATCAGCATCCCCAAGCTTAATTCCTACTCGTCCTCGAGTAGGTAAATGATAAAAGAAATAATTTATGAAGTGTGAATGCTAGCAAAGTGCACAAGTTTGATCAATGATAATTTCAATCACTTTTCCTAGAATCAGAACAGCAATTCTTTCTCATAAAACTTCTCATGTTAAAGTAGCAACCAATTCACATGTTAAGGTTCAAACAATGAATTCTCTTGAAACTAAACAACCTATATTCTTAGTCACCAAACAATTGCAATTCAACTTATTCAACAGAGTCTAAGTAAGACCTCCACATACTCAATCATCATATAGTCTTCCATGATTGCTACTACTCAAAGCATATTCTTAGAACAAATGGCATCCATCGAACACAGAGAAAGACAGGGGCTTAATATTTTGCCTCCCAACTCATTTATCATAGAGATAATTGTCAACAATAATAAATCATGATCAAATATATTTGAATGGTCATATGTGCCTAGATCTTTCCCCACCACATGATGCTTGCCAACTAGAGAATAATTGAGGTTGAAATGAGAATGCATACTATTGAATCTTTGCATAAAAGTAAATACTGAAAAGTAAAAGATGGGCCCTTCGCAGAGGGAAGCAGAGGTTGTCATGCGCTTTTTATTTGGATGCCCAAACTCTCAATGCAAAGGAACGTCACGTTATATTGCCCCTTATGATAGCAACCTTTATTATGCAGTCCGTCGCTTTTATTACTTTGCCATCACAAGTTCGTACAACGCTCAATTTTTCCTTAAAATAAAAGATCAAACATATTTAGGAGCAATTTTTATTGCTTTATGCACCGATGACAACTTACTTGAGGGATCTTATTCAATCCATAGGTAGGTATGGTGGACACTCATGGCAATAAACTGGGTTTAAAGGGTTTTTGGATGCACAAGTAGTATCTCTACTTAGTACGAATTTTTGCCTAGCAAAAGATCCTAGGAAAACACCACATGTTGGAGGATCCATGACAATATAACTTCTATGCAATATTACACAACCATAGCTCATTACGTTGTCTTCCTTGTCCAACTTCAACTAATTTGCTCAAATTTGAAAATAATTAATGGGTATTCACAATCATAGAAGATGTCCAAGATAATATATTTGTATGTGAAAGTTCTCTTCCTTATACTAATCATTCATGAATTGCTTGTATGACCAATATTATGATTGTGCAGCTTCAAACGATTTCACTTTCTAAACCCAATGTGAAGCTACTACAAGGCATGATATGAACATATAATTTCAACTTCATGATATTCAATTCATTCAACAATTTACTCATAGGATATAAGTGAAGCACAAGAGTAAATGACAAGCTACTCCAAAAAGATATAAGTGAAGATCAAGCGAGTAGTTATGTAAATGGGTAGCTATTTGAGGACTCTCTCTTATTTAAAAGCTTCATATCTAAGTATTTTATTAGAACATCATATGAAGAAGCAAAAACTTAGGCTCAGCCGAGGCTAACCGATAATTGTTGATGAAGAAAAGTGGGATGCCTACCGGGGCATCCCAAAGATTAGATTCTTGAGACTTCTTGAAATATTATCTTGGGGTGCCTTGGGCGTCCCCAAGCTTGAGCTTTTGTGTCTCCTTAATTCCTTTTATATCATGGTTTCCTAAATCTTAAAAACTTCATCCACACAAAACTCAACAAGAACTCGTGAGATAAGTTAGTATAAATCAATGCAAAAACCTTATCATTCTCTACTGTAGAAAATCACTAAAATTATTATTCAACATTTCATACTAAATGCCTCTGCATATTTAATACTCCTATCCTCAAATAGAATCATTAAACAAGCAAACATATGCACACAATGCAAACATAACAGCAATCTGTCTAAACAGGATAGTCAGTAAAGAGTGCAATTGTACTCATACTTACCTAACTCCAAAAATTCTGAAAATTTACCAAACTGTAGAAAATTTATCACATCTTACTATGAAAAAAAATTCAACCTTTTATCACATTCTGACTTTTCTCGGGAATTTTTGCAACAGTGATAAACTTTCTGTTTTGAAACAGCAACAAATAGACTTGCAAAATAAGCATGATAAAGGCTATCCTTGACATTTTTATTGAAATTAAAGATGCAAAACATTATTATAAATATCAGCAAGCAAATACAAATAAAAGTAAATGATGCTCCAAGCAAAACACATATCATGTGACGAATGAAAATATAGCTCCAAGTGAGGTTACCGATAATGTTGGAGATGAAAGAAGGGATGCCTTCCGGGGCATCCCCAAGCTTAGTTGCTTGGATCTTCCTTGAATATTACCTTGGGGGTGCCTTGGGCATCCCCAAGCTTAGGGTCTTGTCACTCCTTATTCTCCTCATATCGATATCTCACCCAAAACTTGAAAACTTCAATCACACAAAACTTAACGGAACTTCGTGAGATGGGTTAGTATGATAAAGACAAATCATTCACTTTGGTACTGTCAAAGACAAGATTCATAATTGTTCTAACACAATTCCTACTGTAACTTATCATTTCCACAATTTATATTGAGAAATATAAGCCATGGAAACTAGAAAACAAAAAAACTATGCATTGAAAACAGAATCTGTCAAAAACAGAACAGTATGTAAAGATCTGAATTAAGGTCACACTTCTGTAACTCCAAAAATTCTGAAAAATAAGGAAAACGTATAAAATTTGTATACCCATCAACTGTAAAAATTTCATAATTTTTATACGTTCCAGTAAAAGATAGGAATTTCTGTACTGGACGCAAAAGTTTCTATTTTTGCACAGAATCAAGTCAACTGTCATCCACACTATCCCAAAGGCTTTACATGGTACTTTATTGAAACAAAAGCTATAAAACATGATTACTACAGTAGCTTAATCATGTGAACACACAAAAACAGTAGGGGTAAATGTTGGGTTGTCTCCCAACAAGCGCTTTTCTTTAATGCCTTTTAGCTAGGCATGATGATTTTAATGATGCTCGCATAAAAGGTAAGATTTGAAACATAAAGAGAGCATCATGAAGCATATGACTAGCACATTTAAGTCTAACATACTTCCTATGCATAGGGATTTTGTGAGCAAACAATTTATGGGAACAAGAATCAACTAGCATAGGAAGGCAAAACAAGCAAAACTTTAAGATTTTCAACACATAGAGAGGAAACTTGATATTATTGCAACTCCTACCAGCATAAGTTCCTCCCTCATAATAATTTTCAGTAGCATCATGAATGAATTCAACAATATAAATTTCACATAAAGAATTATTTTCATGATCTACAAGCATGGAAATTTTATTACTCCCCACATAAGCAAATTTATTTTCATGGATAGTATTGGGAGCAAACTCAACAAAATAACTATCATGTGAGGCATAATCCAATTGAAAATCAAAATCACGATGACAAGTTTCATGGTTATCATTATTCTTTATAGCATACATGTCATCACCATAATCATCATAGATACCAACTTTGTTCTCATAATCAATTGAAACCTCTTCCAAAATAGTGGATTCATCACTAAATAAAGTCATGACCTCTCCAAATCCACTTTCATAATTATCACAATAAGATTCAACACCCTCCAAAATAGTGGGATCATTACTACCTAGAGTTGACACTCTTCCAAACCCACTTTCATCAATATAATCGTCATAAATAGGAGGCATGCTACCATTATAACAAATTTGCACATCAAAATTTGGGGGACTAAAAATATCATCTTCATCAAACATAGCATACCCAAGCTTGTAGCTTTGCATATCATTAACATCATGGATATTCATAGAGTTCATACCAACAATATTGCAATCACGCTCATCAATTATGCCAAACATTTTATTGAATTCTTCTTCTATCAATTGAGCACAATTTTCCTTTCCATCATTTTCACGAAAGACATTATAAAGATGAATAATATGATGCAACCTCAATTCCATTTTTTTTGTAGTTTTCTTTTATAAACCAAACTAGTGATAAAACAAGAAACTAAAAGATTCAATTGCAAGATCTAAAGATATACCTTCATGCACTCACCTCCCCGGCAACGGCGCCAGAAAAGAGCTTGATGTCTACTATGCAACTTTATTCTTGTAGACTCGTGTTGGGCCTCCAAGCGCAGAGTTTTGTAGGACAGTAGCAATTTTTCCTCAAGTGGATGACCTAAGGTTTATCAATCCGTGGGAGGCGTAGGATGAAGATGGTCTCTCTCAAACAACCCTGCAACCAAATAACAAAGAGTCTCTTGTGTCCCCAACACACCAAATACAATGGTAATTTGTATAGGTGCACTAGTTCGGCGAAGAGATGGTGATACAAGTGTAATATGGATAGTAGATATTGGTTTTTGTAGTAAGAACAATAATAAACAGCAAGGTAGCAATTGATAAAATAGAGGACAGACGGTATTGCAATGCTTGAAAATGAGGCCTAGGGTCCGTACTTTCGCTAATGCAATCTCTCAACAATGCTAATCTAATTGGATCATATAACCATCCCTCACGTGCGATGAAGAATCACTCCAAAGTTCTTATCTAGCGGAGAACATAAGAAGAAATTGTTTGTAGGGTACGAAACCACCTCAAAGCTATTCTTTTCGATCAATCTATCCTAGAGTTCGTACTAAAATAACACCAAGCTATTCTTTCCGATCGATCTAACCAAGAGTTTGTACTAAAATAACACCATATGATACACATCAACCAACTCTAATGTCACCTCGATACTCCAATGTCACCGCGAGTATCCGTGAGTTGATTATACGATAAGCATCAAACAATTTCAGATTCATAATACTCAATCCAACACAAAGAACCTCAAAGAGTGCCCCAAGATTTCTACCGGAGAAACAAAGACGAGAACGTGCATCAACCCCTATGCATAGATTACCCCAATGTCACCTCGGGAATCCGTGAGTTGAGTGCCAAAACACATATCAAGTGAATCAATATGATACCCCATTGTCACCATGGGTATTCATAGCAAGACATACATCAAGTGTTCTCAAATCCATAAAAGTATTCAATCCGATAAAACGAAATCCCAAAGGGAAAACTCAATTCACAACAAGATAGAGAGGGGAAAACAGCATATGATCCAACTATATTAACAAAGCCCGCGCTACATCAAGATCGTGACATCTCAAGAACACAAGAGAGAGAGAGAGAGATTAAACACATAGCTACTGGTACAAACCCTCAGCCCTGAGGGTGGACTACTCCCTCATCATCGTGGTGGCCACCGGGATGATGAAGATGGCCACCGGTGATGATTTCCCCCTCCGGCAGGGTACCGGAACGGGGTCTAGATTAGTTTTTCATGGCTACAGAGGCTTGCTGCGGCGGAACTTCTGATCTAGGGTTACCCCTGATGGTTTCTCTATTTATAGGAATTTTTGGCGTTGGTTTCACGGTAAGATGGGCCTCGAGGTGAGCACAACCCACCGGGGCACGGGCAAGGGCCCAGGCGTGCCCCGGTGTCTTGTGCCCTACTCCTTCACCTTCTGGTCCTTCCACGAAGCTTCGGGGGTCACTTTTGTTCCAAAAAAATCGTCCAAAAGTTTCATCTCATTTGGAGAACTTTCATTTCTGCACAAAAAACAACACCACGGTAGTTCTGCTGAAAACAATGTCAGTCCGGGTTAGTTCCATGCAAATCATACCAAAACCATATAAAATTGTTGTAAACATGGCATGAATACTTCATAAATTATAAATACGTTGGAGACGTATCAGTTACAAGTCCTGATTATAAGGGATAATCATTTTGGCGAGTTATGGAAAAGGTTATAAGTCATATGGATAAGCCGGAAAGATACCGGCGGGTTACCGATTCATGGTTAAAGACAGATAAGTATTGGCAGTGTGGCGCCCCCGACTCAATCGTACACTAATCATACACGCAAACGTGTACGATCAAGCACAGGGACTCACGGGAAGATATCACAACACAACTCTAACACAATTTAAACGGAGGTCCACAATATTACAAACCAGGGATCCGAAGATCCGAATACATAAGTCAGTCATCCAAGTACTATCTGAGTACAGACATAGTTAGACAAGTTTTGCCTTAAGAAGGCTAGCACAAACAGCGACACTAGATCGAAAGGCGTTGGCCTCCTGCCTGGGAGCCTCCGATCCTACTCCTGGTCATCTGGCTCGATCCAGTAGTAAGTACCCTCTGGACCCTCCTGGTAGTAGGCTCCGGTGGTGGCATCTGACTCCTGGACTCCATCGTCTGTTTGTATCATCAATGTGGGATATATGGGGAAAAGAGAAAGTAAAGCAACCGTGAGTACTCATCCGAAGTACTCAGCAAGCAAGGATCTATACTACATATGCAACATTATCAATGGAGAAAGGCTGTATATTTGGACTGGGCTGCAGAAATGCCAGAATAGAGAGAAGACCTAGTCCTATCGAAGACTAGCATCTTCAAACATCTTCACATGGCCATCATCTTGCAGCAGTAGAAGAGAGTAGAATAGCATTTTATTTAACAAACATGTTGTAGTACAGCTTAAAGATCCTTCCTCGACTCCCAAGCGAGAAAGCGATCCCGAAGCTTCAATTAAGTAACAAGTATCCAGTTTAAGTAGTAGATCGGGATACACAAACTGAGCGTCCTTTACCGTAGGACCGGCTATCGATAGAAGATTCATCCCTGCAGGGGTGCACTACTGTTACCCAACACGCTCGATCAACTCTGGCCGGACACACTTGCTGGGTAATGCCCGTCCTCGGAAGATCAACCCAAAGCAGCGCCCTACCTAGGCTCGGCAGAGAGGTCAGCACGCCGGACTAACCTATGCACCCAGAGGTCTCGGGCCATCGCCCTGGGCACCCTGCGCGTTGCGAGACTGGCCGGGGTGCAGGCGCGACACTGAACTCGTCAGTGAAGTATCCAGCCCAATCCCGACAATCAGCCCGCACGGTGAATCGTGACGTCAGACGAGCTTTCGGAGAAACGTACTTTGCAGAGGGTCCCATAACCATTATCCCACATGGTGGTAGTGCGTATAGGGCACGTCGACCCACTCAGATCACACACCCAAATCCAATAGGCTCAATTAGTATCAAGCGGAGACAATCAGAGTCTCTGATGCTCCGCCACAATGTCACACTCGAGTGCCCTTCCGGCACACCCGAAATCATAGATCCCCAGCGGGTACCCACCAGGGTGGACCCGCCTGTAACAAAGGTCAAGTAGCCGTGTGGTCAAATCATCAGGGTGAACGTATGAGGTATCACCCTCGAGGTTCACACTGAGGGTTGCACGACAGAGTCGTATCGGAAGTGGAGAAGGAGGAATCACCCTCGATGACCACGACCGAACAGCTACACTGCAGAGTATTCATCGGGAGTGCGTTACGAGGTATCACCCTCGGCACTCGATAGTTACTATGCAGAGTCGTACAACTAAGGGGGTGTGAAGTGAGGTGTCGGTCTCTGGTCGACGATCACATTGATCGAGTCGTCGATGATCAAGCAGGTGCAACAAGGGTAAGGTGGTGGGGTCACTGATGGTTCACTACCAACCTATACTAATCAGTTTATCATAGGCAGGTAAGGTAGCAATGAACAGGTTACAACAGCAGGCTATGCATCAGAATAGGAGCATACATTAACAGTAGCAAAATCTAATGCAAGCAGGAGAATAGAATGGGCGATATCTGGAATGCTCAAGGGAAGGGGCTTGCCTGGTTGCTCTGGCAAGAGGGGAAGGTCGTCAACGGGCTGCTCATCGGTAGAGTAGTCGTATCCTGGTGCAGCGCCGTCGGTCTCAGCGTCTATCGAGAGAGAGAAGGAGGGGGAGAGAAACAATAAATTCACGGCAATAATGCAAACAATATGTATGACATGCCTAAATGATATGCCGGGGTGTTCTACTGCCTAACTAAACGATTTAGCTAATTTAGGAATTTATTTGGATTTACTTAATTAAAGTTGGGCACTATTCATTTACTTAAATCGGTCTAAAAGTTCAATGTTCTTATAGCTGCGGGCGTCTGACGGGTATACGGAGGACGTATTCGGGTTCGTATCGTCGTTCTGAGCAAGTTTCATGTATAAAATATTTTCATCGGAGTTACGGTTTATTTAATATGATTTTCTAAAGTTTTTATTAATTTTTGAAATTTAACTAATTATTTAATTCAACATTATCCGAAACAGTGCTGATGATGACATCAGCATGACCTCATGCTGATGTCAGCGGTTAATTAAGTTAATTACGAATTACTGTTTAATTAACACTAATTAGTTAATTAGATTAACCTAATCAGGATTAATTAACTAACTAATTAAAATTTTTTTATATAAAAACATTTTTGGGCGTGGGCCCCGCGTGTCATAGTCAGGGGGGCACCGGGCCCATCTGTCGGTGGCCCCTAGGGCCACAGAGGGCGCGGGCGTTGCGGGCGCCGCCCGAACGGGCACTGGGCGCGGGCGGGGTAAACCGAGCTAGTGGCGGGGGCGCCGGCGCGGCGCCGGTGTAGCAAAGGGCGACGGCGCACGGCCGTGGCGCAGCAGCAGCCGCGGGCGCCGGCGGCGAGCTGGGCCGAGGGGGGTGGCCAAGGGGGAGGGGCAGTGGCCCGCGGCGAAGCGAAGTAGAAACAGCAGCAGCAGCAGGGGAGGAGGCGCGGCGCGGGGCGATAGCCACAGGGCTCGGCCAGGCACGCGCGGGCGCGAGGCCGGCGGAGCAGGGCAGCTGCGGCAGCGGGGGGGCTACGGTGGCGCGAGGCGAGCGGGAGCGCGGCGCGGACCAGCGGCTGCGGCGAGCGACGCAACAGCGAGCAGCAAGTGGGGCCGCAGCGAACGGGCGCAGCGGTGGCCGCGGCGAGCACGGCGCGTCGGGGACGGGCGCCGCAGCGAGCAGCGACGGCAGCGAATCGGCGGGGATGAGGAGGGGGAGGGGTTCATACCCCCGATGCAGGGGTTCGCCGGCGAGGCTCGAGGAGGCCGGTTGGGGAGGAGGACGAGGAGGTCGGCGAGCGGCGGCGGCGGCGTCGAGGCGGCGGGGCGCATCGAGCGAGGGCGAGGCGAGCGCGCGGCTCGATCCCGATCCAGGAGGGGATCGGGGGAGGAGGGGGGGTGCGAGGGGAGTGGGTAGTGGCTAGGGTTTCTGGGGGTCTCCCAGGGGATAAGGGAGGCGGGGTGGGCCGGGAGCTGGGCCGGCCGGCTGGGCTGGGGCCCAGTTGGGCCGGGGGGAAGGGGGGGTCCTTTTTCTTCTTTTCTGTTTCATTCTTCTTTTATCTTTTTCTTTATTCTCCTTTCTCAGTTTAGTAAATAGTCAGGCCTCCTAATGGTTTTTGTAAAACACAACAATTGCTCCAACAAATACTAGGTATTATCCACCACTACCAAAAATTAGTTTGGAGACAATTGGAGCTCCCACAAATTTTTATAATAATGAAAATGCATTAATCCTCGCTGTTTTAATTATGTTAGAGCCACCTAATTATTTTATTATTTATTGGTTACAATTTTAGAATGGCCTCTGCAATATTTGTTATTTATCGAACATTTTAGTTTTTATGTTGGACAACTTTTATATTTCACTTTCATTTAAATTTGAATTCGGCTTGGGAGTTGAAATGCAATATGATGCTAATGATGATTATGCAGTGTTAACCTCGCTAACATGTCATTATCAAAAGTGATTACTGTTGCTAATCACCGGGGGTGTTACAGGCAGAGTGCAAAGTTGCTGTTGTAAGCCGCCTAAATAATGAACGGCGGGTCAACCATCTATCAATTGCCTATGAAATCCAGGATTGTTGAAATTTTGTTAAATGTGGAACAAACAGGTTTCACATATCGTGCCTATAATTTTGGATCTACGGCAGTTCGAAAAATGGAAAGAAATTGCTAACCTAAAGCATAGTGGAAGAGTTAGTGTGCTGGGGATTGAATCTCAAAAGGAAAGAATGGATCTATGATTGGAAACGGATGCTAAAACTGCTACCGCACAACTTCAGTACTGCTTTTGGATTGAACTAAGCATTGGAGGAAAAAACTACGACGAACTTGGATGAACACGGCGACCACCGATGAACTAGGGTAACCTAATGCAGATTGGAAGTGAGGAGAAGCGAGTACCTGGTGATGCTAATGAGTAGCCGGTGGGTGTTGCGATCTCTGGTCAAAATCAGGTTGATGCAGCGGCCAGGTTGGAGCTGTTGGTGAAAGTCGACTGCGGCGGCGGAGCTTGTACTGCGGTGGTCGGCGCGAGGAAGACGAAGAAGAGAGAGGGACGGGGGTAAAAGTGAAAAAGGACCCCCCGGTGCTTATTTATAGGGGGAAAGGTGAACAGTAAAATGGCAGGCGTGGAAATCAAGGTGGCATTGTGATTATCTCAAACGGTTACAATGTTTATTTCAAGGTTAAACTTTGTAAAGACAATTGGCCAACTGAAGCAGTGAAGATTGACATGAACAAGTTCAAATCAAGATGGGGCCTAATGTTGGGGATATAACCCCTAGGTGTGACCCGCCCAGGAGGGGCCGGGTTACACCGTTGGCGACTCAACAAAGAAGGCCCAATAAGCCTAAGAAGACACGTGTGAAGATGGCGGCTCATGAAAGGCGGGCCTGATGGTGGCCCAAGACCCGAACGTGTGAACTGCCATATGATGGCTTGCCTGGTAAGGCAAGGTGATTTAGAAACCCGACTGGTCACGTTGTGTGAGCCGGCTCGGACTCTTGTAAGCCCCGAGGCCTCAACCTGTGTATATAAAGGTGAGACCTGGCAGCATTTTAACCCAAGAAACAACTGATCGATAGCTAGGTCAAGCGTAATCGCTCCCTTGTAATCGAAACTCAAGCAATACAACTAGAAGCAGGACATAGGCTTTTACCTCATTGCGAGGGCCGAACCTGGGTAAACCTTGTGTCCTTTGTCCCGCTCAACCCCTTCAAGCTAACCTACACGCGATGGCTCCACACCTAAGTCCTTTCACAAGGGCATCTGCCGTGTTAAGTCCACGACACTATCCATGTAAGTACAAGCGTTATAGGACAAAATGTACTGACAAGAGCAATGGGCTACACTTCTGCACTGGCATTGTCTGTGTATTCAACTTTTTGGTAAGATTAAATATAGATTTGACATTTTTTTGTAAATGGTGGGCGAGGGAGATAAGATGCAGAGTGATGCTACACAATGAACAAATCCCTCCCTCCCATAATATAAGAGTGTTTTGTACACTGGTGTTCTGTACAAAATGCTCTTATATTATGGGATGGAGGGAGTAGCTGTTAATGTAAGTATAGTGATAGAAGACGTTTGGTCCTTACAAGAAAACTGCAGAGCTAAACTTCTTCAAAAGCATTGGGTTGATTCTAAATTTATGTAAAAGTCGATACGGATCTTATAATGTCCACCAAATGGAGGATAAGGAGGCTAACATGTGCAGTGATGCTACATAATCAACTAGCTATGAAAGTAAGTATGGTCATACAGGGCAAGAGGTACTCACAAGAGCAATGCAGTGTGTAGTATAGTTGCGAGATTCTGTGGTCCCTTGAGAATGAATATTGTTCTGCAAATAGTTTTCGTACAAGTGAGACGGTAAGGCACATGCAGAAATGTAGTTCAAATTGTGATGTGATATCATAGACAGTACCTTAAGCTGCAGACGAGACCAATGTGTAACAAGATTATTCCTGTCACTGTCTACTAAATGTAGCACCAAAGACTTTACAGAAATTTCGTTTAGAGGCTTGCCATCGAAGTGCGCTTGCCTGAGGTTGGAATGATGCTACATCAACGAGTGCTTGAAAAGCGCAACCAAGCCTTGCTCGTCTTGACTATCTAGTTTGGTCCTCGCCTATTTAAAAGAATGAAATCTTGTGTCTTCTGTCAGCAGAAACATATGCACTAATTACCATTAATAACATTAGTACATTACTTACACATAAGTTGCGGAGGAAGATTGTAAATTGTTCTTTGTCTGTGGTATAATCTTTCCATGAAGGAAAGATGCGGACAAAGTTCCTGACAACAATATAAGCTTTGTCTTCTAAACTGGGAAGAAGTGGAACAGGGGTCCTATTTGCTGCAATCGGGGCTCTCTCTCGTTCGAAAAGGGATTTGGCAACTGGATTTGGTGTACTCTTTGCTGGAATGGGGGTTTTGCGTCGTAGAGCTGGTGCTATGTCAACTGGCATCATCATACTATTTGTTGCAGTTGGGGTCTGCTGAGTTGGGGCATCAGAGATGGCCAATGTAGTAGGGCTAGAGTCTGCTAGAGTTGGGTCGTGTTTTATGGGTCTTGTGATATTGCCACTAGACCTAATGGGCTATTTGATTTATCAAGTGTCACTACCTTTTCCAAATACTTTGTTCGTGCTCCTTCACAACCATCAATTGCCCTCTTCCTTTTGAACGTCTGATACACAAGAAGAACATTTGAATGGATAAATATGGTATGATGACAGATGGAATATGTACTGAAAATGGATAGGCAGGGTGTATTCACATAGACGATGTGTAAACTAAGAAAATGGCGGTGCGACAAAGTAGAAGCAATGCAAAGCATCATTTGCAAGATATGTGCGACCAATATAACCTTGCAAAGTTAGAGAAAGCACCTTGATGGGTGAATAAGATAGGGCATCCGCCTCTGACTCCTCCACTAGGGAGCTACATTGACTTAGGTCTCCCTCTAGCTCAGAATCATTGTTAGAATCATATTCTGAACACGAATCTGTAGGTGGAGAGCGTTTGCATTGCATTGCATCCAGACTAGATCTCAGTCCCTTAATGCCAAGTTTGATAGCCATGGCATTGTTCTACTTTATTATTTTCATGCGCGCAAGCTCATAATCATTATGATGTTGTTCAATATCTGAGATTCATGAAAACATAAAAAGTAGTGAGATTATCTATGGAATGTATTGCAGATTCTACTCGAATAGTGTATCCCTACAAACCCCTGCGTATACAAAGTTCATCCCCCAACCGCGCTGACCAGACCACACACATAAATAGAAACCTCTTATGTCTCTATAAGGGGCGGACACACATTTCAAAACTGAATTAGGAACATTAGAATCATATCAAATTCGTATTTGAACAAATAAACTAAGGAATTATGAGTGGCATAATGTTTAGCTTCAAGGGTGGAGTGCTGGTAGTGCGACACAAAGCAAGTAGGCAGATTGTATTCCATGTAAAAGATCGTAGTCTATGTAAAAGGTGGATATGACACTTTTCTTTCTATACAATGCAGTGCTCGTTGCCCACACATGATGGAACAGATCACACAGAGAAATACTATTCACTCATGTCTGTGATTCCGGTATTCTGAAATAGGGTGGTCCACCCTAAAAGAATATTGACAACAAATATGACAAGGCAAGCATATATATAGTGAATCAATCATTACTTGTGAGTTTACTAGGACAAGTATGCAGAATTGTAACTGCAGTAAGAGACCATCCAAAATCTGAATCAAGAAGTTGGTCTAGCACTTATTGTTTGCAACTAATCGAAGTGAATAATTGGATACCATATCGAATGAGTAAGAAAGACAAGTAAAATTGTCAGCAAACCTGGCCCGTAGTAGTAATCTGGGTCAATGTCACTATGACCAACAATCCAACATGACTAGTGTCTGTTCCTAGGGCCAGAATTTTAAAACCCTGTGAACTTTACAGGTACGAAAGATTACTGAAATATCTGAACCATTAAGTGTAGGTAGCACTCAGTACACAACAGACCCTAATGACAGTCCTGCCTAATGAGTAATGAATCAATTAGGAAATGGGTGATGAGGAGTGGTTGATGAGTGTTGAGAACGTATCTCAGGTTAAATCAGGTTGTCTTAGTGGGTGTTGCACGCCTGAGCCCTGAACGGACTGGGAACATAGGCACGGCGGCGCGCTCAGGCAACGGTGACGCTGTTGGGCGAGCGGATCCTGACCTCCAGTTAGTCCGGTGTCTCCTCCTAAAGTCATGTCATCCGGCGACGGTAAGTCACTGGCGAGGCAGGCGGCTGGGGGCGAGTAGAGATCGGAAGCGCAGCAGAACAGAGGGGAATCGGGGTCTGGGCCGACCCAAAATCCCAGGTGGGTCGCGGCCCACCGTGGCCACCCTATAGATCCACCACAGCGGCATACATGCATTTCAAAACTAAATTAGCAACATTTAGCTGACAAATTAAATGACTTTGTTTAATAATATCAGATTCGTATTTGTAACACCCTGGTTTTTGCCCTTTTTCTTTATTTTTCTTTATTTGATATTTCAATTTGGAAGTTGAAGTTTTCAGTCATTTCTATTGTGGACTTACCACTTGAGCAGGCGGTGACCGCGCGAAAACCGAGTGTTCGACAGGTCATTCGCGCGCTCTGTGGCTTCGGGGCCCTCTGCCGCCGCCCTTTGCTACTCCGACTGCCACCACAGCGTGTCCAAGCCACGTGTAGGCTACCCGCGTGCCACCTCGACCTCTCCCTGTTCCTCCCCGACACCGGCAGGGCGCACGCTGGGCGCAACCATGGCGCTAGCGCTTGGTACAGTGCGCCGCATGTTTTCCCCTACTCCACTTAGTGCGCCAGCGTACGCATGGAGGCACTGTGCTTGGCCTCTCCTGCGTCGTCTCCAACTTCACCTGAGGACCACTATCGTGGTTTTGTCATGACAGATGTCCTCATGAAAATGACTTAGTTGTGAGGCCAACTCATCTAACTGGTAGCTTGAGAGGGGTTGAGCGGGACGAGAGACGCGAGGTTTTACCCAGGTTCGGCCCCTCGCGGTGGAGGTAAAAGCCTACATCATGCTTCATTGACATTGATCATGATGCTCACGATTACATGGGTGCGTGCTCTTTCGCTACCTCTATCTCGAGAGCTATTGACTTGTCTATCTAAACTTCTCCCTCTGGGGGTGCCCTGCCCCTCCTTATATAAGTTGAAGGGGTGGGTTACATGTAGAGTCCTAATAGGATTAGGACTATTCTATTACAAGTAGAATCCTAGTCTTGCTTCCCTTGTAAGGGTAATATTCCTTACGCCTTCCTTCTTGATCTGGCCTACCATAATATGAGCCGGCCTTCTGGGCCTTGGGCCTTGTCATCCATCTGACCCGCCGTTGGGGTCATTAGTGAGTCGCCAGACCATTGAGTCGCCAGTCTTCAGGCGGGTTACCGATGAAGCGCCAAGTCTCGGCCGGGTCATACCGCGGGATATATCCCCGACATTAGCCCCCAGTTTAATTTGGATTTATCCATGTTAAACTGATCCTGCAAAATAAACACAAGAACAAATTGGATAGGTTGTGCGCCGGGTCAAACATTCTTCTGAACCGGCACCTGATCATCCTTAAGTCCTTGTCATTTCGTTCTTCTGGAAAGTCCGGGTCAATAAGCCAGCTTCATAGTCAATTTTCTTGTAGAAAAATATTGTGAAAAACAATCCATTTGAGTTGGCTTCCAATGCTCTGACTTGACAAAAATATTGGCCTTTGAAATATTCGTCTGATGTTCAGCCAGCTTGAAGATGTGGAACTTGTCAAGTTACAATCACCAAAACTACCAGGTTATAAAAACTGATGAAACTGAGTCATGATTGTTGCTGACGCCGGGTCAATGTTATATCGACTTGGTGCTTGCTTATGTAAATATAGCTTCCAATCCTTGAGTCGGCTCTCCAAGCCTTTCTATGAGTAGCTTGGAAGAAATAAACTTTGCAAATTCCTCCAATAAGAATATGATACCTGGTTTGCTCAAAACTGAGAATTTGAAGATTTTTCTCCTTTATATGCATATCACGTGTAGCCCCCAAGTCTTGAGTAGAACAAAGTGATAACTTAAGACTTGCTTCAATATAACTGTTGCAACTTTGGAGAAATCCTGGTTGTTCATCTAAGTCGCCTTATGCTCATAAAACTTCAACCAGTGTAGCCCCCAAGGGCCGGCTCAGTAAGATAATACTGAGCTGGGACTTTACATGTACTACATTAAAAATAACATCATATGACGTAGCCCCCAAGTTTCGGGTTACCTTTGACAGGAGCAATTAGTATCCCCCAAGGGCCGTCTCATCACTATGTGATGGGTCGGGTCTTCAATGAGGCAAGTTAAAAATGACTTTGCATTAGCCCCCAAGTGCCATGGTGCATGCTTGTAGTGACATGGGACTTGCATACTTGATGTAATCTTGATTTGAATAATGTAGCCCCCAAGTGCCGGGTCGTATGCCTGCAGCGACTCGGGACTATTCCTTCCATTGTAAAATAGAACCATATCCATTGTACGGATGATGTTGCTGAAAGCCTTTGCATATCAATATTGAACCATGCTCTCCACTGTGAGCTGGTATTTTTAGATGAAGGAATAATAGCCATTACTCTGAAGCGGCTTTAAAAACCTCAATTATCAACACTGGTTATGATAACCATAACAAAAATCCAGCCATGTTGGCTATTTTAAGATTGGAATAATATAATCCGGTATGAAAACCTCAATCATTCAATACTGGTTATGACAACCATAATGAAAATCCAGCCAAGTTTGGCTATTAAAGATTTGAATAACACAATCCGGAGTTAAATACCCGGCGGATCTTAGCCGATGGCGACTTAATGCGCATCCATTGTACTCCGGGATGCAACTCGGCGGCTTCTAGCCTTTGTAAAAAATCAAGAATTGATAACCCCTGCAAACAGAAATGTTATAAAAATTGCAGATACGCACAATAATATAATTCATAAGTCAGCTTTTAAGGCTCGAATCTAGGGCAGGTTAAATAACCCAACAATCCATGGCGGCTCATAGTCATGTCCAATTTTTTAAAAGATCACTTTGGCGGTTTATAGCCTCAATAAACTCAATATGGAGCAATATAACCCGGAGTTATGTGTAAAGCTCTGCATGTCCTGCACAAAGTTTAAACAACATATGCCCTGGCGACTTAATGTCAAAAGCCAGGGCGGGTTATCAAACCTCGCATATCTATATAATAATTGAAAACATACCTGTAAAATTGGATCATACCACCGGCTTACACCGCCATATCCAGTGCGGGTGACAATCCAAAGATTTGTAAGCGCGTAACCTCAATTGCGCAACCCAAAGCATGCTGGCGACTTAAAGTCCATAGCCAGTGCGGGTTACCAAACCCAAAGTACTCAAACATGAGTTATATAACCGGAGCTTCATGACCCAGATTGTCAAAAAAATGCACTTAGCAGAAAATGTCCTTCAGGAAGCGCAAATCCAAAAAAAACTCAGACGAAAAATTCAGAAAAAATCTCAAATAATTGTCTGGCCGGCTCACCAAAGCATGGCCAGATAAATTGGCTAGCAAAGTCATGTGCTTTCAATGGCCTCATAGCCTTTGAGTTAATCCTAGCTCACTTACTCACGTGACACAAACCACCGTTTTAACATTAACAAGTTCAGGGTCTTAAAAAAGATTGACTGTTAAGAGTTCGGCGGGTCACTCAGGATTACCTGGCGGAGTAGCAAGTTGCAAATAGGCAGGATAACTCAGGATTCGGCGTCCACGCCTGGTCAAGAGGGTATGAAAGGTAAACCCGGTGGGTTGGAAGCCCCCAAGTGACCTTATGAGCAAATAATAATGACTCAGATACACAGGAAATGAAACGACAGAGGCCCTGAATTTTTCAGGGATGTCGGCTTTATTGAATTGATCATAATATGATAAGCCCATAAGGCAGGATACCCATGTTTGAACTACGCATCATGGCAGCAAGTTCTCTTTGGTAACCTTTAATTTTTCCTGAAAACTCAAAGTTGCGAGAGGTGCATTCTTCCTGAACCAGACGTTGAGCCAGTCATTGAGAGCTCAAACCTTTGTAGGAGACAGATTTCCATTGAGTCGGATTTTAAACCGGAATCTTTTCTGATAACCCGGAACTCTTCTATTGAGCCGGAATTTTTTGATTGCTAGACACTTTTTAAGCCGGAAATTTTCTGACAGCCTTTAAATTTTCACCAATGTGATAGTAGCCTCTGGGACCGGGTTATTTTCCCTCCAATGACCCGGGGTTCTTGAATCTGGCAAGATTTGCTAAGTCATGTAATTGTAGCCCCCGAGTCTTAAGACGACTCGAGGAGTTGTCTTAAGATTCTCCATACTTGACCGTGATATAAACCGGCATATAGTTGAACAGCGGAACGCTGTAACATGTTGAAGCTCGGCGGGTTATAAATGATCCCGTATGAGTTGTGTCAGTAACCCGACCAGCGGTTCATCCCAGCTGGTTGTTGAAGTTAAACAAACCACAGTGGTGGCGACTTGTACGCCTATCCATTGAGCCATCCGGCGGAGGCAGAGGGTGCACTCATTAAGCAGCTTCTGCACACAGGTGCGCCTCTGGTGCGTTGATGTAGACCAGACCGCGGGGCCGGATAGTAGAGCCGGCGACGGTGTTAGAGGCAGCGCGGACGCGGGCGAGTCGGCCGTGGTCGCGGAAAGATGAGTCGGCCGCGGCGTTGTAAGCCGGTGCGGACGGGCAAGTCGGCCGTGGGCTCGAACAGATGAGTCGGCCGCGGTGTTGTAAGCCGGTGCGGACGGGCGAGTCAATCGCAGGCGCGGTAATCCGCGCGGATGGGCGAGCCAGCCATGTCGTGTTGATGTAAATTGGGCCGCAGAGGCGGCGGCTTGCACATATATTCGTTAGGCAGCTCGACACGGACGAATGCCGGTGCATAATAACGCTGGCGCGCTCCGTATCTGCGATATAACATCACTTATGTAATTGTCCTGCATAAAAAACACTGCGGGCGAGAGTAATTGTTGTGGAATGAATTAATATATGTGATAAACAAAGCATAGGAAAAATAACACCTGATATTTTTGTCGGAGGACCTATGGATAATGCTGGACACAGCCAGGACGAAAAAACAACATATGTACTGCCAATTTGATGGGACATGAGAAGCACTTTTGCTTGACATCATGTGGCTAGCTTGGCCGCTTCTTCTTCTTTGTATTTCTTTTAATCCTCACATGAGATGAGCGAGTCTTTTTTTGCAAACCCATACTTTATGGTCTGATCCACATATTATTATCGGCTCTTGTGCACACGCAACTGTCGGCCTGCAAGGACCTTGGGACTTGGGACAAAGACGTACCCTGGCCTCGCAATGTTCGCCCGGCTGCTGTTTTTTTGCTTAATATGCGGGCAGGAACAGATCGTCCAAGAATTTGTTGCTTGGCTTGCGGCGCGCTGAGGTAGCAGAAATAGCGATGCTTGGCTGAGCCAGCGGCGGGTTGGAGAGACGCCGGTACAGCGGGGCCGTGGTCGAGCAGCAGTCAGAGCAATGTTTGCAGCTGGATCTCCAACCTCACACGCAACATCAGCCGCCTCCACTAACTGTGTAATTTCTGATTCAGAATTTTTGGTGTCAAGTTTTGGTGAACCAGATCTTAGCTCTTCAAGAGTAACTGTCCCACTGTTATCAGTGTCCAGGGATCTGAATATTTCTTTCAAGCCTGTAATCTCTTCCCCAGACAAGTTTTCTGCAACGATCTTCAATGCAACTATCTTAAGCTTGTTCAAAGCTCGAAACTGCTTCATTCTGACTTTGGGGATATCCACTTGTCAATGGTACTGACAGATTTGTTCGTGCCTCAAAATTATGTGATACGATTCCACACATCCTTGTAGGGGCAAAACAGTTTGCTCCAGATTATATACCAATTCCCTTTTATGGCGTGTGACAACTCATCTTTCTGCAAGTGGTCTACACTTCCAAATATCTTTGAATCGAACCTGTGCAAGATATGAGTGGCCAGAAGATCTAAACACAGCTCTGTCAGTAATATCTAGTCCACCATCAGAGGCGCCCTCAAACACCCTGTAAAGCTTGCGTTCGTTGTAGTCAAAGAGAAAGACAGTCGCCCGATGACAGGTGAGGCGGCGACGGTGGCCGGTGAGGCAGGGCCGACTTGAAGCGGCGAGGCGGCTTGGCGCGATTGCGGGGCGACGCTGGCGGAGGCAGCATGCCGGCTCTTAGGTGGGAGCGGCGTCTCGGGGCCGCAACGGCGGGAGGCGCGGCAACGGCAGGTTGCTGCGGCGAAGTGAGGCCGCTACGGCGGCTTGACGGATGGCGGCTTTCCCGCTGCAGTTGAGGCGGGTGGCGGGTTGGCCATGGCAGAGACGGCGGCTTAGGATGCCGGGAGATAGTGCGGTCTCACTGAGCCGGCCAGGGTGGGAAACGACTGACGATGTTGACCAGAACCGCGGGGCGGCTCACGGAGACGGAGAAAACGGCGCGTGGCTACATCCGGCGCGGGCAACGTAACTGGTAACGGCAACGGAAGTTTGATGCGGCAGCCACTTGATGCGGCGGCGACTCGTTGGCCTGATACACCGTGGCAATTGAGGTGTGGGCGCCGGCATTCGCGGAGTCCGCGGCGGCTCTCATCACAGCGTGAGGTAGTGGCGGCTCAAAGCACGACGCGGTGCGCGAAGGCAACAGCTCCAGGAGGCGAGGCGCGACGGTGACTCAGACTGGAGGCAAGGCGCGTCCCGTGGTGGCCGAGGAGTCCGGGTCGTGGCCGTTCTGGCCAATGCCTGTTTGTTTCTCCGAGTCGTGGTCGCCTTGTGGTGCTATCTTGGTCGTGAACTAGCAATAATCCTTGCAGCACAACCGTCATTGGGCGGAGAACCTGTCCGTGTACCCGAATCATGGCGGCTCTTGATGAAAAACCTAGTCGGTCTTTGCCAATGTGCGAGAGATTCAAAAAACTTGATCCGGTTTTGAATTGGATCACCCGTCGGTCTCGTTGACTCGGCAACTTTTTGGCAGCGCACCTGACGCAACCCTAATTTCTTGATTTTTCTTCATCCAATGAATTGCGAGCTTCTCGATCCCTGAGAGAGATCCCTCCAAGAACGCAAACCATCGTGCGGGGCCCCACGGTGGGCGCGAACTGTCGTGGTTTTGTCACGGCAGATGTCCTCGTGAAAAGGACTTAGTCGTGAGGCCAATGCATCTAACTGGGAGCTTGAGAGGGGTTGAGCGGGACGAGAGACGCGAGGTTTTACCCAGGTTCGGCCCCTCGCGGTGGTGGTAAAAACCTACATCCTGCCTCATTGACGTTGGTCATCATGCTCACTATTACAAGGGTGCTCTTTCGCTACCTCTATCTCGAGAGCTATTGACTTGTCTATCTAAACTCCTCCCTCTTGGGGTGCCCTACCCCTCCTTATATAAGTTGAAGGGGCAGGTTACATGTAGAGTCCTAATAGGATTAGCGCTATTCTATTACAAGTAGAATCCTAGTCTTGCTTCCCTTAAAGGGTAATATTCCTTACGCCTTCCTTCTCGAGCTGGCCTACCATAATATGAGCCGGCCTTCTGGGCCATGGGCCTTGTCATCCATCTGACCCGCCGTCGGGGTCATTAGTGAGTCGCCAGACCAGTGAGTCGCCAGACCAATGAGTCGCCAGACCAGTGAGTCGCTAGTCTTCAGGCGGGTTACCGATGAAGCGCCAAGTCTCGGCCGGGACATATATCCGACCGGGTCATACCGCGGGATATATCCCCGACAACCACCCTCCCCTAGTCGCCCGTTTTCTCAACTCCGGTGGAGCCCGAGCCCTGCCTCTCCTCCGCCTATAAATAGAGCCCCTCCCCGATCGTTCTAGCCATCCCAAACCACTACACCTCTCTCAGATCGACTCCTAGCAGCCCTTGGCAATTAGGGAAAGCCTCTAGCCTTCCACCCTCGCCGGAGATCAGCCGCGAGTTCCCCATGGCCAATGT
Source organism: Thinopyrum elongatum (assembly GCA_011799875.1). NCBI lineage: Eukaryota > Viridiplantae > Streptophyta > Magnoliopsida > Poales > Poaceae > Thinopyrum > Thinopyrum elongatum. The sequence continues at coordinate 339,474,547 of CM022302.1, forward strand.
CGCTCTCTGGTGCTCCTCGCCTTTGCCTTGTGCTTCCGGTGTGCTCGTGGTGGTCCACTAAAGACGCCTAGGTCTCTGGTTCATCGGATTGAGGCCGTCTTCCTCAACTCCGACGAGCTCCGCCGCCCGCCGTCTCTTGAGAGGATCGCCGCGACGCCGTCTGTCCACCTCAGCTCGTGTTTCGGGTACGAGCATGACCTCTCGTCGAGCTAGATCCACCCCCTCCTCTCCAGCGACCGTCAAGGTCCCCTCGCCGGAGAAACGCCGGCAACAAAGCCGCCGAGCTCTGTTTCTCTCTCTGTCGTTTAAAACTGACAGGCGGTCCCACCTGTCATTCTCTCTCTCCCTCCCGAAGCAGTACGCAAGTGGAAGCGTATTCCTAAAATACGTCTTTGACGTTAGCCCCTCTGGTTTTTTTCTTCTGAAAATCAGTTTAATTCAATTTAAATTCAGAAATTGACCCTAATTTTGACCAGCAATAACTTTTTGTCCATAAGTCCAAATGAAGTAATTCTTTTTGCTCCTGTTTTGTCTTTAGCTCCTCTATTTGCATGCAAAAGTTGCGAATTTTGTTTGCTGTATATATTTTCTGGTGCATTAAACAATGTTATGTTATGTGACATTTTCTTTTTGCATTTAAAATGTTTTCAGAAGGTCCTAGTTGTGTTGGAGAAGACCAAGAGTATTGTGACACTCCTCTGAACCAAGGGAAGCCACAACATTCGTATGCAATGATGGCATTGCAATGTCAATGGTTTAATTGAATTAAATTGCTCATATAATTCATCTTTAAATAATTTTGCCATATATGAAATTTCTTGCATATGGTAGTTCTCTGTTATTTTGATAATATGCAGTAGAGTAAATGTTTCTTTAGCGTGCAAGCATCATCATACTATTCATTCCACTGGTTATATGTTGCATTCATCATGACCCGTGCATCCATCCGCACTATGGCTTGAATCATTTCTTTATTTTAAGTTAACTTGATGTTAATTCAACTTGAATATACCGTTGATCGAGTCATGGTGCCACCGAATCGAGCTCACCAGTGCAACCACACTTGCCTTGATGGGGAGGCCCTAATTCGGTCTATTGTCATGCCTCTCGCCGAAACCTCCAACTAGTGAAGGTTATGAGCGTGCGTTACCTTGGCCCGGTAAGCAGACATAACCTTGTGTGCCTGAGTTGTACAGTACCAAGGTCCCCGTTTGGGACAAGTTGTTTTGTTTGGCCACGACGGTGGCAGCCTCAAAGGTGGCGGGTGTCACATGTTGACATCGGGGCCACCCATGACATAGCCCAAAGGGGAGTTTGTCGGAGTGGCCGGGAGAGTGTCATGCAATAGATTGGTTTTGTCGGAATGTCGTTGGTCCATCTGAATGGGAGCACGAGGCCATGAATTCCGTGGTGTGGGTACAGTGTACTAACCTCTGCAGAGTGTATAAACTATCGATAGCCGCGTCCTCGGATATGGACACAGTTCGTAGTAGTTCACACCATGGGTCAACAGAAATAATAATCTGGCACACTAAATATTCCACTTTGGCACATGCATAAGTTGGTGCTCGAGATGTTGGTGATCGAGAAGGATCACGTTGGTAAGTGAATGACGGGTGTTACGAAGTAATCCCGGGATGGTAAGTTGGTCTGATGGACCATCACACTCGCACACCATGTTTCATATGTTGCTGCATCAAACTTGTTAAATGCCTTGTTATTGTTTGTCATGGTTGCTTGTTTGCTGTGAGCTTGCGAGTACATTCAAAGTACTCACCTGGCTTATCATGCCAGATGCAGGAGAAGCTGATCCAGGAGCCGGTGTCAACCTGTCTGTTGCGATCTAGGTCGTGTCCTAGTAGTGTCCCCGTGGAATGGAGTTTCGCTACATCGTCGTTCCGCTATCGCGTAGTTCTTCCCTATCAGCGAGGCCCGTGAGATGTCCATCAAATAATGTACATAAGTGCAGCTGCACCGTGTGTGCCGCTTGGCCTCGTCTATCTTGTAATATATGAACCCCTGTACCCGATCGAGTTCAATAAAGCGGTTCCTTTATGTGCCAAGTTGTTGTGTATTGCCAGAAGACTCGATCTTTGGGCTGGCAATTCAAGGTACACCGGTTGCTCTGAGCCGGGGTGCCACAACGCTTGGTATCAGAGATGCGCTGACTGTAGGATGCCCTAGATAGCCGACGCGTTTGCCAACGGTAGTTTTAGGTCTTTGTGTCGAGTTGAGGTTGTTTTTGCATTTGAGTGTTGCATGGCATGCATATAGTTTGTTTTGATACTAACCAGCTGATACTGTGAGTGTAGATGGCCCCAGTTCCCTATCCATACCAACCTGATCCAGCACCTGCTACTTTTCCACATTTGCTTAGCAACGTGTGGCACCGTCTCTACCCAGCGGAGATGATCCGGTGTACCAGGTGTATCGGGAGCAGCTTGCAGATGGAGTGTACGAGTACCACGCCGAGGTCCTCGTGCACAACAGTACTCCGATGGGCACGTACACCCACTCTTCTTTGGGTGGTATTACTTCTACACAAGACCAGGAAGTTCAGCTTGCAGCTTTTGAGGCTCTCACTGACTTGCGCTACAATGAGGTTTAGATGTAGACTCACCCAGGTTTCTACTTCTATCCATCCCAATTCGAGTCCGGACAGGTTCGTTTCCCCAACATTGACCCGGAGTGTGACCGTTCCACCAGCCATATGTCTCGATACATAACGGCAGGATACCTTCTGATCGTAAGCCTAGCTTAGGAGCTGAACCGCACTCGGGACAAACTGGCTGCCGCTCGGTCCACATTCGCTCCACCTACTATCACTCCGGCGTCACTCGTTACTCCCGCCACTTTACCTCTACCCACCCCTGTGACTCCCGCACCCTCTCAGAGTAACTCAGACACTTCGACCGTGACCATCCTGGAGTCCGCAGCCCAGTGGGCTTTACTTCTCGCTACCCCAGCCGCTCCTATGCTTCATAGTCACCCTGCTCCAGACCCTGAGGGAGAGCCATCCCATCAGCGTCGCCGTGTTTCCTTTGCTCCGGAGGTATCGGTTAACGTTATCAGTTCTGACTCAGAGTCGGATGCCGAGGAGGCCGTAGCAGGACCATCAGAGTGCCAGTGTGATCGTTGTCATCATGAGTAGGCGAGGATGATGTGATGTCTGACTGTATGAGTGTACCCATGTTTTTTTCATGCTGTCATATTTCCTTGTGTGTGGAATGATGTATTGTATAATTATGTTTTCTCATGATCGTTCTCGCCTTGGTTTTCATTTCTTGCTTTATTTTTCTTGAGGTGTTGCCTTCTCTCCCCATTTTATTTTCCCTAAATGGATATTGCTCATGTCGATGCTTCATATTGGGAAACATATATAGGATTACAAGGTACGGCAGCAACTGTTATGGTGGCAATGAAACCCCAGTTTGTCGATCCGCCAGGCAAGCAGGACATTCCCCAGAACCATATTAGCCACCGCCTCCTCTGCCTCAAGCATCCACCACAGAGCAGATTATGCGAATGTTTGAGGAAAAAAGGAACCAAGATCTGATGGAATTTCTAAGAAGCATGCAGACTATGGTTGGACAGAATAACCATAACGGAAATCATTCCAAGTTGTCAGATTTTCAGAGGACCAAGCCGCCAAGCTTCAACCAGGCAGTGGACCCAATGGAAGCTGATGAATGGTTGAGGACAATTGAAAAGAAGTTAGAGATTGCCCGTACTGAGGATGCAAATAAAGTCCCTTTCGCTACTCATTATCTAGAAGGGTCAGCTGCTATATGGTGGGACAGTACCAAAATTATGTGGCCAGCCGAAGATGAGATTACTTGGGACAAGTTCAGAGACAAGTTTCGCAAGTATCATATCCCTGCTGGAATCATGAAGGTCAAGCAATGCGAGTTCCTCACTCTTACTCAAGGGAACTCAACCGTAAGTGAGTACTTAAACAAGTTCAATCATTTGGCTCGTTACTCCACTCATGATGTAGCCACTAAAGAACGGAAGATAGATCGTTTCCTCGGGGGTCTCAACCATACCCTCCAATGCACACTTAGCATGCTGGATTTTCCCGACTTCCAAACTTTGGTGAACAAGGCCCTTATTGCTGAAAGGGAACACAAGCTTGCCAACGATCATAAGACGATGTATGAAGACTGCAAGCGCAAATTTGAACCCAAAAAGGAGGGACAAGTTGTGCAGAAGGTTCGTACTTGGCAACAGCCACAGTTTGAGTTTAAACCAACCTAGCAGCAGGGGAACGTCAAGAATGAAAATCAGTTCAAGACTATGATTACCAGGCCAGTAAAGGAAGACTGTCCACGTAACAATGCATGCTACACCTGTAGTCAAGTAGGTCATTACGCTAGACAGTGTCCCAAGAGCGGCATGTCACCAACCAACCTGAAGCCTCAAGTCAATCATGTGGGACGGTTTCCTAACTGGAAGTATGTTCATGGGCAAGTTCATCACCTCTCCGCCGAAGAAGCATATGAAGCTCCCGATGTGGTCATTGGTATGTTTCTTGTTAATAACATACCTGCAACCATTTTATTCGATTCTGGGGCTTCCCATTCTTTTATTTCATGGAGTTTTGTTGCCCAACACCACATTCCGTATACTTTTTTGGAAAAAGTCATGGTGGTGCAATCCCCTGGATCCAAGCTCAGGACAAATATTGTATGCCGAGGATTGGAAATAACGATCAAGGGAATCATTTTTCCTGCATCACTAATATCTCTTGAATCCCCAAATTTGGATGTCATTTTGGGAATGGATTGGTTAACAAGACACCAGATCTGCATCAACTGTGCAACTAGAGAAGTCACGCTGACAAATCCCTCGGGACAATGCATTCAGTTCTTTGCTGGCAGGGCTATGTCAAAACAAGGGAAGCTATATGCAACGATTGCTACCGATATGAATTTAATTCCCGTGGTTTGCGAATTTCCGGATGTGTTCCCAGATGAATTGCCAGGCATGCCACCAGACAAAGAGCTTGAATTCACAATTGAGCTTGTGCCCGGGACATCACCAATTTACAAGAAATATTACTGGATGCCTTTTTCAGAATTAGTGGAGTTAAAGAAACAGTTGGATGAAATGCTACAGAAAGGGTACATTCGCCCAAGGTCTTCTCCTTGGGGTGCTCCCGCAATATTTGTGGACAAGAAGGACGACAGTCTCAGGATGTGCATCGACTATCGCACTCTATATGATGTCACTATCAAGAATAAATACCCGCTTCCCAGGATTGATGATCTGTTTGACCAGCTTAGTGGAGCTCAAGTGTTCTCCAAGATTGATTTGCGAACCGGGTATCATCAGCTGAAAATCAGAAAAGAAGACATTCCCAAGACTGCGTTCACTAGACGATATGGGTTGTATGAATATACAGTCATGTCGTTCGGTCTGACCAATGCACCCGCTTTCTTCATGCACATGATGAATAAAGTGTTCATGGATTTTCTGGACAAGTTTGTGGTGGTATTTATTGATGACATCCTTATATATTCCAAGGGTGAAGAAGAGCACAAACAACACCTCCGTGCAGTATTAGAGCGACTACGAGCTCATCAACTTTATGCCAAGTTTAGCAAATGCGAGTTTTGGCTCAAAGAAGTGGGATTCCTTGGACACACTCTTTCCGCTCAAGGAGTGGTCGTAGACCAAAGCAAGGTCAAAGAAGTGTTGAATTGGAAGGCACCGGTTTCAGTGACTGAAATCAGAAGTTTCTTGGGCATGGCAGGATATTACCACCGCTTCATTGAAGGATTCTCAAAGATTGCGAAGCCAATGACAGAGCTACTCAAGAAAAACCAGAAGTTTGTATGGACAGAAGCACGTGAGAATAGTTTCAATGAGCTAAAAACTCGATTGACCACTGCGCCAGTATTGACCTTACCAGACATATACCAAAGCTTCGAAATCTATTGCGACACATCCAGACATGGCATTGGATGTGTGCTCATGCAAGATGGGAAGGTCATGGCATATGCATCCAGACAACTATGGCCACACGAGGAGAATTATCCAACACACAACCTGGAAATTGGCTGCCATGGTCCATGCCTTTAAAATTTGGAGGCACTACATCATTGGAAAGCGGTGCCAAATTTTCACCGACCACAATAGTCTCAAATATATATTCACGCAACCGGACCTAAATCTCTGACAAAGGAGATGGCTTGAGTTGGTCAAAGACTATGACCTGGGAATCAACTACCACCCAGGAAAAGCCAATGTGGTCGCCGACGCTCTGAGTCGCAAGCCAGCCATTGTGAACTCATTAATTGAGTCTTTGCATTCGTCACTTCAAGAGGAAATAGCTCAACTCAATATGATCTTGTGTGGGGCCACATGCTCGGTAACCCTGGAGGTTATTCCCACACTAGAGGGTGATATTCGCAAGGCTCAATCAGGTGACCCCATGTTACTCAAAATATTGGTCCAAGTCCGAGAGAAGGGAAGACGCAAGACTTTAACATTGATGACCAGGGTACCCTTCGATTCCGAAATCGAGTTTGTGTACCAGACCACCAAGAATTAAAGCAGCGGATCCCGAAGGAAGCCCATGAGTCAGAATATTCCATTCACCCCGGAGGCACTAAAATGTATCAAGATTTGAAGCAAACATTTTAGTGGGAAGGCATGAAGAAGGATATCGCCTATTATGTTGCCTATTGCGATATATGCAATAAAGTGAAAGCTGAACATCAGAAACCCGCCAGTCTACTTCAACCCTTACCCGTTCCGCAATGGAAATGGCATGATGTTTGTATGCACTTCATCGTAGGTCTGCCAAAGATCCCACGTGGCAATAATGCTATATGGGTTGTTGTTGATATGCTCACCAACGTGGCTCACTTTATTCCGATAAGGAACACCTACCGTGCAGATCAACTCACTCAACTATACATATCCAGGATTGTCAGTTTGCATGGAGTACCCAGAACCATCACCTTAGACCAAGGATCCTTGTTTACCTCGGCATTCTGACTACGTCTCCACCAAGCTCTGGGAACCGCTCTGAAGCACAACACTACTTATCATCCTCACACAGATGGTCAGACAGAGCATGTAAATCAATTTTTGGAAGACATGCTCCAGGCATGCGCTCTTGCACATGGACCCAAATGGGAAGACATTCTACCGTACGCTGAGTTCACCTACAACAACGACTATCAAACTAGCCTCAAAATGTCACCTTTTGAGGCCATGTACGGACGTAAATGCCGTACCCCATTAAACTGGTCACAGACAGGAGACGGCCGAATATTTGGAACAGATTTGATGCTGGAAGCAGAGGAAGAAGTTAGAGAAATCCGAGACAGGCTGCAGGTGGCTAAATCCCGCCAAAAGAGCTACTATGATTCCAAGCATAGGCGGATCAGCTTCGAGCCAGGAGAATATGCGTATCTCCGAGTTACCCCAATGAAGGGAGTCAAAAGGTTTCATACCCGAGGAAAGCTGGCACCAAGATACATCGGTCCATTTCCGGTCATGACTCGGGTGGGCAAGGTAGCTTACCAGTTGGAATTACCTACGGAGTTATCCGAGGTTCATGATGTTTTTCACGTATCTCAGCTACGGAAGTGCATTGCACCACCCGCCAAGCAAACAGATATGGCCAAAATAGAACTTGCCAAAGATTTAACTTATGAAGAGAAACCCTTACGGATCTTGGCTGAAATGGACAGAGTCACTCGCAGTAAAGTGATAAAGTTTTATAAGGTACAATGGGAGCATCACACAGAGGATGAGGTCACCTGGGAACGAGATGATTACTTAAGGACTACATACCCATATTTGTTTCCTGAGCAACCAAATCTCGAGGACGAGATTCATCCTAAGGGGGGAGGTTTGTAACACCCTGGTTTTTGCCCTTTTTCTTTATTTGGATTTATTTGATATTTCAATTTAGTAGTTGAAGTTTTCAGTCATTTCTTTTGGACTTACCACTTGAGATTATTTTTGATGTTTTTCCAAGTGGTCCCTACTATCCTTAAACCTTTCCTAGACCTCACCTCTATCTCTAGAATGCCATTGGGTATTTTTTTTCTTTAATGGCATTATATCAATTTTCTCCCTGATAATGCCCATTTTCTCTTTGAGCTATGAAGCAAACCTCATTTTTCTTGCTCTGAAGATTCCAAGAAAATTCCCAAATATTCTGTGGATCATGCCTCACCTTTCCACACAAAAAACTCCTTCGGTCATTTGCAAAATTTCAGCCACAGAAAACATTTTTGCTTCTGTCCAAAATGGGCACTTTGTGAAGCAAGTATATTATTTCTTGATCTGTTGGAGCTGAAATTTTTACCACATGGTTACCCTCTTGAGAGATGCTTAACCCAAAATTTCAGACCTAAACTCCTATCCATTTGTCCTCAGCTATTTTCACAAGTTTCTCTCCAGAAACTTTCCCTCAAGCTTCAGTCACATCCATTGCACCAGGTGGCAAACCAAGATCATTTCTAGGCAAAGTGTTGGAAGGACTATCTGCTTGGCAAGGTCCGGCGTGCCTTGAGGCACCACATATGCCAGAGCACGCGGTGACCACACAAAAACTAAGTGTTTGATAGGTCATTCACGCGCTCTGTGGCATCGGGGCCCTCTGCCGCCGCCCTTTGCTCCTCCGACCGCCACCGCAGCGTGTCCTGGCCACATGTAGGCTACCCGCGCGCCACCTCAACCTCTCCCTGTTCCTCCCCGATGCCGGTAGGGTGCACGCCGGGTGCGGCCACGACGCTAGCGCTCGGTACAGTGCGCTGCACGCGTGCCCCTACCCCACTTAGTGCGCCTGCGCCCGCGTACGCGGGCACGCACTGTGCTTGGCCTCTCCTGCGTCGTCTCCAAGTTCACCCGAGCTCCAGCCTCCCCCAGTCGCCCGTTTTCTCAGCTCTGGCGGAGCCCCAGCCCTGCCTCTCCTCCACCTATAAATAGAGCCCCTCCCCGACCGTTCTAGCCATCCCAAACCACTTCACCTCTCTCACATCAACTCCTAGTAGCCCTTGGCAAGTCGAGAAGGCCTCTGGCCTTCCACCCCCGTCGGAGATCAGCCGCGGGTTCCCCACGGCCAACCTCGCTCTCTGGTGCTCCTCGCCTTTGCCTTGTGCTTTCAGTGTGCTCGTGGTGGTCCACTAAAGACGCCTAGGTCTCTGGTTCATTGGATTGAGGTCGTCTTCCTCAACTCCAACGAGCTCCGCCGCCTGCCGTCTCTGGAGAGGATCGCCGCGACGCCGTCCGTCCACCTCAGCTCGTGTTTCGGGTATGAGCATGACCCTCTCGTCGAGCTAGATCCATCCTGCTCCTCTCCGGTGACCGTCGAGGTCCCCTCGTCGGAGAAACGCCGGCGATAGAGCCGCCGAGCTTTGTTTCTCTCTCTCTTGTTTAAAACTGACATGCGGTCCCACCTGTCATTCTCTCTCTCCCTCCCGAAGCGGTACGCAAGTGGAAGCGTATTTCCAAAATACGTCTTTGACGTCAGCCCCTCCGGGTTTTTTTGTAAATTAATTTAATTCAATTTAAATTCAGAAATTGACCCTAACTTTGACCAGCAATAACGTTTTGTCCATAAGTCCAAATGAAGTGATTCTTTTCGCTCCTGTTTTGTCTTGAGCTCCTCTATTTGCATGCAAAAGTTGAGAATTTTGTTTGCTGTATATATTTTCTGGTGCATTAAACAGTGTTATGTGACATTTTCTTTTTGCATTTAAAATATTTTCAGAAGGTCCTAGTTGTGTTGGAGAAGACCAGGAGTATTGTGACACTCCTCTGAACCAAGGCAAACCACAACATTCATATGCAATGATGGCATTGCAATGGCAATGGTTTAATAGAATTAAATTGCTCATATAATTCATCTCTAAATAATTTTGCCATATATGAAATTTCTTGCATCTGGTAGTTCTCTGTTATTTTGATAATATGCAGTAGAGTAAATGTTTCTTTAGCGTGCAAGCATCATCATACTATTCATTCCCATGGTTATATGTTACAATCATCATGACCCATGCATCCATCCGCACTATGGCTCGAATCATTTCTTTATTTTAAGTTAACTTGATGTTAATTCAACTTGAATATACTGTTGATCGAGTCATGGTGCCACCGAATCGAGCTCACAAGTGCAACCACACTTACCTGGATGGGGAGGCCTTAATTCGATCTATTGTCATGCCTCTCGCCAGAACCTCCAACTAGGGAAGGTTATGAGCGTGCGTTTCCTTGGCCCGGTAAGCAGGCATAACCTTGTGTGCCGGAGTTGTACGGTACCGAGGTCCCCGTTTGGGACAAGTTGTTTTGTTTGGCCACGACGGTGGCAGCCACAAAGGTGGCGGGTGTCACATGTTGACATCAGGGCCACCCATCACATAGACCAAAGGGGAGTTTGTCGGAGTGGCCGGGAGAGTGTCATGCAATAGATTGGTTTTGTCGGAATGTCATTGGTCCACCCGAATGGGAGCACGAGGCCATGAATTCTGTGGTGTGGGTATAGTGTACTAACCTCTGCAGAGTGTATAAACTATCGATAGCCACGTCCTCGGATATGGACACAGTTCGTAGTAGGTCACACCGTGGGTCAACAGAAATAATAAACTGGCACCCTAAATATTCCACTTTGGCACATGCATAAGCTGGTGCTCGAGATGTTGGTGATCGAGAAGGATCACATTGATAAGCGAATGACGGTGGTTACGAAGTAATCCCGGGATGGTAAGTTGGTCTGATGGACCATGACACTCGCATAACATGTTTCATATGTTCCTGCATCAAACTTGTTAAATGCCTTGTTATTGTTTGTCATGGTTGCTTGTTTGCTGTGAGGTTGCGAGTACATTCAAAGTACTCACCTGACTTATCATGCCAGATGCAGGAGAAGCTGATCCAGGAGCCAGTGTCAACCTGTCTGTTGCGATCTAGGCCGTGTCCTAGTAGTGTTCCCGTGGAATGGAGTTCTGCTACATCGTCGAACCGCTGTTGCATAGTTCTTCCCTATCATCGAGGCCCGTGAGATGTCCATTAATTAATGTACATAAGTGCAGCCGCACCATGTGTGCCGCTTGGCCTTGTCTATCTTGTAATATTTGAACCCCTGTACCGGATTGAGTTCAATAAAGCGGTTCCGTTCTGTGCCAAGTTGTTGTGTATTGCCAGAAGACTCGATCTCTGGGCTAGCAATGCAAGGTAAACCGGTTGCTCTGAGCCGGGGTGCGACAGTATTTGAACATCTAAGCTTGTTTAGCTTGATGGGTGGAGCAGTGCTATTATGACACGAAGCACGTAGGCTGATCGTATAGTGATCATAAAAGGGGGAAACCCTAAGCATGATCAATTAAACCCTATTATGACTATGCCATGGCAGATTTGAAGCTGCAAACCATAGAAATGCTACTTAGCAACCATTGTTTGCTTCAAACTAAGAACTAAGATTCTGAGAGTTGAAAAGAAAGTACAGTAGCCAAGTTACGATCTATTTTTTGGTTGAGATAAAAAAGTTGAGCAGATATGAAGTAGCACCACCTATCTTGAGGCGCCGTGTAGGCATCGGGGGTGCAATGGCTGTCGGGGGCGTGGAAGCAGATCTACGACGGTAGATGGATGCATCAGGGGATAAGTCCCGTTGCGGTGGACGAGAAGGTCGTCGGAGCGGCCTCGGCTAGGAGGACGACGACGCCGATGAAGTGAGAGGACACGATGCAAGGCTCCTGGTCTGTCGCCGTGGATGAGAAACATCCAACTCTAGCAGTGGACGATGCGGTCTTGGTAGGCGCTCCAACATGGTGGAGGACGACGGCGATGGATGGGGTGGCGGACGAAGGAGGTTGATGTGGGGATGGTGTTCTAGCGCGGACGGTGTATGAATGGGAAAATGGAGGGAGAGGTACGGGGAACCATGTCTTTGGGACGCGCCTGTCTGAAATATGGGAAAGTTATGAACTTAGCCCCCATTTAAAATTTGGACATCTCGTCGGTTGGGGATAGGACGGTAATCTCGCATCTCCCAAATATTTTCCCAGAGCAATTTCAGGCGAGGAGAGGCTGTTTTGGCGCCCACGGTCTATGAACGGGGCTGACAGGTAGGGCAGTTGTGTCATGTATGAGTGAAGTTACAAACCTGCCCCTATTAATAATATTTGCCTACATCGATTTCGGCCGAGTCGAGTTTGTTTTGCCACCCACCGTGTATGAATGGGGAAATGGAGGGAGAGACAGAGGTCTTTCGGATGAGATTGAATTAAATGTGTTTTGCCGCCCACGTTTGGCGCCCACGGTGTCTAAATGGGCTCAGAGGTGGTCGTGTCACGTCTGATTGAAGTTACTAACCTACCCCTATTGATAGCAGTGGAAATCGGGTTGATGGGTTCTCCATGTAAGGGGTAGACAATAATTTCCATCTCGCAAACACTAGCTTCGGGTAGTCGACGTGGGAGTGGATGTTTTGCCGCTTCTTTCAAATTTTGGGATAATAAGCATTCACGTTTACCCTGGCAACTAAAATCGAATCCATTTTGTATTCTTATACGAATCTTTATAAATCATTCTATGGTTTTTATATATGTTCAAAAGCAAAACAAAGATGTATTCCACTATCATATATATGAATATGATTTACAAATGCTGATACTCAAATTGAGAAGGTAGAATCCAGTTTAAGGTGAATTCGAATATTTGAATCCACTTTATGTCCAACTCAAGTGTAACATGTATGACAGACGTAGCATATAGTGTACTCCCATTTAGATATGTACACGAGCAATGTCTCAAGATTCAAAATACTGAGTCAATCAACCAATAATGTACAAAACTAACAGACATATAAACACTTATAGAGTATATGGATCAATAATATCAACTAACATACATAAGTCAGGCCGCTATACTTTTTTTTTGCTAGAAGAGCATCATTTTTTAGCAATACTAGTACAGCATCTTGGCCCTTTCAGATGCGTGCCACTTAAGGACCATCTATACTACTATTATTGTTGAATGCACATTCAGCCCGATTGGCATATTTGTAGGTCTGGTATAGCAAACAAAATGAAATATCTTTGCCTCAACAAAAAAATGAAATGTCTCACAGTCTTATCAATTAATGCAGACTTGTGCTAAAAAAACAGACCAACAAACAAAAAACAATTATTACATGATCTCTAAAACAAATGGTTTGATCGATTACATGAACAAACAACACAAAGGTTATTCAACGATGGAGAAAACATTTCACCTATGATTTACAAAGTGGGATTTTAATTTCCTTTTTCCTTTAGGACCTTAACAATGCAGTCAGTCTCAGCTTGCTTCGTTTTCAAATCCACCAAATATTTAGTGGTTGTCTTGAGTACTGCTTGTGATTGTGGTGTTTGCTTCCTCAACATGTCAACTTCATCTCTAAGTGCAGAAGCAGAATCTCTTTCTACCAATAGTTTAGCCTCTAGAGCATCAGCATTTGGCAATTCATGATGCATGATTGGGCCCGTGCCACTGCTCTGGGATGATACAACATCCATGGGGACCTCGCTCTTTGATTTTGGGCTAACCTGTTTTGCCATTAAAGTTCCGATTGGATTCGGAAAAGTTGAAGTTAGCAAAACATCTCAACTGGGAGTTAGAACAGCAACCCAGTTAAACAAAGAGTTTCGATTGGATGCTGAAAAGTAGTTATTAACATCATTGCAACCAGTTGCAGCAGCAAAGCAGTTAAACAAACAAGTTTTGCAAAAGGTACATGTTGTTGCATTGGAGTTTCTCTTGGATCCTGAAAAGTTGAGTAGCCGGTAACTTGATTAGAGCAACCGGTTGCAGTAGCAAAGCAGTTAAATAAAAAAGTTTTGCAAAAGGCATCTGTTGTGGCATTGGAGTTTCTCTTGGATCCTGAAAAGTTGAGTAGTCGGTAACTTGATTAGAGCAACAAGTTACAGGAGAAAACCTGTTACACAAATAAATTTTTGAAAATGTACCTGTTGTGCAATTGGACTTCCAATTAGATCATGAAAAGTTGAAGTTGGTAAGATGATTACAGCAACAAGTTACAACAGCAAACCAGGTAAACAAGGAAGTTTTTGAAAACATACATGTTGTGCCATCGGAGTTTCAGTTGGATCCTGCAAACTTGAATGTTAACAATCATAACTAAAGTGTTGCAAGAGCCATAAGAAACTAACATTAAACTAGTAAAACTAACCGGTTTTGGAAACATATTTAATTACACATGAAATAGTAAAACTAACAAGTTCTCGGCAACGTATTAAAGTAACAAGTCGGTACCATTTACCAGCAACACAGACATCTGTAAATTTCTTTGATGTAAGCAAAATGATTCTGACACATATATATATAAGTTAAAAAGACATTGTCCCTCATATAAACCTGACATTTGTCTGTCTATGCACGTGCAAACATTACTAGTGCTACAAGTCATAACAACAAACCATTTAAACAAATAGGGTATCAGAAGGTAACTACACACGAATTTTGCTGCACCCCAGAAGTAGATATGACTAGCTATCTACGTGCTTAAGTAGCGATTTAAGTTCAGGCAAATAGGTAATTCTATAAACAGTAAGTATCAAACACATAGATAGGCACAGTCTATAATAGGATTAACAGGCTATGTCATTATGTAATCAGTAACAAACTAAATTAAACCAAGCAAGGTAATTGAGCAATTTTGCAATCAGTGGCTACTAAAATTCCGAGAAGCAGGTAACTGAACTTACGCTGGCTCTTTGTATAGGCACGCTGCAACTTCTTTTTCACTTACAAGGTTCTATGAAGGAGTCCATGGCATCAATTGCTTGGATACGCAGTCCCAATACTTATTTCTTCCCACACTGCATTGGTAAGTCGAATGGTTAATCTGATAAGATGGTGCGTCCTTGATATGTTATATGAGGACAGGTTGTCAGACTAGTTGTAGCAACACACATCATACTGGCTTTTACTGTATATTTCACGCGATTACATTTGGCATATCGAGATCTAAGCAATCTACAATAGGACGAAAAGACAGGCATCCTTCACATTATTGGCGAACTCAGTTCATAGAAACAAGCAATTCAACCATTCTGTTGGTAAATCAAAAGTGCCACTAGAATATTTTTCACTACCCCAATCATACACGCAAAAAGGGGCGGCGCCACCGTAGGGGCTGGTATGGGCGGCCACCTCGGGTGGAGGGAAAGTGTGCACCTAGTTTGAGTCGTCCAGGTTGGCCCAGGCTAGTTTTGTTCGTCCCAACGCACAAGCAGGCAATGTATAAAATGAAGAAAAAGTTTCAATTTGGATGGGCCAATAACGTAAGTGCAAGCAGGCCCTATAGCAGGCTCGCGGCCCAAACGAGCGCCTCCCATATCGATCGTTAGCAGGAAAAATCCCCAATTCATTCACTCCAGCCTCCAGTCTGTTTCGCTCCTAACCTAGCCGCCGCTGGACAAACCGACAGAGCTCTTCCTCGCGCCCTTGTTGGATGCCGGTCGCCGGGCTTCAAGCGAATGGAAGGACAAGAAGATGAAGATCCAACCCTGGGTATAGCCTACGTGGGAGGCAACGGCGGAAGCACGGGCATGGCATCGAGCTTGCGCAAACGGACAGTTAGAGCTTGCAAGAGCAGCATGTGCAACGATCAGGTACATCACATCCCTAGTTATATCTAATTCAACTGTTTAATTTCTGGGCAATAGTTAAACCTGATGGTATTGCAAAACTGCTTGTATGTAGGGAATCTATAAGAAAATGAAACCAATTTATGCTTATTTTATAACTCCCCCAATCAATACTGAACTGACTGAACCTGATGTATCTAATCAAGTTTCATGTGCAAACATACAAGCTCATGTTGTTCTTGAGCCTGAAGTGTCTAATGAACAGACTGCTAATGAAGGATTTGATGCAAACATTTTACATGCTCCTGGTGATGAACATATATTGTCTAATGAGGGGTCTAATGCAAGCATTTTGCAAGCTCCCATTGAAGGCTTTAGGGTCTAATGATGATCTGCTATGTTGACACACACACACAGAGAGAGAGAGAGAGAGAGAGAGAGAGATTTGCAGGAATTGATGACAAGCAAATTATAGTAAATTTTCATAGCTTGAGGAAACGTCGAGGCCATCTACCACGACGTCCCCGTATCATGACAACCTAGCATAAATAATTTTCTAATCTGTTGTTTCAAACTATTGGCATACTTGTGCAAGATAGATATATTGATATGTAGTTTGCGCACTAGTTATAGGTGCAATTAGACTTGGATATTTTCGGCCAGAGAACGAATAATTAAAGCAGGTACAATCCATGTTAGTAATCCTTGTCCACCATGTTGTATTTTGTGTTTTTTGGTGCTTACATCATCTAGTGGTTTATAATCTGGAACTACTTTCGATCATTAGCTGGTTTTCAAAGTGCATGTAGGTTCACATTTCTCAAGTTATTTGATTTCCGGAGTGCAAGTGCCTTCGTATTTTTTAAATTAAATTTTCACCCCTCGTAACTTGAATTCGTGGATCCGCCACTGCACACAAATCATCCACGCAGGGCAGTACGAATTAAATGAGATGCAGGGACTTATGCTAGCTCGTTGTACAGGCTCACAGCAGGTCTGCTTGCGCTTGGGATGTTCCATGTACAGGTCCATGTTACCACTTGTTTGGATGTGCAGGCCCTATGCTCCTTGCATCCCCTCTGCATTTTTGGCACGGTGAATGGTTGGTCAAATGAGAGGAATCTACCTTGCTGTTGTACCGGAGGACATGTACTTACAAGGTTATACCGGCGTGCCATGTGTACCAGATCCTGCAGCACCGTCATGCTTCGCTAAAAAATGGTTTTGCTTGTTTCAGATGATATCTCCAGAAGAAATAAGAGTTAAAGTCAGAGTTGCATAGGCGTGTAAGCTAAGAGAGTAGTAAAAGGATGTCCAAACATCGTTGGAATAGTGCACATGGGAGTGATATGTGGATACCTAGTTCGGGCCGGAGTTTGGGCATGCTCGTCTAGAGTGCGGGTCACTTCAAAGTCGTTGAGGGTGATGCGTTGGCATTTGCTGGCCGCGTACGGATGCAGATCTTGAGCTGCAGCGGAGCACTATGATGCGGTTGACGAGGCCATTGGTGAAGCACCAACGGCCTCGGGGGTGGAGGTGCGACAATGTGCTCGGTGAAGTAGCCCCGGTGAGGTGGGAGACGGCGTCGGTGAAGCGCACCTGATGCGGTGGAAGTCGGTGTCTATGAGGCACGTCGCCTGCGGTGGCCGACGTTGTCGGTGGACCACTCGGTGCGGTGGACTAGGGCATAGATGAGGTAGCTCTAGTGCGGTGGTGAAGCGCGACCGTCGTCTTCGTCGTCGTCGTCCGGCACAGAGGTGGGGAAAGAGAGAGACGAGGGGCGATTCAATTTTTTCTTGGGTTAGCGGCGAATTAGGGATTTGAGCGCTCTGGGCGCGGAAGGGGACAGGGTAGAAGGGAGATTTTGCAGGGCTAGAATTGGGGCCGCCAGATATTTCAATCCGAAACGTGGAAGCACGAACCATTTTTATCGTCCTTCTTTTGGGGGGGGGGGGAGGGACGGGGTGGGTGCTAGCGTCCGTACGACACACGCGACCACCACGACACGACCTGGTCCGCATGGTGCGCCTACATTTGAGAATGCGAACGAATCTTCTTTCATTGGCAAACGAATCTATATGTATTACCATGCCCGTGTTTTCCTTGCAAATAATTAGTCCTTCGAAATGAGATACTATAAATTAATTAATGAGGGGTTCTTTGAATTAGAGTGTGTTTGTCACATAGCGATCTCCAATTCTAACGTGGATTTTGCATTTCACGGTATCCACGCTACTTTTTTAATTCAAATTCATATGTATAAGATGAACACTATGGCAGTGAGAAAACTTTGGATGGATTCAAGCATATGACCACACACATACAAAATACCACAACAATCGATTCAATATTAACTTCTGCAAACCTAGTATGGCACAAATTTGAAATAATTACGAAAGCCGTATGCATGGTTCTCAATTCAAATCTTACAATGTACACTAAATTGAAACATCGATATTAAGTCTATTACTATCTACATTCAAATGTTGTTTTTAGCCCCCCCCCCTCGGCACACACGCTACATACTTCCTCTATCGATCAATCTTCCTCTCCTAACAACCTTACAAAGCTATTGGTTTCCAACACATGCTCATTCTTTCTCTCCATGTTTCGATCTCGAATTCTCTCAAATACACAACCCCCTTTTTCCACTATGTCAACAAATGTATCTCTCTCACACACCCGCCATTGCACTCCATGCTGAGCTCTCTCTCTCCCTCCCACCCTCTCTCGCTAGATACATGCATTGCCTATCTAGACACCCTTCCCCTCTCGTGCGCATGCATGCACATTGTCTATCTAGGTCACTCTCTCGAGACCATCTCACTCTTTCTTCCGCCCGGCGGCCCACACTCGCTCAATCTCTCTCTCTCTCTCTCTATCTCTTTATCTAAGTCTCGATTAACCTCACTTTCTCTCACACACAAACGATATATCTCCCTGTTCTGCCCTCGACCGACACTCTATACTCTCTCATGTAGATTGTCTATCTAGGTCAGTCTCTCCAAGCGGTCCCACTCTTTCGACCTCATGGCGGCCCACGCTCCCTCAATCTCTCTCTCTTTATGCATGTCTCGTTTGACCTCGCTCTTTATCACACACAAATGATATATCTCCATGTTTGGGCCCAATTCGACATATTCATATTGTATACTCTCTCACGCACACTGTCTATCTAGGTCACTCTCTCCAACCCGTCTCACTCTTTCGACCGCATGACGACCCACACTCGCTCAATATATCTCTCTCTCTCTCTCTCTCTTTATCTATGTATCGATCGACCTTGCTTCCTCCCACGCACAAATGATATATCTACCTGTCTATGACTGGATCATCTCTCAAGCCCTCTCTTACAGCCCTCACCCTTCGCAAAAGCTCAATCAGACAATATCTCTCCAAAGCATATATATCTTTTCAACGATGTCGGGCCACACTAACTTTGTCTCTCTATCTATCCATGTCTCGATTGACCTTACTCTCTCATGCCATCTCTTCCACACATTGAAACTACCTCCCCATACCTCGAAGAGTCGGAGCTATTTACATTGCGAGGGGGACTCCAACCTTGGATTAATTTGTGAAGGCATTTATTCCGGTGGGTTTAGATTATATTTTTGTAGCGTACGGCCCAGAACTACTCCAAACACCGTTGCAACCCCCGCCCCTAACCCAATTAATTTCCCTCTGGCTCGGTCACTGCTCTCTCGCACGCCCTTTCCCACCTTCCACGTCGCACCATGGTATTTTTGCAAAAAACTCTGGTGTTCTCTTTAATGAATAGAAATAAGCTACAAACTACACACCGGGAGTCCACCTGTAATGGAACAAATTTCGACCAAGAAATTAAAGTGCTACAAACTATAGACCGGGGGGCCCACCTATCATGGAACAAATTTGGACCCATATAAAAAGGACGAGGATCGAACATGCGACCAGGGCCTTCCAGCAACACATCAATAGGCAACATAGTAGCAACGTTTGTTGTACTCTCCTTTGTTGATATAATGTTTTTATATTACCACATCCTATTTAATGGATAAAATGTTTTTATATTAATTTTAGTAGATTAGTGGGACCGGCTCCTCAGCATGTGCTGTTCCCCTTCACTTACTGGTGGGTTCCATGTCTGCTCTCTCTCTCTCCTCCCCTTCTACATTTAGACGCACGGGCAAACACGAAGAACGGGCGAGCGGTGTTGCCGTTGACCGTATCTGGACGTGTTCACAAGCTATGGCACCAGTTTCACATACTAGTATGTAACAAGTTTAGGAACAAAAGTGACCGTGACAGACAAGTTAGGCTAGTAGTGGTACTATTTATCTACTAATAATTAAATGCGTGGATAAATAGATGTATCACCTAGTGCTCGAACAAGGGGACTGGTCGTGCCCTACAAGTATTTGGAATTGACTTCCCTAAAAAAGTATTTGGAATTTATGTGGTATTTAATATGAAATGTTTGCGATGAGAAGGAATACATGTCGCTTCATGACTTTTTATATTTAATTTGATACGGCTCTAGCAGAACATTCAATCGATCAAACCGTAGATTTCATTCAGTCTAACTGCGACTTTACATTCATACCACGATCGAACTAAAATAAATGGAAATGATAAATCCCAAACGTTCGGATTTTAAGCATGGCAATCCGAATGTTTTTCATGGCAAATTTAGATCATGTGGCCGCGGCAGAGGCGTCTTGCGGCGGGAAGCGGCTCCTCTACCTTGCTCTCTGTGTTGTCGAGCCACTGACCGACGGTGATGGCGGCGTCTTGCGACATTGTTGGCGTACTCCTGGACGTTGGCCCTAGCTTCAAGGAAGGCCTGAATGTTCTGGACTTCGGTCTCCGGGAGCCAATCAACTGGCGGGAGGTGGCGACTGGCGTTGGTGAAAGGAAGCGGTCGACGACGGCGATCCATGCCGCTGAGGGGGCCACTGGCACCGGCACGGGGACATGCGCTGGCAATGGCGCGACGGAGACATTCGTGTGCATGGGCACCGGCACGGGCGCGCGCGTTCAGTGCACGCGTAGACACATGCACTGGCAGGTGCACAGGCGCGTGAATGTCAGTGGGGACCTCGTGAAACCCCATGGCTTCAAGCTTGGCGACAATGTGTGGCTCCTAGCCCATCAATGCCACGGGGATGGGCGCTGGCGCACTTGGGGCGACGGGAGCTGGAACGGGAGCGGGGACAGGCGCGGCATCTTCCCACAAGGCTAGTTCAAGCTCGTCCCAAAGCGCCTTATGTTCTTGAGACTCCGGCTGGGTGTCTTCCTCAGGAAACTGGAACACTAAGTGCAGCCCATTGTGATGCGGCATGGCGTACGGTGAGGTCAGACTTGTTGGAGGTAGACGACAGGAGAATCGGAGAGGAAGAGAGAAGATTGTAGCGAGACCGGGGAGTGTGGCGGTGATTTAAACTGCGGTGCTGGTGCCATTAAAAGTGGGGGCAGTCGGGAGGAAGGTCGGTGGCGGAGCTTGGTCAAAGGGCTCGCCTCTCGGTGAGTCTACGAAGCGGCCTGCTCGCATGCCTCCTAGTCAGCTGGCGCAGCGGTCTGCTCGCACGCATCCAGTCGACTCACACGCTTGCTTGGACGACACCTGCCAATGAGAAGCGGGACGCGTGGCGGCACGTAGGTCTAATGCCTACGATTTGAATAGTGAAACCGTTCACGTTAACGTGATAGGTCTTTGTTCGAAAATACCTTGGCTCTTCATTTGTGCAACTTTTCATAAGCAGCTTGTCTCAAATTGAATAAAAAAATTATGACAGCCTATTTATGCCATATCATGACACCATGCTCAGAATTTTAGGTGAGTTTTGGATTTTCTGGAATTTAAAATCCAGGATTCGAAACAATATCATTACCTACATCATGACATTAATTTTCAAGCGATACATCTTTACTGTTGTAGATGTTAATATTTCTTAAGAAAGGATTTGGTCAAACATTTTGCTTAATTAGACTTCAGACAAGTTATATATGCAGAGTAAAAGGATAATCCCTCCGTACCAGTGCATTGCGTGATATAATAACTCTAGTAGGCACGAACAAACGGAGCTCCATTATGTGCTCATCTTGGTGTAGTACTATTAGTACTAGGCAATGGAGTTGACAGGTGACCTTGGGTAGCGGCGACCGAGGGAATTGAACCGTGCTCGGCACGGTAGGTAATGTGGGCTAGTTACTAAAGCATCCCTCCATTGTTCATCGGTAGTCATTATGGATCGGGGACATGAGGGGAATTTCCTAGGGCAGGAATTCTGGCCGCCAGATAGTTCGACTCGAGACACGAAGGCTCGAGTGGAGGTGCAAAGTTTAATATCGCGGTTCTTTTGGTTGGGGTTGGCTAATGTGCATACCATGCACGCGACCAGCAGGACACGAGCCCGGGTCTGGCTGGTACACCGTCGGGTGCTACCATTCAAGAATGCGAATGGAATCTTTTTAAAAAAATTGCCGAACGAATCTATATGTATTACAATGCCCATATTTTCCTTGCAAATAACTGTTCATTCCAAAAGGCACGGTAATTGATTTATGACGAGTTCTTGAATTATAGTGAGTTTGTGATATAGTCATCTCAACGTGGATTTCACATTTCATGGTATCCACAATAAGTTTTTGATTGCAAATTCAAATTTAAAAGATGAACGGTATGGTGGTGAGAAAACTTTGTATGTATTTAAGCATATGACCACACACACACACACACACACACGAATACAACAACAATCCAGTAAGTATAGTGCATCTATTTTTCGAGACCATGCATGTATGACACGAATTCAAAAATAAAATGTAAGCCATGCATGGTCCTCAATTCTATATTTTAAAAGCACAGTAAACTAAAACATGAATATTAAGTCTAGTACTATGTAATGCAAATGTTGTGTTTAGGTCTCTCCATGGCCCCCCTTACCACTCATACTTCATGTATCGACCGATCTTCATTTGTTTGTTAATAGAGCTATTGGTATCCGACAGACGCGCACATTATTTCTCTTCATGTTTCGATCTCCATTTATGTCACACCCCCCCTCACACTCTCAACAAATGTATTTCTCACACACAACCTCATCGTGCCCTCCATGACAAACCCCTCCCTCACTCTCTCAAGACACATATGTTGCCTCTGTAAAACACCTTCACCGTGCGCGCACACACAAAGTCTATCTAGGCCACTCTCTCGGTAACTATCTCCCTCCAGCCCGCGCTGCAGCTTCGCCGCATGATATCTCGGTCTATCATCTTTAACATTCGAGTGTACGCTAGGCCAAACTCACCCGATCTCTCCCTCTATAAATGACTTGATTGACCTCGCTTTCTCGCGTCGTCTCTCTCACACATAGATGCTCCCACTACACCTCTTGCACAGGCGGAGCTATGTAGATTGTCGTGGGGTAACTCCTCGATCTTAGATAAAATTGTGAAGCTTTTTTTAGGATTGTTTAGATTATAGTTTTTGAACATTATATTTGTCCCCACCCTCCCAAACACCGATGGGTTGTGCACCCCCCTCCGGGAGAATATCATGTGGGCCCACACCTTACATGCTATATGGTGATACGAGTTAGCTAGTAGATCTGAGATCTAGCGGCTCACATGGTTTCTTAATATAGAAACCTTAGTGAGTTTGGGAATTGCACAGAATTAGTACAAAAACTAATCGGATGCCCTTGGATCCGATATCCAACGGCCTCGAAGCTCGTATCACCGTAGCATCTAAGATGAGGGAGGACCTCATATTCTCTTGCATGTAAGAATATCATGTGCTACCACACCTTACATGCTATGGTGATACAAGCTCCTCGGAGCCATTGGATCGAAGATCCAACAGCTCCGTGGTGGTTTGAATGTTTTCTGCAGAAAAGCCCCCAAAGAGTTTGGGAACTGCTCACAAGCACAAAGACTACTCAGATGCCATTGGATCTGAGATCAAACGACATCAAAGCTCGTATCACCGTAGCATCCAAGCTGTGAGAGCACCTGATGTTTTCTCGAACGGGAGAATATGAGGTGCTCCCATAGCGTAGATTCTATGGTGATACGAGTTCGCAGGAGAACTAACGGCTCACAGTAGGAAGTTTGAATGTTTTTGCAATACAGGCCTTAAAGAGTTTGGGAATTGTGTAGAAAGTACAAACACTACGCACATGGCATTGGATCTCAGATCCAATGACCTAGATGCTCGTATCACCGTAGCGGCTAATTAAGCCGTGGGGAGCACCTTATATGAGCTACTAGGAGCCGTTGGATCCAAGATCCAGCGGCTCACACGAAGGGTTTGGAAATTGCGCATAATTATAAAGAGTACTCCCAAGCCATTGGATCTCAGATCCAAGGACGGAAAATCTCGTATCACCGTAGCATCTAAGCTGCAGGGAGCACGTGATATTCTATGCCGCTGTCATTTTTGTTCCTAAACTTGCAGAATATGTGTAACTGTGTCGTAACTTGTCTAACCGCGCAAAGTGTTTGTGCAAAAAACCCTCCTACACTGAAATATCGGAACAACACACGGGGATCCCACTTGTCATTGATCAAATATGGACCTAAGACTAACAAATCTGAAGGACGAGATTTGAACCGGCAACCTGGACTACAAAGCGTATGTCGATAACCTGAAACAGCAACGGTTGTTGGCTTTGTCGCATAACTTGATTTTATATAGTAGTATTACGTTGAGTAGAGTAGATGGAGTGGCCTGTCAACACATGCATGAACATTGACTTCTTACTGGTGGGTTCCATGTCTGCGATCTCTCTCTCCTCTCCATGTACTGCAACCTTTAGATGCACGAGCAAACATGAAGAGTGGCGCGAGCTTGCCGTGGTGTTATTATAACTAAAAAATGCTTGGAAAATAGATGAATCACCTAGAACAAGAGACGTTGTGACTGGTCGAGACTGAGCTAACCACACCTATCCTCCGTGCCACGTTAGCATGATGAAGCTGTGTGGCTAGTTTTCGACCGACTAGCTGGGTCCCGAGTTCGAACCATAGGTAGTACATCTGATACTGTATATAATTTTACACACACATTTTTCCTCCGCGCCGAGATGTGGCACACCCTACCGCGCGGTTTTTGGGTCCTCCCGGGTGGTGCACGCGTATTTTCTTCACTGCCGAGATGTGGTACGCCCTACCGCGTGTTTTCTGGGTCCTACTCGGTCATAGCGCCGAAGCAAGTAAATGAGTCATCAAATCACAAAAGCCCACCTTTCTCACCGAGTACATCAGTGAAGCACGGTGGCTAGCTAGTTGGGCTAGTGCGACCGGTTAGCTAGGCTGCCGCCACATTTTTTTCACCCCTTTTTTTCTCTCGTTGCCGGTGGGTAAATTTAAATATCCATCGCTATAGTTCTTTGGTCTTTGGGTGCGGCAGGTGCGACCAGATTTTTTTTACGGGAGCAGGCCTGGCAGCAATTAGTCATGATGACTCCGCTTGTAAAACCCACTGCTCCCTGATGTGAAAATTCATCGACTGGGGTTTTTCCATGGTGAGAACTAAAAGATTCACCCTGCTCCTCGGTTGGCTCCCTCTGCCTTCCCGTAGATTGCATTGCCTTTTAGCCGTTTCGGCCCATTTGCTTCATCTCCCCATTGCTTCTACCTGGTTCCATGGCGGCGCACCAGATCACGGAGTCTGAGGTGAGGCGCCTGACAGAGGAGCTCCAGGCCAAGGATGCAGAGCTCAGGCCCAAGGACGTGGAGCTCCGTGAGATCAAGGAGGATAAGAGTGCCATGCTCCTCCTTTATATGCGGGAGTTCACGGAGCTTCAAAAGCGGCAGGAGTCCACCACAAAGATGCTTGAGGCATCGGCGACGTGGTTGCAGAAAGCGGGATATACGATAGGCATTCAGGCGAGCCGGCTGGAGCGTGAGCGGGCCAATCATGACGAGGTCCAGGATCGTCTCAACCACTTGCTAGACCATGTTGCCATGCATGTGCTGCGGCTGCGCGATGCCTACCATCGTGCCAGCGCGACCATGCCGGCCGTCGGGCTAAACCTGTTTGACCACCCCATCGACTTCAACGAGATGCAGATTCCTGACCTGCTCTCCTTCTTCACCTGTATCTCCGAGGAGCTGAGCCGTCTCCGCACGGTGGTGGGGAGGAGCTGGACAAGGAGGGGTTGTGGGCGGCCATCGCCATTGCTGGGCAAATCCTCTCAGGGCTTCATCACCGGAATCCATTCGTGCCATTGGACGCCGTCTTTGACGAGCTGGCTCCGGTCGACCAGGAGCGGGCTCTGCGGGCGGTGGCACCCTGCATCACCACCGTCAAGCGCCTTGGGAAGTAGAGGTACTTTAGTGGTGTTTAGGCATCCTCTGCATGGGCATGTCTCGGCGCAACATGACTGTTGGAACAAACTCAGACGGTGCAGATCAGTCACTGTAGCACAAAACATGCATGTGTGTTTGGTTGCATTCTCATGTCAACATAGTTGTTCCCCCTTCGTGCATGCTCATCTCAGCACCCCTCTTCATGCATGCTCACTTCATGCATGCTCCTAGTGTATTTGTGTTAACCTAGTGTGGACTCATGCACCCTTCATGCACTCTGCCAAACACCCAAAAGTGGGTTGAGAAGGGAACTTTTGCTCCCATGCACCCTTCATGCTCCCTACCTAACACATATTCGTGCTTCATATTCATGTTCCGTGGAGTACTGTAGCACAGTACTCTCCGTCCACTGTAGACCTAGTTCTATTAACATTGATCTCACCGTTCATTCTCGACCAGACAGTCAAAAAAGGGGCATGCCACATTATTGTTCATAGTTGACATGCGCACAACATCATTTTTTATCGTCATATCTTACTACACTAGCAACAAGATTATAGTACTGACGTATGATTGAATCACTGTACATGCCTAGTAGTAGGAGTACTAGTAGTGTAAATTCAAGTGGCTGTCGTGTTTCACACTCCTCTGTCGTAAGAGTGGAAACGCTTGTTGTAATCATTTTTTTAAGAAACAGTGGACTCGCTCTACCGCACGGATCCTCCTCGACGATCGTCGGGAACCTTGCTACTCACTTTTGCAGACGTGTGGGATATCCAGCATCGGGGTCCACTTGCCATGCACTAAAAATTACTCCGTACTAGAGTGCACAACTTCACGGTAGACTACCCCGGTCGTAGCGCCGCAGTAATGCCCAATGAGCCGTCAAATCACAAAACCCGACCTTTGCAGCAGTAAGTTGGACGGACGAAGCAACCACCATTGCACTCTTCTCCCTCATCTTCCTCTCTTGAAGAAAACCCCAACTCGCTTCTCCCTCATCTTGTTCCTCATTTCTTCAAGAAAACCCCAATGCGCTTCTGCCATTGTTCTTCTGTCCCAAAGAAGGAAAGTTGAGTGCATCAATGGTGTTGCTTCTGGCCAAGGCCCGGTCTTGCAACCCCGTGACCGATCCTAACTCCCTCTCTGTTCTTCTTTTGGGTTTGTGATTATTGTTTCTTTCCTTTTATTTCTATTTGACAGTTTCTTGATGGACCCTGGAGCACCGGCCGAAGTGATGTCTATGGCTATGGCCAAAACCGTTGAGCCTCAGGGTACGAAGAAGCGCAAGCACCCCGCCGAGACTACTGCAGAAAAGCTCAAGGCCATCGCCCCGTCCAAGCCCCCTCACCGGGATCCGTCGTTAAGCTAGTCTAGGTAATATCTCTTCTTGACGATCTTTTTGGCGATATTGATCATGTTTTTTCATCTAACTTGCAAAGTGCTTGCTAATATGCGAGGTTTGTGTAATGTACATGTTGTACTAGTAGTACAAGTTTCTGGGCGATCTTGCATGTGATTTTTGTGTGCCAAATGATGGTTCTAAATGGCTCTTTTGACCAAAACATGCGATAGGTTGACATACATATGATTTTTGCACATGACACTGATTTCTTATAGATTACTTTCAACTACTTTATGAACATCAATGTTAGCTATAGGAAATGCAAGATTTTAGCTCTCATGCCTTGGAAGAGAGTAGCCTCAGTAACTTGTGTTATGGATATTGCAAGTAATCCCTCTTTACACAAATATAAGATGTTCTAACTTTTTTGTGTATCTCATGTAGACATGTTTTAGTGTCTTTGTTCACTCATTTTTGTGCGTATATGTAGTCTTATATGGAGTTAAATATCGAAAATCACCTTATATTTCTAAACAGAGGTAGTAATAAAATATTTGGTTTCTGTTTGAATTAGAACCAGGTCAGCCGTGGATATGAAGTTCTCAAAGTCATGCCGCGTGAACTGGAAGACCTGAGGATGTGTTCTACTACTAAACTATCCAGCTGCTATGTCCTTGTAGCCACATGTCGTGAACAAGTGTTTTCCTGTAGCATTGTTGTAAGGCGTGTTCTCGATGGTGTACTTCACCACAACAATTTCCTAGCTGTGCCTTCGATTACGAAGGGCGTGGTTCTTGCGAAGCTTCCTGACAAATCTAATGCCGTCTGTTTTCATCATCATGTTAATGAGTGGAAAGACCACTCTGTTAGGTTCTCCAAGGTTGACGAAATGGTGAAGGTGCCGGGAGACATCTCTCACGAAGTCCATGGCCTGGTCAGTTATGTGGGGCACATCCCATACATCGGTGGCAAGAAATAGTCTGCAGAGTTTAGTTAGTGCCACTTTGCTTGTGTGTAGTAAGTAATATTGTTCAGTACTTGATTTGTGTGTGTGAACCCTGTATGGTTTAGTACTGCCACTTTTGTTGTGTGGTGAGTCCTGAGAACAGTCTATGTTAATGTTTGTCCACTCAATTCAGTTTGTATATTTTGAATCGTCCAGATCATCTTTTTTGTGAGGACGGTTTATCAATTATGGTTACACTCCAATATATGTATGCATTGTAGGGTTTATCGCACCCACCAGGATTTCCAGTCCCATGGATGTTTGCTCCATACGACTTGTCATGACCTTTGGACTGTCCTGCTTGTGGGAGTAAGTGGGGGGCCTGCATGCCACCTGTAATTGGACGATCAACCTTCAATTTAGAACTTGAACATAGTAATATCCTGGTAAGGATTCAGTCATGTCACATCAAGTAAATCTTATTGATTTACTGTCATGTTTTCTTACCTTTGCTGCAATTTTACGATACAGGTTTTGCCATGTCACATTCGGTACAGAATAAACCATTTGGTTTGCTCTATGTTGGTTATTTTAGCAGGTTTCACTTCTTATGACGTGTCAGTAACGAAGGCACTTTCCATCACTTATATTACTGGACACAATTGGATCAATCTATTGTCTGAGTACAATCTGAAGCCCTCTGATCAACTGCAGTTTGTTTTAACAAACACGCCACAATTAGTCCTTCTCGCATTTAAAAGAAGGAAAGAAAAAGACTGGATCCAAGTCACTGAGCCTTGCGAAGTTAGAAAGCTGAAGTATGAAATCATAGCAGACCAGAGACGATCGCTGCTATCTCGCACATCGGTACCACCTTCAGCATCGGATTGAGCTCTAGCACCTGCTCCGACAGCACTGGCTCTAGGACTGACAGCGGCTGCAGCTCAGTCTGATCCACCAGAGGATTGGGCACCGACCACATTAGCGGATCAGGCTGATCTACTAGAGGATCGGGCACCGACACGGGCCCCTGCTCCGACATTGGCACCAGCTCCACAAGGAGCACCATCTCCAGCAGCAACAGTGGCACTACCAGTCACACCGCCACGGGCACCAGCAACGACTCCGGCTCCGACACCTGCACCAACACTTGAACTTGCACTTGCATCTGCTCCAGCCCGTGTAGCGGCAATGGAACCAGCACTTGCACTGGCAACAGACTGGGCTGCAGTTCGCACTGCATATACCAAAGTCCTTACAAAAATTGACATCTCCACCTTCTTGGTAAGCATTGGCAGCCCAAGTGCTTCGTTCTTTTTTCTGTCCATGTTGTTTCACATGATTCACTGTGTTGATCTAACTGTTTGTGTATGTTTTCTTGTTTGCAAATAGAGAATTCCTAGAGCAACGAGGGAGTTGTTCAATAATCCGGGCGACCGTGGCCAAGTTTCTCTTACCATGCGCAGCCTTGGTGTGAATGAACTTGCTCAATATACTGTAAGTACAAAGGATGGTCACATGATGATTGATGCTAAAGGATGGTCAAGGTTCAAAACTCTATCAAATCTTGCGGTTGGGGATGATGTCAAAATCAAACTTTCTTGGCAAGGGGAGCTGGTCCTAATTAACTTTGAAATTCTTCAGTAGCAGCACGCAACTGCCGAACTGATCGATCCTCCAAGAGCTTTTGATGTAATAATATGGCATGGTGAAACAAGTGTCCTGTGTGTATAAGTAGTACTACAGTATTATTTATCACGTAGGATATCATGAAAGAATTGCAACTCTGGTTGCTGGTTAGGAACTATCGTTCGATTTCATTCTAATAGCTGCCGTGCTTTATTTAATTTTCTGTATTCGCCTTGCGACAGCATCTAAAACAAGCGCCATACCGATCGCTTGCAATATTTACCAAATGAAATGCGCTGAGTTAGAACACATGGGCCCCCAAACATGCAGGCCCACCGGCCTGTGGCCGAAAGTCTAGACCTGTCAGCCTATCTGAGTATTTTATTCTCATCTGAACCCCATATTATGTTATATATATTCCCCTTGATTTTTCTTATGTATAAAGTTGTGATATAGTAAAAGATCATTATATTTCTTTACAGAGGGGAGTATCTCTCTATCAAAAATTTATTTATGTGTAACTAGTTACTCCTGCCTTTCTACTTCCATTCGCTGATATGCGCAGCATCCGACAACGGGGTCCACGTGCCATGCACCAAATTAGAGTTCACAACTGCATGATAGACTCACCCCGGTTGTAGCGCCGCAGTAATGCCCAATGAGCCATCAAATCACAAAACCCCCACCTTTCCAGCAGTAGCAGTAAGCTGGACGAACGAATCCGCAATATTTCACTGGGCCTGAATCCCCTTCTCCCTCGTCTGCTTGTTCAAAGAAAACCTCCTCTCAGCGATTGCTTAGGGTTTTCTCAGGGAGAACTAGGTATGAATTCTTCATCCATCCCCGATAAATCCTAGTCCCTTGGTCGCCGGTAATCCTAGGATGGTAGCCGCCGCCGTTGATGCATTTTTCTTCCACTAAATCTAGTGTGTTTCATTTGTAGTGCCTAATGTGCGAGGACCCTATAGGTTTCTGCGCCCTTGGCGAGATTCTAGACTTGTTCCTTCTCATCCTAACACAGGATTTTAAAACGCGCACAGTAGGTTCCTAGAGTCCTCTTTTCTATTCGGGAGGGTTAGGGTTTTTGAACATGCTGTCGACTCATTTGGAAATTTGGATTGCTATATTTGGATAAAAGGTACTAGTACCATGGTCAACATTAACATGAAAGAGGAAATTATTTCTAGATTTGGATAGCGAATAAATTGTGTTCTGATATTATTTTTCCTGCAGTGCATCCCTTGCTCTGCCAGAACACATGTACTCAAGATGGTCGGCCTTGCCATAACTGAATACACCAGTTTAATGGTCACATTGAAGACATGCCATGGATATAAGTTCCGAGTTGGGTTCATGAACCAAGAAGATCGCTCCTTTTTTATGGCCGAACTTGGATAAACTTTCTCAAGTGTTATGGATGGAAAGTTGGCACACAAATGTTGATGGAAATAGCAGAACCTGGTCTCATCTTCACTGTGACCTTCCACCCCGACGTTGTTCCAGTAGTTCATCCATGTTAGTTTTGTATCTGGTTCTTGCATTTTGCCTCGATTACTTCTTAATCCACCTATTCTGTCTAACTAATCACAATTTGACTTTAGAAGTAGCAACAATTTGTGATTCCCTTCTCTCACGAAGATGCTACTTCTAATTAATATTTCTTATAATTGGTGGCACGTGTAGGTTATTAAAAAGTATTCAGGACACTACTCGTTTGTTATTTGATAAGAACTCGACTGTTACTAATGGCACTGAAGTTGACTGGGACGACATCCACTAGTTCCTACACTTTATTGATCGTCTTGAGGTCCTTGTGGGGTGTTTCAATGGTGGAAGGCCACGTAGGATATGTGTGCCACTGGTGCACACGTTGAACAGGTCCAACTGTGTCAAGAAACTTATGGTAGGAGCTATTTTCTGTTATATATGTTGTTCATAAACTCTTGCTTATACACAGTTTTACAGCTATGATCTTCTTGAAATAGAAACTGTCCAGTTTTATTGGTCCTATGCAGATGCCTGACCATGGTCGGGTCAAACTTGCGCTTGGTGACAACAAGATGTTTATGTCGACCTACTCCATATCCCTTAGAGGTGAAAAGATACTTATTCATGGGTGGTCTCAAATAATGAAGGCCCGTCCATCTTGGAGAATAGGACAGAAGGTTATGCTCATGCTTTTCTATGGCTCTGAAGTGAATATCCTGTTTATTGACCACATTGCGAGATGAAGCCGCTTTTAGAAGGTTGTGGATGTGCGGGGTGGTGCCTGGGCCTTGTCCTGGGGCTTGGTGGCCTCACCCTTGGTTAACTATAGGAAAAGTAGCACTGTTCGAGGCGTGCTTTGTACAGTTGAACCTGTATAAGTACTCATACTGGTTTTAGCTATGGTCGTTAAGTGCCCCTACTGGTTTCATTTAAGGTTGTTAAGTACTCCTGCTGCTTTTACAGTCTGTCGTGTTTCTTCAGTCTCATCTTCCTCCAGCCACCAAAACCAAACCAGCGCTGGTGAGGATGCCTGCTCCCGCCTCCCATGGCTGGTTGCGCCTCATTGCACGCATCGCCGCCCCACCGTCTCTTAAATCGTTAATCCCGACGTTAGCCCCACCCCGCACCCGAACCAGTCAACCCTTGTACTCCCCTTCGCCCGCGACTTCACCACCGCATCTTCCCCGGCTCCTGTTTGTTCCCGTCTGAGGCCTTGCCGTCGTCCTTCGCGTGCTTTGGTGCGCTCGTCGTGCCGCCGCCCTCTCGTGTTGTCAACATGGTCAACAAAGGAGAGGAATCGGGAGAGGACTGTATGTAGAGAGGATGACAGTAGGGACCCACCATGTCCATGGCCGTACGCAATCAAGTTCCTCATTTTTGTTATATACTCCATTGTCAGCGTATAGAAAAAGAAAATGCTTCCTCCTAGTGGTTTGCTGACATTTGGGACCCACGACATTGTGAGCGTATAGTCAATAGACAAGAGAACTGCACAAGAGCGGCTGACACATGGGACGTAGCTTTTTTTAGGCTTCCTGGGACGTAGCTGCTCGAGCAGTATTTAATTTTTGTTATTGTTGAGATGGAGCAGGGTTTCAACTGGGCTGTGGACCGTCTAGCCCAGGCTTCTATTTTACGTTCACCACATGACCACCACAGTTATTTTTTCTTTGTGAAAATGGCTAGCCCAGTTTATTTTTTCTGAAGAATACCCAATCCAGGCATACCCAACCCAGGCCTACTTATTTTTCTCCGCCCTGCTAGGCTGCAACTCTTTCAAGACGGCTGCAAATCTTAAAAGTAATATGAAATGGGCTGTAAATATAAAAAACACATGAGAAATTGGTAATTACTTTCAAATTTCTGGATTTTTTTTTCACATTTTCAGATTCCAATTTCATTGGGGTTTAACCTAATTTAAATATATCTTGAAAGTACTTTAAATCTGGCTCAACATTTTGGTATTAAAAATAGTTTGGACCCCACCGAAATATGTGAAATTTCATTCAAATTTTTAACCCTGGCCCTGGCCAACAAAAAGAAAATGGACTGCAATAAATTGCATAAGAAGTTGCAAATAAACTGTAAATTATTAAAAAATAGGAAATGGGCTAACTTGTGGGCCTATTAAGTTGACACGTATGCATGATTTTTTTACTTACCATATATTAGTCAACAAACGATTCTAGCAGAAGTGACCGTTGGATGTCAATCCAACGGCCATCATGCTTCTTCAATCTCTGATCTTCTTGCTCCAGCCGCCAAATCCAGCACCGGCGAGATCGCTTGCTCCCGCCTCCCGTGGACGGCTGTGCTGTCGTGCAGGCCTCACCGCCCCCTACTAATCCCTTCGCTGGCCAGGCCATCCCTCTACTCACCCACATCCCTCCAATGTTGTGGCTTCACCGCCTCTGGGTAATTCCCTTCCTGGCTCTCACCGTCGTCCACCGTGTTGGTGTTCTCGGCATAGCATGGTCAACGTTGTCAACAAATGACAACATCGGAAGAGGGATGTACGTGGAGAGGCTGACAGTAGGGACCCACATGGTCCATGGCCGCACGCAAGCAAGTACCTCATTACTACGCGAAAAAAATGAATCCTCCCCATGACAGCTGGGACCCACCAGCTATATCATCGCACGGAAGGAAGTGCCTCCTTATAAAGAGAAAAATAACGATTGCTCCCCATGCAACTGGGGCCACCAGATTTGGAGGCTGACTTGTGGCCCTACTAAGTTGATGTGTACGCAGGGCTTTGCCAACTTAGTCAACAAACGATTCTATCAGCAATGACCATTGGATTATTAACATCCAATGGTCATCCTGCTTATTCAACCTCTGATTTTCTTGCTCCAGCCGTCCAAACCACCGTGTGCTCCTGCCTCCCGTGGTCGGATGTGCTGCCACGCAGTCCTCACCACCCCTCCTACTCCCACCGCTGGCCAGACCATCCCTCTACTCACCCACACCCCCTGTTATTCTGCGTTTACGATAGCCTCAAATCACAGCCGAACCAGTCAACCCTCGTACTACCCTCCGCGTGTTCCTAGGCTCCGAGTCGTTCCCTGCCTCACCGTCGTCCACCACCTAGGTGTTGTCCACATGGTGCGGTCAACGTGGTCAACGAATGACAGCCATCGGAACATGACTGTATGCGGTGAGGCTGACAACTGGACCCACCAGCTACATCTTCGCACGCAAGGAGGTGCCTCCTTATTACGCGAAAAAAATGAATCATCCCCTAACAGCTCGGACCCACCATCTATATCTTCGCGTGCAAGGAAGTGCCTCCTTATCCTCCCTGACAGCTAGGACCCACCCGGTCAAAGCGTACGTAGCGTTGTCATTCTGGTCGCAAACATGTACGTACATACTGGTCCATCGATCTTTCTGCGATGATGAACCGTGGCCCATTAAGGAGCGGTAGCTGTTCACGCAGTCCCGTCTATATCATGTACACATACGACAGCCACGCTGCAAAAAAGATGGCCACGTACATACATATGGGCGTGGTCTCAAATGCATACAGCGACGACGTCATGTTCATCGGGCAGCCAACCGGCGGGGTCGGAACAGAGAAACAGCGTCGTGTTCATCGGGAGGCAACAGACTGGGTCGGAATGTGTCTTGTTCAATGAGAGCCAACCAGCTTGGACGGAATAGCCGAAACGGGGTCTGGCATACCAAAGTACGGAGGAAACAACCTTCTGATTGACCGCCTACAGTCGAAACAGGATCCTGTTCATCGGGAGGGGTCTGGCGTACGGCAAAACAGAGGAAACGGACTTCTGTTTGGGCTCCTATGGTCGAAATGGATCCTATTCATCGGGAGGGGTCTGGAGTACCGCAAAATGGAGGAAACGGACTTCTGTTCGAGCTCCTACAATCGAAACAGGTTCCTGTTGATCGGGAGGGGTGTGGCGTACCGCAAAACGGAGGAAACTGACTTCTCTTTGATCTCATACGGTCGAAACGGGGTCCTGTTCATCGCGAGGGGTGTGGCGTACCGCAAAACGGGACTCCATGGGCTACTGTTCATCCATCGTCTACTGCCTCGCTCCAGACTCCACGGGCTACGGTTCATCCGCCGTCAACTTCCTCCAGCCTTCACCTGCTACTGTTCATCCACCAGGAGTTCCTCTTGGCTGCACGGGGCACTGTTCATCCACGGGCTACTGTTCATCCAGCCTCCACCGGCTACTGTTTAACTAGCCCTCCATGGGGTCATGTTCATCCACCCCCAACCGGCTCGGGTGTGGCGGCCTCCTCGGGGTCCTGTTCATCCAGCGGCAATGGCATACTACTATGGGGTCCTATTCATCCAACCCCCACCGGGAACTGTTCATCCAACCCCAACCAACCGGCTAGACTCACCATGTCTCGACTCGTTCAACCAACCCCCAACGGTCATTGTTCATCAAGAGGCAGGTTTGATCGGCTTCGGTAAGCAGCGATCGATCGCTCGGGTTCAGTTAGTAGCAGTACCGAAGGAATCGCTCGGGTTCAGTCAGCAGCCGGGGATCGATCGCTCAAGTTCAGTAACGTAGCTAGTCCAATCGCTCGAGTTCAGTAAACGAACGCCTCGTTCGGGTTCAGTTAGAGCCCAACGCCTCCCACACATGCGTGTACATATACGAGAGAAACGCGCAAACCTCCGTGCATTGCTCGGCCCCGACCACCCACCGTAACCGGGAACTCCCCGAAATTTTCCTAGCCCTCGCTTCTACCATGATTTTTTCCGTCATGGACAACCCAAAGAATGTCATGTAGGTGCGTCCCCGGCCCGCCCAGGATGAAAAGCCCATTTTCTATCATGAGTTTTTGTCATAGAAGTAGGAGCCCACCACATCTACGATGATACGTGGTTTTTCCACAATTATCGTCATAGAAGTGTCATAAGCATGACATAATTTTTTTTTTCGTTCGGGCCATAATGTCACGGATGTGTCTTTTTTTTGTAGTGAAAGGAAAGGAATAAAACATTGCCAATCTTAACATAACGTGAGGAAATTTAATAACATGAAAATTTCTACAACCATTTTTTCTCTCTCATAATAATTACATGTTTGATCATATTCAAATTCAACAATATAGCTATCATATAAAATTTTCTCTTCATGATCCACATGCATAAAAGTCTTATAATCTTCCAAGATAGTAGGATTAACATCAACTAGAGTCACGACCACTCCAAACCCACTTTTATCAAAAAATTCATGAGATTGAACACTCTCCAAATATGTGGGATTAATTTTACCTAATGTTGATTCTCTTCCAAACCCACTTTTAATATTATCGCAAGCATATTCATCATGAGGTTTAAATAAATTTTCAAGATCATAAGAATCATTATCAACCCAATCATGATCATGGCAATAAGTAGTGGACATAGCAATATTAGCATCCCCAAGCTTGGGGTTTTGCATATTATTAGCACAATTGACATTAATAGAATTTATAATAACATCATTGCAATCATGCTTTTCATCCAAAGAGCTATCATGAATCACTTTATAAATTTCTTCTTTTAACACTTCATCACAATTTTCAGATTCATGAATCTCAAGCAAAACTTCATAAAGATAATCTAGTGGACTCAATTCACTAGAAATTGGTTCATCATAATTGGATCTTTTGAAAAGATTAGCATGTGGATGAGGATCCATATCAGTAGATTTTTAGCAAGTGAAGATGCAAACAAATAGAAGACACATGGCAACACAAGCAAAGATAGCAAACGAGCAAAAGGAAAATAAAAAAGAAAATATTTTTGTGTTTTTCTGAAAACGTTTTAGAAGTGGGGGAGATGAAAATGAGAAGCAAATGGAAAATAAAGTAAATTGCAAGGAGATGAGATTTGTGATTGGGTACTTGATAGATGTTGATGGCGTCTCCCCGGTGCCAGAGATTGACACGTGAATGGCAGACTTGATCCTCCCCGACAACGGTATCAAAAATTATTCCTGATTGCTTGTATCTACGTTGGTATTTCCCCAAAGAGGAAAGGATGATGTAGCACAACAACAGTAAGTATTTCCCTCAGTTATGAACCAAGGTTATCAATCCAGTAGGAGGATCCACCCACACTACATAAACAACACCTGCACACAAATAACAAATACTTGCAACTCAACGCGTTAGAGGGGTTGTCAATCCCTCCTCGGTATTGAGATAGATTAAATTGTATGAGATTCGATAAATAGATCTAACGAAAGCACAAAATAAAATAAATAAAGAAAAATTGCAGCAAGGTATTTTTGGTTTTATATGATAGGAAAATAGACCCAGGGGCCGTAGATTTCACTAGAGGCTTCTCTCGAGAAAATAGCATACGGTGGGTAAACAAATTACTATTGGGCAATTGATAGAAAAGTGAATAGTTATGACGATATCCAAGGCAATGATCATGTATATAGGCATCACGTCCAAGATTAGTAGACCGACTCCTGCCTGCATCTACTACTATTACTCCACACATCGACCGCTATCCAGCATGCATCTAGTGTATTAAGTTCATGAAGAAACAGAGTAATGCAATAAGAACGATGACATGATGTAGACAAGATCTATTCATGTAGGAATAGACCCCCCTCCTTTTATCCTTAATGGCAACAATACATGTGTGTCATGTCTCCTTCTATCACTGAGATTGAGCACCGCAAGATCGAACCCATCACAAAGCACCTCTTCCCATGTCAAGAAAAATCAATCTAGTTGGCCAAAGCAAACCAAAGTTTTGGAGAAGAAATACAAGGCTATAAAGATCATGCATAAAAGAGTTCAGAGAAGACTCAAATAATATTCATAGATAGAACTAATCATAAACTCACAATTCATCGGATCGCAACAAACACACCGCAAAAAGTCATTACATCAAATAGATCAACAAGAACATCGAGGAGAACATTGTATTGAAGATCAAAAAGAGAGAAGAAGCCATCTAGCTACTACCTACGGACCCATAGGTGTGTAGTAAACTACTCACGCATCATTGGAGGGGCAAGGGTGTTGAAGAAGAACCCCTCCGTGATCGTTGACCCCTCCGGGAGAGTGTTGTAGAAGGCCTCTAGATTGGATCTCGTGGTTCTAGAACATGCGGCGGCGGAAACTGTTTTCTCTCAACTCCCCTAGGGTTTTTGGATTTTAGAGTATTTATAGAGCTGATAGTTGGTGGAGAAGCCTCCTGTGGGCCCCACTACCCACCAGGGCACCCCACGGGCCTCCTCTGGTGCACTTTGGGCTCCCCTGGTGTCTTCTGGGCAGAAAAAATTCTGCAAAAAGTATCGTGGCACTTGGACTCCGTTTGGTATTGATTTTCTGCGAAGTAAAAAACAAGCAAAAAACAGCAACTGGCACTAGGCACTATGTCAATAGGTTTGTCCCAAAAAATGATATAAAGTTGCTAGTAAATGAATATAAAACATCCAAGATTGCTAATATAATAGCATGGAACAATAAAAAATT
Organism: Thinopyrum elongatum; assembly: GCA_011799875.1. Taxonomy (NCBI): domain Eukaryota; kingdom Viridiplantae; phylum Streptophyta; class Magnoliopsida; order Poales; family Poaceae; genus Thinopyrum; species Thinopyrum elongatum. The sequence goes on from CM022302.1 coordinate 339,513,329, forward strand.
ATAGATACGTTGGAGACGTATCACGGTGGAGCTCGCGCGCACGTGTCGGCTCGCCGGAAGGAAAATTACCTTTATTGACACCTGTCCTAATGGTGTGTCAAGCTAATAAGAGGTAGATGAGCAAGTGGTGTGTTAACCTTGCCGGGGCTCGTCCTCAATACGACACCTAGCAATGCATTTAATGCATTTTGTCCTAACTAGCAGAGTTAGGTATGATAGTTTTGTTTCTATCTAATCACCCTGTAATGACCCTTTTGCCACTGTGGTAACCCCTTGAGCTATAAAAGGAGGACCAGGGCAACCTTTACGAGGTTCGAACACATCACAACCTCACGCATACGTATTCGTGCAGCTGCCCTCCCTTCGCGACTTGTCGAGGGAGAGCGCTCCATGTACCTTTGCACACACCCATCAATAAACAAAGGCAGGAGTAGGGTTTTACGCTTCTCAGCGGCCCGAACCTAAGTAAAAACCATTGCGTCCCTCGTCATCTTGCTCTTTGCGCTCGGTGCACGCCCCTTGCCGAACCAGGAAAGGGGCTGCATCGCCCCATAGATCGCCGGCTCCGTCGCTGACATCTTTGGTGTGCCAGGTAGGGGGATCACCGGCATGAATCAAGCAGACGAGCAGCATCTTCTTCAACTTTCATGGTGCCCAAGAAGAAGGGCTCCATGGCGACTAAGCCATCAACGTCCAAGCTCCCACCGCATGTGCCTGCGGATGGTGCGGGCGGCGCCGCTGCCGCGGACGGTGCGGACGCCACGGTGGGCGCGGCCGGCATAGGAGGTGTGGTCGTCGTGCCCACTATGGTAGAGACGGCAGGAGGAGACACAGGAGGCGGACATCTACCTCGACCCTCCGGCGGAGATAGCAACAACGGCGCCGGAGGCGCGGGCATGTAGCCCCCGCCTCCTCGGTGCACTGGCGGGCGAGACCATCGGAGTGACCCTGTCCGGTCAGGTGCGAGCCGTGACCCTCCTGCTGCGACAGCTCTGGCGGCGGTGACCAGGGGAACGACGTCGAGACATGTACTGCGTCCATCACAAGATGGGCACGACATAACACCAAGCGGCGTTGTTGTACCTTCACAACAGTGCCCCCACGGCAAGACACCCGTTGATCAGGCCCAAGATCTTCAGGCACCACTGCCGCCACGCCAGCCCACTATCGCCCCCGCAGTTTGGTGAAAAGATCATAATGCTTCACGCTCCAACATGCCTTCTACAGCGACAAAAGCGATGGCACGACCTCAGATGCTGTTGGATTTCCCTGCAGTAGCCGACAAGATGGACGAGTGGAGAGCTACTATCCAAAGTTTGATCGAGTTTGCCGATGCAAACTGATCCTAGTTGGCGGAACCCTCGTGGTGCCCGCCAAGTGCGCCTGCTGCCCAAATTGATGGTCGTGTGGCAGGCGGGGCACCGATGGTGCAATCACCTTCACGGCAGCAATCACAACAGCAGCACATGCAACCACAGCAGACTCAGCGGGACACACAGCCCGATGATGTGTTGATGGCCTCTTTAGATCCGTGGACACAGTAAGACTAGCGGCAAGTGTTGCTGGAAAGGCGAGTGAAAGATGCTCGCACCACCATTCAACGACACCGGGAGGCGTGCCGTCAATCAGACGAGCGCAATGGTCCATCGTCGATGAGCCGTCAGTCCGCGCGTTCAAGCCCGAAGTACCAGAAAAGTACGATGGCAAGCTAAACCCGGCAGAGTTCTTAGGCATATATACAATTGTTGTGCAAGCTGCCGGAGGAAGGGATGAAAATATTTTAGCCAACTATTTCCCATTGGTACTCAAGCGCAATGTGAGAGCTTAGCTGATGAACTTGCCGGAGAACTCCATTTCCTCGTGGTGAGATCTATGCAACGAATTTGTTGGTGCTTTTACCGGAGGACAGAAGTGCCCCGGCTTACCTAGTGATTTGCAGGTGATCCCACAAAAAGAAGGAGAAGATCTGTGTAGGTACATCCAGAGGTTCAGTCGTGTACACCGTAGCATCCCGGATGTGCACCCGGCAGCTGTGATTGCCATGTTCCACACGAATGTGCACAACTGCCAGATGTGGGAGAAGATGCACATACGGTTGCCAAAGACCATCAATGAGCTTTATACGTTGGCAGACAAGTGTGCACGGGCTGAAGAAGGGAGAAGACTTTCCAGGGAAGATGCTGGCATTGAAGTCGACTTTGATGACAACGATGTCACCACCCCGAGGAAGAAAGGCCAAAGGCGCAATAGAAAATGCAAAGGCAAGTCAGTTATGGCTGTAGAGGGATCCGATGATTCTAGCCCCACCAAGAAATCCAAAACGGAAAGCACCGGCAAGGAAGCTACTGCATGCGTTGATTGCCAAGTTGCTGGGGCGGGGGAGAAGGCCGGCAAATCTGACGAACCATACTGAAAGATTCACCATACTAAGGGCCACGACCTCCAGGAGTGCCGTCAAGTTGAACAGCTAGTTGAAAAACTGAAGGCTGAATATGAGAAGCGGGACAAGGAGAAGGCACTACAAAAAAAAATACACTTCCGTGATGATACATGTTTGTCACAATAGGTCACGTTTTCTGTCATGCGTGTACATCGATGATGATTTTATGACAGAATCAAGATAATCATACCTGTGCTATCGTAGAAGTGTTCCATGACTATACCAAAATTATCATCATGGAATGGCATGTCATGGAAGTGTTTTCGTCAAGGGTAACCAACACATGGCATCCACCATAACGGGTCACCGTTAAGCTATCGAGTTCCTGTTTGGATCCGATAACCCGTTAACAGCCCCGACCAATGGGGATTTTCCACGTGTAAAATTCTCATTCGCGGGAGGATCCACGTGTCGGCTCAACGTTGGGACAGATGTCATCCACTCATTGTATGAGAGGTGCCTATGATACGTTGGCACGTGGCAAGGCCCAACAGTAGCCCATTTAGGTGAAAGAGGCCGGCCCAGTCAAAATTAGCAGGCCAGCCCATATAGGGCCTACTTGTGTCTGGTCCATCTAAGCCAACGGCCCATACGAGATGTGCCAATTCGGCCCTTCAACGACCCGTTAACTATTTAGCACCATTGCAGCCCATCGTCAGTTCGGGCCCGTTAACAGCCCGCTATATATTTGGGCTTAATATTGGCCCGATATGGTTTGGGCCTGTTAACGGCCCATTCAAGGGATGGGCCAATTTTTTGGATGTATGTCTTTCGGTCTTTTATCGACCCATTTGGGCCAATTTACAGCCCGGTGTGACTTTCAGCCTGTTAACGGCCCATAAATGAGTTGGGCCATTTGCAGTCAGACCTGAGTTTTGGCCTCTTAACGGCCCATGCTCTTCATGGTCCAATACCAGCCCGGTTTCTCTTTCGGCCTGCTAAAGGCCCACAACACAGTTGGGCCATATACAGTCCGACCTGACTTTCGGCCTCTTAGCGGCCCATGGTCTTCATGGTTCAGTACGAGCTCGCTGTCTCTTTCGGCCTGCTAAAGGCCCACAGTACAGTTGGGCCATATATAGCCCGACATTAGTATCGGCCTGTTAACGGCCCGTGAAATCAAATGGGCCCACTTATTGCTCGCTTCGATGTCGACCTGTTAACGACCCGGGAGGTAACAGGGCCAAGTATTAACTGTTGGCCCGTTTCAAATATAGCGGCCCAATAGAGCTTTCGGCCTGGTTACAGCCCATCAACTTAATGGGCCTGCTAAAGTTCGAACATGTCTGTAAGCCCAACTAGATAACATTGATTCCGGCCCAGCTATAATTTGAGCCCATTACGACGAGCAATTATGGACAGGACCAAAACCGATCAATCAAAGGCCTATGAGAATTTTGGCCCCTGCGAGCCCATTAGGGAAGCCCATTAAGGGCAGTGGGCCGCTATCCTTCATATAGTGCCCATGGCTCTGCTTGTTTGGCTTCCTAGTGACCAGTTAGCTCGAATGCGAGGCACGCTAAGCAAACGTACGGCATACAAGGAAAAACGTAGCACATCCAGCATATATTACAGGAAATTACATCCACTGGGCAATCAAAGATTGATGCCAGTGCAAATAAATGAACAGAACTTAACGATCTACAACCTCAGCGCGGATGACGCCCATAAGTATGTGAGCAAGTTCTTCCTTCTTTGCTACACTGTCTCTGAAAACATTGATTAGTTGTTGTTGCGCAAGAATGTGCACCTCTGATTCCTCCACGATTTCCATCATTGCTTCAGCCAGTAATAGGTTCACAAATATACATTTTTTCCGTTGGATTCGAGACAGAGGAAACTGAATAGATTCAGATGGCGATTTTGGCAGGCTTGTATTATTGATAGTGCAGAGTGTCTCGACCACTGCATCATAACATAAATTAGGAGGGGAACCGAACAGATTAATCAAGAGTTATTGCCATATTAACTGGCCTAGATTTATTGGAAAGAAACAATGGGGTTGCCTTGCTGTTTTCAGAGTTTGTCTTCTTATCTTCAGAAGCCTGCACCAAATTAACACACTAGCATTGCTATCATTGGCCAGGTCAGATAAATAGGAAAGCAACATTGACACAACAAACGTTTGGGCAACTAGACCACACCAGCCTACACCAAATTAACACAATATGGCACAGCTATCATCAGTCAGGTAAGGTAATAGGAAAGCAACATTGACACAATGAATGATTGGGCAACCAGAACAGCACTACAATTTAGTAATGTGCATCATATGAGATAGTACACTCATGCAGCTCAGTATGCAAAACTACCAGGCAGTTTTCCTTACAAAAATCAACATTGTTGCCTTTAATTATACATTTTGCTACAAGTAAGTTTAGATCAGATAAAGGTTGGATTCACGTCGATTAACAAAATACATGCTGATGTAAAAATATAGTGATATACAACAGGTACTTACATCAGCATTGGAGCACAGAGAATTCCCGCAAGATACTTTCCTTGAACACGATCCCAGTTTAGGAAGTCTTCTATCCTTTAAGCTTATTTTCTAAAAGAGAGATGGGTAAGAAACATGTAGAAAATATGATCTAAATGCTATAAAATTTCATGATGTGAGGATACACACACGCTTTTTAGAATGGAGTTGGCATATTTTTGCTGGACTGGAGCGGACTAGTTCGTTGGCCACTTGAATCTGCTTATTATCAGTAGGAGTTGGGTTTCTCTGTGCTGCAGCAATATCTATCAACACTGGTGTTGGTTTACTATCTCCTGGCGTTTGGATCTTTTTGCAAATACCTTTTTTGTAACGCTTCAGATTCTAGCATAGCCGTCTTCCCCTTGCATGCCTTATATAGAAGAATGGTGCTTCAGTTATAAAACATGCTACGACAGAGAGATGGAATAGGTACTGAAGAATAGAAGGGCATGACATATTGACATGTATTCCCTCCATCCGGAAATAAATGGATGTGTCTAGGCGTATTTCAGTTCTAGATACATCCATTTTTATCCATTTCGGCGACATGTAATCCGGACAGAGGGAGTATGATGTAAGAGCTAGGGATACGACAGGACAACAGAGTAAAAAAAACACTAGTTGAATGTAAAACTGTATGATAGCGGAATACATACAGAAAACGCTAAGGCAACATATGCATGTATGATTGGGAAACTAAGATGGCATTGCAACAGACCACTAGAACAACACTTCAATGTAAGAAAACATGGTATGGTAGATAGATGGAATACATACTGATGAATAACAATGCATAAGATATTTAGAAGCATGATGTCCAAACTAAGCAGATGGCATTGCGACAGAGTAGAATGACAGTACTTGAATTTGAACACATGTTATCATGAATGGAATAGGTACTGAAAAACAGGAAGGCATGACATATTTACATGCATGATCAACGGGCTAAGCACATGGCATTGCAACAGAGTAGATGCACTCCAGGACATTATATGCATGTTGTACCCATATCACGGGCCAAGTTAGATCAAGGACCTTGCGGGGTCAATAGGATTCATCATCTTTCTGCAAGTCTTTTGAAGAACTGCCTTTGCATGTTCCATCATATTGGGTATGATTGATGTCAAGTTTGTTGGCCGTTACATTGCTCCGTGAGGTTCTTGTGGATATATCAGTGTGTGAAATTATATCTGACATGCATGGAAGACAACTAGTAGTTAGATTTATGTAATGAGTGCCTGTAGGAGACGACATAAATAGTAGGACTGGGCTTAACTAGCAGCAACAGGTCTAAAAAACTAAAGGGAGAACACAGATGAAAGCTACAGAATATGTATCGTTTGTACTCTTGATTAACTAGATGGCACAAAAAAGTATTAAAGAACAACATAGGTAATACTAGAAGTGGTATAATCTCCATCCTGTGGGATAGCATTGGCTGATGGATGATAACTATGGAACAACGTTACCTAAAGAACAAGTCTCTTATCTGAACTATGGAACAACGTTAACTCCTGAACAAGACTCATAAGAGATCAGCATGAATATACAGTGAAATGTGATAATCTATTTTCCATGCTTAGATGAATAACAAAGCCATAAATGTTGCACACAAGTAAGATGAGGGTACAACCTATCTGGCCGCCATCCATAGGAGTGAGCATCATGTGCCGACTTGTCGATGGCCCTGCAGTTGTTGTGGCTGTCCATGTTGGGCACGTACATTCGATGCAGGGAACTGTTGAGTGGGGACTATAGCTCCCTTCTGGTGTATGCTTCCCTTGTTGGAGCAGCTGCGGTGAGAAGGAAGACGATGTGGCTGAAGATGCAGAAAACGCATAATGTTAAGAACGACACATATCTCTGACCTGAAGAAATACCCTAAGAGATCAACAGTTAGGTACAAGAGTGGTCACACGTCTGTTGACTGAAAACTAAATTGGGGTCACACAATTTTATTTTATTTTGGTATTGTTCGATCTGCGCCGGATGGCTTGATGACCGTCTTGTGCTTCCCGGCTGACACTGTTCAGAATCTTCCCCGAAGAGCCAGCGACCACCAGCAGAGCAGCCTGCCTCCGCCGTCCCTGGCCGCGAGAGCTCCGACCAAAACCCCGCTCCCCGCCCCACCGCACTGCCGTGGTTGCGCCGCCGCCGGCCAATCCAAAAAGACTCGCCGTCATCCAGATCCGGTGGCGGCAGTACCTTCAACCCACGCAACTCGAAGATAGCCACCTAAGCGCTGCTTCCGCGGTGAACTTGCGCCCCCGCACCCTTACGATAGACACCAGCCAACCGACAACCTAGGAGCTCTGCCGCCTCAAGGGGTGCTGCTTCCCATTGGGAATCGACTGGCCCAGAATAAAAATTCAGACGACTGACGCCAAAATAAAGTGATTTAAGATGAGTGTACGACCTATCTTGCATCCCGGTGAAGTAGGTAGCTCCAGCTACCAAGTCGGTGAGGCCGGCGTGGTTGCGTTGGCTCCCGGTGGCAGGAAAGCAGATATTTCGTGACGGCCGACGGCTACGGGGAAGCAGCGCCGGGGCCCTGGACGCATCCGAATTTTGAGCCGCTCTGGCGCCGTGCACAACAGCGCGGGTGAATCAGCTCCGGTACAGTTCACGCGGTCGTCGTCGAGGCAGCTCCGGCATCACGGAGTAAGAGGCACATGGCCCAGTGCACGACGGCAAACGGACAGCGGCTCCGGCATTGGGGAGGAGGGCGGCAGGGAATTTGGTGTGGTGGGGGCACCATGGAGGAGGGGCTGAGGTTTCGCGGCTGGGGAGAAGGGAGCTTCTGGAGAGATGGTGATTTGGCACCCACGATGTATGAATGGGTAATTGGGAGGGGGAACCATGTCTTACGGACGCATTTGTCTGAAATGTGAGGGGGAAGTTACAATTCTACTCCTGCCTCTAGGATTCTGGGCTTGGGTCTGTGTCTTGAGGGTCGGGGATAGTAGAGTAACTTTGCTTCTCCCAAATAGTGGGTGCGAGCGATTTCGGGCGAGGAGGGCGTGTTTTGAAATAGTGGGCGCGAGCGATTTCGGGCAAGGAGGGCGTGTTTTGAAATAGTGGGCGCGAGCGATTTCGGCCGAGGAGAGGGTGTTTTGCCGCCCATGGTTTATGAATTATTCGGCACCTGCCATTTCGGCCGAGGAGAGGGTGTTTTGCCACGCATGGTTTTTGAATTATTCGACACCTGTCATTTCGGCCGAGGAGAAGGCGTGCTTGGATGAAGTTATGAACCTACCCTCGATGTACAATGGGCCAATTGATGTGTGTACCACATAGGCTGGTAATTTTGCGTCTCCCATTTATTTGCTCGGGCGAATTCCACCGAGCAGAGGGTGTTTAGCGGTTCATTCAAATTTTTGGGGGAACGAGCATCCACGTCTACCTTACCAAGTCAATTCGAATCAAATTTTGAAACATTAGCTTGCCACTTCTTTTTTAGATGGTGAGATGATGCTCGAGACTAATGTGTTTTTACATGCTCGTTGCTAACGATTTATATATGACAAATAGTTGACCCACTCAAAAACGGGAATCAAACCCAAAATGAAATATCTCGATTCAATGATATAGCTCGTTCACCAGGTCAAAATAGTAAACTAAATCCAAAATTGAACACCTCAATTGAGTAGCATGTTGTATTATATGACTCCATGAACATGCTGAAAGTCAAATTAATGAACTTGTTTGATACACATATCTCCGTTCATGTGTGGATTGCAGACAACATGTTCTCCAATTCAAATATTTGAATGCAAATTTATATCGAAACATGGTTTATATTAGTCTTTGATGCATAAACGCGACCTCCCCCTCTCCTGGACTCCTGTTCTCTCTCTTGTTGACAATCTTTGTTTCTATCGCACGCATCCAAACACAAACCTTGTTGGTCCCTCTCCCTCTCTGTGTGTGTGTGTGTGTGTGTGTGTGTGTGTTGGTCTTTCTAGTTCGCATGCACACTCCATGTATAGGTCTCGTGTGACGACCCCGGCTTAATCGTGCACTAACCATACACGCAAATGCGCACGATCAAGCCTAAGGACTCACTTGAAGATATCACAACACAACTCTAAAACATAAATAAAGTCATACAAGCTTAATATTACAAGCCAGGGCCTCGAGGGCTCGAATACATAGCTCGATGGCATACAAGTGTCAGCGGAAGCGTCAGATATCTGAGTACAGATATATTACAAAGAGAGAGAGATAAGCCTTCACAGAGGCGGGGTAAAATAAAGTACTACGATCGAAAGGCGTAGGCCTCCTGCCCTGGACCCTCCGATCCTACTCCTGGTCGTCAGTTGGCTCCTCGTAGTAGTAGTACTCGCCAGGCGGGTAGTAGTACTGGTCGTCGGCTGGGGCGTCTGGCTCAGGGGCTTCGTCGTCTGGTGGCATCAAATGGAATATGGGGAAAAAGAAAATAAAGCAAACGTGAGTACTCATCCGAAGTACTCAGCAAGCAAGGATCTACACTACATATGCAACATTGTCAAAGGAATGGCTGTATATGTGGACTGGGCTGCAGAAATGCCAGAATAGAGGGGGAAAGCCTAGTCCTATCGAAGACTAGCATCTTCAACAATCTTCGACAGTCTTGCAGCAATAGAAGAGAACAGATGAACATAATGTAAAGTAGTAGTAGTAGTATCATCAACCTCGACCTGAGATCCTTTCTCGACTCCCTGCGAGAAAGCAATCCCAGAGCCGTACTATCCAGTTCTCATCACATGTTCTAGTTGTACCGATCGGGATACAACTCCGAGTGTCCGTTACCGTAGGACAGGCTATCGATAGAAGTTTCTTCCCTGCAGGGGTGCACCAAGTTACCCACCATGCTCGCTTAACTCCGGCCAGACACACTTTACTGGGTCATGCCCGGCCTCGGCCAAACAGCACGCCGCAACCCGACCTAGGCTCTAAAGAGAGGTCAGCACGCCGGACTAACCTATGCCCCCAGGGGTCTTGGGCCTTCGCCCTGGGAACCCTGCACGTTGCGAGGACGTTTCGGAAGCAGACCTAGCAACCCCTTATACAAGCACAGTTGCGTTCCCAGTCCAATCCAAAATGGGCCGCTCCTTGCTGACGTCAATAGAGCTTCGACTGATGTATACGACGCAGAATGCCCATACTATGCCCACATGATGGTTAGTGCTATCGGGCCAGAGGCCCCTCGGATCAAATATCCAAACCGTTAAGTGGTTTAGGAGTGCGCGGAAACGAGCAGAGACTCACGATCGATGTGACCCCGTCGCCCCGTCTCGAGGACTTGCGGCAAGGGCTAAGAATGCCCGGCCACGCCTCGTAGTTATCTCGCGGGCACCATCCAGGTCAACCCGACTCCACATCACTTCGCAATAAGCTCGCGCGGGTACCCCTCAGGGCTGACCCGTCTTTAGTAACATGGTTTAGTGCAGGTCATAATATCCAAGGTAACTGTGTGTCTGACACCGAAGGGAACCCTGAGGAATCACCCTCGATGGAATTCCCGCTCGATGTTATCATCAAGGTGAACGATGGAGGAATCACCCTCGAGGTCCACACTTGAGATATTGCGCGACGATGTTGTTATCGGGGGTGGTGTAGGAGGAATCACCCTCGCTTACCACGACCGAGTAACTAACCTACAAGGTTAACATCAGAAGTGCTGACGACGTATCACCCTCGGCACTCGACGGTAACCCAACAGTGTCGGCAACTAAGGGGAAGTGATGTGCGGTGCCAGGGTCTAGTCTTCAATTCCGTTGATCGGGTCTTCTGATATCCAGCGGGGCAGTAGGGATCAAGTGGGGGTCTCTGTCGTGTCTCTACCCAGCCTATTCTAAGCAGTCTAGGATAACCAGAAAGGTAACAAGGCAGGGTACAATAATCAGGCTATGCAGCAGATATAGGAAAACAGTAGCAGTAGCAGTTCTAATGCAAGCATAAGAGAGAAGAGAATAGGCGATATAGGCATGCTCAAAATGGGGGTGCTTGGCTGTTTGCTCTGGGGCAAGGACAAGGTCTTCAGTGGTACCGTCGGGGACGTAGTCATACTCCTGTGCGGCATCTGCCTCGGGAGCTATGTCAATGTCGGGGTCTACCTAGAGAGAAGAGGGGGAAGAAACAGGTAAACATAATGCAAACAAATGTAATACGGTGCGTGTGATGCTATGATGCAGTGCAGGGTTGCCTAATTATGCATCTAAGTCATTTTAGTTATTTTTAGAATTATTCTGGGATTTAATAACCAGGGTGTGTGCACTATTCATCTGCCGGATACGGGTCCGGAGTTACGAGTTCTTCTACGTAGGGGGTTCCGATGAAGAAACGGACGTCACGATCAGACTCGTCTCGTCGTTCTGAGCAACTTTCATGTTTTAACTTTTTCGATCCGAGCTACGGTTTAAAAGTTATGAATTTTTAACGATTATTTGAATTTTTGGAATTAATTTTATTAACAGAAAAATGAATTATGACATCAGCAAGTCAACAGCGGCTGTATAGGTCAAACCTAACATGTGGGTCCAGTGGGACCCACATGTCAGCCTCTGTTTCTTTAACAGTGAATTAATTTAATTACCAGGGTTAATTAGGGGGTGGACCCCACATGTCAGTGAGACATTAGGTTAAACTAATTAGTTTTCATTTAATTAAAACATTTTTAGTTTATTTAGCCGCGGGGCCCACATGTCAGTGACTGGGGTTGCCCAGTCAGCACGTTGACTGCGTCAACCCAGTCAACCGGGGTCCCTCGGGCCCACAGTCAGTGGCACAGGGGTGGGGCCCGCCCATGCCACGTCGGCGGCGACGCCGGGGAGAGCTCCGGCGAGGCCGGCCGCGGCGGCGCGACTCCGGCGAGCGTCGGATTTCCTCCTCGGTGCACCAAATCGGTTGATCTGGGGCTCGTTCGAACGAGGTAACTCGCGCGCATCCATCTGGGCATACGACAGCGGCAGAGGAGGCCTAGAACGACGGCGGTGACCAGCGTGGCGGCGACCGGAGTTCGGCCATCAGCGGTTTGGGCGATGCGGGGCAAGGTAGGAGCCGTGGATGGTTGTGTTCGACTCGCGGGAGTACGGTGAGTGCAGCAGTGAGCTCAGACGCGACCTTGCGCGGCCGTAGCCACGGTGGCGACATGGCCGGCGGTGAGTAGTTCTCGGGCTCGACGACCACTATAGCTACGGGGATGGAATCGGGCAAGGCAGAGAGGGGAACGGCGCGCACGCTCACCTAGGAGGCTCACGAGGGCCCGTTGGAGGCTTAGTAGCAGCAGAGGCGTGGATCGACGCGACGGAGCTCCAGTGGCCGCAGTTGGGGAAGACGACGATGGCGGCTAACTTGGGGGCTCCCGGCTCCAGCTTGAGACCGGAGTAGACATGGAGGAGCTCGGCGGAGCTCGCAGGCGTGTCGGCTGAGCTCGGGGACGACGGTGGCCGCGATAATGAGCGAGGACGGCAGCAATGGCGTTCGGTGGCCGATAAGATCGAAGGGGAGAGGGGCAAATGGTGGGGGAAGGACCAGGGGGGACGCTCGGCCTTGCGCTTATCCCGTCGGGGTGGCCGCGGTGTCGCGGTGTCGCCGTTTGGCCGGCGCAGCGCGCGCGACCATGGCGGCGTCGACACGGCGAAGGAGCGAGAGAGGGAGGAGGGAGAAACAGGCCAGGTGGGCTGGAACGGGGCACTGTGCACTCAGGCCCAGTGCACAGTGCCTCTTTGCATTTTTATTTTCTGTTTTAATTCACAGAAGCTACCTTGCATTATTTTTAAGATGGCTAAACATTTTGCAAAAGTGTGAAACTTGGTCCCACATGTGCATTGCAATTTCTAGCCCTGCCACAAAAAGTCTAGACATTTTTGAAAGCCATTTGAATTTATTCAAAAATGATTTGGCAATTAAAATTGCTGGAATAGCAATGAATTAATTCCCAGGGGCAAGTTGGGATTTCCAAAAATGTTGGTTACAATTTCATAATTGCCTTGGGAATATTTGAAGCATTATGAACAATTTAATTCTGCCATTTGAAGAAATATTAATTTGACTTGCATTTGGAATTGGAATTTGAAGTTGAATTATTTCCTAATGCCATTTTATGAAGATGATCATGATGACATGGCAGGTTAAGTAGCTTATCCAGAGTGGGGTAACCTGGGGATGTTACAAGTCTCCTCCACTACAAGAAATCTCGTCCTGAGATTTAAGTGGGGGAATAAGGAGTAACTTCGAGAGAACTGACCTTCATCGGGTCGATTACCTGGGAAACAATTTAGGGAGTGTGACTGGAGAATCTCTCGAGTTGAAACTTAGGAAACATCGAGAGCAATGTATGAAGTTACAATAAGAAGTATCAATCGAATGGACATTCGATCGATACCTGAACGAAGTGTGAATAGGGGTTCGGGGTATCGAGGGCAGATCATCTCTCGAGGGGTGACTTGAGATAATACACATGGTCAAGGGCAAAGGATGCTTCAGCATCAAGGATGCTTCAGGAGAGTCAGGTTCCGATCCTATGGAACTGTGGAGGGGTGTCGATCAAAGTAGGGAGAATGGTGACATCTTACCGGTCACGACAACAAGGTATGTCAGAGAATAGTCTGTCGGTTATGGCGGCGACAACATCTGTACCAAGGGCGAGGGACGAAGAGAACCATTTTCCTGCTCGTTGAACGAGGCGGACCAATAGGCAAAGTTCTCGTCCATCGGTGGTTACCGGAATGTCTTCGACTATAGTAACAGGGTCTCACTGACAGGGTTGTAGGCCGATATGTTTTCATAAGCAGAGGATTTATCTCTGCCCAGACAATTTAGATTACAGGAAAGGTTAAACAAAACAATGGAAAGGAAAATGTGTTTGCACACATGATCTAGGGGTATCTCATTTTCCATGTATAAACGGAGCATGATACACCTGCTAGATCAGCAAGTCCAAAAGCATTTAGACAAAGGGGCGAGGAAAGAATCATGATGTTTACCCGAACATCAGTGTTTGGGATAATAGATTAAGAAACTATTGGCAATGTGCTTCCAACGTTATTGTTGATATTTGGAATACCACAATCATGCTTCGTTGCAGCGATGATATGGTGTCAAGTAAAAGATTGGGTTCGAAGATATCAAGGGGTACCGAGAAACATTTAGAAGGGTATCTCGGGTCGTAGGGAATAACCAAACACAATCAGGTTTGTGTTGGCAGGAAGTCAAGGATGTCATCGATGATATCACAATTCATCGAGGGCAAAGATGGTATTACTAACCATGAATTTCAGTTGACATCTCTGAAGAAGCCAATATGTTGATGTTGATCACGACTCATTTGTTGAGGGGTTCTAAGAAGATGGAATCAATCAGTAAGATGATCAAAGTAGCTGGAATGTAGTTCAAAGTCAACGAAACCACGGATATAACACAAGCTCGGAATCAAGCTTGTGGTTCGAGGTGAAATGATAAGACAGGAAAGATCGACATAAGCTTAGCTCGTCGTCGGAAGTTGCTCCGGGCATAAGGACCAGGTAGCACAGTTGAAAGTTGGCACGATAGGGATATAGCTGATCCGGCTAGGAATGTTGTGATGGGGTGTTAGACTTCCCAGTAACAAGTACTAGGGGTAACATCGGAAGGTAAGTCGGAGCAGAGGTTGGACGGGGGAAATGATCTGCAGAGGACAAGTATTTTAACTTATCCGGGAAATGAACCCAAAGAGGAAATATGGTTAGAACCATGTTTGCAAAGGATCAATTCTTAGATACAAGATGAACTTGTACCAGGGGAATAATTATTTTTACGAGCAGCTTCCATGATAAGTTCTACATCGGGTCCATGGGCATGAACACAAAGGTTCAAGGTCGACCCCCACTTCTTCAATGCATAACCTTTCATTCACTTCTCGTTTTCGAAGAAATTGTAGTGCTGAAGATTTATTTGGTGAAGCACCAGAAGAGTATGACTCACAAAAGTTTCTGCGTTCTCGCAGATGGCAGAAGCATAGATAGAACCCATCGGGACATTTTACGAATCCATACAACCAACAACCAAAGTAAGGGTTGCGAGTTCGAAAGCAGAGTATCGAAGTCAAAGCAGGTGATACAATTTATCGAAGGTATTGGGTAACGGGGGATAACTATCAAGGTTATGGAATATGGAGGACACTATCAGATAATGTTCCACCAAAAGATCTGGCGGACCGCAAAAGACAAGATTGTGAGTATCGGCAATCAATCAGATGAAGAAGGGATGCAAAGGCATCGGATTATAGAAACACCAAAATAATTCGGCGCTTAAGCACAAAGGGGTTACGATTCTCAAGACGAAGGATCAGAAGCAGAAGCTTTAATCAAAGGATGAGTAAGTTGGATAGAACTAGATGGGCAACCATTTGCAACTTGACTGGCCGAGTTCCAGCTCATCTCTGAAATGATGTCTGAGCCAGAAGGATGAATTAGTAGGGAAGAACTGATGATTGCAAGTATTTGCACACATGTTGAATCAATGGGATCGAAATGATAATGACAAGGGATTTCAACAATAATTTCTTGACATATGGAGCTAACCATAACGTAAGCAAGCAAGAATTTCAGGAGCAGTAGGCTACGTAGGATTCTCAGAAGATCAAATGATATTTCAAAGTGTTTTAGGAATCACAGGAACAACTGGGGATGATCGGATCCCCGGTATTGTGAGTAATTGACCGCAGTGCGAAAGAAACTGCACCGCAGTAGGTTCAAAGGATTCTCGATTTAACGAGGAGTATTACGGGGTACCTCGTACAGGCATGATTGACTGGCCATGATGATACAACGGCAAGGATGTGTAGATATCCACGGGGATTATCGGTGTTAGTAAACTGTAAAAGCAGTGGGTAAAGGGGTCTCGGAAAACTTCGGGAAGTATCTTCGGAGCCTTCTGATGATGTCACGTCATCTTCTGGAATGAGGGGGCTCTCCGGGAGAAAACGGTTACGAGATCCTAATGTCGGAGTTAGTAAAATCTTTAACCCGAATAGGAGAGAGATCAGAGTTCCCAGAGTAAAGATCGAGGAGTAAAAAGATCCTAATACCACCCAATTGGCGACGTGGGCCCGTAAGCCACACAGCCAAGTTAGTAAAACAGTTTTGGACCACTAGACTCAACTTCGGCCAAGGAATTGGAAAGGGGGATACCTAGAGGCAGTCGGCTCTGATACCAACCTGTGATGACCCCGGCTTTATCGTGCACTAACCATACACGCAAATGCGCACGATCAAGCCTAAGGACTCACTTGAAGATATCACAACACAACTCTAAAACATAAATAAAGTCATACAAGCTTAATATTACAAGCCAGGGCCTCGAGGGCTCGAATACATAGCTCGATGGCATACAAGTGTCAGCGGAAGCGTCAGATATCTGAGTACAGATATATTACAAAGAGAGAGAGATAAGCCTTCACAGAGGCGGGGTAAAATAAAATACTACGATCGAAAGGCGTAGGCCTCCTGCCCTGGACCCTCCGATCCTACTCCTGGTCGTCAGTCGGCTCCTCGTAGTAGTAGTACTCGCCAGGCGGGTAGTAGTACTGGTCGTCGGCTGGGGCGTGTGGCTCAGGGGCTCCGTCGTCTGGTGGCATCAAATGGAATATGGGGAAAAAGAAAATAAAGCAAACGTGAGTACTCATCCGAAGTACTCAGCAAGCAAGGATCTACACTACATATGCAACATTGTCAAAGGAATGGCTGTATATGTGGACTGGGCTGCAGAAATGCCAGAATAGAGGGGGAAAGCCTAGTCCTATCGAAGACTAGCATCTTCAACAATCTTCGACAGTCTTGCAGCAATAGAAGAGAACAGATGAACATAATGTAAAGTAGTAGTAGTAGTAGTATCATCAACCTCGACCTGAGATCCTTTCTCGACTCCCTGCGAGAAAGCAATCCTAGAGCCGTACTATCCAGTTCTCATCACATGTTCTAGTTGTACCGATCGGGATACAACTCCGAGTGTCCGTTACCGTAGGACAGGCTATCGATAGAAGTTTCTTCCCTGCAGGGGTGCACCAAGTTACCCACCACGCTCGCTTATCTCCGGCCGGACACACTTTACTGGGTCATGCCCGGCCTCGGCCAAACAACACGCCGCAACCCGACATAGGCTCTAAAGAGAGGTCAGCACGCCGGACTAACCTATGCCCCCAGGGGTCTTGGGCCTTCGCCCTGGGAACCCTGCACGTTGCGAGGACGTTTCGGAAGTAGACCTAGCAACTCCTTATACAAGCGCAGTTGCGTTCCCAGTCCATAGAGCTTCGGCTGACGTCAATAGAGCTTCGGCTGATGTATACGACGTAGAACGCCCATACTATGCCCACGTGATGGTTAGTGCTATCGGGCCAGAGGCCCCTCGGATCAAATATCCAAACCGTTAAGTGGTTTAGGAGTGCGCGGAAACGAGCAGAGACTCACGATCGATGTGACCCCGTTGCCCTGTCTCGAGGACTTGCGGCAAGGGCTAAGAATGCCCGGCCACGCCTCATAGTTATCTCGCGGGCACCATCCAGGTCAACCCGACTCCACATCACTTCGCAATAAGCTCGCGCGGGTACCCCTCAGGGCCGACCCGTCTTTAGTAACATGGTTTAGTGCAGGTCATAATATCCAAGGTAACTATGTGTCTGACACCGAAGGGAACCCTGAGGAATCACCCTCGATGGAATTCCCGCTCGATGTTATCATCAAGGTGAACGATGGAGGAATCACCCTCGAAGTCCACACTTGAGATGTTGCGCGACGATGTCGTTATCGGGGGTGGTGTAGGAGGAATCACCCTCGCTTACCACGACCGAGTAACTAACCTACAAGGTTAACATCAGAAGTGCTGACGAGGTATCACCCTCGGCACTCGACGGTAACCCAGCAGTGTCGGCAACTAAGGGGAAGTGATGTGCGGTGCCAGGGTCTAGTCTTCAATCCCATTGATCGGGTCTTCTGATATCCAGCGGGGTAGTAGGGATCAAGTGGAGGTCTCTGTCGTGTCTCTACCCAGCCTATTCTAAGCAGTCTAGGATAACTAGAAAGGTAACAAGGCAGGGTACAATAATCAGGCTATGCAGTAGATATAGGAAAACAGTAGCAGTAGCAGTTCTAATGCAAGCATAAGAGAGAAGAGAATAGGCGATATAGGCATGCTCAAAATGGGGGTGCTTGGCTGTTTGCTCTGGGGCAAGGACAAGGTCTTCAGTGGTACCATCGGGGTCGTAGTCGTACTCCTGTGCAGCGTCTGCCTCGGGAGCTACGTCAACGTCGGGGTCTACCGAGAGAGAAGAGGGGGAAGAAATAGGTAAACATAATGCAAACAAATGTAATACGGTGCGTGTGATGCTATGATGCAGTGCAGGGTTGCCTAATTATGCATCTAAGTCATTTTAGTTATTTTTAGATATATTCTGGGATTTAATAACCAGGGTGTGTGCACTATTCATCTGCCGGATACGGGTCCGGAGTTACGAGTTCTTCTACGTAGGGGGTTCCGATGAAGAAACAGACGTCACAATCAGACTCGTCTCGTCGTTCTGAGAAACTTTCATGTTTTAACTTTTTCGATCCGAGCTACGGTTTAAAAGTTATGAATTTTTAAAGATTATTTGAATTTCTGGAATTAATTTTATTAACAGAAAAATGAATTATGACGTCAGCATGATGTCATGCTGACATCAGCAAGTCAACAGCGGCTGTACAGGTCAAACCTGACATGTGGGTCCAGTGGGACCCACATGTCAGCCTCTGTTTCTTTAACAGTGAATTAATTTAATTACCAGGGTTAATTAGGGGGTGGACCCCACATGTCAGTGAGACATTAGGTTAAACTAATTAGTTTTCATTTAATTAAAACATTTTTAGTTTATTTAGCCACGGGGCCCACATGTCAGTGACTAGGGTTGCCCAGTCAGCACGTTGACTGGGTCAACCCAGTCAACAGGGGTCCCTCGGACCCACAGTCAGTGGCACAGGGGTGGGGCCCGCCCATGCCACGTCGGCGGCGACGCCGGGGAGAGCTCCGGCGAGGCCGCCCGCGGCGGCGCGACTCCGGCGAGCATCGGATTTCCTCCTCGGTGCACCAAATCGGTTGATCTGGGGCTCGTTTGAACGAGGTAACTCGCGCGCATCCATCTGGGCAGACGACAGCGGCAGAGGAGGCCTAGAACGACGGCGGTGACCAGCGTGGCGGCGACCGGAGTTCGGCCATCAGCGGTTTGGGCGATGCGGGGCAAGGTAGGAGCCGTGGATGGTTGTGTTCGACTCGCGGGAGTACGGTGAGTGCAGCAGTGAGCTCAGACGCGACCTTGCGCGGCCGTAGCCACGGTGGCGACATGGCCGGCGGTGGCTAGTTCTCGGGCTCGACGGCCACTATAGCTACGGGGATGGAATCGGGCAAAGCAGAGAGGGGAACGGTGCGCACGCTCACCTAGGAGGCTCACGAGGGCCCGTTGGAGGCTTAGTAGCAGCAGGGGCGTGGATCGACGCGACGGAGCTCCGGTGGCCGAAGTTGGGGAAGACGACGATGGCGGCTAACTTGGGGGCTCCCGGCTTTAGCTTGAGGCCGGAGTAGACGTGGAGGAGCTCGGCGGAGCTCGCAGGCGTGTCGGCTGAGCTCGGGGACGACGGTGGCCGCGATAACGAGCGAGGACGGCAGCAATGGCGTTCGGTGGCCGATAAGATCGAAGGGGAGAGAGCGAGAGGAGAGGGGCAAATGGTGGGGGAAGGACCAGGGGGGACGCTCGGCCTTGCCCTTATCCCCTCGGGGTTGCCGCGGTGTCGCGGTGTCGCCGTTTGGCCGGCGTAGCGCGCGCGACCATGGTGGCGTCGACACGGCGAAGGAGCGAGAGAGGGAGGAGGGAGAAACAGGCCAGGTGGGCTGGAACGGGGCATTGTGCACTCAGGCCCAGTGCACAGTGCCTCTTTGCATTTTTATTTTCTGTTTTAATTCACAGAAGCTACCTTGCATTATTTTTAAGATGGCTAAACATTTTGCAAAAGTGTGAAACTTGGTCCCACATGTGCATTGCAATTTCCAGCCCTGCCACAAAAAGTCTAGACATTTTTGAAAGCCATTTGAATTTATTCAAAAATGATTTGGCAATTAAAATTGCTGGAATAGCAATGAATTAATTCCCAGGGGCAAGTTGGGATTTCCAAAAATGTTGGTTACAATTTTATAATTGCCTTGGGAATATTTGAAGCATTATGAACAATTTAATTCTGCCATTTGAAGAAATATTAATTTGACTTCCATTTGGAATTGGAATTTGAA
The DNA here is from genome assembly GCA_011799875.1 of Thinopyrum elongatum. NCBI lineage: Eukaryota > Viridiplantae > Streptophyta > Magnoliopsida > Poales > Poaceae > Thinopyrum > Thinopyrum elongatum. The sequence goes on from CM022302.1 coordinate 339,533,524, forward strand.
GTTGAATTATTTCCTAATGCCATTTTATGAAGATGATCATGATGACATGGCAGGTTAAGTAGCTTATCCAGAGTGGGGTAACCTGGGGATGTTACATCTCGCTAGGACACACTGTATGATTCTCTAGTCCAAGCTAAATACCTAGGGTGCACTCATCGTACGCACACAAATTCCCTAGCTCGTTGTCCGTAACTCTCTCACGCACCACTCTGCCGTCTCGGAGCTCTACCCTCTCTCTCTCTCGAACTCTCCATCTCCCTGGGTCACACATACACATGCATATCTCACTCGCACTCGATAAACTTATCTAAAACTCTCTCTCTCTCTCTCTCTCACTCATTCTCTCTCCATCTCACACGCACACACACACACACACAATCTCATGCCTAGCTAAGTATGACTATCTCTCACTCAATTGTAGGCACACGCAGTCCCCCTATGTATATGACTATTTCTCAGTCTCCATCACAAACATATGCATTTTCTCTTTCCCTCACATGGTCTATCTTGATTTCTCTCGGGGCATCTTTCTATCGCACACACACCTCGTCCCTTGATCTCCCATCCATCTAGTCCCCTCATGATCTCGAGGGGATCTCTCTATCACAAACACACCCTCTCTCCCTCGACATGCGTCCATCTTCTCCATGCGTCCCTCTCGACCTCTGTCCCTTGCTGGCCAAATCTCTATTGGACATGTGTTATAGGGGTGTCTCTCTCTGTTGCAAACAATCACGCACTAGCTATCTTCGTGTATCTCCTCACCTCGCTTTTCTATCTGGGAGATGCATGCGTGATATGTTTGCATAAGTAACGAACACACGCTCTCTCTATTTTATCGTTTGTTGTCCTTTTCTTTTTCACACGCACACTCTTTTGCACACTCACTCTTTCTCCTTCACATGCACTTGATCTCTCTCGACTTAGGTACTCTCTTCGGTCCATAGCATATAGATTTATTAAAAAGTCAAACTTCACAAAGTTTGACCAGGTACATGGAGAAAAACATTTACATCTAGAACGACAAACATATATCACTAGATTCATCATGAGATGTAGTTTCATATGATGTATCTTTGGTATTGTAGATAAATAATATTTGCGTAAACCTAGTCAAAGTTTCCAAAGTTTGACTTCTAAAAAATTTATATGCACTGCATTATCGAACGGATGGAGTATCTCTTTCCCCCTCTCAGTTATCTGACGCACCACTCAGCCATATCGGGGCTCCTCTATCTCTCTCAAACTTTATATCTCCCTGGTTCACACATGCACATATCTCGCTCGTGCTACGTAGACCCATCTAACACTCTCCACCCTTGTTCTCTCTCTATGTGACACGCACCCCCCCTAAGTACCATAATCTCTCACTCCACCATAGGCACACGCACTCCCCCCCTAAGTATGACTATCTCTCACTATCCATCAGGAACACACATATTGTCTCCTTCCATCCATACGTCTATCTTGATATCTCTCGGGGTATCTTCTATCGTGCACACACCTTGTCACTCGATCTCCCACCCATGTAGTCCCATCATGATCTCCAGGGGATCTCTCTGTCACAAACACACACTCTCCTCCCCATGCCTGCATTTTCTCCATACGTCTCTCTCGACCTCTCTCCCTTGTTTGTCAGACCTCTCTTGGCCATGTGCTAGGGGTCTTTCTCTCTCGGTTGCAAACAACCACGCACTATCTCTTCAGCTCGCTTCCGTTATCGAAGATGCATGTGTGATATATTTGCATAAGACACACATGTTTTCTCTCTACTTTATCGTGTGTTGTCCATGTCTCTTTCACACATGCACACACATGTTTTTCACTCACTCTTTCTATTTCACACACACACTCTCTCTCTCTAGTTAGGTACTCTCTCACGTCCATAAACATATGGATGTTTTGAAAAGTTGAGAAAAGTTTGACCAGGTATATGTGGAGAAAGACATTTACATCTGGAACGATCATTAGATTCATCACAACATGTACTTGCTTCATACTATCATTTATCTTTGGTATTGTAGATATAAGTAATTTCTTTATAAACTTGGTCAAAGTTTCAAAAGTTTGACTATAAAAATAATATAGGCACTACATTATCGAACGGAGGGAGTAGCTCTTTCTCTCTCTCTACTATCTCTCACGGGCCTCCCCTCTCACTCGATCTCTCTTTAACAAGGGATTATACGGTCACTGTGTGAGCGTATAGCTCCGTATATTGTTTAGTTGACCGGTCAACCAGTCCACATGCTGCCTTGTTAGCTTGTGTTCTCTATCTTCGTGTGCTGGCCCATGTGGCAGTGGGTGAAAATAAGTAAACTAGAGGCCCATCTGACACGCGGTGAAGTAAACAATGTTGAAACCACTCGCGGTAGCACCCCACACACTAGTAAATCAGCGCTGCTATACACACGACGCATGCACGATTTAGACGTGGCAGCACCAACAACTAGCGTGCATGCAGTAGCACTGTTGGGGAAGGAGAATCGTGCAGGCGTGGTGCATTTACTATCGTGCATGAAGCAATTCTGCTAGTAAATTGAGGGCACACTTCTTTCGCGTGAAGGACGCACTCGCGCACACTACACCACTGCGCGGCAGCATGCACACAAGGACGCACTCGTGCACACCCAGCACAAAATACACACCAGCACACGTGTACACCAGCATCGCCGCCGGCTGAGATGGACGGCATGGCAGCCAACAAGCGGAGGCGGCTCGAGCCAAAACCACATCCGGCGAGCCTGGACTTCATCAGCAGCCTCCCCGACGACATGCTGCTTGTCATCATCGCCCTCCTCCCCACCAAATCTGCCGTGCAGACCACCCTGCTCTCCCGGCGGTGGCGCCCCCTCTGGCGTCACGTACCCCTCAACCTCACTATCGACAGCTGCCTCTGCGACGGGGATTGCAAACGCATGGCCGCAGTCTCCAAGATCCTTGCATTGCACCCTGGGCCAGCTAGATGCCTTGACATCCGCATGTTCAGTACCAACTGCAAGGTCCAAGCCAAGTTCGATGAGTGCTTCTTATCCCCCGCCCTAGATCAGCTCGAGGAGCTCAGGTTTGAAGCTGGACGATGTCGCTCTTTGCCACCGTCTGCGCTCCGCCTCATGCCAACGCTGTGCCGCGCCAGCTTCAGCTCCTGCTATTTTCCCCAGATTAATGCCGCGCCCACCCTTCTTCTCCCTCAACTCAAACAGCTCGACCTCTTAGACATTGGCATCTCGAAGAATGCTATGGATCAACTGCTCCGCAGCTACACTGCGCTCGAGTACCTTTGTCTTCGGCAGATCCACAGGTTCATTAGCCTCCACATCGCCTCGACGAATCTCCGATGGACTTATGTGTCTTGCTGGCCCCGCAACAAGACATCAATTGGGAAGAGATCACTCGAGCTGTTCCACGTTATGGTCATTGAGAACGCGCCTTTCCTTTAGAGATTGCTTGTATTTGATCTAGAAGGTCCAACAAAAATCAGGGTCATTGACGCACCAAAATTGACAGCGTTGGTGTACTCGTCTGCCAAATTCTCTGAACTCTTTATTGGATCCGTAATCATTCAGGTACAACACTCATCTTCTTCTCCGTCTTCTTGAAATTCACATTTTAAATTTCTTCTTGATGTATCTACGACTGTCATCCAGAAAACGATTCCCACAAACTTGACCCAGTCTGTGCGCACAGTGAAGATCTTGGCAATAAAATCTATCGGCCCCAATCTGGATCAAGAAATTGGATTCCTTAGATGCTTTTCGTGCACGGAGAAGCTACTCGTCGAGGTGAAACTTCTTTCCGATTAGTAAATGGTAATCACAACGTATCTCAATTTTTTTCGTAATTTTCCCAAATTACGATGACAAGTGTAGTGTTCAAAACTGCATCTACGCACTACACCGAAAGAAATGTTTTTAGTATTTTTTCTCACATGATCACCTGCATCATTTTTTTGTTGTACTAGTAGCCTAGGCTAGTCATAGTGGCAAGTAACTTAGACTAGTAACTCTATGGTTAGCCTAAGAGCAAGTACTACCTCCGTCCTAGTTTACTCTTCGTACGTATTTTGTAGTATCAAAATTTGACCATAGATTTAACTGACAAAATGTTAATGCATGTCACTAAAAATTATATCGTTGGATTTGTATTTGAACATAATTTCAAATGGTATAATTTTTGGTGACATGCATTTTACATTTTCTTAGGTAAATGTATGGTCAAAATTTTACACTAACTAGCAAGATGCCCGTGTATTGCACGGAACATCAAGATGCGTCTTTTTATAAAACACATGTTGTGATTGACCCATGCGGGAGTAATCCCATGTGTAAAAACTAATGATATCTTGAGAACGCGGAGGGATAAGGTGAGGAGGAGTGGGAAGTGGTGGTGATTGGTGGTCGGACTGAACGGAGGCATGAGGATGAACGACGCCGGCAGCGGCCACCATGCCAGATTGTTCCGGAGGCTTCCTTTTTTAATTGCTCAACAATGAGGTTGTGGGAGATAAGGGTGAACGAGGGAAGGCCTTATCTGTAAATATGGAGAGAGGTGCGGGTATATTTTTACAAAATTACCATAGTTTGCTTTCTATCCGTCAGATATAGATTGGAAGGTCTATATTGCAAGATGGCAGGCACACCATCATCACCAACTTGTTTTTTTATAAGAGTAGGGAATACGAGGTAGTACAAAAGTGGGCTATAATGGCCCTCCACTATGTAGACCAAAACACGTGCCAAATTCACTTCTGATGCATTTGGCATCGATGCCCTCCATTGCTCACCTGGTGTCGCAATCTGGATCACCTACTTTGCTCCGGTGCCAAATTAACTCACGCAATGAAAAAACACTTGCGTGGGAGAGGGAGAGGACAGAGGCAATAAAAAACACTTGTTTGGGAGAGGGAGAGGCTGGTGTAGTTGCTTTGATTGATTTGTTTGTACATGTGGGTCTGTGTGCACAGCGGTGCCAACTCTCTCACATTGCTAAAGCGGTGCCAAAATCTTTTGATTTGACATCGATGCATATTGTATGTGGCATACTTTTGAGAAATATGACATCTGCCACATAGTGGAAGGCAACAAATGACCAAGCTTTTCACGTGCTCCTAGGTAAATGAGAGGAAAGAGAAAGAGAGAGAGAGAGAGTGAAAAAATATCACTAGCCTTTGAGCTAACCCTATCGTATGAGTGAATGATATTGGTACCTCTTGATGACACGGCAATCTTATACAGCCAGCTGCTCTAATATTCTTTTGCAGATAAAAAAAGACCCAAAAGTGAAAAATGTGCTGCACTATAACAATCTCATCGAATTCCTTGATCTCCATCTTACAGAAATTGATTTGATCGACTACCGAGGTAGCACATCTGAGATTAAATTGGCCAGGTTCTTTGTTCTGAAGGTAAGTGTGCTCAAGGTAATGAGGTTTGGCGTTCTCTGGCGCAAAAATGAATGGCGTGCTGATCACCGCAAGCGTCTAAGCCTAAACGACAAAGGCTCCGCAGAAGCTGAATTTTGTTTTTGAAACATTAAGTCACCAGAGACTAAAAAAATTATTTGCCCATTAGTGATTTGTCAGGGCGGTGGATTTTAGTTTGTACGATAATGCTGTATCCACCTAAAGTAATGAAAGTTCTTACATAAACTTCCTAATAATTCCCTCTTCATAGGTACAACATTACTCCTAGCATTTGTAATATCAGTTTGAAACTTATAATATTACGACTATCCAGCACGAGGTACTATGTTACGATAAATGTTTGCGTGCATAGGTTCAGCAATGATATACCCATTACTCAAGTATAATATTTATTATTACTCGTGGCAATGCACGGGAAATTATGTCGAACATGGCTAGTTAAGCAGGCTAGCTCTACAACCATGATGATAGTGACTGCACACGGTGAGGCTGACTTTGGTGTGCCAAACACGACGCCTACACTCAGGTGTCATATCCGGCGCAGGGTCTTGTCACTTCACTGTGAGGAGCGGCACGTAATAATTTGACCAATGGGTAGTACAATACTACTACATTGGTAGTACTACTAGTACTAGCACCACCGTCCGGATTTAGTAGTACTACCACCTCCGTCTGGATTTAGTATTTGACTAGCAATATCTAGTAATGCATATCACAAAAAATATACTACTCCCTCTGTAAATAAATACATGGAGTATTGTTTTATTCGGTTTTGAATGTAGTTCCCGAAGATATTATACACTCTCCCTTTCGGTAGATGGCTCAAATCTGTAATCTCATCAATCAGACTACTATTGTACTCCCTCCGTACTGGTGTCACGTTACGAAAACCAAGTAATACCAAAACTTTTAGGCGCGGTGCATTAACTACCACCTCGTTCCCTGTTTTTTGCCACGAAAAAATAAATCTGCCAATAGGAGACGTGGGGTTCGTATGCATTCTCAATGACTTGAGACTACTTAGCACAACATGCAGTGCTCCATTCTCTGCATGCAATGACATTAATTACAAAATACTACTACACATCAAAGTTCTCTCATTTTGCCCCAACTTGGTCTCGGTGAGATGACTACTACACTGCATCGGCATGGAGGGAGGGCCGAGGAGTAGATGGCCAACACACACGTGAATGCAACGCAGTCTACATTTCTCATATAAAGACTCCCCGCCAGTCCAATCTACGAAATCCTACGCACCTACGCGCCCTAACTAAGGGCAAGAGTGATCACTCCAATCGCAAGATCAGTTGACTAGAAGCTAGACCCATGGAGGCGATGAGTGTGAGCATGAGCCGGCTGTGCCAGATGGTCCACGACGCCGGCCTGCGGCCTGGCACCGAGGAACGTCTCCAGGTCATGCTTGAGGCCGCCAGGGCGAGAGGCCTCTTGGACGACAGCTTCTTCTCCTTGTTCGACGAGGTCCTCATCGGCTTCCTTGACAAGTTCACCGTCGTCAAGAAGCTCATGGACGACCTTCACGTACGCCTCCAGCCCATGCGCCCAGTCTCTGCGATGCCCGCCACCCTCAACGGCCTCTATGGTGACAACCTCTTCGACGCACTGGTGGCCCTACGGCTGCCCGCCGTCGTGCCATAGAATGTCCACCTCGAGGTCGCGCTCGCCGCGCAGCGCCTGGCGCAGCAAGACACCATCGACATAATCACCCACGTCTATGATCACATTACTACATGAATCAGCTTCTTTGTCGTCTGCCATGGCAGACGGCAAAGGAACCGAAAGCGGACGACAAACTTCTTTGCCGTCAGCCGCTGACAGCAAAGCTGTCCGGCAAAGTAAGCTATGGTAAACAACTTCTTTGCCATCTGCTTTCTCAAACCGGACGGCAAAGACCCTTTGCCCTCTGTGGCAGACGGCAAAGAACGTGGACGGCAAAGAATAGGTGTTAGCCACATTAGGTGGCTAACGGGAGCCTTTGTCGTCTGCCAGCTGACGGCAAACACGGCCTCCCCTTTGTCGTTTGCCTTGTGACGTCAGCAGACGCGTCACTCCACCCAGCTCTTTGCCCTCTGCCACTGACGGCAAACCTCTCCAGCCTTTGCCGTCTGCCCCAGATGGCAAAGTGACCAAATGGGTCAGCTCCTAGGTTGCACAGGTTGCTGCCACATGGCCTCTTTGCCGTCCGTGGCAGACGGCAAAGTGCCTGTATTGTTACTGTTTTTCTGTTTTCTGTTTTCTGTTATATCCCTGCATTTTCAAAAGACATATATGATATATATAGTTTCAATCTCAAACATAGCCCATGTATCCAACATCTAGCAGTCCATCAATGCAACAGAACACATAGGGTATTAAAAGATCCAATACATACATAGTTTCACGGAGTTCATCCATATACACATACATAGTTTCACATTGTTCATCAATACAAATGAAACACAAAAACTAAACACTAGCAGTCCATCAATGTTGCTTCCATGAAGTGAATCAAACCTGCAAAAATGGGAGTAAGAAAGTTAGAAGAAGAAGAAGAAGAAGAAGAAGAAGAAGAAGAAGAAGAAGAAGAAGAAGAAGAAGAAGAAGAAGAAGAAGAAGAAGAAGAAGAAGAAGAAGAAGAAGAAGAAAGAAGAATAAGAATAAGGAGTAGAAGATGGAGAAAAAGAAAGAAGAGAAAAAGGAAGAATAAGAAGATATTTTCTTCTTCTTCTTTTCTCACCTTTCTTCTTGTCTTCTATCTTTTTATCCTTTTCCTTCTCATTCTCATTCTTCTTCTTTTATTCTTTCTTTTTCTTCTCTTTCTTCTTCTATTCTTTCTTTTTCTCCTCTTCCTTGTTTTTCTTCTTCTTATTCCTTATTTGTGTTATTTTAGAGCCAACTTAGGTAATTATGCCATTTTTTAGCTAACTAAGCTTATTATGTCAATTTGGAGGAAAATAAGGTAAGTATAGGTCATTTTTGTGCTAACGTAGGTGATGATGCCATTTTTGAGCCAACTTAGGTAAGTATAGCTCATTTTTTATCTAACTTAGGTAATTATGCCATTTTGGAGGAATATAAGCTAAGTATATGACATTTATGAGAGAACCAAGGTTATTATGCCATTTTTGAAATGAATAAGCTAATTATGTCATAAATGAACTAAGTAAGCTAATTATGTCATTTTGGAGGATAATTAGCTAAGTACGTCTTTTTTGGGGAAAATAAGCTAAGTATATGGCATAATAGGGCTAACAAGCATGTACGAAGCTAAGTATGCATTTGTTAAGCAAAATACTAGAGAAAACTTACCGTCATCACAACAAATGCGGTCAAGATCGCAACTAAGGTAACAATTGATCCAATGGCATAATGATACCAAGCCTCATTATCAATGGCATATTTTCTAATCTTACTAATCTTCAAGCGCATTGCATCCATCTTGATCTTGTGATCATCGACGACATCGGCAACATACAGCTCCAATTTCATCTTCTCTTCTTCAATTCTTTTCATTTTTTCTTTCAAATACTCATTTTATTTTTCAACTAAATTTAACTTCTTGACAAGAGGGTCGGTTGCAATTTTCGGTTCACATACCTCCTAGATAAAAATATCTTTATGTCAACTTGATGGGCATAATTGTCATAAATGCGAAATGCAACAAATAGTTATAAAAGAGAATATACCACATCCAAATCATAAACCGAACGAGGGCCGACGGGACGGATATCAAGACCATGGCACTATGTATAACAAACAATCATACAAGTAAGAAAATTATACAAGTAACTATATAAATCATACAAGTAACTATATAAATCAAGTACAACATAAAAAAATTGAATACCTAACATGAACTAACAATATATATATGTGTATATAATACAAATTGAATACCTGACATGAACTAATAATAATCTTGATCATCTGTATATGCTCCGGGATCAATAAATGCATCATCATCATCACTATCATGAATGACGTGCTCATCGGGTTCAGCGGCATCAACATGTGGAAGGCCACCTGATAGAGGCAAGGGTGTCCCGATCTTTCGATGAGATGGTAACTATCGATTTGGTGGAGCCGACTTTGACGATCCGACTACAAACGTGCACGATGTTGCGCCTTAGCAATCGCTAAACCAATCTCCTGAGGTTACTGACGATGCTGGAAGCACGATCAGCCTGACCACGAAGGTCTATTCCTGCACGCAATCGAAGAACAAGCAAGAATATGATAATGCAATCTGAATATTGCGAATATAGATGAAGTATTGATAATGGTGGGGATCCGAAAGCGGTCTTGGTCTGGTCGTTGGACACAAACGAAGTACACGAAGTTGCAATGGCTAACTTTTAACTAAACAAATCCCAAGCAAAAAGCTACTAGATGGATCTACTTATATAGGAGCAAGAGGTGGCGGCCAAGGAGGTGGGAGGACATCCCAAGGCAGCCTAAAACTAACCCTAGGTCGTACAAGGCCAATGGGCCCAAGTGGAGGTGATGCAACACCTTTGGACTTGTAGTTAGACTCGGATTCTGCTACAGCGTCAGATTGTTTCGACGACAACTCAACGCTCCGGATGAATTTGAAGGTGAAACCAATTGGGTTAGAAAGAGCACGAAATCTACTTTCCAACAAAAAAAGAATCACCCAATTCGGAGTCCGTATGAAATAGTTCTTGGCGTTTTGAGTCAGGTATGTCTGTGCAGTCCGAATCTGAATCCAGAACGTGAGAGACTTGGACTCTATCTTCTCTTGGCCCAAAAGTGACGTGAGATGACTTTTTGAACAGCACATAAACTTCTCTTTTTCCCTTATGTTCATATGTGGATTGTACAAATCTCCCATACACCTGCAATTAGACATGGCACAAAAGTTTGTGAAGTATTTTTGTCTTGGATGACATAAATAAATTATTGCATAGTTTGCATTAGAAATCACCTCACAAATATACATGTATGCAATATTTTTGGTCATATCCAAGGTAGTCATGTCCTCATCACCACCTTTACGTAATTGGTCAAGCATTGACAAGTCATCCGCAGCAGTAACCTCTTCTTGTTCCAGCTCTTCTTCTTCCGGTTCAGGGGTGAAGTCGGATTCACTGTCGCTGTCTACTTCAATGTTCTGGGCTGAAGTAGAGAGTTTCTTCAAGCGTTTTTTGGAAACACCTGTTTCTTGGGAGAATTATCCTTCATATGTGTCTGGGTTAATGTGAGGTTCATAATCCTCTTCATTGGGGTGAGGTGGTCTAACACGTGGCGGCACTTCATAAACGACATCCCAACAATTCAGATTTGGATTAGTTTGGCAGGCCCATGGTAGATAGAGAAATTGGGTCGCCTGTTGAGCCGTAATATAGACATCGGGGACATCTAAATGGGTGCTTTGTTTGATTTCAACTAGCCCTATATGTTCATGAGTCCTCTAGTCTCCTTCGGCTGGAACCAGTAACATTTGAAGACTACGACGTTCGGTGGGTTTTCACCATAGAATAGAAGTTCATAAATTGCTTCAACTCTCCCATTATACTCGGTATCTCCTTCACCGATAGCAGAGACACAACAATTTGTAGACTTTTGGTCGGCCATAGATAGCTCTGTGCCGAAGGTATGAAAGCGATACCCGTTGATGTCATATTTCTCAAATGAACGGACCTTATAGTTAAAACCATTAGCGACTTGTCTCAATTCGGCATCCATATACTCTGAATTAGCCTACAAGTTTAATACGAAAGGATTGTTGCATTAGCCGCAAATTAGACGAAGAAATGAGAATGGTCTAATGGAAATTACCGTTTGTTTGAACCAAGGTATGAAACCGGGAAAGCCGCCTCCATGCTTTGCCAGAAGCTCATACTCTTCGATGGATTCCTTTTGGATCACCGCTCCATCCGAGAATTTGGCGATGTATCGACTGTATCAAATATCCGGGAATAAGAGCAGTTCAAAGGAATTAGAAGTTGCGAAACAATATACCGCGAGAACTTACTCGATGTACGGCCGCACTTCTGTTAGGTTGTTGAAGATATACAACGAAATGGTCCGCCATTCTTCGACATCCAACGATAACGGTTTCGAAGCACCGATTGGTGCGAGATTCCCTTTGAATAGGCTGAGGTTGGATCCACCTTTTTTAGGGTCGCCAGCATTGTACCGAGGCTTCGGATTATGCAAATGATGATTTTTGGCTTTGTAGTGTGCTGTCATCAAGTTTGCCGCCTCCTCAGTAATGAATGCCTCGGCCATCGATGCTTCAATTCTATGTTTATTTTTACATTTTGCTCTAAGCGTGTTTTGCATCCTCTCAGTTGCGTAGCACCAACGATTTTGCACGGGCCCCCCCAATCTTGCCTCGGTCGGGAGATGCAAAATCAAGTGCTGCATTGGATTAAAGAAGCCCGGCGGAAAGATCTTCTCTAACTTGCAGATCAACTCCGGCGCCAACTCTTCCATTTCTTCTAGAAGGCCAGGCGATAGTTCCTTCACACAAAGAACATGGAAGAAATAGCTCAGCTCTGCCAGTACTAGCAATTCATCCTCAGGGATGAAGCCACGCAACATCACCGGCATTACCCGCTCAATCCATATGTGCCAATCATGACTCTTGAGACCAAATATTTTCAATTTTTCAAGACTCGCTCCCCTCTTTAGATTCGCTGCATACCCATCGAGGAACATCTACTGCATTTTCACCCACAAGATAATTTCCCTCATAGCTGGCCTTCCAAAATTGAACCATGCCTTTGGATTCATCCAGTTCTGCTTTCCTTTCGGTTCTTGCATGTTTTGTAACGGTCTATCACATAGCGCCTCCTAATCGACTCTAGCCTTAGTATTATCCTTTGACTTCCCCTCTATGCCGAACAATGTACCAAAAAGTGCCTTAGCGATATTCTTTTCAGTGTGCATCACGTCGATGTTGTGTGGGCAAAGGAGGTCTTTGAAGTAAGGCAGATCCCACAAGCATGTCTTGTGAGTCCAGGTGTGTTCCGAATTATACCCCTTGAAATACCCTGGATGCTCTGGTGTGACCGGTGTACATCCACGAATGATCACTCATCTTGGCTTGCCTAGATACTGGACACACAAGAAACACATATATAATTCACCATTTATATATTCATCAGTTAATCTAGTTTGCCAATTTTATTACGTCCATGCAACCTACACTCTAATAGGTAAAGATAGGTCCTAATCCCACCCGAGTATGTGTAGATTGGGTACGTTTTCCCATGCTCTGCTCCGGATCCAACGCAAAATTTCGGCAGCACCTCCCCGTTGTTCTCCTGATACACGTCTCTGCAATAAACAGAGAGAACAATAGGGAGGCACTGACGAAATTTATGCGTCGGATCCGGAGCAGAGCATATGGGAAAACGAACCTAATCTACACATACTCTAGCTGTCCATGGATAATGTTGGACAATTTGAAAGAATCACGATTATAAATATGCAAAGGCATGCATATTTATAATTGTAACCCTTTCGAACGGTTGACGCATACTGGTCACGCATACTGATGATTGAAGACATCTATAGCTAGCAAGTTTCATCGGCATGATGACCGGAACAGAGCAAATAATTAAGGGGTGAGGAGGAGATGTCATTTGTGCTCACCCACGAACGCAGGGGTGGAGCTCGTCGAACACCAGACCCTCGCAGCGACGAAACAACTGCACATTTAAATCCAAAGATGAGTAACATAGCATTATTGTTTTTGCCATCAACCTGACTAAATATTTACAATAGGATGCCACTGAAATATATGTAATCCAAGGTTCCGTCGACGTCGAGGCACCCCTAACCTATATAGATGTCATTTAGGCTTTCGTCGACACCAAGGCACCCCCTAACCTAAATAGTCATCATTTAGGGTTCCATCGACGCCGACCGGCCCTCGACCCTTGTTCCTGATCCTCGACCCTCGTTCCCGACCCTCGACCCTAGTTTTGCCGACCGGCGATCCTCGACCCGGTTCCGTTGGCGCTGACGCACCCCTCCTCCTCTTCTTCTTCTTCTTCTTCTTCTTCTTCTTCTTCTTCTTCTTCTTCTTCTTCTTCTTCTTCTTCTTCTTCTTCTTCTTCTTCTTCTTTTCTTCTCCTCCTCCTCCTCCTTCTTCTTCTTCTTCTTATTCTTCTTCTTCTTCTTCTTCTTCTTGTTCTTCTTCTTCTTCTTCTTCTTCTTCTCGTCTGCGTCTTCGTCTTCTTCGTCTTCTGTCTTTGGGGGGGGGGGGGGTGGGGGGGGAGGGTGGGCTTCTCTTTCTTCTTCTCTCTTCTCTTCTCTTCTCTTCTTCTATCTTCTTCTGTCTTCTTACTTCTCTTCTTCTCTTCCTTTCTTCTTTCTTCTTCTTCTTCTTCTTTCTTCTTCTACTTTCTCTTCGTTCTTCTTCTTCTCTTCTCTCTTCTCTGTCTTTTCTTGCTCTTCTATTTCGGTTCTATCCTTTTCTTCTTCGTCTCGAGTCTCTTTCTTCTTCTCTCTTCTCTTCGTCTTCTTTCTTCTTTCTTCTTCTTCTCTCTTTCTTCTTCTTTCTCTCTTCTTTTTGTATTCTCGTTCTCTCTCTCGTCTCTTCTCCTCTGCATATCTTTTCTTACTCTTTCTCTCCTCTACCTGTCTTCTTGTCTTTCGTTCTCCTTCTTCTTCGCTCCCCGGTTCTCCTTCTTTCATTTCTTCTTCGTCTCTTCTTCTTTTTCTCGCTCCGTTACTTCCTTCTGTTCGCATTCTTCTTTCTATTTCTCTTCTTCCTTCTTCTTGCTTCTTCTCTTCTTCTTCTTCTTTTTTTTCCCTTTTCCTTCCTCTATCTTGGCTTTCTTCCTCTTCTTCTCTTCTTCTTTCTGATTCTTCTTCGCATCTTCTTCTTCTTCTCTCCTCTCGTTTCTTCTCTCGCTCACTCCTCCTCCTCGGTCTTTTCTTCTCAGGTAATCCGTTCGCCCATTCTTCTTCTTCTTACGTTCCTCCCCTTCTTCTACTTCTTCGTTCTTCACTTCCTCTTCTTCTGTCTTCTTCCTTCTTCGTTCTTTCTTCTTCTTCTTTCTTCTTCTTCTTCTTCTTCTTCTTCTTCTTTCTTCAGGTTCTTCTTCTTCTTCTTCTCTTCTTCTTCTTCTTCTTGCTTTTAGTCCTTTTTTTCTCGTTCTTCTTTACCCTAAACGAAACCTAACTCACCTAAACTAAAACTAAATCTAACCTAAACCTAAAAAAACATAAAAAAACCTAAACTAAACCTAACTAAACTAAACCTAAACTAAACTAAACTTAAATTAAATCTAACAAAACAAAAAAAAACAAAAAAAAGAGGAGCAGAGATCTCACCTTGAGAGGGGGTGGCCGGTGGAGGAAGGGGCCGGTGGAGGGGAGGGGGCGGCGCCGCGGCCTGCCTCACGGCGGGGCTCCGGCTGCCGCCGCAGGGGAGGGGGCGGGCCGGCCTGGGGCAGTGGGAGGCGGGGGCGGTGGCAGGCGGCGGGGCGGCCTGGGCAGGGCGGCGGCAGGCGGCGGGGGCAGTGGGAGGCGGTGGTAGGTAGCGGGGCGGCCTGGGCAGGGCGGCGGTAGGCGGCGGGGCAGCCTGGGCAGGGCGTCGGCCGTGGCAGGTGGCGAGCCGGAGCGGCGGGGGCAGTGGGAGGCGGGGGCGGTGGCCGGCGGCTGTTGTGGGGGTCGTGGGGAGGAGAGAGATCGAGGCACAGAGAGAGAGAGAGAGGAGGCGTGGGGTTAACGGCCGTTATAGGTACTAACCTCTTTTTCGTCTGCGAAGAATATTCACCGTCTGCTAGCGGAAGGTAAAGAGGTGGGGGGGTTGGGCCGTTACAGCGATGGCCTCCACTAGACCCCACCCACCTCTTTGCCATCAGCTAGCGGACGACAAAGAATTGGCTGACGGCAAATTGCATCTTTGCCATCAGCCAGTTCTTTACCGTCTGTTTTTTGTAAGCTGACGGCAAAGACCTTCTTTGCCGTCAGCTAGAAGATGGCAAAGAACTGACAGACGGCAAATTCTCTGATTCCAGTAGTGAATCATCCACAAGGACTATTACGTGCAAGAGGAGGACGATAGGACGCTGGCCTTCTTGGACCGCAGGGCAACCTTGGATGGCATTGTTCAGAAGCACGTTGCGCTCGTCGCCAACGCCGCTGCTCCTCACATGTCGGTTGGTGACCCGGCGCACTAGGGTGTGAGGATGTCATTGATGGATCCGTATGTATCTTTATCTTTCCATCAATTCCATGTAGTAGTATATTGTACTAGTCATTACCTTACCTTTCGCATCAACTTCATAATTTTCGTACGTACTCCCTCCGTTCCTAAATATTTGTCTTTTTAGAGATTTCAAATGGACTACCACATACGGATGTATATAGACATATTTTAGAGTGTAGATTCACTCATTTTGCTCCGTATGTAGTCACTTGTTGAAATCTCTAGAAAGACAAATATTTAGGAATGGAGGGAGTACCATGCATGAACCGCGCAAGAAACAAACTTCTCATTACTCTAGGGAAAATCGTTATTTCTATCTATCGGCCGTGCCAAGGAGCAGAACCAAATTTTACAAGTTACAAGTTCAAAAGGAAAAGCCTGCCGTGTTCGCGTCGCACCCCCACACGGTTGGTCCGGCACGCCGCTCAAGGGGGAATGTGTGCTGTGTTGCATTTTCACTTACAAGTGGGACCGCAGTTGAGCAAACCGACTATCGGCAAACCCCCACCCCGCCCACCACGCGATGGCTGAGTTAGAGAAAACAGGAGGGAGAAGAGATAGTTGTAGCACGGGCTCCAAGAAAATTGGTGTCAGATGGGACTCGTATGGGTGGCGTGTGCCATACTGCTAGACGTGAATGCTAGTTATGGCCCATGACACCCCACTATATCGAGGTGCTGGTTACGTAGAGCGAACACATTATCTCTCCAGGAGTATGGTACACCACTAGTACTACTCACATTGTCGCGAAATTTCCTGGAGTCCGTGCTCAGCCCTCCTCTCTCTCTTCTCAGCCAGCCAGCAGACGCACAGAGTGTGCCCATCGTCTGTTTGCTCACATGCGGTCCCACATGTCAATGAAAACGCAAGACGACCCACTGAACCTGCACATCTTTCACCTCGATGTGCTGGTGATGAAAAACAAATCCAATAAAGATCTTCGATGGCCGCTTTTGGAGTTACTCAAGAGTAAGATTCTATTTACAGTTTAACCCAAGATGCACATCACGTGGCTTCAACTAGCACTCCATTTTCTTGCATGACATGACCTGGATGCTGGATGTCCCACATGTCGGCAAAAGGAGGAAGAACTCGACCAAATCTTCTCCACATTTAGACCGGAGGAGTAGGAAACACAGCAAGCCCTGTGCCTACATCATTCATACAAGCCCACCTCACGCTATCACCATATTTGTCGGCCTCCGTGCGACACCTAGCCCTAGTTGATGGTATACTACTACTAGGACTAACTATTGTACTAGCATACTATTAGGTTGGCTCTATGTGATGTGGCAACTTCATATAACCGGATGTTGGCTATACTACTACGGTACTCACACTCCAAGAAGTGACTCGAAAACCATTCATAAATTGAGTTTATCACATGCATATGCAAATGTACCATTCATTACATATAACAAGTCATCAACACACAACAACAACGAGGATACATGTTGGATTATAGATTATTTCCAACAAAACATTCTAGTACATACTAAAGTTTTTATCACACAACAAATAACAAGCAATGAAATGAACTTCAGCTCAACCAATCCTCGGCGTTGGAAACACTTGCTTTGAACCATAAGTAAGCCTCAGGGAAGGGCCAGCTATTGTCAATATCGAGACCAACGCAGGACTCATCATCCAGGCTGAAGCGGCCTATATCAGGATGCATATTGTCATAGCCAGGGTAGGGAACCATAGCAATGTCTGAGGTATAGATACAGTTGCTTCTCATGAATGGTAGTAACGTTGTGCCAACAACAACTGGATCGACTTTCACCATCATTGGATAGTTTTGTCCAAGGAAGAGCGAGTTTTATCCAAGACTATCAATACAGAACCAGGCAGAAGGTGCTGGTGCTAGCACACTAGTATCCATCCCGAATACCCTGCAACGGATATTGGAATAGGTCTAGAGAGTGCGTCCATGGGAGACAACACCTGCTTCCTTAGTAACATCAGCAGTGCCCTGTATACATACAAGAAGAGGTGATCCATCGGAATAAGTTGCCAGGCGCCACTGAGTATGTAGGTCCTACTCGTCCTCATGCTCGTGATCATCACCATCTTCATCTCCCCCTTGGTTATAAATTTTTTCAAGTATAGGTGGTGGAATGTTCATAGGACCTTGGCAGAAACACAAGAAGGTTAATTAGTACGGGGATACTAACTCGCATGCGCGTGGATGAAACAATTCTAATTACGGTGGAAGACAAACGTACCGAAACAATAAGGATTCCATGCAAAAATAGTGCCACGAGTGGTGGCAGCAAACACAAGATGGTCGTATTGAATTGCATCACAATACACATCCGTGTACAGAAATTGATTTTTGAGCAATGTCCATCGAGGCGTGGAAGTAAGGACGGCAACAAGCTTGTCGAAGATAGCAACAACATGATAGTTTGTGTAATGCCAAGAGCGGTTGGGAACTCGAGAAATTTCTATCTTCTATAGACGACAATCACCATGATCGTATTTGAACATACATAGATCATCTGTGTGCTCAACCTCAGGGCATTCTAAGATTTTTGGAAGTGGAACCCGGTGACGAGTGTACACATTCACAAGTTCCCACTTGCAGTTGTACCCAATATAAACGACCCAATCTCCATTTGCGCCTGCCCAGGCCTTACCCTTAAGCGATGTCATCTTAACATCACAGGTATCATTATCAAGCGGCATCAACTTGCACAAGGCGAGGCTTCCGTCGTCCCCGTGCCAGTGAGCAGGGTCATGGCGAAGAAGATAGGGGAGATCAAACCACTCCTGAACCCTTGGGTTCTTTGTAATGATGTTATTTGTTGAGTTGGGAATGGTCTTGAACGAACCTGCCATGCTAGCTGAGGTGATGACGTCGCACTGATCAATGAGTTCCTCCACCACGTCATCTTTCAGATCGGGAAAAAAATAATGGGGTCATTTCCGGCCTGTTCCCTCCATGGAGAAGACGATGGAACAATGGCAGAAGGAAGGGTGAAGGCAAATGGAGGTAGGAAGAGCGTGCGATAGCAGTTCCAAATCGAGAGGGAAAGGCGAAGAGGCGGTGGACGGTTGCCACGGTACAGGAAGAGGTGCCCCGGCCTACATAGACGTCCGCTCGGAAATTGTACAAAAGGACTCGCCGTCGTCTCACTGACACGTTGGACCACATGTCAACGAAACATGGTGTGTCATTTCTCGTGCAAAATGCGATCTGGCCGCGTTGGCCCGAGGTGCCGCATTATTTCTCGACTTTATTTTTTTAATGGCGTGCCGTTCAGTTTTGAAGCACAACTAATTGGTACTGTATGCAGAGAAAATATAAACTACTCTACCACTACTCCACCTCTAGTACTCCCTCCATTCCTTTTTACTTCGCATATAAGATTTGTGTCGAGTCAAACTTTACAAACTTTGACCAAATTTGTATAAAAAAAATAACAACACCTACAATATGAAATATACATAATATGAAACTACATTCCATAATGAATCTAAAGATATTCCTTTGGCATTGCAAATGTTGATATTTTTTCTATAAGTTTGGTCAAACTAGAGATACTTTGACTTCAAACAAAAGTTATATGCAGACTAAAAAGAAACAGAGGGAGTACTAGTATCATAAAAGATACTATATAGGCTGGAGCTTCAGCGCTTGCTTGCTAAGGGCTACCCACTTGCTTCTCACACTATCACCCTCTCTCCAGATCTAAAAAAGACGGCGGTGGCCCCTCTCTCTCCCTCCTCACCGGTGGCCACAGATCTGCCAGGATCCCGTCCACCAGGGAAGAAAAGGACGTGCAGTGTTGACGCACTCGTCGTCGGTGAGCGAGGTCACACACTGACGACAAGGCCGTCCTCTCAGACCTAGTGCTCGCGCGGGATGGCCTCATCCCCAAGCTTGCTGCCGTAGTGTGTGCGGAGGAAGACGACCATGAGTGAAGCCACTTCCCGCCGACCCTCAGGTATGCTACCTCTTTTCGAACCATACCCTTGTTCTATTGCCCCATCTGCCACGTCGATGCATGTGGATCTTTCTCCACTCCACCATCTCCCCAATTTCCTATCCTATGCTCTGCTGGTCACGCAAACAAAAACCTTAATTTGCACTATTAAAGGGAACCCTACTTCATGCAGACTAATCCATGTCTGGGTTGAATAAGGAAAGGAAGGGAGAAAGTACTGTCGAAGAGACTAGGTATAGAACCCGCATCTATGTTGAAAAGGGCAAAATCAGTAGCTAAGGAACGAGTCTCATGTCTCTTGGTTGAAAAAGGGTGGAAAGGCATAACAACGCAATAGAGAATGACCAGGTTGATCGGTTTGTTGTCCTCACATAGAAAAAGGTGGCTAAAGAGAACAAAAATGGGACGTAATCCACATATGCTGCCTGGATATTTTTTGCTCTGGGCAACCATACCTCCCTCACCACTCTATGCGTCCGTGGAGGTACATCGTACTGGTGCGCTCACTGTCCAAATGGGCCTCCCATGCTCTTATTGAAACTTTTTTGCTGTTAGTATAACGCCACCGATAAAGTCAAGCAATGCTACTACTAAAGTGGTGCCACATTTAACTAATGCCGCACTCAGTCTAATGCCACCAATAAATTTAAGCAATGCCATTTAATGTCACTGGATTATTTCAGGGTTAGCTGTTGATTGTGCATGTATTAAAGATTTTTCAGCTAAGGCATTCTAATGATGTTGCACGGCCAGTATACCAACGATGAAACTTGTTACTACCTTCAGATTTTTGCACCGTCAATGCTTATAGATTACATACCTCACTTTCATGAGATAAGTCAATTTTTCTTGTATAGTGTCACCTAAATGCCAAGGCGCTGATGTCATTTTATTTTGGTTGAACTGCACAAAAAATTATGAAGAGAAGAGGAAAGGTCAAGAGTGGGCACCTCCTTCTTCGGCTATTTTCTTGATTCGTTTGATCAAGTTTTTATGTTTGATCGATTATCAAGATTGGGATAGCAAATTTTAGGTCCCCTTGAGTTCGAAATGATATTTACCTTGAAGGTACATGGTTTGCAATTTTTTATACTGTCACTAGTTAATAATGCTAGTTACCTTCAGACTTTTGTATTTGGTTTAATGTTGTTGCACAGCTAGTATACCAATGCTGAAACTTGTTACCTTTACATTTTGTATAGTTAATGCTTATAGAAATCTTCCAGTGCTAGCATATGGAAATCTGTTCAGTAAAACCATTGTACTATACCCCGTAATAAAAAAGCTACTCTACTGTTGCACTAGCCACTGGATTAGTGTATATTTGTACTATTCGAATGGTGTTGCATTAGCATATGGACATATATAAGGTGTGGCAAGCTTTCCCAGTTATGCACTAAAAAAAACTACTTCCTGTTTTTCTAAATACTAGACGTTTGGGTACTTTAAATTGGACTGCAAAAACGTCTTATATTAAGGAGCAGAGGGTGTAGAGTTCACTCAAATTATTCCGGTAAAGCTAGTCACACCTTTGTTAAAATTAATGTTCATTATGTTATCGGAGGAGGTCTGCATGTTTGTCTCTAATGCCTGTCTATTACATACCTGACATCATGTTGTAATGGTAAGTCATTTCTTTTTGTACAGTGTCACTGAATTGTCAAGGCAGTGATGGCATTTTATTTTAGTTGATCTGCACAAAATATGCTTAAAAGAAGAGGAAAGGTCAGGAATGGCTCAATCTTTCAGAAAATAATGTGTATGCCTTCCTAACATCAGCCACTGTTGCTTTATTTATTCCTTCAAACAGGTGGCTAGAAATAGTCTTGCTACCTTTTCCCATTAAGAAATTGGAATGCTTATATTTGTGAGTCTATGCTTCAACTAGTGCCACTTTTATAGTAATCACACTTTCAATATCTGTGTAAACAGGGATGCTCGATTTTAGTGGAACTGCACAAAAAGTCCAAATGGTTCAACATTATGAGCATGTTTTCTTCCAAACCGTGATATCCGACTGGTGGCACTATGAGCTGTTCATTACGAAGGTACATGGTTTGCTACTATCTTGCTACTCTTTTTGTACTATCATTAGATAGTAATATTAGTGGTTTGCATGTGAATTTATTTGCAGGGTGGACCTACATTGGAGGTGCAGGACATGATTCAATGATTGGATGCTCAATTTTGGTTGTATTGATTTCACCTCTTCCATCGCTGCGAACATGGATATCCTTGGTCTGATGAAGAATAGGCACTATATTTCTGCTCTGTACCAGCAAATCAGTTCAGTACGAATTGTCCAGGGCAAAACATGATAGTATCAAATTGTCCAGTGCAAAACATGACAGATGCTAAGCGGAAACGACTAGCAGAGGTGTGTTTAAACCGAAAATACAAGGTGGGGTATATGTTTACTAGCTGCTTGATATTTGTGCAAGAAGATGTCTGTCCGTTGCTATTTGGCAAACAAACAAAGTGACCTCAATTTTGGTGGAACAACATAAGAGAATAGTATAGTCACTGCATGCAGTGCCATTTGAAAATAGACACAGAAAGATTGGATAGTCACTTCATGGACTGCACAAAAGTAGTATTGTACTATTTATTGGCCAACACTAGGTGCTTCATTGCTTTGGTCTGATTATACAATGGGCATCATTTTTTCTACATTAAAGTTTGTATTCCGAAAATAGTCTCGCCGTGTGATCGAGAGAAGACCAAACCATATTGCGGTGGATGTTCCTCCATCATGTATGGTTCATTCTCATGGTTCTAGCTGTTGGTGAAACCACATACGTTTGCAAGAGGAAATGTAGATTTCACAAACAAATTTGTCTTTCACTCTGTACTGAATGTTGGCCCAGAGAAGCATCCATGTTAGTAGCAAGAACATATGTTTTTTCTAGATCTTTGCTTTTGGTGCTACATATTTGTATATGATCTGTGAATCATTGAGATGCATTAACATGTTGATCTTATGTATGGAAATCATACTAGTTGGTTGTGAATTTGGGCTACTAATGTGAACATATTACAATGCCAGGCCTATGAGTCTCGTGTGAACATTTCGAATGGATCGGCTCTTACTACTGTGCACAGCATGATCCTTATTTGTGTGTGCTCAGTGTTTACTAGTTACTAGAAGTTCCTTATTTCTGTTTGCTCAGTGTTTACAAGTTACTGATCGATCACTAGCTAGCCTACTAATACGCTCCTGGCAGTTTTAGTTGCGACGCA
Organism: Thinopyrum elongatum; assembly: GCA_011799875.1. Taxonomy (NCBI): domain Eukaryota; kingdom Viridiplantae; phylum Streptophyta; class Magnoliopsida; order Poales; family Poaceae; genus Thinopyrum; species Thinopyrum elongatum. The sequence goes on from CM022302.1 coordinate 339,556,328, forward strand.
AGATCCGAAAGTGGCTGTTTTTTGAATAAAAATGCCTACCTCTGAAGAAACTGACATGCTGTTCTGAAGAAAATGCCGTGCAAATCTAAAGAAACTACCAGCAAAAACATTCGCAAATGCCTTATCTCCCAGTGAACGTTCATCAGCTATTGCGATCCTACACCTACACTATACGACCGACTTGATCCTACGCGAATAACCAGCGGATCACGTATGTACCTCATTTGGATGAATCGAGCACACTCGTTTGACCCTCATGCCGATGTGCGACCCAGCATGGACGGGACGCACCACTGACGGGACGGGACGGGATGACACAGTCATAATTAAAGTTTTTCTAGTTTCCACGGCAAGCTGGCGCGCTAAGCCATGACTGCTTATGCATTGAATTCCGATGACCGCGATGACCGTCACGTTTCCTGCGACACGCTGGTTCACCTACCTTCCGCCTATAATTACTGGTTCCTGGCGTTCTCCAGTGGCACCATCACCCAACTCGCCCTATCCTCATAAGCCCCCACCGGCCCGACGTCGCTCGCCACTTGCCCTTGCTCTCGCCATGTCCGTCATGCCCCCGCCCATCCGCAATAGGTGACGCCGGAGGCGGTCACCGCCAGAACTAGTGTTCGGTTTTTTCATCGGAAGGCAGACGGAGGGAGGAGGCATTCTATCGGTCTTTAGATGGCAATGCGGAGTATGAGGACTTGTTGGAGCGCGACCGCCTGGCAGAGGAGCAGCGTATCACCAATTTGCACCGCCAGCGGGGTATGGAGCAGCAGCGCACCGACGCTCTAAGTCGCGAGCAGAGCGCCCCGCAACTGGGCCGACTACATGGAGGCCAACACCTGGCAAATAGCCCTGGAGGCTGTTGGGCACGCACGCGTTCGTGACGCTGAATTTTACTACCAGCTCGTCAAGTGGGTTTCCCGCTTAGAAGCCGAAGCTTCGGTGGACCATGCCGTCATCAAAAGGGCGAACGCGTGCGAGCAACGCGCCCTATCGTACCTCTGGCAAGTCCGAGACGAGGAGGAGGACGTCGGTGCCGGCGTGTAGCTTGTAACACAGATGGCGGCCGGCATCGTCTAGTTAGCGAAGAGTAAGTTAGTACTTGTACACTACTAGAGTATTAGTGGGAGTAGATAGTTAACTTGGCTATGATGGTTGTCAACGTGGAAGTTCAGTACTCTATATCTGGATCAGACCTGTTACTTTGCTCTGAATGTTGAACTTTTCGTTTGAACATATGGAATGGGCTGTTATTTTTTTTATTTGTCTATATTTGTCCGCCACGGGTTTAGAGGCTGACTTATGGGCCTACTAGGTTGATGCGTACACAATCAGGAGATGATTGTATGTGGAGAGGATGACAGCAGGGACCCACCAGGGTCATGGCAGTCCGCAAGCAAGTGCCTCCTTATTTCAAGCCAAAAAAATGGTTCCTCCTAATGGATTTCTGACATCTGGGTCCCATGCCATTGTCAATGTAGTCAATAAACAAGAGAATTGCACAACGAGCGTCTGACACCAGGGACCCAGCAGCTCACCCAGTTCTTTTTGTTTTTGAGACGGAAGCAAGGTGTCAACTAGGCTGTGTGGGGCATTCTAGCCTGTCTAGCGAGCCTTTTATTTTATGTTTACCACAAGACCAGCCCAGTAGTTTTTTTTCTTTTTGAAAATCATTTTTTTGTTCTTTTGCAGAGTACCCAACCGAGGCCTACTTGCTTTTGTCAGCCCTGCTGGGCTGCAAATCTTTCAAGACGAGGAGAGTTTTATTCGGCTTGCCTAGAAAATGGGCTATCAGTAATGAGAAATGGGTTGTACATTTTTAAAACACATCAAACCGGGAATTAGTTTCAATTTTTTTTTCATTTCAAGATTTTAAATTCCATTGATTTTTATGCGTGGACAATTATTTGGATTTTATATTGATATAAATTTATTTTTCAAATTAGTTTGAATGTGACTCAAAATTTCGGGATTAAAAACAGTTCGGACCGCACCGAAATATGCAAAATTTCGTAGAATTTTTTAACCGTGGCCACAATATGGGCTGTAATGCTAACAAAAAGAATATGGGCTCTAAAAAAGTCCTTAAGAATTAGAAAATGGGCTGTAAATTATTAGAAATAATGGCAGATGGGATGTATGCTATTTTCCACAGATTTGAGGCTGACTTGTGCGCCTACTATGGGTTGACGCGTATGCTTTCCTAAAAAAAAGGTTGCCGCGTACGCTTTCCTAAAAAAAAGGTTGACGCGCATGCAAGGCCGTGTCAACATAGTCAACACACGAGAGCAGTGACTGTTGGATGTCCATCCAACGGCCGTCGTGCTTCTTTAATCTCTGCTCTTCCTGCTCCAGCCGCTCAAACCAGCGTCGGCGGGACTGCCTGCTCCCTCCTTCCGTGGCCGGCTTTGCTGCCGCGTAGGCCTCACCGGCCCACCCTACTCCCACCGTTGGCCAGGCCATCCCTCTACCCACTCGCACCTCCTGTTATTTTGCGGTGACAACAGCCTCACCCCGCAACCGACCAGTCAGCCCTCGTACTCCCCTCAACGTGGGCATCCACTGTTGTGGCTTCGCCGACTTTGGTTCATTCCCTTCCTGGGCCTCGCCGTCATCCACCGCGTTGGTGCTCTCGGCACAGCATGGTCAACATGGTCAATAAACGACAGCCATCGGAAGAGGGATGTAAGTGGAGAGGCTAACAGTAGGGACCCACACAAGCAAGTGCCTCCTTATTACACTGACTTGTGGGCCTACTAAGCTGACGCGTACGCATGGCTTTGTCAACTTAGTCAACAAATGATTCTAGCAGCTGGACCATTGGATGTTAATCCAACAGCCGTGCTGCTTCTTCAACCTCTGATCTTCTTGGTCCAGCCGCCCAAACCAGCGCCGGCGGGACCGACTGCTCCTGCCTCCCGTGGGCGGCAGTGCTGCCGCGCAGGCCTCATCGCCCCACCCTAATCCCACTATCGGCCAGGCCTTCCCTCTACTCACCCACACCCCGTGTTATTCTCCGGCGACGGTAGCCTCACACCGCAGCGGAACCAGTGAACTCTCGTACTCCCCTCCGCATGGGCATCCACTACCTCGTCTTCCTCGGCTCCGCACCGTTCCCTTACCAGACCTCGCCGTCGTCCACTGCCTTGGTGCTCTCCGCACGGCGTGGTCAACGTTGTCAACGAACGACAGCCATCAAAAGACGACTGTACACGGTGAGGCTGACAGCTGGACCTACCAGCTACATCTTCGCACGCAAGGAAGTGCCTCCTTATTATGCGCAAAAATAATGATTCCTCCCCCTGACAGGTGGGACGCACCACATATATCTTCGCACACAAGGGAGTGCCTCCTTATCCTCCCTGGCGGCTGGGACCTACCCAGTCGAAGTGTACGTAGCGTTGTCTGTCTGGTCGCGAACGTGTACGTACATACTGGTCGATCGGTCTCTCTGCAATGATGAATCATGGCCGAGCAAGCAGCGACACGTGTAGTAGTAGAGCCCCCGACGTAGCAGTTCAGGCAGTCCCTTCTAAACCGTGTACACGTACGTACAATGACATGCTAAAAAATACGGCCACGTACGTACATACGGGCGAGGTCTCGAACACCTACTCGCGCATACGTACGGCCAGGGCTCATGTACATGGAGAGGCAACGGATGGTAGCAACGGCGTCCTGTTCATCAGTAGCCAACCAGCTGGGTCAGAACAGAGAAACTACGTCATGTTCATCGGGAGGCAACGGAATGTGTCGTGTTCATCGGGAGCCTACCGGCTTGGACAGAACAACCGAAACGAGGTCTGGCGCACTGTAGAACGGAGGAAACGGCCTTCTGTTCGACCGTGTATGGTCGACATGGGGTCCTGTTCATCGGGAAGGGTCCGGCGCACCACAGAACGGAGGAAACAGACTTATGTTTGAGCTCCTATGGTCGAAACGGGGTGCTGTTGATCGGGAGGGGTGTGGCTTACTGCAAAACAGAGGAAACGGACTTGTGTTGGAGCGCCTACGGTCGAAACGGGGTCCTGTTCATCGGGAGGGATGTGGCGTACCGCAAAACAGGACTCCACGGCCTATTGTTCATCCACCATCTACTGCCTCGCTCCAGCCTCCACGGGCTACTGTTCATCCACCGTCAACTTCCTCCAGCCTCCACCAGCTACTGTTCATCCACGGGGTCCTGTTCATCCAGCCTCCAAGGGCTACTATTCAACCAGCCCTCCACGGGGTCCTGTTCATCCATCCTCCATCGGCTACTATTCAACCAGCCCTCCACAGGGTCCTATTCATCCACCCCCAACCGGCTCGATCGGGTGGTGTGTGGCGGCCTCCTCTCGATCGGGGTCCTATTCATCCAGCGACAAGGGCCTCTAGTACCACGGGGTCCTGTTCATCCAACCCCCACCGAGAAATGTTCGTCCAACCCCCAACAACGGTCATGGTTCATCAAGAGGCAGCAGCAGGTTCGATCGGCTTCAGTTAGCAGCAGTAGCAAAGGAATCACTCGAGTTCGGTTAACAACCAATGGATCGATCGCTCGGGTTCAGTAACGTAGCTAGTACAATCGCTCGAGTTCAGTAAGCGAACGCCTCACTCGAGTTCAGTAAGAGCCCAATGCCTCGCACACATGCGTGTACGTGTACGAGAGAAATGCGCAATCCCTCTATGCATCGCTCGGCCCCGACCACCCACCGTAACCGGGAACTCCCCGAAATTTTCCTTGCCCTCGCTTCTACCACGATTTTTTCCGTCATGGACGGCCCAAAGAATGTCATGCAGGTGCGTACTCAGCCCACCCAGGATGAAAAGCCCATTTTCTGTCATAATTTTTTGTCATAGAAGTAGGAGCCCACCACATCTATGATGATACTTGGTTTTGTCACAATTATCGTCATAGAAGTGTCATAAGCATGACATAAATTTTTTCGTTCGTGCCAAAATGTCACGGATGTGTCTTTTTTTTGTAGTGAGGGCCAGGATGGTACAGGTGGATCCGGTAAGAAGGGTCGCGGTGGTCACGGTGGACGCCAGGGGAATGCTAACCAGAAGAAAGAAAAGCCCACCAGGGGCAGAGACAAGAAAGAAGAGGACGAAGAGAGTGAGGATGAGGATGATGATGAGTATAGTGAGCCAGAATTCCAGAAGGCAACGGAGGCCATGTGCATTGACGGGGGCGCATTCTTGCACTCCTCTCATCGCCAGCTCAAGCAATGGGTGCACGAAGTTAATGCAGCAGAACCATCAGCGAGAGCACAAAATCCCATCAAGTGGTCTCACACGCCTATTATTTTCGATGCCGAGGACCACCCTGACCGCACAACGGTGGTCGGTTGTTTGTCGTTGGTTGTTTCCCCGACAATATGCAACCTCAAAGCCATGAAGATACTAGTTGACGGTTGGGCTGGCTTGAACTTGATCTCCCCTGAGGTGATCGAGAGGCTGTAGGTTCCTGAGGAAGAGCTTAAGAAGACCGGGACGTTCCAAGGAATCAACCCGGGAAGGAGCCAACCAAAGGGAAAGATCACGCTGCCGGTAACGTTTGGCAGGGAGCTGAATTACATAACCGAGAAGATTGTGTTCAATGTTGTTAAGATTCCCCTGCCATTTAATGGAATTCTTGGTCGCCTAGCCTTAGCCCAGTTCATGGCAGCATCACACTATGCCTACAATACACTAAAGATGCCAGGGCCCATGGGTATCATCTCCATCAATTCTGACAAGAAAGATGTAGTCATATGTGTAGACAAGCTTTATAGAGAAGTAGTGGCGGTGGAGTCCGTCAAGACCACAACTCCTGCCAAGGAAAAGAAAAGCCAGAGACCCGGCAAGACATCCAGCGAGGCTTCCGGGAAGTGCACCTCCTTGGAGTGTTGTGCACCCATTGAGGACTTGCCGAAAAGCTCTACCGGCAAAAGATCCAAAGTTACTCCACCTGCAACACAGAAGGTGCCAGCAAGGGAGGACGACACTAGCGGTACTTTTACTGTTAGTGCCACCCTGGATAGCAAATAGGAAAGCGCGCTCGTTATCTTCCTGTGGGCGAATGTAGATGTCGGTGCAACAAACCCTGGGTCTGTTGCCCAGACCATGCACAGGCCTAAAAGAGCAAGGTTACAACATCCAAGTCCAGACCAAGCAAGGAGTACAACTCACAATGACTGATTTGCCACTGTGGTGACCCCTTGATCTATAAAAGGAGGGCCATGGCAACCATAGAAAGGATTCGGACCCTTGTACACTCGTACGCGCGTAGATGCCCTCGCCCCGAGGCAACCCTACCGGGCAAGAGCGATGCGTTTCCACCACAATCCACCATCAATCCACCAAAGCAGGAGTAGGGTTTTACGCCTTGTGGCGGCCCGGACCTGGGTAAAACTTCCCGTGTGATCTCTGCCGTGCTGCGCTACGTTCTCCGCTCTTTGTGCAATCTGCTCATCCCCCCTGCCGAACCACAAGGGGCCGATGGCCCCATAGGTGGCCGTGGTTTCCCATGACATCTTTGGCGCACCAGGTAGGGGGAAGCGCTTGCGCGAATCCGAGAAGCATACGCAGCGCGTCATCTTCATCATCTTCTTCATCGACGGCTCCATCGTCCATGGTGCCCAAGAAGAAGCCCGGTGTTGTAGCCCATCCGTCCACTTCGAAGGCCCCGTCGCACGTGTCTGCCGACGCCGCAGGGGCTACGAGGGCGTGCGGAGACATGGACGCTGCGGTAGACGTGGCCGGCACAGGTGGTGTCGTCACCACCTCCCCTGCGGGTGAGACGAGGGCAGAAGGCACCGTGGAAGGACAGCACCAACATCATCCCAGCGGCCACGCTCCATGAGGTACGGGTGGAGAAATCATTCCGTCTGCACCTCTCCGCCCGGCTGAAGGGCACAGCCGCAGCGGTGGCACTCGCTCAGGGGCGAATCACAACTCTCCGGTCGCCCCCGCCGTAGGCGCGGCCACAGGGCGTGCGCCACTCCCGGAATGAGCTGCCCCAGCCGATGCGCCACCTCATCACCAGGCCACCCTGGTGACGGGCTCACGACGACGAGAACACGGTGCAGCTACCACCGGCACCATGAGGAGCCAGGCGACGCTACGGTCTACGTCGTCATCCATGCCAAGCACCGCTTTGGAGGCTATGGCGCAGGCCCAGCTGCTGTTCAGATTTCTGCCGGTAGCCGATCAGATGGATGAGTGGAGAGCCACCATTCAAAGCCTGATTGGTTTCGCCAAGGCGGGAGGATCACAGCGAGCTGGCCCGCCACGGCCTCCCCAGGCGACGACAACAGCCTGCGCTGCTGGCCGTGCTAAAGGGGCCACCCCCCGGTGCATTCCCCTCCGCGGCAGCCTGTGCAGGGGCCATGGCTGGAGCCACGTGATCAAGAACCCGACGACGTCTCAATGGCTTCGTTCGGCCCTCGTGCACGTCGAGACCAACGGCAGGCCCAGGAAGACAGATGAGGGGAAGGCGCGCGCGTCACCATCGAGCAACGCTGCGACACCCACCACCAGTCTGATAGGCGCCATGGCCCTGACATCGACGAGCCCACTCCCGGTGAGGGTGGGTACCTACCTTTCAAGGCTGGGTGCCCCACCTTCACTCGTGAACCGCGGCAAGTCCGTTGGCCATCTTCTCGCACATTCAAGCCAGAGATACCAGAGAAGTACGATGGGAGATTGAACCCAGCAGAGTTCCTGAGAATCTACACCATCGTTGTTCAGGCTGCCGGGGGAAGAGACGAGAAGGTGTTCGCCAACTACTTCCCTTTGGCACTCAAGCCAAATGTGAGGTCTTGGCTAATGCACCTGCCGGAGAACTCCATCTCAACTTGGGATGATCTGTGCCATGAGTTTGTTGGCGCCTTTACTGGCGGCCATCAAGAACCACGACGGCCCAGCGATCTGCAGGTCCTCACACAGAAGGAAGGAGAAAGTCTACAAAAGTACATGCAAAGGTTCAATCGAGTGCATAGGAACATCCCAGATATCCACAGGGTAGCTGTGATAGCCGCATTCCAGTCCAACGTGCGCAACCGCAGGATACGTTCCAAAATGAATGTGCGGCTGCCCAAGACTGTGAATGAGTTATACACTCTGGTGGATAAGTGTGCTCACATAGAGGAGGGAAGGTGTCGCGGGAAACCACGGTCACCTATGGGACCAGGAGGCCCCTTGCTGGTTCGGCAGGGGGGCGTCGCGTTGCACAAAAAGTAGACGAGCGTGTGGCAGCACGGCAGAGATCACACATGCATTTTTACCCAGGTTCGGGACGCCGTGAGGCGTAAAACCCTACTCCTGCTTTGGTGGATCGATGGTGGAAAGGTGGTGGTGCAGCATAGTACACTTGCTCGGCAAGGGTTGCCTCAGGGCGGCAGTGGCTACGCTCGTGTGGGGGTCTGAGTTATCCAACCTTCTAACCCCCTCTACGGTCGCCATGGGCCTCCTTTTATAGATTAAGGGGTCACCACAATGGCAAAACAGTCATTATGCACTGATGAGATAGCAAACAGCGCTATCATACCTAACTCTGTGGGCTGACAGGGCGCATTAAATGCACCGCTCAACATCACATCATTGGTTACCCGGCAAGGCTTGCTGGGCTATCTCGCCAGCTCCATACCTGCTCGCTTGGCACATCGCAGGACGAGTGTCATCTACAGGTGTTTCCTATAGGGAGAGGCTGCCATGTGGTGAATGGCTGCCACTTAGTCACTCCGCGGTTCGACACCTCATTGATCAACGACATGGGTCGTGGTGGAGTAGTTCGTGAGGTGGTTTTGCCGTCGTGCGCCCCGGCAGGCCCTGCCGTGACGTCTTGGACATTGTCTTCCGGGGGTGGCCTTGCCCCTTGCCGAGCTCGCCTGCCCGGCAAAGGAGGCCCTTCTCCTGATGGTGCCTTACTTCTTTGGCTTGATCTTGGTCCCTCTGATCTGCATGTTAGTCCTTTGAACCTCTCGGTCCCTTGTATTCTGACTTGGGTTGGTGCTTCAATCTCGTCCCCGTGCCTATGCACAGTCTGGGCAACAAACCCAGGGTTTGTTGCACCGACAGAAGCCCCCGGGCCTGTCCCGAACGCGCTGCCGAGCATCGTCGGGGTAGGGCCTAATAAGTGCACAGGCGGGGTCGCTGAAGAGGCTGGTCTCTTAAGGTCTTCTTTGCTTCTTCATTAGCCTTGATTCTGGGCCAGTTTCTGGTTTCTCCGCGCGTCATGTAAGGCCAATGGTCGTGGGGCCGCTCCAGTGATGGCCCGTGAATGACTTTAACGCACGGGGGAGAAACTGCCAATTCACTCTTCCCACCATGCCCTTATCCTTAGCCACGTATGCGGCATGCATCGCGCGGGGTAGGTAACGGAGGCGCGTGGTGCGGTAGAGCATCAAGGTGAGGGCCCGGTCTTCTTGAATTGGCGGAGAGGGGCAGCGATCGCTTGTTGAGGGAGCGGCTCCCTTTCTCGCTCCGCCTATAAAAGGAGGGGCGGAGGGAGAGCCGAGCCATCCATCCCCGGATCCTTTCTTCCCCTGTTCCTGCCTTTCGTTGGTCATGTTGAAGGGAAAGGCCCGGGGCCAAGCTCCGGGCTCCATTTTGTGCCTAGAGTTGTTGAGTGTTGGCATTCGAGGAGTGAGCCTGGTCCATGCTCGGAGAAGGCGTCGTGGAGGAGCTGCTCATAGTGCGGGACATACCAAGCTCTCCCGTTGTGAGGGAATGCTTGCTCCTTTTGCCACGGCCATCTGCCCGTTGGGTAGTGTGGTGTCCAGCCTCGAGTTACCGCCGCTCGTGGTCTTGGCAATCGGGTCCTTGGCATCTCTGGGGCGTGCCCGGGAGCCAGGGCTGGGAATCGTCAGTAAACGCAGCACTGCCCCATCCGGGAGCCATGGGGATGATGTCGACGAGAGGCGCGCCTTCCTGCCCGCCAAGGCGGGGAGGGGCTTGTCCCGAGCCCCCTGGCCATCTTGGTCGCTCGCCGTCTATCCAGGGAAGGTGCCGGGCTGGAGTCTTGGCGCTTCTCGGGAGCAACGGTGGTGAGGAGAAAGCGAGGGAAGACGGAGAAGGCGGGTGGCAGGGGGTCAGGTCGGAGTACGATGGCGTGGATGCCTTCGCCTCCGACCGGTGACTTGCCGCCTCGTCTTTCCGCTCTTCCCCTCCCTCCCCGGCACCATCATCACCAGCCTCCTAGGGTGATGGCCGGGGAGGGTTGTTCTCTTGGCGCCTTTGCCTCCCCTCCAGCAGCCTTCCAGGTGAGCTTTGGTGGATGACTCCACCGGCGCTCAAGCCGGGGCTTCTTGCTGGCTCTGGAGGTGGCGACCAAAGGGTGCCGCCCCGTCCCCCGTACTCCTCCTTCGCAACTTAGCGACTCCCGGTCTTGTCAGGCCGTGACTGGTGGGTCGCGACGGGACCGGGATGGGCTCCTGCTTGGGTGCCCTTTTCTTGTCTTTTCCTCCTTCCGCCGCAGTGCCTGATGGAGGGAAAACGAAAAGAGGGGATTACGGGGCACTTATCTTTTTTCAATCTTAAATCTGCAGGCACTTGCCAAATTTTAATTCAAATAATGTAATCTCTCGAGTCCATGTTTGTGTTCTGTAATGCTTGTACTTGTATCAGAATATTATTGAAAAAGATGAACCTTGTTGGGAACCCGTGCATGTGTACGTCCATGCAGAGGTGAGATGCCTCTTTAGTGTAAATAAATGAGTTTTTCTCGGTAGGCTATCCTGCCGGCACCTTTTCTGTCTGCTGGAGAGCTATGTCTACCGGGCAACAGGCAAAGGGGCCAGCCCCCCGCCAACTTCTTTTTACAAAAGGCCACTACGACCATGCTATACGAAGCAACGTTCGAGTCAGGGATGGGAGCACCTAAGTCTCAAAAGAGTGGCGGGGTTTTCTTATGCACAAGTCATAACTTACAGAACACTAATGGACAGGAGGTAGAACTTATCTGTTTGGCTTGCCGAGGATCGCAGTGCCGGGCAATCTTCTCAACTCCTTGTCAAAGCCAAGTTCACGGCAGGAACCTGCAGCTTCATGCAGATGAGAATGAATGCAGGATGCGATCCTATCTATATGCATATGCAAATGCTCATGAAATGCTTATGCAGCGATCTTAGAATGCTCATGCATGCATGCAATCTTGGTCGGGGGCCCCCCACAGCACTTCTTTTTTTTCTCTTGCACAGGGTCATTGCCCTAGCTTTGTACAAGGGGTTACATGCAGCTGAGGCAAGGCCTGTACAAAAGGGTGGCTGCCGGGCAGGGCCCGACAGCCGCGCCTTACGGGTAGAACTTGTGGAGATGCTCAATATTCCATGAGTTTTGCAACTGAATGCCATCTCCGGTCTCCAGACGGACTGCGCCAGGTCTGCTGACTCGTACTACCCGGTAAGGGCCTTCCCACTTCGGTGACAACTTGTTTGTACCCTTGGCGGACTGAACGCGCCAAAGGACAAGGTCACCTTCCTCAAAACACCGGGCGTGAACCCTGCGGCTATGATAGCGACGCAGGGCTTGCTGATAGCGTGCAGCACGCGTAGCAGCCCGTAGACAGTTCTCCTCGAGTAGCACAGCGTCGTCACGCCGGTGCTGATCTTGCGCTACTTCATCGTAGGCAAGCACTTGAGGTGACCCGTAAATGAGTTCCGTGGGGATAACTGCTTCTGCCCCGTAGACCAGGGAGAAGGGAGTCTGTTCTGAGGGACCAGAGAACTACTGGCAGCTCCTCGATCCACCGCCTGCCGTGCTTCTACAACGTATCAAAGGTTCTCGTCTTGAGTCCACACAGCACTTCAGCGTTCGCCCTCTCAGCTTGCCCATTGCTCCGGGGGTGTGCCACAGAGGCAAATGAGATCTTGCATCCGAGGGCATGAACATATTGCATGAAGGCGCGGCTCGTGAACTGGGTGCCGTTGTTGGTAATGATCCTTGCCGGAACTCCAAAACAACACACCAATTCTTTCAAGAACTTGATAGCTGACTGAGCAGTCACCTTTCTCACGGCAGTCACTTCCGGCCACTTTGTAAACTTGTCGATAGCAATGAACAAGAATTCAAAGCCCCCGATTGCTCGGGGGAAGGGGCCGAGGATATCGAGCCCCCAGACCGAAAATGGCCATGATAGAGGGATTGTTTGAAGAGCTTGGGCAGGCAGGTGGGTGAGTTTTCCTGGAATGGAACTGGCAGGCTTCACATTTGGTGACTAGCTCGACCGCATCTTGGAGGACTGTGGGCCAATAGAATCCTTGCCGGAATGCTTTCCCAACTAGTGCCCTTGATCCAATGTGGGAGCCGCACATGCCTTTGTGTATCTCAGCCAGCAGTTCCTTTCCTTCTTCCCAGCAGACACACTTTAATTTCACACCATTGGGCCTCCTTCTGTACAGAGTGTCATCGACAAACTGATACATACTAGCCCTCCGGGCTACTTTTTCAGCTTCGTCTTGGTTGCCGGGAAGCTCTCCGGTTTGGAGGAAGTGGACAATGTGCCTTGCCCAAGTTGGAGCCTGGGGCTCGGCAACGAGGACTAGTGGCACCTCCTCTGCTATGGGAGCACATGCCTCATTCGCGGGGTCCATGGGCCCGACTGGAGGGTGTGGTCCGGTAGACTACGAGGAGTTGTTTCTGGCAGGGTCTCTGCCAGGAGCGGACGGCTCTACCGGGAGAGGCTTACCGGAGTCCAACTTTCTTCTTTTCTGGGCCATTGTTGCTGGGGATACGGAGGGCTCAGTGAGATGGAGAACAAAAGTCCCTGGTTCCACAGGGAGCTTCTGCACAGCACACTTTGACAGATGATCAGCTATGCTGTTTTCCGCATGGGGTACGTGCTCTGTTTGCCATCCGTCAAAGTGCTCCTCCAATCTCCTCACTTCCTCGACGTATGCCTCCATCAATGGACTTTGGTAATCCTTGTTAACTTGTCTCACCACAAGCTGTGAATTTCCTCGAATGATCAGCTTCTTAATTCCCAATTCAGCTGCAATCCTAAGCCCGGCAAGGAGCCCTTCATATTCTGCTGTATTGTTGGTTACTTCTTCCCGGGCAAAATGCATTTGGACGATGTACCTCAAGTGGTCCCCGGAGGGGGCAACAAGAAGCACGCCAGCTCCTGCACCTTGTAGGGAAAAAGCACCATCAAAATACATAATCCATTCTTGGGGCGATTCCTTGCCGGGGATAGCTGTCTCCATCACTTCCTCATCAGGGGTTGGCATCCATTCTGCAATAAACTCTGCCAATGCCCTGCTCCGAATAGTTGACGTGCTTTCAAACTTCAAACCAAAACTGGATAACTCCAAAGCCCACTCCACTATTCTGCCAGTAGCCTCAGGGTTTTGGAGTATCCGTTGCAATGGGAAACGAGTGACAACCGGATCTCATGGGCTTGGAAGTAGTGGCGTAGTTTCCTTGAAGCCATGATGAGACCAAAAATCAACTTTTGCACGCCAGAGTACCTCGATCTAGCCCCCTGTAATAAGGAGCTGACGAAGTACACTGGGCGCTGCACCACTTTCTTCCTTGCCGCGTCCTTGGGGTTGCTCTCATTGCCATGCTCATTGCTGTCCTGATCCTTCTCTGACTCTGCCGGTCTCTGCTCACTCTCTTCCTCATCCACTTCTCGCTGCGCTACCAAAGCTGCACTGACTACTTGGTTGGTTGCCGCTAGGTACAGCAGCAACGGCTCCTGGGGTTTGGGAGCGACCAACGTAGGCATGGAGGACAAGTAGGCCTTCAACTCTTGCAAAGCTGCATCTACTTCTGGTGTCCACTTCATGGGTCATGCCTTCTTCAAAATTTTGAAGAACGGCAGGGCGCGCTCGGCAGACTTGGAGATGAATCTGCTTAGCGTGGCAATGCATCCTGTCAGACGCCTCACATCCTTAACTGTCCTTGGTGCTTGGATCTGCTCGATGGCCTTGATCTTGTCGGGATTGGCTTCGATCCCGCGATGGGATACAAAGAACCCAAGCAACTTGCCTGAGGGAACACCAAATATACACTTCTCCGGGTTGAGCTTCAAATTGATTTTGCGCAGATTAGCAAACGTCTCCTCCAAATCTTGAATAAGGGTGGCCCTATCCTTGGTCTTGACCACAATATCATCCATATAGGCTTCTATGTTTCTGTGCAACTGTGGCTCAAAACCAATCTGGACTGCCCTTGCAAAAGTGGACCCGGCACCCTTTAATCCGAATGGCATGCTGACAAAATAGTACGTACCACATGGAGTGATGAACGACGTCTTCTCTTCATATTCCTAGGACATGAAGATCTGGTGATACCCAAAATACGCATCCAGAAAGGAGAGCAAATCACAACCTGAAGTGGAATCCACAATCTGATCGATATGCGGCAAGGGAAACGGGTCCTTCGGGCAAGCCTTGTTGAGATCTGTGAAATCTATGCAAAGCCTCCACTTTCCGTTAGCCTTTCGGACTACCACTGGGTTTGCCAACCATGTGGGATGCAATACTCCTCTGACCAATCCAGCTGCCTCTAGTCTCTTGATCTCTTCTACAATGAACTGCTGCCTCTCCAAGCCTGCTTCCGGACTTTCTGCTTGACAGGTTGGGCATGTGGGCAGACAGCAAGGCGGTGCTCGATTATCTCCCTGGGAACACTGGGGATATCAGATGGTTGCCAGGCAAACACATCGATATTCGCCCGCAGGAAGGCAACGAGTGCGCTTTCGTATTTGTCATCGAGGGTGGCGCTGATAGTGAAAGTACCATCAACGCCAGCCAGCCCTGCCGGGACCTTCTTCACTTGGGGTGCAGCAACCTTGGATCTCTTGCCATTGGAACACTCCGGCACATCGTCAACGGGTGCCGTGCACTCGGTGGGGGCACGCTTCCCGGACTCTTTGCCGGAGTCCCTGCAATCCTTCTTCTTTCCTTTGCTTTCCTTCGCGGGAGCTGCTGCTACCGCAGCCTCTGCTGCGACCGCATCCCGGTACATCTTGTCCACACAAATGATTGCATCCTTCTCATCTGATGGGATGGTGATGACTCCCAGTGGCCCAGGCATCTTCAACGTGTTGTAGGCATAGTGAGATGCTGCCATGAACTTAGCCAGGGCCGGGCGTCCAAGAATCCCATCGTATGGCAGGGGAAATCAACCACATCAAACACAATCCTCTCAGTCCGGTAGTTCAGTTCTCCCTCAAACGTTACCAGCAACGTGATCTTTCCCTTAGGACGGCTCTTGCCAGGATTAACTCCTTGAAACATGCCGATAACCTCCAGCTCTTCCTCTGCTATCTGAAGCTTGCTGATAACTGCTGGGGAAATCAGATTCAACCCGGCCCCGCCGTCCACCAACATCTTCGTGACCTTGAGGTTGCGGATTGTTAGGGAGACCAACAATGGCAAACACCCTACCGCAGTGGTACGACCAGGATGATCCTCCTCGTCAAAGATGATGGGCGTACGGGACCACTTGAGCGGCTTCGGGGCCTCGGGCGCTGGCTCCACGGCATTGACTTCACGCGCCCACCGCTTGAGTTGGCGGTGAGAGGTGTGCAGAGATGCACCCCCGTCAATGCATAGGGCGTCGGTGGCCTTCTGAAACTCTTGCTCACTGGTTTCCTCTTCGTCCCCTCCATCACTCTCATCACCACAGGCTTCCTTCTCTCGACCTCTGGCGGGTTTTCCTTGGTTCCGAAAGGGTTTGCCGGGGCGATTTACTTCACCACCTCGGCCCTTGCCGCCAGCAAAATTCTGACCCTTTTCCTTGTCACGCTTCTCATACTCTGATTTCTGTCTTTTGACAAGCTGCTCAACCTGATAACACTCTTGAAGGTCGTGGCCCTTGGTCCGATGAATCTCGCAATATAGCCCATCACCTTTCTCGTCTTTCTGGGCAGCAGCGGCCTCCCAGCAGTCAGCGCACACGGCAACTTCCTTGCCGGGGGCCTCAGCTTTGGCCTTCTTGCCGGTACTAGGCGTACCCAATCCTTCAACAATCATTACTGCCTTATCCCTTCGCTTCTTACTGCGCTTCTTACTCTTCTTCTGACTGGTTGATTCATCCTCATCCTCTGAATCAATACTGGTGCAATCTTCCTCTCCGGGCAACTTTCTTCCCTCCTCCATCCGAGCACACTTATCCACCAACGTGTAGAGCTCCTTCACAATCTTGGGCAACCACACGTTCATCTTGGAACGAATCCGGCGGTTGCGCACATTGGACTGGAAGGCCGCTATCACGGCTGCCGGATGGATATTTGGGATATTTCTATGAACTTTGCAGAATCTCTATAAATACTTACGGAGGTTCTCTCCTTCCTTTTGTTGGAGAAGCTGCAAGTCGCTGGGTCGGCCCGGCTCTTGGTGGCCACCGGTGAAGGCACCGATGAACTCATGGCACAGGTCTGCCCATGAAGAAATGGAGTTCTCCAGCAGGTGCATCAGCCAAGACCTCACATTGGGCTTGAGGGCCAAAGGAAAGTAGTTGGCGAACACTTTCTCATCTCTTCCCCCGGCAGCCTGAACAGCGATGGCGTAGATGCTCAGGAACTCCGCCGGGTTCAGCCTCCCATCGTTCTGCTCAGGTATCTCTGGCTTGAACGTGCGAACGGACGGCCAACGGACTTGCCGCAACTCACGGGTAAAGGTCGGGCAGCCAACCTCGAAAGGTAGGCACCCGCCAATACCAAGCGCGGGCTCGTCGACGCCGGGGCCGTCGCACCCACCAGTCCGACGAAGGTCATCGCGGCGTTGCTCGACAACGGCGCGCGTGTCTCCTCTCCGCCTATCCTCCGGGGCTCGTCGTTGGCCTGGATGCGCTCGAGGGTCAGAAGAGGCCATCAAGACGTCCTCGGGGTCTTGATTCTATTGCGCTCGCGCTGGCTGCCTTGGCGGGGACTGCACCGTGGGGATGGCCCCTTCTGTACAGTCAGCAGCATGAGCCGTTGCTGTCGCTTGGGGCGGCCGTGGCAGGTGTAACACCCCCGGTGGTTAACTACAGTAATCACCCTTTTGATAATGACAAGTCATCATGTTTAACAGTGCATGATCATCATTTGCATCATAATGCATTTCAACTCCTAAGTCAAATCCAAATTTAAATAAAAGTGGAAAATAAAAGTTGTCCAAACCTGAAAACTAAAATGTACATCATGTTGCAAATAATCCAGAGGCTAATATAAAATTAGCAGCAGTGTTAACTAAAATATTTAAGTGGCTCAAACAAATAGAAACAGCAGCAACATAACGCTATTTAATCCTTTTTCAATTTAAATAAAATCCAAACAAAAAGATATGGACCCCAAACCAATTTCTAGCAGTGGACAGATAATGCACTGTAAATAATGGAGCAAGTCTCATATTTTACAAAAGTCTTTGGGATAAAAATAAAGAGAAAAACAGAAAAGGAAAATAAATAATATAAAAAAAAAGTAAAAGTAAAAAAGGAAAACGCCCCCCCCCGGACCAACTGGGCCTGGCCCAGCTGGCCACCAGGCCACCACCCAGGCCGGCCCAGCCGCCCCCCCCCTTAACCCCCCACCCGATCCACCCCAAACCCTAATCTACCCCACTCCCCCCCCCATCTCCCTTCCCCGATCCAAACTGGATCGGGATCGGGAGCTCTAGCCGCCGCCGCCCTTCGACGCCCCGGCGCGCCCCCCCGCCGGCCGGCCGCGCCCCGCCGCCGACGCCTCGCCTCCCCCGGAGCCCCCCGCTCGCCGACGCCCCCGTCGCCTCACCCAGCCGACCGCCCTGCCGCTCGACGTGCCGGCCACCACCCGTCGCCGGACCGCGCCACCCCCTCGACCCTCATCCCCGACCGGCCTCCTCGAGCCACGCTGCCCCCGTGCCTCTACAGCCGTCGGTGAGGCCCCGGCCTCTGCCGCCCTCTCCCCTTTCCCCCTCGTCCACGTCCTCGATGCCGTCCGCCGTGCCCGGCCGCGCTCGCCGCGGTCCCCTGCTCCGTTACCCGCGCCGCTCCCGTCCGTGCCCTGCCGCTCGCCTCCCCTCGCTGCGCGCTGCAGTTGCTCGCGCCGCCTCTGGCTGCCGTGTCGCCCGCTCCGCCTGAGCGCGCGCTGGCCGCGCGCTGCCTCGGTCGCCGCCCGCCCCCTTCCCCGCTCGCCTCTGCCGCACGCGCGCGTGCCCCCACCGCGCCCGGGCCCTCGTCCCCGCTCGCCACCAAGGCGCCCGCGCCCACGCCTCGCTTGCCGCCCGCTCGCCCGCGCGCGCGCTCCGGCCTCCGCTCGCCCGCGCCCGGCCCGCTCCGCGCCGTGCCTCCGCCTCCCCGCGCCCGCGCATCGCCGCTCGCCCTACACTGCTCCCGGCCGCGTCTCCCCTCCAGCCGCAGCCGCGCCCCGCCGGTGCGCCCGTTCGGGCGGCGCTGCGCCCGTCGGGCGTCCACGCCCGCACCCGCGCCCGTTCGCCCGCTTGGCCTCTGTGCCACCGACAGCAGGGGCCCACAGCCCCCAAAACGTTTAAAAAAAATAGGATTATGATTTAATAAAAATAAAAATAAAAATAAAAATAATTAAACTAATTAATTAGTTAATTAGTTAATTAATCCTGATTAGGTTAATTTAATTAAGTAGTTAGTGTTAAGTAAACAGTAATTTAATTAGTTAATCACTAATTAACCTAACAGCCTATGACAGGTGGGACCCACTGGTCCTGACGTCATGCTGACGTCAGCAAGACACTGTTCTGGATAATGTTGATTTAATAAAATAAATAAATTCCAGAAATTAATAAAAGCTTTAGAAAATCATATAAAATAATCCGTAACTCAGATCGAAAAACTTTGTACATGAAAGTTGCTCAGAACGACGAGACGAATCTGAATATGCGGTCCGTTTGTCTGCCACACGTCTCTAACTATCCGAACATGCAACCGTTCCTCTCCGGTCATCTGTCTGACAAATGCCCGGAACCGGGAAAACATTCCCGGATGGATTCCTCCTTCCTCGGTGACGTGCAACCATACGTTAGGATACACCCGGCACTGCGTATTATCATGTCGTACCTTGTGTTGCTCAAGTTTGCTCTATATTTATACTGTTTCCTCCCCCTCTTCTCTCTCGGTAGACCCTGACACCGACGTCGTCCCCGAGACCGACGCAACTCAGGAGCCCGACGCCACCGTTGACGATCCCTCTCTCTTGCCAGAGCAACCAGGCAAGCCCCTCCCTTGAGCATACCGATATCGCCCATTCTAATTTCTCATGCTTGCATTAGAATTACTGCTGCTACTGCTTTACCTATTCTGATGCATAGCCTGTTTATTGTAACCTGCTGTTGATAATTACCTACATATCCTAAACTCTTTAGTCTAGGCTGGGTAGAGACCTATCAGTGACCCCACTTATCCCGACTGCCGCGCTGGATCGTCAGAAGACCCGATCAATGGGATTGAAGACCAGGACCCGACACCGCACATCACCCCCCTTAGTTGTAACGACACTGCAGCGTTACTATCGAGTGCCGAGGGTGAAACCTCTTGTAGCACTTCTGATGTTAACTCTGTAGAGTAGCTATTCGGTCGTGGTCATCGAGGGTGATTCCTCCTTCACCGCTTCCGATAACGACGCTGTCGTACAACACCTCAAGTGTGGACCCAGTGAGGGTGATTCCTCCGAGTTCACCTTGACGGATACATCGAGTGGGAATTCAATGAGGGTGATACCTCGGATTCCCTGATGTTATGGACACACGGATACTTGGACTTTACAATGTTACTTGGAAAGGCGGGTCGACCCTGAGGGGTACCCGCGTGTGATGTGAAGGTGGGTTGCCAGTGTGGTGCCCGAGTGGTGAATACGAGGCGCGGCCGGGCATTCTTAACCCTTGCCGCAAGTCCTCGAGACGGGGCGACGGGGTCACATCTTTCGTGAGTCTCTGCTCGTTACCGCAAGCCCCTAGTCCTAGCGATTTGGATATTTGATCCGAGCAGGCCTCTGGTCTGATAGCACTAACCATCACGTGGGCATAGTATGGGCGTTCTGCATCGTAGCATCAGCCGAAAGCTCTGTCAGACGTCCAGTTCAGCATGGCGGCACGGACGGACCGGCGCCCTCCTGGTGCCAGGCTTCTCCCTGCGCGCAACGACTCGGAGTGCACAGGGCGATGGCCCAAGACCTCTGAGCGCTTAGGATGTAGACCGACGGGGACCTCTCTGCTGAGCTATAGGTAGGGTTGCGATGTGTTGTTTGGCCGAGGCCGGGCATGACCCAGGAAAGTGTGTCCGGCCGGAGTTAAGCGAGCGTGATGGGTAAGTTGGTGCACCCCTGCAGGGAAGAACACTTCTATCGATAGCCGGTCCTACGGTAAAGGACACTCGGAGTTGTATCCTGATTGATACAATTTAGAACTGGATACCTGTGATGAGACCTGTATATATGGCTCTGGGATTGCTTCTCGCAGGGAGTCGAGAAGGGATCTCAGGACGAGGTTTGATGACTTTATGGCTCTGGGATTGCTTTCTCGCAGGGAGTCGAGAAAGGATCTCTGGGTGAGGTTGATATTATTACTGCTACATTATATGGTATTGTTCTACTCTCTTCTACTGCTGCAAGACCGCTGAAGATGCTAGTCTTCGATAGGACTAGGCCTTCTCTCTATTCTGGCATTTCTGCAGCCCAGTCCATATATACAGCCTCCCCTTGAAAATGTTGCATATGTAGTGTAGATCCTTGCTTGCTGAGTACTTCTGAGTACTCACGGTTGCTTTGTTTTCCTTTTTCTCCCCATATCAGTTTGACGTGACCAGAGGACGGAGCCCCCTGAGACAGATGCCCTGACGATCGCTACTACTACTACTACCCAGAGGATGGATACTACTATGAGTTGACTGACGACCAGGAGTAGGATCGGAGGGTCCCAGGCAGGAGGCCTTCGCCTTTCGATCGTAGTGTTTTATTTTGCCCCGCCTTTCTAAAGGCCTTTCTGTACTTTCTTTTATATCTGTACTCAGATATCTGATGCTTCCGCTGACGCTTGTTCGCAAGCTTATGTATTCGAGCCCTCGAGGCCCAGGCTTGTAATATAAAGCTTGTATGACTTTATTTATGTTTTAGAGTTGTGTTGTGATATCTTCCCGTGAGTCCTTAGGCTTGATCGTGTGCATTTGCGTGTATGATTAGTGCACGATCGGGCCGGGGGCGTCACAGCAGGCCAGCTCGCCGTGAGCCCCCAGCTTCGGCGAAACCGAGCAGACTTTGGATGGTGACACGCCATTCGTCCATTTGCTCGGCCGCTGGCGGAAACCTCAGCAGCAGCTGAGCCCGCGCCATGGCCTCCGAGGCTGTACTTGGCATGGGTGATGATGAAGTCGACCGCATCGTC
Organism: Thinopyrum elongatum; assembly: GCA_011799875.1. Lineage (NCBI taxonomy): Eukaryota > Viridiplantae > Streptophyta > Magnoliopsida > Poales > Poaceae > Thinopyrum > Thinopyrum elongatum. The sequence continues at coordinate 339,577,618 of CM022302.1, forward strand.
GCTCGGCTCCTGATGGTGCCAGTGGCGGCAGCACTGCGCCCCCGCTGCTACAGGGTGACCACCTGGATGGCAGGGTGGTGCGGCGAAGGCGCTCGAGGGCCAGTGGCTCTATCGGGCGCAGCGGCTTGGTCGACCCGTCCCGGGGGACGTGCACGCGCTGTGACCACACCCGTGGTGGGAGCAGTCGGAGGGCGGCGATTCGCCCCGGCACGAGCGTCGTTGCTGCAGCTGTGCCCGTCGGCGGGCGGAAGGGGCGCAGATGGAGTAACCCCTTCACTTGGACTTTGTGGAGCATGGCCGTCGGGATGTTGTCGATGCCGCTCTCCTTTGATGTCTCCTGCTCATGCGTCGGCCACGGGGGAAGTGGTGACGGCGCCGCCTGCTCCGACCACATCCCTAGCAGCGTCCGCGTCCTCGCGCGTCTCCGCACCCCCCGCAGCGCTAGAGGCCGCGGGCGGCGGAGCCTTCGAGGTGGAAGGGCGAGCCGAAGAACCGGGTTTCTTCTTGGGCGCCATCGTCAATGGCGTCGTCGATGATGCTGATGGTGATGAAGGTGACGTGCTACACACGCCTTCAGGTTCGCGCAAGCGGTCCCCCTACATGGCGCGCCAAAGATGTCACGGGAAACCACAACAACCTATGGGACCAGGAGGCCCCTTGCTGGTTCGGCAGGGGGGCGTCGCGTTGCACAAAGAGCAAACGAGCGTGTGGCAGCACGACAGAGATCACACAGGCATTTTTACCCAGGTTCGGGCCGCCGTGAGACGTAAAACCCTACTCCTGCTTTGGTGGATTGACGGTGGAAAGGTGGTGGTGTAGCGTAGTACACTTGCCCGGCAAGGGTTGCCTCAGGGCGGCAGTGGCTACGCGTGTATGGGGGTCTGAGTTATCCAACCTTCTAACCCCCTCTACGGTCTCCATGGGCCTCCTTTTATAGATTAAGGGGTCACCACAATGGCAAAACAGTCATTATGCACTGATGAGATAGCAAACAACGCTATCATACCTAACTCTGCGGGCTGACAGGGCGCATTAAATGCACCGCTCAACATCACATCATTGGTTGCCCGGCAAGGCTTGCCGGGCTATCTCGCCAGCTCCATACCTGCTCGCTTGGCACATCGCAGGACGGGTGTCATCTGCAGGTGTTTCCTGTAGGGAGAGGCTGCCATGTGGTGAATGGCTGCAACTTAGTCACTCCGCGGTTCGACACCGCATTGATCAATGACATGGGTCGTGGTGGAGTAGTTGGTGAGGTGGTTTTGCCTTCATGCGCCCCGGCACGCCCTGCCGGGACGTCTTGGATGTCGTCTTCCGGGGGTGGCCTTGCCCCTTGCTGAGCTCGCCTGCCCGGCAAAGCAGGCCCTTCTCCTGATGGTGCCTTGCTTCTTTGGCTTGATCTTGGTCCCTCTAATCTGCATGTTAGTCCTTTGAACCTCTCGGTCCCTTGTATTCTGACTTGGGTTGGTGCTTCAATCTTGTCCCCGTGCCTATGCACAGTCTGGGCAACAGACCCAGGGTTTGTTGCACTGACAGAAGGCAACTTCTCGGTGAAGAGGATGGCGTCGACATCGATTCAGATGATGACGACGACGCCACCAGTCAGAAGAAGAAGAACAAGAAACGCAATAAGAAGCGCAAGGTGAAAGTTGTGATGGCCGTCGAAGGATCAAGCACACCTAGTACCGGCAAGAAGGCCAAGGCCGAGGCCCCCGGTAAGGAGGTTGAAACGTGCACTAACTGCCGGGCGGCCGCGGCTGCCGAGAAGGCTTGGAAGGGTGATGGGCCATACTGCAAGATCCATAGGACCAAGGGCCACGACCTTCAGGAGTGTCATCAGGTTGAGGAGCTGATCAAGAAGCAGAGGGCTGAGTATGAGAAGCGTGATAAGGAGAAAAACCAGGATGGTGCTGGCGGGAAGGGCCGAGGCGACAGAGCAAGTCGCCCCGGCAAGGCTATTCAGAATCAAGGGAAACCCGCCAGAGGCCATAAGAAGGAGGATTGCAATGATCAGAGTGATGGAGGAGATGAAGAGGAAACCAGCGAGCTGGAGTTCCAGAAAGCCACTGATGCCCTGTGCATTGACGGGGGTGCATCTCTGCACTCCTCTCACCACAAACTTAAATAGTGGGCGCGTGAAGTCAATGCCGTGGAGCCTGCAGCAGATTCTCGGAAGCTGCTCAAGTGGTCCCGCACGCCCATCATCTTTGAAGAAGAGGATCACCCTGACCGCACCATCGTGGTAGGGTGCTTGCCATTGTTGGTCTCACCAACAATACGGAACCTCAAAGTCAAAAAGATGTTGGTTGACGGTGGGGCCAGGTTGAATCTGATATCTCCAAAGGTTATCAGCAAACTTCAGATAGCAGATGAGGAGCTCAAGGTTACTGGCACGTTCCAAGGAATCAACCCCGGCAGGAGTCATCCTAAGGGAAAGATCACGCTGCCGGTGACGTTCGGAGGGGAGTTAAACTACCAAACTGAGAAGATCGTGTTTGACGTGGTTGACCTCCCCTTTCCGTACAACAGAATCCTTGGTCGCCCAGCTCTGGCCAAGTTCATGGTGGCATCCCACTATGCCTATAACACCTTGAAGATGCCAGGGCCGATAGGAGTCATTTCCATTTTGTCAGATTAGAAGGACGGAGTCATATGCGTGGACAAGATGTACCGGGAGGCGGTCGCTGCTGAGGCTGTAGAAACCACTGCTCCCACCAAGGAAAGTAAGAAAATGAAGAGAGCTAGCAAGGATGCCAGCTAGGAATCCGGGAAGCGTACCTCTCCGGAGTGCGCTGCGCCTGTTGATGACTTGCCGGAGAGTTCCAATAGCAAGAGATGCAAAGCTGCTGCACCTGCTATGAAGAAGGTCTCGGCAGGGCTGGCTGGCGCTGATGGTACCTTCACTATCAGTTCCACCCTTGATGACAAGTAGGAAAGCACGCTCGTTGCCTTCCTGCGGGCGAATATCGATGTGTTTGCCTGGCAACCATCTGATATCCCCGGTGTTCCCAGGGAGGTAATCGAGCACCACCTTGCTATCTGCCCGCATGCCCGGCCCGTCAAGCAGAAGGTCCGGAAGCAAGCTTTGGAGCGGCAACAGTTTATTGCCGAGGAGATCAAGAAGCTTGAAGCAGCTGGTTTGGTCAGGGGAGTGTTGCATCCCACATGGTTAACAAATCCAGTGGTGGTGCGCAAGGCGAATGGGAAATGGAGGCTTTGCATAGACTTCACAGATCTAAACAAGGGATGCCCGAAGGACCCGTTCCCCTTGCCGCGCATCGACCAGATCATGGATTCCACTTCCAAGTGTGACCTGCTTTCCTTTCTGGATGCCTACTCCGGATACCACCAGATCTTCATGTCCAAGGAAGACGAAGAGAAGGCCGCATTCATAACCCCATGTGGCACGTAGTGCTTTGTTCAGATGCCCTTCGGGTTAAAGAGCGCCGGATCCACTTTTGTAAGAGCAGTACAAATTGGCTTTGAATCCCAGCTGCACAGAAACATTGAAGCTTACAAGGATGATATTGTGGTCAAGACCAAGGACAGATCAACCCTCATCTAGGATTTGGAAGAAACCTTTGCTAATCTGCGCATGATCAACTTGAAGCTGAACCCGGAGAAGTGTGTGTTTGGAGTTCCCTCCAGCAAGCTACTTGGCTTTTTTGTGTCTCATCGAGGGATAGAGGCCAACCCCGACAAGATCAAGGCTATTGAGCAAATTCAAGCACACAAGACAGTTAAGGATGTGAGGCGTTTGACTGGATGCGTGGCTGCACTGAGCAGGTTCATTTCCAAGTCTGCTGAGAGCGCCCTCCCGTTCTTCAAAATCTTTAAGAAGGCAGGACCCATGGAGTGGACCCCCGAGGCAGACACTGCGCTGCAAGATTGGAAGAACTATCTTTCCTCTGTGCCCACCTTGGTCGCTCCCAAACCACAAGAGCCGTTGCTGCTATACTTAGCGGTAACCAATCAAGTGGTTAGTGCAGCACTGGTGGCGCAGCGGGAAGTGGATGATGCGGCAGCCACAACCACTGTCCCCTCTGAAGAGGAAAGCGAACCCGTCCCAGCAAGACCAGAGTCAGTCCAGAGCGAAGAAAGGCAGGGCAACGGAAGCAGTTCTATGGTTGCGGCAAAGAAGAAAGTGGTGCAGTGCCCAGTGTACTTCGTCTGCGCCCTGTTACAGGGAGCTAGATCGAGGTACTCTGGCATGCAAAAGTTGATTTTTGGCCTCATCATGGCCTCAAGGAAACTGCGCCACTACTTCCAAGCCGACGAGATCACAGTTGTCACCCGCTTCCCTTGCAACGCATACTCTGAAACCCCGAGGCCACCGGCAGGATTGTGGAATGGGCTTTGGAGTTGTCCAGCTTTGGTTTGAAGTTTGAAAGCACGTCAACTATTCAGAGCAGAGCACTAGCAGAGTTCATCACAGAGTGGACACCAACTCCTGATGAAGAAGTATTGGAGACGATCATCCACGACAAGGAAACGCCCCAAGAATGGATTATGTATTTCGATGGTGCCTTCTCCCTACAAGGTGCAGGGGCTGGCGTGCTTCTTGTTGCCCCCACTGGGGAGCACCTTAAGTACATCGTCCAGATGCACTTTCCCCGGGAGAAGGATACCAACAATACTGCAGAGTATGAAGGGCTCCTTGCCGGGCTCAGGATTGCAACAGAACTGGGAATCAAGAAGCTGATCATCCACGGAGATTCACAACTTGTGGTGAGACAACTCAACAAGGATTACCAAAATGCATTGATGGAGGCATACGTCGAGGAAGTGAGAAAGTTGAAGGAGCGCTTTGACGGATTGCAAACAGAGCATGTGCCCCGTGCGGAAAACAGCATTGCTGATCATCTGTCAAAGTGCACTGCGCAAAAACTCCCTGTGGAACCAGGGACTTTTGTTCTCCATCTGACTCAGCCCTCCGTATCCCCGGCAACGATGGCCAGAAAGAGGAGGAAACTGGACTCCGGCAAGGCTCACCCGGTAGAGCCTCCCGAGGCTCCCGGCAGAGAGCTTGGCGGAAACAACTCCCCTTTGATCAGTGAGCTGCAACATCCCGCCAGACAACCAGTCCCTGCAGTCGAGAAGTGCGCTCCTGCAAATGAGGAGGTGCCGCTGGTTCTTGTTGCCGAGCCCCTGGCCCCAACCTGGGCACGGGACATAGTCCATTTCCTCCAAACTGGAGAACTCCCCGAAGAGCAAGAAGAAGCTGAAAGAGTAGCCCGGAGGGCCAGTATGTATCAGTTCGTTGACAACACGCTGTACAGAAGGAGGCCCAACGGTGTGAAATTGAAGTGCATTTGCCGGGTGGAAGGAAAGGAACTGTTGGCAGAGGTACACAAGGGTATGTGTGGCTCACACATTGGATCAAGGGCTCTGGTTGGAAAAGCCTTCCGGCAAGGTTTCTATTGGCCCACAGCCCTCCAAGATGCAGTTGAGCTCATCACCAAATGTGAAGCCTGTCAATTCCATTCCAAGAACATCCATCAGCCTGCCCAAGCTCTTTAGACGATCCCTTTGTCATGGCCCTTCTCGGTCTGGGGGCTCGATATCTTGGGCCCCTTCCCCCGTGCTACCGGGGGCTTTGAGTTCTTTTTCGTCGCTATCGATAAGTTCACAAAGTGGCTAGAGGTGGAGCCCGTGAGAAAGGTGACCGCGTAGTCAGCTATCAAGTTCTTGAAAGGATTGGTGTGCCGCTTTGGGGTGCCTGCCCGAATTATCACCGACAATGGCACCCAATTCACGAGTTGCGCCTTCATGCAATATGTTCATACCCTCGGAAGCAAGATCTCATTTGCCTCTGTCACCCATCCCAGAGGCAACGGACAAGCTGAGAGGGCGAACGATGAAGTGCTGCGAGGTCTTAAGACAAGAACCTTTGATAGACTGCAGAAGTGTGGCAGGCGATGGATCGACGAGCTGCTGGTGGTTCTTTGGTCCCTCGGAACGACACCAAATCAAGCTACCAGGCAGACTCCCTTCTCCCTAGTCTATGGGGCAGAAGCAGTTATCCCCACGGAACTCATATTCGGATCTCCTCGAGTGCTTGCCTACGATGAAGTAGCGTAGGAACGGCACCGGCGTGATGACGCTGTGCTACTTGAGGAGAACCGTCTCCAGGCCGCTACGGGTGCTGCACGCTACCAGCAAGCCCTGCATCGCTATCACAGCCGTAGGGTTCATGCCCGGGATTTTGAGGAAGGCGACCTTGTCCTTAGGCGTGTTCAGTCCGCCAAGGGTACAAACAAGTTGACGCCGAAGTGGGAAGGCCCTCACCGGGTAGTACGAGTCACCAGACCTGGCGCAGTCCGTCTGGAGACCGGAGATGGCATTCAGTTGCAAAACTCATGGAACATTGAGCATCTTCGTAAGTTCTACCCGTAAGGCACGGCTGTCGGGCCCTGCCAAGCAGCCACCCTTTTGTACAGGCCTTGCCGATGTTGCATGTAACCCCTTGTACAAAGCCAGGCGTAGACCCTGAGCAACAGAAATAAACGAAGATCTGGGGGCCCCCCAAAACTTGCATGCATGCATAAGCACATCATGAGCATAGCTTGATCATGTAGATGAGGTCGCACATGGCATCATTTTCATCTACATTAAGTTGCAGGGTTCTTGCCGTGGACTCGGTCCCAAAAAGAAAAAATGAAGATGAGCCTATGTGATGATCCTTGGCAAGCCAAACAGATAAGTTCTCTTCTTATCCTTACGTGTTCTGTAAGTAGAAACTTATGCATATGAAAACCTCGTCACCTTCGAAACTTAGGTGCTCCCATCCTTTGACTTGAATGTTGCTTCGGTCAGGATGGTCGCAGTGGCCTTTGGCGGAGAGGGCTTGGCGGGGGGCTGGTCCCTCTTTGCGACTTGTGCCCGGCAGTCTTAGCCCCATGGCAACAATTCGAGGGTACCGGAAGGATAGCTTGCCGGAGATAACTTGTTTACTTGAACGTATAGAGGCATTTCACCTCTGCATGGGTATGATGCATGCACAAGTGCCCGGCAAAGCTTGTCTTTTTCATTAATATGCTGATGAACAAGTATAGATCTTATAGAACACCAACATGGATAAAGAGGATTACATTATTTAGACTAAAGTTTGGTAAGTGCCTACTATTTTAGATGGAAAAAAGATAAGTGCCCCGTAATCCCTTTCTTGTCCCTCTCCTCCTAGGCACTGCGGTGGAAGAGGAAGAGGGCAAAAGGAGTGCCTGAGCAAGACACCCCACTCGACCTTGTTAGGACCTGCCGAGCGCAGGCTGACAAGATCGAGAGTGGCGAGGCTGCGAAGGAGAGGGGCGGAAGGAGCAGCTCGGCGGTGCCCTGGTCACCACCTCTAGGACCAGCCAGAAGCCCCAGCAAAAGCACCGGCGAGGAGAACCGCCAGAGCTCAGCTAGAAGACCGCTGGAGGAGGCGAAGGCACCAAGAGAGCGGCCCCCTCCCCGGTAACCAAGAGGACGGTGATGATGGTGCCGGGGATGGAGGGGAAGAACGGAAAGACGAGGCAGCAGGTCGGCAGTACGAGATGAAGGCGTCGGTGCCATCGTACTCTGACCTAATGCCCTGCCACCCGCATTCTCCGTCTTCCCTCATTCTTTCTTCATCACCACCACTCCAGGGGGGCGCCAGCTCCTTGAGCCGTTGCCTCCCCCGGAGAAGCTGCGGGCGACGACGGCGTCCGAGCCGTGCGAGGAGCATCGCTCCCCACCTTGGAGGGCAGGAAGATGCCGCCGTCTTCGACATTCGCCCCGACTTCACCACAGGGGGAAATGCTGGGATTACCAAGGGACCCGAGCAATGCACCCCAGACAGATGCTGGAAGCCCTAGGAGCTCCCGCGTCGGAGCAGGAAGCCGCAGCAGTTCACGGCAAGGTCTAGTGCTCCCCGCCAAACAGCCGACCCGAGCAGAGGAGACAAGCATTCCACCATAGTGGAAAAGCTTGGTACCTCCTGCGCTGCGAGTGGCTCGACCGCCACATCCCTTTCGGCCCCGGACCAGACTCACTCCCCGGGCGCCTACACAAGCTTTCGGCGTCATCAACCCCAAGCCCGAGCCCGGGGCCTGGCCCCGGTCTCTCCCTCTCAACATTACTGGGAAAAGGAAGGAAATGGCGAGAAGAGGTGCGTGGATGAGCACTTCTGCTTCCCCCGCCCCCTTTTATAGGCGGGCTAGGGGCTGGGGGCTATTCCATCGGTGGGTAACCGGCGTCCCTCTCCACCAACCCAAGAAGACCGGGCCCCTGCCTTGACGCTCTCCCACACCACGCACCTCCGTTACCTACCCCACTCAATGCATGCAGTATACGTGGCCAGGGATAAGAGCGTGGTGGGAAAAGTGAATTGGCAGTTACTCGCCTGTGCATTAAAGTCATTCATGGGACATTACAAGGATGGCCCCACCACAATTGGCGTTACGCGATGCGCGGGAAAACTGGAAACTGATCCCACCTCAGGTTAAAGAAGAAGCAAAGAAGATCTCAAAAGACAAACAACTGCTACCCTCTTGCCTGTGCACTAGATAGGGCCTACCCCGACGACGCCCGGCAGCGCGTTCGGGCCTGGCCCGGGGGCTCCTGTCAGTGCAACTAACCCTGGGTCTATTGCCCAGACCGTGCACAGGCCTAAAAGAGCAAGGTTACAACATCCAAGTCTAGACCAAGCAAGGAGTACAGCTCTTTGAGGAATCAAAGGGTAGATCAAGAGGACCAAGACAAGCTAAATGAGCTAGACACCACTAAGGAGAAACCTCCCTTGCCTGGTAGGCAAGCCTGGCGAGGACTAGGTGGCCCCGAAGTCAAGCCTCAAGACCATCCCGGCTGGCCTGCCGGGCGCTACCAAGGCAAACTACCCCGCCAAAGCTCCACCGCTCCACCTCACAGCGACGCAAGTCATCGATCGGTACGGTGTCAAGCCCCCAAGTGACTAAGTGGCTATTATTTGGCATGTGGCAGCCACTTCCTATGGAAATCACCTCCAAATGACACCCGTCCAGAGACGTGTCAAGCAGACAGGCGAAAAGGTGGCTGAGAAGCCTAGCAATGCTTGCCGGGCATGCCATGATGTGACACTAAGCGGCGCATTTAATGCGCTCTGCTCTAACTGCAGAGTTAGGTATGATAGCACTGTTCGCTATCTAATGAGCACACAATAACTGATTTGCCACTGTGGTGACCCCTTGATCTATAAAAGGAGGGCCATGGCAACCATAGAAAGGATTCGGACCCTTTGTCGGGGGGATGGACCCCGGGCAGGCAACGGAACCCGGATCCTTTTTGAAACATCAGGGCCGGCCTCGCCCCTCAATCCGGCTTGCGCTTGGCCGGATTCCTCGACCCGGCCAAGCCCCGCAACCCGGCCAAGTCCCGCAACCCGGCCGGGCCCGCTAGCATAACCCGGTCGGCTCCACCAAGCCAAGACATCCTCAACCCAGCCTCGGGTCAGCTCCCGTCCCATCCAAGGCGTACGACGAATCAAGTCCCCGTAAGGGAGATGAGCACAGCTACAGTGGCCCACCAACCCCTCTGACCGGCAGGAGCGTGGCAACAGTGCCCCACCTACCCCGCTGAGCAGGGCTGGCATGGCAACAGTGCGCCCCTCGTCCTGCTGACGTAGGCCGATGGCGACCAGGCGATGTGCCAGTATAGCTGAGCCGGCTCAACCACACCGTGACGCAAGACAAGACAGGGAACAGTGCCCTCTGGCGCACGGGACCCGCGCCCGGAGAACCCGGCGAATCCTGGTATCCGGTGGGTCCTAGCACCGGCTTCCCAGACGCTGACATCCCGGCCCCATGGTCATGTAACTTTACCGTTGTAACCCTGGGGGGTTGACCTATAAAACCCCCCAGGAGCCCTCCATGTACACGGGCAAACACATGAGATAATCCACCAGTAGAGCGCACACGCACAAGGAGAAGGAGCAGCCTGATCCTTGGCCTGCCTTCCTTCCTCCCCCAAACTGCTCCAGGAGCAACTCTGTACTGATACATATAAACCACTCTCGGCAGGACTAGGGGTGTTATCTCTCCGGAGAGACCCGAACCTGGGTATGTCTTGCGTCCCATGCTCGCTCATGCCGGCCTCGCCTCTGGAGCCCACCGGTGCCCTCTAGCCTGTCCCTCTCTTTAGCCATCCTTTGGCATCTGCCGTGCGCCCACCACGACAGTTGGCACCCACCGTGGGGCAACTCGAGGTCCTGGCCGGAGACATGTTCCAGACGGGGCCCCTCATCGATTCCGGTGAGCACGTTGCACGCTGCGTGTCCCCCGAGCCCGTCGTGCTGGCAACTGACATCATCGACGCGCTCACCGCCTCCTTCACCGCGCTGCGCATCTCCGACGCCCCCACGGCTGATGAGTACCCCAGCAGGGTGCTCGACGTCTCCGACTCGCCCGTCCCCCTCGGCGACGACATCTCCGCCGGGGCGGCGGACCTCTGTGTCCGGGTAGAGGTATTCGTCACCGGCTCCGGCTCTTCTTCGTCTAGCAAGAAGGCCGCCGCCGCCAGGGCCGCAGCGGAGCGCGCTAACGTGGCCGACCCGCTGCGTGCCACGATGCAAAACCTCAGTGTCCCTATCACCACCGACATCGATGCCGCCGATGCCGCGGAGGCCCGGGCCCAGCTCGAGGAGGAGCGCAAGCGCCTGCTGGACAGGGTCGAGACGCTCGCTGCTACGCAGCGCCGGCTGGAGGCCAGCCAGCGGGAGCGCGAAGCTGCGTATGGCTTCACTCCGACCACTACCGAGCCCAGCCGGGTCGCTGAGGTGCCGGCCCGTGGCGGCAACATTGGCCGTGCCCTCGGCGCGGTCCCAACTATCTAGGACACCCTAGTCAAGAACATGCGCGCCACGGAGGCAGCCGCCGTTGGTCTGGAGCAGCTGTAGGGTGAGGAGCTGCAGGAGCGCCTGCAGCGCCTGAACGAGCTTCTCGGCGCCGTGAACGGACAACAAGACCGCCTCGACCATCCCGCCATGTCCGACTCGCGGCGCACCAAGGATCCCGAGCGCGAGAGGCAGAACACGGCATCTTCGCCGCGCCAGGATGAAGCTCAGTCCGGTCAGACCCTAACCCGGCGCAACCATGCCCCGACGGCTGGAGACGGACTGGGCAATGAGCCGACTGCTGGAGTCTGAAAATAGCAAGACCCTCCCCCACCATCCGGCCGGTGTGGCAACCAGCTTCGACCAACCCGACAGCTCATGGTCCCGTCGCAAGGCGGCTGGGCCCGTGCGCCATCAACGACGCCGACGCTCGCCATCGCCTCGACCAGCTCGCCCTCTCCCTCGAGCTGGAGGAAGACAACGCCGTTGGTCTGGCTTGTTTCGGCCCGCGCATCCGGGATGAGCCCTTCCACAAAGGGTTCACGCTGCCCCGCGACACCCCCAAGTACAACGGCACCGTCAAGCTGGAGGACTGGCTCATCGACTACACCACCGCCATCGGCATCGCGGGCGACAATCGCCGCCTTGCCGTGCGCTATGCCCCGCTCATGCTACAGGGTTTGGCCCACATGTGGATGAACAGCCTGCCGGTCGGCAGCATCAACGCGTGGGTCGACTTCGAGCAGGCCTTCATGCACAACTTCACCGGCACCTACAAGCGTCTTGGCCGTACCAGCCAGCTCGCCATGTGCGTGCAGGGGCCGGCTGAAACCGGCCGCGAGTACCTCGCACGCTGGACCGAGCTTCGGAATAGTTGCGAGGGTGTCCATGAGGTCCAAGCCATTCAGTACTTCGTGAGCGTATGCCGGGATGGCACCCTCCTCAAGCACAAGCTCCTGCGCTCCGAGCCAACCACCATGGCCGCGCTCATGGTTATCGCGGACAAGTACGCCAATGCCGAGTCCGCCATAAAGATCTAGGTGGTGCTGGATGAAGCCGGCAAGGCAATGCCGGTACCACCCCCCAAGCCGGCTAGCGAGAGCAACTGCCAGCAGAACAACAAGCGCAAGGCCGACCAGCAGGCCCCACGCTACGATGGCCACCTCATCGCGACCGCTGAGCAGGCGCCCGCGGCCGAGCCAGCCGGCAAGCACCGGCAAGCCAGCAAGACGGCATGGCAACCCGCCATGAGTTTTGAAGAGATGCTCGACGCTCCATGCAAACACCATAGCAGAGCGAGACCGTCCACGCACACGTTGCAGCAGTGCGCCATCACCAAGCGCATCATGAGGGGCGACATCCCGCCGCCTCCGGCTCCGGCTCCGGGCGCGGGGCAGCCGGCTCCGCCTCCTCCTCCTCCGCCCCCGGCAAACGGCGTGATGCGCAATGACGTCTTCCCCAACCAGAACACGAGCTACGTCGCCTTCACCAGCCTTGGCGACGACAAGCGTAGCGAGCGCCTGCTCCGGTAGGAGGTGAACACCGTCGTCCCGGCCGTGCCAGAGTACATGCACTGGTCGGAACGCCCGATCAGCTGGACCCGGGAAGACCACCCAGCCGTCATGCCGAATCCAGGTGTCTACGCCCTTGTCCTCGACACCACTATCATCGCAACCCGGCGCATTTGCAAGTTTTTGCGGGTTCTCATCGATGGCGGCAGTAGCATCAACATCCTCTACCGCGACACGATGACCAAGCTCGGCCTCGAGGCCAAGGACCTGGAGCCAACCCGGACGGTGTTCCACAGCATCATGCCGGGTCTCTCCTGCTCCCCCATCGGCCGGGTCTGGCTCGACGTCCTCTTCAGCACGAGAGACCATTTCAGGCGCGAACCGACCTGGTTCGAGGTGGTGGACCTGTCCAGCGCATACCATGCGCTGCTGGGCTGGCCTGCGCTCGCCAAGTTCATGGCGGTCCCCCACTACACCTACCTAAAGATGAAGCTGCCGGGTCCCAAGGGCCTTATCACCATCGTCGGCGACTACCGCAAGTCCCTGGAGTGCGCTCAAGCCGGCGCCAGATTGGCCGAATCGCTGGTCATAGCCGAGGAGCGGCGCCAGCTCGACCAAATCGTCACGCTGGCCAATGAGACGCCGGCCGTGCCAGCTTCAGCCAAGGAGCCGGCCGGCGAGGCCTCATTCCAGCCATCCAAGGAGACCAAGAAGGTTAAGCTGAACCCGGAAGACCCCAGCTGCAGCAAGTACGTCATCGTGGGCACCCGCCTCTACAGCAAATAGGAAGGCGAGCTCGTCGACTTCCTCCGTGAGAATTGGGATATCTTTGCATGGACCCCAAAGGACATGCATGGAATTCCGAGGAAGTACGCCAAGCACAAACTACACGTCCGCAAGGATGCCAAGCCTGTCTGTCAACCCCTACGTCACTTTTCAGAGGAGAAGAGAAGAACCATCGGTGAAGAGGTCGCCAAGCTACTCGCGGCCAGCTTCATCATGGAAGTGTTTCATCCCGAGTGGCTGGCCAACCCGGTCCTCGTCCTGAAGAAGAACAACACCTGGCGCATGTGCATTGACTACACCAGCCTGAACAAGGCTTGCCCCAAGGATCCTTTCGCCCTCCCGCAGATTGATCAAGTCATCGACTCCACCGCCGGCTGCGAGCTCCTGTCCTTCCTGGATGCTTACTCTGGCTATCATCAGATCAAGCTGGACCCGGCCGATGCCCTGAAGACATCCTTTATCACGCCCTTCGGTGCGTATTGCTACATCACCATGTCGTTCAGCTTGAAGAACACCGGCGCCACCTTCCAGCGCTGCATGCAGAAATGCTTGCTGACGCAACTCAGCCGCAACATCCACGTCTACGTGGATGACATCATGGTGAAGACCAAGCAACATCTCACGCTCCTTGACAACCTGAGGGAGACCTTTGCCAATCTGCGCGAGTACCAGATCAAGCTCAACCCGGAGAAGTGCATTTTCGGCGTGCCGGCCGGGAAGCTGCTCGGCTTCCTCATCTCGGAGCACGGCATCGAGGCAAACCCGGAGAAGATCAAGTCCATAGAGCGCATGCACAAGCCAACCCGGCTGCGAGATGTCCAGAAGTTCACCGGCTGCTTGGCCTTGGTCAGCCAGTTCCTCAGCCGGCTGGGCGAGAGGGCCTTGCATTCTGCTAAGGAAACCTAGTCCTCCGGCTTGTCCAACGGCAAGCCGGCCAGCACAAGTTGGCCTCCCCATGGGAGGGCCCCTTCATCGTCAGCAAGGCCTCGTGTGACCGCAACGTGTACTATCTTATCGACGCCCACAAGATGAACAAGCGCAAGAGAGACACCGCCTGGGAAGAAACAAGCCGGCCCTGGAATGCAGAGCTCCTCCGCCCTTTTATAGTTAGCTGTATGCACGTATGTATCGCTGCCTTTTGTAATTCCGTAAAAGACTATGGGACCCTCGAACGACACTCGGGGGCTGCCTTTTCGTACCAAGTTATGGTGTTCTACACATCCTTGTGATTTTTCTTAAAACCTCCACCACCGGGTTGGTCTGACCAACCGGGGGCTCGGGGGCTGGCCGGCTTGGCCACAACCCGCCGTCCACCTTAGCACATCCCGGCGTGTTCGGGTTGCCAAGGCCCTCCTCTTCGCCCTACGCCACAGTCCAGCTTCGGCTGTTAGCCGGCAAGAACTATGGGCCAAAGCACCTGCGCGCCGCGAGACACTAAGTTGGATCCACCGGATTGGCCAACCCGGCATCACTGTACTAAGTTGCCGCACGAACGGCTGCTCGCCAGCCGGCTCCGCAAGTTGCCGCCAGCCGGCCCAGTGGGTGTTTCGCTCACGCTCAACGTTTGAAGGGCCTAAGTACTGCGCGCTCTTTTCCAAGGGCCGAACCTCTTGTCACAGACCGGAACCGGGCTGTTCGACTCGCGGGGGGGAAAGCCCAAAGAAGGAGCAAACAAGAAAAAAGCCTAGAGGACAGATAGCAAAGGCGTAAACATTCGCGAAAACATTTGCACTCAGTTGTTGCACGACCGGCTGCTCGCCAGCCAGCTTCGCCGGCTGCCGGCTGCTGTCCCAGTTGGTGTTTTGCTCGCGCTCAATGTCTGACGGGCCTACGTACTGCGCGCTCCTCCCAAGGACCGAACTCCTTGTCACAGAATGGAACCCGGCTGTTCGACTCGCGGGGGGGAGGTCCAAGGAAGGGTCAACGCAAGAAAGAAGGCTTAAAAAACAAAGAGCAAAAGCGCAAACATTCGCACAAATATTTACATTACGAGAATATGGGCCCAAGGCCAGAAGTTCATTACATTCACCAACAACACCCCAGTGGGTGGGTGGATCTACTACTTAACAAAAGTGCGATAAAGATAAAACAGGACGGCTTCAGGCGTTTCCCGCGCCGGGTTGCGCAGCTGCCGGCTCCTCCTCGGTGACCTCCGGGTACATCGAGGTGCCGGTATCAGCCAACCCAGCGTCCTCGTCGTCCGTGTAGACGCCCGTCTCCTCAGAGCTGCCTTCCGGGTCATCCAGCAGCAAGCCGAAGTCGTTAGGCGAGACCACTCCGCCATCATCAGTCAGCTCCACCTGGAACTCGTCGTGGAGCGCGAACGAGGCCAGGTAGTTGGCCCTTGCGGCGATCCAGCCCGCCTCCGCCTATAGCTGGGGCTCCGCACCGGCTTGTTGGGCCACCAGCCGGTCCAGCGCCAGGTCCGGGTACCAGAACAGGACAAACCTTAGCGCCACGTCGGCACCGGCACGGGCGATAGAGACACGCCACGCGTGAAGCCGCTCCGGCCCAACTTCCAGCCACCGCTCCAGCCGCGTAAAGCTATTAGGCACGACGGTGCCGGGCCAAAGGGCCGCCGCTATCCCCGCGCTGGCTGCGGAGACCCACCCCATCTGCTCACCCAAGACCTGCATGCGGGCCTCGGTGGCACTCATGATCTCCGAGAAGCTCCAGGCGACGTTCGAATCGAGCGGAGCGCCAACGATCCCCTGGGGCGACCGTTGAGCACGAATGGCCTCCTCCGCCGTCCTCTGCGTCTCCGGGAAGTGCCCTGTCAAGAGGAAAAGAAAGGCAGTCAGCAACAAAAAAGCAAAGCCGACTTCACAACCTAGCGAAACCAACGAAAAAGCACTTACTGGCGAAGGTCTCGTCCAGGTGCTGCGCCTCGAGCAACGTACCATGCCGCTCCAGGTTGCCGGCACGGTCGCGCACCTCTAGCGCTCTCTCCAAATCGGCGCCCTTGTCAACAGCCGCCTTCAGCTCGGCGTCCTTGGCGGCGGCCGCGTTCCCGTGCTCCTCCTTGAGGCGGAGGCGTTCCGCCTAGTGGGTCTCCGCAGTCTTGGCCGCCTCTGCCTTCAGGCGCTCGACCTCGGCCTGGAGCTGGCCCTTGTCATCGACCAACTGATCACGCTGCTGGCCGGCTTTGACTAGCTCCCGCTGGGCCTCCGCCACCTTGGCCGCCTCCGCCGTCGGGCGCTCCACCTCAGCCTGAAGCCAGCTCTTGTCGCCGGCCAGCTGCTCGCGCTGCTGGCTGGCCTCGACAAGCGCCTGTTGGGCCTCCGCTGCCTTGGCCACCTCCGCCCTCAGCTCCCCCACCTCGACCCGTAGCCGGTTCTCGCAGGAAACCACGGCCACCTATGGGGCCAAGGGGCCCCTTGCTGGTTCGGCAGGGGGGATGTCCCGTTGCAAAAAGGGCAGAAGAACATGGGGCAGCATGGCAGAGATCACACGAGCAATTTTACCCAGGTTCGGGCCGCCGCGAGGCATAAAACCCTACTCCTGCTTTAGTGGATTGATGGTGGAAAAGTGGTGGTGGAGCGTAGTACACTTGCCCGGCAGGCTCACCCTGGGGAGGCAGTGACTACGTGCGTACGAGCGTGGGGGTGTTCAACCTTCCAACCCTTGCTACGGTTGCCATGGGCCTCCTTTTATAGGTCAAGGGGTCACCACAGTGGCAAAACAGTCATTATGCACTGATAAGATAGCAAATAGTGCTATCATACCTAATTCTGCAAGCTGACAGAGTGCATTAAATGCACCGCTCAACGTCACATTGTTGCTCGCCCGGCAAACCTTGCCGGGCTCGTCTTGCCAGCTCCATGCCTGCTTGCTTGACACATCGTAGGATGGGTGTCATCTGTAGGTATTTCCTGTAGAAAGAGGCCGCCATGTGGCGAATGGCTGCCACTTAGTCACTTTGCGGCTTGACACCACATTGATCAATGACGTGGGTCGTGGTGAGATGGCTTGGTGAGGTGTCTTTGCCCTCGTGAGTGCCGGCAGGCCCTGCCGGGACGTCTTGAATGCTTTCTTCCAAGGGAGCCCTTGTCCTTGCCGGGTCCGCCTGCCCGGCAAGGGAGGCTTTTCTCCTGGTGGTGTCTCGCTTCTCTGTCTTGGTCTTGGCCTTCTTAATCTGCCTGCTGGTTCTTCGAAGATCTTGGTTTCTTGTATCTTGACACGGCCTTGGTGTTGTCCGTCCACGAGTCAGGGGAAAATACATGTCCCTGTTTGTTTTCCCCGACATAAGCCCCCGGGCCTGAGCCAAACGTGTCGCGCGGCATGTTGGGTTAGGCCCCAAACAGTGCACGGACACATGGCAGAAGAAGGCTGCAGGTGCCGGTTCACCATGTTGACTAGTCAATCCAACGTCCACTACGCGCAATTACTGCGCGTCGTGGGGTAGTGGGACTGCTATAGTTAAGGAAAAATGGTAACTTTCTGAAGCGTCGCGCCTCTGTTCTGCACTTCCCCCCCTTAAAAACAGGGAAAAGCGGATCGGCACAGTTCACCTGTTGTTCGCCCCGCCCTTCCATCATCTTCCTCTGCAAGCCAACCTCTTACCTGCCCACCGCCGTTCTCGCTGCACCCTTTCTCCACTCGCATCGCCGCCGCGGAGATGGGGAAGAAACCCGTGGAGAAAGGGAAACAGACAGCTTCGGCGAAGGAAGTGGTCGCCGAGGGGAGCAAGAGGGCAGCGGAGCTGAACAAGAAGCGGAGGGAAGACGTCGTCTTCCTTCCATCGAGCCTGGGCGGGCGAGTTCTTCAAGCGAGGTATGGATATCTGTGGGGGAGGCCTGTCTCGAAAGGGCACGGGGTGCCCAAAGTTTTTGTGGATGGGAAGGAGGATCCGCCAGACTCGTATCGATTCTTCTGTGCTTACTTCATTTGCGGTCTCTGTCCCCCTTACTCCAGATTCTTTGAGGCGATCATGACCATCTATGGATTCCAACTCCTCGACTTCACGCCAAATGCAATGGCGACCATGGCCATTTTCGCGCACTTGTGTGAGAATTTCATCGGAATCACCCCCAACATAGATCTGTTCCGGCATTATTTTGTTCCGCGGGTGGAGAACAAGGGTCACCGCTCCGGAAACATTTCCTGGATGCCGCGGGTGGCGAGGAAGCTTTGGGATTACATCCCTGGGAGGCAGCGCGAGAGGTGGGATGAGTGGAGAGGGGATTGGTGTTGGATTCAAGACGAGGAAGCCCCCGAATTCTGTGAGGCGCAGACGATATGTGTTGAGCGTGGCAAGGAATGGAGCGCTTATGGCCTCACCGAAGATAGCTTGCGCCCGGCAATCAACAGGATTACCCGTTTGAAGGCTGCCGGGTTGACCATCGAGCATGTCGGGGCAGATTTTCTTCTTCGCCGCATCTCACCATTGCAGGAGAGGCACAGACCTGCCTGGTTGTATGGCGACGCGGCGGACAGGATGAGGGTGCTCCCAGGCTTTGCCAACAATTTGTCGGTTTATGGCCATGCCTGGTTGTGCGACCAATTGCTTGGCCTCTTCGAGCTGTTCAAGCTCCCAAAAACAGTTGTTCCCTTGAACATCAATTCAGCCCAGGACCAGATACTGAAATGGATGCCGGATTGTAATGCTCAAGGGGTGGTAGGAGATTGGCGACTGCCCACTTTTGATGGGGAGCTTCAGTGGTCGAGCACCCTGGTGGAGAAGGCCACCAGGGTTGAGACTAGGATGTATAAACACACCTCCTCTGTGGAGGTGGCGTATATCTTAAGGAGGGTTGAGGAGGACAAGGCTGCCCGTCTTGCAAAGATGGCGAGGGCCACGAAGGCCGGGAAGGGCAAAGGGAAAGCTGAGGATGAGAGTTCCTCTCACGGTGGCAGCGAAGCGCAAGCCACGGGAGGGGCTGCCGGGGAAGAGCTTGCCGGGGATAACCTTGCCGGGCTAGAGGCCCTAGACACGGCAGCAACGGAACTCCAGGAGGAGGAGGAGAAGGATGGTGAGGTGGTGGATCCCGAGGAGGAATGGCTCGCGGCTGGGTTTCAAGCCCCCGAGCCGAATTTGGACAAGCGCCCCCGCAGGCGCACTGCCAACCGAGGGGCGGCGACCCCCAATCCAGCGCCCACCATCAAGAGGGTGAAGAAGACCACCACCAAGGCCACCAAGGCCGACGTGGTGTGCCGCCAATCCCCTCATCTTGCTCGGGCCAAGACTTCCTCCACCAAGCAATCGGTGGACGTGGAAATTGACTCCAGCTCCCACTCCGGCTCAAGTTCTTCACAGAGCTCCTCTTCCTCGAAGCTCCCGACGCCACGCCGGGCACCAAGCTGCCAGAGATCTCTTTCCCTCCGCCACCAAAGAGAGGGAGGGATCCCTCGCCTCCCATGGAGTTCAACTTGAACTCCATGCTTATTGAAGAAGAGTAAGAAAAAAATTCCTATCTCTTATCGGGATCTTCGATATATTTAATTTTTTTGTGCTGGCTGACCTCTTTGTTTTGCTGTTGCTGGCAGGGAAGTGGAGGAGGACACCGAGACCCTCATCCACTGCCCACGGAAGAGGCTCCACCGCGTCGGGTCACCAAAGGGTGCGGAGAGCCCGGCCTTGGCGGGGAGCGACGTGGAAGATTCCGTGCCGAGCTCCCAGTCCAGCCCTCGGCCTGGATACGGGGGCTTGGTACCTCCCGCTGGAGGCGATGGAGATGGCCTCCCCGTTCCCTCGGCCGGGGAGGAGGCGAGACGACGCGGGATGAGCTTCCCCCGGAGGGGCATACCTCTCCCACTGGCCGAGCTGAAAGAACCCCCACGGAGCCCTCCGCGGATGAGGTCGCGCAGAAGGCTGCCACGGCTGCCGCGGCAGAGGGTGAAGTGCGTGGCCCAACAACTTATGCTACCGAGGAAACTGAAGTCCCTGCCCGGCAGACTTCTCCAGGTACTCCACTTATATCCTTTTTCCATTCTTGCTCTGACCACTTTTCCTGATTCCCTCTTTTACCTGAGAATTTAGTTTCTTTGTTGTTCATTGGCATTTTCATCCGCAGACCCCCAAGCCGAGGAGCCAAAGCTACTGGAAGTGGTGGCTGACATAGGACAG
This sequence comes from Thinopyrum elongatum, assembly GCA_011799875.1. Classification (NCBI taxonomy): domain Eukaryota; kingdom Viridiplantae; phylum Streptophyta; class Magnoliopsida; order Poales; family Poaceae; genus Thinopyrum; species Thinopyrum elongatum. The sequence goes on from CM022302.1 coordinate 339,597,809, forward strand.
GCCACTGCGGACAAGGCCGTTGAGATTGCTGCTACTGAGGGGCAGGGCCTCGTTTCCGGGAATGCCCAGGATTCCTTGGCGGTGGTAGAGCATTCCCCGGAGGGCGCCCCGGAGGAGGGAGTGGTGATTGAGGAGAAAATCCCTCTTCAAACCATGGACCCACTTCCCTCTTCCGGGATCGTCATGGATAGTCTGCCGTTTCCCTCAAGCACGCTAGCCATGGTGTTGTCGCTCCCTGATACCGGAGCCCCCGGTCCGTCCTGGGCAACGGGCGCGGAGCTCGACGAAGAACTTCAACGCCTCCTGGCACCACTGTATCAGGGAGCTGGGGAGGCCGATGACTCAGCTGCTGTCGCAATGGACTTGTCGTTTTGGAGTCCATGGCGACAGGCATGAAGGAGATGCAGGCCCGGCACAACCAGAAGTGGCAGGCGCTCAAGGAGTGGCGTGAGTCCGCCAGCAGGGTGGACCAGAAGTTGAAGGACAAGTGCTCGGAGCTGCGCGAGTGGCACGATAAGTAGTTCAAAGTGCTCATGAGGCAGCAAGAGGCGCTCCTGATGACAAAGGAGGACGTCATGGCCCGTGAGGCACGCTTGGTGGACCGCAAGGCATCCCTTGATGCCAGAGAGCAAGAGATTTCCCTCCGGGAGGAGATGCTCGAAGCCACTCTGCGTGCCAAGGATGACAATCTCGAGGCTCTTGTGTGTCAGCGCACCAAGGAGCTGGAGGATAAGCACAGAGCTACCCTGGACACCGTTGCTGCCAATTCTGCCACTCAGTTGAAGAAATTCACTGACGATCTGGCTACCGCATCTGCCGCCAAGACTGACCTAGATCAGTAGGTGGCTAAGCTGACGGAGGACCTTATCGGGAGCGCCAAAGGGGTGGAGGTCCTCAAAGAAGAAGCGTGGAAGGCTGAGGTTCTCTTGACTGATGCACGGTCGCAGCTCTCCTCCATGACCCAGAGCCTTGAGACCGCCAACGGCACCATCATCGACATGAAGGCCAGGATCGGCTCCTTGGAGAGCGCGGTAGAGTCCATCGAATCACGCCAGCAGCTGCTGTCCAAGGATCTGGATACCGCCAAGCGTCTCCAGAAGGATGCTGAGGACAAACTGAAGAACCAGTCCGACCAAGTCAACCTCTAGATCAAGAGCCTGATCGACATCGTCGATCGCCTTGCTGCCCAAGTCACGGCGATGGGTATGGATGGCCCAACTTTCTCGGTCAAAAAGCACGAAGTCCCAAGCGCTAGGCTGGGAGTCTTCTTCAACGAGTTGATCAAGAAGCTGAAGCTGCACGAAAAGGGGAGGGCCGAGCGCTTCGCGACCGAGTCCCGGAAGCTTGCCCACGACGCCCTCTTCATGGTCTTGAGCAACATCGCTTGCCGCCATCCGGATCTCGACCTTGACGACGGGTTCAAGAAACCTCCAGCGGGTGCTGACATCGCAGCTGCCAAGGAGAAAGCTGAAGAAAATATGCCCTAGAGGCAATAATAAAGTTGTTATTTTATATTTCCTTATTCATGATAAAGGTTTATTATTCATGCTAGAATTGTATTGATCGGAAACCTTAATACATGTGTGAATACATAAACAAACACTGTGTCCCTAGTGAGCCTCTACTTGACTAGCTCGTTGATCAAAGATGGTTATGGTTTCCTAACCATGGACATGAGTTGTCATTTTATAACGGGATCACATCATTAGGAGAATGATATGATGGACAAGACCCATCCGTTAGCTTAGCATAATGATCGTTCAGTTTTATTGATATTGCTTTCTTCATGTCAAATACATATTCCTTCGACTATGAGATTATGCAACTCCCGGATACCGGAGGATTGCCTTGTGTTCTATCAAACGTCACAACGTAACTGGGTGATTATAAAGATGCTCTACAGGTATCTCCAAAGGTGTCTGTTGGGTTGGCATAGATCAAAATTAGGATTTGTCACTCCGAGTATCGGAGAGGTATCTCTGGGCCCTCTTGGTAATACACATCATAAGCTTGCAAGCAAACGACTAAGGAGTTAGTCACGAGGTGATGTATTACGGAACGAGTAAAGAGACTTGCCGTTAACGAGATTGAACTAGGTATGAAGATACCGACGATCGAATCTCGGGCAAGTAACACACCGATGGACAAAGTGAATTACGTATGTTGTCATACCGGTTCGACCGATAAAGATCTTCGTAGAATATGTAGGAGCCAATATGGGCATCCAGGTCCCGCTATTGGTTATTGACCAGAGAGGTGTCTCGGTCATGTCTAGATAGTTCTCGAACCCGTAGGGTCCGCACGCTTAACGTTCGTTGACGTTATAGTGTTATATGAGTTATGTGAATTGGTGACCGAATGTTGTTCGGAGTCCCAGATGAGATCCTGGATGTCACGAGGAGTCTCAGAATGGTCGAGAGGTAAAGATTTATATATGGGAAGTCATATTTTGGGTTCCGGAAAAAAGTACAGTTTTTTCGGTATTGTACCGGGAAGCTTCCAGAAGGTTCCGGAGGATTCCGGAGGGGTCCGGAAGTCCACAAGTGGGTCCACCATGTCCCAAGGGCTGGCATGGGCTAAGGGGAGGTGCCCTGGCCTTATTGGGCTAGGCGCACTAAGTCCTCAAAAGCCCATGTTGCTAGGAAAGGCAAAAAGGGAAGGAGTCCTAGTAGGAATAGGATTGGACTTGGAGTCCAAGTCCACGTGTGTACTATTCATGGTTACTGTTCACATGGTACTATTCCTTCGACTCCAAGCCCCTACACATATATAAATAGAGGAGAGGGGGCACCCCAAAAGGACACAACATTGTCTTAGCCGTGTGCGGCGCCCCCCGTCCACCGTTTACCACCTCGGTCATATTTTTGTAGTGCTTAGGCGAAGCCCTGCGAGGATCGCATCACCATCACTGTCACCACACCATCGTGCTGACGGAACTCATCTACTACCTCGACAACTTGCTGGATCAAGAGTTCGAGGGACGTCATCGAGCTGAACGTGTGCAGAACTCGGAGGTGCCGTGCGTTCGATGCTTGATCGGTTGGATCGCGAAGACGTTCGACTACATCAACCGCGTTAAGCTAACGCTTCCGCTTTCGGTCTACGAGGGTACGTGGACACACTCTCCCCCTCTCATTGCTATGCATCTCGTAGATAAATCTTGCGTGAGCGTAGAATTTTTTTGAAATTGCATGCTACATTACCCAACAGTGGTATCCGAGCCAGGTCTATGCGTAGATGATATGCACGAGTAGAACACAAAGAGTTGTGGACGGTGATAGTCATACTGCTTACCACCAATGTCTTATTTTGATTTGGCGGTATTGTTGGATGAAGCGGCCCGGACCAACCTTACATGACCACGTTCATGAGACCGTTTCCACCGACAGACATGCAACTAGTTTTGCATAAAGGTGGCTGGCGGGTGTCTGTTTCTCCAACTTTAGTTGAATCGAATTTGACTATGGCCAGTCCTTGTTGAAGGTTAAAACAACAAACTTGATGAAACACCGTTGTGGTTTTGATGCGTAGGTAAGAACGGTTCTTACTAGAAGCCCGTAGCAGCCACGTAAAACTTGCAACAACAAAGTAGAGGACGTCTAACTTGTTTGTGCAGGGCATGTTGTGATGTGATATGGTCAAGACATGATGTGATATACATTATTGTATGAGATGATCATGTTTTGTAAAAGTTATCGGCAACTGGCAGGAGCCTTATGGTTGTCGCTTTATTGTATGAAATGCAAACGCCATGTAATTGCTTTACTTTATCACTATGCGTTAGCGATAGTTATAGAAGCAATAGTTGGCGAGACAACCACGACGCTACGATGGAGAGCAAGGTGTCAAGCCGGTGACGATGGAGATCATGATGGTGCTTTGGAGATGGAGATCAAAGGCACAAGATGATGATGGCCATATCATGTCACATATTTTTTGATTGCATGTGATGTTTATCTTTTATGCATCTTATTTTGCTTAGTACGGCGGTAGCATTATAAGATGATCCCTTACTAAAATTTCAAGGTATAAGTGTTCTCCCTGAGTATGCACTGTTGCGACAGTTCGTCGTGCCGAGACACCACATGATGATCGGGTGTGATAAGCTCTATGTTCACATACAACGGGTGCAAGACAGTTTTGCACATGCGGAATACTCAGGTTAAACTTGACGAGCCTAGCATGTACAGACATGGCCTCGGAACACTAGAGACCGAAAGGTCAAACGTGAATCATATAGTAGATATGATCAACATAGAGATGTTCACCATTGAAGACTACTCCATCTCACGTGATGATCGGACATGGTTTAGTTGATTTGGATCACGTGATCATTTAGATGACTCGAGGGATGTCTATCTAAGTGGGAGTTCTTAAGTAATTTGATTAATTAAACTTAATTTATCATGAACTTAGTCCTGATAGTATTTGCATATCTATGTTGTAGATCAATAGCTCGCATTGTAGCTCCCCTGTTTTATTTTTGATATGTTCCTACAGAAAACTAAGTTGAAAGATGATAGTAGCAATGATGCAGACTGGGTCCGTGATCTGAGGATTATCCTCATTGCTGCATAGAAGAATTATGTCCTTGATGCACCACTAGGTGACGAACCTGTAGCAGGAGCAGATGCATACGTTATGAACGTTTTGCAAGCTCGGTATGATGACTACTTGATAGTTTAGTGCACCATGCTTTACGGCTTAGAACCGGGACTTCAAAAATGTTTTGAACGCCATGGAGCATATGAGATGTTCCAAGAAGCTGAAAATGATATTTCAGACTCATGCTCATGTTAAGAGGTATGAGACCTCTGACAAGTACTTTGCCTACAAGATGGAGGAGAATAGCTCAACTAGTGAGCATGTGATCAGAATGTCTGGGTACTACAATCGCTTGAATCTAGTGGGAGTTAATCTTCCAGATAAGATAGTGATTGACAGAGTTCTCTAGTCACTATCACCAAGTTACTAGAACTTCGTGATGAACTATAATATGCAAGGGATGACGAAAACGATTCCCAAGCTCTTCGCAATGCTAAAATTAGCGAAGGTAGAAATCAAGAAACAACATCAAGTGTTGATGGTTAACAAGACCACTAGTTTCAAGAAAAGAGGCAAGGGAAAGAAAGGGAAACTTAAAAAATAATGGCAAGAAAGTTGCCACTCCCATGAAGAAGCCCAAAGCTAGATCCAAGCCTGAAACTGAGTGCTTCTACTACAAAGGAAATGGTCACTGGAAGTGGAACTGCCCTAGATACTTGGTGGATAAGAAGGATGGCAAAGTGAACAAAGGTATATTTGATATACATGTTATTGATGTGTACTTTACTAGTGTTTATAGCAACCCCTCGGTATTTGATACTGGTTCAGTTACTAAGAGTAGTAACTCGAAATAGGAGTTGCAAAATAAACAGAGACTAGTTAAGGATGAGGTGACGATGTGTGTTGGAAGTAATTCCAAGGTTGATACTATCACCATCGCACACTCCCTCTACCTTCGGGATTAGAATTGAACCTAAATAAATGTTATTTGGTGTTTGCGTTGAACATTAATATGATTAGATCATGTTTATTGCAATATGGTAATTCATTTAAGTCAGAGAATAATTGTTGTTCTGTTTATATGAATAAAACCTTCTATGGTCATACACCCAATGTGAATGGTTTATTGAATCTCGATCATAGTGTTACACATAATCATAATATTGATGCCAAAAGATGCAAAGTTGATAATGATAGTGCAACATATTTGTGGCACTGCCGTTTAGGTCATATTGGTGTAAAATGCATGAAGAAACTCCATGCAGATGGGCTTTTGGAATCACTTGATTATGAATCATTTGATACTTGCGAACCATGCCTCATGGGCAAGATGACTAAAACTCCGTTTTCCGGAACAATGGAGCGAGCTAATGACTTATTGGAAACAATACATACCGATGTATGCGGTCCGATGAGTGTTGAAGCTCGCGGCGGGTATCGTTATTTTCTAACCTTCACAGATGATTTGAGCAGATACGGGTATATCTACTTAATGAAAGACAAGTCTGAAACATTTGAAAAGTTCAAAGAATTTCAGAGTGAAGTGGAGAATCATCGTAACAAGAAAATAAAGTTTCTACGATCTGATCGTGGAGGCAAATATTTGAGTTACGAGTTTGGCCTTCATTTAAAACAATGTGGAATAGTTTCACAACTCACGCCACCTGGAACACCACAGCGTAATGGTGTGTCCGAACGTTGTAACCGTACTTTATTAGATATGGTGCGATCTATGATGTCTCTTACCGATTTACCACTATCGTTTTGGGGTTATGCATTAGAGACAGCTGCATTCACGTTAAATAGGGCATCGTCTAAATCCGTTGAGACGACACCGTATGAACTATGGTTTGGCAAGAAACCTAAGCTGTTGTTTCTTAAAAGTTTGGGGATGCGACACTTATGTCAAAAGGCTTCAGCCTGATAAGCTCGAACCCAAAGCAGAGAAGTGCGTCTTCATAGGATACCCGAAAGAAACTATTGGGTATACCTTCTACCACAGATTCGAAGGCAAAAATCTTTGTTGCTTAGAATGAGTCCTTTCTAGAGAAGGAGTTTCTCTCGAAAGAAGTGAGTGGGAGGAAAGTAGAACTTGATGAGGTAATTGTACCTTCTCTCGAATTGGAAAGTAGTACATCAGAGAAAATTGTTCCCGTGATGCCTATACCAACTAGAGAGGAAGCTAATGATGATGATCATGAAACTTCAGATCAGGTTACTACAGAACCTCGTAGGTCAACCAGAACACGATCCACACCAGAGTGGTATGGTAATCCTGTCCTGGAAGTCATGTTATTAGAACAAGGCAAACCTACGAACTATGAAGAAGCTATGATGAACCCAGATTCCAACAGATGGCTTGAGGCCATGAAATCTGAGATAGGATCCATGTATGAGAACAAAGTGTGGACTTTGGTGGATTTGCCCGATGATCGGAAAGTCATAGAGAATAAATGGATCTTCAAGAAGAAGACTGACGCTGATGGTAAATGTTACTGTCTACAAAGCTCGACTTGTCGCAAAAGGTTTTCGACAAGTTCAAGGAGTTGACTATGATGAGACTTTCTCACCCGTAGCGATGCTTAAGTCTGTCCGAATCATGTTAGCAATTGCCGCATTTTATGATTATGAAATCTGGCAAATGGACGTCAAAACTGCATTTCTTAATGGATTTCTTAAAAAAGAGTTGTATATGATGCAACCAGAAGGTTTTGTCGATCCTAAATGTGCTAACAAAGTGTGGAAGCTCCAGCGATCCATCTATGGACTGGTGCAAGCATCTCGGAGTTGGAATATACGCTTTGATGAGGTGATCAAAACATATGGTTTTGTACAGACTTACAGTGAAGCCTGTATTTACAAGAAAGTGAGTGGGAGCTCTGTAACATTTCTGATAGTACATGTGGATGACATATTGTTGATCGGAAATGATATAGAATTTCTGGATAGCATAAAAGGATACTTGAATAAGAATTTTTCAATAAGAGACCTCGATGAAGCTACTTATGTATTGAGCATCAAGATCTATAGTGATAGATCGAGACGCTTAGTAGGACTTTCACAAGGCACATACCTTGACAAAGTTTTGAAGGAGTTCAACATGGATAAGTCAAAGAAAGGGTTCTTGCCTGTATTCAAGGTGTGAAATTGAGTAAGACTCAAAACCCGACCATGGCAGAAGATAGAGAGAGAATGAAAGTCATTCCCCTATGCCTCAGCCATAGGTTCTATAAAGTATGCAATGATGTGTACCAGACCTATTGTGTGCCTTGTCATGGTTTTGGCAAGGAGGTACAAGAGTGATCCAGGAGTGAATCACTGAATAGCGGTCAAAATTATCCTTAGAGGAATAAGGAAATGTTTCTCGGTTATGGAGGTGATAAAGAGTTTGTCGTAAAGGGTTACGTCGATGCAAGCTTTGACACTAATCCAGATGACTCTGAGTCTCGATCTGGATACATACTGAAAGTGGGAGCAATTAGCTAGAGTAGCTCCATGCAGAGCATTATAGACATAGAAATTTGCAAAATACATACAGATCTGAATGTGGCAGACCCGTTGACTAAACCTCTCTCACAAGCAAAACATGATCACACCTTAGTACTCTTTGGGTGTTGGTCACATGGCGATGTGAACTATGGGTGTTAATCACATGGCGATGTGAACTATTGGTGTTAATCACATGGCGATGTGAACTAGATTATTGACTCTAGTGCAAGTGGGAGACTGAAGGAAATATGCCCTAGAGGCAATAATAAAGTTGTTATTTTATATTTCCTTATTCATGATAAAGGTTTATTATTCATGCTAGAATTGTATTGATCGGAAACCTTAATACATGTGTGAATACATAAACAAACACCGTGTCCCTAGTGAGCCTATACTTGACTAGCTCGTTGATCAAAGATGGCTATGGTTTCCTAACCATGGACATGAGTTGTCATTTGGTAATGGGATCATAACATTAGGAGAATGATGTGATGGACAAGACCCATCCGTTAGCTTAGCATAATGATCGTTCAGTTTTATTGCTATTGCTTTCTTCATGTCAAATACATATTCCTTCGACTATGAGATTATGCAACTCCCGGATACCGGAGGAATGCCTTGTGTGCTATCAAACGTCACAATGTAACTGGGTGAGTATAAAGATGCTCTACAGGTATCTCCAAAGGTGTCTGTTGGGTTGGCATAGATCAAAATTAGGATTTGTCACTCCGAGTATCGGAGAGGTATCTCTGGGCCCTCTCGATAATACACATCATAAGCTTGCAAGCAAATGACTAAGGAGTTAGTCACGAGGTGATGTATTATGGAACGAGTAAAGAGACTTGCCGGTAACGAGATTGAACTAGGTATGAAGATACCGACGATCGAATCTCGGCAAGTAACATACCGATGGACAAAAGGAATTATGTATGTTGTCATAACGGTTCGACCGATAAAGATCTTTGTAGAATATGTAGGAGCCAATATGGGCATCCAGGTCCCGCTATTGGTTATTGACCAGAGAGGTGTCTTGGTCATGTCTACATAGTTCTCGAACCCGTAGGGTCCGCACGCTTAACGTTCGTTGACGATATAGTGTTATATGAGTTATGTGAATTGGTGACCGAATGTTGTTCGGAGTCCCGAATGAGATCCCGGATGTCACGAGGAGTCTCGGAATGGTCGAGAGGTAAAGATTTATATATGGGAAGTCATATTTTGGGTTCCGAAAAAAGTGCAGTTTTTTCGGTATTGTACCAGGAAGCTTCCAGAAGGTTCCAGAGGATTCCGGAGGGGTCCGGAAGTCCACAAGTGGGTCCACCACGTCCCAAGGGCTGGCATGGGCTAAGGGGAGGCACCCTGGCCTTATTGGGCTAGGCGCACTAAGTCCTCAAAAGCCCATGTTGCTAGGGAAGGCAAAAAGGGAAGGAGTCCTAGTAGGAATAGGATTGGACTTGGAGTCCAAGTCCACGTGTGTACTATTCACGGTTACTGTTCACGTGGTACTATTCCTTCTACTCCAAGCCTCTACACTATATAAATAGAGGAGAGGGGGCGCCCCAAAAGGACACAACATTGTCTTAGCTGTGTGCGGCGCCCCCCGTCCACCGTTTACCACCTCGGTCATATTTTCGTAGTGCTTAGGCGAAGCCCTGCGAGGATCGCATCACCATCACCGTCACCACACCGTCGTGCTGACAGAACTCATCTACTACCTCGACAACTTGCTGGATCAAGAGTTCGAGGGACGTCATTGAGCTGAACGTGTGCAGAACTCGGAGGTGCCATACGTTCGGTGCTTGATCGGTTGGTTCGCGAAGACGTTCGACTACATCAACCGCGTTAAGCTAATGCTTCCGCTTTCAGTCTACGAGGGTACGTGGACACACTCTCCCCCTCTCATTGCTATGCATCTCCTAGATAGATCTTGCGTGAGCGTAGAATTTTTTTGAAATTGCATGCTACGTTACCCAACAAAAGCCGCTTCCCGTGCTGCCAGGGTCCTTCAAGTTTAGACGGCTTCGTCTGGCCACAAGACCAAGTAATGAGCCGCCGTCGCTCCTGTGATACCCTGTAACATAACATGATGTGTGATTTGTGTTAAGGCACTATATCTTTTGTGTTTGCGTGAAAACTAATATTCCCTGTGGAATCTTAAATGCGTGTTTGTCCCTTCAAGCTTTATATGTTAGTGTTCGTATGATTAATCCCTATGTCTGTTTCGGATGCCTGCCGGTATCATATTGCCGCGATTGTCGTAAGGGTGTGGCCCTTAACATTCATCTTGGCGTGGATGCGTCCCGGCAGGTTTTTCCTAGGTAGCTCTCGACGCAGCCTCTCGTCCTGCGAGCATGGCTCGAGACAGGAAGATGGTGCGATCAAAGAATCTAGCAAAGGTTCCGTCCCAGGAGGAATTTCATAATACGAACATTTACTTAAGCCAAGGGATAAACGACCGCAATAATCTGAAATGCATCAACAAAAATGATGATGTAGACTTGGCTTCTGTTTTCTCTTATCCTCGTCCTTCGCGGCCGCGTGCATTTGACGCGCACGCGATGCTCGGGATGGCGAGGGTCAAGCAAATAATTCTCTGGTTCCCGGCAGGGACTGATTCGTGTCACGCGTATCTGGCGGGCAGTGGCATGCGGTGCCGGGCTCCTTCGGGCTTTCTCCTTTCCCCTCTCCTCTTGTGCGGCTCGGCAACCACCGCGTGGACCACGCCGACGCAGGTGGCCTTGCCAGAGCGTACTTGCCGGGGCATCAGCCAATGGATTCATGCCAGCGCCTCACTCAGGATTTCCCGAAACGGGGTAAATGCTGAACCGAGTGACGTGAGGTAATCATCGACATCGGTGATGTCGAGGCCAAGGCAGCCGGACTGCTGACGAAGAGGAGGGGTAGAGAAGAAGAAACTCGCGCCCGCACGCCATGCCCCCCTTCTCGAGCGGCGCTCGAGCAGCAGTCGTGCTACAGGGGCCGCCAATGAAGGGCATACCACCACAGGAATTAATCTTCGTCGCTGTCGTGGACACGGCGGACCATGGTATTGGATAGGGTGGGCCCGGGGACGGACTTGCTTAGTCATCACGTCTTCGTAGATGCCTCAGACGCCAACAAGCATCGGGCAAGCTGCTGCGGAAACGGCGCGCTGCCCTCGCCTTCAGGTTCGCGCAGGCGATCCCCCTACCTGGCGCGCCAAAGATGTCGCGGGAAACCACGGCCACCTATGGGGCCAAGGGGCCCCTTGCTGGTTCGGCAGGGGGGATGTCGCGTTGCACAAAGAGCAGAAGAACGTGGGGCAGATCGGCAGAGATCACACGGGTAATTTTACCCAGGTTCGGGCCGCCGTGAGGTGTAAAACCCTACTCCTGCTTTGGTGGATTGATGGTGGAAAAGTGGTGGTGGAGCATAGTACACTTGCCTGGCAGGCTCGCCCAAGGGAGGCAGTGACTATGCGCGTACGAGCGTGGGGGTGTTCAACCTTCCAACCCTTGCTACGGTTGCCATGGGCCTCCTTTTATAGGTCAAGGGGTCACCACAGTGGCAAAATAGTCATTATGCACTGATAAGATAGCAAACAGTGCTATCATACCTAATTCTACAGGCTGACAAAGTGCATTAAATGCACCGCTCAACGTCACATCATTGCTCGCCCGGCAAGCCTTGCCGGGCTCGTCTTGCCAGCTCCATGCCTGCTTGCTTGACACGTCGTAGGACGGGTGTCATCTGTAGGTATTTCCTGTAGAAAGAGGCCGTCATGTGACGAATGGCTGCCACTTAGTCACTTTGCGGCTTGACACCGCATTGATCAACGAGGTGGGTCATGGTGAGATGGCTTGGTGAGGTGTCTTTGCCCTCGTGAGTCCCGGCAGGCCCTGCCGGGACGTCTTGAATGCTTTCTTCCGGGGGAGCCCTTGTCCTTGCCGGGTCCGCCTACCCGGCAATGGAGGCTTTTCTCCTGGTGGTGTCTCGCTTCTCTATCTTGGTCTTGGCCTTGTTAATCTGCCTGCTGGTTCTTCAAAGATCTTGGTTTCTTGTATCTTGACACGGCCTTAGTGTTGTCCGTGCACGAGTCAGGGGAAAATACATGCCCCTGTTTGTTTTCCCCGACACTGGTCGGCGTAGGCAACAGCCAGGTCGCGCTGATGACCGGCCCTGATCAGCCGGGTTTGCCAGACCGGCATCTCGGCCATGGCGGCTGCATGGCAAAGATTCAAAGTCAAGACAGAGAAAGAACAAGAACACATAAGATTCGACCCAACTACTACGTAGTTGGCCTGAATCTCGGGGGCTACACCCAGTGGGTGTGCTAGCGCGCCCCCACTAAGAGCATGTGAAACATACCTTCAGCAAGGTGGAGCGCCTCCTCCCTAGTGGCAAGCTGCGCCGTGAGCTGCTGGTGCTTGTCCGGAAGCCGGTTGTAGATGCCGACCTGGAAGGCATCCAGTTGCTGCGAAGAAGCAAAAAACCAACATGACACAGAGCATATGAAGATTCGACCCAACTACTACGCAGTTGGCTCGAACCTCGGGGGCTACACCCAGTGGGTGCGCTGGCGCGCCCCCACTGACCAACTGCAAAGGAGAAGCCAGAGGAAGAAAAGACTCACCAACATGGAGCGCTCCAGCTCCCGTGCCCGCTCCACTTCGGCCTGTGCGAAGGCCTGAACCCGCTCCGCGCGCCCGCAGAGACGCTGGCTCACGGCGGCCATGGCCGCCTCCTCCTGCGTCTGCAGCCCGAAGGCGACCGCCGCGCTCGACCCGGCCCACGCCTGCTGCGACCTGGCGGCAGGACGGCCTCCCAGCGCCGCCTGTAGCTGCCTGACCACCAGGGCGCGACCGTCGCCCGCCGTCTCCTCCGCGACAGCCAGCGTCACTTACGGTGCCATGACCGACATTGCCTGCGGCGTCGCATCCGCCGTCATCTACGGCGCCGCGTCCGGCGTCGCCTGCGGTGCCCCCTCCAGGCCGGATCCCCCTCCGCCTCCAGCCGCCTCCACCCGCTCGACCACGTCGGTCCGCGGCGGTGTGTCATCGCTGATCACCACAACCTCCCGGTCGTCCACTGCCATCTCCGCCCGGCCGCCCGGGTCACGCTCCTCCTCCGTCGGCGGCACGACGACCACCGGGTCCATGCCCGCCGTCATCTCCGGCCACGCCGGCCAGGCCTGGGCCTCCGCCTCCAGCTCCTCGAGGGCCTTGTTCTGGTCCCTCTAGGCGCAGCGCTGCATATCTATCGGGTCTAGGCCGAGATCCTCCCCGGCCGAGTCCTCGGGCAGGTCGATGGCGTTGGTCCGGGTCTTCCGAAATGCAAAGCCACTCCAGGACGCGGCATCTGTCACGGCCAGCGCCAATGCCAGCGGCGACCTCGATCACAGCAAGAGAAGTATAAGAAAGGAACAGCTCGGCAGCATGCCAAAGCCTGCAAGCCAAATATACCCGGTCACGATCGGGGCGGCCGGCCCTGCCGGGTCCGCCGTGCGTTTGGTGGCCGGCTTCCTCGACGCCACGTCCCCCTTCCCGTGCGGCCGGCTGGCTCCAGCCGGCACGCGGGACGACCCGGCCGCACCGCCGTCTCCTCCCCTCGGCGGCGCTGCATGGTCAGCATGCGTCAGAACCCCCCGTGTCACCTTGCATTCGATCTCGCGAGGGATCAGGATGCAGAAACTTACTCGTATGGCACACCTCGCCGGCATCGGCGTCCTCCGTCTCCGGGTCCTCGGCGAGGCCTCCCGCCTCCTTTGTGTCGCCTGGCTGGGCGGCCGCTACCTGCGTTGTCGTCCCGTCATATGGATGCCGGATGGCGTTCAGCAGCGCCTCCCTCGTTGCGTCAGGACAGAGAAAAAGTTGGGACTTAGCAAAGAACGGAGACCAAGGACTCACCGCAGCCGCCGGGTTCCCGTGGCTGTAGGGTGCCTTCTCGAACTACCACCCCTCCTTCATCCTGGCCTTTGATATGTTATTGACCCGGCCGGCAATCTGCTCCTGCGTCAGCCGCTAGGACGACATCCGGTCGGGGTCCTCAAGGCTAGACATCTGGCCGATGATATGCGTCCGGCGCTGCAGCGGCAGCACCCGGCGCGCGATGAAGGCCGCGATGAGGTCCGTCCCTGTGAGCCCCTCGCACGCCACCATCTCGGTGACCTGGCTGCTCATGTTCAGCACCTCCTGCACTGGGCTCTTGGGGCAGTAGGTCAAGTTGGTCTTGGCATGCGGCGTCACGTTAAGAAATGGCGGCAAATTGATATGGTCCGCGCCGAGGTTGCAGACGTAAAACTAGGTGTTCTTCCACTTCTTGGCAGAATCCTCCAGCGGCATCTTGGGGCACACCCCGTGCGGCCGCGACGAGACGATGGTGGCCTCGCAGGCAGACATGACACCGGCCTCTGGCCCCTGCTGCTTCAAGAAGAAGAAGCGGACCCAAAGATCGACGCTGGGCTCGACACCCAGGTAGCCCTCGCACAGGGTGACGAACCCCGAGAGCTGCAGCACCGCATTCGCCCCCAGGTGGTGCGGCTGGAGCACGAAGAACTCTGGGAATGCGCGAAAGAAGTCGCTCGTGGGGAGACCAAACCCGCGCTTAAAGTGAGAGTAGAAGACCACATGTTCGGTCCCCTCCGGCCGCGGTGCCAGCTCGCCGTCGGACAGGCATACGGCCACCTCTGTCTCCGGCGGCAGCCGCCGCGTGTCGCGCAGGTATTGGACATCCTCGGCGGTAATGGTGGATCCCTCCCACGAGCCTTTCGGCAGCGCCATCGGCGGCACTCGACGTGGGCGCGAGGCGCGTGGGCTCGGAGAAGAAGAAGAGGTGGCTGGCGAGCGCTACAGATCGGCCGCCGAGTGCTGCGGAGCGGCAGCAGTGCTTCGCTCGAGAGCAGCGGGGCGTTGCAGCGTGTGACGGGCTCGGAGGCGAGAGCAAGGGAGAAAGAAAAAGATGGGGGGCGTGTGCATGAATGATTTCTGCCGCCCCTTCCCCTGATTTATAAGCCACGAAATGGACGTGGGGAAGTAGGATCGGTTGCGCCCACCCCTCCCACTTCCCCGCATTAAGTGGGCACGATCTACGCATCAATTAACTATGCCAAGAAGGGCAACCGCCTGTGGCCGCCGCAATAAATTCCCGCTCATGGGCCGAGGGCACGGAGTGGCGGGCCCCAGCCCGCCATTACGTCCCGTCCCGCGCGTGGCCTATCAGGGCCTCTTCAGCTTCTGGGCGCTATGTGGCGTCCGCGCCAAAACCAAGAGATCACATCCCTCCCCCTCAAGATTGGACGGACTCTTCAATTTCCCGCCCATGTCGGGATGCCACGATCCGGCTTCCGGAAGCCGGCACATAGTGGGTGTTGCCGGACCCAACGGTCACAAGCTTCATCAGCATCTACCATCTTCTCGGGGGTGAAACTATGAAGGCCCCCCTACTTGAAGCCGGCGAGCCTTCATAGCTTCGGGGACTACTGTCGGGGGGATGGACCCCGGGCAGGCAACGAAACCCGGATCCTTTTTAAAACATCGGGGCCGGCCTCGCCCCTCAATTCGGCCTGCGGTTGGCCGGATTCCTCGACCCGGCAAAGCCCCGCCACCCGGCCAAGTCCCGCAACCCGGCCGGGCCTGCTGGCGCATGCCGGCCAGCTCCGCCAAGCCAAGACCTCGTCAACCCGGCCTCGGGTCAGCTCCCGTCCCATCCAAGGCGTACGATGGATGAAGTCCCCGTAAGGGAGATGAGCACGGCTACAGTGGCCCACCAACCCCTCTGACCGACAGGAGCGTGGCAATAGTGCCCCACCTACCCCGCTGACCAGGGCCGGCATGGCAACAGTGCGGCCCTTGTCCTGCTAGCGCAGGCCGATGGCGACCAGGCGACGTGCCACTATAGCTGAGCCGGCTCAACCACTCTGTGATGCAAGACAAGACAGGGAACAGTGCCCTCTGGCACACGGGGCCCGCGCCCGGAGAACCCGGCGAATCCTGGTACCCGGTGGGTCCCAGCACCGGCTTCCCAGACACTGACATCTCGGCCCCGCGGCCATGTAACTTTACCGTTGTAACCCTGGGGGTTGACCTATAAAACCCCCCAGAAGCCCTCCATGTACACGAGCGAACACATGAGATAATCCACCAGTAGAGCGCACACACACAAGGAGAAGGAGCAGCTTGAGCCTTGGCCTGCCTTCCTTCCTCCCCCAAACAGCTCCAGGAGCAACTCTGTACTGATACATATAAACCACTCTTGGCAGGACTAGGGGTGTTATCTCTCCGAAGAGCCCCGAACGTAGGTATGTCTTGCATCCCACGCTCGCTCATGCCGACCTCGCCACTGGAGCCCACCGGTGCCCTCGAGCCTGTCCCTCTCTTTAGCCATCCTTTGGCATCTGCCGTGCGCCCACCACGACACCCTTGTACACTCGTACACGCGTAGCTGCCCTTGCCCCGAGGCAACCTGTCGGGCAAGAGCTCTGCGTTTCCACCACAATCCACCATCAATCCACAAAAGAAAGAGTAGAGTTTTATGCCTCGCGGCGGCCCGAACCTTGGTAAAACTGCCTGTGTGATCTCTGTCATGCTGCGCTACGTTCTCCGCTCTTTGTGCAATGTGCTCATCCCCCCTGCCGAACCACAAGGGGCCGATGGCCCCATAGGTGGCCGTGGTTTCCCACGACAGTAGATGTGTTTGCACGGCAACCATTTGACATCCCCGGTGTTCGCAGGGAGGTAATTGGGAACCACCTTGCTGTTTGCCCTCATGCTCGACCCGTTAAGCAGAAGGTAGGGAAGCAAGCTTTGGAACGACAACAGTTCATAGCGGAAGAGATCAAGAAACTTGAGGGAGCAGGCCTGGTCGAAGGAGTGTTAGATCCAACTTGGTTGGCAAATCCGGTTGTCGTGCGCAAGGCAAATGGGAAATGGAGACTTTGTATTGATTATACTGATCTCAACAAAGCATGTCCTAAGGATCCTTTCCCCTTGCCACGCATTGATCAGATTGTGAACTCCACTACCGTCTGTGACTTGGTCTTGTTTCTTGATGCATACTCCAGGTGTCACCAGATATTCATGTCAAAGGAAGATGAGGAGAAGACCGCATTCATTACTCCATGTGGTACGTATTGCTTCATACGTATGCCTTTCGGACTAAAGAGTGCTGGTTCGATGTTTGCAAGAGGTGTTCAGATTGGTTTTGAGCCACAGTTGCACAGAAATGTGGAGGCTTATATGGATGATATAGTGGTCAAGACCAGAGACAAATCAACCCTCATTGGAGACTTGGAAGAGACATTCGCAAACTTGAGGAAGTTAAACATGAAGCTCAACCCTGAGAAGTGCGTGTTTGGTGTTCCATGCGGCAAAATTCTCGGGTTCTTTGTGTCCCAACATGGGATCGAAGCAAACCCCAACAAAATCAAGGCTATTAAACAGATCCAAGCACCCAAGACTGTCAAGGATGTGCGGTGTCTTGCCGGTTGTGTTGCAGCTTTGAGTAGGTTCATTTCAAGATTTGCTGAGCGTGCCCTGCCGTTTTTCAAGATATTGAAAAAGGCAGGTCCAATAAAATGGAGTCCGAAAGCGGAGGCTGCGCTGCCAGACCTAAAAAGGTACCTATCCTCCATGCCAACCTTAGTCGCACCTAAGCCACATGAACCATTGTTGCTATACTTAGCAGCAATGAACCAAGTGGTCGGTGCCGCGCTGTTTGCGCCGAGAGAAGCTGGTGGCGAGGAAACCACGGTGGCAAAGCCATCCCATGACAAGACAGAATCCACCCCGGTAGATCCAAACGCCGGTAAGGCAAAAACAGCGTAAGAGAAAGTAACTAATCAGCAGATGATGCCAGTGAAAAAGGTGGTGCAGCAGCCGGTATACTTTGTCAGCTCCCTCCTGCAGGGGGCTAGAGCAAGTTATTCGGGCGTGCAAAAGTTGCTCTTTGGCCTACTCATGGCCTCAATAAAGCTACGCCACTACTTCCAGGCGCATGTGATTATGATGGTCACTCGCTTCCCGTTGCAGCGCATTCTAAGGAATCCAGAGGCAACCAGCAGGATAGTAGAGTGGGCATTGGAACTGTCGAGTTTTGCACTCAAGTTCGAGAGTACGTCAACTATTCAGTGCAGAGCATTGGCAGAATTCATTGCAGAATGGACACCAACACAAGATGACGAGATCCAGGAATCAGCCCTCCTCGGCAGAGAAACTAAGAAGAATTGGATCGTGTACTTTGATGGTGCTTCCTCTTTGCAAGGTGCCGGTGTCAGAGTGCTGCTTGTCGCACCCATCGGAGAGCACCTCAAGTACGCAGTTCAAATGCATTTTCCTAGGGAGGAAGCTACCAACAACACTATGGAGTTTGAAGGACTGCTTGATGGCCTCAAAATTGTAGTGGAGTTGGGAATCAAAAAGTTGACCGTCCGAGGAGACTTGCAACTTGTGGTGAAACAAGTAAACAAGGATTACCAGAGCCCGTTGATGGAAGCGTACGAAAATGAAGTGAGGAAATTGGAAGAACACTTTAACGGTTTACAAACAGAGCACATTCCTCGTGCGGAAAATAACATTGTTGATCAGCAGTCAAAGTGTGCTTCCCAGAAGCTTCCTGTGGAACCGAGAACTTTTGTGCTCCATTTGAATCAACCAACAGTCACCCCATCAACGAGAGCCAAGAAAAGAAGGAAGATAGGCACCGGAAAATATTTTCCGACAGAGCTTCCTGAAACCGTTGGCAAGGATGTTGCTGGGAATGGTGATGCGCTCGCCGATGAGCAGCGGCCTTAGGCGGAATCACAGATTCTTGCTGTCGAGGTTAGCGCTCCCGCGGCCGAAGAGATGCCTTTAGTCCTTGTTGTCGAGCCTCAGGCTCCGACATGGACCTAACAGATAATTCAATTTCCCCAAACAGGAGAACTTCCCGAGGAACAAGATCAAGCTGAAAAAGTAGCCCGTCGATCAAGTATGTATCAGTTTGTGGACAACATCCTGTGCAGAAAAAGACCAAATGGAGTGAAATTGAAGTGCATTTGCCGGAAGACGGACTGAAGTTGTTGGCAGAGATACATGGAGGTATATGTGGTTCCTGCATAGGAGCAAGGGCCCTTGTCGGGAAAGCCTTCCAGCAAGGTTTCTATTGGCCCACTGCCCTCCAGGATGCAACTGAGCTAGTAACAAGATGTGAAGCGTGCCAGTTCCATTCAAAGAATATACATCAGCTAGCACAAGCCCTCCAGACAATGCCCCTCTCCTGGCCCTTCTCGGTCTGGGGGCTCAATATCTTGGGCCCCTTCCCCCGTGCTACCAGGGGCTTTGAATTCTTGTACGTCTATATTGACAAGTTCACAAAGTGGCCTGAGGTAAGCCGGTGAGGAAGGTGACTGCACAATTAGCCGTCAAGTTCTTCAAAGGATTGGTTTACCGGTTTGGGGTCCCAAACAGAGTCATCACTGAGAACGACACTCAGTTTATGAGCCGCGCCTTCTTGCAATACATCCAGAGCCTTGGAAGCAAGGTTTGCTTCGTCTCCATTGCTCACCCAAGGAGCAACGGGTAAGTAGAAAGGATGAATGCTGAAGTGCTGTGCGGGCTCAAAACAAGAACCTTTGACAAGCTGCACAAGTGTGGGAGGCGATGGATTGATGAGTTGCTGGTGGTTCTTTGGTCACTTAGAACGGCACCGAATCAAGCTACTGGCCAAACACCCTTCTCCCTAGTCTATGGTGTAGAAGCAGTGTTAACCACGGAACTCATATATGGATCACCTCGAGTACTTGCCTATGATGAAGTAGTGCAACAGCAGCTCTAGCATGACGATGCCGTGCTCCTCGAGGAAGAACATCTTCGGGCAGCTGTGTGAGCTGCACGCTACCTGCAAGCCTTGCGCCACTATCATAGCCGCAAGGTTCATGCCCGGAGCCTTGAGGAAGGCGACCTTGTCCTTCAGCGCGTTCACTCCGCCAAGGGAGCAAACAAGTTGACGCCAAAGTGGGAGGGGCCTTACCGGGTAGTAAGAGTCACCAGACCTGGCGCAGTCCGTCTGGAGACCGAGGATGGCATTTGTGTGCAAAACTCATGGAATATTGAGCATCTTCCCAAGTTCTATCCATAAGGCGCCGTTGCCGGGCCTTGCCCCGGCAACCCCTTTTGTACAAGCATAGTCCCAAGGACTTGTAACCCTTTGTTCAAAGCTAGGCGCAGATCCTATGCATATCTAAATAATGCTAAACACTCCACAAGCTTTCATGCATATTTACTCATGTATTATTGCATAATATAGTGTGATAGCGTTTTGCTTGTATGAAATGACTAACATACCGCCAAGGTATCCATACTACTATGTTTCTCCTTTCTGTTTTCCTCAAATGCAGAAGGATTCCCCACATGCATGTTTCCCGGGGATGAACGAAGATGGAATGTTTGATTGACGGTTCATTTCATTTCATGCGATAAGAAGTACAACAAAGAAAGATAAGTTGGCAATTTCCCTTGCACATCTCTGTACTCGTACGAAAAACTTGCACGTGAAGGAATCCTGCCGTGTTTTGTATCGCGCTCCAGCTCTACCTTGAGTACGCTCGACGGAGTCTGCGCAGCCGCATTCATGACCAGCAAGTCGCTTTGCCGGTGGTTGCTCCTCGACAAGGTTCCAAAACAGCGTAGGGTGTTAAAGTTGAAAAACGTATGAGAATGGAGACAAACAAGGAAGATGATTTCTTTTCATTTATCTAAGCACATCGGATATCATACAATTTTTTGAAAAAAAAAGTGCTTGCTAATGCCTTTCTTGTCCCTCTCCTCCTAGGGTTTACATTGAGTGCAAGGAGGGCAAAAGGAGCGCCTGGGCGATGCCCTGGCCACCCCCGCCAGGACCAGAGGGACACAGCCTGACGGGAACCCCAGCTGGGAAGACGAAGCCGGAGTTCAGGTGCAGATGATGGTGCTGCCGGCGCTCAGCTGGTGATGATGCTGCCGCCGACGTTCAGCCGGAGTCCAAGTCGTCGTGTTCGGACTTGATGACCGGATGCCCGCCATCGTCGTATTCACCATGCGTGTCCTCCTCGTCAATGTCGCTCGAGGGGAAGCTTTCGTCATCGCTCGAGCTTTCCGTGCAGCACCCTAGACGAGCACCTGAAGGCCTGAAGATCTTCACGGAGAGCGCATCGGCCTCCACCAGCTTGATGTGGAGAAAGTGCTCCTCCGCCAAGTAGCGCACGCGCGAAGGATTTCCACCCTCGGGTGAGGTACATGGCACCGTTGGCGGGGAACTCCACATCCACCCAAATGGCACCATTGATGCAGCCGTTCATGCGCAACCACAACCCAAGCGGCTCGTCCGTCTCCATCACCCTAGCGAAGGGGCGAGGGAGGCGCAACCTGCTCCTTGGCGGGTCACTCAGCTCGACGATGAACTCAAGTGCGGTCCCTCCCATGCAGCCTTTCGCCAGGGTGGGGCCGCAGGAGGTGGAGCCGCTGATGCCCCAGTCCGGCCTCCTCAACCACGACCACCACGCCTACCACAACCTCGCCTTGCGCCTCCGCCGCATGTGCTGGAGCCCGCCTCCGCGGCCCCTGCCGAAGTAGAGGCGTGACTTCGAGGGCAAGCTCGCGCCGCTGTGGTGGAAGCACGAGCACGACCTCTACCTCTCACCATGATGACAGAAGCTAAAAGGAGAAACGAAGGAGAGGGAGGTGGATGAGCATCGCCTCCCACGCCCCTCCCCCTTTTATAGGGGAGGGTGTGGCGGCTGGCTCTCCACTACCTTAGGGCAACCGCCCCGCTTCGCCAATCCTGCGCCCTGCGCCCCTGGTGAGCGCTCTACTCCACCAGCCGCACAGCCTCACCAATCCATTGTTCTGGCTCCTCTAATCAAGGCACTGCCACCACAAACGTCCTTCTGCACCAATCCCACGCCCCGCACCTAATCCGCGTCACGGGGGAGGGAAAAGCTGCAGTAAAGGAAGGAGTGATGGCAGGAGCAGCAGTTACCTCAAGTTGCTCATGGTAGTGGGCTTGTCCACGTCGAGCCTGGTTGCAACCCACGTACGAGTATGCCCTCGGTTTCTGGCGTGAATGGCGGAAGCTGTTTAAAAAAAGAGAGAGAGAGGAAAAACGACAAAGCTAGACGAAGACTGGGGACTAGCTCAAAGCTCAGATTAATGAAGAAGCAAAGAAGATCTTAAAAGCATATCAACATCGTCCAGATCAATGTTGTTTCATCTGTGCATTATCTGGGCCTCGCCCAACGATGCCCGGAAGCACGTATGACCAAGGCCTGGGGTCTCCTGTCGGTGTATTAAACATAGGTGTGTAATACCCAACTTATACATAGACAAGTAGTAGCTCCCCTGCTAAGTTAAAGCCTTAGTGAAGGCCTCCAAGTAAAAGGAGCAGCTCTTCGTGAGATCAAGGAGCGCATCAAGAAGACCAAGACAACTTACAGAAATGAAGTGCTTGAAGCAGCCTCTTGTTGGCAAGACAGGACCAGCAAGATGAAGGTCCGGCAAGCCCCGCGACAAATGGATCCCCGTCAATCGCCAGCGCTCCACCTCACCGGCCAGCTGTTAGCTGTTCGGTGAGGTGTCGAGTACGCATACGGTGCGGTGGAGCTCGCGCGCACGTGTCGGCTCGCCGGAAGGAAAATTACCTTTATTAACACCCATCCTAATGGCGTGTCAAGCTAATAAGAGGTAGATGAGCAAGCGATGTGGAAACCTTGCTGGGGATCGTCCTCTATAGGGCACCTAGCAATGCATTTAATGTATGTTGTCCTAACTAGCAGAGTTAGGTATGATAGTTCTGTTTCTATCTAATCATCCTGTAATGACCCTTTTGCCACTGTGGTAACCCCTTGAGCTATAAAAGGAGGGCCAAGGCAACCTTTACGAGGGTTTGAACCCATCACAACCTCACGCATACATATTCGTGCAGCTGCCCTCCCTTCGCCACTTGCCGGGGGAGAGCGCTCCGTGTACCTTTGCACACACCCATCAATAAACCAAGGCAGGAGTAGGGTTTTACGCTTCTCAGCGACCCGAACCTGGGTAAAAACCGTTGCATCCCTTGTCGTCTTGCTCTTTGCGCTCGGTGCACCCCCCCTTGCCGAACCAGGAAAGGGGCTGTATCGCCCCATAGATCACCGGCTCCGTCGCTGACTACTAGACTGAGGATGATAAGGTGATACAATTCTATGGTTGACATCATATTTAGCTAGAATTTCACGGAATGCACCATGAATGAAATGTGAACCAATCAGTCATTAAATATATAGGGACTCCAAAACTCAGAAAGATAACTTCCTTAAGAATTTTAATAGAGGTGTTATGATCAGCACTACTAGTTGGAATATCTTCTACCCAGTAACATAATCAGCAACAACTAAGATATGAGTGTATCCATTAGAGGAAGGAAAAGGTCCCATATAATCAAAAACCCAAACATCAAATGGTTCAATAACAAGTGAATAATTCATAGGCATTTCTTGACGTCTACCAATATTACCAATTCTTTAACATTCATCACAAGAAAGGACAAACTTCGTGCATCTTTGAAGAGAGTAGGCTAATAAAAACCTGATTGCAATACCTTGTGTGCAGTTCTATCTCCAGCATGGTGTCCTCCGTATGGCTCAGAATTACGCTTCCTCAAGATTTGTTCCTGCTCATGCCCAGGTACACAACATCTAACAAGTGAATAAATTGTATATGTGCACTAGTTCGGCAAAGAGATGGTGATACAAGTGTAATATGGATAGTAGATATAGGTTTTTGTAATCTGAAAATTTAAAAACAGCAAGGTAACTAGTAACAAAAGTAAGCAAAAACGGTATTGCAATGCTTGAAAACAAGGCCTAGGGTTCATACTTTCACTAGTGCAAAGTCTCTCAACAATGATAGCATAATTGGATCATATAACAATCCCTCAACATGCAACAAAGAATCACTCCAAAATTTCTATCGGAGAACGTAGGACGAAAATGTGCATCAACCCCTATGCATAGATTACCCCAATGTCACCTCGGGAATCCTCGAGTTGAGTACGAAACCATACATCAAGTGAATCAATAGAACATCCCGTTGTCACCACATATATCCCATCGCAAGACATACATCAAGTATTCTCAAATCCAATATTCAATCCAATATAACGAAACCTCAAAGAGCAAGACTCAATTCATCACAAGAAGGTAGAGAGGGAAGAACACCATAAGATCCAAATATATTAACAAGTCTCACGGTACATCAAGATCGTGTCAAATCAAGAACACGAGAGAGAGATCAAACACATAGCTACTAGTACATACCCTCAGCCCCGAGGGTGAACTACTCCCTCCTCATCATAGTGGCCACCGGGATGATGAAGATGGCCTCCAGTGATGGTTTCCCCCTCCGGCAGGGTGCCGAAATGGGCTCCCGATTGGTTTTTCGTGGCTACAGAGGCTTGCGGCGGTGGAACTTCTGATCTAGGGTTCTTTTAGGAGGTTATGAAATGTATAGGAATTTTTTGCGTCGGTCTCATGTCAAGGGGGTGCCCGAGGGGCCCACAAGCCGGGGGCGCGCCCTAGGGGGGTGGGCGCCCCCTAGGCTTGTGGCCTCCTCAGTCAGTTCCTGGCCCAGCTCCGGTGTTTCGGGGGTCTCTTTTGGTCCATAAAAATCACCGTAAATTTTCATCCCATTCCGAGAACTTTTATTTCTGCACAAAAAAACACACCACGGTAGTTCTGCTCAAAACAACGCTAGTCCAAATTAGTTATAATAAAATCATACCAAAACCATATAAAATTGTTGTAAACATGGCATGAATACTTCATAAATTATAGATACATTGGAGACGTATAAGCATCCCCAAGCTTAATTCCTGCTCGTCCTCGAGTAGGTAAATGATAATAGAAATAATTTATGAAGTGTGAATGCTAGCAAGTGCATAAGTTTGATCAATGATAATTTCAATCAC
The DNA here is from genome assembly GCA_011799875.1 of Thinopyrum elongatum. Taxonomy (NCBI): domain Eukaryota; kingdom Viridiplantae; phylum Streptophyta; class Magnoliopsida; order Poales; family Poaceae; genus Thinopyrum; species Thinopyrum elongatum. The sequence goes on from CM022302.1 coordinate 339,622,775, forward strand.
TTCTTCTAGCATGATTATATATCATAAATAGTAGCTCATCTCATAAAACTTCTCATGATCAAGTAACAAGCTATTCACATGTTAAAGCATAGACCATATAACTTTCTTGAAAACTAACAAACTATGTTCTCAGTCATCAAACAATTGCAATTCATCTTATTTTCAGGAAGGGTCTATGTAAGAGCTTTGATTTAGCAAATTCCACATACTCAACTATCATATAGTCTTCCATGATTGCTGTCACTCAAAGCATATTTTTAGAACAAATAGCATCCATCAAACACAGAGAAAGATAGGCCTTAATATTTCGCCTCCCAACTTATTTATCATATAGATAATTGTTAACAATAATAGTTCATGATCAAATATATTTGAATGGCCATATATGCTTGCATCTTTCCGCACCACATGATACTTGACAAGTAGAGAATAATTGAGGTTGAAATGAGAAGGAATACTACTGACTCTTTGATACGTCTCCGTCGTATCTACTTTTCCTAACGCTTTTCCTCTTGTTTTCGACTCTAATTTGCATGATTTGAATGAAACTAACCCGGACTGACGCTGTTTTCAGCAGAACTACCATGGTGTTGTTTTTGTGCAGAAATAAAAGTTCTCAGAATGGAACGAAACTTTGCGAGGATTTTTTATACAATAAAAGATAATTTCTGGAGCCAAGAACCACCGGAGGAGGGCACCTGGGTGGGCGCAATCCACCAGGGCGCGCCACCCCCTCCAAGCGCGCCCAGGTGGGTTGTCCCCACCTGGTAACCCTGCAGACCCTGAAACCGATGCTATAAAATCACATATTTCCAGAAAAAAATCAGGGAGAAAGAATTATCGCGTTCCGCGAGACGGAGCCGCCGCCACCTCTTGTTCTTCATCGGGAGGCCAGATCTGGAGTCCATTTTGGGCTTCGGGGAGGGGGATCTTCGGTATTCGTCATCACCAACCCTTCTCCATCGCCAATTCCATGATGCTCCCCATCAGGAGTGAGTAATTCCTTCATAGGCTCGCTGGTCGGTGAGGAGTTGGATGAGATTCGTCATGTAATCGAGTTAGTTTTGTTAGGGCTTGATCCCTAGTATCCATTATGTTCTGAGATTGATGTTGCTATGACTTTGCCATGCTTAATGCTTGTCACCTTGGGCCCGGGTGCCATGATTTCAGATCTGAACCGTTTATGTTATCACCATTATATCTATGTTCTAGATCCGATCTTGCAAGTTATAGTCACCTACTACGTGTTATGATCTGGCAACCTCGGAGTGACAATAGTCGGGACACTTCCCGGTGATGACCGTAGTTTGAGGAGTTCATGTATTCACCGTGTGTTAATGCTTTGTTCCGGTTCTCTATTAAAAGGAGGCCTTAATATCCCTTAGTTTCCAATAGGACCCTGCTGCCACGGGCGGGTAGGACAAAAGATGTCATGCAAGTTCTTTCCATAAGCACGTATGACTATTTACGAAATACATGCCTACATTATATTTATGAACTGGAGCTAGTGCCGTATCGCCCTAGGTTATAACTGTCACATGATGAATATCATCCAACGAATTACCGATCCAATGCCTATGATTTTCCTACATATTGTTCTTGCTAAGTTACTACTGCTACTGTTACTGTTGCACATGCTACAAAATCACTGCTATCACTGTTACCGTTACTATTGCTGTTGCTACTACTATCAAAACTATCATACTACTGATCACTTTGCTGCAGATAATTAATCTCCAGGTGTGGTTGAATTCACAACTCAGCTGCTAATACTTACAAATATTCTTTGGCTCCCCTTGTGTCGAATCTATAAATTTGGGTGGAATACTCTGCCCTCGAAAACTGTTGCGATCCCCTATACTTGTGGGTTGTCAAGACCTTTTTCTGGCGCTATTGCCGGGGAGCATAGCTATATTTGTTGAGTCACTTGGGATTATTATCAAATTATCACTATGAAGAATCTGAAGGATGCTAATACTAAGATTTTTCCCTCTAAGACGAGGGGAGGTAAGGAACTGCCATCCAGCTCTGCTTTAGATTCACCTTCTGTTATAAGTAAACTTGCAACACCACCACATGCTATTAATTCTGATATGTCGCAAGTTATTGATGATGCTACTTCTGCTATGAATGCTTATGATGATGCCAGTACCTTGCTTGATGATGATGTGCCACTAGGTGAATTTCTTGATGAACAAATTGCTAGAGTAAGACAACATGATATTGTTGAAACTGATGATGAGCTTGAAACTGAAAATCTTGAAACACCTACTAGAACTAGCCCTCCGAGATATGAATTGCCAAAGGTACTGGAAGGCTATGTTATGGGTGAGGAGGCAACTAGAGATATTCTTGCTTGTAAGGATAGAGATGATCTAGAGAAATTATTATGCAAGTACAAAGAAAAATCTCTGAATGCTAGAATGAAATGTGATCCTAAGTTTGCTACTTCACCTATCTTCGTTGATGATAAGGATTATGAATTCTATGTCGACCCAGAGTTAATTACTCTGGTTGAATCTGATCCTTTCCATGGTTATGAAACTGAAACTGTTGTGGCACATCTTACTAAGTTAAACGACATAGCCACCCTTTTTCTCATGATGAGAAAATTCACTATTACTATATTCTCAAATTATTTCCGTTCTCATTAAAGGGTGATGCTAAAGCTTAGTACAATACTCTTGCTCCTGGTTGTGTGCGTAATCCCCAGGATATGATTTATTACTTCTCTAAAAAAATATTTTCCTGCTCATAAGAAACAAGCTGCCTTACAGGAAATATTTAACTTTGCGCAAATTGAAGAAGAGAGTCTCCCACAAGCTTGGGGGAGGCTTCTCCAATTGCTTAATGCTTTGCCTGATCATCCTCTTAAGAAAAATAAAATATTTGATATCTTCTATAATGGACTAACCGATGCTTCTAGGGACTTCCTAGATAGTTGTGCTGGTTGTGTTTTCAGGGAACGAACTATTGGACAAGCCGTAGAACTATTGAATAACATATTGAAAAATTATGGTGATTGGACTCCTCCTGAAACACTGCCTAAACCCACTCCGAAGAAGAGGGGTATCCTATATCTCAGTCCTGAAGATATGCAAGAGGCAAAGAAATCTATGAAGGAAAAGGGTATTAAAGCTGAGGATGTTAAAAATTTACCTCCTATTGAAGAAATACATGGGCTTGATACACCACCACCACCTGCGGTGGTAGAGGTAAATTCTCTAATGAAATTCAATGACAATGATAATCCTCACAATATGCACCCTAGCCAATGCCTTTATGAGTTTGAAAACTATATTAGAAAACAAGATCACTTCAATGCAAATGTTATGAAACAATTGAAATACAATTCTAATATGATTGCTCGCTTAAGTGACTTGTTATTTAGAATCTCAAATGATGTTAGAGGTGTAGGGAAGCATGCTTCTATGGTTCAAACTCATCTAGAACAAGTTGCTAAATCTCAAAGAGAACTGCTTGATGAAATGAATAATAATATCAATGATCATGCTGTTAGTGTAATGACTAGAGGAGGTAGAATGACTCAGGAACCACTTTATCCTGAGGGACACCCAAAAAGAATTGAACAAGACTCTCAAAGAGTTGACACTGATGCACGTAGTCCTCCTAAAAAGAAAAAGAAAAAGAAAAACAATAGGACTTTGCATGCCTCTAGTGAACTTGAAGTAGAAAAACCTCCTGATAATGATAATGAAGCCTCTATCTCTAATGCTGAAACTCAATCTGGTAGTGAACACTCACCTTCTGATAATGAAAAAGATAATGATGAGGTTCATGAAGACACTCAAACAAATAATAAAGAACCAGACAATGATGTTGAGATAGAACCAGCAGTTGATCTTGATAACCCACAAGCTAAGAATAAAAGATATGATAAAAGAGACTTTGTTGCCAGAAAACATGGAAAGGAAAGAGAACCATGGGTTCAAAAACCTATGCCCTTTCCACCTAAGTCAACTAAAAAGAAAGATGATGAAGAATTTGAAGGCTTTGCTGAAATGCTGAGGCCAGTCTTTCTGCGTACTTGCTTGACTGATATCCTTAAAATGCCTCCTTATGCAAAGTACATGAAAGACATCATCACCAATAAGAGAAAAATACCGGAAGCTGAAATCTCCACTATGCTTGCTAATTATACCTTTAAAGATGGAGTACCTAAAAAACTTGGAGATCCGGGAATACCAACTATACCTTGCTCCGTCAAAAGAAATTATGTGAAAACTGCTTTGTGTGATTTAGGAGCTGGTGTTAGTGTTATGCCTTTCTCTTTATATAAAAGACTTGACTTGAATAAACTCACACCTACTGAAATATCTTTGCAAATGGCTGACAAATCAACTGCCATACCTATCGGTATTTGTGAGGATGTGCCCGTTGTTGTTGCTAATGTTACTATTTTGACTGACTTTGTTATACTTGAGATGCCCGAGGACGACAACATGTCGATTATCCTTGGTAGACCCTTTTTGAATACTGCAGGGGCTGTTATTGATTGCAATAAAAGCAAGGTCACTTTTCATATCAATGGTAATGAGCATACGGTGCACTTTCCGAAGAAACAATTTCAAGTGAATGGTATTAATGTTATTGAAAAATCTCCGACAATCACTATTGGAAGTTTTCAACTACCTCTATCTACTGTTAAAAAGAAATATGAAATGCTTATTGTTGGGGAAATTCATATCCCCGTTGAGGTAACATAGTGATTTACGAAAGTTCTTTGGTTTCATGCTAATCGAAAGTGGTTGTTAATAAGAATTGATCAACCTTATTAATGGATCATTTTTGAGAGGTATGAAGTTGATGAATTTAGTGAGCACTACCTTCTGTCCCTAACTTTAGTTTTCTGTTTTTATTAGTTAAATAAAATAAAATGCCATGTTTTATCTGTTTTCTGAGTTTTCCGTGCATTAAAAAAATGACCCAAAAATAAAAGTTCTCAGAATGCTCTGAAAATTTAATACGATTTTTTTGAATATTTAAGAATTTTTGGTGCAAATAATATCAGAGGGAGGTGCACCAGGTGGGCACAACCCACCTGGGCGCGCCAGGACCCCCAGGCGCGCCCTGGTGGGTTGTGGTCCCCACGTGGGCCCCCTCACTTATCTCTTCATCCCACATCATCACCTACCTCCAGAAAAAATTCACCATTGCTCTTGCTCTCGTGTTCTTGCTCTCAAACCCGCGGATTTCGATCTCTTTGCTTGAAGCTCCATTTCCGAAACTGTTTCGGGGGATTGTTGCTTGGTATGTGACTCCTCCGTGTGTCCAATTATTTTTTGCTTTAGTTGTTTATATTTTGAATAATTAGCTACTCTTGGTGCTGTTGTAGATGAGCTTGCATGTTGAATTCTTAGAGTTTTAAGTAGTTTGAATGCTTGCTATGGCCTCTATGCTTCCCTATGAGTAGTTGCTATCAATCTTGTTAAGTTTTGTTGAGAAAAATTTTGTGGACTAAAAATTTCAGAATTTTGCTCATAGGAAAAACATGAGTATCTTTAGGAAGTTTGCATCCAAGAAGAACTCCAAGGGAGTAATTGGGGAGTCATCTGACAGTGATCTCCGCACCCGGAGGTTGGCGGAGTTACGGCCGTGCGAATGGCCGCATACCCCGTTCATGGAAGTGGCCGGAATCCTCCAAGAGTTTGCACAATATGCTGCTAATGCCAGCCTCACCGACTTCATCACAGCTGAATGCGAACAGTATCATCTCCTCACAAATTCCTTTGTGCAAAGTTTTTCTTTCCTTCCTAAGAATAATCCCCCTGAAGTGCAGTTTAATTTATACGCTGAACCCCATCAGATACCGCTTACTGAATATTGTGAAATATGCTTGTTTCCTTCTGATGGTGGGTTGGTAGATCCTAGGCCTGCAGAGTTTGAAGGTTTTTACCGTACTCTGTCTGTGGGGGACGAGAGAGGAGTGTCGAGTGTCACCGCCACTAGCTTGCAATTTCCTGCTGTTCATTATTTTGCTCTTTTCATTGCAAAGTGCTTGCTTGCTAGAGAGAAGGTGGGTGCACTCACTGCCCCAGACCTTGCTGTTTTACGTCGTGCACTGGAAGGCGACAACACTTATAGCTTGGGAGATATTGTGGCACGCCGCCTCCATATTAATAAATCCAAGGGTAAAATACATGGTGGTATTTACGCTACTCGCCTGGCAGCTCACTTTAATGTTCAGATACGCCAGCATGATTACCCTTTGCCCAAGGTTCACCTAGATCGCGCTGCAATGGAATACCATAAGTTTATTGCTGCCGATTATCCTGACATTCCTCTTCCTTATAATCTGGTTTTTAGTGTGAAAACTCATGATATTATTCCACTGCCTGCACCTGCTTTGTTTGATCCCATTGCCAGGGGTGGATACAGGATTATGCCTGCGGACATCATCGCTTACCGGAACAACCAGGCTGCGGCACAGGAGGAGCCTCAGCAGTGGGACCCTCAGGTACCCGCACCTCAGCACTTCAACATAGGACCTCATGGCTTCTATGACTGGTGATTACCAAGTTATGCCAAAAGCCTAAGCTTGGGGGAGTATGTATTTCCACCGACATTACATGTTTACACATTTCATTTCAGTTGTCGGTGTCCACACTTTTTCATTGTATTGTCCATGTTAGAATTATTTTCTTGCTTTCTTCTTGTGTGTTTGAAAAACTTTGAGAAAATCCAAAAATATATTTCTTGCTTCTTTTTGATTTATCTTCCTAGTTTAAATTCTTGTAGCACTAAAAAGAAAAACCCAAAAAGATTTCCTTTTGCTTGTTGGGAGCTTTCCCATGTAAATAGTTTTCTCGTTTTTGTTTTCCCCCTTTTATTTGCTTTCCTTCAGAAAACCAAAAACTCCAAAAATATTTCAGTGTGTTTTTCTGAACTTCTTTTTCTTTTATTTAGTCATACCGAGGAGAAGACCACGATGAAAATGTTGAGTGGCTCTCATATGCATTATTGTTGATCTAACAAAGAGCCCAATTTACCTTGTCTTCTCCTTTTGAATAAAATATTTGCAGATTCCAACTTAGTCCACGACACTCTTGCACTATTATCATTTTCATATTGTTCGGTCGTGCAAGTGAAAGGCAATAATGATGATATTCGATGAACTGGTCGTGGCAGAGAGAAACGGGTATGAACTCGACTTGTTCTGTTTTTGTAAATATGTTTAACCTAGTATCCATGATTCAACCCATTATGATTAAACATGTTTGCAATGACAATTAGAGATTATAGTTTCTCATGCCATGCATAAGTAGCTAGGAGTGGATAATGATTTATCTTGGATGTCAACATTGCGTTAAAATGATTGTGATGTAGTATGATGATATGGTATCCTCCTCTGAATGTTCGAGTGGCTTGACTTGGCACATGTTCATGCATGTAGTTGAATCAAAACCAACATAGCCTCTATGATATTTATGTTCATGGTGTTCATATCCTACTCATGCTAGTATCCAATGTTACTTATGCATAATGCATGTTCATGACCGTTGTTGCTCTCCAGCTGGCCGCTTCTCAATCTAATTGCTAGCCTTCGCCTGTACTAAGTGGGAATTCTGCTTGTACATCAAAAACCTTGAACCCAAGTTATTCCAGATGAGTCCACCATACCTACCTATATGCGGTATTACCCTGCTGTCCTAAGTAAATTTGCATGTGCCACCTCTAAAAACTTCAAATAAATATCCTTTTTGTGTGCCTGGATTGTTCATAAAGCGACAGGAGGTAGTCGGTATCTTCCATGCTAAGCGGGTTATTCTCAGGATGAGTGTTTATTCACTCACCATTGCACGAGAAAGGGGCGGTAATAGGGATTCCCAGTCCCGGATTCAAAAATTGCAAATAATTAAACAAAACTCCCCTAGGACTGATGTCGTTATGGACGGTACCCGTGGATTCGGCTAGCCGTGGAGTGTGTTTGTTGGTGGAGGGGGAGTAAATCTTTACTTTTATCGCTTGGGAACCGCCACTAATGTGTTTAGCATGGAAGATATTGATAGCTGATGGTCGCGATGTAAACAACAGGGGTGCATCTCTCAAAACTTCATCTCTCTCTGTTTTTAAAACTTGAGATCTGGCACCTCTGTAAATCACTGCTTCCCTCTATGAAGGGACTATCTATTTACTTTTATGTTGTGTCATCACCCTCTCAAATAAGCGCCAGAACCTGAGAGCACTGCTGTCATGCTTATGCATTGTGTGTAGCTAATGTTGGGTGCATCATGACTAGATCTTTTCTACCATGAATTACAATGTTTAGTCGCTGCTCGGACTTTGGAGGTGCTCTGCATTTATGTTTTGCAGTCTCAGAAAGGGCTAGTGAGATACCACTATTGTCATATTGTATCATGGTTGTTTTGACAACGTGTTGTTGTTTGAGATATCTTATTATTGCTCGCTAATTGATTATGTCATTGATATGAGTTAATATAATTTTTAAGAGTTATTGTCGACATGGTTAGTTATAATATTGGCTGAAAACCTGGGTGTTGTTTAAGCTTATTTATGCAAACAAGAGCAAAAGAGTTCGTAAAAGTTTTTCTTTTTCACTTTCAGTTTATCAACTGAATTGCTTGAGGACAAGCAAATGTTTAAGCTTGGGGGAGTTGATACGTCTCCGTTGTATCTACTTTTCCTAACGCTTTTCCTCTTGTTTTGGACTCTAATTTGCATGATTTGAATGAAACTAACCTGGACTGACGCTGTTTTCAGCAGAACTACCATGTTGTTGTTTTTGTGCAGAAATAAAAGTTCTCGGAATTGAACTAAACTTTGCGAGGATTTTTTATACAATAAAAGATAATTTCTAGAGCCAAGAACCACCGGAGGGGCGCACCTGGGTGGGCACAACCCACCAGGGCGTGCCACCCACTCCAGGCGCGCCCAGGTGGGTTGTCCCCACTTGGTGGCCCCGCAGACCCTGAAACCGACGCTATAAAATCACATATTTCCAGAAAAAAATCAGGGTGAAAGAATTATCACGTTCCGCGAGACGGAGCCGCCGCCACCTCCTGTTCTTCATCGGGAGGCCAGATCTGGAGTCCGTTTGGGGCTCCGGAGAGGGGGATCTTCGGTATTCGTCATCACCAACCCTTCTCCATCGCCAATTCCATGATGCTCCCCATCGGGAGTGAGTAATTCCATCGTAGGCTCGCTGGTCGGTGAGGAGTTGGATGAGATTCATCATGTAATCGAGTTAGTTTTGTTAGGGCTTGATCCCTAGTATCCATTATGTTCTGAGATTGATGTTGCTATGACTTTGCCATGCTTAATGCTTCTCACCTTGGGCCCGGGTACCATGATTTCAGATCTGAACCGTTTATGTTATCACCATTAAATCTATGTTCTAGATCCGATCTTGCAAGTTATAGTCACCTACTACGTGTTATGATCCGGCAACCCCGGAGTGACAATAGTCGGGACACTTCCCGGTGATGACCGTAGTTTGAGGAGTTCATGTATTCACCGTGTGTTAATGCTTTGTTCCGGTTCTCTATTAAAAGGAGGCCTTAATATCCCTTAGTTTCCAATAGGACCCTGCTGCCACGGGCGGGTAGGACAAAAGATGTCATGCAAGTTCTTTCCATAAGCACGTATGACTATTTACGGAATACATGCCTACATTATATTTATGAACTGGAGCTAGTGCCGTATCGCCCTAGGTTATAACTGTCACATGATAAATATCATCCAACGAATTACCGATCCAATGCCTACGATTTTCCTACATATTGTTCTTGCTAAGTTACTACTGCTACTGTTACTGTTGCACATGCTACAAAATAACTGCTATCACGGTTACCGTTACTATTGCTATTGCTACTACTATCAAAACTATCATACTACTGATCACTTTGCTGCAAATAATTAATCTCCAGGTGTGGTTGAATTGACAACTCAGCTGCTAATACTTACAAATATTCTTTGGCTCCCCTTGTGTTGAATCTATAAATTTTGGTTGAATACTCTACCCTCGTAAACTCTTGCGATCCCCTATACTTGTGGGATATCACTCTTGCATAAAAGTAAAATATAGGCCCTTCATAGAGGGAAGCAGGGATTTGCAGAGGTGCCAGAGCTCGAAGCTTTTAAAACAGAGATGAATATAATTTTGAGATGTATGATTTCATTGTCAACATAACGACCGATAGTTCGCAATATCTTCCATGCTAGACACATTATATGCGGTTCCCAAACTAAAAGGTAAAGTTTTACTCCCCCTCCACCAACAAACACAAGCCATGGCGAGCCGAATCCTCGGGTCCCCTCCATACCAACAACAATCCGGGGGAGTTTTGTTTTATTACTATACTTTGATTTTGATTTTGATCATAGGACTAGACATCCCAATTACTAGCCACTTTCTCGTGAATGACAAGTGGATAAACACTCATCGTGAGAAATAACCCACCTAGCATGGAAGATACTGACCGCGCCCTATCGCTTCATGAACGATTTGGGCATACAAAATAGATTATCATTTGAAGATTTAGAGTTTGGCACATGCAAATTTAATTGGAACGACAGGTAAATACCGCATATAGGTAGGTATGGTGGACTCATATGGAATAACTATGGATTTAAGGAAGTGGATGCACAAACAGTATTCCTGCTTAGTACAGGTGAAGGCTAGCAAAAGATCCTAAGCAAGTACCACATGTTGGAGGATCCATAACAATATAACTTCTATACAAATATACCCAAACATAACTCATTACGTTGTCTTCCTTGTCCAACTTCAACTAATTTTCTCAAGTTTGAAAAAATTAATGGGGCTCACAATCATAGCAGATGTCCAAGATTGTATATTTATATGTGAAATCTCTCTTCCTTCAATATTCTTTCATGAATTGTTCAAGTGACCAATGCTATGTTTGCTAACTTTCCAATAAATTTTACCACCTATACATCTTATATGTGAAGTCATTACTCCCCAAGGGATAAGCATATGGAACATATATAATTTCAGATTTATGATATTCAATTCATTCAACCATTTATTCATAGGATATAAGTGAAGCATGAGAGTAAATGACAAACTACTCCAAAACGATATAAGTGAAGATCAATGAGTAGTCAAATAATTAAGTAGCTATGTGGAGACTCTCTCTCATCTAAGAATTTCAGATCTAAATATTTTATTAAAACAGCAAGAAAAATAAAATAAAATGGTATTCCAAGAATAGCACACATCATGTGAAGAAGCAGAAACTTAGGCTCAACCGAGGCTAACCGATAATTGTTGATGAAGAAAGGTGGGATGCCTACCGGGGCATCCCCAAGCTAAGATGCTTGAGACTTCTTGAAATGTTATATTGGAATGCCTTGGGCATCCCCAAGCTTGAGCTCTTGTGTCTCCTTAATTCCTTTTATATCACGGCTTCCCTAATTCTTAAAAACTTCATCCACACAAAACTCAACAAGAACTCGTGAGGTAAGTTAGTATAGCAAAGCCTTATCATTCTCTACTGTAGAAAATCAATAAAATTATTATTTAACATTGCATACTAAATGCCTATGCATATTTAATACTCCCATCCTCAAATAGAATCATTAAATAAGCAAACATATGCAAACAATGCAAACATAACAATAATCTGTCAAAACAAGATAGTCTGTAAAGAGTGCAATTATACTCATACTTCCCTAACTCCAAAAATTTAGAAAAATTACCACACCGTAGAACATTTGTTGTAGATCATTGTGTAAAAATACAAGATTTTATCACGTTCTGACTTTCCAGAAGAATTCAGACAATGATAGAAAACTTTATGTTTTCAAAACAGCAACATATAGACTTGCAAAAGAAGCATGGTAAAGGCTATACTTGACCTTTTTATTGAACTAAAAGATGCAAAACATTACTCTAAATAACAGCAATCAAGTACTAATGAAAAAAATGATGTTCCAAGCAAAAATCATATCATGTGACGAATAAACATATAGCTCCAAGTGAGGTTACCGATAATGTTGGGGACGAAACAGGGGGTGCCGTCCGGGGCATCCCCAAGCTTAGTAGCTTGGGTATTCCTTGAATATTACCTTGGGGTGCCTTGGGCATCCCCAAGCTTAGGGTCTTATCACTCCTTATTCTTCTCAAATATGTCAGAATCGGGGCACCGCGGACCCAACAAGGTTTGAACTCTGGGGCGTGTACGAAGATCTATCCTAGCCGCAGCCTCAAGCTCATCGCTCCATGGCTTGGCCTCATCGAGTACGTGTAGGCAGGGAAAGAAGGGACACATTAGTTTACCCAGGTTCGGGCCACCATGCGGTGTAAAACCCTACTCCTACTTTGTGGTGGATTGGCCTCACAAGGAGGTTGAGGATGAACTAGTATAGTGGATGAGCGGCCTCGCGAGGGCTCGGTGGGTGAGAGGATGGATTTGCCTGAAGAGGTTCTCCTGGAGAATCGCCCCTCTCTACGGTGGAGACTAGCCTATATTTATAGTGGCCTCGGTCCTCTTCCCTTATAGCTTAGGCGGGAAGGGATTCCATAACGGCCAATTTGAAAGGGGACAAGAGGTACATCTTATCCTGATGAAAGGTGGTCTTCGCCTGCAAAGCTTCTGGCCATGACGCAGTGGTGGGCTCGGTGATGACATCCGTCCTGCCGAGCTCGTGGTCTTGGTCTCATTGCACCGGAATGGAAACCTTTGGGGGATCCCCCGAGAACCCGCGCTGGTCCATGCCTCCTTAACACCAAAGAGGAAATGATCCTCCCCTAGGCCCGCTGGCGCCCGCCTAGCCTTGGTCGTCATGGCTCACGTCATCACGAGCCTCGTGAGGCATGGTACCTGCATAGAGATCTCCGCTCCTCGGGGAGCAGGCTCGAGAAGCCGCCCCTCAGGAGGTCCTGGTGTCACTCGCCTCGCGAGGCCGGGGGGCCCTCGCGAGGGTCTTGTTCACAGAGTCTTGTAACTGGGCCACACCAGGCCGTCGATGGGGCCATGTAGTGGGCCGTAGGCAGGCAAGTCTGGGTACCCCCGATCCCAGAACACCGACAGTAGCCCCCGAGCCCAAGGCGCACTCGGCCTGGCTTCGAAGTGAAGGCAAGGAGTGAAGGGCGAAGCGACGCGTGCCCAACCGCCTGCTGGCTAGGCTTGACGCGTGGTGCACGACGGGACACAGACGCCTCCACTTCCCCATGTTGCCTCGGCAACTGCCCAGACTGACAAAAGCCTGGCACGCGTCGTAGGGCCATCATTGCCCTCCTTCGCCTTGCTCCTGATTCCCTTCTCCAGACAGAAGCTCCTCCAGATCCAATCGCATCGCCGTCCTTCCCTTCTTCCTTCGCCAACGCTGACGACTCCTCGAATAGCGCCCGCTGGAAAATCAAAGTCCACGGCACAGGTCGCGGCCTCTTCATCTCTTCCGCCGGCGCTGGCACCCTCCTCCACTACCAAGGAAGGAGACCTCAGCCCCGTGCTCCCATTGACAGCGGGGGATACGAACAAGTGGGGCGAGACCCTAGTCTAGGCCAGCTCCACGGAGCAGAGCACCTTGGCGAAGATGGTTTACCCTTTCTTCCTCCACAACATCGTCTCAGGGCTCGTCCCGCCCTTCTCGGAGTTCTTCGCCGCTATCCTCAGGCACTACAAGATCCATGCCCTCCATCTCCATCCTAACTCCATTCTCCTCTTGTCCACCTTTGCCTTCTATTGCGAGGCCATCATGGGCGTGAAGCCTTCAGTGGCCTTCTTCCGCCACCATTTCAGCTTGCGATTCCACGATCGGGAGCAGTGGTCCGCGTGCGTCTCCTTCGTTGCGGTCCAAAGCGGAAACTTGCTCTTGAAAGCCGGGAAGAAGGTGGAAGGTTTCCAGCACCACTAGGTCTTCCTGGACGCCCAAGGTTCCAATCCGCTCCTGGAGCTCCCGTCGGAGCTGCCCAAGCGGATCCCAGAGTGGGGTTCCGCGAAGCTCACTGACCCACGGGCGCAGCCAGTCCTGAAGAGGATAGCCTCTGACATGGAGGCCAAGCTGCTGACGGGGGCGATGATCGTGAAGGAGTTCTTCGCGCAGCGCTTGGTGCCACTCTAGTCGCACTCAAAGCCCCTGTGGGAGTACCAGGGCGCGCGGGACAACATAAGGTTGCACCCCGCCGGCCTGACATTTGAGGAGCTGGACACAACCTTGATGGCTCTGCTCGGCGGCGACCCGAGGGATGTCCCCGAGGCCTACGCCCCCTTGTACCGCCGCGATGACAAAGAGGACCTAGTTGCCGCCATGCCCACCTTCAACGAGCTGGGGCTTGAGCCATCTAACCACCCCAATTCCCCTGTGCCAGTGTCCTCCGGCGATAGTAGAGACGAAGAGGACTCAGAGGGGACTGAGGACGACTACCTGGAGGAGGTGCCCCCCAATCACAACACGAGCTTCTCCGCAATCTTGAGGACGACGATGATGTCGATGAGCAACTGGCCGTGGACTCCTCGTGCTATGTCAGGGTCCCTAGGCGGCCGGAGCCCGCTCCACGAATGACCCGAGCTTCTGGCCGGACAGCCTCAGGCAAAGGCGCAGTAGCGCCCTCTTCGATGGGCTCCCCACGCCTCAGCGGGGTGGCCAAGGAGTCTGGCCCGTCCTCAATAGGCACACAGTTGAAGGACAGGGCGGCCTCCGCCGGGGTGGACACGACCTCTTCGGCCATGGCCCCTCAGGCTGGCCTCCTCACCCCTCCAGGCGGCAATGCCGTGGTGTGGCCCGTCGATGGCTACTCCGACAGCCCCCGGGACACGACCAAGCCCACGCCGGAGAAGGGTGGGGGCGTCTCGTCCTCCGTTGAAGAGGAGAAGAAGAGGAAGTGGCCGCGCCAGACGAGTAAGTGACCTTCCCCGCTTTCCGACCGGGCGTTGGTTGCGCGTATGTTCATACTATTCCCCTCTTGATTACCAGAAGTGGTGACACGGCGAAGAAGAAAAAGAAGATGGGAGTCGTGTCGAAGGGCCCCATTGTCCTGAAGGCGCCGTTGGCACTCGGTCGTGGCCTTAGCAGGTGCGGAGGCGCATCGCGTCGGCCTGACACAACCCTCGGGCGTGCAGGCGTGCCGCCCGCGCCAGGGCGCGCGGCCGTGCCACCCGCTCCTAGTGCCCTGCCGGTGCCGCTTGGGGGGCCGGTCGTAGAGCCCTTGGTGATCCAGCCCGACACGCCGCTTGTCTCGGCCGCGACACCTCTGGCCTCGGGGGAAGGGGCAGCGGCCTCTGTCCTTCATGCCGCTCCTGCCCCCGCATCCGGGCACGACAATTCACAGCTCGCGACGCAGCCTCAAGAGGCTGCGGCGCCCGCGACTAGGGTGGTTGACACAGCGACCCCCAGCGGTGCTGCACTAGGGCTAGCCGCGGGGGGCGGCGTGGAGCCCCCAGCGCCTCCTGCGAAGGGTATCACGAGTCCTCCCATTGTGGTGGCCCCGGCTCGGGACATCTGGACAATTCCTCCCCAGCAAGCCCACGAGATCATGAGCTATGACCCCCTGATCAGGTGCGGGGCCTTGACTAACGCCCACACCGCGCTCGACCGGCTCAAGGTGGATCTCCAGGCTGCGGACGAGCGCCTCAGGAAAGAGTGCCTGAAGCCTGCCGCGGGTGGCTTGATCTGTCTACGGCCAGCAAGGCGGCCAAGGATCGGGCCGAGGCCCTCGCCGCTGAGAGCAGGAGGGAGGCTGACGAGGCGAAGATAGCCCACAACGTGGCGTGTGCCGAGGCGGACGTGGCTGCCCAGCACTGCGGCGATGTGGAGGCCAGCCTGAAGGCGCTCCAGGAGGAACAGGTCACACGCACGCAGCAGCTTCAACAGCAGGAAGACGACCTCAAGGCTCGTGAGGCGCAGCTCACCAACCGTGACTCCATGCTATCGAAAGCAGCTGATGACCAGGCTGTGGAGCACGAGCGCCTGACCAAGCTGAAGGAGGAGGTCGACGGAGCCCAAGCGTCCCACGCCAAGCACGTCTCCGAGGTGACAGCCCGGCTGGATGCCAGGGAGAAGACCCTTGCTGACGCCGAAGGAAGAGCAGCCGTGGAGCATGACGCCTTCCCCTCCCTCGAGCTCAGGATTCGCCAGGCGCTGCAGTCCATCTGCAGACTGTAGGGTAGGGTTTCAGGACACGCTTGCGACCCCTGAGGGTGGCTATGCAGGGCTCTCTTCCAAACTTGCCAAGGAGCTCGAAGGCGCCGCCGTCAAGGTGGACTCCGTCCTGGAGGAGGAGTGCCGCGACCTCTTCTCCGTGGAAGCAATGCGCGTCTTCACCCACCTCTTCCTCCATGATCCCGGCTTCAACTTCGATGCGGTGATCGGCGCGGTCCCTCCCGAGTCCCGTGCCACCACAGCGGCGGCCGTGAAAAGTCATGTGGACGCACTACTGGAGAAGTTCATCTGCAACTCCGAGGCCGACCCTGTGGCGACTAAGGCGAGCGGCAGCGATGGCGGCAGTAGCGATGTTGAAGACGAGCCCACCGCGGCCGTGGCAGGTGGTGGCGATGGCCATGGCGACAATGACCCATCCTCCTAGAATTTATCCTGTGACACTTATCATGCCTCGTGGAGGCATAAGACTTTGTTTGAATTTGCAGTACATTTGACGCCTGTAATAACTGTTTGAACTCTGTGATTTCCCTTTCATGCTTGGTTTCCTTCTTGCTTGCCTTTGTGCTCTGCGTCGGCAGGGCCCAGCCCCGCGCATACCTCGGCCGCCATTGGAATGTCTGGTCGCGATGCCAGGACGAAACCAAGGGGCAAGGGGCTACGTGACTAGTGAGGCCCCTGAGTCGTGATGCTCAGGGGTCCCCCTTGATGTGCGAGCGACCCTCATGAAGGAAACATGGGCAGCGGCGAGGTTTATCTGGGGCCCTTTGTACCTTTCCTTGTCAGTCTTCGCCTGGGAGGGACGCGGGAAGACCAGGTACCAGGGACCTGGTGAGGTAGTGTGCGCCAGGCCTGGCCTGAGCATAGGCACCATGTCCAGCCACCTCACGCATGCATCCCAGGGGAATGCTGTGAGTAGTGTCGCGTGAAGATCCGAGAGGCCATCCAGAGGTTGGTGCAACCCATAAGGTGCCCTCAATTGTTTTTCCACCAGTGCGGAGCATCGCGCTTCCACTGGGCATGGGCAGGGCCGTGGTTCGACCGTATCCGCCAGCGCAGAGCATGGGGCTTCCACTAGGCGTGGGCATGGTCACGGTTCAACCGTATCCACCAGCACAGAGCATGGGGCTTCCACTGGGCGTGGGTAGGGAGCTCTGTATTAGAGTCTCCAGGCGTGTACAACCCTATTTCGTTCGTACGTGTGACCAACATGGCAGAACTTTGAGGAGGTGTATCTGGGCACTCGTGAGCCAGCGCGGGACACAGGAGGCCCTACCTCAAGGCGGGTTGCGCCTGAACTTTTGGCGTGGAGCTCACTTATGAACCTGAGTGATGAGGGTGACCTGCACCGAGTGAACCTCCGAAGGCCATCGCATGAGAAGGCCGAACACCAAGGACCCATAGGAGGTGACGTGAACGGGGCCAGCCAGCCAGACAGAGCTCGGTCGCTTGGGTTTATCAACACTGTAGGGACGAACCCGAGCATAGACACCGTCCCTAGTCTTCTCATGCAACAACCCGAGGAAGGACATCCAGCGCGCGGCTCCCGCGACGGCGAAGCGCTGGACTGTGGTCGAACGAACCGGGCCACGCGCCCTAACCCACCCACTCGCGATTAGCTCATGCGAGGACAAG
This sequence comes from Thinopyrum elongatum, assembly GCA_011799875.1. Lineage (NCBI taxonomy): Eukaryota > Viridiplantae > Streptophyta > Magnoliopsida > Poales > Poaceae > Thinopyrum > Thinopyrum elongatum. Next base: position 339,640,514 of record CM022302.1, read on the forward strand.
GCACCAAGGACCCCGGGAGGTGACGTGCACGGGAGCTGGCCCGCGAGACAGAGCTCGATCGCTTGGATTTAACAACGCTGTAGGGATGAACCCGAGCACAGACGCCGTGCTAGCCCTTAATCATGAGGCGGTCGAGGGTCAGGTTGTGATGGCGCGGCGGTATTCATGGCGACGAAGCGCCAGGCATGCATGTTGGAATATTAAGGAAATTTTACCAAAGGCAGAACTAGTTTTGATACATGCGCAAAACGATACAGCTGCAGGGGCGGGCCCTGACAGCTTGAGGATAATGCAGCCCGGGGGGCGCCCTCGACTGAACAAACCAAAAAGTCACCTGGCACCGGTGTTGTAGAAGCGTCGAGGTAGCTGAAGAGGCATGCCGTGGAGATTGCTCCTCATGAGCCGGGCGGCTCCGGAGGCCTGGGGGACCTGCGAGGCTCAGGGGGATCACGAGGGTCCAGGGCGTCCTAAGACGCGACCGCCAAGCGCCTGGCCTCATGAGACGCCACACTGCGCCAGGCGCTGGTATGAGGCGCCCACATTCAGTATGCCAAACGGCATGCTGACATAGTTGCAGGGGTAGACCCCACTTCGGCCGACGCGCGACGGCCAGAAGAGGTCCTGCGAAGCGGCCCTGTTGAGGCCCGGGATGTTGACACAGACGCGCAGCTCGCCACCCATGTCGGGGGCGGTAGCTGCACTGGCGGGCCGTGCGGGGCGACGCTCGCCTCGCATGGCTTGCGCCTCCTGAAGCTCATCGATTGCCTTGGTGATGAATTCTCGTGCCCCTGGCGCCTCGCACCGTGCTCCTTCCTCTTGGGGGCGCGCATCAAGGCACACCTCCAAGTGGTGCCCGAACACCTCCCTCGTCGCGCTGGTCAGGTCAGAGGCTCTCCAGATGGAAGCCCCCGAGCCCATCCTGAAGGAGGTGCCGGGCGCGCCTTCCTATGCAGGAGGAAGAGGCACCCTAGCAGCAAGCGCGGAGCCTGAGGTGATGCCAGCGGGTTTCTTGGTCTCCGGACGGCTCTTGGGGAGAAGTTGCTTCTTCTTCACCGGGGTGGCCTCAGGAGGCAGGATGTCCCCTTCATCATCAGAGTTCTCGCCTGCCGCGGCACGGTAGGCATGCTCAAGAGAACAGACCGCGTCCTTCTCGTCGCAGGCGACCATGATGACGCCGCTGCATCCTGGCATCTTGAGGACATTGTAGCCATGGTGGGTTGTCGCCATGAACTAGGTGAGGGCAGGGTAGCCGAGGATGGCATTGTACGAGAGGTCGATGTGGACGACGTCGAAGTCGATGAGCTCGGTGTGGTAGTTGTCGCGCTTGCCAAAGGTGACAGGGAGACGCACCTGCCCCAGGGGGATGGTGGAACCGTCGGTTACCCTAGAGAATGGCCTGGTGGGCAGGAGATGGTCATAGGGCACCTGAAGTGTCTCGAAAGTCTAGACAGAGAGCACATTGAGACCTGCGCCGCCGTCGATGAGGGTCTTGGTGACAGAGACATTGCTGATGGTAGGCGTGCAGAGCATGGGGAGCGCGCCGGCAGTGGCCGCACACCTGAGGTGATCCTTGGAGTCGAAGGTGATGGCATACTGCGACCACCTGAGGGGGCGCGCGGGCTCAAGCTTCGGGAGGGCTGCGTTCACCTCGCAGGAGAACTGCTCGAAGATGCGGTTCAACGCGGGTGCCTGGGCACCGCCAATGATGCAGGCAATCGCGCGATGTTCTTGGAAGCCCCCAGTCCCATCGTCTTGATGGTTGTCGTCATTCCTCCTTGGTGGCGGCGGGAGCGGAGGGAGGCCGACATTGCCCTGAGGATGGGCCTCATGAGGCTGATCACGCCAATGATCCTCATGAGGCTGGTCACGCCAGTCCTGACGAGGGTTGCGGTTGTCCCAGCGGCCTCCACCGCGGCCTCCTCCACGGCCGTAGCCATGGTCGCTGCGCTCAGGGCGGCAGCCCAGGCGCTCATCCCGAAGCGTCCTGAGCTACTGGCAGTCGTTGGTCTTGTGGGCGTGAACATTGTGGAAGACACAAAAAGGGCGGTTATCCTTGGCCGGGTCATCGCGGTCGCGGCCACGCTTCAACTCAGGCTCTGCTGCCAGCACGGTGGGGCCCTTGCGCTTTGCCTCCTTGGCCTTGGCCTTCTTGTCTTCGGGATCGATGTCAGGGAGCTTGAGGAGGGAGAGACAGCCTTCTTCCACCCTAGAGCATCTGTCCGCCAGGTTGAACATCTCCAGTGCTGTGCACATGTCATCATGGATGGCGAGCTCCTCGCTCATCTTGACGTCCGTGACGCCCTCGGTGAACTCCGAGATCATGGCTTCATTGGAGGCTTTCGGGATCTTGAGGCGAACGTTGGTGAAGCGTTGAATGTACTTGCGGAGGGTTTCACCCGGCTGCTACTTCAAACGCCGCAGGTCATTGACAGTGAGAGCGCGGTCACGGGTGCCCTAGAAGTTGGTGATGAAACGCTCGCGCGGCTCAACCCAAGAGGAGATTGACCCCTCAGGGAGGTGCAAGAGCCAGGAGCGCGCGCCATCCTTGAGAGCCATGGGGAACCAATTTTCCATGACCTTGTCGTTGCCATTCACCGCCTCGATGCTCAGTGAGTAGAGCTAGAGGAACTCCGCAGGGTTCGGGGTGCCATAATAGCGTGGGGAGCAGGTCTGGCTTGAACTTGCCGGGCCAAACGACGCGGCGCAGCTCTGGTGTGAAGGCATGGCAGCCCGCCATGCTTACAGGCGTGGCCCGTGCGAGGGGAGCATGATCCTGACGCCCCTGGGCTGCAGCCTCCAGATCTGCCCGGTCTTGGTGCTGGCGTGGCAGTGCGGGGAGCGCACGCGCGTTGTACTGTGGCTGTTGCACCACTTGGCAGCTGGTCTCATCTCGTGCCGGCACAGGTGCCCCATGGGATGGGTCACGCGGATGCGCGTCGCGCCTGTGCTCGGTGTCAGCATTGCGCAGAGGAGGAGGCAGAGGCGCGTCATCAGCTACGTCGCCCGCATGGAAGGGCGGGGGACGGAGAGAGTGGGACGGTGTCGGGGCCTCACCAGCAGCGTTGACGTGCTCGGTGATGCGGCCCAGCCAGGCGTCGTAGACCTCGTTGGCAGGGCGGTAACGCAGCAGCTCCCGCGCCATGAGTAGCATAGCCTGCGCGTTCACCGGCCCGCGACGAGCATGGGAAGACGACGCCGTGACGGAGGTGAGGGAAGGAGTGGTGGTGCGGCCATCACACTGCATGGAGGGTGGCAGCAAAGAGTCCTGCCGCTCATGAGCAGCAGAGTCGGTGGCAGCGTTAGCTGCGGGAGAAGCGGAGTGGCGTGGAACACCGCGGCCCATGGGCGCCGTCTGGGCGACGCGAGCAGCCCGGCACTCGGCGCAAACTCGGAGGACATCGGCCATGGGAGCAACAAAGCAGAGACGAAGCAAAGCGGAAGGGAGTTTCGACACGCCCCTACCTGGCGTGCCAAATGTCGGAATCGGGGCTCCGCGGACCCAACAAGGTGCAAACTCTGGGGCGTGTACGAAGATCTAGCCTAGCCTCAGCCTCAAGCTCATCGCTCCATGGCTTGGCTCATCGAGTTCGTGCGAGCGAGGAAAGAGGGGACACAACAGTTTACCCAGGTTTGGGCCACCTTGCAGTGTAAAACCCTACTCCTGCTTTGTGGTGGATTGGCCTCACGAGGAGGTTGAGGATGAACTAGTACAGTGGATGAGTGGCCTCGCGAGGGCTCGGTGGGTGAGAGGATGGATCTGCCCAAAGAGGATCTCCTAGAGAATCGCCCCTCTCTACGGTGGAGACTAGCCTATATTTATAGTGGCCTTGGTCCTCTTCCCTTATAGCTTAGGCGGGATGGGATTCCACAACGGCAAATTTGAAAGGGGACAAGAGGTACATCTTATCCTGACGAAAGGTGGTCTTTGCCTACTAAGCTTTTGGCCATGACGCAGTGGTGGGCTCGGTGATGACATCCGTCCTGCCGAGCTCGTGGTCTTGGTCCCGTTGCACCGAAATGGAAACCTTTGGGGGATCCCTCGGGAACCCGCGCTGGTCCATGCCTCCTTAGCACCAAAGAGGAAACTGTCCTCCCCTGCGCCCGCTGGCGCCCGCCTAGCCTTGGTCGTAATAGCTCACGTCATCGCGGGCCTCGTGAGGCAGGGTACTTGCATAGAGATCTCCGCTCCTCGGGGAGCAGGCTCGGGAAGCCGCCCCTCGGGAGGTCCTGGTGTCGCTCGCCTCGTGAGGCCAGGGGGCCATCGCAAGGGTCTTGTTCACAGAATCTTGTAACTAGGCCACACAGGGCCATCGATGGGGCCACGCGCTGGGCCGTAAGCAGGCAAGTCTGGGTACCCCCGATCCCAGAACGCCGACAATATCGATATCTCACCCAAAACTTGAAAACTTCAATCACACAAAACTTAACGGAACTTCGTGAGATGGGTTAGTATGATAAAACAAATCTCCAGTTTTAGGTACTGTCAAGACAAGATTCAAATTATTCTCACGTGATGCCTACTGTACCCTATCATTTCTACAATTTATATTAAGCAATATAACCCATAGAAACCATAAAACAAGCAAACTATGCATTGCAAACAGAATCTGTCAAAAACATAATAGTCTGTAAATATCTGAATTATAGTGATACCTCTGTATCTCCAAAATTTCTGAATAATTAGGAAAACCCATAAAATTTGTATATCAATCTTGTGTAAAAAATTCAGAGTTTTTCCACATTCCAGTGAATTTTAACAATTCTGTTACTGGACACAACAGTGTCTGTTTTTGCACAGAATCAAATCAACATTCAACCACACTATCACAAAGGCTTTACTTGGCAATTTATTGAAAAAAAGTTATAAAACATGATTACTACAGTAGCTTAATCATGTGAACACACAAAAACAGTAGGGGTAAACATTGGGTTGTCTCCCAACAAGGGCTTTTCTTTAATGCCTTTTTAGCTAGCCATGATGATTTCAATGATGCTCACATAAAAGATAAGAATTGAAACATAGTGGGAGCATCATGAAGAATATGACTAGCATATTTAAGTCTAACCCACTTCCTATGCATAGGGATTTTGTGAGCAAACAATTTATGGGAACAAGAATCAACTAGCATAGGAAGGCAAAACAAGCAAAACTTCAAGATTTTCAACACATAGAGAGGAAACTTGATATTATTGCAATACCTACAAGCATACGTTCCCCCCTCATAGTAATTTTCATTAGCATCATGAATGAATTCAACAATATAACTATCACGTAAAGCATTCTTTTCATGATCCACAAGCATAGAAATTTTATTACTCTCCACATAAGCAAATTTATTCTCATGAATAGTAGTGGGAGCAAACTCAACAAAATAACTATCATGTGAGGCATAATCCAATTGAAAATTAAAATCATGATGACAGGTTTCATGGTTATCCTTATTCTTTATAGCATACATGTCATCACAATAATCATCATAGATATCAACTTTGTTCTCACAATCAATTGGAACCTCTTCCAAAATAGTGGATTCATCACTAAATAAAGTCATGACCTCTCCAAATCCACTTTTATCAATATTGTGAAAAGATTCAACACCCTCCAAAATAGTGGGATCATTAACTAGAGTAGACACTCTTCCAAACCCACTTTCATCAACATAATCATCATAAATAGGAGGCATGCTATCATCATAATAAATTTTCTCATCAAAACTTGGGGGACTAAAAATATCATCTTCATCAAGCATAGCATCCCCAAGCTTTTAGCTCTACATATCATTAGCATCATGGACATGAAAAGAATTCACATCAACAACATTGCAATCATGCTCATCATTCAAATATTTTATGCCAAACATTTTATTGAATTCTTCTTCTAACACTTGAGAACAATTTTCCTTTCAATCATTTTCACGAAAGACATTAAAAAGATGAAGCATATGAGGCAACCTCAATTCCATTTTTTCTGTAGTTTTCTTTTTATAAACCAAACTAGTGATAAACCAAGAAACTAAAAGATTCAATTGCAAGATCTAAAGATATACCTTCAAGCACTCACCTCCCCGAAAACGGCGCCAGAAAAGAGCTTGATGTCTACTATGCAACCTTCTTCTTGTAGACTCATGTTGGGCCTCCAAGCGCAGAGTTTTGTAGGACAATAGCAATTTTCCCTCAAGTGCATGACCTAAGGTTTATCATTCTGTGGGAGGCATAGGATGAAGATGGTCTCTCTCAAACAACACTGCAACCAAGTAACAAAGAGTCTCTTGTGTCCCCAACACACCCAATACAATGGTAAACTGTATAGGTGCACTAGTTCGGTGAAAAGATGGTGATACAAGTGTAACATGGATAGTAGATATAGGTTTTTGTAATCTGAAAATATAAAAACAGCAAGGTAACTAGTAACAAAAGTGAGTAAAAATGGTATTGCAATGCTTGAAAACAAGGCCTAGGGTTCATACTTTCACTAGTGCAAAGTCTCTCAAAAATGATAGCATAACTGGATCATATAACAATCCCTCAACATGCAATGAAGAATCACTCCAAAGTTTCTATCGGAGAATGTAGGATGAAAACGTGCATCAATCCCTATGCATAGATTACCCCAATGTAACCTCGGGAATACGCGAGTTGAGTACCAAAACATACATCAAGTGAATCAATAGAGCATCCCATTGTCACCACAGATATCCCATCGCAAGACAGACATCAAGTGTTCTCAAATCCAATATACAATCCAATATAACGAAACCTCAAAGAGCAAGACTCAATTCATCACAAGAAGGTAGAGAGGGAAGAACACCATAAGATCCAAATATATTAACGAAGCTCGCGGTACATCAAGATCGTGCAAAATCAAGAACATGAGAGAGGGAGAGATCAAACACATAGCTACTAGTACATACCCTCAGCCCCGAGGGTGAACTACTCCCTCCTCATCATAGTGGCCACCGGGATGATGAAGATGGCCTCGAGTGATGGTTTCCCCCTCCGGCAGGGTGCCGAAATGGGCTCCCGATTGGTTTTTCGTGGCTACAGAGGCTTGCGGCGGTGGAACTTCTGATCTAGGGTTCTTTTAGGAGGTTATGAAATGTATAGGAATTTTTTGCGTCGGTCTCATGTCAAGGGGGTGCCCGAGGGGCCCACAAGCCGGGGGCGCGCCCTAGGGGGGTGGGCGCCCCCTAGGCTTGTGGCCTCCTCAGTCAGTTCCTGGCCCAGCTCCGGTGTTTCGGGGGTCTCTTTTGGTCCATAAAAATCACCGTAAATTTTCATCCCATTCCGAGAACTTTTATTTCTGCACAAAAAAACACACCACGGTAGTTCTGCTCAAAACAACGCTAGTCCAAATTAGTTATAATAAAATCATACCAAAACCATATAAAATTGTTGTAAACATGGCATGAATACTTCATAAATTATAGATACATTGGAGACGTATAAGCATCCCCAAGCTTAATTCCTGCTCGTCCTCGAGTAGGTAAATGATAATAGAAATAATTTATGAAGTGTGAATGCTAGCAAGTGCATAAGTTTGATCAATGATAATTTCAATCACTTCTTCTAGCATGATTATATATCATAAATAGTAGCTCATCTCATAAAACTTCTCATGATCAAGTAACAAGCTATTCACATGTTAAAGCATAGACCATATAACTTTCTTGAAAACTAACAAACTATGTTCTCAGTCATCAAACAATTGCAATTCATCTTATTTTCAGGAAGGGTCTATGTAAGAGCTTTGATTTAGCAAATTCCACATACTCAACTATCATATAGTCTTCCATGATTGCTTTCGCTCAAAGCATATTTTTAGAACAAATCTCATCCATCGAACACAGAGAAAGATATGGGCTTAATGTTTCGCCTCCCAACTTATTTATCATATAGATAATTGTCAATAATAATAATTAATGATCAAATATATTTGAATGGCCATATATGCTTGGAAATTTCCCCACCACATGATACTTGCCAAGTAGAGAATAATTGAGGTTGAAATGAGAAGGAATACTACTGACTCTTGCATAAAAGTAAAAGATAGGCCCTTCGCAGAGGGAAGCAGGGATTTGCAGAGGTGCCAGAGCTCGAAGCTTTTAAAACAGAGATGAATATAATTTTGAGATGTATGCTTTCATTGTCAACGTAACAACTGAGAGTTCCCAATATCTTCCATGCTAGACACATTATAGGCGGTTCCCAAACAGAAAGGTAAAGTTTTACTCCCCCTCCACCAACAAACACAAGCCATGGCGAGCCGAATCCTCGGGTGCCCTCGATACCAACAACGATCCGGGGGAGTTTTGTTTTATTATTATATTTTGATTTTGATTTTGATCATAGGACTGGGCATCCCAATTACCAGCCACTTTCTCGTGAATGACAAGCGAATAAACACTCATCGTGAGAATAACCCACCTAGCATGGAAGATACTGACCGCCCCCTGTCGCTTCATGAGCGATTTGGGCATATAAAACAGATTATCATTTGAAGATTTAGAGTTTGGCATATGCAAATTTACTTGGAACGGCAGGGAAATACCGCATATACGTAGGTATGGTGGACTCATGTGGAATAAATTTGGGTTTAAGGAAGTGGATGCACAAACAGTATTCCCGCTTAGTACATGTGAAGGCTAGCAAAAGATCCTAAGCAAGTACCACATGTTGGAGGATCCATAACAATATAACTTCTATACAAATATACCCAAACATAACTCATTACGTTGTCTTCCTTGTCGAACTTCAGCTAATTTGCTCAAGTTTGAAAATAATTAATGGGGCTCACAATCATAGAAGATGTCCAAGATAGTATATTTAGATGTGAAATCTCTCTTCCTTCAATATTCTTTCATGAATTGTTCAAGTGACCAATGCTATGTTTGCTAACTTTCCAATAAATTTTACCACCTATACTTCTTATATGTGAAGTCATTACTCCCCAAGGGATAAGCATATGAAACATATATAATTTCAGATTTATGATATTCAATTCATTCAACCATTTACTCATAAGTGAAGCACGAGAGTAAATGACAAACTACTCAAAAAAGATATAAGTGAAGATCTCACACCCTGGTTTTCATGACACAGCATTTAGGATTAATTAAGCATAAAAATTGGGTCCAACAAAAACTTTTGTGTTGATTTGGTCTCTGCTTTGATTTGGATTTTTGTTTGCTGTTTGCAAGTGCTCTAAAAAACAAATAAATCCTCCAACTCATATACTCCTTCTCCTAGACCCAAAACTTTGCCCAATGATCATGCCATGTGTATAGAAAAGAATAGTATATTCTTGCAAAATAATTTGGCCAAAAAGTATTTTTCTAAATTAGGTTTTCCAAAAACCCCTGATTTAAGGCTTGAACTACAAGTACTTAATTTGTGATGTGAAAAATCTTTGAGAAATTATATTTGGATCCTATTAGATATAGGACTCCCTAAAACCACAAAAATATTATTTTAAAAGTTAATTTGCTATTTTATTTAAAGGATTTTTCATAAGGCCAGAAATGGTCTTTAATAAGTTAAAATTATTTTACAGTTTCAAAAATATTTTAGAAAATTTAGGGAGACTCAGTGGACATATATTGTCCATATATATGAGTTTCAACACATGGTCATGACCAAAATATTGGACAAAACCCTCCAAAACCCTTTCTGCATAATTCAAGTATTTGAAATATTTCTGTAAGAAATATTGTAAAATAAATCCAGAAAAATTCTAGCAAGTCACACATGCATAATGTGATGATCATGCCAAGTTTCATTCCCATCCAAATAGTTTTGGTACACAAAAGTGCCCCAAAACCGTCTCTGTCCAGAACCATATTTGAGCAACTCCACATTATCAACTGTCTCCTTTTGATCCCAAATTTTTTGGACATGCTAAAATACCAAAATTATGACACTAAACCAAGTGGTTCATCAAGGAGAATCGATTAGCTTAGCTAGATCTAAGCAAACCTGATTCTGTTGATTTCTAGGGTTTGTCAAACTTGCATTGCCTACTTTCTTAAAATGAGCTCACACTTGGTGATCAACCCCATTTTGTTCTCACATTTGATCCTGTCAAATATCATGGCAAGTAGAATCTTTTCATTTGCCCAAACCAGCATCAAACACCTTCTGCCATTTTTCCTAAATCACCATTTTGACCACCTACACTATTCTCCTTGACTCCATCTTTTTACCATAGCTTCTCCTAGTCCTATTCTATCTCCAGTAAGTTTTTCATGACCATGGCTCAATAATTGGTGGGTGAAAACCCCATTTTCTTCTCTGGACAACCACTGTTACTTCTTTCTCTCTACTCCCCTCCACCACAGAGGCATCCCAGAGCATCCAAGGTTTTCCCCTCCTTGTTCACCCTCCCCTAAAACCCCTAGACACAAAAAAACACGCCCATGGCACTAAAAAAATGCCATGGCATGCCGAGCTCGCGCTCTGGAGCACGCTACAGTACTCTCCCGCACTGTAGCTCCCTATTCCGAGGCAATCCGGTGACCTAGGGCAGCGGGGTGGTGTCCCCCGAGGTCGCCTCGGCGTCCGCGACACGGAACGCTGTCGGCCCCCTCCTTCCTCGCCCTCCTCTCTCCTATGCAGCTCGTGCCCGTTGCCGCCCCGTTCGGCCAGTCCCACGCCCTCGTTTGTGGCCCGCCTGGAGCTCGCCCCGTTCTCCCTCTTCCTTTACCTCGACCTAGACCATGCCCATGAGCACCCTGACGCACCCTGGAGTTCCCGTTTGGCCTCTAGCGACGCCCCGAGCCATGGCCGTTAGCCCCGCCTATGACACACCTGGGCGTGCACATATGGAGCCTCCCCGAGCCCTCTCTCATCTCCATTTGCTCTCTCTCCCTCCCATGGACCTGCTGGACCGATCCATTCTTCCTCCCGTGCCCTCTACCCACCACAATATCCGAAGCACCGCCATCGTCCGCCACCAAAATTCGCGTCACCTGGGCCCCCTTCTCTCCACCCAACCATTCCATAGCATCACCACCGCCATCCCGGAGCCCTCCCCCGCTCAATTTTTCCCTTTTCGCGTCCATTTCGCCGTACCCACCCATGGCCGACGGCCCCCGCACACGGCCACCCACGCCATGGCCGCTACGGTCTTCCCCTGCTTGCACGAGTTGCCTGGTTGGATGCTGCACTCTCTCCCGAGCTCACCGGCTTGTGGAGAATCGCCGGAGGTGACCGGAGCCACCGGTGAAGGGGCCGGCGCCGCTCGGCCGCGCCTCCCCTATTGCTCCTCTGCCTCAGGGACGAGGTAGGGGACGACCACCCCGCCAGCTGGCAGGGGGCCCGCCTGTCAGCGGGAGTGGCGGCCGAGCTGGCCCACCGATCGGGATAAGTGGAAACGGCTTCAGCCAAATCCACCTCCCCGCAGCGAAGACGTACTTTCCGTGGTCCGCCTTCGACGTCACTCCTATCTGCGCGCAGTTGAGCTGCTGGGCCGGCCCAGCAGCCGTCCTACGCCCAGCGCGCCTAATAAGGTTGCTGCCTTTTTTCTTTCTTTCTCTTTTCCACAAACAAAATCCATAGATAAATCATCCTAAATCCAAATTTGGTGATTCAAATTTCTGATGACTCCATAAATCATTCCCTATTTAATAGGAAACAGTGTACATTTTTACAATGCCTATTTTCCACTGGACCTATATAATAGGCCATTTATTCACATAAGTCAACTTAAAAAATCCATATTATATTCATTTCAACTCCAAATCCAGTGGAACAAATTTATAAATGTTTCTAAAATCATGCCTGATTTTGATGGGTGCTTCACTCATTTTTATAAAAAGGCATTATGTAAACTTCTTACATATTCATTATTCCCTTGATTCCACTTAGCTGAAATGTTCAAAAATCCTCATTGATCCAAATCTAATGAACACACTTTGGTTATTTTTCACTTGACCAAAGTTATCCTAGAAAAGTGGATTTCCTATTTTTAGAGCACTTTTACTTTCTGTCTTTTTGTGTTGCTTATTGTGATTGCTTTCGACGATAGTTGACGAAGTAGAAGAAGTACCTAGAAATGGACCAGAAGATTTGAAGACTTTGCGGAGCCAGGCAAGCACCCCTTTGACCATGATGAACCATTTTACATCATAATAGCATTTCCCGTTGTTTCATCGAATGCATGATATCTTGAATGGCAACCTTGCTAGGCTTGCCTCCGTTGCATACTCCGTTGATACTTGAATTGTTCATGACTCTACCCTTGCTTAGAGTCCTGTTGGTGGAAAGTAGATATATTCTATAGTAGTTGGCTATGCAAACGGGGCAGGGTCATGCATTGAAAGAAACAAGTGTGGTTTGACATACTTCTGAAAGTCCCAGTGCGTGCCACTGATGCAACCGGTCACTACTTAATGGAGAGGTAGTGTACCGAGGCATGGTGAATGTGTTGTTTCCAGAGACGGAGTAGATTTAATATATGTCGACCGTCCCAACCAAACATGCGCAACCACTCTACCCTTATATGGGAAAGGACATTATTGATTACCTTGTTCGTGCTAGCATGGATGCCCGCATTACTAGTGACGGGAGTGGCGTGGTCACTGTCGGGACGAGGTCGTGCTTGGATAGGCGGCCATGACTGTTTTTACAGGGCACCGGACACACCGATGGTCCCCCGTGCTTGTGTTATGTGATGAATATGGGAGTGTGGCTCCAAAAATTTTTATTATGTGACAATGTTTGGCACGGGGGCTGCTACCAATCGAGTGGACTCTTTGTTAGTCACGACTAGGGAAAGGTAGTGATCGGGTGCTTACCCCGGGTACTTGAGGTACCTCGCGTCGTGGATGACACGGAAGTTCCCCGGATCTTGTGGGTATAGTGTGCAACCTCTGCAGAGTGTCAAACTATTCGAATAGCCGTGTCCACGGTCAAGGACAGTTGGGTGGTGCTGCTTAGACTATGTCCATATGTTTCTGAAAGACAACACGGTTTGGCAATATAGTTAATGTGATTCGTGAGGAAGTCACGATGAGCTTGGGGATGAGTTGTCTATAACTCTTCCTCAATGTTGATGTTTGTAAACTCCTGATACTTGTTGCGGACGCATTCATGACCTTAATAAATGTTGATCATACTTGCATATGAAAAACTAGCTTTCTGCAAAACGCCAATTTAGTAGTAGAGCCTTGCATAATTGTTCTGCTATCACTCTTGGGTTGCTTGCGAGTACATTCAAACGTACTCATTGGCTTGTCCCTGGTTATTTAATTGGCCAGGCCTGGAAGAGCAAGGATACTGTGAAGAGTTCTTTGGTGACGAACATGCGAGCTAGGACGCTTTCCCAGTCAGAACGCCTGTAGGGTTAAGGCAGATGGCATGGGTCCAAGTTATCGATGAGGATTTCCGCTGTGATGTTATATTCAAGACTTGACCATAATGGTCCTATTTGTGTAAGCCGGTATGTAATGGATGTAAACTCTTGATATTCAGTCTGTGGTGTACAGTGAGCATTGATCCTTGGGATCACTGTGCACATGTAACCGGTGGCTTCGACTGTGTAGGTCGGGGTCCCCACAGAGCTGGTAGCAGAGCCATCCTGACTGTAGGAAGCCTTAGTTAGCATGGTCGTTAGTTAGGGTAAAAGTATTTCCAAAACCATCACTAATTTTCAAAAACTATCTATACTTCTCTTCCCTTCTGGGGTTTTCGAAAACTAAGATATATTTTCCTTATTGATCTCTTCCCCTTCAAAACTTTTACAAACGGTTGCTAGTACCCTTATGTCATGAACATTGGATTCCTTGTAATCCTTGTGGATAACCTAGAAGGAAGACGCCTTGCTAGATATTCGCCCACATCTTCTGAACACAAGTTTCGCGACACCACGACAAGAGGATACCAACAGAAGATACCTTCTCGAGGAATGAGGACGTCAAGACCCAGAAGATGGTGACACCCTTGACACTGCCCTAGGATGATGCAATCTTGGCCTACGATTTATCAGGGCGTATGATATGGGAGATCATGATATACATCGCTAATAGAGCAACCCTGTCCTTACCGTTGTTGTGTCGGCAACCACCGGTGGATGAGAACCTCGCCATTTGGTCTGCCTCACTATAGTGAGCAGGAAAACGGTTCTCTTCATCCCTCGCTCTTTGTGACGATGTTGTCCTCAACGTGATCGACAGGTTGGACCTCTACCACGCCTTGTTAATGTTATTGCATAAAGGATTGTCTCCCTGGAAGCCTCGATGCCTTAGAAGACAAGAAGGCGTTGTCATGATTACGGAGACAACAGAAGACCCGGACAATGGTAGCCAAGAAGAACCACCTTCGCCCCATCAACTTACCAGATGAGAGGATGTCGAAGATTCTCCAGGCCCCAACCCGGACCATTTCGTCGAACAACTATGAGACACGTAGCGACACCTGAGAAAGACCTAGAAGACTGCACGTCCTTCTCTCCAAGTCATGAAGCCAGGCACGGCCACTAAGTTCGAGAACCCCTAGGGTAGGACGGGTCGTGTATCCCCTATGCAAAGTCGAGTCCATGTGACGGTTCAAATGGAACCATGTTGTGTGTTGCTTGTTTTTATCTATTTGTGTTTTGATATAAGTCGCACTTTTGCCTTAGGCAATAAGTACGTGACTATATCACCTACCTTATCTTATTGTTTTGTTTGGCCCTTCGACACTTATCTGATTACACTTGCATTATAGAACCCCCTTTATGCACCTCCTCTATGCTACTCCTTTTTTCTCACCTTTCTCGTCAACTGAAGACCAGCAAGGCAAGATGCACCAAGGATCTACCTCGACAAACAACTAGTACTGAAGACTTTTACTACAACATACTCAACCAGATGCAACCCCGTAGAGGCGTAGAGTGATGCTCTCCCCTCAAGATTGGAAAGCCTTCCCTAGATAAACCTAGACCTCATGAGTTACCATAGCCCAAACCCTTGACCAGGTGCTTAACCTATGGAATTGCAAGAGAACCAGTTGTCTTCAACAATCTTTGCTTAGCACTGGGTTCGTTATGGAACTAGTGAATCAGAGCGAACAAACACATTACATCCTTAAGCTAGCACTTGATCTGATGACGCCATAGGGAAGATCGTTTTGAGGATACATGATTAGTAGACTAATGATTTGACGAGGCTATAATAGATATCTTGGAGAAGTAGATGAGACCCTTTGGTGGAATACGAGACTTTCATGATGGTAGATGAACTTGGTGGATCAAGTTGATAGAGTAGCACAATTTACTTCTTCCTTTAGTAAATTGGATTTAGTAGGATAATTATGATCACAAGATGAGATTCTTGGAGAAATAAGAATTTGACTTGATCAGATGATATCAATAGGAGATGGATGACATTACGATAATGACTTGGGGGAACAGGTAGGAATTCTCGTAGGACATGAGATTTGGATTAAATAGGTGATCCCACTAGAGTATAGATGTTGAGTAAGTCTACTTGGTTTGGAGTAAATAGGATTTAGACTAATGATCTCGATCATGATACCATGTTTCTTGGTGGGTAATAAACTCAGATTTAATTCAAGGATCTATATGCTCCTAACCTTGGAGTTTTCTTGACCATGATAATGGAATTTTTGGATATGCTGTGATAAGGTAGTTCTTTCTAGAATTTGGGAATTATAGGAACTCTAGAAGATTATCTGGAACACCATAGATATTGGATTTGTAAGAGTAGCAGATTATGAAGTGATTGATGGATTGATAAACCACTGGATTGGATTCGGTGGAAGGGAACAAGATCTTGGATTGGTATACAACGTGTTCCCTTAGGATAGAGGTGAACTATCATGGACCTTGGGAGAATAGGCTGATCACTTAGATTGTGGTGTTTAATTCAAGCTTAGCAGCTTGTATGCTCTACCCATGGAATTTTACATAAGAATAACCATACATATGAGATTGGGGATAGTTGATATGTATGATTTTGTTATACCTCCTCTTGCGAGTCATGAGGATGCGAATAGCAGGAGTAATGATTGGTGTTGATCTATACAAGATGATGCTTTCGGTGGTATAAAGTAATTTTGTTTGGAGAGTTAGATAGAGTAATTGGCATCTAAGAAACTATGCTCAAGGATGAGATGATAAACGTTCACTCGCACCCTAGAATCATTGAAACCCTTAAGCTTTACTGAGCCACAGCATGGTCGGATCATGACCATGGGCCTTGTCTCTAGGATTGAGAAGACCTTGGCCCATATTCAACCATGACCACCACCAATCCCGCCTATAAGGAAGGTGGACACGAAGTGCTGGATTACAAAGGGATCACATATTCCTGGATGAGTAACTACCCGGAGCCAATGCCCTAGCTTACTTCATGTACCCTGTGAACAAGTCTTTCATGGAGTACTTGGACAAGTTGGTTGTCATCTTTAATGGTGACATACTTGTCTACCCGAAGACGAAAGAAGAGTCATTCAGCTGGTCAGAGAACATCTAAAGACCGCCATGTCAAGGAGGAAGAACTATACCAACCACCGTCGTCAAGAAGTAAACTTCCGCGTTGAAAACCATGTGTACCTGTGAGCCACTCCTCTTAGAAGAACCAAACATTTCCATGTCAAAGGGAAGCTCACACCAAGATTTATCGACCCCCTTCAAGATCACTACAAGATGAAGAGAAGACGAATATCAGCTGGAGTTGCCACCTGAGTTGTCCAATGTGCACAACGTTTTCCATGCGTCACAACTCCGGAAGTGTTTCCAACTTCCTGACAAGCATGATCCCTACAAGGGCATTGATCACTGAGCCATCGAGCTCTAGCCCAATCTGACCTACCGCGAGAGACCCATTTGCAACTTGGATCAAGCAAAACGTCATACACGAAGCTGCACCATCAAGTACTTCAAGGTTCAGTGGAGCAACCACACCGAGGAAGGAGCCATATAGGAGTGTGAAGACTACCCCAGATCCAAGTTTCCGCATTCCTTGTTGCGCCTAGTTTGGGAATCTCGGGGACGAGATTCTTGTAAGTGGAGTAGGTCTGTCACACCCTAGTTTTCATGACACATCATTTAGGATTAATTAAGCATAAAAATTGGGTCCAACAAAAACTTTTGTGTTGATTTGGTCTCTGCTTTGATTTGGATTTTTGTTTGCTGTTTGCCAGTGCTCTAAAAATCAAATAAATCCTCCAACTCTTATACTCCTTCTCCTTGATCCAAAACTTTGCCCAATGATCATGCCATGTGTATAGGACAACATAGTATATTCTTGCAAAATAATTTGGCCAAAAAGTATTTTTCTAAATTAGGTTTTCCAAAAAACCCTGAGTTAAGGCTTGAACTACAAGTACTTAATTTGGGATGTGAAAAATCTTTCAGAAATTATATTTGGATCCTATTAGATATAGGACTCCCTAAAACCACAAAAATATTATTTTAAAAGTTAATTTGCTATTTTATTTAAAGGCTTTTTCATAAGGCCAGAAATGGTCTTTAATAGGTTAAAATTATTTTAAAGTTCCAAAAATATTTTAGGAAATTTAGGGAGACTCAGTGGACATATATTGTCCATATATATGAGTTTCAACACATGGTCATGACCAAAATATTGGACAAAACCCTCCAAAATCCTTTCTGCATAATTCAAGTATTTGAAATATTTCTTTAAGAAATGTCGTCTAATAAATCCAGAAAAATTCTAGCAAGTCACACATGCATAATGTGATGATCTTGCCAAGTTTCATTCCATCCAAATAGTTTTGGTATACAAAAGTGCCCCCAAAACCCTCTCTGTCCAGAACCAAATTTGAGCAACTCCACATTACCAACTGTCTCCTTTTGATCCCAATTTTTTTGGACATGCTCAAATCCCCAAATGATGACACTAAACCAAGTGGTTCATCAAGGAGAATCGATTAGCTTTGCTAGATCTAAGCAAACATGATTCTGTTGATTTCTAGGGTTTGCCAAAGTTGCATTGTCAACTTTCTTCAAATGAGCTCACACTTGGTGATCAACCCCATTTTGTTCTACCATTTGATCCTGTTAAATATCATGGCAAGTAGAATCTTTTCACTTGCCCAAACCAGCTTCAAACACCTTCTGCCATTTTTCCTAAATCACCATTTTGACCACCTACACTATTCTCCTTGACTCCATCTTTTTACCAGAGCTTCTCCTAGTCCTATTCTACCTCCAGTAAGTTTTGCATGACCGTGGCTCAATCATTGGTGGGTGAAAACCCCATTTTTCTTCTCTGGACAACCATTGTTCCTTGTCTCTCTACTCCCCTCCACCACAGAGGCATCCCAGAGCATCCAAGGTTTTCCCCTCCTTGTTCGCCCTCCCCTAAAACGCCTAGACACAAAAGGACACGCCCATGGCACTAAAATAATGCCATGGCATGCCGAGCTCGCGCTCTGAACACGCTATAGTACTCTCCCGCACTGTAGCTGCCTATTCCGAGGCAATTCGGTGACCTAGGGCAGTGGGGTGGTGTCCCCCGAGGTCGCCTCAGCATCCGCGACACGGAACACTGTCGGCCCCCTCCTTCCTCGCCCTCCTCTCTCGTCTGCAGCTCGCACCCATCGCCGCCCCATTCGGCCAGTCCCACGCCCGCGTCTATGGCCCGCCTGGAGCTCGCCCCGCTCTCCCTCTTCCTTTACCTTGACCTAGACCACGCCCACGAGCACCCCGACATGCCCCAGAGTGCCCGTTTGGCCTCTGGCGACAGCCCGGGCCATGGCCGTGAGCCCCGCCTACGACACACCTGGCCGTGCACATATGGAGCCTCCCCGAGCCCTCTCTCGTCTCCATTTGCTCTCTCTCCCTCCCATGGACCTGCTGGACCGATCCATTCTTCCTCCCGTGCCCTCTACCCACCACAATGGCTGAAGCACCGCAACCATCCACCACCAAAATTCGCGTTGCCGAAGCCCCCTTCTCTCCACCCAACCATTCCATAGCATCACCACCTCCATCCCGGAGCCCTCCCCCGCTCCATTTTTCCCTTTCCGCGTCCATTTCGCCGTACCCAACTATGGCCGACGGCCCCCGCACGCGGCCATCCACGCCATGGCCGCTACGGTCTTCCCCTGCTCGCACGAGTTGCCTGGTTGGATGCTGTGTTCTCCCCCGAGCTCGCCGGCGTGCGGAGAGTCGCCGGCGCGGGCGCTGGCGCCGCTCGGCCGCGCCTCCCCTGTTGCTCCTCTGCCTCAGGCGCGAGGTAGGGGACGACCACCCCGCCAGCCGGCAGGGGCACGCCTGTCAGTGGCAGTGGCGGCCGAGTCGGCCAACTGGTCGGGATAAGTGGAAACGGCTTCGGCCAAATCCACCTCCCCGCAGCGAAGGCGTACTTTTCGTGGTCCGCCTTCAATGTCACTCCTATCTGCGCGTAGCTGAGCTACTGGACCGGCCCAGCAGCTATCCTACGCCCAGCGCGCCTAATAAGGTTGCTACCTTTTTTCTTTCTTTCTATTTTCCAGAAATATTGTAAAATCCATAGATAAATCATCCTAAATCCAAATTTGGTGATTCAAATTTCTGATGACTCCATAAATCGTTCCCTATTTAATAGGCAACGGTGAATATTTTTACAATGCCTATTTTCCACTGGATCTATTTAATAGGACATTTATTCACATAATTCAACTTCAAAAATCGATATTATATTCATTTCAACTCCAAATCCAGTGAAACAAATTTATAAATGTTTCTAAAATCATGCTTGATTTTGATGGGTGCTTCACTCGTTTTTATAAAAAGGCATTCTGTAAACTTCTTACATATTCATTATTCCCTTGATTCCACTTAGCTGAAATATTAAAAAATCCTCATTGATCCAAATCTAATGAAATCACTTTGGTTATTTTTCACTTGACCAAAGTTATCCTAGAAAAGTGGATTTCCTATTTTTAGAGCACTTTTACTTTCTGTCTTTTTGTGTTGCTTATTGTGATTGCTTTCGACGATAGTTGACGAAGTAGAAGAAGTACCTGGAGATGGACCAGAAGATTTGAAGACTTTGCGGAGCCAGGCAAGCAACCCTTTGACCATTATGAACCCTTTTACATCATAATAGCATTTCCCGTTGTTTCATCGAATGCATGATATCTTGAATGGCAACCTTGCTAGGCTTGCCTCAGTTGCATAATCTGTTGATACTTGCATTGTTCATGACTCTACCCTTCACTAGTACAACGAGGTGCTATACAAACGGTTTTTAACCCCTTTCCGCACCGGTGTTCTGAACCGTCGCCTAGTGAGTGACTGCGATAGGGGGGGTCCTTCCCACATGACCCTGAAACCGTCGGGGATAGGCCCTCCTGGCACACACGCTTGGCAAAATGAGGTCGTGTGCGACGGGCGAGCGATCAAATACGATTATATAGGCCCAATTGGTTCCGGTCGTAAGTACATCCCACACAGTCAGTCCCAAACAAACGTTTCCGTTTGTTATGTACATTCCACACAGTCAATCCAAGGAATACATTTCCGTTCTTATGTACATCCCACATAGTCAATCCAGGGAAAACATTTCCGTTCGTATGTACATCCCACACAGTCAATCCAGGGAAAATGTTTCCATTCGTATATACATCCCACACAGCTTTATGTATAGGGTCGTGTGTGATAGGTGTAACTATCACACACGCTCTGCCTCGGTTAACCGTTTGCTTTTATTCAACTACATCACACACGATTTGATGAAGAAAACTATATGGCATTGGGCTATCCATCACAAGCACTTTTACTGCTAGAACCGTTTGCAAAGTTCCATGACCCATTTAGCAGGTTTATTAGTTTACAATTAATAATTCCAGTATTACGCAAATTCACATTTCATATCGAACAACTGTTTGCCAATTTCATATCAGGCAGATAAATATGTTTTGACATCACAGTATGATAGCTACCTGAAAACAGCACCATACAGCATATATCTAGTTCAGCTTCATAAGAACAATATATTCATTTCCCTAATCGAGATCATCCAGGCTTGTCTTATCCACCTCTGCTTTCAGTTCAGTAAGAACCTGTTTTGCACTGGCCAACTGGGAAAGTGCCTCCTCCTTCGACAACACCATCTTAGCAAAGTCTGATTTAAAAAATCTGAACTCATTCTCCACCTTCCTATTTTTATCCCGCATCTTCAAATATTCTTCAGCGTTGACAACACTTTCTCTAAGACTACCTCTATTCTCTTCCTCATACATGCTCCAGAGCTTTGCTAGGCACATCTTCAAAGACTGTGGCCACTCTTGATCAACCCACTCCAGGTAAGAACACTTCCGTTCATCCTATAATATTTAAAACTTGATCAGTAACAATTGTAGGGGAAATGGGTTTATAGCAACATAGAAAATCACCAATACTTATTTTGAAAAACTAAAGAAACAGGTTAATTATGACATATCTTCTCAAAAAGATCAATGTGCAAATGAATTAATTGCTACTGAGACAACAACCAAATTCTAAAACATCAGAAACTATAATTAACTACAACAACGCTACAAGTTCTTACTCATGTACTATAAATTACAAATTAAACATTTTATGAGGAAGCTAAATATAACTGCAACAGCATAGCGACAGTGTTTGGATGACAGCAAATTGATACTAACAGGTGTGTACATGCACAAATTTAGTAACATAGAACTAATAGCACTAAGGCCGTCCACTATGTATGCCAAAACCGGTGTAAAGACAACTGTTGCTACATTTCGCACCGGTGCCCTGCACTGGCGAGCCGATGCAGCGGAAAAAATCAGGGACCCGGACTCTGGAGCACCTAGTTGCTCCGATGCCCAGTTCCTTCGTGCCGTAAAGATTTAGTATTTTTACTGCTTGTCTTCTCGGATGTGTGGACCAAAGTTTGCTGCACAAACTACTGAAGCAGTGCCAAATAATTTTCTAATGGCACCACTGATGAGATGGCAACATTTTTAGATACTAGGTACAAACTGTGACACTGTCTTAACATCCAGAATAACATAGCACAGTAATAGTGTCTGAATCACATCTAACAAATGATTTGTAACAACGAAAGTGGGGCTAACCTTCTCTGCACATGCCAGAAACTTCCTCCCACTATCCATAGATTCAAACGCAACTAGCTTCACGCATGGAGATTGATGGTAATAATGAGCAGACAGATCTTCAGCCACCCCGCTCCATTCGTTGCAACTGATGGTCCGAGGGAGCTACAAGAGGAAGAAATGACTCAAATCAACCGCCGGGTTTAAATCCTTCATTCCAGGTCATAGACCGAGAGAGAGAAGAGAGGCATACCCAGGTGGTGAAGGAGTCATCGGAGGAGGAGGAACCACTGGAGAGGTCATTAAAGAAGACCATGGCGACCCCGGCGGTAGGATGCGAGACGGCGAGAGTGAGGAAGCAAGCGAGGAAGCGGCTATAGCTTAGGAAGGAATGAAGGAGGAAACAGGGGAAATGTAACTTGTGGTCGGGGAGAAAAGGGGGTGGGGAAGGGGCGGTAGGCCAAAAATTTCGAAATGTGGAGGGAAACTTTGCGCGCGCTGCCGCTAGACACCATTCACTTTGAACGATTGTGTGCATCGCAAATGATTCTTCTGCTTTACGCGCATGGGATGTGTTTGATAATTCAAATTTTGGTGGAAATTTCCCTGGGTACTGTCCTCATTCACGTCATTGCATAATTTAACATCGCTTGCTAATTTGGGCACACAAAAGAGCGTACAGCACACAGACCACACTTACTGAATCGAGCAATTTTAGTAATTAAACAGAGCCAGTTGACCTAAACATTGCTCTAACAAAAGACCAGCATTAAAAACAAAGCCTAAGTACACATAATTTTAACAAAGCCGCCGCCGCGCCGGCCTATGCATCGCCGGTGTGAGATGAGACATCGATGACTTGTCGTGGCGACATGCCGCCGTTGGTGGACTCCGCGTCCCCCCTACTGAAGTCGACCGTGTCCTCGTCCTCGTCCTCTTCCTCGGCGCCGCCCTCAAGGTTGTAATACTCGTAGTAGTGGTTGCGCCAGAGCTCGCGTTGGTACTCCACCGCCGATTCCTCGATGGACGGACACTTCTTTACCTTGACCTCGGCCATGCGCAACTCCTCCTCCCGGTGCTCCTCGATCTCCGCCGCCTCCTGCATCTCTAGCTCCCGCTCGGTGATGTCATGAGGAAGCAGGTGCTCCATGGCCACCGCCGCCTTTTCGGACATGGGTTGCATGCTGGATTCCGAGGTGGCCTGGAATATCTTGGCGTGTGCATCCTTGATCTTGGCGTGGATGGCCTCGACCCGGGCCAGGGTGACATCGGCGGCACGGACGGCAGCTCGAGCGCTCTCGACGTTTGCAGCCACCATCGCAGCAGCAGCTGCAGCTGTCCCGTCAGCTGCCGCAGACACCCTCTCGGCGGTTGCAGCCGCGCTCAATGCGGATGCGGCGGCACTCTCGGCGTAGGCGGCCGCACTCTCGGCGCAGGCGGCGGCACTCGGGGAGAACGCGGCCACCGTACGGGCCTTCACGAAGCGTTTCCACAGTGTCATCTTTGCAAGAAGGGTTGCAGGAATGGGGATCGGGATTCGTGGATTCGGGGGTTGCCGGCACTGGAGCAGACGAGCCGGCGAAGCTTAAGGAGGAAGACTTTAATAGACCCATGAATTTTCATCATAAACGGTTCCTACAAAAAACTGTGTGTGATGTTGTTGATATTTTTTATTACCTATGAAAGACGAATTTGGAGTAAAGTGGCAACGGATAGTGTGTTAAATGTACGAGAAAATTTGTAGTACTAATACAACTGTCATGTCAAATATTGGAAAATTTCATGGGTCATTTGACCTTTTAAAGACATTTAAGTTATTTTCTAGCCATTTAATGACCGTAATTCAAATTTGATCTACATGTACATGCAACAGCTAACCATAACGGTTTGAAAAGTCATATTTGTGTACTTGTGTGCGAGTTAATTCCATGTGCAGTAAATTGGAAGGAATTTTCAAACATATTGGTCTCACGGCTATGACACAATTAAGCATGGAGTGCCATGGCATTTAAATTCCAAAAAATTAAAAAAAGATAAAAAACACATGAAACCTTGCTTGATGTAATGTCATGCCACCAAGATAATGTGGTAAAAAATTTGGCATGTTTGACAAAAGTTTGGACACACACCCCTCACAAACCGAAGCAACTCACTAGAAGGCTCGTGGTTCCAAAAGGGAACAATGCATGTTTGATGACGAACGGGCGATAGCTTCCTCTTACGGGCTTCAAAAAATTTCTACAGTTAACGTGCACTAATACAACTGTCGAGTCAAAATTTGGAAAATTTCAGGGGTCATTTGACCATTTAAAGAAATTTAAGTGATTTTCTAGCCATTTAATGACCGTAATCCAAATTTGAACTACATCTACATGCAACGGCTAACCATAACGGTTTGAAAAATCATATTTGTGTACTTGTGTGCGAGTTAATTCCATGTGCAGTAAATTGGAAGGAATTTTCAAACATATTGGTCTCACGCCCTGGACACATGCATGGAGTTCCATGGCATTTAAATTCCAAAAAATTAAAAAAAGATTAGAAACACATGAAACCTTGCTTGATGTAATGTCATGCCACCAAGATGATGTGGTAAAAAAAATTGGCATGTTTGACGAAAGTTTGGACACACACCCCTCACAAACCAGAGCAACTCACTAGAAGGCTCATGGTTCCGAGAGGGAACAATGCATGTTTGATGACGAACGGGAGATAGCTTCCTCTTATGGCCTTCAATTTTTTTTACATTGAACGTGCACTAATACAACTGTCATGTGAAAATTTGGAAAATTCTAGGGGTGATTTGAACTTTTAAAGACATTTAAGTGATTTTCTAGCCATTTAATTACCGTAATTCAAAGTTGAACTACATCTACATGCAACAGCTAACCATAACGGTTTGAAACATCATATTTGTGTACTTGTGTGCGAGTTAATTCCATGTGCAGTAAATTAGAAGGAATTTGCAAACATATTGGTGTCACGACATGGACACATGCATGGAGTGCCATGGCATTTAAATTCCAAAAAATTAAAAAATGATAAAAAAAACATGAAACCTTTCTTGATGTAATGTCATGCCACCAAGATGATGTGGTAAAAAAATTGGCCTGTTTGACGAAAGTTTGGACACACACCCCTCATAAACCGGAGCAACTCACTAGAAGGCTCGTGGTTCTGAGAGGGAACAATGCATGTTTGATGACGAACATGAGATAGCTTCCTCTTATGGCCTTCAATTTTTTTCTACATTTAACATGCACTATTACAACTGTCATGTGAAAATTTGGAAAATTCTAAGGGTCATTTGACCTTTTAAAGACATTTAAGTGATTTTCTAGCCATTTAATGACCGTAATTCAAATTTGAACTACATCTACATGCAATGGCTAACCATAACGATTTGAAAAAAAATCATATTTTTGTGTACTTGTGTGCGAGTTAATTCCATGTGCAGTAAATTGGAAGGAATTGTCAAACATATTGGTCTCACGCCCTGGACACATGCATGGAGTGCCATGGCATTTAAATTCCAAAAAATTAAAAAAAGATCAGAAAGACATGAAAACTTGCTTGATGTATTGTCATGCCACCAAGATGATGTGGTAAAAAAATTGGCATGTTTGACGAAAGTTTGGAAACACATCCCTCACACACTGGAGCAACTTACTAGAAGGCTCGTGGTTCCGAGAGGGAACAATGCATGTTTGATGACGAACGGGAGATAGCTTCCTCTTACAGCCTTCAAATTTTTTCTACATTTAACGTGCACTAATACAATTGTCATGTGAAAATTTGGAAAATTCTAGGGGTGATTTGACCTTTTAAAGACATTTAAGTGATTTTCTAGCCATTTAATGACCATAATTCAAATTTGAACTACATCTACATGAAACAGCTAACCATAACGGTTTGAAAAATCATATTTGTGTACTTGTGTGCGAGTTAATTCCATGTGCAGTAAATTAGAAGGAATTTTCAAACATATTGGTTTCACGACATGGAGACATGCATGGAGTGCCATGGCATTTAAATTCTAAAAAATTAAAAAATGATCAGAAAAACATAAAACCTTGCTTGATGTAATGTCATGCCACCAAGATGATGTGGTAAAAAAATTGGCCTGTTTGATGAAAGTTTGGATACACACCCCTCACAAACCGGAGCAACTCACTAGAAGCGTGGTTCCGAGAAGGAACAATGCATGTTTCATGACGAACATGAGATAGCTTCCTCTTATGGCCTTCAAATTTTTTCTACATTTTACGTGCACTAATACAACTGTCATGTGAAAATTTGGAAAATTCTAGGGGTCATTTGACCTTTTAAAGACATTTAAGTGATTTTCTAGCCATTTAATGACCGTAATTCAAATTTGAACTACATCTACATGCAACGGCTAACCATAACGGTTTGAAAAATCATATTTTTGTGTACTTGTGTGCGAGTTAATTCCATGTGCAGTAAATTGGAAGGAATTTTCAAACATATTGGTCTCATGCCCTGGACACACATGCATGGAGCGCCATGCCATTCAAATTCCAAAAAATTAAAAAAATGATCAGAAACACATGAGACCTTGCTTGACGTAATGTCATGCCACCAAGATGATGTGGTAAAAAAATTGGCCTGTTTGACGAAAATTTGGACACACACCCCTCACAAACCGGAGCAACTCACTAGAAGGCTTGTGGTTTCGAGAGGGAACAATGCATGTTTGATGACGAACGGGTGATAGCTTCCTCTTATGGATGTAAAAAAAAATTCTACAGTTAACGTGCACTAATACAACTGTCATGTCAAAAATTGGAAAATTTCAGAGGTCATTTGACCTTTTTAAGACATTTAAGTGATTTTCTAGCCATTTAATGACCGTAATCCAAATTTGAACTACATCTACATGCAGCGGCTAACCATAACGGTTTGAAAAATAATATGTGTGTACTTGTGTGCGAGTTAATTCCATGTGCAGTAAATTGGAACGAATTTTAAAACATATTGGTGTCACGGCTTGGACACATGCATGGAGTGCCATGGCATTTAAATTCCAAAAAATTAAAAAATCATCACACGATGTAAATATCTGGTGTTCAAAAAAGAAAATGTAAAGATCTGGCAAGACAACCGGCCCCCACACGATTGGCACTCTATTTCACGCCTCGAGGTTTGGAAGGTGAGTGGCGCGGGTTATTAATCAGACACGGTTCTTTAGTGGAAACCGTCGGCTATTAAGTTCACACACGGATTTTGCTGCGGGAATCGTGTGTAATTCAAACTACAATACTCGTAAATTCCAGCGACCGGCGTGTGTACTATTCCCGTCGATCTAGATTCCGGCCGCCAATAAATACCACCTTGCTCACGTCGTCCCGCTTGCATTCTCATCTACATCCTTTCCTTGGTCGCCCTCTCTGTCTCTCTCTCTGTCTCTGTCTCTCTCTCTCAAATCTCGGCCATGGCGCCGACGATCTGCCCACGCGCCAACGAGGAGGCGCCGTCTCCCGAGGACACTCAGTCGAAGAGCAGCGATGAGGAGGACCCCTACGCGCCGCCGGACGAGGTTGCGCCGGACCCCCCAACTTTGGAGTGGTTTTGGGGCTAGTACAATCATTGCCTGTGGAAGTTGCTGCCGCCGGCTGAGAAAGCCAGGCAAGTGGCGTTCAAGAAGGAGATGGCGGAGGAGGAAGCTAGGTACCAGGCGGCCTGTGAAGCCTGTGATGCCGCCTGGAAAAAGGAGGCGGTGGAGCTTTGGGGGCAGGCACGTCGTCGTGCGGAGGAGGTGTACGAAGATGGGTACTTCACGAGGAAGGTCAAAGGCGCTAGGCACCTCATCGCTGCGTGGAGGTGGGTTCGATAAGCTCCAGCGTGCCACCGACGAGGAGCTCCGGTGGGCGCCCAAAGAAATGCAAGATCGTTCGCGCTTGTCCGCTAGCAAGAGGTAGATCGGTACGTCAAGCGCTGCAAGGCGGAGGAGGCGGAGTACTGCCTCCGCGTTGGGAAGACGCCGCGCACCAGGGAGGTGCTGGCAAGGGGTTGCCGGAATACTGCCCCCAGGAGGGATTATGAGTTTTAGTATTGTTCATTTTCAATTTTATGCATTGTACCTATTAGTTAAGTATCATCACGTATATGTGATGACATTATATATATTCTGTGATGAACTAATAAACAATTATTATATATTATGAATTCCATTTTCTATCTGTTTTTGTATACTAATTTGTACCTAGCTGTTATCATCCACATATACAGAATGGAAAGCATATATACACACATTGAAACAGAACATATAAGAACAGAAAATAGAGTACACACATTGAAACAGTGCAATAAACAGAGCAATATTATGATTGCTGTGAATACATAGCGATCCACGTCGAAACGACTCAAGAAAATAAAACGCGTCCATGAGACCATGACCAGCAGCCCTTGCCTACGGTAGCTCTTGGCTCTGCCTGAACTTGTGCAGGCGTTCGTCCAAGCGGTCGACACGCTCGCGGTACATCTGGAGCGCGATCTCGAGCTCCAAGTTGGCTATTTCATCGAAGATCACCAGCTCGAGGATGTGACGGCCATGTTCCTCTACTACGCCTAGGTGGACACCTGGGCCAAGGAGGCGGTCGAGCCTAGCGACCAACATGTTGGCATCGAGCGGGCCGCGGACAAGGCGAATGGCGCGACCCATGCAAACGGCGCGGCGGGCGTCCAGTGCAAGTACGGCGCGGCCGGCCTCTGGTGCAAGTACGGCGCAGAGGGCCTCTGCCCACTCCTGGCGAGGAATGGGGGTACTGACGGGATGTGTACCCAGCTGCGACGCCCTGTCGACAACAGGAAAGCACTGATGAATCCGCTCTTGCTGTGTGGCGCGCCGCGCCTCTTGCTCTGCGGTGCTCCAACGGTCTCGCCGTGCGGCGAGCCGCAGCCTATCGGCGTGGACACGCTTAGCTTGCTCTACGGCGCGCCATCGATCATGTTGTGTGGTGAGCTGCAGCCTCTCGGTGCTGACATGCCTATCTTGATCCGCGGCGCTGAAGCGCCATGTGCCAAGGGTTTGCTCAACCCTGGCGATGACGCGCATCACGACGTCATCCATCGTGTTGCCGGGGAGCACCTCGGCCTCGATGGGCCGTGGCACCTTCTTGTTTTCCTCGTCGACGAGGTTGATGGCAGAGGCGGTGCTTTGGTGGGTTGGCATGCTTGGAAAAGGTGGATGTGCTGCAGTCTGCGCTTGTTGCCTCCGTGCGTTGCGCACCACCTAGGTTTATGCGCAATATCGCTGGGTGGCGGGAAACCGGTGAGGAAATGGCGAGAAACGGTGGCGTGTTCATAGAACGCCATCAATTAATGGAAACTTAGCATAGAAGGAACACCGAGCTAGCACAAGAAGTAGATGATGATAAGATGATCGTTTATCCTAGTTAATTATGCATGTAATAGTTTACTTTGGTGTGTGGAAATATCATGTGTGTACTAGCCACCTATGTAATTGGATGTTTGCCGCGTATTACACACATCTTGTTTATGTGAAACGTTTCTGTTCTCTTGGCTCAACACAAATAGTTTATCGGAATGAACTGTATGCCCTCCATTGCACACACCTTGATTTGGCTGAACCGTTTCTGTTGCGTTGCCTAATCGAAAACAGTTCATCCGAGTGAACCGTATGCCGTATATCGCACACACCTTGATCTAGCTGACCGTTTCTTTTGTGTTGCCTAATCACAAACAGTTCATCCGAGTGAACTGTATGCCGTATATCACACACACCGTCATCTGGCTGCCCGTTTTTGTTGTTCTGCCTCATCACAAACAGTTTATCCGAGTGAACTGTATGCCGTATATCACACACGCCTTCATCTGGCTGCCCGTTTCTTTTGTTCTGCCTCATCGCAAACAGTTAATTCAACTGAACCGTATGCCCCGCATCGCACATGCAATTAAAATCTGAACCGTGTTTGATGTATCCTTCATCGCAAACATTTTGCATCTTTTTTGACGGTTTTTTACATCACCGTTTGCGATTAATGCATCACACATAGTTTCGTCAAAGGGTCTCTGATCGTAGTGTCGCGTTAGCAGCATCCTGCAGTAGTGCTTGCTTAGAGTCGTGTTGGTGGAAAGTAGATATATGCTATAGTAGTTGGCTACGCAAACGGGGCAGGGTCATGCATTGGAAGAAACAAGTGTGGTTTGACATACTTCCGAAAGTCCCAGTGGGTGCCACTGATGCCCCTGGGAGATGATGTTGAGCTAGGTCACTACTTAATGGAGAGGTAGTGTACCGAGGCATGGTGAATGTGTTGTTTCCAGAGACGGAGTAGATTTAAGATTTGTCGATCATCCCAACCAAACATGCGCAACCACTCTACCCTTATATGGGAAAGGGCATTATTGATTACCTAGTTCATGCTAGCATGGATGCCCGCATTACTAGTGACGGGAGTGGCGTGGTCACTCCCGGGACGGGGTCATGCTTGGATAGGCGGCCATGACTATTTTTATAGGGCACCAGACACACCATTGGTACCCCGTGCTTGTGTTATGTGATGAATGTGGGAGCATGGCTCCACAAAAATTTATTATGTGACAATGTTTGGCATGGGGGCTGCTACCAATCGAGTGGACTCTTTGTTAGTCACGACTAGGGAAAGGTAGTGATCGGGTGCTTACCCCGGGTACTTGAGGTACCGCGGGTCGTGGATGAGACGGAAGTTACTCGGATCTTGTGGGTAAAGTGTGCAACCTCTGCAGAGTGTCAAACTATTCGAATAGCCGTGTCCAAGGCCAAGGACAGTTGGGTGGTGTCGTGGTTCAACACGACCACCTATGGGGCCATCAGCCCCTTGTGGTTCGGTAAGGGGGAAGGGCGCGTTGCACAAAGAGCGGAGACCGTAGAGCAGCACGGCAGTGATGACATAGGCAGTTTTTACCCAGGTTCGGGCCGCCGCGAGGCATAAATCCCTACTCCTCCTTTGGTGGATTGATGAAAGGACCGTCGTGGAGACGCAACGCTCAAGCCCGACAAGGTTGCCTCGGGACGAGAGAAGCTACGCACGTATGTGTGTACAAGGGTTCGAATCCTTTCTAAGGTTGCCACAACCCTCCTTTTATAGGTCTAGGGGTTACCACAATGGCAAAACAGTCATTATCCAGTGATTAGATAGCCACAGTGCTATCATACCTAACTCTGCAGACAGGACAGGGTGCATTAAATGCACCGCTTAGTGTCACATCGCGGGGGTAGCCCGGCAAGCCTTGCCATGCTATTCATCCACCTTCTCGCCTGCCTGCGTGACACGCCTCTGGACAGGTGTCATTTGGGGGTGATCTTCCTCAGAAATGGCTGCCACGTGCCAAATAACAGCCACTTAATCACTTGGGGGCTTGACACCGCACCAATAGGTGACTTGCGTTGCTGTGAGGTGGAGCGGTGGCGTCTTGGCGGGGTGATCCACCCTCGGCGTCCCCGGCAAGCTTGCCAAGGGAGTCTTGAGACTTGCCTTCGGGGTGACCTCGACCTTACCAGGCTCGCCTGCCCGAGAAGGGAGGTTTTTCCTTATTGATATCTTGTTCCTTTGTCTCGTCTTGGTCTTCTTTATCTGCCCTTTGATTTCTCAAAGAGCTATACCTTCTATTTGGCCTGGTCTTAGATGCTACAACTTTGCTCTTGAGCCTGTGTACAGTCCGGGCAACATACACCAGGGTTTGTTGCACCGACAGGTGGTGCTGCTTAGACTATGTACATATGTTTCTGAAAGACAACACGGTTTGGCAATATAGTTAATGTGATTCATGAGGAAGTCACGATGAGCTTGGGGATGAGTTGTCTACAACTCTTCCTCAATGTTGATGTTTGTAAACTCCTGATACTTGTTGCAGACGCATTCATGACCTTAATAAATGTTGATCATACTTGCATATACGAAAAACTAGCTTTCTAAAAAACGCCAATTTAGTAGTAGAGCCTTGCATAATTATTCTGCTAGCACTCTTGGGTTGCTTGCGAGTACATTCAAACGTACTCATTGGCTTGTCCCCGGTTATTTAATTGGCCAGGCCTGGAAGAACAGGGATACTGTGAAGAGTTCTTTGGTGACGAACATGCGAGCTAGGACGCTTTCCCAGTCAGAATGCCTGTAGGGTTAAGGCAGATGGCATGGGTCCAAGTTATCGACGAAGATTTCCGCTGCGATGTTATATTCAAGACTTGACCATAATGGTCCTATTTGTGTAAGCCGATATGTAATGGATGTAAACTCTTGATATTCAGTCTGTGGTGTACAGTGAGCATTGATCCTTGGGATCACTGTGCACATGTAACCGGTGGCTTCGACTGTGTAGGTCGGGGTCCCCACAGAAGATCAATGAGTAGTCAAATAATTAAGTAGCTATGTGAAGACTCTCTCTCATCTAAGAATTTCAGATCTAAGATTTTGTTAAAACCGCAAGCAAAACAAAATAAAATGGTATTCCAAGAATAGCACACATCATGTGAAGAAGCGAAAACTTAGGCTCAACCGAGGCTAACCGATAATTGTTGATGAAGAAAGGTGGGATGCCTACCGGGGCATCCCCAAGCTTAGATGCTTGAGACATCTTGAAATGTTATATTGGGATTCCTTGGGCATCCCCAAGCTTGAGCTCTTGTGTCTCCTTAATTCCTTTTATATCACGGTTTCCCTAGTTCTTAAAAACTTCATCCACACAAAACTCAACAAGAACTCGTGAGATAAGTTAGTATAAATCAAATGCAAAACCTTATCATTCTCTACTGTAGAAAATCACTAAAATATTATTTAACATTGCATACCAAATGCCTCTGCATATTTAATACTCCTATCCTCAAATAGAATCATTAAACAAGCAAACATATGCAAACAATGCAAACATAATAGCAATCTGTCAAAACAGGACAGTCTGTAAAGAGTGCAATTATACTCATACTTCCCTACTTTAAAAAATTCTGAAAAATTACCAAACTGTAGAATATTTGTTTTAACTCATTGTGTAAAACTTTCGAGATTTTATCAGGTTCTGACTTTCCAGAAGAATTCAGACAATGGTAGAAAACTTTCTGTTTTCAAAACATCAACATATAGACTTGCAAAATAAGCATGGTAAAGGCTATACTTGACATTTTTATTGAACTAAAAGATTCAAAACATTACTCTAAATAACAGAAAGAAAGTCCTAATGAAAAAAATGATGCTCCAAGCAAAACTCATATCATGTGACGAATAAAAATATAACCCGATAGAGG
The DNA here is from genome assembly GCA_011799875.1 of Thinopyrum elongatum. NCBI lineage: Eukaryota > Viridiplantae > Streptophyta > Magnoliopsida > Poales > Poaceae > Thinopyrum > Thinopyrum elongatum. Next base: position 339,673,785 of record CM022302.1, read on the forward strand.
GGGTGCCTTCAGGGGCATCCCCAAGCTTAGTTGCTTGGGTATTCCTTGAATATTACCTTGGGGTGCCTTGGGCATCCCCAAACTTAGGGTCTTGTCACTCCTTATTCTCCTCATATCGATATCTCACCCAAAACTTGAAAACTTCAATCACACAAAACTTAACGGAACTTTGTGAGATGGTTTAGTATGATAAAACAAGTCTCCACTTTTAGGTACTGTCAAGACAAGATTCAGAATTTTTCTCACATGATGCCTACTGTACCATATCATTTCTACAATTTATATTAAGCAATATAAGCCATAGAAACTATAAAACAAGCAAACTATGCATTGCAAACAGAATCTGTCAAAAACAGAACAGCCTGTAAAGATCTGAATTATAGTGATACCTCTGTATCTCCAAAAATTCTGAAAAATCAGGACATCGTAGAAAATTTGTATATCAATCTTGTGTAAACAATTCAGAGTTTTTCCACGTTCCAGTGAATTTTGACAATTCTGTTACTGGACGCAAAAGTTTCTGTTTTTGCACAGAATCAAATTAGCATTCAACCACACTATCCCAAAGGCTTTACTTGGCACTTTATTGAAAGAAAAGCTACAAAACATGATTACTACAGTAGCTTAATCATGTGAACACACAAAAATAGTAGGGGTAAATATTGGGTTGTCTGCCAACAATGCTTTTCTTTAATGCCTTTTTAGATAGGCATGATGATTTCAATGATGCTTACATAAAAGATAAGAATTGAAACATAATGGGAGCATCATGAACAATATGACTAGCACATTTAAGTCTAACCCACTTCCTATGCATAGGGATTTTGTGAGCAAACAATTTATGGGAACAAGAATCAACTAGCATAGGAAGGCAAAACAAGCAAAACTTCAAGATTTTCAACACATAGAGAGGAAACTTGATATTATTGCAATACCTACAAGCATATGTTCCCCCCTCATAGTAATTTTCAGTACCATCATGAATGAATTCAACAATATAACTATCACATAAAGCATTCTTTTCATGATCCACACACATAGAAATTTTATTACTCTCATAAGCAAATTTATTCTCATGAATAGTAGTGGGAGCAAAGTCAACAAAATAACTATCACGTGAGGCATAATCCAATTGAAAATTAAAATCATGATGACAAGTTTCATGGTTGTCATTATTCTTTATAGCATACATGTCATCACAATAATCATCTTAGATAGCAACTTTGTTCTCATAATCAATTGGAACCTCTTCCAAAATAGTGGATTCATCACTAAATAAAGTCATGAACTCTCCAAATCCACTTTTATCAATATTGTGAAAAGATTTAACACCCTCCAAAATAGTGGGATCATTAACTAGAGTTGACACTCTTCCAAACTTACTTTCATCAACATAATCATCATAAATAGGAGGCATGCTATCATCATAATAAAATTTCTCATCAAAATTTGGGGGACTAAAAATATCATCTTCATCAAACATAGCATCCCCAAGCTTGTAGCTTTGCATATCATTAGCATCATGGATATTCAAAGAATTCATACCAACAACATTGCAATCATGCTCATCATTCAAATATTTTAAGCCAAACATTTTATTGAATTCTTCTTCTAACACCTGAGCACAATTTTCCTTTCCATCATTTTCACGAAAGACATAAAAAAGATGAAGCATATGAGGCAACCTTAATTCCATTTTTTGCAGTTTTCTTTTTATAAACCAAACTAGTGATAAAACAAGAAACTAAAAGATTCAATTGCAAGATCTAAAGATATACCTTCAAGCACTCACCTCCCCGGCAACGGTGCCAGAAAAGAGCTTGATGTCTACTATGCAACCTTCTTCTTGTAGACTCGTGTTGGGCCTCCAAGCGCAGAGTTTTGTAGGACAGTAGCAATTTCCCCTCAAGTGGATGACCTAAGGTTTATCATTCCGTGGGAGGCCTAGGATGAAGATGGTCTCTCTCAAACAACTCTGCAACCAATAACAAAGATTCTCTTGTGTCCCCAACACACCCAATACAATGGTAAATTGTATTGGTGCACTAGTTCGGCGGAGAGATGGTGATACAAGTGTAATACGGATAGTAGATATATGTTTTTGTAATCTGAAAATATAAAACAGCAAGGTAACTAGTAACAAAAGTAAGCAAAACGGAATTGCAATGCTTGAAAACAAGGCCGAGGGTTCATACTTTCACTAGTGCAAAGTCTCTAAAAAATGATAGCATAATTGGATCATAAAACAACCCCTCAACATGCAAAAAGAATCACTCCAAAGTTTCTATTGTAGAACGTAGGACGAAAACGTGCATCAACCCCCATGCATAGATTACCCCAATGTCACCTCGGGAATCTGCGAGTTGAGTACCAAAACATACATCAAGTTAATCAATAGAACATCCCATTGTCACCATAGATATTCTATCACAAGACATACATCAACTATTCTCGAATCCAATATTGAATCCAACATAACTAAAGCTCAAAGAGCAAGACTCAATTCAACACAAGAAGGTAGAGAGGGAAGAACACCATAAGATCCAAATATATTTACAAAGCTCGCGGTACATCAAGATCGTGCCAAATCAAGAACACGAGAGAGAGAGAGAGAGAGATCAAACACATAGCTACTAGTACATACCCTCAGCCCCGAGGGTGAACTACTCCCTCCTTATCATAGTGGCCGCCGGGATGATGAAGATGGCCTCCGGTGATGGTTTCCCCCTCCGGCAGGTTGCCAGAACAGGCTCCCGATTGGTTTTTCGTGGCTACAGAGGCTTGCGGCAGCAGAACTTCTTATCTAGGTTCTTTCTGGAGGTTACTGAATATATAGGAATTTTTGGCGTCGATCTCACGTCAAGGGGGTGCCCGAGGGGCCCACAAGCTAGGGGGCGCCCTAGGGGGGTGGGCGTGCCCCCTAGGCTTGTGGCCTCCTCGGTCACTTCCTGGCCCAGCTCCGGTGCTTCAGGGGTCTCTTTTGGTCCATAAAAAATCACCGTAAATTTTCAGCCCATTCCGAGAACTTTTATTTCTGCACAAAAAACGACACCATGGTAGTTCTGCTGAAAACAACGCTAGTTCGGGTTAGTTCTAATCAAATCATACCAAAACCATAAAAAATTGTTGTAAACATGGCATGAATACTTCATAAATTATAGATACGTTGGAGACGTACACCCACCATTCTCCCTTGCAAATGGCTATGGCAGAGTAGATACACCATGAAGATCAAGGTCTTTGGTTGGTTGTTATTCTTTGACAGGCTCAACACCAAGGATATGTTGGTCCGAAGACATTGGAGATCACCCCAGGAGGATAATCTCTGTGTTATTTGCAATGCTTATGTATATGAGGACAAAATGCACTTGCTCTTCCAGTGTAACTTCAGCTGTAGAATTTGGAAATATCTAAATATTGATTAGTCACATGGTTCAAATGTACTACAAGCTATACAACTAGCCAGATCCAAGTTTCAACATCCTTTCTTCTTCGAAGTTATGCTCACAGCGGCTTGGAACATTTGGATACTGAGAAATGGGAGAACTTTCAGAGGGGAGAGGGCGACTTTTAACATGTGGAGATGTAAATTTATTCATGATATTTCCCTCCTGGCCCTTAGGCTTAGAGATAGCACCAGGCTCAAGCTTTTGGCATGGATTAACACCTTGTTGTAAATAAACTATTCAATAGGTAGGCTTTTTCTTCCACTTTTTGTATTAGGTCTTAGTTTGTACAATTCTCTTGCTTTGAAATAAAGGGTTGTGGGGCTTTGCCTGACGGTAAATATTAAAAAAAAATCAACCTACGTTTAGCATCCTTCTTTTTCATAAGATATTTAATAGCACAATGATCCATGTGGATAGTAACTTTAGAATAAATGATATAGGGTCTGAATTTATCACATGCAAACACGACAGCTAGAAATTCTTTCTCAGTAGTAGCATAATTTCTTTGAACACTGTCCAAGGTCTTACTAGCATAATGAATAACATTTAGTTTCTTATCAACTCTTTGACCTAAAACAACACCAATAACATAATCACTAGCATCACACATGATTTCAAACGGTAAATTCTATTCAGGTGGTTGAACAAATGGTGTAGTTATTAAATATTTCTTAATTATTTCAAAGGCTTCCACACAATCATCATCAAAAACAAATGGAACGTATTTTTGTATGATATTAGTGAGAGGCCTAGAAAATTTAGAAATGTCTTTAATGAACCTTCTATAAAAACCAGCATGACTAATGAAATTTCTTATACCTTTAGTATCTTTAGGACATGGCATTTTCTCAATTGCATCAACCTTAGCTTTATCTACTTTAATTCCTCTTTCAGAAATTTTATGACCAAGGACTATACCTTCATTCACCATAAAGTGGCACATCTCGCAGTCCAAGACGAGATTAGTCTCTTCACATCTTTGCAAAACTCGGTCAAGGTTGCTCAACCAATCATCAAAATAAGTTCTGTAAACAAAAAAAATCACCCATGAATACCTCAACAATTTTCTCACAGAAATAAGAAAATATAGCAGTCATACATCTTTGAAAAGTAGCGGGTGCATCACATAAACCAAAAGGCATACATCTCTAAGCATAAGTTCCAAAAGGACAAGTAAAAGTAGTTTTCTCTTGATCTTCGTGTGATACAGGTATATGAAAAAACTAGAATAACCATCTAGAAAGCAAAAGTGTGTGTGCTTAGAAAATCTTTCTAACATTTGATCAATGAAAGGCAAAGGGCAATGATCTTTTCTAGTAGCTTTATTTAATTTTCTAAAATCAATTACCATCCTATAACCGGTTATAATTCTTTATGTGATAAGTTCATTTTTATCATTAGGAACAATAGTAATGCCTCCTTTCTTAGGAACACAATGAACAGGACTTACCCATCTACTATCAGCTATAGGATAAATATACCTGCTTCCAGAAGCTTTAATATTTCAGTTCTTACCACATCCTTCATTTTGGGATTCAAGCGGCGTTGATGATCAATGACTGGTTTAGCATCAGGCTCCATATTAAACTTGTGTTGACATAAAGTGGGACTAATTCCCTTAAGATCATTGAGATTATATCCAATTGCGGCATGATGCTTCCTCAAAGTTTTAAGTAATTGTTTCGTTATGCATTGAAAGGTTAGCTTTGATAATAACAGGACATATCTTCTTTCACCAAGATAAGCACGTTCCAATGTATCATGAAGCTTCTTTAATTCAAACACATGATCAATCTTTGGTGGGAGAGGATCTCCCAAAGTTTCAACAGGCAAATTATGCTTAAGGATAGGTGCTTGCTTAAAGAATATATCATCTATTTCATTTCGTTCATTCATATGCATATCATTTCCATGGTCTAGCAGATATTGTTCTAATGGATCAGTGGGAGGCACAACAATAGAAGCAAGACCAACGATTTCACCTTTACTAGGCAATTCTTTATCATGTGGTTGTCTACTAAACTTGGAGAAATTAAATTCATGAGACACATCACCAAACTTAACACTGACCTTCCCTTTAGCACAATCAATTTCAGCATTAACGGTATTCAAGAAAGTTCTACCAAATATAATGGAAAAAAATCATCTTGCAGTGATCCAAGTACTAAGAAATTAGTAGGGTATTTAATCTTACCGCACAAGACTTCAACATCTCTAACCATCCTGAGCGGTGAAATAGTATCTCTATTTGCAAGCTTAATAGTAACATCAATATCTTCCAACTCATTACATTTGCCGATTTCCCAATCTTCAAAGTTGCGTTTGAATTTTTTTCAAGAAGATCCCATTTGAATTCAATAGTTCTGTTCATGAAAGAACTAGTAGAAGAAGTATCAAGCATTGATCGATCATTATGAGAAAGCCGAGCATATAAGTTTTGTATAATCATCTCTCTTGAGAGCTCATGATTGGGGCATGTGCGCATCATATATTTAAGCCTCCCCCAATCTTGAGCGATACTTTCTCCTTCATGAGGCCAAAAATTATATATATAATTCTGATCACGATGAACTAAGTGCATGGGATAAAATTTATGATGGAATTCCAGCTTCAATCTGTTCCAGTTCTGTCGGGCCTGTGGGACTGGGAGTACCCAGGCCCGTCTGCCTGTGACCCAGGACATGGCGCATGCCATGGGCCCAGGACGGCCCATCTTCAAGGCCTCACGAGCAAGACCTTCGCGAGGGCCCTCGCCTCGCGAGGTGTGCATCAGCAGGCATCATCAAGAGTTCCCTGAAGGCCTCACGCAGGGCAGCCTCCCGAAGCCCCTCGCGGGGCGGATATGTCTAGGCTCGCCAAGCCCGCCGCGCGCTACACGTGGGTGACGCGAGCCACGACGAGCGGAGCCAGAAGGGCGCCAGCAGGCGCAGATAAGGATGTTTTCCTCTTTCATGCTAAGGGAGCAAAGACAGCACGCCGGTTCCCGAAGCAATCCCCAAAGGTTGCCACTTTGGTGCTAGAAGACCAGGACAGCGGGCTCGCCAGGACGGAGGTCATCACCGAGTCCACCGATGCGCCATGGCAGAAAGCTTTAGCAGGCGAAGACCACCTTTAGTCAGGATAAGCTGTATCGCCGTCCCCCTTTGAATTTGGCCGTTGTGGAAACCCTTCCCGCCTAGTGTTTTGGGGGGAAGAGGACCGGGGCTAGTATAAGTATAGCTAGACCACCACCTTAGAGAGGGATCGAGTTCATCGACTCCCCAAGCCTGGGCCAGCTCCTGAAGCCTCCCGATGCCACTTGTACTCACATATTCATTATCCCTCGCGAGGCAATCCACTCACAAAGTAGGAGTAGGGTCTTACACTACAAGGTGGCCCGAACCTGGGTAAACTGTTGTGTTTGTGTTCTTCCTCCTTCCCGCTCGAGCGCGCTGGAGCATTGCCATGATATAGTGAACTGAGAGGCCGGACTTAGCGAAGTTATGTGAGCACACCCCAGAGTTTGAACCTTTTCTTGGGTCCCCGGAGCCTAGTTTCCGACATTTGGCACGTCAGGTAGGGGTGTGCCTGAGTCTTCCTCTTCGCTTCGGTTCGGTTATTGCTCCGCATCTCCATGGCCGATGTCACCATGCCCGTGACGAGCGCCGGGCGGCCCATGTAGCCCCGGCGATGCACGTTGGAGACGGCGGCCGTCACCGCTCCCCCGAGCCCACACCCGTCCCCGCCTGCCCTGCCATTTTCTTGAGCGCCGTGGGCTGCCCGGTTTTCACCGATAGCCTGCACCAACTGAATTGGCCTGTGAGGTTCAGGCTAATGCTGCCCCCGCGGTACAATGGTGCTACCGACCCCGAGGAGTTTCTTCGGCTCTATACCCAGAGCATCATGGCGGCGGGCAGCGGTGACGAGGCCATGGGCAACTGGTTCCCCTTTGGCCCTCAGTGGCGCACCGCGCTCCTAGCTCCTCAGCCTTCCCTAGGCCTCGGTCTCTTCCTAGGGTGAGCTCCGCGATTGATTCGCTGCCGACTTCGCGCTACAGGGACCCCATGAGGTTGCGTGCATCCTCGGCGGGTCCTAGGCGCCTACGTCCAACGGCCACTCCAAGCAGCTCTTTCATGGGGCGAACACCGTGCGGCCCAAGCCCGAGGCTACGTGGCCTCGCGCGCGGCCTGAGTATGCCATCACCTTCGATTGCCGAGACCACCCCAAGTCCGTAGTCGCCATCGGCACGCTCCCCATGCTGTGCACCCCCACCATCAGCAACGTCGCGGTCACAAACACCCTCATCGATGTGGGTGCTGGCCTCAACGTGATCTCCATCGAGACCTTTGAGACGCTCCAGGTGCCCTGGGATCAGTTGGCGCCAACGCGGTCCTTCTCAGGGGTGACTGACGGCTCCACCACTCCCCTGCGGCAGGTGCGCGTCCCTATCACCTTCGGCACCTGCGACAACTACCACACTGAGCTGATCGACTTCGACGTGGCCCACATTAGCCTCCTGTACAACGCCATCCTGGGGTACCCCACGCTCGTCAAGTTCATGGTGGCAACCCATCCTGGCTACAACATCGTCAAGATGTCCGGCAACAGTGGCATCATTACTGTAGCCGGGGACTAAAGGGATGCGGTTCGAGCCCTCAAACGCGCCTACGGGGCTGCGACGGCCTCATGCCCTGGTGCCAAGGACGGGGCAGAGGCCCCAGAGGCCGCGCCCGCAAGGAAAAAGCAACTATTCTCCCAAGACCGCACCAAAACAAAGAAAGTGCCGGTCGATGGTAGCGGTTCAGGCCCCACCTTCACCATCGGCGCCGGCCTCCCCCCGGAGCAGGAAAGTGCGCTCATTGCTTTCCTCCGAGTGAACAAGGATGTGTTTGCTTGGAAAGCATCTGACCTGGCCGGCGTCCCGAGGAAGGTGATCGAGCACCACCTAGCGGTGGGCCCCAATGCTCGCACTATCAAGCAGAAGGCGCGGCGCCAAGCGTCGGAGAAGTAGGTGTTTATTGTTCATGAGGTACACAAGCTGCAAGAGGTGGGGTCATACGAGAGGTGCGTCACCCCGAGTGGCTCGCCAACCCGATCGTCGTCCCCAAAAAGGGTGGAAAGGATCGCATGTGCGTCGACTTCACAAGCCTCAACAAGGCCTGCCCACAGGATCCCTTCCTGCTCCCGCGCATCGACCAGATCATGGACTCCATCACCAAATGCGACCTGCTGTGCTTCCTGGATGCTTTCTCGACCTACCACCAGATCAAGATGGCAACGAAGGATGTCAAGAAAACAGCCTTCATCTCCCCGTGTGGTGTGTTCTGCTACACCTGCATGCCCTTCGGCTTGATGAGAGCCGGTGGCACCTTCCAGCGGTTGATGCACATCACGCTATGGCCGCAGCTGGGGAGTAATGCGGAGGCTTACATTGACGACATCGTGGTCAAGTCGCGCGAGGCCAAAATGTTGATCGAAGACTTGGAAGAAACGTTCACCAATCTGCGCAAGGTCAGCTTGAAGCTTAACCCTGACAAGTCCCTCTTTGGAGTTCCCTCCGGCAAGCTGCTCGGCTTCCTTGTCTCCCACTGAGGGATCGAGGCCAACCCCGAAAAGATCAAGGCCATGAAAAAAATGCACCCCCTAGACCCTCAAGGAGATGCAGAGGCTGGCGGGGGAGCATGGATTCTCTGGGGCGTTTCATCTCCATGCTCGGCGAGCGTGCCTTGCCGTTCTTCAAGCTGATGAAGAGGACATGCTCCTTTGAGTGGACCCCGAAGGCAGATGCAGCCTTCGAAGACCTCAAGAGGTACCTCACAAGCCCGCCCATCATGGTAGTGCCACGCTTCCGCGAGCCCCTGGTGCTCTACCTGGCGGCCACCCCACATACGGCTAGTGATGCGCTTGTGGTGGTTCGGGAGGAGCGCGTTAGCACCCAAGGGAGGCCACACGGGCCCCATGTGCCCGCAGAGCCTCGCGGTCCCCCAATGCTACAAGACGGTGCCCCTGAGCTCTCCGCGCCTCCCCCGCTTCATGAGGCTCTCGGGCCCCTCGCTCCCCCTCAGGAGCAGGCCGTCACCGAAACCGCGCGCCTCGTCGAGCACCCTGTGTACTTTGTCAGCACGATGCCAAGGGACGGGCGCGCGCTACCCGATGCAGCAGAAGCTCCTCCTCATGCTCCTAGTCACCTCCAGGAAGCTGCGCCATTATTTCCAGGGTCACCCCATCACGGTTGTTTCCGCGTACCCCTGGAGAAGGTGTTGCGCAGCCCTCATGCCGTCGGCCGAGTCGCCGAGTGAAACATCGAGGTGTAGGCCTTCCAGTTGGAGTTCTGTACCACCAAAGTCATCAAGGGGTGGCCCTTGCTGATTTCGTGGTGGAATGGATGGATACCTACGAGGGGGAGCCTCACAAGGACCAGCCCCTCTTGCCTAGGGATGAGGCGCCCACCGGTTGGGTCATGCACTTTGATGGCGCCTTCTCCAGGTAGGGCGTGGGGGCTGGGGCCGTGCTTGTTTCCCCGGCCGAAGACAAGCTTTACTACGCCGTCCAGCTGTGCTTCCAGCATGGCGAGAAGGTCTCCAACAACATCACCGAGTACGAGGGCCTGATCGCCGGCCTCAAGGCCGCCGCCACCTTGGGAATCAAGTGCCTCACCATCAAGGGTGATTCCCAGCTCCTCGTCAACTTCTTCAATAAAAAGTACAAGCCAAAAGACGAGCACATGGCGGCATATCTAGAGGAGGTATGTAAACTCGAGAAGCATTTTCTGGGTTTGGAATTACAGCACGTCCCATGTGGTGTTAACAAGGAAGCCAACGACATCGCCAAGTGAGCATCCCGCCGCAAGCCCCAAAGCCCTGGCGTCTTCGAAGAGAGGCTCTTCGGGCCGTCAGCTGCGCCCCCAGCTGTTGGCACGACGTTGCTCCTTGAGGAGCTCCCACCCGCGCCACCCACGGGCGCGCCAGCCTATTGCCCAACCTCCGGGGCCCGCCTGCTGCTGGCGTTGGAGCCTCAGGCGAATAGTTGGGTCGAGGAGTTCAAGGCTTACCTACTCCATGACACCTTGCCGGAAGAGGATGTGGAAGCAGAGCGCATGGCTCGGCAGGCCACTGCCTACTGCTTACGAGATGGCGAGCTGTACCGCAAATGCCCCAATGACGTCTCGCTGTGATGCATTTCAGAAGAGCAAGGGCACGAGCTACCAGTCGACATCCACGGGGGAGATTGTGGGCACCACTCCTCGTAGCGCACCCTCGTGGGCAAGGTGTTCCACAGTGGGTTTTACTAGCCTACGACGCTCTGTGATGCCGCTGAGCTGGTCCAATCCTGCGAAGCCTGCCAGTTCCACACCAAGTAAATCCATCAGCCCCCGCAAGGGCTCCAGACAATCCCACTCTCATGGCCCTTCGCAGTATGGAGGCTGGACATACTGGGCCCATTCCCTCGCATGGCTTGTGGCTACCTTTACCTCTACGTCGCCATCGACAAGTTCACCAAGTGGGCGGAGGTGGAGCCCTTGCACACCATCCTGGCAGGCTCAGCCGTCAAGTTCATCAAGGGTCTCGTGAGCCGATTCGGCGTCCCCAATCATATCATCACCGACAAGGGCTCCCAGTTTACGAGCAGTCTCTTCAGGTCATATTGCGCTAACCTTGGAACGCAGATATACTACGCTTCTATGGCACACCCGCGAAGCAATGGCCAGGCCGAACGTGCCAATGCTGAGGTCCTCAAGGGCCTCAAGGCTAGGAGCTTCAAGAAGAAGCTTGAGGCCTACGGCAAGGGCTGCCTAGACGAGCTGCAGTCCAGGTTGTGGTCCATCCGCACCACCGCGACTAAGTCCACCGGCGAGACCCCCTTCTTCCTTGTCTACGGGGCAGAAGCGGTCCTCCCCTCAGAGCTCAAGCATGGTTCCCCGCAAGTCCTGGCATTCGACGAGGCGCGCCAGGACGACTCGTGGGAGGCCGATCTTGTCCTTCTCGAGGAGACCCGCCGCCGGGATGCCCTTCGCGCCGCAAGGTATCAGCAGGCCTTGCGGTGCTACCACAGCCGCAACATCCGCCCGCACTCTCAAGGTCGAGGACCTTGTCCTGCGGCAGATCCTCTCCAGGGATGGCCTCCACAAGCTCCCGCCCATGTGGGAAGGCCCTTTCAGGGTCACCCATGTCTCCAGGTGTCGTGGGAAACCACGGCCACCTATGGGGCCATCAGCTCCTTTTGGTTCGGCAGGGGGGTTGAGCACATTGCACAAAGAGCGGAGGACACCGTAGCATAGCACGATAGAGATCACATGGGCAGTTTTACCCAGGTTCAGGCTACCGCGAGGCATAAAATCCTACTCCTACTTTGGTGGATTGATGGTGGATTGTGGTGGAAATGCAGCGCTCTTGTCCGGCAGGGTTGCCTCGGGGCGAGAGCAGCTACGCGCGTACAAGGTTCTGAACCCTTTCTCTCATTGCCATGGCCCTCCTTTTATAGATCAAGGGGTTACCACAGTGGAAAATCAGTCATTGTGTACTGATTATATAGCGAACAGTGCTATCATACCTAACTCTGCAGGCAAAGCAGAGCGCATTAAATGCGTCGCTTAGTGTCACATCGTAGCCTACCCGGCAAGCCTTGCCGGGCTGCTTGGCCACCTTTCCGCCTGACACGTCTCTGGACGGGTGTCATTTGGAGGTGAGTTCCTCTGGAAATGGCTGACATGTGTCGAATAACAGCCATTTAGTCACTTGGGGGCTTGACACCGCATCGATCGATGACTTGCGTCGCTGTGAGGTGGAGCGGTGAAGCCTTGGCGGGGTAGTTCGCTTTCGTAGTGCCCGGCAGGTCTGCCAGGACGGTCTCGAGGCTTGTCTTCGGGGCCACCTCGTCCTCGCCAGGCTCGCCTGCCCAGCAAGGAAGGTTTTTCCTTAGCAGTGTCTTGCTCATTTAGCTTGTCTTGGTCTTCTTACTCTGCCCTTTGGTTTCTCATAGAGCCATCTCTCCTAGCTTGGTCTGGACTTGGATGTTGCAACCTTGCTCTTTCAGGCATGTGCATGGTCTGGGCAACAGACCCAGGGTTTGTTACACCGACAGGAGCCCCCGGGCCTGGCCCGAACGCACTGCCGAGCGTCGTCGGGGTAGGCCCTATCCAGTGCACAGGCAAGAGGGTAGCTGTTGCTTCGTCCTTTGAGATCTTCTTTGCTTCTTCATTAACCTGAGTCCAGGTCAGTTTCCAGTTCTCCCGCACGTCGTGTAACACCAATTGTGGTGGGGCCATCCTTGTAATGGCCCGTGAATGACTTTAACGCACGGGCGAGTAACTGCCAATTCACTCTTCCCACCACACCCTTATCCTTGGCCACGTATGCAGCATGCATTGAGTGGGGTAGGTAACGGAGGTGCATGGCGCGGGAGAGCATCAAGGCAGGGGCCCGGTCTTCTTGGGTTGGCGGAGAGGGACGGTGGTCACCCATCAATGGATCAACCCCCAGCCCGCCTATAAAAGGGCACGAGGGAGGGGGGAAGCGGAAATGCTCATCCACGCACCTCCTCTCGCCATTTCCTTCTCTTTTCTTGAAAGGTTGAGAGAGAGAGACTAGGTCTAGGCCCCGGGCTCGAGCTTGGGGTTGATGACGCCGGAAGCTTGTGAAGGTGCCTGGGAGGGGAAGGGCAAGAAAGGGCATCACGGGACACTTATCTTTTTTCAATCTAAAACCTATAGGAACTTGCCATACTTTAGTTTAAATAATGTAATCTTCTTTATCCTTGTTTGTGTTCTGTAAGATCTATACTTGTCGGTCTGCATATTAATGAAAAAGACAAACTTTGACGGGCACTCATGCATGTAACATATCCATGCAGAGGTGGGATGCCTCTATACATTCAAGTAAACGAGTTATCTCCGGCAAGCTATCCTGCTGGTACCCTCGAATCATTACCGTGGGGCTAAGCCTGTAGGGTACAAATCATGAAGAGGGACCAGCCCCCTGCCAAAGGCCATTGTGACCATCCTGACCGAAGCAACGTTCGTGTCAAAGGATGGGAGCACCTAAGTTTCGAAGGTGGCGAGGTTTTCATATGCATAAGTTTCTGCTTACAGAACACGTAAGGATAAGAAGAGAACTTATCTGTTTGGCTTGCCGAGGATCGTCACGTAGTCTTGTCTTTATTTCTTCTCTATTGGGACCGAGTCCATGGCAAGAACCCTGCAACTTAATGCAGATGAAAACAATGCCTCATGTGACCTCATCTACATGGTCATGCTATGCTCATGATATGCTTATGCATGCATGCAAGTTTTGGGGGCCCCCCAGCGCTTCATGTATTTCTGTTGCTCAGGGTCTACGCCTAGCTTTGTACAAGGGGTTACATGCAACAACGGCAAGGCCTGTACAAAAGGGTGGCTGCCGGGCAGGGCCCGACAGCCGCGCCTTATGGGTAGAACTTACAGAGATGCTCAATGTTCCATGAGTTTTGCAATTGAATGCCATCTCTGGTCTCCAGACGGACTGAGCTAGGTCTGGTGACTCGTATTACCCGGTAAGGGCATTCCCACTTTGGCGTCAACTTGTTTGTACCCTTGGCGGACTAAACACGCCTAAGGACAAGGTCGCCTTCCTCAAAACCCCGGGCACGAACCCTGCAGCTGTGATAGCGACGCAGGGCTTGCTGGTAGCGTGCAGCACGCGTAGCAGCCCGAAGACGGTTCTCCTCAAGTAGCACAGCGTCATCACACCGGAGCCATTCCTGCGCTACTTCATCGTAGGCAAGCACTCGAGGAGACCCGAATATGAGTTCCGTGGGCATAACTACTTCTGCCCCATAGACTAGGGAGAAGGGAGTCTGCCCGGTAGCTCGATTTGGTGCCGTTCTGAGGGACCAAATAACCACCGGCAGCTCGTCGATCCATCGCCTGACACACTTCTGCAGTCTATCAAAGGTTCTTGTCTTGAGTCCTCGCAGCACATCAGCGTTCGCCCTCTCAGCTTGTCCGTTGCTTCTAGGATGGGCGACAGAGGCAAATGAGATCTTGCTTCCGAGGGCATGAACATATTGCATGAAGGCGCAACTCGTGAATTGGGTGCCATTGTCAGTGATGATCCGGGCAGGGACACTGAAGCGGCACACCAATCCTTTCAAGAACTTGATAGCTGACTGAGCAGTCACTTTCTCACGGGCTCCACCTCTGGCCACTTTGTGAACTTGTCGATAGCGACGAAGAAGAACTCAAAGCCCTCGGTAGCACGGGGAAGGGGCCCAAGATATCGAGCCCCCAGACCGAGAAGGGCCATGATAAAGGAATCGTTTGAAGAGCTTGGGCAGGCTGATGAATGTTCTTGGAGTGGAACTGGCAGGCTTCACATTTGGTGATGAGCCCAACTACATCTTGGAGGGCTGTGGGCCAATAGAAACCTTGCCGGAAGGCTTTTCCAACCAGAGCCCTTGATCCAATGTGTGAACCGCACATACCTTTGTGTACCTCTTCCAATAGTTCCTTTCCTTCCTCCCGGGAAATGCACTTAAATTTCACACCGTTGGGCCTCCTTATGTATAGTGTGTTGTCGACAAACTGATACATACTGGCCCTTCGGGCTACTCTTTCAGCTTCTTCTTGCTGTTCAGTTAGTTCTCCAGTTTGGAGGAAATGGACTATGTGCCATGCCCAAGTTGGGGCCAGGGGCTCGGCAACAAAGACCAGCGGCACCTCCTCATTCGCAGGAGCGCACTTCTCGACCGCAGGGACCGATGGTCTGGCGGGATGGTGCAGCTCGCTGATCGAAGGGGAGTTGTTCCCGCCAAGTTCTCTGCCGGGAGCCTCGGGAGGCTCTACCGGGTGAGGCTTGCCGGTGTCCAGTTTCCTCCTCTTTCTGGCCATTGTTGCCGGAGATACAGAGGGTTGAGTTAGATGGAGAACAAAAGTCCCTGGTTCCACAAAGAGTTTTTGTGTAGCGCACTTTGACAGATGATCAGCGATGTTGTTTTCCGCACGGGGTACGTGCTCTATTTGCAATCCGTCAAAGCGCTCTTCCAACTTTCTCACTTCCTCAACGTATGCCTCCATCAATGGACTTTGGTAATCCTTGTTGACTTGTCTCACCACAAGTTGTGAATCTCCGCGAATGATCAGCTTCTTGATTCCCAGTTCTGTTGCAATCCTGAGCCCGACAAGGAGCCCTTCATACTCTACAGTATTGTTGGTAGCCTTCTCCCGGGAAAAGTGCATCTGGACGACGTACTTAAGGTGCTCCCCAGTGGGAGTGACAAGAAGTACGCCATCCCCTGCACCTTGTAGGGAGAAGGCACCATCAAAATACATGATCCATTCTTGGGGCGCTTCCTTGCCGGGAATGACTGTCTCCAATACCTCTTCATTAGGAGTTGGTGTCCACTCTGCGATGAATTCTGCCAGTGCTCTGCTCTGAATGGTTGACGTGCTTTCAAACTTCAAACCGAAGCTGGACAGCTCCAAAGCCCATTCCACAATCCTGCCGGTGGCCTCAGGGTTTCGGAGTATGCGTTGCAAGGGGAAGCGGGTGACCACCGTGATCTCGTGGGCTTGGAAGTAGTGGCGCAGCTTCCTTGAGGCCATGATGAGGCCAAAAATCAGCTTTTGCATGCCAGAGTACCTCGATCTAGCCCCATGTAACAGGGAGCTGATGAAGTACACTGGGCGCTGCACCACTTTCTTCTTTGCCGTGACCGAAGAACTGCTTCCGCTGCCCTGCCTTTACTCGCTCTGGACTGACTCTGGCCTTGTCGGGATAGGTTCGTTTTCTTCCCCAGAGGGAACAATGGTTGTGGTTGCCGCGTCATCCACTTCCTGGTGCGCCACCAGTGCCGTGCTGACCACTTGATTGGTTGCCGCCAAGTATAGCAGCAACGACTCTTGTGGTTTGGGAGCAACCAAGGTGGGCACAGAGGAAAGATAGGCCTTCAAATCTTGCAGCGCAGTGTCTGCCTCCGGGGTCCACTCCATAGGTCCTGCCTTCTTCAAGATCTTGAAGAACGGCAAGGCGCGTTCGGCAGACATGGAAATGAACCTGCTCAGTGCAGCCACGCATCCTGTCAAATGCCTCATGTCCTTGACTGTCTTGGGTGCCTGAATCTGCTTGATAGCCTTGATCTTGTCGGGGTTGGCCTCTATCCCTCGATGAGACACAAAGAAACCAAGTAGCTTACCGGTAGGGACACCAAACACACACTTCTCTGGGTTCAGCTTCAAGTTGATCTTACGCAGATTGGCAAAGGTTTCTTCCAAATCTTGGATGAGGGTTGATCTATCCCTTGTCTTGACCACAATATCATCCATGTAAGCTTCAATGTTTCTGTGTAGCTGGGACTCAAAGCCAATCTGTACTGCTCTTGCAAAGGTGGATCCGGTGCTCTTTAGCCTGAAGGGCATCCGTACAAAGCAGTACATGCCACACTGGGTTATGAACGCGGTTTTCTCCTCGTCTTCCTTGGACATGAAGATCTGGTGGTACCCGGAGTAGGCATCCAGAAAGGAAAGCAGGTCACACCCAGAAGTGGAATCCACAATCTGGTCTATGCGCGGCAAGGGGAACGGGTCCTTCAGGCATGCCTTGTTCAGATCTGTAAAATCTATGCAAAGTCTCCATTTCCCATTCGCCTTGCGCACCACTACCGGATTTGCCAACCATGTGGGATGCAACACTCCCCTGACCAAACCAGCTGCTTCAAGCTTCTTGATCTCCTCGGCAATAAACTATTGCTGCTCCAAAGCTTGCTTCTGGACCTTCTGCTTGACGGGCCAGGCATGTGGGCAGACAGCAAGGTAGTGCTCGATTACCTCCCTGGAAACACCGGGGATGTCAAATGGTTGCCAGGCAAACACATCAACATTCGCCTGCAGGAAGGCAACGAGCGTGCTTTCCTATTTGTCATCGAGGGTGGCGCTGATAGTGAAGGTACCATCAGCGCTAGCCAGCCCTGCCGGGACCTTCTTCACAGCAGGCGCAACAGCTTTGGATCTCTTGGTATTGGAACTCTCCGGCAAGTCATCCACAGGCGCAGCGCACTTCGGAGAGGCACGCTTCCTAGATTCCTTGCTGGCATCGTTGCTAGCTCCCTTCATTTTCTTACTTTCCTTGGCGGGAACACTGGCTTCCGCGGCCTCCATCGCGACTGCTTCCCGGTACATCTTGTCCACGCATATGACTGCGTCTTTCTGATCTGATGGAATGGAAATGACTCCTATTGGCCCTGGCATCTTCAAGGTGTTGTAGGCATAGTGGGATGCCGCCATGAACTTGGCCAGAGCGGGGCGACCAAGGATTCCATTGTACGGCAAGGGGAGGTCAACCACGTCAAACACGATCTTCTCACTCCGGTAGTTTAACTCCCCCCCGAACGTCACCGGCAGCGTGACCTTTCCTTTAGGATGACTCCTACCGGGGTTGATTCCTTGGAATGTGCCAGTAACCTTGAGCTCCTCATCTGCAATCTGAAGTTTGCTGAGGACCTTTGGAGTATCAGATTCAACCCGGCCCCACCGTCAACCAACATCTTTGTGACTTTGAGGTTGCGTATTGTCGGTGAGACCAACAACGGCAAGCACCCTACTACAGTGGTGCGATCAGGGTGATCATCTTCGTTAAATATGATGGGCGTGCAGGACCACTTGAGCGGCTTCCCAGAATCTGCCGCTGGCTCCGTGGCGTTGACTTCACGTGCCCACTGTTTAAGTTGGCGGTGAGAGTAGTGCAGAGATGCACCCCCGTCAACGCACAAGGCGTCAGTGGATTTCTGGAACTCCTGCTCGCTGGTTTCCTCTTCATCTCCCTCGTCGGTCTCATCACTGCAATCCTTCTTCTCACGGCCTCTGGCGGGTTTCCCTTGATTCTGAGGAGCCTTGCCGGGGCGGCTTACTCCACCGCCACAGCCCTTCCCGCCAGCACCATCCTGATTTTTCTCCTTATCACGCTTCTCATACTCAACCCCCTGCTTCTTGACGAGCTGCTCAACCTGATGGCACTCCTGAAGGTCGTGGCCCTTGGTCCTATGGATCTTGCAATATGGCCCCTCACCTTTCCCGGCCTTCTCAGCAGCCGCAGCTGCCCGGCAGTCGGTGCACGCGGCAACCTCCTTGCCGGGGGCTTTGGCCTTGGCCTTCTTGCCGGTACTAGGTGTGCTTGATCCTTCGACAGCCATCACAACTTTCTCCTTGCACTTCTTATTGCGTTTTTTGTTCTTCTTCTGGCTGGTGGCGTCGTCGTCATCATCTAAATCGATGTTGGCACCGTCCTCTTCGCCGGGAAGTCGCCTTCCCTCCTCTATGCAAGCACACTTATCCACTAGCGTGTATAACTCATTCACAGTCCTGGGCAGCCGCACGTTCATTTTGGAACGTATCCTGCGGTTGCGCATGTTGGACTGGAATGCAGCTATCACGGCTGCCGGGTGGATGTCTGGGATGTTCCTGTGCACTCGACTGAACCTTTGCATGTACTTTCGCAAGGTCTACCCTTCCTTTTGCGGAAGGAGCTGCAGATAGCTGGGCCGCCCTGGTTCTTGATGGCCACCCGTAAAGGCGCCAACAAATTCATGGCACAGGTCAGCCCAAGTTGAAATGGAGTTCTCCGGCAGGTGCATCAGCCAAGACCTCACATTTGGCTTGAGTGCCAAAGGGAAGTAGTTGGCGAACACCTTCTCGTCTCTTCCCCCGGTAGCCTGAACAGCGATGGTGTAGATGCTCAGGAACTCTGCTGGGTTCAATCTCCCATCATACTTCTCTGGTATCTCCGGCTTGAATGTGCTGGAAGATGGCCAACGGACTTGCCGTAGCTAGCGAGTGAAGGCGGGGAACCGAACCTCAAAAGGTAGGCACCCACCCTCACCGGGCCATGCTCGTCAACGTCGGGGCCGTTGCGCCTATCATACTGGCGGTGGGTGTCGCGGCGTCGCTCGACGGTGACGCCCGCGCCTTCCCCTCGCCTATCTTCTTGGGCTTGCCGCTGGTCCCGATGTGATCGAGGGCCAGACGAAGCCATCGAGACGTCATCGGGTTCTTGATCGCGTGGCTCTGGTCGTGGCCCTCGCGCATGCTGCCGTGGAGGGGTCTGCACTAGGGGGGTGGCCCCCTCGGCATGGCCAGCCGCGCGGGCCGTTGTCGTCGCCTGGGGAGGCCGTGGCGGGCCAACTCACTATGATCCTCCCGCCTCAGCGAAACCAACCAGGCTTTGAATTGTGGCCCTCCACTCATCCATCTGATCAGCTGCCGGCGGAAATCTCAATAGCAGCAGGGCCCACGCCATAGCCTTCGAAGTGGTACTTGGCATGGATGATGATGTAGATCGTGGCGTCGCCTAGCTCCTCATGGTGCCAGTAGTAGCTGCGCCGTGTTCTCGCCATCGTGAGCCCGTGGCCACGGCGGCGTGGTGACGAGGTGGAGGCGCTTGAGGGCCAGCGGCTCTATTTGGCGCATCGACTGGGTCAGCCCGCTCTGGGAGTGGCGCACGCCCTGCGGCTACGCCCGTAGTGAGAACGATCGGAGGGTTGCGATTCGCCCCAGAGCGAGAGCCACCGCTGCGGCTGTGCCTTTCGGCCGGGCGGAGAGGTGCAGATAGAATGATTTCTCCAACCGTACCTTGTGGAGCGTGGCCGCTGGGGTGCTGTACTTCCCCGGTGCCCTCGGCTCTCATTTCTGCCGCGGGGGAGGTGGTGGCAACGCCGCCTGCGCCGGCCACGTCCCCCGCAGTGTCCATGTCTCCGTGCGTCCTCGTAGCCCCTCCGGCATTGGCAGCCGTGTGCAGCGGGGCCTTCGAAGTGGACGGGTGGGCTGCAGCACCGGGCTTCTTCTTGGGCGCCATGAACGATGGAGCCGTCGATTAGGATGACGCGCTGCGTACGCTTCTTGGGTTCGCACAAGCGCTACCCCCTGCCTGGCGAGCCAAAGATGTCGTGGGAAACCACGGCCACCTATGGGGCTATCAACCCCTTTTGGTTCGGCAAGGGGGCTGAGCACATTGCACAAAGAGCGGAGGACCGTAGCGCAGCACGGCAGAGATCACACGGGCAGTTTTACCCAGGTTCGAGCCACCGCGAGGCATAAAACCCTACTCCTGCTTTGGTGGATTGATGGTGGATTATGGTGGAAACGCAGCGCTCTTTCCCGGCAGGGTTGCCTCGGGCGAGAGCAGCTACGCGCGTACGAGTGTACAAGGTTCCAAACCCTTTCTCTCGTTGCCATGGCCCTCCTTTTATACATCAAGGGGTTACCACAGTGGCAAATCAGTCATTGTGTACTGATTAGATAGTGAACAGTGCTATCATACCTAACTCTGCAGACAGAGCAGAGCGCATTAAATGCGCCGCTTAGTGTCACATAGTAGCCTGCCCGGCAAGCCTTGCCGGGCTCCTTGGCCACCTTCTCGCCTGTCTGCCTGACACGTCTCTGGACGGGTGTCATTTGGAGGTGGGTTCATCTGGAAATGGCTGACATGTGTCGAATAACAGCCACTTAGTCACTTAGGGGCTTGACACTGCATCGTTCGATGGCTTGCGTCGCTGTGAGGTCACTACAAAAAAAATACACTTCCGTGATGATATGTGTTTGTCACAGTAGGTCACGTTTTTTGTCATGCATGTACATCCATGACGATTTTATGACAGAATCAAGATAGTCATACCTGTGCTGTCGTAGAAGTGTTCCATGACATTACCAAAATTATCATCAAGGAAGTGTCCACTTCCATGACGATAAATCGCGCTTCATAGAAGTGCTTTCGTCAAGGGTAACCGACATGTGGCATCCACCGTAATGGGTCACCGTTAAGCTATCGGGTTCCGGTTTGGATCCGATAACCCGTTAACAGCCCAGACCAATGGGGATTTTCCACGTGTAAAATTCTCAATGGCCAGAGGAACCACGTGTCGGCTTAGCGTTGGGACAGATGTCATCCACTCATTGGACGGGAGGCGCCTATGATACGTCGACACATGGCACGGCCCAACAGAGGCCCATTCAGGTGAAAAGGATGGCCTGTTTGACTTGGTCAAAAGGTCACGGGTCGGCCCACGAAAAGCCTGTTAACGGCCTGTTAGCATATAGCCCATTTACATCCCGCTAACTCACGGCCCGTTATGGCCTATCCGAATTGGGCCCAGTAGCGTTATATGGGCCGTCCAATATGATTCTAGCCTGTTGTAACTTCCGACCCATGTATGGCCCATGACGTCTTTCAGACCATACGATGTCCTTTGTAATTCTTGGCCCTTTAAAGGCCCGTGGTGAAACTGGCCCATAATGAACATTGTAACGCTTTACACCCATTAACGACCTATTATTCCGTTGGGCCGTTTCCAGCCCGTGTTACCTTTTGGCCTTCTAAGGGCCCTTTTATTCTTGGGCTCATTTCCAGCATTCGGTTACTTGCGGCCCGTTACTGGCCTGTTCTGCTTGTGGGCCAAATTAAGCCCGTGGTTACAGTTGGCCCGTTTGTGGCCCATTAACCTGTTGGGCTATTTTCATAGCGTCATCAAATACGGCCCATTAATGACCCATGATGCCTGTCGATAGAATTAAGCCCATTATACATTTTGGCCTATTAACGGCCTGTTATGGTCGGGCCATAAACACACGATTTCCACTCTAGCCCGTTTATGGCCCATTTTGCAGACCGTCATTGGTCCATTAATAATACGGCCCATATAAGGCCCATTGAATATACAGCCCGTCGATGGCCCATGGATCCTCCGGCCCGTAGGAGGCCCATGGTCACTACAGTAGGTAGCAGGACCATGGTTAGAACAGTCCGTATGTTGCCCATGGTTATTGTGGCCGAGTTATAAAAAATAGGTTATTGTGGCCACTAGAAAAACGCGGAAAAAGTACTGCAGTGACTACAAGCAAACAACTAAACAACACAATATGGAAATAAATAAGCAAGCAACTAACGCTAGGCTATTACGGCTATTACACATATTACATCCACTGAGCATCAAAGTTTGCCACCAGTGCAAATATAGGGAAGAAAGCAGCATATCACATACACTGGTTGTCAAAGTTGGCGACCAGTGCAAATAAACGCCGCAGCAAAACAAGTCCAGAACTGAAACCACTTCAGAAGAGGTCAAGAAACAATATCCTGGGTACCCAGCATGCTGGCAAGATGCTTAGCAAGCTTATTAACTTTCTCTTGTTTGGCGCTTAAATCCTCCAACGCTTGCTGTTGCACCAGAAAGTATGCATCTAAATTCTGCAGAGACTTCCTCAGTCCTTCGGCTTCTTATCGCAGCACATCTGATCGATGTCTTCCAACTTGAAGTTGAGACTCAAGAAGACGAACTAATTCAGGCAGCGAGTTCGAAGAGCTTGTGCCAGCAGTAGTGGCCAGTAACTCGAACACTACATCAAGACATGACTTTTGGGTTGTCTCACTATCGTCGAGATAGTTTTTATCAGCTTTCTTGGAGACCAACAGGGATGTCTCACTATCTTGAACCTTATCTGCATTACTTCCTTTACCATTGCATAACAGGGTACTCTTCTCCAATATTTGGTCCGCATTCTAAAAGAGAAACAAGCGAACACATCACAGGTTTACCATGTTGTATATGAAACTCATTTTGGTAAATCAGTTCAGTAGTAAAGTGGACAGGATAATAGCATGAAAAAACATATATCTATGTACCATGGTCACTGTATGGTCTCTATCATTCTAGTTTTTGTTGCAAATCAAGATAGAGACACAGTTCAAGTAATATCTGTTTAAGACAAAGTAGCATAGACAGAATATAAGTGTGGGAAACTACAGAGCAATAACAACACTTGTAATGTGCATGACATGAGAACATAACTGTTTATTCAATTGAAACTGAAATCAACATAGAGCAAGTTACAACAGCAAACCAGTTAAAGAAACAGGTTTAAAACATACCTGTTGTGCCATTGGAGTTTCAATTCCATCCTTCAAATTTGAAAATAGTTGGTATGAGTAAATACAGTGATGCAAGAGCAAAGGAGTATGAACCATAGCTACAGAACCTGACCTGAGAACAATTCTTCTTCTGCTTTAAGCATTGAGTTCGGGTTCGGAGTGGTGGTCCTCGTGCTTTGGGCACTGTAGTTGCCTTACTAAATGCTCGTGTTTGGGTGCTCTGTGGTGGAGACGGTGCTGTGTCAACTGGAACTGGGTTACTATCTGCTGGGGTTGGGGTTAGAAGGGGTGTAGCTGGTTCTCTGTCCAACTGGGTAGGGGTACAATCTGTGAGAGTCTGGGTTATGTGTGGTGGGGCTGGTTCTTGGGCAAGTACAACCGTGGTTCTATCTGCATTGACTGGTAGCACTATCTTTTCTGAAGACCATGTTGTTACTCCCTTAATTACTGCCATCACCCTCTCCAATTCAAATGGCGGATAAACAAGAAAAGTAATTGAATGTACAGACATTGTATTATAGACAGGTGCAATGGATAGTGAGGAATAAAAGAGGGCATGAAATAATTCACATTTATGTTGTCTAACCAAAGAGATAGCATGACACAATTTCACATATATGATGGCTAACTAAACAGGATAGCATGACACAATTTCAAATATATGATGGCTAACTAAACAGGATGGAAAGACATAGATCAAAATATGATGACTATGTAAACAGGATGACATGATATAACTATATAATGTGTTTATTAAATAGGTTGGCATGCCATAATTCACATACATGTCGCCTATGGAAACATGATAACATGATATAATTCATGGATAGAATGACATAATTCAAAATATGATGACTGTAAACACTAAACAGGATGAGATGATATAACTATATGATGTCTTTATTAAATGGGTTGGCATGCCATAATTCAGATAGATGCTATCTATGTAAACATGATGGCATGATATAATTCAAATATATGATTTATATACTAAGCAAGTAAGCAGATGGCAATCGCATATATGATGTAAAAACTAAGCAATGCAAGACAACATATGCATTATATGAGTAATATAATCCTGCCAAGTTTGAGCATAGACCTCAGCGGGGAAATAGGACTGGTCATCTGTCTCTGAATCCTCCTCCGAGGAGCTATCTGTAACCAGCAAGATGTCTGCTTCAGCAGGTAGCATTGTCTGCTCTGAAAACCTTGTTTTCACTCTAGATACTTCCATCGCCGCTTCAAATGGCTGATGCACAGGAAGAGTAGTTGAATATACAAACGTTGTCGACAAATGGAATACGTAATACAAAAAAAGGATAGCATGATATAATTCACATATATGATGATTGGCTAAGCAGCATGGCATTGCATAATTCACATATATAATGCCTTGCAACAAGATAGCATTGCATAATTCACATATATAATGTCTTGCAACAAGATGGCATTGCATAATTCACATATATGGTAATTAGACAATAAACAGGTGGCATTCACACAAAGCATGTCTAAACTAAGCAAATGACATAGCAATGCAAGACACCATACACAAAATATGAGCAACATAACCCTGCCAAGTTAGAGCATACACCTTGGATGGAAATAGGACTGGTCATCCGTCTCTGAATCCTCCTCTGAGGAGCTATCCGTAACCAGCGAGATATGCACTTTGTCAGATAGCATAGTGTGCTCTGAAGACCTTGTTTTCACTCTAGAATTTTCCATCACCATGTCAAATGGCTGATGCACACGAAGAGTAGTTGAATGTACTAACATTGTTGACAAATGTAATACGTAATGAAGAAAAGGATGGCATGATATAATTCACATATAAGATGACTGGCTAAGAAGGATGGCATTGCAAAATTCACATATATGATGCCTAGCTAAACAAGATGGCGTTGCATAATTCACATATACGATAAAGAAACTAAACAGATGGCATTCACACAAAGCATGTCTAAACTAAGCAGATGACATATTTGATGTATAAAGTAAGCAATGCAAGGCAACATATGCATGATATGACCAACAACAGCATGCCAAGTTAGAGCAAAGACCTCAGGGGGTAAATAGGAGTGGTCTTCTCCTTCTGTGTCCCCCTCAGAACAGTTATCTTCCTCTTGATTACAATCTGAAATGGGTGGAGGGGGGACAGCCTTTGCGCCCACCATGGAGCAACATCTGCATGAAATTTTATTGCCATGCAAGGCTCATCTCTTTTGCTCTACATCTTCAGTTCCATTATGTACAATAACTGACATGCATAGGAATAAAACATAGTGAGATTATGTAAGGAGTGCATGCAGAAATCCAGAGTGATGGTAGCAACCTGTGGATAGACCCAAAACCAATGATAGTAGGCAGATAATGGCTTTAGTTAAAAAATACAGATAATGGCTTCTTTACTGTTTGTTTCCCACCCAGCATGAAACTCATAGTAGACACCAGGGTTTAACCAGATAGTAGACAGATACTATTGATTGCGGCCCCGATATGTACCCCACAACCATTTAAAAACTCAAGTTTGAGCATTAGTTTGGAGCTGACTCAGAGTCTAATCGGTGAACAGGACAATAAAGTAGCATGTAATATTAAGCGATGCATAACGTAAGCAGACACGAAAGAGTGCGACCTCTCTTGCGGACCCGTGTAGTCCTCGAGGTCATCTGCTCAGTTGATGATGGTAATGCAATTGTCGTGGCTGCCGGTGGCGGGGAAGAAGATCTGAGGTGGCAAAAGATAGTCTGGAGGGCGGATCCCTGCTGTGGTGGACTCTTCTGTTGTTGGAGCAGCTGAGCTGGGGTGGACGATGGCGCAGCAGGAGCGGGACAAAACCACACAAGGTTTTCTTTGACAACTATCTGTAAGAGAAGTAATTCTGTAAGGGCGCATTTGAATTGGAGGATTCTAATAACGCAGGTATAGGAAATACACAGTAATAGGATAGGAATGCATGTGCAAAGAATTTAAAATCACAGGATTTCTGTCAATCTGGGTGTTTGGTTCACAGGAATTGGAAGGTCACGGGAATGCAAAGAAGCATGGTCAAATTCAATCAAACCACAAGAAAATGTATAGTTATAATGCTATTATGCTACTATCACTTAGTCTTGTTCTTCATGAATAGGAATTTGAAAAGGAGGGCCAAGTGGATATTAAAATTCCTACGGTTTTTCTTTGAAAGGGACACCAAAGGAACAAATCCTACAGTTTTCCTTTGCTCCATTCCTTTGAACCAAATGCATTAATAGTAGTTCCATAGGAAACTTTCCAATTCCTATGTTTTTCCTTCAATTTTCCTTTCAACCACTGGCAATTCTAGTAGGCAGGCTTGAACAGGCAAAAGCCTACACTCCATAAATGTTTTTGTGCTACTTGTACTACTTTGGACCGAGGCCACTACCCTACTACCTCAACTCCCAGGCCCATCTACACATGCACAACTCAAAAGAAATAAATAATGATGGCTTTCGAGAGAGTCCATCACGGATAGCTAAGTTGCCTGGTACCTCACTACTTGTCATATAGTAGGAGAAACTAATCGTATTTCATGTTACTACGTGTGCTCAGTGGACAATATATATAACATGTAGAGTAAAAAAGCGATGCAACAAGTGTACAACCTCTTTGGCGAAGCCATGTCGATCTCAGCATGATTGGCTTGGTCGGTGAGGATGCTCCGGCTGATGTGGCTGTCAGAGGAGGGGAAGAAGATATTAGGCGTCTGGAGATGGAGCCGAGGGTACTGCTCCGCTGTGATGGAGGGTTTCGTCGTTGGAGCAGCTCCAGTGAGTTG
This sequence comes from Thinopyrum elongatum, assembly GCA_011799875.1. Classification (NCBI taxonomy): domain Eukaryota; kingdom Viridiplantae; phylum Streptophyta; class Magnoliopsida; order Poales; family Poaceae; genus Thinopyrum; species Thinopyrum elongatum. The sequence goes on from CM022302.1 coordinate 339,700,901, forward strand.
TACGACGGCGAGGCTAAAGCAGGACAAGAGAGACAACGTTAACCTGAGTGGAATTCTAATAGCATCTCCAATAGATGATGTAAAATACATACCCACAAAGTGCTAGATGTAAAATACATCAGCCGCTCATCTCTGAACTTAACTGTCGAAACTGAATTTAACTGTCGAAACTGAATTTTGCTGTCGAAACTGAATTTTACTGTCGAAACTGAATGCACTAGTAGCAGAAAAGCAGTAGCAGCAGCAGTGCCCGAAGCAGTAGCGCGTGCGAGAGCCGGGGCAGCTGGTCATGTAGCAGCATCTCGGGTAGCAGCTGCAGGGGCTCGAGCGAGAGCAGGATCTGCTGCTCGTGCAACAGCAACATGAGCAAGAGAAGAGCAGCAGCGCGAGCAAGAGCAAGAGCAGACCAGGCAGGGGACCGAGAGCAAGAGCAGAGCAGCAGCGCGAGCGAGAGCCAATGCAGCAGCAGCTCCTACTGATGTGGATGTCGCCGCCGAGGCAGCGACGCCGTGGAGGAAGTGGCCGGTGACGCCGCCATATATGGAGCCGCGCCATGTCGGCTCGGGACCGAGCGCTGGCAGCACCGTGAGATCGAATCAAGAAGAAAATGCAGCGATTAGTGTAGAACCTCTTTTGTGGTGCCGATTAGGCCTCAACTTCATCCGAGGAATCGGTGATGATGCTGCTCTTCCGGTGGTGCAGGTGAAGATGGTGGTGTGGGAATGGAGGTGGCGCGAAAGACGAGGGGAACATTGGGGCAGCTCCTTGGAGGTGGAGGACGGGGTGGCTGAACCGGCGGGACGACGAGATCGACGACGGATCCTCATCCGGTGCGGTGGATCAGGGACGTCGAGGTGTTGCTGTGGACGACGTCGTCGGGGAAGAGGCTCCAGCTGGGTGGGCGGACGGAGGAGGGTGTGGGGCTTCGCGGGTTTTCGCGGCCTCGGTGTACGAATTGGGGGGGGGAGGGGATGGGAGGGGGGAACCATGGCTTAGGGACGTGCTTGTCTAAAATGTGGGGTAAGTTACGAAAGTAGCCCCACCGATTTGAACTAGGTGGTTCTTTCGGTTCAGGGGTATCACGGGAATTTCGCGTGTCGGGATTGTTAGGAGGTGGGAGTTTTCGCGCGCGTTGTAATTTTGGGACAGCAAGGCGCGGGTTGAGATGGAGGGAATTTTAGGAGCACAACGAGACAAAGAGATATCTTAAAATTTCGGGATAACAAGGCGCGGGTTGAAATTTCCGGACAAGCCTAACGTGTCAATTCGCACTTCCCTCGACGAAAAAATAAAAAGAAATCAATTTGCTCCACACAAGAGAGTCTAGTCCCATGTACTGTACCAAATCAATTCGCACTACAAATGCCATTCAAAATTTTGAATCCATGTTATGTTCAATTAAAATATTTCGCTACGTGTATAATGCTTGCAACCTGTTACTCAAATGAACGTTTTAGTGCATTCCAAACGTATATACTACCGCTATGAATTAAATTTGAATTTGTTTCTCTATTTGAATAAGATCTACAATCATGATTGTTGTCAAGTTAAACCATTTGAATTCGTTTCTCTATTTTAATAAGATCTACAATCATCATTATTGTCAAGTTAAACCATCGTTTGTATATTATCTTCACAGCACACCACATGATTACTGTCGAGTTAGATATGAACTATGTGTACTATATGAACTCGAACTTGATTTTTTGAATCCACTTTATGTTGATTTCAAATCACAGTACATTTCAAGCTCTAGCTAGATCTTCATAATCTAAACCACGTCTCATATGTATAATGTGTTTATCACATAATGTATGGTGCCCCGCCCCCTACGCCTAAAAGTATTTAGATGTGAGTTGCAAACGCCACACATTATCATAAATTCAAATAAAATGTGAGATTGTTCGATATATAGTATGGTTTAGATTGTTCGATATTTAGTTGTGAGCTGCAAACGCCACACATTATCACAAATTCAAATAAAATGTGAGATTGTTCGATATATAGTATGGTTTAGATTGTTCGATGTTTAGCTATGAGTTGCAAACGCCACGCATTATCACATTATGGTATAACATGTCCAAAACCACACCACGCGTATCACTGCTATATTCATGCATGCATAGGTTTATAACACTATGATCTCTTATTCAAATATATGAATCCACTTTCATATCGAATTATGATCTTTGTTAGTCTCTTACACCCACACAATCCTCTGACCTTTGTAGCTAGCACTAACTTTCTCTCGTGCATGCACATGCCCTCCTCGCCCTCCCCCTCCCTCAGCATTCTATCCATCGCGCACATTCTTTTTTTTTCTTTAGGTCGTTCTCCCACGGTCTCCACAACTCCTTTCCGACACACACCGATCGATAAACCTCTCCAGCGATGTCTGCCTACCACATACACACGCACTTTCCATCTCCTCCTTTCTGTGTCCATGCCTCGTGTCTCTCATACGGTCCCACACACATGTAAACTCTCGCCCCTCTTTTCATCGATCTCACAATTGCACACTCCTCCCCCTATCTAGCTAGTAGGCCTCTCGCACCACCTCCTAGCTCCATCTCTCTCTCTCTCTCTCTCTATCCGTCTCTCTGGGCCTTATTTGCCTCTAACAAATGGATGTACACCGACCGATCTCCCGCTATACATATAGCTAGCTAGGTCGTTTATAACTCGTTTTCCCCACGCGCCGATCGATCTACCTCATTAGTTATGTCTCTCCCTTCCTCCGACACTCAACAATTGATCTACCGATCTAGTTAGGTCTGCTTACCAAACACATGGTCCCCCTTCATCATCCATGCATGCCTCCCGACACATCTATCACGCACACGCACACACAGAAACACATCCCCACTCTTCTTGATAATATTGCAGTTGTACCCATAGTTTGTCTAGTGGGCCTCTCCCACCATCTCCGAGAAGCAACTCCACCACCCCTCCGGCACTCTACCTCTCTCTATCTCCCTCTCTCTCCCTCTCTCTCTCTCTCTCTATTTCTCTCTCCCTCTCCCTCTCTCTCTCTCTATGTCCCAACCTATTCCCCGTCCTTCACTTATGTATGGATGTCGACCGATCTCCCTCCAGACATAGTTAGGTCTCTCCTTCTCAACACATATACGAGTCAATCTACCTCTCTAGTTAGGTCTCTGCCTCCCACCTCCCCCCCACACACACCGATACATCGAGCACTCTAGTCATGTCTCCCTGCCACACACAAACTTGCCCTGTGCCCTCTGATGTTCCGATAGGTCAGTCGCCCTATATCTTTGACGTGCACACACACAATTTCGATGGCTCTCTTCATCGATCTCGCACCCACACACTTGATCCTCTCTTCGACTCTATCGATATCTATGACCCCTCCCTCTCTTCTCGTGGATCGCCCCCTCTATATATGATATAGATAGGCCTCTATTTCACACACATTGCATGTGTCAAATTTTTGTTTGAGATATCATCGACACATATCCCACAAATACATTCACGAAATCACCCCCCATAACAAAAAACACTCACGAACGCACACGCCATCTCTCTAGGTTTGTATCTCTCTCACACACACCCACGTAGGTGGGGGACGTGCACGAAGAGAAGAGGTGCACGCACGGCGCACGTACTCCCGTCTCTTTCCCAACCACACCCGCGCGGGTACACGGTGGAGCTCATTTCTGTATGAAAAGGCAGCCCACGTGGTAATTTGACATGTGTATTGGTTGTCCACTTGATGGAGGATCCTGTACCATGGGTGAATAAACAAATTGCCACTTGACGCGTTATTTTAAAAAAGAGGCAAACCATGTGGGTCGTACCTTAGAGGCAAGGCTCTATACACTGGAGATGCTCTGTATTACTTTTGATGTGTCCCGTCAACTCACAGAACAAGGAGAAGCTTGCTTAGTATGCCCTCTCCCCCGCCCACGGGCGCGGTGGCTCGCAGAGTCACAGGACATGGAGAAGCTTTGCTTACTACGCCTATGCCCGCTCCCTCGCCCATGCGCGCGGTGGCTCGCAGGACGAGGAGAAAATTTTACTACTCCCTCCGTTAGACGTATATACACTCCCTACCTTGGTTAGAGAGATTATCATATTGTTTGAAATATATGTCTTTTAGCAGATTTCAATATGAACTAGTAGTACATACTCCAAACACTAATGTATATAGACGTATTTTAGAGTGTGGATTCACTCATTTTGCTCCGTATGTAGTCCATATTGAAACGGACGTAGTAGTATGCACTCTCCCTCGCCCCTCGACCCACGCCCACATGGTGGACATGCAGCAATTCATTCGGTCTTAGATAGCCAGAACCATATACTGTAGTACCATTATTGCTCGACTTCCCGAAGAGGCGAAGAGCCAAGCGCTAGGTTAATTTTTTTGAGATGCCAAGCGCAAGGTTTATAGGAGGACGAGGAGTATTTGTACTAGTAGTACGTACTGTACCAGTGGTACGTACTGTATGAGGAAGAAGGCAACAAGAATGTATGTTTTGCGTGACAGTCTCTTCTTACAGGACGTGCTAGACCTAGTGGACCTCATTGTTGCAATGGGAGTACTATCATAGATGGCACGATTCAGAGTGGTGGGTAGCGGGAATAATTCGGAGCTGCTTAGTCTTAAACCCCATGAAGAAGTCCCATCTAAAGGAATAGCCATCCTCTACACGTGCTCCTATGTAAAATGAGCAAATGAGACAAAAAGAGAAAGAGACAAAGTAAAAAAAAATCACCAGCCTTAGAGCCAGCCCTATTGTATCAGTGAATGATATTTCTATGTCGTCATTGACATGGCTATATTATTGTAACACCCCCAGTGGTTAACTACAGTAATCACCCTTTTGATTATGCCAAGTCAGCATGATTAACAGTGCATGATCATCATTAGCATCATATTGCATTTCAACTCCTAAGTCAAATTCGAATTTAAATGAAAGTGGAAAATAGAAGTTATTCAAATCATAAACTAAAATGTCAGATAAATAACAAACGTTCCAGAGGCACTTCTAAAATTGAAACCAACATTATTGAAAATGGATAAGTGGCTTGAACGTCCTCAAACAGTGGCTGAAAATAATATTTAATGACCTTTTAATTTATTTAAAACAAATAAGAAATGATGTTTTGTCCAAACTAATTTTAGGTGTTAGGGAATAAAGCACTGGTATTTATGGACCAGGTCACATGTTTTACAAAATTCAATTTGAGCCCTAACTGTTTACAAAACAGGGGTATGGATACAAGAGAAAAGAAAGAAAAAAAAAAAAAAAAAAGAAAAAAGAAAGGAAAAGCCCCCCCCCCCCCCCGGACCAAGGGCCGTGGCCCAGCTGGCCACCAGGCCACCACCCAGGCCGGCCATTCCCCCTGGCCGGCCCACCCCATCCCCATATCCCACCCCACCCGAAACCCTAGCGCTACCCCCACCCCCTCGTCATTCCCCCCCCGCCCGATCCAGAACCGGATCGGGGGAGCTCCCGCACCGCCGCCCGCGTCGCCCCGACGCGCCCCGTCGCCGCTCGCCCTCGCGCCGACGCCGTCGCTAACCGCCGCCGCCGCCGCCGCCTTCGTCCCCGCCGCCACGCCGGCGCTCTCTCGAGGCCACCTCACCGTCCCCGTTCCCCCCCTCCCGATAGGAGTGGATCGGGGGGTCCGCACAGAAGCCGCGCCCGAGGCCCGACGCCGTCGTCGTGTCGCCTCGTCGGCGCCGCCCGTCGCCTCTCCGTCGACCCTGTCGCCTCCTCACCCTACCACACACACCGTCGCCGGCCAGCCTCTCCCCCCCCTCGATTGAGCCCCGGCCGCTGCGCCCCCCCCTCTCCTCTCTCCACCACGCCGCTCGACGCTCGCGCACTCGCGAGCCGCGGCCTCACCGCGTCGCGCTCGCCCCGTTCCCCAGGCGGACCCGGGGCCCTGCACCGCTCCTGGCGGCCTCCCTCCGGCCGCAGCCGCGCCCCGCGCGCGTGCCCGCGGCCCCCCGCCGCCGCGCCCCTGCGCGCGCTCGCGGCATCGCCGTCCGCGCCCGCGTCTGGTGCCCGCGCAGCGCCCTGCCAGCGCCGCGCTGGTGCCCCCTGTCGCCCGCCGCGCCGCGCCGCAGCGCCCGTGCGCACGCACCCCCCCGGTCGGCCCCCTGTGCCGTGACCGATGGGCCAGCCCCCTGACCCACTGACTGCTGGGCCCAGCCCCAGTAAACGTTTAAAAAATAAAAAAAAAAATAAAAATATTAAACTAATTAATTAATTAATTAGTTAATTAATCTGATTAGGTTATTTAATTAAGTAGTTAGTGTTAATTAAACAGTAATTTAATTAGTTAATCACTAATAACCTAAAGCCTATGACAGGTGGGACCCACTGGTCCTGACGTCATGCTGACGTCATGCTGACGTCAGCAAGACACTGTTCGGATAATGTTAATTTAAATAATTAATTAAATTCCAGAAATTAATAAAAACTTTAGAAAATCATATAAAATAATCCGTAGCTCAGATGAAAATACTTTGTACATGAAGTTGCTCAGAACGACGAGACGAATTCGAATACGCGCTCGTTGTCCGTCACGCTCCCTAACTATCAGAACGTGCAACCGTTCCCCTCCGGTCATCTGTCTGACAAATGTCCGGAACCGGGAAAACATTCCCGGATGGATTCCTCCTTCCTCGGTGACGTGCAACCACACGTTAGAAACACCCGGCACTGGTATTATCATGTCTACCTTGTGTTGCTCTAGTTTGCTCTATATTTATACGTTTTCCTCCCCTCTTCTTCTGGTAGACCCTGACACCGACGTCGTCCCCGAGACCGACGCAACTCAGGAGCCCGACGCCACCGTTGACGATCCCTCTCTCTTGCCAGAGCAACCAGGCAAGCCCCTCCCTTGAGCATACCGATATCGCCCATTCAAATTTCTCATGCTTGCATTAGAATTACTGCTGCTGCTGCTTTACCTATTCTGATGCATAGCCTGTTCATTGTAACCTGCTTGTGATAATTACCTACATATCCTAAACTGTTTAGTCTAGGCTGGGTAGAGACCTATCAGTGACCCCACTTATCCCGACTGCGCGCGTGGATCGTCAGAAGACCCGATCAACGGGATTGAAGACCAGGCCCCGACACCGCACATCACCCCCCCCCTTAGTTGTAACGACCACTGCAGCGTTACTATGAGTGTCGAGGGTGAAACCTCATGTAGCACTTCTGATGTTAACTCTGTAGAGTAGTTATTCGGGTCGGGGTCATCGAGGGTGATTCCTCCTCACGCGCTTCCGATAACGACGCTGTCGTATAACACCTCAAGTGTGGACCAGTGAGGGTGATTCCTCCTAGTTCATCTTGACGGATACATCGAGTGGGAATTCAATGAGGGTGATACCTCGGATTCCTTGATGTTATGGACACAGGATACTGGACTTTACAATGTTACTTGGAAAGGCGGGTCGACCTGAGGGGTACCCGCGTGTGTGATGTGAAGGGGGTTGCCAGTGTGGTGCCCTGAGTGGTGAAACGAGGCGCGGCGGCATTCTTAACCCTTGCCGCAAGTCCTCGAGACGGGGCGACGGGGTACATCTTTGTGAGTCTCTGCTCGTTACCGAAGCCCTGTCCTAACGTTTGGAATTGATCCGAGCAGGCCTCTGGCGATAGCACTAACCATCACGTGGGCATAGTATGGGCGTTCTGATCGTATGCATCAGCCGAAAGCCCTGTCAGACGTCCAGTTCAGCAGTGCGGCATGGAGTGATTGGCGCCATTTCGGTGGTGCTTGGATCTGGGCCATGTACGCAACGACCCGGAGGGCGAGGGGCGATGGCCAAGACCCCCTTGCGCTTAGGATGTAGACCGGCGGGGACCTCTCTGCTGAGCTGTGTAGTAGGGTTGCGATGTGTCGTTTTTGCCGAGGCCGGGCATGACCCAGGATAGTGTGTCCGGCCGAAGTTAATCGAGCGTGTTGGGTAAGTTGGTGCACCCCTGCAGGGAAGAACACTTCTATCGATAGCGGTCCTACGGTAAAGGACACTCGGAGTTGTATCCTGATTGATACATTTAGAACGGATACCGTGATGAGACCTGTAATATGGCTCTGGGATTGCTTCTCGCAGGGAGTCGAGAAGGGATCTCAGGACGAGGTTGATGAATGTATGGCTCTGGGATTGCTTTCTCGCAGGGAGTCGAGAAAGGATCTCTGGGTGAGGTTGATATTATTACTACTACATTATATGGTATTGTTCTACTCTCTTCTACTGCTGCAAGACCGCTGAAGATGTAGTCTTCGATAGGACTAGGCCTTCTCTCTATTCTGAGTTCTGCAGCCCAGTCCACATATACAAGCCTCCCTTTGAAAATGTTGCATATGTAGTGTAGATCCTTGCTTGCTGAGTACTTCTGAGTACTCACGGTTGCTTTGTTTTCCTTTTTCCCCATATCAGTTTGACGTGACCAGAGGACGGAGCCCCTGAGACAGATGCCCCGACGATCGCTACTACTACTACCCAGAGGATGGATACTACACGAGTTGACTGACGACCAGGAGTAGGATCGGAGGGTCAGCAGGAGGCCTTCGCCTTTCGATCGTAGTGTTTTATTTTGCCCCGCTTTCTAAAGGCCTTTCTGTTTCTATTATATCTGTACTCAGATATCTGATGCTTCCGCTGACGCTTGTTCGCAAGCTTATGTATTCGAGCCTCGAGGCCCCTGGCTTGTAATATAAAGCTTGTATGACTTTATTTATGATTTAGAGTTGTGTGTGATATTTTCCGTGAGTCCTTAGGCTTGATCGTGTGCATTTGCGGTGTATGATTAGTGCACGATCGGGCCGGGGGGCGTCACAAGTTGGTATCAGAGCCGACTGGCCTGTAGGAACCCCCTTTCCAACTCTTTGGCAGAAGTTGAGTCTAGAAAACCGGAAAACTGTTTTACTAACTTGGTGTGTGGCTTACGGGCCACGTCGCCAATTGGGAGGTATTAGATCTTTATTCCTCATCTTTACTTGGGACTCTGACCTCTCTTCCTTCGGGTTAACTAAAGTTTACTAACGCCGACACACTAGGATCTCGTAATTCTCGTCCACCCGGAGAGCTGGATATATGTGCGATTTCCCTGACATTGATCTGATTAGTCTGATAATCATTTTCCTTTCCATGTTTTGTTTAACCTTTCTCTCCGAGATCGGTTATACTTCTCCTTGTCTTTGACAATCATGAGTTTCCTCTGTTTCAGATGGATCGTTTGTTTTCACCACACCCTGCGACGCAGTACAGTGTTCGAGCAGGGATACATCCAGAGTACATTCTTTATCCACTGGGGCAGATGTCAATCCGTTACAATACCCCAAGTACTGTCTCCTCCAGATACCCGCAAAGACTTTGTGATCTATTGTGATGCATCCCTGTGAAGGATTAGGCTGTGTCCTAATGCAAGAGCGTAAAGTGATTGCTTATGGCTCTCTGTCAGTTGCGCCCACATGAAAGAGAATTATCCAGTACATGATCTAGAAACTAGCTGCTTGTGATTATGCACTACAGTTTGTGGCGAAATACCTCCTCGGTAATCGTTGGCGATCTACACGGATCATAAAAGTTTGAAGTACTTGTTCACTCAACCTTCTCAAAACCTCCGTCAGCAAGATGGATGGAGACCATTGCGGACTATGACTTGGGTATTTCTTATACCCCCTGGACAGGCTAATGTGATGGCTGATGCGTTGACCGCAAATCCTATTGCCTGCGAACATTGAGGTTCAGCTACAGCAACCACTTCTGTATGAAGAGCTTCGAAAGCTAAATCTCGGATAGTTCCCCAAGGATACCTAAAAACCTTGGTTGTTGAACCAGACCTTGAGAAAGCTGTTAAGAATGCGCAAGCTAAAGATGCTGAAATTGATCTGATGAAGAAAGACCTTCACCTTGTAAAGTACAGGGATCAGGATTTCTCGCTGTCTGAAGATGGAACCTTGATTTCAGGAGACCGCATTGTGTACCTCGCTTCGAGCTTATGACTGACAAAGTCATGAAGGAGGCACATGATACCCTGTGTCTATTCATCCGGGTAGCACCAAGATGTATCGTGATCTCCGTCAAAGGTACTGGTGGTTAGAATGAAGCAGACATTGCTCGATATGTTGTGAATGTGAGTGTGTGCGACGCGTTAAAGCAGAACACAGAAGCTGCTGGAATTCTGCAACAACTTCCTATTCCTTTATGGGAATGGGATAAGGTTCAGATGGATTTCGTTACAGGACTTCCCAGGTCAAGAAGGGTCCGATGCTATTCTTGTCGTCGTCGACCAATCTCCCAAGTTGCACACTTTCTGCCTGTCAAGGAGACGATCACTGCTAGTCAGTTAGCAGTTATATATCTCCAGAATGTTCACTCCACGGTATTCCGGAAGAGATCAGTTCAGACCGTGGCAGCATATTCACTGGTCATTCTGGGAAAGTTTCCAAAAGGCTATGGGAACTCATATTACCTGGAGTTCAGCTTATCATCCTCAAACCCAAGGCCAAGTTGAACGAGGTTACAAGTGCTTGAAGACATGCTACGAGCTTGTGTTGTTTCGGCAAGAAGTGGGAAGAATCTCTTCCATATGCCGAGTTTCCTATAACAACAGCTATCAAGCCAGCTTGAAAATGGCCCCCTTTGAAGTTCCTATGGACGTAAGTGTCGAACCCCTCTGAATTGGTCAGAAAATGGGGAACGACCGCTCGTGGGTCCAGATATATCAACACGCCGAAGAACAAGTCGAATGTCCGGGAAAATCTCAAGGGCGCTCAGGACTGCCAGAAGAGCAACTATGATGCAAACGATGGGGTTTGACTTATCAACCTGGTGATCAAGCTTATCTTCGTGTCACTCCTATGAAAGGCACATCACCGTTTTGGAATCAAGGGCCAGCTAGCTCCGCGCTACATTGGTCCTTTCCGCATGTGTGCCAGACGTGGTCAGGTGGCATATAAATTGGAGTTTGCCGCAATTCTCTCATATCCACGATGCTTTCCATGTGTGCAACTTCGTAAATGCTTCAAGGAATCTCCGCAAGCTGTGGATCACGAGATGCTGAATTGCAAGATGATCTATCTTATAAGGAGCATCCGATCGCATTCTCGATGAAGCTGAACGCGTCGAACCCGTCAGAAGGTTACCAAGTTCTCAAAGTGCAGTGGTCAAATCATACTGAAGATGAAGCCACTTGGGAACGCGAGGATAATCTTCGTGCGGTACCCCGAACTTTTTCCTTTACTTCTTAATTCTCGGGACGAGAATTCTTTGTTGTAGAGGAGATTTGTAACACCCCCAGTGGTTTAACTACAGTAATCACCCTTTTGATTATGCCAAGTCAGCATGATTAACAGTGCATGATCATCATAGCATCATATGCATTTCAACTCCTAAGTCAAATTCGAATTTAAATGAAAGTGGAAAATAGAAGTTATTCAAATCATAAACTAAAATGTCAGATAAATAACAAAAGTTCCAGAGGCACTTCTAAAATTGAAACCAACATTATGAAAATGGATAAGTGGCTTGAACGTCCTCAAACAGTGGCTGAAAATAATATTTAATGACCTTTTAATTTATTTAAAACAAATAAGAAATGATGTTTGTCCAAACAAATTTTAGGTGTTAGGGAATTAAGCACTGGTATTTATGGACCAGGTCACATGTTTTACAAAATTCAATTTGAGCCTAACTATTTACAAAATAGGGGTATGGATAAATAAAAGAGAAAAGAAAAGAAAAAAAAAAAGAAAAAAGGAAAAGCCCCCCCCCCGGACCAACTGGGCCGTGGCCCAGCTGGCCACCAGGCCACCACCAGGCCGGCCCATTCCCCCCTGGCCGGCCCACCCCATCCCCATATCCCACCCCACACCCGAAACCCTAGCCGCTACCCCACCCTTGCTCATTTCCCCCCCCCTGCCGCCGATCAGAACCGGATCGGTGGGAGCTCCGCACCGCCGCCCGCGTCGCCACGACGCCGGACCGTCGCCGCCTCGCCCTCTCGCGACGCGTCGCTAACCGCCGCCGCCGCCGCCGCCGTGTCGTCCCCGCCGCCACGCCGGCGCTCCTCGTCGAGGCCACCTCACCGTCCCCGTTCCCCCCCTCCCGATCCAGGAGTGGATCGGGGCCGCGTCGCCACAGACGCCGCGCCCGAGCGCCCGACGCCGTCGTCGTGTCGCCTCGTCGGCGCCGCCCGTCGCCTCTCCGTCGACCCTGTCGCCTCCTCACCCTACCACCACACCGTCGCCGGCCAGCCTCTCCCCCCCCTCGATGTGAGCCCCGGCCGCTGCGCCCCCCCTCTCCTCTCTTCCACCACGCCGCTCGACGCTCGCGCACTCGCGAGCCGCGGCCTCACCGCGTCGCGCTCGCCCGTCGTTTCCCATGCGCGCCCCCGGGGCCCTGCACCGCTCCTGGCCGCGCCTCCCCTCCGGCCGCAGCCGCGCCCCGCGCGCGCTGCCTGCGGCCCCGCCGCCGCCGCCCCTGCGCGCGCTCGCGCATCGCCGTCCGCGCCCGCGTCTGGTGCCCGCGCACGCGCCCTGCCCAGCGCCGCGCTGGTGCCCCCTGCTCGCCCGCCGCGCCGCGCCCGCAGCGCCTGCGCGCACGCACCCCCCCGGTCGGCCCCCTGTGCCGCTGACCGATGGGCCCAGCCCCCTGACCCACTGACTGCTGGGGCCCAGCCCCAGTAAAACGTTTAAAAAAAATAAAAAAATAAAAATAAAAATAATTAAACTAATTAATTAATTAATTAGTTAAATAATCCTGATTAGGTTAATTTAATTAAGTAGTTAGTGTTAATTAAACAGTAATTTAATTAGTTAATCACTAATTAACCTAACAGCCTATGACAGGTGGGACCCACTGGTCCTGACGTCATGCTGACGTCATGCTGACGTCAGCAAGACACTGTTTCGGATAATGTTAATTTAAATAATTAATTAAATTCCAGAAATTAATAAAAACTTTAGAAAATCATATAAAATAATCCGTAGCTCAGATGAAAATACTTTGTACATGAAAGTTGCTCAGAACGACGAGACGAATTCGAATACGCGCTCCGTTTGTCCGTCACGCGTCCCTAACTATCCAAACGTGCAACCGTTCCCCTCCGGTCATCTGTCTGACAAATGTCCGGAACCTGGAAAACATTCCCGGATGGATTCCTCCTTCCTCGGTGACGTGCAACCACACGTTAGAACACACCCGGCACTGCGTATTATCATGTCGTACCTTGTGTTGCTCTAGTTTGCTCTATATTTATACTGTTTCCTCCCCCTCTTCTCTCTCGGTAGACCCTGACACCGACGTCGTCCCCGAGACCGACGCAACTCAGGAGCCCGACGCCACCGTTGACGATCCCTCTCTCTTGCCAGAGCAACCAGGCAAGCCCCTCCCTTGAGCATACCGATATCGCCCATTCAAATTTCTCATGCTTGCATTAGAATTACTGCTGCTGCTGCTTTACCTATTCTGATGCATAGCCTGTTCATTGTAACCTGCTGTTGATAATTACCTACATATCCTAAACTGTTTAGTCTAGGCTGGGTAGAGACCTATCAGTGACCCCACTTATCCCGACTGCCGCGCTGGATCGTCAGAAGACCCGATCAACGGGATTGAAGACCAGGCCCCGACACCGCACATCACCCCCCTTAGTTGTAACGACACTGCAGCATTACTATCGAGTGCCGAGGGTGAAACCTCTTGTAGCACTTCTGATGTTAACTCTGTAGAGTAGCTATTCGGTCGTGGTCATCGAGGGTGATTCCTCCTTCACCGCTTCCGATAACGACGCTGTCGTACAACACCTCAAGTGTGGACCCAGTGAGGGTGATTCCTCCTAGTTCACCTTGACGGATACATCGAGTGGGAATTCAATGAGGGTGATACCTCGGATTCCCTGATGTTATGGACACACGGATACTTGGACTTTACAATGTTACTTGGAAAGGCGGGTCGACCCTGAGGGGTACCCGCGTGTGATGTGAAGGCGGGTTGCCAGTGTGGTGCCCGAGTGGTGAATACGAGGCGCGGCCGGGCATTCTTAACCCTTGCCGCAAGTCCTCAAGACGGGGCGACGGGGTCACATCTTTCGTGAGTCTCTGCTCGTTACCGCAAGCCCTAGTCCTAACGATTTGGATATTTGATCCGAGCAGGCCTCTGGCCTGATAGCACTAACCATCACGTGGGCATAGTATGGGCGTTCTGCATCGTATGCATCAGCCGAAAGCCCTGTCAGACGTCCAGTTCAGCAGTGCGGCATGGAGTGATTGGCGCCATTTCGGTGGTGCTTGGATCTGGGCCATGTACGCAACGACCCGGAGGGCGAGGGGCGATGGCCAAGACCCCCTTGCGCTTAGGATGTAGACCGGCGGGGACCTCTCTGCTGAGCTGTAGGTAGGGTTGCGATGTGTCGTTTGGCCGAGGCCGGGCATGACCCAGGATAGTGTGTCCGGCCGAAGTTAATCGAGCGTGTTGGGTAAGTTGGTGCACCCCTGCAGGGAAGAACACTTCTATCGATAGCCGGTCCTACGGTAAAGGACACTCGGAGTTGTATCCTGATTGATACAATTTAGAACTGGATACCTGTGATGAGACCTGTATATATGGCTCTGGGATTGCTTCTCGCAGGGAGTCGAGAAGGGATCTCAGGACGAGGTTGATGAATGTATGGCTCTGGGATTGCTTTCTCGCAGGGAGTCGAGAAAGGATCTCTGGGTGAGGTTGATATTATTACTACTACATTATATGGTATTGTTCTACTCTCTTCTACTGCTGCAAGACCGCTGAAGATGCTAGTCTTCGATAGGACTAGGCCTTCTCTCTATTCTAGCATTTCTGCAGCCCAGTCCACATATACAGCCTCCCTTTGAAAATGTTGCATATGTAGTGTAGATCCTTGCTTGCTGAGTACTTCTGAGTACTCACGGTTGCTTTGTTTTCCTTTTTCTCCCCATATCAGTTTGACGTGACCAGAGGACGGAGCCCCCTGAGACAGATGCCCCGACGATCGCTACTACTACTACCCAGAGGATGGATACTACTACGAGTTGACTGACGACCAGGAGTAGGATCGGAGGGTCCCAGGCAGGAGGCCTTCGCCTTTCGATCGTAGTGTTTTATTTTGCCCCGCCTTTCTAAAGGCCTTTCTGTTTCTATTTCATATCTGTACTCAGATATCTGATGCTTCCGCTGACGCTTGTTCGCAAGCTTATGTATTCGAGCCCTCGAGGCCCCTGGCTTGTAATATAAAGCTTGTATGACTTTATTTATGATTTAGAGTTGTGTTGTGATATCTTCCCGTGAGTCCTTAGGCTTGATCGTGTGCATTTGCGTGTATGATTAGTGCACGATCGGGCCGGGGGCGTCACAATTATTAACCATGCTACGGAGGTAGAAGCGGATTTTTATTTATTTGCGGAGGTAGCAGCGGATGAATATTCAACGAGGAGTGAAATGATGGTTGCTTCCTCGGTCAAACATAGAGAAAGGTGGGCCTCGTGATTTGACGGCTTATTAGTCATTATTACTGCCTATACTCTTTGCCCATATAATAACCGCGTGGTAGAGTACTAGTGGGCTATACTTAACCATGCTCGAAGAGAAGAGGTGCACGCACCCATGCACCTAGTTCTAGTAGCACTCTTTGCATCTTTTGCATCTTCCCCAACCACACACGTGACACGGTGGAGCTCATTTCTATACGATGATGCAGCCCACGTGATAATTTGACGCGTTTAGTAGTAGTTACTCACTTAATGGAGGGTCGGGAACCACGCATGAACGGTGTTGCATCATTTATAAATAAAGTTTTTTTTCTTCAGTGGCACGTACGCAATATAAATAGGTTCATATGGAGAGAAAAAGAAACCGCTCCACTATATACATAGCCAGGACGAGCCTACACGGTTGCTTGCTGGGGTTGCTCTCTTCACACTCTCTCGCACAAAACGACTGTGGCCACATCTCTAACATCCGGGCGGATCACGTCTGCCGGGGGAAGGGGTGGATGCTTTGGGTAGATGCGGTTGCCGTCGCCGACGGCGCGTCCCGATCAGGTGTCCCCTCCATTCTCTCTCACAAAGCCGGTGTGGTTGCCTTCGTCGCTTAGGCACTGCTGCGACGTGGGCAGTTGCCGCCTCCTTCTGCCCTCCTCTAAGCTAGCTACATCCCGACATCCCTCAGGTACAACTTCCTTTACAGCCGGCTTGCACCACTGCCCCAGCTGCCCACATCGCTCCATGTGGATATTTCTCTACTTCTTTGCCCCGCACGTACCTCTACTGGCTTCTACTGTATTTGTGATGAGTTTATGTCTCATCAACTAGTCCCACTAGTCTTATTCTAATCATTCTTCTTCAATTTCTTTGCCACAGGGATGCTCAGCTCGATTTTAGTGAAACTACACAAAATGATCCGACGGTCAAAGGGTTGCAAACCTCATTTCTTCGGAAGGTTCAACGTCGCCAACAAATTAAAGCCTGGTTAGGGTTTAGGGTTCAAGGCCTAGGGACTGCATGGATCATTTTTTTCTTTAGTTGTCTCTATTCCAAAATAAGTGTCAACTTTAGTAGTAGTACAACTTTGTACTAAAGTTTGCATAAAGTTGAGACACTTATTTTGGAACGGAGGGAGTACATATTGGCTATGATCTATCAATCATTGAGATGCAATAGCATGCATGTTAGTCTCCTTTGTATTTGATGGAATGTTGCAACGGGGCAACCTTGGACGCAAGATACATGAAACAGAAGTTGGAAGCTTCATCGCATTGTACAAATTTATCTCGCTGAGAAATTACAGTACATACTACTATGTACTAAAGAGTTATGTGTCGCACGGTGTCCAAAAAATATGGTGATAGTGTGAGGTGGGCCATGTAAATATGTAATCGTTCGCGCTTGCGTGTTTTCACTGCTTTTGCACTCCTCCGCTATAAGAATGGAGAAAATTGTAAAGAGTGGAGACGGTCTACCTCCTTTCGCCGAAACGTGGGACATCCACAATCCGGTGCATGTGTCATGCACCAAAGTAAAGTGTACAGTGCAACTAAGACTCAGCACGGTCGTACCACCTCGGTAATAATGACCAATGAGCCGTCAAATCACATAGACCCGGCAGTAAGTTGGACGGACAAAGCAACCATCGCTCCTGAATCCGCTTCTCCCTTCAACGTAGGGGCCAGTGAGAGGTCGCGTCCGCTCTGCCCGGGCATGAATGCGGCACCGATTCTCTGGAGCGGCGCTGACCGTTTTGGGCGGGAAGCGCGCGCGGGCGATGGAGGGGCATTGGGTGGGCCAGGCTGGTCAGGAGTGGGCGTGGCAGCTGTCCCGACCGGACGCCCGCAAATGAGAGGATGCACCGACTCTCGCAGCTAAATCGTACACTACACACCATCTCTCTGTAGGAGTAGGTCGATGTGTCGCTCTCTCTAACACACACACGCACACACAGGTTCATAGAATAGGAATATCGTGGGAGTGGGAAGCCACAGGAAGTGAGATAAATGGAGTACGTACAAGAAGAGAAGAGGTACACGTCCGTCCGTCCGAGCCTCGCACTATAGCCCAGCCGACCACAACACGACGGCTAGATCGGTGACTCTCGTCCCGGCACCCGCGGTCAGCCGCTATATCTGCGGCCGCAGGATTTGACGCACGCGGCTGCCGGATTTGGAGCATTCCGGCCGCCTGTGACTGCTCCTTGCCATGGAGTGTTCGGGTACCGGGTCGCACAACAATGGCAATGCCTCGACGTCGCGTGCAGGTATTGAATCTGCCTCTAGCCACTCGGATCTATGCCATCGGCGGATCACCGGCAAAGACACGTCCGGCCACCGTCCGGGCTCGGCCCTGGCCCAGCGGCTAGTCGGTTTACCGTTGCCGCTCATCAAGTGCGATGGCTGCCCGCGGCAGGTCCTGCGCCGCATTTCGATCACGCCACAACATCCTGGATGGGTGTTCATCAAGTGCGAAAAAGATAAGGTGCGTAGTACTTCTTTTTATTCGGCTGTGCTCCCTTATTCGGCGCATGTTCGACAGCTTATACTCAAACTTGTGTGTAGGATGGATGCAAGTTTTGGTTTTGGGAAGAAGAATACATCGATCTATTGATAGCACGAAATTTGGTAGATGCTCATGCACTCCTTGCTAGAATAGAGGCTAGAGATGAGACTAGAGATGATATTATATGTGAAGCAACGTCTAGTTCTTTAGAATTGAAGAAGAAAGAAGTGTGCAAGCTCGAGAAGCCACAGATCAACAATGAAGACATAGAGAAGATATTAATATAGTTAGTGGGAGTAGTTATGGAAATTGGATATCTTTTAAAATGTCTAATTGTGGTTCTTGTTTTCTTTGGTCTTGCTCTCCTAGCAAAGACTTGGTGAATGTACTTCCCTGTATCAAAATGTCGTTGATGAAATAAAGAAATGTGCTAGAAAATAAACGTGTTCACATTCCAAGGTACATTAAATTGATGCATGCAAGGATTAAAAGAAACCAACCAGTGCATGTAACCATTCATACTCATTTAGTGGTCGTCCATGAATATATTGTAATTAATGCAGATTAAAGTTTGAGTAATTTTGTAAACTACGAGATGGAGTACTACATTTCTCCATTCATCATCTGCCTTGGTTGATGAGATTTCAAATTTATGCCCTATTAACAGGAAAGTAGTGAGTAGTTAAAAAATTTGGTCAAACTTTGACAAAAAAATATATGACGTGGCGTAAAAACTTGGACTGAGGTAGTACTCCCACTGTCTAGTTGTTAAGCCATCTTACTAAAATCAGATATTCCCAAAATGTTTGGGCGTCATCCATTAACTTCGCATCTCATCCCCTCCTAGCCTCGTTGCTAGCGAGCGTTACTTAGAGCATGGTTAATAATATAGCCAGCTGATGGCTATAAGGACCCGCCTTGTCATCTATAGCCATCATCTATAAGCACTCATACAATAATGTGGGCTATAAGGTTGGCTATTGCATTAGTAGTTTTTTCCATGTTCTCTTATCTCTTTCTTCACATTTATTGTATTTACCTAGGAATGCGTATATAGCTAGGCTCTTGCATGAGAGCCCACTCCCTTTACCTTTTCATATCTCTCTCCTCCACATAGGCAAAAATGCCATGTAAGCTGGCTATAAGCCCACTATTATACTTGCTCTTACTCTGCCTTGTTATCTCCCCCGGAAACCCAATGCATGAAGCACAACTACGCGTTGATTAGTCAAGGAATCGAAGCCGGCATGCATGCGAGTTAATACGTGGCCCTGCATGGTAGCTAAAACGGCATCTCTTAATTGCTGTGATTAATTGTTGCGTTTAGAGAGAGAAGTTAGGGCTTTGATTGGAGGAAGGACCGGTCAAGTTTCTCCTTCTCCTCCAATCTGCTTGCACCTTGGTCCCGATGCACCTTCTAACATGACTTTATACACCTAGACGGAGGGAGTAGTACGAGATACGGTGGCACGCTGACTTAGGCCGAATACAAGTGCCCAAAATTATTGGAAGAGAGCAAAGTGTACATACAAAATAATTAAAATTGAATTTCTCGTTTTTTTCGAAACGGAAGCAAAAGATTTGCCTCATCCGTTAAATAAGAGGAGAATAGAGTTTGACAGTTTGCAAGAGACCCAACAAATAAACGGCATGGCAATTACTCTCAATACGCCCTAGTTTCTTAGCATCCGCTGTAACCCTTAGTACATACGGTGGCACACTGACTTAGGCCGAATACAACTGCCCAAAATATTTAAAATTGGAGGATGGTGCAGCCCACCTTTCCGATATTTTGACCGTGTTTGGTTCAGTTGTTGCTTTACCATACGTGAACGATAGTAAGTGCGACCGGGAGGCGTGGAGCGTTAATTTCGAGTTGACTCCTTGGAGCGTTAAATTTTCTTCACGTAGTAGTATTAGCTTTGCCCTACTAGTAGTATTTTTCTTCACTAGTAGTACGTTAAATAAAGAGTTCCGTTTCGTGCACAATTTAAAACGATTTTTATGGAGAGAAAAAGAAAACCACTCCAACTATATACGCTGCAGCCTTAGTGCTTGTTTTGTAGGGTTTGCTCTCTTCACACTCTCTCACTCTATCCAGATCTAAACAAGACTGCGTTGGCCTCTCCTCTCTTTCTCTCACCTCACTGCTGGTCAAAGAGCCGGCAGGATCCCGTCTATCGGGGAAGGCAAGGAGGCTTAATGCTGTCGCCGTCGGCGAGGGAGGGAATCCACTGCTGGCGCCGCTATTCTCTTTCACCCAGCGGCGGCGCAGGAGGGCCTCCGACCCCTTCTTCCTTGCCGCTGTACATAGTGTGGGCAGATCGGCCTCCGGCCGCCCACTGAGCCACACCCCGAGAACCTTAAGGTATCATTTTCTTAATCCACAGGCATTGCTCTAGCTACATGTGGATTTTTTTCACTTCTACACTCGAATCTAGGTGTTGGATCAAACAGGAAAGTAGTGGGGAAAGTTGTATAGCATGAATCTAAGACGTGGTTCAAAGAGGAAAGGAAGGCAGAAAGTAGTACAGACTGGCTATCCAACACCTATGTTGGTCGAAAAGGAAAAACAATGACAAACGCAGTACACACATCTGTAAGGAACTGATCTTTCTGTGGGTGGGGGACAAGGCTGTATACTTTGAGCAAGACTAGATTTGCTGCCCTTACATAGGGAAAGGTGTCTAAAGATAACAAAAATGGGACAAACACAAATATGTTCCTTGGTTGTTTGTTGCAACAGACTGTGCATCACCCCTTTATACATCGGTACATGCACATGGTGCTTGTGCGTCCACTGTCCCATACAACTATTTAGCTGTTGTTAATCTAATAAAGCCGCTGGAAAATTGAAGCAATGCCACAGTTAAAAGCAAATTACATGTTTAACAAATTTTATTGTTAATATAATCTCTCTTTTAATATGAATCAATGCCACTGTTTGAGAAATGCTACTGTCTTGCTTTCTTTCCCATTTAGATAAGTTAGATGCTTCTTTTTGTGGGCTTCTGTGTCATCCACCGTTATTGACCACTAATTGTTTCCTTTGCACCACTGTGTAAACAGGGTTATCTACCTCACCTCGTTGCTATTGTGACCTTTTGTTGCACTACACAAAACACTTTTGTTTTTAGAGTGTTTTGTGTAGTTCAAACAAAATGTCACACCGACAATGTTGCTTGATTGCTTGATCTTAGTGGAACTACACAAGACTTCCTATATGTGTTGGCAAATTTGTTTTACATCTTCTTCTTGTGAGTTGTTTCAATTCCACATCATGAGAGGTTAGTACTGGCCTTCTTCCACATGATTGTGCAGTGTGCTTTCATATGTTTTACTACTTATATGGTAATGCTGCTTGATTTTAGTGAACTGCACAAAAGGAGACCAGACTTCCAATCTGTATGTGCACCGTAATATCCCATTGAGGTAAGATACTGATATTTCGCAACTGTTGGCCTGTATATTGCTACTGTCATCAGAAAAGTAATGTTGTTGTTTAGTGCTATACTTTTGCTCCCTAATTGACATGCCAAATCTTACATTGAAGGCGAAGCTTGTCTGTTATTGACCCAAGTGATGAAGGGGAAGAACAAGCGGAAGAAGAACAAAAATCAACTCCCGGTGCTATAATGAAGCACTAGAACTGTGATGACACAAGTAATGATATAGTTTTGCATCTTAATTTATTGCTATGGCTGGAACGCGCAATTGTGTTTGGCACTGTGATTTGATGCCACTCTTAATGTAATATGTAATTATCTCTACTTGTGCAAACAGGGATCTTGTTTGAAGATAACATATATTTTAGTGGAACTGCACGAGAAGATGTTGGAAACATTAAACTAATTGAGGAGTTTATAGTAAGCATGGCAACCACAGTAGATAATAACGGATGGTTCGGGAGAAGTGCTTGATATGCATGCTCTACACAATAAGCCTCCTGACAAAGGTTGGTACCAGCCCACGGATTTCATCCATATGATCGAGCTTTGTCATCTCTATTGGTGTTGTGCTACTGTTTAGCTACTGTCATGAGAAAGTGGTATTGTTTCGCATGTTAATCTAAGGCTGCTAATAAATTGAGGCATCGGTTTGCCATCGTTATAGCCATTGATAAAATTAAGTAATAATACAGTTCTAGTTGAGCTGCTGTGTTTGGTATCATATCATTTCCTATGAGGATAATGACGATGCATCTCTTTGTGACTATACATTTCACCAGTTACTCCCATTGTTAATGTAATGGGTGTTTTAAATATTTCCTTTCCTTCTTTTCGAGCAAACAGGGATGCTAGCATTTAGTTGTTCTCTTGTCTTTGCACAACAAGATCATCCTCCTCTGAAGAAGAATATGCCAGGATATGAAGAAGCCAAGCCCTTCTCTTCTTATCAGAAGGAGCAATTGAAGGATGGTTACATTTCTGCCCACAAGAACAAACTAACTTCGGCTCAGAAGGACTCACAGATCTTCATCTTTGTTGTTGTGATGGCCAATACAATGTTGTTTTAGGATTCTTTCTGGTGAGTTCTATTTTTTTAAATGTGTGCTCTGCATGGATCATGTAGGTTGCCTGTTTAAGCTGTAAATTCATAATACAGTTTGCTTTGTACTAATCACTTTTTTGAATTTATGCAAATAGGGATGCTCAGCTTGATTTCAATGGGAACTGCACAAAATGTTCTGATGGTTCGTGCCCTCCATTATACTTCATCATGCACAATAGATCGAATGTTCTCGAATCATTCATTTCCACCTCCAGCCACAAAATTAGCTACAAGAAAGGAGGTGCCGATATGTTCAAGGCCTTGCAACATATAAAGGCGAAATCATACAAGCTACGTGCGAAGTTGGTTGATTTTAGTGGAACTGCACAAAAAGAACAGCTGGTTTATCTAGCACGAGGTGACATGTCAATGTCTGAACTGATGGCAAACCCGGCCCATTCCACAATCGTAGGCATTTGATATTTTGGAATGGGAAAACCTTGTCAAGGTTTGCTCAATGATGTACGCAAAAAGCATTTGATATTTTGGAATGGGAAAACCTTGTCAAAGTTTGCTCATTGATGTACGCAAAAAGACACGCATTTGATATTTTGGAATGGACAACCTTTTCAAATTTTGCTCATTGATGTTAGCAAGAAGACACGCGTTTGATTTTTTGGAATGCGACGCCCTTTGTCGTCAGCAGCATCAATCGATTTTCTTTATTTTTTAGTTGTGAAGTAAATATTGGCTCTGACGTGTGAATCATTGAGATGCATAATCATTACATTTCATACATTCTTCAACTAAAAAGGGGTGCGCTGGAGGTATAATTAATTAACCTAATCTATGATCTCTGGCGCCCATTTCCCGTGTCCGGCTGAGCCAAACAGAAGCTTCTTCTCCAGCTCAGCTCTCCGACTCCACGTCGCCGCCAAGAAGCTAATCGGCCATCAGTGTTCAACCCGCCAAGCTTGGCTTCAACCGGAAGGTAGCAGCGGTGGCCTTACTTGGATCTGAGTGGCGGCGACCTACCGTGTTCTACTCTTCCTTGTTTTCTGTGTGGCGCAGCCTCGTTGGCAGCGGGGCAGGGCCTCGACGGAGCCGGCGATGTCCTCTGTCTCGTTGTCGGCGTATGACACCTATGGGATCCGAGGGACCCCTTTATGGTTTGGCAGGGAGAGAGGTATGCACAAAGAGCAGAACCGACGATCAACGCGAGGGGATTTTTACCCAGGTTCGGGCCGCTGATCAGCGTAAAACCCTACTCCTGCTTTAGTTTATTATCAGTGATTCGTCCCAGTTCTTGGAGCGCTTGCGATGAACAGTAAGTTCAAGCAGCAGCTACGCATGCAAAATGGGCTCTTAACCCTCCTCCCCTGTAGCAGTTGCCTTGGGCCTCCTTTTATATGATCAAAGGGGTCACCATAGTGGCGAACTGCTTATTTGCGAGGTGTAAAGTAGCTACATGGTTATCATACCTAACCACTGACGGTTTTGGACAAATGCATTTAATGCATCGTGAGGTGTCCGTTTAGGTGTCCCTACTTTCTTGGGGATGGAAAAAGGAGCCATCCCATTAGCACCGCTTAAGCTCGCCTCCACTAGTGCCTTGCCACGCATCCAGAAGTGGGGCCAGAATGCCAGGCGAGTCACTGTACTGGAGCGGTGGCACAGTGGTGGAACCTTGTCGGGTGCGAATCTTGCCGGTCTTGGCGGGCTACCCCGGCAAGATCTTGCCAGGAGCCAAGCCCTTGGTCTTCAGTCCTCCTTATCTTCCGATCCTTGGCGTGGATGTCTCTTGATAACCTTAGATCGATCTTCAGCTGTTCCCCCGACAAGCCTTGCCGCAGGTATGGCTACAACCGCCCGTGCACAAGTATGGGGTACTAAAGGCCCAATATTTAGTACACCGACAGGAGCCCCTGGGCCTAGGCCACACACGGGTGCGAGGCGTTGTTGGGCTAGGCCCAAACAGTGCACGGGCACGCGTGGCAGGCATTAACTGCTTGTAATCATTCCGCCTACTGCGCTTCCCCACTACGCGCGTTGAATGCGCGACGTGGGAAGCGTGCGCTGAACGGCCACTGCCGCAGCGCGCTCGTATAGGCGTGTTCACCTTGGGCACTAAAAGAAGCGGCCTCACTCCTTCCCCATAAAAAGGAATCCGCAAAGGCGCTGCCCTTTCACCCCCTCTTCTTTCCAATCTGAAATCTGCCATTGCCCTTTCTCTCCCGAGCCCAGAGCAGAACTTCTCCTCATTCACTCATCGCCTCTACACCCGCTCCATCCTCGGCATCCGCCTTCGCAACCACCATGCCGCCCAAGGCTAGCAAGAGCAAGGGCAAGGAGATGAAGGCCAATGTCCCGGAGAGCGAGTTGGTGAAGATGCGGAAGAAGTACATCATCTTCGCTCCGACGCTCGACGCAGAAGCCTTGAGGAACCGGTACTAGTGCATGTGGGTGAGGGAGATGAAAGCTCACCCCGCGACTCGCGTGGCCCCAGGTTCTTCTTCCAAAAGCGGCCCTGATAGATATCCCTTCTTCGCCGCTTACTTTTACTGCGGGCTCTGCCCTCCATTCTCTGATTTCTTCAACGATATCATGTATACATACGGCTTCCATCTCTTAGACTTCACGCCGAATGCCATAACTCGCATGGCTATCTTCGCCCATCTTTGCGAAAACTTTGCCGGAGTAGTTCCCAACACCGCCCTCTTCCGCCATTACTTCATTCCTCGCGTCAAAAAAGGGGAAGCCCTTGCCGGTTCTATCGCCTGGATCCCAAGGGCATGGAACAAGGAGATATATTCGGACGGGGTTTACCGCGAAAAGTGGGAATAATGGCGGTCTGAGTGGTGCTGGATCAAGGAAGCAGACCCCCATCCCTTCTGTTCGCCCCGACGACAAAAGGCGGTTCACAGCGAGGACTGGAGCGATCTTGATGCTCAAGATGACAGGCTCACAATCGCCACGACCAGGATTCTCCGTTTGAAAGCCGCCGGGCTCACAATAGAGATGATAGGCTCTGATTTTCTTCGCCGGCGCATCGCCCCTCTGCAGAATAACGGGAGACCAGCCTGAGAGTTCCGGAACGCGGCAGATATCATGAGGCTGCGCCCCGGACTGAACAACAACCTGACAATCATGCAGCTTGGCGCTCTCCGCCACCGGCTATTCCATCGTGAAGACAAGCATAAATTGCTGGCAAGAATTGTTCCCTTGTGCAACAACTCCGCCCTGGGGTCGATCATTGCCGTAATGCCAGTGTTCAACGCCCATGGCCTTGACGCGACCTGGGTCGAGCCATCTGCGAAGGAGGCACAAAAGTTCTTTGACAACTTGTCGGAGAGGGCCGTCCGGGAAGAGACAAACCTCATCCGCGCCACCACTGACGAAGAAGTGGCGTACATTGCCACTAGAGTGGAAAAGGCAAATCTTGCCACGGAGGCCGGCAACGTCGGCTTCACAGAATGGGAAACTAGCGACGCAGAAGTCATACTGGAGGAAAAACCTGCCGGGGAGGACGAGGTTGTCGGGGAACAGAGCGGCGCAGCCGCTGAGAGCTCATCAGGCGAGGAGGCAGCCGAAGAGCAGCCGCAGGAGGAGCACCCAGCTCCAAAGAAGGCAAAACGCATCCTTCGGAAAGCTGCCTCTAGCGTCCTGGCAAGTCAGGCTTCTTCAAGCAGCGAAGCTCCTGGCAAGGGGGCGGCCGGCAAGGATGCACCGCGGCAAGGGGTTCGACAGCAACCCGCGCGGCGCACGAGACACACACCTGCGGCAACCACTGGGGCGGCAGGGGCATCCCATACAACAACACCAGAAGCTGAGGCGGCAGAGCCACACCAACCCCCTGCACCTGCCGCAGCTAAGCGAC
Source organism: Thinopyrum elongatum (assembly GCA_011799875.1). Taxonomy (NCBI): domain Eukaryota; kingdom Viridiplantae; phylum Streptophyta; class Magnoliopsida; order Poales; family Poaceae; genus Thinopyrum; species Thinopyrum elongatum. The sequence continues at coordinate 339,727,269 of CM022302.1, forward strand.
CCAGGACTCCTCCTCCGCCTCCCCATACGGACATTGCAACGGAGGTCCACTTCGACATCTCCGGCTTTAGCCCGAAACAAGAAGAGGAAGAGTAAGTATCCTGTCACAATCTTTATTTCCCAAATTCTGAATTCAATCGATCTCATCGCCTTGCTTTGTCTTGTCTCTGCAGGGAGGCAGAAACTTTGGCGGAAAGGATGGCGAAGAGGGCGAAAACCTCTACGGGCGACGAGCCACCGACAAGCTCTACGAGCGTGCCAGAGACTATCTCTATCAGCCCGGAGCTTAGCCCTCGACGCAGCCCCCAGCACAGCCCCCAGCGTGAGTTCATTACTTGTTTCCCGCTGGCGGGTGCTAAGGTTTCTACCTTTTCCGCTTACATCTTTTGGGCTTGCAGGAGAAGAATGGCAACAAGGGGATGCATTGGAAGACGCCCCTGTCGTGCCGCCCCCGTCAACCATGCAGCCCGCAAGCGCATCTCCGGCAAGAGCCCCCACCGATGAGCCCACCTTGGAGGAGGAGGAGCTAGCGAACAATGGCACCGGCAGCCTTTCCCCGGCAAGCAATGTTGCCGGGAGGGATGAAGCTACTCATCAGCTCAACACAGGTGACTGCTTGCCTCAGAGCGCTTGTAATTCTTTCTTTATCTTTCTGAACCTTGATCTTGATTTGATTTTTCTTCCCTCCTCCATCCTTCAGAATTCCCTGTGATGGAACCCATGGACGTCGATGTCGTCATCGAGGAGACCGCCAGAGATGCTGCCGCCGAAGCTGACAGGATTGCTGCTAGCGAGGCCACCAAAGATGCCACCGTCAAGGTCAGCGAGGCTGCTGCCGAGGAGGCCGCCAAGAAACCTGCCGAGAGGGCTGGCGAGGAGGTCTATGACCGTACTGACGACATTCTTGCCACAGGAGCGCCAGGTGCTACGCCAGCCACAGAGCCCCCAGCCACCGGTGCGATGCTTGCCGAAGATCAACCACTGACATCTGAGGCCCCCTCATCAAGCAAGTATCTCAAGGTTGGCGACAACTTGTTCGTCAACCTACCGGGGACGGCAAGTGTTGGGGCGCCGACCGAAGGAGAAACTTTTGATGAAGAAGTCATCACCGCTGCCGGGCTCAAGATTGTCGATGAACCAAGCGCCAGCAGCGGCAAATCTGAAGAAGATCGGCTCCTCCAGGCCATGGGCGATAACTTCCGCAAGCTCCAGGCGCTCCACCGTGCTCGAAAGGAGAAGGTAGACGCCAGAGCTGCAGTTGTCGAAGCAGCCGAGGCGGATTTCTAGAAACGCGTAGAGCAAATGCAGATCTGGTACGCCGAGGCCTTCCAAGAATTGTCTACCGGCCGGGAACAAGTGAGCCAAAGCTGGACGGAGCTCCAATTGAAGCAATCTGATATGGAAAGGGCGCAAGAGGAAGCCGCGCAAAAGGTTGCCGCTGAAGAAGCTCTCTTGATGCAGTGCCGCATTGGGCTTGACGCTCATGAAGAAGACCTTGCCGCGCGTGAGCAGGCACTTGCCGCCAAACTCCGCGGCAAAGACGAAGAGATTGAGAAACTTGTCGCGCGGCGGACCCAGGAGCTGGAGCAGAAGCACAAAGAGGTGCTCGAAGTTGCAACTGTAGATCATGCCAGCAAGCTCAAGGAAGCCGTCGATGCCTCCAAGGCTGCAGAAGCCGCCAAGAACGAGCTGAGCGACAAGGTGAAGAAGCTGGAAGTGGACCTTGAGGAGCACAACAAGGAGCTCTCGACGCTCAAAGCCGACAGGGAGAAAACTCTCCACAGCCTGGCGGAGATGCAAGTTGCTATGTCCGACAAGACCAAGCAGCTCTCTTCAACCAACGATGCCATTGCCGATCTGAGGCTGAAGCTGACCACACTGGAGAAGTCTCTCAAGGACGGCAGGGCCCGCGAGAAGGCCCTGAGCAAAGATCTCCAGGAAGAGAGGAACTTGCTCAAGAGCGCTGCTGCTGCCCAAGTTGACTATGAGAAGGGCGTGCAAATCTAGACTGAACGCCTTGTTGACACTGTGGAGAAGCTCACAGCACAGCTGTCAACCACGGGCCGGGAGGGCCTGCAAAACTTCAGGTATTCTTCTGAAGAAAGAATATCCCCGAGCGCCAGGTTGACCATGTTCTTCGAAAGCATCATTGATGCTCTGAAGCTGCTCCAGTCCAACCGAGTGACCCAGCTGGCCAACGAATCCCGCAAACTTTGCCGAGCCATCCTCCACAAAGTGCTCATCAAGGTGGTGCATAAGAACCCCGGCATCGATCTCACCAACGTGCTCGACCGCTTGCCGAAGGATGCAGATCTCCAGGCCCTTGAAAAGCTTGTCGTGCCCATCCTTGATAAGGTGGATCGAAGGCCAGCGCAGGGACTAGCTATCTCGCTTTTTCTTGCCGCCACCATTCCATGTCAAAGACAATTTAGTCTTAGGTTAGAGCTGTGGCAACTATTGATGTAATATAACTTGCTATGATTGAATATATGCATGCCATTCCCCTTGTTCGATTTCTTTCTGTATGATTACGCCCTACGCTTGCTGGAAACTTCTCGGCGCGCAACCTGCCGCGAGCGCTGGGTGCGGGACTTCAGCAGCCTGCTGGAGGTGCAGCGGCCGGCAAGACACCTTGGCACTCTTGGCACAGCCACTTATACTGTTGAGCGGACTCGAAATAGAACAAGGGTGCAGCCAATTACGACAAGGGTTCCTTCGCGTGCAGGTTTTCCATACAAGGGTCGAAATCGTCTAAAGGAAATAGCCTAATAGTAAAAATTGAAAAACTTGTTCAAAGTTTCGAACTTAGCTTTCTGTCGCTGTATTCCTTCCGGCAAGAAACCAATTCTGAACATCGTCCATTGGTATCCATACCTTCCTCCCCCCCGGAAAACTTGCACGCGAGGGAACCTTCTATCCTTTGAGAAAAAGAAAGAAGAGAAAATAAAGATATGGAACCTTGGCAGTTCGTTAATCTTACCGGGGATCAAGTGTCATACAATATCTCAGATAAACATGCATATATATATAAACATGGAAATCAACAAGAAATGCACAACACTTAAGCTTATTCAACTGCGCACAGGGTCTGCGCCTGGCTTTGTACATAGGATTACATGCCTTGCCGGCAAGACTTGTACAAAAGGAGGTTGTCGGGGGCCCCCGGCAACCGCGCCTTATGGGTAAAACATGCAAAGATGTTCGATATTCCAGGAGTTGCTCACTGGAACGCCATCCTCGGTCTCCAGGCGGACAGCGTCGGGCCTGGTGACTCGTACTACCCAATAAGGGCCTTCCCACTTTGGCGTCAACTTGTTTGAATTCTTGGCGGACTGAATCCGCCGAAGAACAAGGTCGCCTTGCTCAAGGCTTCGGGCATGAACTTTGCGGCTATGGTAGCGGCGCAAAGCTTGCTGGTAGCGTGCAGCTCGCACAGCAGCCTGAAGACGATCCTCCTCAAGGAGCACAGCGTCATCTTGTCGCAGTTGCTCTTGCTCAAGCTCATCATAAGCGAGCACTCGAGGCGTCCCGTATATGAGTTCTGTGGGGAGAACTGCCTCCGCTCCGTAAACCAGAGCGAAGGGTGTCTGGCCAGTGGCTCGATTTGGTGTCGTTCTGATTGACCAAAGAACCACCGGCAACTCATCAATCCAGCGTCTTCCGCACTTTCTCCGCTTGTCAAAAGTTATGGTCCTGAGACCGCGCAGCACTTCAGCATTAGCCCGCTCCGCTTGGCCGTTGCTTCTCGGGTGAGCAACAGAGGCCAAACAAACTTTGCTGCAAAGGTCTTGGACGTATTGCATGAAGGTGCGACTTGTGAACTGTGTGCCGTTATCGGTGATGATCCTGTTGGGCACACCGAAACGGCAAACTATCCCTTTAAAGAACTTGACGGCTGATTGTGCTGTCACCTTCCTCACCGCTTCCACCTCCGGCCACTTTGTGAACTTGTCGATTGCAACGTACAAGTACTTAAAGCCCCCGGTAGCATGGGGAAAAGGGCCCAGTATGTCGAGCCCCCAGACCGAAAATGTCCAGGAGAGAGGGATTGTCTGAAGAGCTTGAGCTGGCTGATGTGATTTCTTCGAATGAAAGTGGCACACTTCACACTTGGTTACTAGTGCATTTGCATCCTGGAGAGCGGTGGGCCAAAAGAAACCTTGCCGGAATGCCTTTCCGACAAGCGCTCTTGACCCTATGTGGGAGCCACATATGCCTCCATGTATCTCTGCCAACAGCTCCAGTCCATCTTCTCAAGGAATACACTTCAATTTCACACCGTTCAGCCTTTTTCTGTATAGAACGCCATCGACGAACTGGTACATGCTAGACTGACGGGCTACTTTTTCCGCTTCTTCCTGCTCCTCAGGGAGTTCTCCTATCTGAAGGTAATGGACAATGGGCTGTGCCCAAGCTGGAGCCCGGGGCTCGACAACTAGGACTAAAGGCATCTCTTCTGCCGGGGGAACGTTTGTCTCGACGGCAAGGGCCTGAGCCCCTGCTGGAGCCTGTTGTTCCCCGGCAGGCTTGCCGCTGACTCCGGCAACCTCCTTGCCGGTGGCTCTCGGGAGCTCTGCCGGAAAGTACTGACATGAATTCATCTTCCTTCTCTTTGCTTGCCCTATTGATGGCACTACAGATGGCCGAGTCAAATGGAGCACAAAAGTTCCTGGTTCGACAGGCAACTTAAGGGCAACGCGTTTCGACAGGTCATCGGCAATACTGTTTTCAGCACGAAGAATGTGCTTCGTATGCAGACCGTCAAAGCGCTCTTCCATTTTTCTCACTTCATCCACATAAGCTTGCATCAACGGACTCTGATAATATTTGTTGACTTGCCTGACAACAAGCTGCAAATTGCCTCTGATGATGAGTTTCTTGATACCAAGGTCTGCCGCGATCCTGAGACCGGCAAGCAGGCCCTCGTACTCCGCAGTGTTGTTTGTCGAGCTCTCCCGGGGAAAATGCATCTGAATTACATACTTGAGGTGCTCTCCGGTGGGTGCGACAAGCAGCACACCAGCCCCGGCGCCCTGCAGCGTAAAGGCACCATCAATGTACATAACCCATTCTCGATTTGTTTCCTTGCCGGGAAGAGTCGTCTCTTGAATCTCCTCGTCTGGCATTGGGGTCCATTCCGCAATGAACTTTGCCAAGGCTCTGCTTTGAATTGTTGAAGTACTTTCAAATTTGAGGCCAAAGCTCGACAACTCCAATGCCCACTCTACAATCCTGCCGGTTGCCTCTGGATTTTGTAAAATCCACTGCAACGGGAAGCGAGTGACGACGATAATCTCATGCGCTTGGAAATAATGGCGCAGCTTCCTCGAGGCCATGAGAAGGCCGAAGAGCAATTTCTGCACACCAGAGTATCTTGACCTAGCTCCCTGTAAAAGGGAGCTGACAAAATAAACTGGACGCTGCACCATCTTCTTCTTTTGTATTGATTCCTCTGACTGCACAGATCTTGTCTTGTCGGCACCAGACCTTGCCGGGAAAGATCTCAGCGCATCAATTGACAGTCTTGCCGCTGCCATTGCCTCCTCGTCAACTTCTCTCTATGCCACTAATGCAGCACTAACCACTTGATTTGTTGCCGCTAGATACAGCAGCAACGGCTCTTGTGGCTTAGGTGCGACTAGTGTCGGCGGAGAGGAGAGGTACCTCTTCAAATCTTGCAGCGCTGCCTCCGCTTCCAGAGTCCATCTCATTGGACCTGCCTTCTTCAGAATTTCGAAAAAGGGCAGGGCGCGCTCAACAGATTTGGAGATAAACCTGCTCAAGGCAGCAATGCAGCCGGCAAGGCGACGTACATCCTTGACGCGTCTTGGCGATTGAATCTGCTCGATAGCTTTGATCTTGTCGCGGTTCGCTTCGATCCCATGCTGAGATACAAAGAACCCGAGAAGCTTGCCAGAAGGGACGCCAAACACACATTTCTCAGGATTGAGCTTTAAATTGATCTTGCGCAGATTTGCAAATGTTTCTTCTAAGTCTTGTATGAGCGTCGCTTTATCCTTGGTTTTGACCACTATATCATCCATGTATGCTTCCATATTTCTATGTAGCTGAGGCTCAAAACCGATTTGGACCGCTCTCGCAAATGTAGAACCAGCACTTTTCAACCCGAAAGGCATTCGTATAAAACAATACGTACCACATGGGGTGATAAATGCGGTCTTTTCTTCATCTTCTTTTGCCATGAAGATCTGGTGGTACCCCGAATAGGTATCAAGGAACGATAGTAGGTCACAACCGGCAGTGGAGTCCACAATCTGGTCGATGGGCGGTAAGGGGAAAGGATCTTTTGGACAGGCCTTATTGATGTCTGTATAATCAATACACAGCCTTCATTTCCCATTCGCCTTGCGCACTATAACCGGATTGGCCAACCAGGTTGGGTGAAGCACCCCTCTGACCAAACCTGCCACTTCCAACTTCCTGATTTCTTCGGTAATAAATTCTTGCCGCTCCAAGGCCTGCTTTCTCACCCTTTGCTTGACGGGCCGCGCGTGAGGACAGACAGCATGGTGGTGCTCAATTACTTTCCTGGGAACACTGGGGATGTCAGATGGTTGCCATGCAAACACATCGACATTCGCCCGCAGGAAAGCAACGAGCGTGATTTCCTATTTGTCATCTAGGGTGGAACTTATGGTGAAAGTTCCTCCCGTTCCGTCCTCCCTGACAGGCACCTTCTTAGTCTCTGGTGGAGCAGCCTTGGACTTCTTGTTCTTGCCAGTGGAACTCTCTGCTGCGTCCTCAACGGATGCGCAGCACTCCAAAGAGGTGCGCTTGCCGGAGTTTGCGCCAGAGATCTTGCCGGTCTTCTTCTCCTTCCCTCCGGGAGTTCCAGTGATAGGAACAGATGCCTTGGCGGCAGGTGCTGCGGCTGCCCCCCGGTAGAGTTGGTCGGTGCAGATCAGTGCATCCTTTTTGTTGGAGTGAATAGTGATGACACCAATCGGTCCAGGCATCTTCAACACATTGTACACATAGTGTGATGCCGCCATAAACTTGGCGAGCGCTGGGCGGCCAAGGATCCCATTATATGTCATGGGGATCTTGGCGACATCGAACACTATCTTCTCTGTCCTGAAATTGAGCTCGCTACCAAATGTCACCGGTAGTGTAATCTTGCCTTTTGGCTGGGTCCTTCCTGGATTGATCCCTTCAAACGTGCCCGTTTCCTCGAGATCTTCATCAGGAATTTGCAGCTTCTTGAGCACGTCCGGCGAGATTAAGTTCAGCCCGGCCCCATCGTCAACTAGCATTTTTGTCACCTTGAGGTTGCGGATTGTTGGTGAGACCAACAAAGGCAAGCACCCGACCGCAGTTGTGCGATCAGGGTGATCCTCGGCGTAAAAAATGATAGGCGTGTGGGACCATTTCAATGGTTTCCGTGCCTCAGGCGACGACTCCGTTGCTTTAACCTCACGCACCCACTGTTTAAGCCGGCGGTGAGAAGAATGCAACGAGGCGCCCCCGTCGATACACATGGCCTCTGTGGCTTTCTGAAACTTGTGCTCACTAGATTCATCATATTCGTCATCATCATCGCCTCCCTCGTCCTTGTCACGGCCTCGGGCGGGCCTCTCCTTCTGTTGCTTAGCCTTGCCGTGGCGGCCTCCTCGGCCACCATGCTTCTTGCCGTATCCCTCAGCACCGTCCTGGGCCTTCTCCTTATCTCGTCTTTCATACTCAGCTCTCTGCTTCTCGACAAGTTGCTCAACTTGCCGACTGTTTTGGAGATCGTGGCCCTTGGTGCGATGGATCTTGCAATACTGGTTGCCGGAACCTTTCGGCTTGTCGGTAGCTGCCAAAGCCTGACAGGAAGCGCACCCGGCAACTTCCTTGCCGGGGTCGTCAACCTTGGCCTTCTTGGCGGTGCCGGGGTTGCCGGATCCCTCGACAACAAGCACGGCCTTGCCTTTGTGCTTCTTGTTCCGCCGCCGGCCTTTCTTCGACGGGGTGGCAACATCTTCATCTTCAGATTCACCCCCTGCGCCAACATTCTTGCATGGGGAGTTTCCTCCCTTCTTCACCTCAAGCGCATTTATCTGCCAAAGCATAAAGCTCGGCAATACTCCTGACCTTGTTCATCGCCAGCTCTTCGCGCATCTTGTGGTTACGCACATTCTGATGAAACGTGCTAACAACAGCGGCAGGATGAACGTCTGGAATATTGTATTGCACCCAGCTAAACCTCTGGATAAACTTGCGCAGTGGCTCGCCCTCCTTTTGAGGGAGGAGATGCAAATCACTTTCTTGGCCAGGAGCTTGGTGGCCTCCAACAAAGGCGCCAACAAACTGATGGCACAGATATGACCAGGAAGAAATAGAATTCTCCGACAGATGCATCAACCACGACCTGACGTTGGGTTTGAACACCAACAGGAAGTAGTTGGCAAGTATCTTGTCATCTCGGACTCCGGCAGCCTGCACCGCAATGGTGTAGATGCTCAAGAACTTCGAGGGATGAGTCTTGCCGTCATATTTCTCCGGAACCTCTGGTTTGAATGTTCGGGAGTTGGGCCACTGGACTCGCCGCAGCTCACGGGTAAACGCTGGGCAACCTACCTCATAAGGCAAGTCACCTACGTCCCCCGGCGCAGGCTTGTCGACAGTAGGCCCTGCACATTTATCAGACTGATGACGCGCCTCCCGTCGGCGCTCGATGGTAGTTCGAGCGTCTTCTTTGCTTCGTTCCCGAAGAACTTGACGCTGATCGCGGCGCATCCGCGGATCGGACAACGCCGTGGAATCGTCATCACAGCCTTTGGTCCGCCGGAGTGACGACCGCCGTTGTTCTCATGGAGGGGAGTGCAATGTAGTAGCACCGCCTCCGGTCTGCTCACCACCGGCTCGCGCCGGAATGATAGACCGCTGCCGCGAGGTCCCCGCTTGCTGCGGCCTATCCTTGTTGGCGAAGCCGACAAGGCTCTGGATAGTAGATCGCCACTCCTCCATCTTCTCCGGAGCAGGAGGAAAATCGAGGAGCAGTTGTGCATGTGCCAAAGCTTCTGCTGGCGTAGGCGGCGGTGACAGGTGCGAGGTGCGTGAGGTGCTCTGACTCCTAACAGTGTTAGAAGGAGCATCGTCACGACCACGCGACCGCGCGCCACCTCCACCAGCAGTTTGGTGTGCATGCTGGGCCTGCGCACCTTGGTATCGGTGCGTAGAAGTCTCTACATGGGGACGTTCAGAACCACCGACGTCACGGCGCTGCTCGCCGCGTGCAGCCTGGGAAGGCCGCGACGCCTGCGCCGGTGCGGGAGCTCTGGACGGTGTCCCTCGATCTCTAGAGTTCGTTGCGCCGCCTGTAGGCAGCACGGCTCCATCTCTGGATCTAGCGGCTTGCGGGTTGCCGTCGCCACTGCGAACGACGCCGCTCGCCTGGCTTGGATCACCAGGACATCGTGGAGGCTCTAAACCTCCACCTCCTGCATCCACGTCGTCACCCGTCCAAGTAGGCACGGGCAAGACGGACGTAGACGGAACAGGCGCTGCTGCACCCTTCTTCTTGGGCGGCATGGTAACAAAGATGGTGAAGAAACTGACGCGCTGATCACCAGATCAGGTTCGTGCAACCTCGATCCCCCTACCTGGCGCGCCAAAGATGTCGGCGTACGACACCTATGGGATCTGAGGGACCCCTTTATGGTTCAGCAGGGAGAGATGTATGCACAAAGAGCAGAACTGACGATCAACGTGAGGGGATTTTTACCCAGGTTTGGGCCGCTGATCAGCGTAAAACCCTACTCCTGCTTTAGTTTATTATCAGTGATTCGTCCCAGTTCTTGGAGCGCTTGCGATGAACAGTAAGTTCAAGCAGCAGCTACACATGCAGAATGGGCTCTTAACCCTCCTCCCCTGTAGCAGTTGCCTTGGGCCTCCTTTTATATGATCAAAGGGGTCACCATAGTGGCGAACTGCTTATTTGCGAGGTGTAAAGTAGCTACATGGTTATCATACCTAACCACTGATGGATTTGGACAAATGCATTTAATGCATCGTGAGCTGTCCGTTTAGGTGTCCCTACTTTCTTGGGGATGGAAAAAGGAGCCATCCCATCAGCACCGCTTAAGCTCGCCTCCACTAGTGCCTTGCCACGCATCCAGAAGTGGGGCCAGAATGCCAGGCCGGTCACTGTACTGGAGCGGTGGCATAGTGGCGGACCTTGTCGGGTGCGAATCTTGCCGGGCTTGGCGGGCTACCCCGGCAAGATCTTGCCGGGAGCCAAGCCCTTGGTCTTCAGTCCTCCTTATCTTCCGATCCTTGGCGTGGATGTCTCTTGATAACCTTAGATCGATCTTCAGCTGTTCCCCCGACAAGCCTTGCCGCAGGTATGGCTACAACCGCCCGTGCATAAGTATGGGGTACTAAAGGCCCAATATTTAGTACTCCGACACTCGTTGCCGGCGGGGCGGCGCCTCGGCAGAGCGGGGGAATTCCTCCCCCTCGTTGCCGGCAGGGCGGGGCCTCGGCGGAGCCGACGATGTCCTCTGCCTCATTGTTGGCGGGGCGGGGCCTCGGTGGAGCAGGGCCTCGCGGAAGCCGGCGAAGTCCTCCGCGTCATCATTGGTCTCGCCAAACAGCACCTTGCCCACTTCATCGCCCTCTTTGTAGGCGGCCGCAACCTCCGCCACCCTCATGAGGTACTGCCAGCGTGCGAGAAGGCTCTCGCGGGCTGAGCGGTACGACTCGAGCAGCGCCTCCTGCTCCGCCCGCTCCGTGGCGATCTACTCCTCTGCCTACAGGTGATCTTGGAGGACATGGTGGTTGTAGGCGGCGTTGTCCTGGGCCTCCCGGAACTGCTCCCCACGCTTCTGCCTCACCATGTCCATGTATTGGGCACAGGACTCGCCGAAGGTCATGGTGCCATGCACCGGCGAGGATGGCGTGGAAGAGGGGGTTGGCGCCGGATCATCGACTACCACGTTCTCCATTGGGACGTGGTCGTCCTTCGGCTACCTGCCGGCCAGCCAGTCAGCAGCAATGGCTGCCATCTCCTTCTGGTCTATTGTTCGCCCATCCCGAAGAGCGCTGGAGCGCGGCGAAGCCATGGTGGGAGTGGTGTGGATAGGAGAAAGGGAACGGAGGCGGATGACTGCGGCTATGGCCGGCGCAGTAGTTTATATAGCAATGGTGGGCGGCAGAGGGACTGACGGGTGGCACTGGAGTAGCCGCCTCAGCAACCGTGTATCATTAATGCGGCGGCAGACGGACAGATGGAACTTGTGTCATTTGAACGCGGAGCAATCGCCTGCACCAGGAAGCGGCGCGGGTGGCGCTGACCTTTTCGGGTGAAAAGCGCGCGTGGGCGAGGTAGGGGGTCTGGGTGGGCCAGGGCTGTCAGACTCGTGCTTGGCAATGGTCCGGTCTAGCAGCCGGACATGCTGGCTCACGAGCAAGCTCGCCGAGCTCAGCGACGACAATCAGACGATGGATGTGGCTTCCGACCAGGAGACGGCACCATCGCCCAAGCTGGTTCATGCCTTGTTCACCATAGAGCAGGTGCGGCCGCACTTCGACACCCTAATGGCGGAAGAGCTACCAGCGCAGGAGGACCTGTGCTGCAACCTTCGTCTCCTCAACAAGCACCGGCTCGCGGAAGGATGAATTGCCGGCGAACAAGCGAACGACAATGCCATCGCGGACATGTGGCCTTATGATCCTGGATTCCTGAATGAGCAGCGGGCGCTGTATTAGACCATCCGTAGGGCCCGTGAGGCCATCTCCGCCGTCCTTCCAGTTGTTGCGCTCGCCGTGGCGCCGCCGTCTCGCGTTGTCAACATGGTCAACGAACATGAGGAATCAGGAGATGACTTTAATTGGAGAGGATGACAGTGGGGACCCACCAGGGCCATAGCCGCACGTACGCAAGTGCCTCCTTATTATATAGTACAACTATAAAAAAAAATTGCTTCCTCCTGGTTTCTTGACATCATGGTCCCACACCATTGTCAACCTATATTATAGTCAATAAATGAGAGAATTGCACAAGGAGCGGCCGACAGCTGGGACCCAATAGCTCGAGCAGAATTTGTGTTTTTGAGGTGTGAGCAGAGTTTTTCTTGAGCGATGTTTTTGTTATTGTTCAGAGGAGATCACCTGGGCGTGATGTGGCCTATCTAGCCCCGGCTATTATTTTACGTCGACCAAATATCTAGCCCAGATAATAAATTTTTTCAAGCTGAAAATGGCTAGCCCAGCTATACTTTTTTTTTGAGGAATATCCAGCCCAGGTCAACTTGTTATTCTCCGCCCCGCTGGGCTGCAAATCCTTCCTAGGTGGGATGCATTAAGCTTAACAAGAAAATGGACTTTAAGAAATAATAAATGGGATGTAATTATACAAACTGGGCTGTAACTATAAAAAAAAGCACCAAACACGTAATTAGTTAAAAAATATTATTTTTGGATTTTGAAAATTTTAATTTCATTACTTGTTGCACGCGCAATATTTCGTTGGATTTTTACGTTATACAAATTTATTTTAAAATTATATTTAATCTGTCTTGAAATTTTAGGATAAAAATATTTCGGATCCCATCAAAATGTGGGAAATTTTATTCAATTCTGTTTTGAGTGTTTGGTTGAAATTAATAATCGTTGTCCTAGCTAGAAAATGTGCTGTAATTTTAAAAAACTGTAAATGGGCTGTAGTAAATTCCATTAGAATTCAAAAATGGGTTGTACATTCTTACAAATCGCAAATGGGCTATATGTTCTCTGCCACACACTTGTGGGCCTACTAGGTTGACGCGTACGCAAGGCTTTGTCAACTTATAGTCAACACATGATTCTAGCAGTAGTGGCCGTTGGATGTCCATCCAACGGATGTCGTGCTTCTTCTTCAATCTCGGATATTCTTGCTTCAGCCGCCCAAACAACCACCGGCGGTACCGCATGCTACCGCCTCCCCGTGGCCGGCTTCGCTACCGTGCAGGACTCACCGGCCCATCCTACTCCCATCGTGGTCCAGGCCATTCCTCTACTCACCAACACCTCCTGTTATTCTCCGACGACGGCAACCTCATACTGCAGCCGAACTAGTGAACCCTCGTACTCCCCTCCGCCTGGGCATCCACCTGCCTCGTCTTCCCTGGCTCCGCGTCGTTCCCTTCCTAGGCCTCGCCGTCGTCCACAACCCCGGTGCTGTCCGCGCGGCGTGGTCAACGTGGTCAACGAACGACAGCCATCAGAAGAGGACTCTACGCGATGAGTCTGACAGATGGACCCACCAGCTACATCTTGGCACGCAAGGAAGTGCGTCCATATTACAGGCAAAAAAATGATTTTCCCCCTGAAAGCTAGGACCCACCAGCTATATCTTCGCATGCAAGGAAGTGCGTCCTTGTCCTCCCTGACAGCTGGGATCCATTCGGTCGAGGCATACGTAGAGTTTTCTGTCTGGTCGCGAATGTGTACGTACATACTAGTCGATCGGTCTCTCTGCAACGATGAACCGTGGCCGAGCAAGAAGCGGCACGTGTAGTAGTAGAGCCCCCAACGTAGCAGTTGAGGCAGTCCCTTCTAAACCGTGTACACATACGTACAACCACATGCCAAAAAATACGGCCACATACGTACATATGGGTGGCGTCCCGAACGCGTACTCACGCATACGTACGACCAGGGCTTGTGTACATGGACAGGCAACGGATGGCAGCAACGGCATCTTGTTCATCGGCAGCTAACCGGCTTGGCCGGAACGGAAGAAACAGCGTCGTGTTCACCGGGAGCCAAGTTCCTGGGTCGGAACGCATTCTGTTCATCGGGAGCAAAGCCACTGGGTCGGAATGGGTTGTGTTCAACGGGAGCCAACTGGCTTGGACGGAACAGCCAGAACGGGGTCTGGCGTACCGCAAAAGGGAGGAAAACGGCCTTCTATTCGACCGCGTACGGTCGAAACGGGGTCCTGTTCATCGGGAAGGGTCTGGCGTACCGCACAACGAAGGAAACGGACTTGTGTTCGAGTGCCTACGGTCGAAACGGGGTGCTGTTGATCGAGAGGGGTGTGGCGTACCACAAAACAGAGGAAACAGACTTGTGTTGGAGCGCCTATGGTTGAAATGGGGGTCCTGTTCATCGAGAGGGGTGTGCCGTACCGCAAAACGGGACTCCACGGGCTACTATTCATCCACTGTCTACTGCCTCGCTCCAGCCTCCATGGGCTACTGTTCATCCACCGTCGACTTCCTCCAGCCTCCACCTGCTACTGTTCATCCACCGTCGACTTCCTCCAGCCTCCACCAGATACTGTTCATCCACAGGGTCCTGTTCATCCAGCCTCCACCGGCTACTGTTCAACCAGCCCTCCACGGGGTCCTGTTCATCCAGCCTCCACTGGATACTATTCAACCAGCCCTCCACATGGGGTCCTGTTCAACCAGCCCTCAACGGGGTCCCTCCACCGGCTACTGTTCATCCACCCCCACCTCCTTGATCGGGGTCCTGTTCATCCAGCGGCAACCGCCTCTACTACCACAGGATCCTATTCATCCAACCCCCACCAGGAACTGTTCATCCAACCCCCACCTGCCAGGGACTGTTCATCAAGAGGCAGCTTCGATCGGCTTCAGTTAGCAGCAGTAGCAAAGGAATCACTCAGGTTCAGTTAACAACCAAGGGATCGATCGGGGTTCAGTAACATAGCTAGTGCAATCGCTCGGGTTTAGTTAGAGCCCAATGCCTCGCTCGGGTTCAGTTAGAGCCCAACGCCTCGCACACACGCGCGTACGTCTACGAGAGAAATGCGCAAACCTCCGTGCATCGCTCGGCCCCGACCACCCACCGTAACCGGGAACTCCCCGAAATTTTCCTCGCCCTCGCTTCTACCATGATTTTTTCCGTCATGGACGGCCCAAAGAATGTCATGCACGTGCGTCCCCGGCACGCCCAGGAAGAAAAGACCATTTTCTTTCATGATTTTTTGTCATAGAAGTAGGAGCCCACCACATCTATGATGATACATGCTTTTGTCACAATTATCGTCATAGAAGTGTCATAAGCATGACAGAAAAAATTTCGTTTGGCCAAAATGTCACAGATGTGTCTTTTTTTGTAGTGGGTGGAGCGGCAAAGCCTTGGCGGGGTAGTTCGCTTTCGTAGTGCCCGACAGGCCTGCCGGTATGGTCTCAAGGCTTGTCTTCGGGGCCACCTTGTTCTCGCCAGGCTCGCCTGCCCGGCAAGGAAGGTTTTTCCTCAGCATTGTCTTGCTCATTTAGCTTGTCTTGCTCTTCTTACTCCGCCCTTTGGTTTCTCAAAGAGCCATCTCTCCTAGCTTGGTCTGGACTTGGATGTTGCAACCTTGCTCTTTTCAGGCCTGTGCACGGTCTAGGCAACAGACCCAGGGTTTGTTGCACCGACACCAGGCCAGGCGCGTGTAGCACCCCGATAGAGGGCCGACGCACACCAGCCCCAGGATAAGATCTGGCGCACGTCAAAGACATGATATAGCAATTCCAGGCACAAAAATGGCTTTATTAAATAGAATGGAGGATTACAATACTGTTGCTTACAACAATATTACATAGCTCCAAGGCTAACTAAAATGGCAGCGAAGGTCTTGGTTCGGTGATAACGACGTCTCTGGCTGGGCTCCACAACTCACAGGACTGGCTGGGTTACGATCTAGCACGACGGATCTTCTCCTGCAACTGGCCACATGCATGGCCAGGTGAGTACTTTGAATGTACTCGCAAGACAACAAAATACATAGCATCCAAACAAGCAGATGACAAAGCAAGCCCTATGCTATGCAAGAATTTATTCTAAACATGGCCTAGAATTAACAGGAAAACATGAATCAAGCATGGCATAGCATACCTATCTAGCATTTCTAATTATCATGTCATAGCAAGATTATCTAGCATGATTAAACATCTAGCAGCAATGATCATCATGACCTATCAAGGTTATCTAGCAAGATAACTACTGAAGTAGAGTACAGTAAAGTAAAGTATGTATCAAGTAAATAATCCATATTCCGAATAATCTCATGACCCAATCTGGAACTGATCCAAATCCAAGTCTCTCGGTCATCTGGCCATCTCTTCCATAGCCATCTCATGGCTAACATACCATACTCCTGACAACATCTGCTGTCCATGCAGGATAGGTTCTTTCACCATCATTATCATTATTACGGTTGATCACCTAGCGAGGTCTGGACGTGCTGTCCAATACCGTGGACGCGGCTATTCGAATAGATTTTACACTCTGCAGAGGTTGCGCACTTTACCCACACTACGAAGCACTGACCTCGTGATCCCATTCGGGTGGACCAGCGTTGCTCCAAAGAAACCTGCCTGACCCGTGACTCTCCCATCGTACCACCGGCAATCATCCTCCCCCGGAGTCAAGCCCTGGGTGGCCCCTGTGTCACCCCGTGACACCTGCCATCGTCGTGGCCAAACTAAATTGTCCCAAACGGGGATGGGTACCCAAACAACTCAACTAGGCTCACAGGGTTATCGCCGCCTACCGGGCCAGGGCAGCGCGCGCGCATAACCCTCCCTCTTTGGAGGTACCGGCGAAAGAGCACGCGATCAGACCAAGTCAAGGCTGTCCCATACCCGCAAATGTGGTTGCATGGATAAGCCGGACAGGTGACTCTGATCAACTGACTAGGTTTATCATTGTATCTCCATCATCCCACCATTACTTTAACAATTATAAGTGCGAACAACCACTTAACATCAGTATAGCAGAATCATTACCACGTTGACAAATATGGCAAGAAATCAAATCATGGCACTCACATGATAACGGTATTCAAAATATTGTTACTAGCATGACAGGACATGGCGTGAAAACAAGTCATGATATTAGATGAAAAGTAATGCTAACATCTAAAACAGATGACATAACAGGTGTATGCAAGTGCAGGCAAACAGGTGATACAGAGGTACTACAATGAACACATAGGGTGCAAGCAAAGTCATCACGCAAGTCTGGAGCTCATGGAAGAGGTTGGCTTGCCTGCGGGTGAAGGAATACACTGGGTGGAAGTGCGATAAAACTCCAGAAAGATTTGCCGGAACCGTTTCCTCTCGGAGGAGCTGATCGAAGGGCAAGGGTAACATGGTCATTTTCACAGTGTGAAAACATTATTAAAATGATGCCATCGGAACGGGCTCGTCGATCTGAAGGCGTGGGCGTTGGTTTTACCTCAATCGGAGTTACGGTCGCGAAGAAATGCCCGTTCGTTGTTAGGCCGAAAACAGACGAAAATCTGTCCGTTTTAGTCCTTAACGGGCGAACGTCCGCTAATTAACCATTTCGGCAGCCGGCTGGAAAAACAAAAGCGCATTTTAGAGAAATACGCCTCTGCAGTGGGAAAGCATATTTTCATAAATACGTTTCCACTTAAACCTGATAGCGGGCTCGGTTGACTTTTCTCTCTGGCTGACAAGCGGGCCCCGCCTTATCCCTTTCTCTCTCGCTTGCCCTGGTCGCTCCCTTCCCCGATAGAAGCAGAGCAGCACCGCAGCGGCTCGAGCAGCGCTCGCCGCCGGCGACTGGCAGCACAGGGAGGGCTCGCCGCTGGCTCACCGGAACCGGTGCCATGCAGCGCGGCCGAGGGTAGCCGCAGGGAAGCTCGGAAGAGCTCAGAGGGGAGGTGGCCATGGCCGGTAGCAGAGGCGGCTACGGCGGTGCTTGAGGCGGCGCGGGCTGCTCCGGCAGAAATTGGAGAGGGCGGCGTAGGCGGTCACTGGGGAGGCTGAGGGCGCGGACAGAGGAGAGGGGAAAGGCCAGGGAGCCGGAGCTGGCAGAGGGAAGTGGATGACGGCTCAAGGCCGTGGGATGGGAAGGGAGCTCGGGGAGCTCCAAAAGCTTGAAGGGGAAGGGCTGGGGCTTGCTGATGCTCGGGAGCGGCTCGGGAACACGCTTAAATAGCCGCGGAGAGGAGGTCTCGCGACGGCGGCAGCAGCTTCCAGAGTCATCGCGAGGACCGGCGAAGAACTGATGTCGGCAGAGGCACTACGAGCTTCGGGACGAGGGGAAGAGGCCTCTGGATGGATCACACACGCGCTAGGTGTGACGCCCCCGGCCTAATCATGCACTAATCATACACGCAAATGCACACAATCAAGCATAAGGACTCACGGGAAGATATCACAACACAACTCTAAAACATAAATAAAGTCATACAAGCTTTATATTACAAGCCAGGGCCTCGAGGACTCGAATACATAGCTCGATGGCATACAAGCGTCAGCGGAAGCATCAGATATGTGAGTACAGATATTAAAAGAGAAATAGAAAGGCCTTTAGAAGGCGGGACAAGAGAAAACACTATGATCAAAAGGCGTAGGCCTCCTGCCTGGGACCCTCCGATCCTACTCCTGGTCGTCAGTCAACTCGTAGTAGTATCCACCCTCGGGGTAGTAGTAGCGATCGTCGGCGTGGGCAGCTATCTCAGGGGCTCCGTCCTCTGGTCACGACAAACTGATATGGGGAGAAAAGGAAAACAATGCAACCGTGAGTACTCAGAAGTACTCAGCAAGCAAGGATCTACACTACATATGCAACATTTTCAAGGAGAGGCTGTATATGTGGACTGGGCTGCAGAAATGCCAGAATAGAGAGAAAGCCTAGTCCTATCGAAGACTAGCATCTTCATCGGTCTTGCAGCAATAGAAGAGAGCAGAACAGATCAATATAATGTAGCAGTATCATTAAGTCTCAACCTCACCCAGAGAGCCTTTCTCGACTCCCTGCGAGAAAGCAATCCCAGAGCCATACAGTCATCAACCTCGTCCTGAGATCCCTTCTCGACTCCCTGCGAGAAGCAATCCCAGAGCCATATATCCAGGTCTCATCTCAAGTTCTAGCTGTATCGATCGGGATACAACTCCGAGTGTCCGTTACCGAGGATCCGGCTATGCATAGATTAGTTCTTCCCTGCAGGGGTGCACCAACTTACCCACCACGCTCGATTAACTCCGGCCGGACACACTTTCCTGGGTCATGCCCGGCCTCGGCCAAACGACACATCGCAACCCTACCTACAGCTCAGCAGAGAGGTCCCCGCCGGTCTACATCCTAAGCGCAAGGGGGTCTTGGCCATCGCCCCTCGCCCTCCGGGTCGTTGCGCACAGGGTGGATACCAGCATCGCCTCGGGTGGCCGACACGATCCGACCGTGCCGCCATGCTGAACTGGACGTCTGACAGAGCTTTCGGCTGATGCATACGATGCAGAACGCCCATACTATGCCCACGTGATGGTTAGTTCTATCAGGCCAGAGGCCTACTCGGATCAAATATCCAAATCGTTAGGACTAGGGGCTTGCGGTAACGAGCAGAGACTCACGAAAGATGTGACCCCGTCGCCCCGTCTCGAGGACTAGCTGCAAGGGTTAAGAATGCCCGGTCGCCATACAGGCAACCCATCTTCACATCACACGCGGGTACCCCTCAGGGTCGACCCGCCTTTCCAAGTAACAATAATATAGTCCAAGTATTCGTGTGTCCATAACATCAGGGGAATCCGAGGTATCACCCTCGTTGGATTCCTACTCGATGTATCCGTCAAGGTGAACTCGGAGGAATCACCCTCGATGGGTTCACACTTGATGTGTTGCACGACAGCGTCGTTACCAGAAGTGGTGAAGGAGGAATCACCCTCGATGACCACGACCGAATAGCTACTCTACAGAGTTAACATCAGAAGTGCTACACGAGGTATCACCCTCGGCACTCGATATTAATGTCGCGGTGTCGTTACAACTAAGGGGGGTGATGTGCGGTGTCGGGGCCTGGTCTTCAATCCTGTTGATCGGGTCTTCTGACAATCCAGCGCGGCAGTCGGGATAAGTGGGGTCACTGATAGGTCTCTGCCCAGCCTAAAATAAGTAGTTTAGGATATGCAGGTAATTATCAACACCAGGTTACAATAAACAGGCTATGCATCAGAATAGGTAAAGCAGTAGCAGCAGCAATTCTAATGCAAGCATGGGAAATTAGAATGGGCGATATCGGGATGATCAAAAGGGAGGGCTTGCCTGGTTGCTCGGCGGCAAGGGCAAGGTTGTCAATAGTGTCTTCGGGCTCCGGAGCTGCGTCGGCCTCGGGGACGACGTCGGTGTCGGGGGCTACCGAGAGAGAAGAGGGGGAGGAAACAGTAAATTCTAAGCAAACAAGTGCAGCAGAAAGCATAACATGGTAATACGCGGTGACAGAGGTGATCTAACGCAGTGCTGGGTGATACTGGCAAAGGTGGGATTCATCCGGGAATGTTTTCCCGGTTCCGGATATTTGTTAGTCAGATGACCGGAGGGGAACGGTTGCATGTTCGGATAGTTAGGGACGTGTGACGGATGAACGGACCGCGTATTCGGATTCGTCTCGTCGTTCTGAGCAACTTCCATGTACAAAGTTTTTCGATCTGAGTTACAGATTATTTTATATGATTTTCTAAAGTTTTTATTAATTTCTGGAATTTATTTAATTTATTAAATCAACATTATCTGAAACAGTGTTTGCTGACGTCAGCATGACGTCAGGACCAGTGAGTCCCACCTGTCATAGGCTGTTGGCTAATTAGTGGTTAACTAATTAATTAATACTTAATTAAACTAATTAACTAAATTAGATTAACCTAATCAGGATTAATTAACTTAATTAATTAACTAATTAATTAATCAATTAATTAATTATTTTAATTATTATTATTAATATTATTTTTATTTTCATTTTTTTTGTTTCTGGACCAAGGGCCCGTTCTGTCAGCGGCACAGGGGCAATGGGCCCCACCGGGCAGTGGCCCAGGAGGCCATCGCGTGCGTGGGCGCGCGCGGGCGCGGCGCGCCCAGGGGGGCGAGCGGGCGCCGGGCGCGGGCGCGAGGCTGGCCGAGCGGGGCGAGGCCGGAGGGGGTGTGGGGGGAGGCGCGCGAGGTGTGCGAGGCGCGCGAGGCGGGCGAGGCGCGCGAGCTGCGGCGGGGCGGGGCGCGGGAGAGGGGAGGCAGGGCGGCGGCGAGGCGAAGCGGGCGGCGTAGGCGGAGGGCACTGGCGAGGCGCGCGGCAGGGGGCAATGGTGAGCGCAGGCGGGCGCAGGCGGCGCGCGCGGCGAGCAGCAGCAGCAGAGCGGGTGCGCGACGAGCAGGCACGGCGAGGTCGCGCGTGGGCGCGGTGCGGGGGCGAGGGAGAGAGGAGGCCGGAGCCTCACCGGCGTTCGTGGGGCAAAGGCAGCTGGCGCGGGGTCGGCTAGCGATGGAGACCGGTGAGGGGGGATGTCGGGGACGAGGCGACGAGGCGGAGGTGACCTTGGGCGGCGACGGGACGGCGTGCGGCGAGGCGGCGCGGTGTCGGGCGGCGCCGTCAGGCGCGCGGGCGAGAGGGAGGAGAGGGGGATCGGGGGAAAAGGTTAGGGTTCGGTGGGGGGGGGGGGGCAGGCCTATATAGGCCAGGCGGGGCGAGCTGGGCCGGCCTGGCGGCCTGGTGGCCAGCTGGGCCGTGGCCAGCTGGGGGGGGGTCTTTTTTTTTTTTTTTCTTTATTTTCTTTTACCTTTTTCTTTTATTTATTCATACATTCTGTTTTATAATTAGTTAGGCCACCAAATGATTTTTGTAAAACATGGCATTTGTTCCAATAATTACTAGGCATCCTCTACTACTACCGAAAATTGGTTTGGAGTCAATTGGAATTCACACAATTTTTATAATAATTAAAATGCATTAATCCTTACTGTTTTGATAATGTTTGAGCCACCTAATTATTTTATTAATTGTTGGTTTCAATTTTAGAATAGTCTCTGCAATATTTGTTATTTATCGAACATTTTAGTTTCTATGTTGGACAACTTATATTTTCCACTTTCATTTTAATTTGAATTTTGAGTTAGGAGTTGAAAAGCATTATGATGCAAATGATGATCATGAACTGTTAATCATGCTGACTTGGCATTATCAAACTGGAATTACTGTGGCTAACCATTGGGGGTGTTACACTAGGGAGCTCTACGACACTACTGGACATGCTGGAGCCAGCTGGGGACGAGCTCCCGTCAACTCCAATGCACAGAGCACCACTTTGGCACGCTCTGCCCGTGGTCACCACGTGGCCACGGCGTTGCCATGCCGCACATGAAGCCAAACCATGTCTAGGCTATTCACCGTCCTACTCTAAGTTGACCTATGCGGCTGAATGACCTGAGAGAGGCCTGAGATGACTGCACCATGGTTAAACAATTGCTAACAGCAACCTGTTTGTGCTATGGTGTGGCCACCACAGTGCTCACCTTGGCCGGATCTTGGGCATGAGCTAATCATACACTAAGATGAACATGATCACAAAGTTTCAGCACAAATGGATAATACTAGCTGGTACTTCCTTTGTAACCATGCACTCTGGCCAGAAATGAAGATGTTGATGCTGTGCTAAAATGGATGAATGGATTTGAATGATTCTTGGTGTAGTGTGATGATATGGTCATAGGAACTGTCTGAAAAAGTTTCAGCTCAAATTGATCATTTATGAGGGTACTACCTTCACAGAGATGCAATCTGGACAGAAACTTAGATAATTTACTGAGGGAAATTGGCTAGATGAAATGGGCTGGTTTTTGGTATCCAGAAATGATTTATAAATGTTAACCACCCTGAAAATTTTCAGCCCAAAAGGATTAACGATTCAAGCACTTCCTTTGCAAACAGGAAATCTGGACAGAATTTGCAAAGTGGTGTTGTGCTCAAAATTTAATGGGGGAAACTTGATATCTTGATGGAAATGGTGAAGATAGAGATAGGACAAGCTCCACAATTTATTTTGGATTTTTCCTAACTACCAAAATGGTAGTTCCTTTGGAAAGGCCCCAAATTGAAATATTGGCTTAAAATAGGAAAATGCAATTTCCACTATTTAATTATGGCCAATATTTTTATGTGAGATCAATATGATCATAAAGAATATCTCCACAAGTTTTCATGAACTTTGGAGATGGATAGATATTTTTCTGGATTTAATTCCTCTGAAAGGCAGAAAAGGAATTAATTCTAGATGAGAAATATTGCATATGACTTGGCAATATTTTTGCACATCTAGGGTTTATGAGTGAAGGGTGATCTCTGGGAATTTTGGGAGGATCAACTGAGCAAGAAAAATGATAGCTCCTTTGTAAACACAAAGGCAGGTTTTCTAGTTCCCATATTTTGGAACTATGGTTTAAATGAGGGTCGGGGTTTACAGACGAGAACTTGACTATCACAAGAGCATGGAAAATTCATGGAGAGGCTGAGGATTGTCTGGATTCACCTGGTCACTCACCAGATTCCAAAGGAAAAATTTGGGAGTGAAAAGCTAGGAAGGAATAACAACACAAAAATTGATAACCCGATTTTTGGGGTGTTACAAACCTTCCCCCCTTAAGAGAATCTCGTCCTCGAGATTCCTAGGGTTAATTCAGAACAAAAATCACGCCTCCTGGAAAAATCTCTGGGTTGAATTTTAACCCTGTGGTTGAAAACAACCGAGTTAAAAGTATCGAAAACTGGTACACCCTGATCGAGATACGGATATCGCGGGATTTACTCCACGGGTAGGGGCCGCTGGGTAGCCCTGACATCTTTAGAAAAAGGAGAATTTCCTTCTTCCAAAAATGCTCGGGACACCATAGTGAACAGTGGCCTCTCTAGCTGGCAGGTGGGCCTAGGGTCCACTGGCAGCTTCTTCTTCCTCGGCCAACGACTCTCTCTCTCTCACTCCCGCATTGTCCTGAGTGCAGCTAGGCACTGCGCACACCTAGCTCCTTGGCCTAAAGCACCCTAGGGCGATAGTGCTCGGCATGCACAGGACCAACGCAGAGAGCACTCCCATCGCGGGCCAGCGCCGGTCGGCACTGCTCGCAGATTCGCCTCCTGGACGCCGGTGATCGACCGACGCGCGGTTCTCCTGGACCTCGCTCACCGTACACCGGACTCGGGCTATAAAATGACCGCAGTCTTCTTCTTCCTCCACCTCGCATCCTACCTCATCTCTTCTTCCTCTTCTCCTTTTCCTTCTGGTTGCAGGAGCGCGAGGCGAGGCGTTAATGGGAGACGTGGGTTCGGAGCTGATCTTCATCCTCCTGGTGGGTCTGCTGGCAGCATTGGTTGGCTCCTCGCTGCTGCTGTGTGCGATGATCCTTGATGATCATCGGGATGCCGCTAACCGAGCGGTGACTGGTGATCATCTACACCGTCTTAGGCCGGCGGAATAATCGCGGGCTGCGGCGGGGCGGAAGGGGTAGCTGGTCAGCATCGCACAAGATGGTGACAAAGACGCTGCTGGGTCTGAGGTTAGTATGGTGTGGTCAGTGGAGCTCTACCAGTGTGGAAGCCACACTGCGGGTTGCTCCTCGCTGAAGGTAGAATCGAGGTTTAGATCTTGGACTGGAGGGGTTGTAACGGTTTGTGTTGTAATAAAATTTCTCAGAATTTCTCCGAGATTGCAGCTGAGTGCTGAGAAAGATTTTGGGACCGGGTAATTACTGGATAACGCTGGTTTTCCAGAACACTGAGTTCGGGAAAACTTGCAAATGGAGTAAGCATAGATGGGTAGGGGTGGGCAGCTTTGCATTCTACCCGAGTACTGCGGCGGCTGTACTCAGGAGAAAGAACTTGGCGTGCAGACATTGCTCACATGTAATCAATTCAGACTAATATGCAAGCACATGCGGAATGCACATCGTAGCAAAATACAGACAGATGAAAGAAACATATCGAGCAGATTACACTAAGGTGTTTTAATGCTAGTGGGTGTATGTACTCCTGGTATACATATACCTACACCAGCTCGCATTTTATTAGGGACTCTGGGCGAGTCCAATATTATTAGGTGTAAGTGCTCTACTGATTAAAATCTTGTTAAAAAAAAATCCACTGCCAGCTCTGTTAAACATTTCTGCTTAACAGAGAGACAGATGAACTAAACACACAGAGCAAACAAACATACATAATACTACAACAGCACATAGGCACAAACAATACAAGCATTACAAGCATACAACAATGCAAAACCTTACTAGGCAGCTAATAGCAGCAACTCACTCCGAACTACAGGATCCTAATCCTAGACGAGGACGAAGAAACAGTCTTCGCAACACACATACTTGTGGCCTCAACTGGCTATACTCACTGCCAGAGCCACAAATGAGCCTACTCTTGCTGGGGCTCTCCTGGGGGACGCAGGCTGAGCCAACTTCCATCTTCATCATCGGACACCACAATGGGTTGGGGCACAACTGCTTGGGTTGCGGCTGGAACTTGGCGGAACACATCTCGACGACGAAGACGACGAATAGCTCTGGCAACATAACTTGGGTGGATGATGCCAGGTTGCCATGGGTTCACGGGCTGCGAGGGTAGCACTGGCTATGAGGGTGGCACTAGTTGAGAAGGTGGCATGGGGTTTGGCAGCAGGGGAAGGGTGGTCTCAGATGCAGCTTGACGGGCATCACGGTATGCTTCCGTAACAACTCGAGTGGTGTCACGGTCAATGGATTGGAACTCTCGAATAATGCCGGCAATTAGCATTCCCTGGGCATCAATGAACTGAGCTAAGCGAGCTACTGCCGGGTCGGCTTCACCAACTGCGCTGAAAAACTCGCAACCTGTATTGGACGAAGTGGGAAAATAGTGGAACTCCCTCATCTCCGCTACTTGCGGAAACTGGAAGCGAAGACGGGTGATGGCTTCCGCAGCAGCTGTCTGTACAGCCAAAGCAGTGGTGGGCATGGGTTTGCCCTTAAAAACCAAGGGCTTCCCATCCTTTGCTGGACTTGGGCGGAGAAGCACCTTTGCCTCATATCGGCAAAGGTGATGGACGGGTTCCGATTGGAACACCAAATACACTGGGGTAGTATTACAGCTAAGGGCTTGGGTGAGCATATTGGAAAGGATAGGCGGAAATCCGTCATAACCTTTGGCCATGGTTTGGCTATGGAACTTGTGCATTTTGGAAGAACTAGCCATGGCTGCTGGTTTGAGGATACTGGCCTGAGTTCTCTTGCGGGGATCTGGCTTACTGAACGAAGCGATCTGTGATCCATAGGGGGGGTTAAATAGGCAGTCGGCCGGAACACACCAGCATGGCCTGGATCTTTCTCGTGCTGGGTAGAAGATACGCCGGCACGGCCGATAGCGGGGTAGGGTCATGGTCCAATCCAGGGACGGCTGGGCAGGAGGACAGCTGAGCAGGGACACGTCCATTCCGACTGCGCCGCCTGTTGATCAACAGTGGCCATGTCGGATGCCAGGGATATGTCAAATCTATTGGGATCACAACCGGTTAAATATAGGGATGGTTTGGTGCTAGGGTAACCTATAGCCAGCCTGGCTCTGATAGCAAGTCTTGTAGCACCCCGATAGAGGGCCGACGCACGCCAACCCCAGGATAAGATCTGGCGCACGTCAAAGACATGATACAGCAATTCCAGGCACAAAAATGGCTTTATTAAATTGAATGGAGGATTACAATACTGTTGCTTACAACAATATTACATAGCTCCAAGGCTAACTAAAATGGCAGCAAAGGTCTTGGTTCGGTGATAACGACGTCTCTGGCTGGGGTCCACAACTCACAGGACTGGCTAGGTTACGATCTAGCACAACGGATCTTCTCCTGCAACTGGCCACATGCAAGGCCAGGTGAGTACTTTGAATGTACTCGCAAGACAACAAAATACATAGCATCCAAACAAGCAGATGACAAAGCAAGCCCTATGCTATGCAAGAATTTATTCTAAACATGGCCTGGAATTAACAGGAAAACATGAATCAAGCATGGCATAGCATACCTATCTAGCATTTCTAATTATCATGTCGTAGCAAGATTATCTAGCATGATTAAACATCTAGCAGCAATGATCATCATGACCTATCAAGGTTATCTAGCAAGATAACTACTGAAGTAGAGTACAGTAAAGTAAAATATGTATCAAGTAAATAATCCATATTCCGAATAATCTCCTGACCCCATCTGGAACTGATCCAAATCCAAGTCTCTCGGTCATCTGACCATCTCCTCCATAGCCATCTCATGGCTAACATACCATACTCCTGACAACATCTACTGTCCATGCAGGACAGGTTCTTTCACCATCATTATCATTATTACGGTTGATCACCTAGCGAGGTCTGGACGGGCTGTCCAATATCGTGGACGCGGCTATTCGAATAGATTTTACACTCTGCAGAGGTTGCGCACTTTACCCACACTATGGAGCACTGACCTCGTGATCCCATTCGGGTGGACCAGCGTTGCTCCAACGAAACCTGCCTGACCCGTGACTCTCCCATCGTACCACCGGCAATCATCCTCCCCCGGAGTCAAGCCCTGGGTGGCCCCTGTGTCACCCCGTGACACCTGCCATCGTCGTGGCCAAACTAAATTGTCCCAAACGGGGACGGGTACCCAAACAACTCAACTAGGCTCACAGGGTTATCGCCGCCTACCGGGCCAGGGCAGCGCGCGCGCATAACCCTCCCTCTTTGGAGGTACCGGTGAAAGAGCACGCGATCAGACCAAGTCAAGGCCGTCCCATACCAGCAAATGTGGTTGCACGGATAAGCCCGGACAGGTGACTCTGATCAACCGACTAGGTTTATCATTGTATCTCCATCATCCCACCATTACTTTAACAATTATAAGTGCGAACAACCACTTAACATCAGTATAGCAGAATCATTACCACGTTGACAAATATGGCCAGAAATCAAATCATGGCACTTACATGATAACGGTATTCAAAATATTGTTACTAGCATGACAGGACATGGCGTGAAAACAAGTCATGATATTAGATGAAAAGTAATGCTAACATCTAAAACAGATGACATAACAGGTGTATGCAAGTGCAGGCTAACAAGTGATACAGAGGTACTACAATGAACACACAGCGTGCAAGCAAAGTCATCACGCAAGTCTGGAGCTCATGGAAGAGGTTGGCTTGCCTGGGGGTGAAGGAATACGCCGGGTGGAAGTGCGATAAAACTCCGGAAAGATTTGCCGGAACCGTTTCCTCTCGGAGGGGCTGATCGAAGGGCAAGGGTAACATGGTCATTTTCACAGTGTGAAAACATTATGAAAATGATGCCATCGGAACGGGCTCGTCGATCTGAAGGCGTGGGCGTTGGTTTTACCTCAATCGGAGTTACGATCGCGAAGAAATGCCCGTTCGTTCGTTAGGCCGAAAACAGACGAAAATCTGTCCGTTTTAGTCCTTAACGGGTGAACGTCCGCTAATTAACCATTTCGGCAGCCGGCTGGAAAAACAAAAGCGCATTTCAGAGAAATACGCCTCTGCAGTGGGAAAGCGTATTTTCATAAATACGTTTCCACTTAAACCTGACAGCGGGCCCGGTTGACTTTTCTCTCTGGCTGACGAGCGGGCCCCGCCTTATCCCTTTCCCGATAGAAGCAGAGCAGCACCACAGCAGCTCGAGCAGCGCTCGCCGCTGGCTACTGGCAGCACAGGGAGGGCTCGCCGCTGGCTCACCAGAACCGGCGCCTCGCACCGCGGCCGAGGGTAGCCGCAGGGAAGCTCGAAAGAGCTCAGAGGGGAGGTGGCCATGGCCGGTAGCAGAGGCGGCTACGACGGCGCTTGAGGCGGGGCAGGCTGCTCCGGTAGAAATTGGAGAGGGCGGCGGTGTAAGCGGGCACTGGGGAGGCTGAGGGCGCGGACAGAGGAGAGGGGAAAGGCCAGGGAGCCGGAGCTGGCAGAGGGAAGTGGATGGCGGCTCACGGCCGTGGGATGGGAAGGGAGCTCGGGGAGCTCCAAAAGCTCGAACGGGAAGGGCTGGGGCTTGCTGATGCTCGGGAGCGGCTCGGGAACGTGCTTTAATAGCCACGGAGAGGAGGTCTCGCGACGGCGGCAGCAGCTTCCAGAGTCATGGCGAGGACCGGCGAAGAACCGATGTCGGCAGAGGCACTACGAGCTTCGGGACGAGGGGAAGAGGCCTCTGGATGGATCACGCACGCGCTAGGGAGCTCTACGACACTACTGGACATGCTGGAGCCAGCTGGGGACGAGCTCCCATCAACTCCAATGCATAGAGCACCACTTTGGCACGCTCTGCCCGTGGTCACCACGTGGCCACGGCGTTGCCACGCCGCACATGAAGCCAAACCATGTCTAGGCTATTCACCGTCCTACTCTGAGTTGACCTATGCGGCTGAATGACCTGAGAGAGGCATGAGATGACTGCACCATGGTCAAACAGTTGCTAACAGCGACCTGTTTGTGATGTGGTGTGGCCACCACAGTGCTCACCTTGGCCGGATCTTGGGCATGAGCTAATCATACACTAAGATGAACATGATCACAAAGTTTCAGCACAAATGGATAATACTAGCTGGTACTTCCTTTGTAACCATGCACTCTGGCCAGAAATGAAGATGTTGATGCTGTGCTCAAATGGATGAATGGATTTGAATGATTCTTGGTGTAGAGTGATGATATGGTCATAGGAACTGTCTAAAAAGTTTCAGCTCAAATTGATCATCTATGAGGGTACTTCCTTCACAAAGATGCAATCTGGACAGAAACTTAGATAATTTACTGAGGGAAATTGGCTAGATGAAATGGGCTGGTTTTTGGTATCCAGGAATGATTTATAAATGTTAACCACCCTGAAAATTTTCAGCCCAAAAGGATTAAGTATTCAAGCGCTTCCTTTGCAAACAGGAAATCTGGACAGAATTTGCAAAGTGGTGTTATGCTCAAAATTTAATGGGGGAAACTTGATATCTTGATGGAAATGGTGAAGATAGAGATAGGACAAGCTCCACAATTTATTTCGGATTTTTCCTAACTACGAAAATGGTAGTTCCTTTGGAAAGGCCCCAAATTGAAATATTGGCTTAAAATAGGAAAATGCAATTTCCCATATTTAATTATGGCCAATATTTTTATGTGAGCTCAATACGATCATAAAGAATATCTCTACAAGTTTTCATGAACTTTGGAGATGGATAGATATTTTTCTGGATTTCATTCCTCTGAAAGGCAGAAAAAGGAATTAATTCTAGATGAGAAATATTGCATATGACTTGGCAATATTTTTGCACATCTAGGGTTTATGAGTGAAGGGTGATCTCTGGGAATTTTGGGAGGATCAACTGAGCAAGAAAAATGATAGCTCCTTTGTAAACACAAAGGCAGGTTTTCTAGTTCCGATATTTTGGAACTAGGGTTTAAATGAGGTTCGGGGTTTACAGACGGGAACTTGACTAGCACAAGAGCATGGAAAATTCATGGAGAGGCTGAGGATTGTCTGGATTCACCTGGTCACTCACCAGATTCCAGAGGAAAAATTTGGGAGTGAAAAGCTAGGAAGGAATAATAGCACAAAAATTGATAACCCGAGTTTTGGGGTGTTACAGCGCGCTGCGCCTAGAGACGGAGGATAGAGGTCCTGTGTAGAATGCCTGGAACATCCAGCACCTTCGCAAGTTCTACCCGTGAGCCTCTCATGTATGAATGAGGTGGGGCTGTACATGCCCCGGAGCCTCCTGGTGCACCGCCACACGGCCTCGCAGGAGCTCCCACCTACTCCCAACTGGAAACCCCATGCTCCGTGCTGGCGGAACGATCGAACAACGATCATGCCCACGCCCAAGTGGAGGCCCCATGCTCCGTGCTAGCAGGAAGATCAATGAAGTTTGCAATTTCTCTAAGTAAAGAATGTGGTTTTTGCGTCTTCTCTAAGGAAAGAATTTGGTTGTCCTTGCGGCGTTTTGCTGGATTTCATTCTTTTCGTCAGCCACGCGCGCCCGAAGCCTCTCTCATGTGCCTCACGCGAGCAGGGGCTGCGCATGGTGCTTATGCTTGGGTCAGTCCCAGCAGCATTAAGAGCCCAAGCAGTCGGCCTCTGGGCAGCGGGCCTGCTCCCGCACGCACCACCCCACCAAGGCATTGGTGTCTCGTCCTCTCATGGGACCATCGCGAGTAGGCAAGTGAGGGCGCGGCTCAGGCTGTATAACTGCGATTTCGGTGCCTCACCACCACAGGCGCCGCACGCCGCAACTCTACCCCTGACAGTCCCATGAGCGGGGGCTACTAGCACGGCGCCTGTGCTCGGGTCCGTCCCTGCAGCGTTGATAAACCCAAGCGACCGAGCTTGACTCGTGGGCCCACACCATGCACGTCACCTCACAAGGTCCTTGGTGCCTTGTTCCCTCATGGAATGATCGCGAGTAGGGCAACGAGCGCGCGTCACCCCTTGTACCTTGTAACCTGTCAACATGTAGCGGCTTCAGGAGCCAAGTGTCATACGGATAGCACCTCATGTCGCTTCAAGAGGCCCAGCGTCGAGGAGGCGATGGTTCGGCCGGCGCCACCGATCGCGAAAAGCTAAGTACAACCACCTCACGTGGTGCACTGCCATCATTGGAACTCCCTCTTCACGCAACCTTGGCGAGGCGCGTCGGCTCTTTTTCATGCGAGTCGCTTGCACGTCGAAAGGGGGGCCCCAGAGCATCGCGCCTCGGGGGCTCTCACTGGCTCTCAGTGCCCCTCACCCCCTGGCCTTGTTCCGGGTATCACGACCCAACATACTAGCGGCGGCTGAGGCCTGCGTGAGGGCTGGGCCCTGAGAATGTAGAGCACTTTGGCAAGCAAGAAGAAGAGGAGCAGGCCCTGTGACAAACACACGGGGAGGAGACAGACAGCTTAATTACAAAAGCATTGGTTGAAATGCAAAGAATATCAATCTTTCACGTACCCCCCACGGGGCTTGTATTAATATATCACAGATAGAAGGTGGGCAAAAAGGCAACTTCGGAGGAACGTGTCCTGACGTCGTGCAAACCCTCGAGCGGCGGCTGCCTCGCGTCAAGCCTCAAAAAGCTAAGTTAATTACCCCTCGCGGCTCGAAGGCCTTTGGTTGCGTTCCTTCTCTTCGTGACCTCGTTCGGGGCCGAAACCCCTTCTCTCATGAGGTCCGCTTGTGCGTCAAGGGGGACCTCCTGAGCATCACGCCTCAGGAGATCTTACTAGACCCGGGCCCCTCACCTCCTGGCCTTGTCCTAGGCATCGCGACCTGACATACCAATGATGGCTGAGGCTTGCTCGAGGCGGGGTCCAAGCGACACTGAGCATTAAGGCGATCACGAAGAATAGGGCAGACCTAACGAGGGGCGTTGGGATCGAACTTAAACTCTAACCGCAAAAGCATTAAGATAAAGGCGCAAGCGCCATGGTTTCTTACACGCCCCCATAGGGCCCATGTTGTCCAGTGCAGGAAAATAAAAGGAACAAACAAAAGGAAACCTCCCCGCAAAGGCTGCTGCTCTTAGGGCACCAACCCCGGGACCACCTGCGCCTAGTCGGAGTCCTCCTTGATGCGGGGGCGTGGGGGCTCGTCGGAGTCGTCGCCGCTCCCGCTTCCCCTAGAGAAGGTGTTGCCATTGTCACTGCTACTGTCGCCGGAGGAGTGGTCGCTGCTGCCGCTGTCGCTCTCCATGTAGCAGTCCAGGCGAGTGCCAGCCTCCTCGAAGGTCTTCGTGAAGAGCATGGTGGCCCCGTCATAATTGAAGTGGAGGATGTGCCCCTCCTTAAAGCCGTGGGCAAGGGCGAACGACTTCCACCCCCGCTTCAGGAACGTGAAGCCCGGGGAGGTAAACTCGATCGCCACCCAAGAGGCGCCGTTGCGGCAGCTGTCCGGCTGCAGCCACAGGCCCAGGGGCAAGCGGTCTGCCATATCTTCCGCGAAGGAGTCCGGGAGCCGGAGCGAGGTCTGGGGCTAGCAGTCCATCCCCAGATGAACTCGCGGGCTGAGTCGGCGGAGTGGCTCCATGTTCGGGGAGGCCGGGCGGCTGCACCATCCCGTCTTCCTCGGCCACGGCCACGTCAGCCCCTGTGCCCGCGCCCGCGGGCTGAGTTCTTCTCGCGGCTTCCCGAGCTGGTGTAGGCTAACAATGGAGGATGCTCGCGTCCCTGGGGAGGCACCCCGGGTGCGGCGCTGGACTTGCGAGGGCGGGCTCACCCCCTCGGTGGCTTCGGCAGCTCCGCTTCCTCCAGCGCTGCCTTCCCTTTCTCAGCGGAGGAGGACCTCCTCAAGGGTGCCATGGCTACAGCAATGACAGACGAAGATGGAGAGGTGAGAAGACAGAGATGGGCCAAGGGGTCCGACCCCTCGCCCTTGTATAGCACTCGAAGAAGGCCGGTCCGTGCCCCTTCGCCTTCGGAGCAATGACGGCCCCATGGTGCACGCAGGCTTTATGTCAGCCTGTGCAGTTGATGAGGCGACATGGGGAAGTGGGGGCGTCCCGCACCCCGTTGTGCACCGCATCGTGCCTGACCCGCAGGTGGTTAGGGCCCTCGCCGTTTTGCCCCCCTACCTCAGCGGGTGGAGTCGTGCGGGCCGCGGGGCCGCGGGCTACTGTCGGGCCCATGGGACTGGGGGTATCCAGGCCCGTCTTCCTGCGTCCCAGGACGGCCCATCTTCAAGGCTTCATGAGCAAGACCCTCGCAAGGTGTGTGTCAGCAGGCGTCATCAAGAGTTCCCCGAAGGCCTCACGCAGGGCAGCCTCCTGAAGTTGCCTCCCGAAGCCCCTCGTGGGGCGGATATGTCTAGGCTTGCCATGCCCGCCTCGCTCTGCACGTGGGTGACGCGAGCCACGACGAGCGGAGCCAGAAGGGCGCCAGCAGGCGCGGATAAAGGTGTTTTTCTCTTTTGTCTAAGGGAGCAAAGACAGCACGCCGGTTCCTGAAGCAATCCCCAAAGGTTGCCACTTTAGTGCTAGAAGACCAGGACAGCGGGCTCGCCAGGACAGAGGTCATCACGGAGCCCACTGACGCATCATGGCAGGAAGCTTTAGCAGGCGAAGACCACCTTTAGTCAGGATAAGTTGTACTGATGTCCCCCTTTGAATTTGGCCGTTGTGGCAACCCTTCCTGCCTACTATTTTGGGGGGAAGAGGACCGGGGCTAGTATAGGTATAGCTAGACCACCACCTTAGAGAGGGATCGAGTTCATCGACTCCCCAAGCCCGGGTGAGCTCCTGAAGCCTCGCGAGGCCACTTGTACTCACATATTCATTCTCCCTCGTGAGGCAATCCACTCACAAAGTAGGAGTAGGGTCTTACACCGCAAGTTGGCCCGAACCTGGGTAAACTGATGTGTTTGTGTTCTTCCTCCTTCCTGCTCGAGCGCGCCAGAGCATCGTCATGAGCTAATGAGCTGAGAGGCCAGACTTAGCGAAGTTCTGTGAGCACACGCCAGAGTTCGAACCTTTTTTGGGGTCCCCGGAGCCCAGTTTCCGACAAGTTCCAAGTTTTAGATTCATCCAATAGCCTATACCATGACAATGCCTTTCCCCCCAAAGATAAAGGAAATAATTTCTTCTTAACTCCATCCTCAGATAAACCTGCAAGCTGAAACAATCCACAAACTTCATTGACATAAATCAAGTGCATATCAGGATGTATCATTCCATCACCTGCATAAGGATTAGCTAGCAGCTTCTCTAAAATACCCGAGGGAATCTCATAATAAATATTTTCAGTAGGTTGAAGAGCGACTCTTACGACTTCTGGTCGAGGTGAAGATACACCGAGAAAGCCTCTCAAAGGATTACTTTCCATAGTGACAAGTAACAATAAATTTTAGCACGCAATAAAAATGTTTCCCTACCAAATTTCACTTACCAAAGGCGCTTCACTCCCTAACAGTGATGCCAGAAAAGAGTCTTGATGACCCACAAGTATAGGGGATCAATCATAGTCCTTTCAATAAGTAAGAGTGTCGAACCTAACGAGGAGCAGAAGGAAATGACAAGCGGTTTTCAGCAAGGTATTCTCTGCAAGTGCTGTAACTAGTGATAATAGATAGTTTTGTAGCAAGGTAATTCGTAAAAAATAGCAAGTAACAATAGTAACAAGAGTGCAGCAAGGTGGCCCAATCCTTTTTATATTAAAGGACAAGCTGAAAGTACTTCTTATAATGAGAAAAGCATTCTCGAGGACACGATGGAGTTCTTGTCTAGTCAAGTTCATTATGTTTAGTTGATTCGCGTTCACTACTTTGATAATTCGATATGTGGGTGGACTGGTGCTAGGGTGTTGTTCTTACTTGAACAAGCAACCCTCTTATGATTACCCCCTCTACAAGCATCCGCAACTGTCGGGACTCTGGGACTGGGGGTACCCAGACCCATCTGCCTGTGTCCCAGGTCGCAGCGCGTGGTGAAGGCCCATTACGGCCCATCTTCAAGGCTCCCCAAGGAGAGCTCTCGCGAGGGTCTCCGTCTTGCGAGGCACACACCGCCAAGGACCTCATGAGGCCCTCTCTTGGGGCAGCCTCCTGAGGCCACCTCCAAAGGCCCTTCGTGGGGCAGCCATCTCTAGGCTCGCTACCCCACCTCGCGATGCATGTGGGTGACGCGAGCCACGATGAGCGGAGCCAGAAGGGCGCCAGCGGGCACAGACGGGGACGCTTTCCTATTTGGTGCTAAAGGAACAAGGCCAGCGCACGAGTTCGCAAGGCGTCCCCAATGGTTGACTCTTCGGTGCAACAAGACCAGGACGCCGGCTCGCCAGGACGGAGGTCATTGTCGAGCCCACCTATGCGTCATTCGGGGGAAGAGGACCAGGGCCAGTATAAGTATAGGCTAGTATCCACCATAGAGAGGGGTCGAGTCTTGAGCTCTCCTGAGGCACCACATCCTTGTACTCGTTCATACTCATGCTCCCTCATGAGGCAATCCACCACAGAGCAGGAGTGGGGTCTTACACCACTAGGTGGCCCGAACCTGGGTAACTCATTGTGTTTCGCCCTTTCTTCCCTCTCGCTCGAGCACGCCGGAGCATCACCGTGAGGCAGTGAGCAGCGGGTCGTAGCTAGTGGAGTTCTCCAAGCACACCCCAGAGTTTGAACCATTCTTTGGGTCCCCGGAGCCCCGATTCCAACATTTGGCATGCCAGGTAGGGGTGTCCCAGAGTTCTTCCACTTTGTTCCGTCCCTGCTCCACCGTCCCCATGGCCGATGCTTGTCGTGTTCGTGCCGAGCGCCGTGCAGCTCGCGTCGCCCAGACGGAGCCAGCGGGCCGCGGCGCCCGCCGTCATTCCCTGTCGGCCGCGGCCAACGCTGCTACCGACCCCGCCGCTCACAAGCAGCAGGACTCCTCCCTCCCGCCCTCCATGCAGCACGACGGCCGCACCACCACGCCTTCACTCAGCCCAGCCACAGCTTCGTCTTCCCATGCTCGCCGTGGGCCGGCGAATGCGTAGGCTGCGCTGCTCATGGCACGGGAGTTGCTGTGCTATGGCCCCGCTAACAAAGGCTACGATGCCTGGCTAGGCCGCATAACCGAGATCGTCAACGCCACGGCATGACATGCGGTCACGTGACCCGCCGTGTGGAGCACCGGTGCCAGTTCGTGATGAGGCCAGTTGCTAGATTTTGGTGCAGCCAGCCTCTGCCACTCACCCGTCGTTTTCACCCCCCCCCCACCCTTGCCGCTACAGGCGCACAGACCGTGGGCGTCCAAGAGAGCCCGCGGCGCATGGGCGCCAAGACCGTGCCGCTCCCGTGCGAGCCGCACCCGTGAGCGCCGCCGGCTGCCGCGCCTTCACCAGTGAGCTGTGTCGGGTGGTCTGGCCAGTCAAGTTCAAACCGGAGCTGCCCTCTCGCTACGACGGCATCCTCGACCCCACGGAGTTCCTCCAGCTCTACGTGCTGAGCATCAAGCCGGCGAATGGCGATGACAAGGTCATGGCGAATTGATTCCCCATGGACCTCAAGGATGGCACGTGCTCTTTGGCACCCCGATAGAGGGCCGACGCACGCCAGCCCCAGGATAAGACCTGGCACACGTCAAAGACATGATACAGCAATTCCAGGCACAAAAATGGCTTTATTAAATAGAATGGAGGATTATAATACTGTTGCTTACAACAATATTACATAGCTCCAAGGCTAACTAAGATGGCAGCGAAGGTCTTGGTTCAGCGGCGACATCGTCTCTGGCTGGGCTCCATAACTCACAGGACTGGCTGGGTTACGATCTAGCACGACGGTTCTTCTCCTACAACTGGCCACGTGCAAGGCCAGGTGAGTACTTTGAATGTACTCGCAAGACAACCAAATACATAGCATCCAAACAAGCAGATGACAAAGCAAGCCATATGCTATGCAATAATTTATTCTAAACATGACATGGAATTAACGTGAATCAAACATAGCATACCCTTCTAGCATTATTAATTATCATGTTGTAGCAAGATTACCTGGCATGATTAAACATTTAGCAGCATTGATCATAATGACTTAACAAGGTTATCTAGCAAGATAACTACTGAAGTAGAGTACAGTAAAGTAAAGCATGCATCAAGTAAATAATCCATATTCCGAATATTCTCATGATCCAATCTGAAACTAATCCAAATCCAAGTCTCTCGGTCATCTGACCATCTCTTCCATAGCCATCCCATGGCTATCATATCATATTCCTGACAACATCTGATGTCTATGCAGGACCGGTTCTTCCATCGTTTTTATCATTATTACGGTTGATCACCTAGCGAGGTCTGGACGGGCTGTCCAATATCGTGGACGCGGCTATTCGAATAGATTTTACACTCTGCAGAGGTTGCGCACTTTACCCACACTATGGAGCACTGACCTCGTGATCCCATTCGGGTGGACCAGCGTTGCTCCAACGAAACCTGCCTGACCCGTGACTCTTCCACCGTACCACCGGCAATCATCCTCCCCCGAAGTCAAGCCCTGGGTGGCCCCTGTGTCACCCCGTGACACCTGCCACCATCGTGGCCAAACTAAACTGTCCCAAATGGGGACGGGTACCCAAACAACTCAACTGGCCTCACAGGGTTATCGCCGCCTACCGGGCAAGGGCAGCGCGCGCGCATAACCCTCCCTCTTTGGAGGTACCGGTGAAAGTGCACGCTATCAGACCAAGTCAAGGCCGTCCCACACCGGCAAATGTGGTTGCACAGATAAGCCCGAACAGGTGACTCTTGATCAACCCACTAAATTTATCAATGTATCTCCATCATCCCACCATTACCTTAACAATTATAAGTGTGAACAGCCACTTAACATCAGCATAGCAGAATCATTACAACGTTGCCAAACATGGCAAGATATCAGATCATGGCACTCACATGATAACGGTATTCAAAATATTGTTACTAGCATGGCAAGATACGGCATGAAAACAAGGCATGATGTTAGATGAAAAGTAATGCTAACATCTAAAACAGATGACATAACAGGTGTATGCAAGTGCAGGCTAACAGGTGATACACATTTACTACAATGAACACACAGGGTGCAAGCAAAATCATCACGCAAGTTTGGAGCTCATGGAAGAGGTTGGCTTGCCTGGGGGTGAAGGAATACGCCGGGTGGAAGTGCGATAAAACTCCTAAAAGATTTGCTGGAAACGTTTCCTCTCGGAGGGGCTGATCGAAGGGCAAGGGTAACATGGTCATTTTCATAGTGTGAAAACATTATGAAAATGATGCCATCAGAACGGGCTCGACGATCTGAAGACGTGGGCGTTTGTTTTACCTCAATCGGAGTTACGGTCGTGAAGTTAGGGCCATTCGTTCGTTAAGCGAATAACCGACAAAAATCTGTCCGTTTTAGTCCTTAACGGGCGAACATCCGCTAATTAACCATTTCGACAGCCGGCTGGAAAAACAAAAGCGCATTTTAGAGAAATACGCCTCTGAAGTGGGAAAGCGTATTTTCATAAATACGTTTCCACTTAAACCTGACAGCGGGCTCGGTTTTACTTTTCTGGGCGGGGTCCGCCTTATCTCTTTCCTCTCTCTCTCTCTCTCTCTCTTTTCTTCCTCTGGTCATCTCCTCGGCCGTGACAGAGGGAGACAGGGCAGACCGAACGCTGTCCTGGCCGTCGCCTCACCGCCTGAGGAGGTTGGCCGGCAAGCACAGGGGCTCCGCCAGGCCTCGCCGCGCCCGTGGGTGGCCTCAAGGCGGCTCGGGGTGGCCTACAGCACCAGCGCCACGACACAGCATCCTGGCCGAAGCAGGGCCAAAGGGGAGCGGCGCCGGCAAGGCTCCCCCACCGTGGCCGAGGGCGGCGACCGCTCCGCGGAGGACCAAAGGAGGGCTTGGGAGCCGAAGAGAGGGAGGGGGAAAGGCCTGGGTGAGAGATGGACCGAGGGGATCGGCGGCGGCTCGGCCATTGGCGAAGACAAAGAGCTCGGGGAGCTCAAGGGGAAGAGCTGGGGAGGGACTGGGGCTGCTGGTCGACGGGAGTGGCTCAGGAAGGCGCTATTTATAGCCGAGGGAGGGGGGGGGGTCTCGCGATGGTGGCCGAAGTACCGAGAAGCATGGCGAAGCGGCGATGCTCCGGCGAAGACTCGAAGGTGGCAGAGGCAACTACGAGCTTCGGGACGAGGTGGAGAGGATTCCAGACGATGCACGAATGCGATGGGGAGCTTGCTGACGCCTCTGAACAAGCTAGAGCCCGTCGGAGAGGGCTCCCGAAGCCCCTTGAGCACAGAGCGCCCGCTCGTCCTGTTCTGCTCGTGGTCACCATGTGGCCACGGTGGTGCCACGGCGCACTTGCTGCAAAATGATGTCTAGTGAGTTCCCCGTCCTTCTCTGGTTCGAGTTGACCCCTCAAGCACGAACTGTGAGCTCTGGTGTGACCGCACCGAAGTCAAATAACATCAGGCAGCAATGTGTTTGATATGTGCAGTGGCCACCACAGTGCTTCTCTTGGCAAGATCTTGTGCCAGGGTTAATTATCAGCCAGGGTGACTAACTTGGCAAGGTTTCAGCCCAAATGGGCAAGGTTAGCTGGTACTTCCTTCACAAAGCACCAACCTGGCCAGAAATGCAAATGAGGAAGTAGGGGTCAAATGGATAGATGGATTTGGATGATTTTTGGCGTAGAGTGATGATTTGGTCATGGAGGATAGCTGGAAAAGTTTCAGCTCAAATTGATCATCTATGAGGGTACTTCCTTCATAGAGATACAATCTGGACAGAAACTTAAATAATTTACTGAGGGAAATTGGCTAGATGAAATGGGCTGGTTTTTGGTCTCCAGGAATGATTTATAAATGTTAACCACCCTGAAAATTTTCAGCCCAAAAGTATTAAGGATTCAAGCACTTCCTTTGCAAACAGGAAATCTGGACAGAATTTGCAAAGGGATGTTGTGCTCAAAATTTAATTGTCCGAACTTGTGATCTTGATGGAAATGGTGAATATGTGGATAGGATAAGCTCCACAAATTAATTGGGATTTTTCCTAGCTACCAAAATGGTAGTTCCTTTGGAAAGGCCCCAAATTGAAATATTGACTTTGAATAGGAAAATGCAATTTTGCCTATTTAATTATGACCAATATTTTTATGAGAGCTCAATATGGTTACAAAGAATATCTCCACAAGTTTTCATGAACTTTGGAGATGGATAGATATTTTTCTGGATTTAATTCCTTGGAAAGGCAGAAAAAGGAATTAATTCTAGATGAGAAATATTGCATATGACTTGGCAATATTTTTGCACATCTAGGGTTTATGAGTGAAGGGTGATCTCTGGGAATTTTGGGAGGATCAGCTAAGCAAGAAAAATGATAGTTCCTTTGTAAACACAAAGGCAGGTTTTCTAGTTCTGATATTTTGGAACTAGGGTTTAAATGAGGTTCGGGGTTTACAGACGGGAACTTGACTAGCAGAAGAGCATGGGAAAGGCACTGAGAGGTTGAGGATTGCCTGAATTCACCTGGTCATTCACCAGATTCCAGAGGAAAAATTCGGAAGAGTAAAGCTAGGAAGGAATAACAGCACAAAAATCGATAACCCAATTTTTGGGGTGTTACAAACCTTCCCCCCTTAAGAGAATCTCGTCCTCGAGATTCCTAGGGTTAGCTCAGAACAAAAATTATGCCTCCTGGAAAAATCTCTGGGTTGAATTTTAACCAGGTAGTTGAAAACAACCGAGTTAAAATTACCAAAAACTGGTACACCCAGATCGAGATACGGATATCACGGGATTTACTCCACGGGTAGGGGCCGTTGGGTAGCCCTGACATTTTTAGAAAAAGCAGAATTTCCTTCTTCCAAAAATGCTCGGGACACCACAGTGAACAGTTGCCTCTCTCACTAGCAGGTGGGCCTAGGGCCCACTGGCAGCTTCTTCTTCCTTCGGCCAACGGCTCTCTCTCTCGCTCCCGTGTTGTCCTGAGTGCAGCTAGGCATTGCGCACGCCTAGCTCCTGGGCCTAAAGCACCCTAGGGTGATAGTGCGCGGCCTGCACGGGACCAACGCAGAGAGCACTCCCATCGCGGGCCAGCGCCGGTCGGCACTGCTCGCTGATTCGCCTCCTGGACGCCGGTGAATGAGCGACGCGTGGTTCTCCTGGACCTCGCTCACCGTACACCGGGCTTGGGCTATAAAAACGACGGCAGTTTCTTCTTCTTTCTCCACCTTGCATCCTACCTCACCTCTTCTTCCTCTTCTCCTATTCCTTATGGTTGCAGGGGCGCGAGGCGAGGCGTTAATGGTGGACATGGGTTCGGAGCTGATCTTCATCCTTCTGGTGGGTCTGCTGGCAGCATTGGTTGGCTCCTCGCTGCTACTGTGTGCGATGATCCTCGATGATCGTCGAGATTCTACTAACCGAGCGGTAGCTGGTGATCATCTATGCCGTCTTAGGCCGGCAGAATAAGCGCAGGCTGCGGCGGGGCGAAGGGGTGGCTGGTCAGTATCACACAAGATGGTGACAAGGGTGCCGTTGGGTCTGGGGTTAGTGCGGTGTGGTTAGTGGAGCTCTACCAGTGTGGAAGCCACACTGCGGGTTGCTCCTTGCTGAAGGTAGAATCGAGGTTTAGATCTTGGACTGGAGGGGTTGTAACAGTTTGTGCTGCAATAAAATTTCTCAGAATTTCTCCGAGATTGCAATCGAGTTCTGGGAAAAAAGATTGGGACCAGGGAAATTACTGGATAGAGCTGGTTTTCCAGAACACTAAGTTCAGGAAAACTGACAAATGGAGTATGCATAGATGGGTAGGGGTGGGCAGCTTTGCATTCTACCCGAGTACTGCGGGGGCTGTACTCAGGAGAAAGAACTTGGCGTGCAGACATTGCTCACATGTAATCAATTCAGACTAATATGCAAGCACATGCGGAATGCACATCGTAGCAAAATACCGACAGATGAAAGAAACATATCGGGCAAATTACACTAAGGTGTTTTAATGCTAGTGGGTGTATGTACTCCTGGTATACATACACCTACACCAGCTCGCATTTTATTAGGGACTCTGGGCGAGTCCAATATTATTAGGTGTAAGTGCTCTACTGATTAAAATCTTGCTAAAAATCCACTGCCAGCTCTGTTAAACATTTCCGCTTAACAGAGAAACAGACGAACCACACACACAGGGCAAACAAGCATACATATCATTACACGGACACAAGCAGTACAAGCAAACGCACAATCTTACTAAGCAGCAACAACTCACTCCGAACTACAGGGTCCTAATCTTAGACGAGGACGAAGAAACAGTCTTCGCAACACACATGCTCACGGTATCTCCAGGCTTCGCTCGCTGCCGGAGCCACCAATGGACCTACTCTTGCTGGGGCTCTCCTGGGGGATGCAGGCTGAGCCAACTTCCATCTTCATCGTCGGACACCACAATGGGTTGGGGCACAACTGCTTGGGTTGCGGCTGGAACTTGGCGGAACACATCTCGATGACGAAGGCCACGAATAGCTCTGGCAACATAACTTGGGTGGATGATGCCAGGTTGCCATGGGTTCACGGGCTGCGAGGGTAGCACTGGCTATGAGGGTGGCACTAGTTACGAAGGTGGCACTGGGTTTGGCAGCAGGGGAAGGGTGGTCTGGGATGCAGCTTGACGGGCATCACGGTATGCT
Source organism: Thinopyrum elongatum (assembly GCA_011799875.1). Classification (NCBI taxonomy): domain Eukaryota; kingdom Viridiplantae; phylum Streptophyta; class Magnoliopsida; order Poales; family Poaceae; genus Thinopyrum; species Thinopyrum elongatum. The sequence continues at coordinate 339,770,143 of CM022302.1, forward strand.
TCTGTAACAACCCGGGTGGTGTCACGGTCAATGGATTGGAACTCTCGAATAATGCCGACAATTAGCAGTCCCTGGGCATCAATGAACTAAGCCAGGCGAGCTACTGCCGGGTCGGCTTCACCAACTGTGCTGAAGAACTCGCAACCTGTATTGGACGAAGCGGGAAAATAGCGGAACTCCCTCATCTCCGCTACTTGCGGAAACTGGAAGCGAAGACGGGTGATGGCTTCGGCAGCAGCTGTCTGTACAGCCAAAGCAGTGGTGGGCATGGGTTTGCCCTTAAAAACCAAGGGCTTCCCATCCTTTGCTGGACTTGGGCGGAGAAGCACCTTCGCCTCATATCGGCAAAGGTGAGGGACGGGTTCCGATTGGAACACCAAATACACTGGGGTAGTATTACAGCTAAGGGCTTGGGTGAGCATATTGGAAAGGATAGGCGGAAATCCGTCATAACCTTTGGCCATGGTTTGGCTATGGATTTGGTGCATTTTGGAAGAACTGGCCATGGCTGCTGGTTTGAGGATACTGGCCTGAGTTCTCTTGCGGGGATCTGGCTTACTGAATGAAGCGAGCTGCGATCCGCAGGGGGGGTTAAATAGGCAGTCGGCCGGAACACACCAGCATGGCCTGGATCCTTCTCGTGCCAGGTAGAAGATACGCCAGCACGGCCGAAGCGGGGTAGGGTCGCGGTCCAATCCAGGGATGGCTGGGCGGGAGGATAGCTGAACAGGGACACCTCCATTCCGACTGCGCCGCCTGTTGATCAATAGTGGCCATGTCGGATGCCAGGGATGGGTCAAATCTATTGGGCTCACTACCGGGTAAAAGATAGGGGTGGTTTGGTGCTAGGGTAACCTATAGCAAGCCTGGCTCTGATACCAATTCTTGTGGCACCCCGATAGAGGGCCGACGCATGCCAGCCCCAGGATAAGACCTGGCGCACGTCAAAGACATGATACAGCAATTCCAGGAACAAAAATGGCTTTATTAAATAGAATGGAGGATTACAATACTGTTGCTTACAACAATATTACATAGCTCCAAGGCTAACTTAGATGGCAGCGAAGGTCTTGGTTCAGCGGCGACATCATCTCTGGCTGGGCTCCATAACTCACAGGACTGGCTGGGTTACGATCTAGCACGACGGTTCTTCTCCTGCAACTGGCCACATGCAAGGCCAAGTGAGTACTTTGAATGTACTCGCAAGACAACCAAATACATAGCATCCAAACAAGCAGATGACAAAGCAAGCCATATGCTATGCAAGAATTTATTCTAAACATGACATGGAATTAACGTGAATCAAACATAGCATACCCTTCTAGCATTATTAATTATCATATTGTAGCAAGATTACCTGGCATGATTAAACATCTAGCAGCATTGATCATCATGACTTAACAAGGTTATCTAGCAAGATAACTACTGAAGTAGAGTACAGTAAAGTAAAGCATGCATCAAGTAAATAATCCATATTCCGAATATTCTCATGATCCAATCTGAAATTGATCCAAATCCAAGTCTCTCGGTCATCTGACCATCTCTTCCATAGCCATCCGATGGCTATCATATCATATTCCTGACAACATCTGATGTCTATACAGGACCGGTTCTTCCATCGTTTTTATCATTATTACGGTTGATCACCTAGCGAGGTCTGGATGGGCTGTCCAATACCATGGACGCGGCTATTCGAATAGATTTTACACTCTGCAGAGGTTGCGCACTTTACCCACACTATTGAGCATTGACCTCGTGATCCCATTCGGGTGGACCAGCGTTGCTCCAACGAAACCTGCCTAACCCATGACTCTTCCACCGTACCACCGGCAATCATCCTCCCCTGGAGTCAAGCCCTGGGTGGCCCCTGTGTCACCCCGTGACACCTGCCACCGTCGTGGCCAACCTAAACTGTCCCAGACGGGGACGGGTACCCAAACAACTCAACTGGGCTCACAGGGTTATCGCCGCCTACCGGGCCAGGGCAGCGCGCGCGCATAACCCTCCCTCTTTGGAGGTATCGGTGAAAGAGCACGCGATCAGACCAAGTCAAGGCCGTCCCATACCGGCAAATGTGGTTGCACGGATAAGCCCGGACAGGTGACTCTTGATCAACCCACTAAATTTATCAATGTATCTCCATCATCCCACCATTACCTTAACAATTATAAGTGTGAACAGCCACTTAACATCAGCATAGCAGAATCATTACAACGTTGACAAACATGGCAAGATATCAGATCATGGCACTCACATGATAACGGTATTCAAAATATTGTTACTAGCATGGCAGGATATGGCATGAAAACAAGGCATGATGTTAGATGAAAAGTAATGCTAACATCTAAAACAGATGACATAACAGGTGTATGCAAGTGCAGGCTAACAGGTGATACAGATTTACTACAATGATCACACAGGGTGCAAGCAAAGTCATCACGCAAGTTCGGAGCTCATGGAAGAGGTTGGCTTGCCTGGGGGTGAAGGAATACGCCGGGTGGAAGTGCGATAAAACTCCGGAAAGATTTGCCGGAAACGTATCCTCTTGGAGGGGCTGATCGAAGGGCAAGGGTAACATGGTCATTTTCATAGTGTGAAAACATTATGAAAATGACGCCATTAGAACAGGCTCGACGATCTGAAGACGTGGGCGTTTGTTTTACCTCAATCAGAGTTACGGTCGCGAAGTTAGGGCCGTTCGTTCGTTAAGCGAATAACCGACAAAAATCTTTCCGTTTTAGTCCTTAAAGGGCAAACATCCGCTAATTAACCATTTCGGCAGCCGACTGGAAAAGCAAAAGCGCATTTCACAGAAATACGCCTCTACAGTGGGAAAGCGTATTTTCATAAATACGTTTCCACTTAAACCTGACAGCGGGCCCGGTTGACTTTTCTGGGCGGGGTCCGCCTTATCTGTTTCCTCTCTATCTCTCTTTTCCTCCTCTGGTCATCTCCTCGCCCGTGACAGAGAGAGACAGGGCAGACCGGCCGCTGTCCTGGCCGTCGCCTCACCACCCGAGGAGGTTGGCCGGCCAGCGCAGGGGCTCCGCCAGGCCACGCCGCGCCCGTGGGTGGCCTCAAGGCGGCTCGGGGTGGCCTGTAGCACCAGCGCCACGGCACAGCATCCTGGCCGGAGCAGGGCCGAAGGGGATCGGCGCCGGCAAGGCTCCCCCCCCCCCCGTGGCCAAGGGCGGCGACCGCTCGACGGAGGACCAGAGGAGGGCTCGGGAGCCGAAGAGAGGGAGGGGGAAAGGCCTGGGCGAGAGATGGACCGAGGGGATCGGCGGCGGCTCGGCCATTGGCGAAGACGGAGAGCTCGGGGAGCTCAAGGGGAAGAGCTGGGGAGGGACTGGGGCTGCTGGTCGATGGGAGTGGCTCGGGAAGGCGCTCTTTATAGCCGAGGCAGGGGGTGTCTCGCGATGGTGGCCGAAGCACCGAGAAGCACGGCGAAGCGGCGATGCTCCGGCGAAGACTCGAAGGCGGCAGAGGCAACTACGAGCTTCGGGACGAGGCGGAGAGGATTCCAAACGATGCACGCATGCGGTGGGGAGCTTGCTGACACCTCTGGACAAGCCGGTGCCCATCGGAGAGGGCTCCCGAAGCCTCTTGAGCATAGAGCGCCCGCTTGTCCTGTTCTGCCCGTGGTCACCATGTGGCCACGGTGGTGCCACGGCGCACTCGCTGCCAAATGATGTCTAGTGACTTCCCCGTCCTTCTCTCATTCGAGTTGACCCCTGAAGCACGAACAGTGAGCTCTGGTGTTACCGCACCAAAGTCAAATAACATCAGCCAGCAATGTGTTTGATATGTGCAGTGGCCACCACAGTGCTTCTCTTGGCAAGATCTTGCGCCAGGGTTAATTATCTGCCAGGGTGACTAACTTGGCAAGGTTTCAGCCCAAATGGGCAAGGTTAGCTGGTACTTCCTTCGCAAAGCACCAACATGGCCAGAAATGCAAATGAGGAAGTAGGGGTCAAATGGATAGATGGATTTGGATGATTTTTGGCGTAGAGTGATGATTTGGTCATGGAGGATAGCTGGAAAAGTTTCAGCTCAAATTGATCATCTATGAGGGTACTTCCTTCATAGAGATACAATCTGGACAGAAACTTAAATAATTTACTGAGGGAAATTGGCTAGATGAAATGGGCTGGTTTTTGGTATCCAGGAATGATTTATAAATGTTAACCACCCTGAAAATTTTCAGCCCAAAAGGATTAAGGATTCAAGCACTTCCTTTGCAAACAGGAAATCTGGACAGAATTTGCAAAGGGATGTTGTGCTCAAAATTTAATTGGTGGAAGTTGTGATCTTGATAGAAATGGTGAATATGTGGATAGGATAAGCTCCACAAATTAATTGGGATTTTTCCTAGCTACCAAAATGGTAGTTCCTTTGGAAAGGCCCCAAATTGAAATATTGACTTTGAATAAGAAAATGCAATTTTCCCTATTTAATTATGGCCAATATTTTTATGAGAGCTCAATATGGTTACAAAGAATATCTCCACAAGTTTTCATGAACTTTGGAAATGGATAGATATTTTTCTGGATTTAATTCCTCGGAAAGGCAGAAAAAGGAATTAATTCTAGATGAGAAATATTGCATATGACTTGGCAATATTTTTGCACATCTAGGGTTTATGAGTGAAGGGTGATCTCTAGAAATTTTGGGAGGATCAGCTAAGCAAGAAAAATGATAGCTCCTTTGTAAACACAAAGGCAGGTTTTCTAGTTCTGATATTTTGGAACTAGGGTTTAAATGAGGTTCGGGGTTTATAGACGGGAACTTGACTAGCACAAGAGCATGGGAAAGGCACTGAGAGGTTGAGGATTGTCTGAATTCACCTGGTCATTCACCAGATTCCAGAGGAAAAATTCGGGAGAGGAAAGCTAGGAAGGAATAACAGCGCAAAAATTGATAACCCGATTTTTGGGGTGTTACATGCTCTTGGCTCATGAACCTGCCTGAGGGGTCGGTTTCCTCATAGGATGAGCTCCGCGAGTGACTCATTGCCAACTTTCAGGGCACCCGCGACCGCGCCGTCACCATCAACGACATGCGGCGCGTGAAGCAGCACCCTGGCGAGACCCTCCGCAAGTACATTCAGCATTTCACCCAGGTCCACCTCAAGATCCCGAAGGCCTCGGACAAAGCCATTATCTCGGCTTTCACTGATGGTGTCACAAATGTCAGGATGAGCGAAAAGCTCGCCATCAACGATTACCTGTGCACGGCGCTGGAGCTGTTCAACCTGGCTGACAAGTGAGCGAGGGCGAAGGAAGGCCGCCTCTCCCTCCTCTGCAACCCCGACGTCAAGCCCGAGGATAACAAGGCCAAGGCCAAGGAAGTGAAGCGCAAAGGCCCCACCGTGCTGGTGACGGAGCCAGAGCTGAAGCGTAGCCGCGACCACGACGTACCCGGCAAGGACAGCCGACTATTTTGCATCTACCACAACTTGCGCACCCACAACACCGACGACTGTCAGGAGCTCAGGGCGCTCCGTGACGACCGCTTGGGCCGCCGCCCCGACCGCAACGACCATGGCTTCGGCCGTGGAGGACGCCGTGGTGGAGGACGCTGGGACAACCACAACCCCCATTAGGGCTAGCGCGACCAGCCTCACGAGGAGGGCTGGCGTGATCAGCCTCGCGACGGCGCCTGGCGCGATCAGCCTCGTGAGGCCAGTCCTCAGGGCAACGCGGGCCTCCCGCCACTACCGCCGCCCGCCAGGAGGAACAACAACAACTAGCCAGACGAGGGGCCTGGGGGCTACCAGGAGCCTCGCGCGATAGCCAACATCCTTGGCGGAGCTCAGGCCTCCATGTAGAACCGTCTCTTCAAGCAGTCCTCCCATGAGGTGAACGTTGCCCTCCCGAGGCTTGACGCTGTGTGCCCCCTCAAGTGGTTGCAGTACGCCATCACGTTCGACTCCAAGGACCACCTCAGGTGTTCAGCCACCGCCGGCGCACTCCCCATGCTATGCACCCCCACCATCAGCAATGTCTTTGTCACCAAGACCATCATCGATGGCGGCGATGGCCTCAACGTCCTCTCTGTCAAAACCTTTGAGACACTTCAAGTGGCCTACGATCAGCTCATGTCCACCAGGCCATTCTCTGGGGTGACCCATGGTTCCACCACTCCCCTAGGGCAGGTGCGCCTGCCGGTCACCTTCGGTACCCGCAACAACTACCACACCAAGCTCATCGACTTCGACGTGGCCCACATTGGCCTCCCGTACAACACCATCCTGGGGTACCCTGCCCTTGCCAAGTTCATGGCGGCGACCCACCATGGCTACAATGTCCTTAAGATGCCAGGGTGTAGCAGCGTGATCACCGTCGCCTGTGATAAAAACGATGCGGTTTTCTCCCTTGAGCACGCCTATCGGGTTGCGGCGGCCGAGAAATCCGACGGCGAGGGTGATGTCATGCCCCCTGAGGCTGTTCCCACAAAGCAGAAGCAATTCCTCCCCAAGAGCCATCCCGAGGCAAAGTAGGCACCCGCCCGCGACACCTCGGGTGCCGCGCCTATCGCCGGGGCATGCCTTCCTCCCGCATACACTACAAAAAAACCACTTCCGTGATGATACATGTTTGTCATAGTAGGTCACGTTTTCTGTCATGCATGTACATCCATGACAATTTTATGACAGGATCATGATAGTCATACCTGTGCTGTCGTAGAAGTGTTCCATGACAATACCAAAATTATCATCATGGAAGTGTCCATTTCCATGACGATAAATGGCGTGTCATGGAAGTGTTTCCGTCAAGGGTTAACCGAGACGTGGCATCCACCATAACGGGTTGCCGTTACGCTATCGGGTTCCGGTTTGGATCCGATAACCCATTAACAGCCACGACCAATGGGGATTTTCCACGCGTAAAATTCTCATTCGTCGAAGGATCCACGTGTCGGATTCAGGGCTCCGCAGACCTGAGAAAGGTTCGAACTCTAGGGCATGTGCGAAGAACTCAGCCTCTCCAGCCAACCAACCCGTCGCCCTATAGCCTAGCTCGATGAACAAGGAAGAAGATGAACACGGTAGCTTACCCAGGTTCGGGCCACCTTGCGATGTAAGACCCTACTCCTGCTTTGTGGTGGATTGGCCTCACGAGGGGCTGAGGATGAACTAGTACAGAGGATGAACAAGCTCGCGGGGCTCGCTCTGGTGAGAATGAGTCGACCCCTTCTACGGTGGTGGCTACAATATATTTATAGCGGCCTCGGTCCTCTTCCCCGAAAATGAAGGCGGGAAGGGATTCCACAATGGCCAATTTGAAAGGGGACAAGTAGTACATCTTATCCTGATGAAAGGTGGTCTTCGCCTGCAAATCTTCTGGTCATGACGCTGCGGTGGGCTCGGCGATGACATCCGTCCTGCCGTCCTGGCGGTCTTGGTCTCGTTGCATGGGAATGGAAACCTTTGGCTGATTCCTTGGGACCCCGCACCTGCGCTTGCCTCCTTAGCACCAAAGAGGAAACCTGCTCCTCTGCGCCGGCTGGCGCTCGCCTGGCCTTGGTTGTCATGGCTTACATCATCGCAACATCAAGAGGTTGGGCACCGGCATAGGAAACTCCGCTCCTCAGGAGCAGCCCAGGGGTGGCCGCTTCCTCAGGAGGTCTTGGTGCCGTCTGCCTCGTGAGGCTTGGCCCCTCGCGAGGGTCTTGTCTTGTCGGTGTCATAGATGGGCCATACCAGGCCGTTGATGGAGCCGCGCCGTGGGCCGCTGGCTGCAAGTCTGGGTACCCTGGTTCCCAGAACACCGACTGTAGCCCCCGGGCCCAAGGTGCGCTCGGACTTGGCTTCGAGGCGAAGCCAAAGGGCAAGGGCGAAGCGCCGCTGGGCCCAATCGCCTGCGGGCCAGGCTGATGTGTGGCGCTTTGATGGGACGTGGGCATCTCCACTTCCCCATGCTGCCTTGGCAACTGTCCAGGCTGACAAAAACACTAGCGCCTGCACCGCACCATCATTACCTTCTCTTCACATTGCTCCAGATCCCCTTTCTTCCTGCCGAGAACACCTCCAGATCTAGCAGAGCTCTTCCTCCCTTCTATACCTCTTCCTCTGAGATCCCATGAATGGCATCCGGGAAGGCAAAGTCTGCCGCGCTGGCCGCGAGCTCCTCCTCCTAGCCTACGCCGGTCCTCGGCCCATCATCCATCACTGAGGAGAGGCACCTTGCCGCCGTGCTTCCACTGACGGTGAGCAGCGACAACGAGTTAAAGGAGATGATGCTCCTGGCAGGCTCCGCTGACCAAAGGACCCTGGTGGGGACGTTTTATCCCTTCTTCCTCCACATCATCTTCGCGGGGCTCATCCCGCCTTTCTCTGCGTTCTTCACCACAGTCCTTGACCATTACCAGGTTCAGGCTGTGCATCTTCAGCCCAATTCCATCCTTCTCCTATCGATCTTCGCCTTTTACTATGAGGCGTTCATGGGCGTGATGCCTTCCGTCGTGCTCCTCCGCCACTTCTTCTCTCTCTGGATACACGACCCAACCCAGCATTCAGGCTGCGTCTCCTTTGCCGCAGTCCATAGTGGCAACGCGCTCATGAAGGCCGGGAAGAAGGTGGAGAACTTCCGGCGCAAGTGGGTCTTCATGGACGCCAGGGGCCTCCACGCGCGGCTAGAGTTGCCAACCGAGCTGCCGGAGAAGCTTGATCGGTGGGGTCATGAGAAGCTCACCGACCCTCAAGCAGTGCTAGTCTTGAAGAAGATGATGGCAGACATGGAGGCCGGGGTGCTGACGGGGGCCATGCTTGTCAAGGAGTTCCTGACGCAACGCTTGGCCCCGCTTCAGGCACACTCGCGCCCCATGTGGGAGTTCAAGGGCGCAGAGGACGACATCCGACTAGGCCCAGGGAGCTTGACGGGCGAGGAGCTGGACAAGGCCATGCATACCTTGCTTGAGAGGGATCCGGGCAACCTCCCAGCGGCCCACATCCCGCTGTACCGCCATGCCGATGGGGCAGCGGTGGTCGCCGCCATGCCCACCTTCAACGAGTTGGGGCTTGTGCCACCCGAGCTCCCCAACTCCCCGGTGCTGGTGTCTTCCGGCGACGATGCCGGAGAAGAGGGGGAGGAGGACTCGGAGGCGACCATGGATGATGCGGTGGAGACCTCTCCTCCGTCCTAGAGCGAGCTTCTCCGCGGCCTCCCAGATGATGATGACGCCGCCGAGCCCCCGGTCGTGGAATCCCCACGCTCCACCGGGGTCGTCACGAGGTCTGGGGCCACTCCTCCGGTCCTGCGGAGGCCGGGACGAGCGATCCCGAAGAAGAGCGGGGCAACGCCCCCTCCTCGGGGTGGCGCCCTTGCATTTTCGTCTATCGGTGCCACACCGAAGCCGGCCGTCGTGCGCCCCGTCAACCCTTAGGACGCGGCCAAGGCTGCACCCAAGAAGGTCGAAGGTAACCCGGCCCTGGCCAGGAAGAGGGCGTACATCGTCTCTGACTAGTAAGCTTCTTGCCTTGTTTTTGTTTGCCGCCTCTTGATACCGTACTCACAGCACTCCTCTCCTGGTGACCAGGGTGGGTGCCGTGGTGAAGAAGAAGAAGGAGGACGCCGGGGCCCCCGAGGCATCACCGCTCGCCAGGGCCGTGGTGGTCCCAACACCAGCTGAAGAGGTCACCTCGCACCCTCCTGCGATGGAGCGGGCCCCCAAAGGTACGGTTGTGGTGCCTCAGGAGGAGCCTACTTCCGCAGGCCAGCAAGCTCCGGAGCCGCCCATCCCCGTCGTGCCCGCGGGGGGTTCAGGTGCTGCAGAGCCTCAAGCTGGCCCTGCTGCTGTGGCGACGCCAGTTCCCGCGCTGGTGCCGCCTCCTCCCTAGGCCCTTGTGCTGGCGGACTGCAGCCCCCTCGTCGGGCCCGGGGCTCTGGAGGAAGCCTTCAACAACTGGACCAGCTCCGGATCGATCTTCAGGATGCCGACACGCGCGGGGCGAGGGAGCGCATGGGGCTGATCTCAGGATGGCTCCAGGCGGACGCGTCCGCCAGGGCGGCCTAGAGCTGGGCTAAGGCCGCCGCCGCGGAGAGCAGGAACGAGGCCAACGAAGCCGCGAGGGCTCACGACTCGGCGCTGGCCGACGCATCATCCGCCGAGGAGCGCTGCAGCAAGGCGGAGACTGAGCTGAAAGCTCTCCATGATGCGTAGGCTGCCCACACCCAACGGCTTCATCAGCAGGAGGAGGAGCTCAAGACCCGTGAAGCGATGCTCGCCGACCGCGATGCCAAGCTGGCTGAGGCAGCCAAGGACCAAGCCGCAGAGCGGGACCGCCTGGGCAAGCTGAAGATGGAGGTGGACAAGGCATGGGTGTCCCATGCCCAGTTCATCTCTGAGGCGGCAGCCCAGCTGGAGGCCAGGGACAAGACCCTCGCCGCATTCGAGAAAACGGCGGCCGCGAAACACGAAGCCTTGGTCTCCTCCGAACTCAGGTCTCGCAAGGCGCTGCGCTCGCTTTATGGTGGGGGTACGAGGAGCCGCTGGCGACTCCATAGGATGGCCCTGCAAGGCTTCTACCCAAGCTTGCTGAGGCACTTGAGGGTGTTGCCGCTGGGATGGATTCCGCGGTGGAGGAAGAGTGCCGAGCGCTCTTCACCTCGGCCGCAACACGCGTCTTCAGCCACCTCCACCTTCGGGACCCAAGCTTCAACCTCAGCGCGCTGATCGAGCCGGTGGCCCTTGAATCCCGCACCGCTGCTGCCGACGCCATGAAGAAGCAGGTGGAGGCCTTGTTGGGGAAGTTCCTCTGCATCCCCGACCCCGCAGCTGCGGCGGCAGAAGCCGGCGGCGAAGGTGGTTGGAGCATCATCGACGATGGGCTTCCCAAGGTGAGCGATGGCGGCCACCAAGGCGATGGCAGTGCTTCTTCCTAGTTGGCCCTGCAACATTCATGGTGCCTCGTAGAGGCGTGAGAACTTCTGTTTGAACTCGTAGAACATTATGTTTTGTAATAACTTTTTAGAACTCTGCGATTTCTCTCTCGTGCTTGGTTTCCTTTGTGTTTGCCTCAGCGTTCTGCATCGGCAGGGCCCAGCCCCATGCGTACCTCATCCGCTGTTGGGGCATCCGGATCACCAAGAAGAGACAAAGGGGCGAGGGGCTACGTGACTAGTGAGGCCCCTGAGGCGTGATGCTCAGGGGTCCCCCTTGACGTACGAACAACCTCGATGTTCTGCATCGGCAGGGCCCGGCCCCGCGCATACCTCGACCATAGTTGGGGCGTCCGGATCACCAGGATGAGTCCAAGGGGCAACAGGCTACGTGACTAGTGAGGCCCCTGAGGCGCGATTCTCAGGCGTCACCCTTGACGTACGAATGGCCTTCATGAAGGAGAAACAAGCAGCCGTACAAGGTAATTCGGAGTCCTCCATACCTTCGCTCACCAGCTTTTGCCTAGGAGGGACGCGAGAAAACAGGTAAGGTGACATGCGCCAGGCAAGGCCTGGGCGTAGCCCCCATGCCCAGCCCCCTCGCGCGGGCCTCTCTAGGGGAAAGCCGTGAGGTGTTGTCGGGCGAAGAGCTGAAAGGCTGTCCTGAGGTTGATGCGGCCACGGGGGCCACCCTCAGTTGTTTATTCACCAGCGCGTAGCATGGTGCTTCCACTTTAGCGTGGGCATAGCCGCTCCTCGACCGTGTCGTCCGCTAGCATGGAGCATGGGGCTTCCACTGGTATGTGGGCATAGTCGCTCCTCGACCGTGTCGTCCACCAGCACAGAGCATGGGGCTTCCACTGGTGCGTGGGTGGGAGTTCCCTCTGGGGGGAGACTCCGGGGCATGTACAGCCATGTCCGGACATGTGGCTTGCACGGCTGGACTTGAGGAGGTGTATATGGGCACCCGTGAGCCAGAGCAGGACTCATGAGGCCCTACCTCAAGGCAGGTTGCGCCTGAATTTTGTTACGGGGTGCCTGTAAAAATCATGAGAGATGTTGGGGTGGCCTGCGCCGAGTGAATCTCCGGAGGACATCGCATGAGAAGGCCAAGCACCAACGACCCTAGGAGGTGATGTGAACGGGGCCGGCCCGCCAGACAGAGCTCAGCCTTTGGGTTTATTGACGCTACAGGGATGGATCCGAGCACAGACGCCGTGCCCAGTCTTCTCATGCAACAATCCTAAAGAAAAACAACTAGCGGGCAGCTCCCGCGGAGGCGAGGCACCGGGTTGTGCGCCCTAACTCATCCACTCTCAATGATCTCATGCGAGAACAAGGCACCAAGGACCATGGGAGGTGATGTGCACGGGAGCTAGTCCGCGAGACAGAGCTCAGCAACTTTGGTTTAGCAACGCTGCAAGGACGGACCCGAGCATAGACGTCATGCCAGTCCTTAATTTTGAGGCGGTCGGGGGCGGGTTCATGAGGGCGCACAACGTTCATGGTGGCGAAGCACCGGACATGTAGGTGATAATATTAAGCAATTCATGGAAGGGCAAAGCCAGTTCTGATACATGCGCAAAATGATACATGCTGCAGGGGTGGGCCCCGGTAGCTTGAGGATTATGCAGCCCGAGGGGCACCCTCAATTGAACAAACCAAAAAGTCACCTGGCACCGTTGTCGCAGAAGTGTTGGAGTAGCTGAAGATGCGTGCTACGGAGATCGCTCCTCATGAGCCGGCTCCTGAGACTCGGGAGGCTCTGGAGGCCCGAGAAGCTCATGAGGGTCCGGCACCTCCTCTGTCAGGACCACCTGACGCTGGGCCTCGTGAGCCGCCAGGGTGCCTTGCATGTTGCGTTGGTGCGAGGCAGCCATGTCCAGCAAGCCGAACGGCATGCAGACATAGCTGCGGGGGCAGCCCCCACTCCGCCCAATACGGGACGGCCAGAAGAGCTCCTGAGAAGCAACCCTATTAAGACCTGGGATGTTGACGCAGACGCGCAGCTCGCTACCCATGTCAGGGGCGGCAGCTGCATTGGACGATGCGGGGCGACGCTCGCCACGCATGGCTCATGCCTCCTGGAGCTCCTCGATCACCTTGGTGATGAACTCCTGAGCGCCTGGCGCCTCACGCCTTGCCCACGGAGGCGCGCGTTGAAGCACGCCTCCACGTGGTGCCCGAACGCCTCCCTCATGACGCTGGTCAGGACAGAGGCTCTCCATAGGAGAGCCCCCGAGCCCGTCTTGAGAGGGGCGCCGGGTGCGCCTTCCTATGCGAGAGGGAAAGGCGCCCGAGCAGTGGGCGCGGGGCCTGAGGCACGGTCGTCGGGTGCGCCAGCCTCCTGACGGCCCTTGGGGAGGAGCTGCTTCTTCTTCTTGGGGATGGCCTCAGGAGGTCGAGCGACACCCTCTTTGTCTGAATTCTCGACTGCCGCAGCCTAGTAGGCGCGCTCAAGGTAGCACACCGCAGCCTTGTCATTGCAGGCGACCGTGATGATGCCGCCACTCCCTGGCATCTTGAGGACATTGTAGCTGTGGTGCGTCGCCGCCATGAACTTGGCGAGGGACGGATACCCGATGATGGCGTTGTACGGAAGGCGAATATGGGCGACATCGAAGTCGATGAGCTTGATGTGGTAGTTGTCGCGCTGGCCGAAGGTGACAGGGAGGCGGATCTGCCCTATGGGGACGGTGTTGCCATCGGTCACCCCTGAGAAAGGCCTGGTCGGAAGGATCTGGTCGTACGGCACTTGGAGCGTCTCAAACGTCTCGACGGAGAGAACATTGAGCCCCGCGCCACCATCGATGAGTGTCTTTCTGACGAGGAAGTTACTGATGGTTGGCGAGCAGAGCATCAGGAGCGCGCCAGCGACAACTGAACATTTGAGCTAGTCCATGGAGTCAAAGGTGATGGCGTAATTGGACCATCTGAGGGGGCGCGATGCCTCAAGCTTGGTGAGGGCCGCATTCACCTCATGAGTGAACTTATTGAAGATCCGATGAGAAGCGGGAGCCTGAGCACCGCCCAGGATGCAGGCAATGGCAAGAGGCTCTTGGAAGCCCCCAACCCCATCGTCTTGGCGGTTGTCGTCGTTCCTTCTTGGCGGAGGCGGCAGTGGAGGGAGGCCAGCATTGCACTGAGGACGGTCCTCACGAGGCTGGTCACGCCAGGGGCCGTCGCGAGGCTGGCCCTGCTAGCGGTCCTCACGAGGTTGATCGCGCCAGTCCTGGCGGGGGTCGCGGTTGTCCCAGTGGCCTCCTCCACTGCCGTAGCCACGGTTGTTGCGCTCGGGACGGTGGCCAATCCGCCCATCATGGACTGGCCCGAGCTCCTGGCAGACGTTGGTGTTGTGGCATGGACGTTGTGGAAGACGTAGTACGGGTGGCTATCTCTGGAGGATTCGACGTGGTCGCGGCCGCGCTTCATCTCAGGTTCGGCCATGAGCACAGCCGGGCCCTTGCGCTTCACTTCCTTAGCCTTGGACTTCTTGTCTTCAGGATCTACCTCCGGAAGCTCCAAGAGGGAGAGGCGGCCTTCCTCCACCCTCGCACACCTCGCCGCCAAGTTGAACATCTCCAGGGCCGAACACAAATCCTCGTGTATGGCAAGCTCTTCCTTCATCTTGACGTCCCGGACACTATCAGAGAACGCTGAGATGATGGCCTCGTCCGACACCTTGGGGATCTTGAGGTGAACGGTGTTGAAGCGCTATATGTACTTGTGCAAGGTCTCGCCTGGTTGCTGCTTGATGCGCCGCAGGTCGCCTGCCGCAGGAGCGCGGTCGCGAGTGCCCTGGAAGTTGGCGATGAAATGCTCGCAGAGCTCGTCCCAGGAGGAGATTGACCCCATCGGAAGGTTCAGGAGCCAAGAGCGCGCGCCATCCTTGAGGGCCATGAGAAACCAGTTCGCCATGATCTTGTCATTGCCGTTTGCCGCCTCGATGCTTAGCTCGTAGAGCTGGAGGAACTCAGCGGGGTTGGGGGTGCCGTCGTAGCGCGGTGGCAGATCCAGCTTGAAATTGCCGGGCCAGACGACGCGGCGCAGCTCCGGGGTGAAAGCACGGCACCCTGCCGCACTCACCGGGGCCTGCCGCTGGGGAGGAGCCTTGATCTCGACGCCCGCGCGCCGCTGCCTCTGGCGGTACACGGTCTTGATGTGGCGGTGCTGGAAGGGCACATGCTTCTCCTTGGGGCCGCTGCACCACCTGGCAGCTTTCTTCATCGCGCGCCGGTGCCCTGTGTGGCGGGTCGCGCTGGGGTGCTCCATGCCTGGGCTCAGGACCCATGCCATGCAGAGGAGGTGGAGGAGGTGCACCGTGAGCCACGTCGCCCGCCAGGGACGGCGGAAGGCGAAGCGAACGAGACGGTGCAGGGGCCTCGCCAGTGGCGTTGACGAGTTCGGCGATGCGGCCAAGCCAGTCATCGTAGAGGTCGTTGGCCAGACAATAGCGCAGAAGCTCGCGCACCATGAGCAGCGCAGACTGTGCGTTCGCCGGCCCACGACGGCCATGAGAAGACGACGCCATGGCTGGAGTGGGCGATGGAGTCGCGGTGCATCCGTCGCGCTGCACGGACGGTGGCAGCGACGAGTCCTGCTATTCGCAGGTAGCAGGGTCAGTGGCAGTGTTAGCCACCGGGGAGGCAAAGCGGCAAGGGGCACCATTGCCCGCGGGTGCCATCTGGGTGACACGAGCGGCCCGGCGCTCGGCCCGAACACGGCGAGCGTCGGCCATTGGAACAGCGGAACAGCGATGGAGCGAGTGGTGGGAGAGAAGCTTTGACACGCCCCTACCTGGCGCGCCAAATGTCGGATTCAGGGCTCCGCAGACCCGAGAAAGGTTCGAACTCTGGGGCGTGTGCGAAGAACTCAACCTCTCTAGCCAACCAACCCGTCGCCCTACAGCCTAGCTCGATGAACAAGGAAGAAGATGAACACGGCAGTTTACCCAGGTTCGGGCCACCTTGCGGTGTAAGACCCTAGTCCTGCTTTGTGGTGGATTGGCCTCACGAGGGGCTGAGGATGAACTAGCACAGAGGATGAACAAGCTCGCGGGGCTCGCTCTGGTGAGAATGAGTGGACCCCTTCTATGGTGGTGGCTACCCTATATTTATAGCGGCCTCGGTCCTCTTCCCCGAAAACGAAGGCGGGAAGGGATTCCACAACGGCCAATTTGAAAGGGGACAAGTAGTACATCTTATCCTGATGAAAGGTGGTCTTCGCCTGCAAAGATTCTAGTCGTGACGCTACGGTGGGCTCGGCAATGACATCCGTCCTGCAGTCCTGGCGGTCTTGGTCTCGTTGCACGGGAATGGAAACCTTTTGCTGATTCCTCGGGACCCCGCGCCTGCGCTTTCCTCCTTAGCACCAAAGAGGAAACCTGCTCCTCTGCGCCCGCTGGCGCCCGCCTGGCATTGGTCGTCATGGCTTACGTCACCGCAACCTCATGAGGTTGGGCACATGCATAGGAAACACCGCTCCTTAGGAGCAGCCCAGGGGTGGCCGCTCCCTCAGGAGGTCTTGGCGTCGTCTACCTCGTGAGGCTTGGCCCCTCGTGAGGGTCTTGTCTTGTCGGTGTCGTAGATGGGCCGTACCAGGCTATCCATGGAGCCGCACCGTGGTCCGCAGGCAGGCAAGTCTGGTTACCCTGGTTCCCAGAACGCCGCCACCACGTGAGCTCATCGTTGGGACAGATGTCATCCCTACAATGGACGGAAGGCGCCTATGATAGGTCGACATGTGGCACAACCCAACAATGGCCCATTTAAGGTAAAAAGGCTGGCCCAGCTAAAGGCCCACCATATTTTTCAAACACTAGTGGGCCGGCCCGTTAACAGCCTGCCATGTTTTGGGTCAAATAAAGGCCCATATCAGATCTGGCCTGTTCACAGCCTATCGTGTTTTGGGCTAAATTACAAACCATATCAGACCAGGCCCGTTAACAGGCCACTGTTCTTTTGGGCCCATTCTAAGCCGGGTTTGTATTTCAGCCTGTTAAATGCCCATTTACCAGTTTGGCCCGATAATCATTTCGGCCTGTTAGTGGCCCTTGGGCATCTGGGCCATTGTCGGCCCGGTTTCACTTTAGCCCATTTAACGACCCGTGCTGAAACTAGGCTATTTCTTGTTCGAAGTGACTTTAGGCCTCTTAACGGCCTGTAGTCTTCGTGCATAAATTTCAACCCAACGTTCCTATCGGCCTATTAATGGCCCGTGTAACAGTTGGGCCTAATTACAGCCCGCATTGAATCCGGCCTGCTTACAGCACATCTGTTAATGGCCCGTGACACAGATGGGCCTACGGCCCGCGTTGATACCGGCCTACTTAAAGCCCATAATTTTATTGGCCTGTTAACGGCTTGTTTGCTATTTGGGCCAAACATGGGCCTAAGACAGTTTCGGCCTGTGTTGGCCCGTGAATTTTTCGGCTGAATGCTAGCCCAATCTAGTTTTTAGCCTGTTAAAAGCCCATGGTATTCTCTGGCCCAGCTGGCCAGAACTTTACTTGGCCTATTAAAGGCGGAAAACTACTATATGTTTAGACCTGCTAATGGCCCAAGATGATTATAGGCCCATGTTTCAGCCCTTATATAGCGAGTTACGGGCCGGCCTGAAGACCGACAACATTGAGATTCGTTGAAGCTTCCGACCTAAATTACAACATAGCGACTAAGAATAAACCTAGACTATACAATAAAGAAATTACATCATATTACATCCACTTGGCATCAAAGTTCGCCAACGGTGATAATAAAGTGCAACGAGACCACGGATTACATACACTGGGCATCAAAGGTCGCCACCAGTGCATATAAACGCACCGACAAAAGAATATACAAAACTGAGAGCACTTCAGAAGGCATTAGGCTTGCCCTAGAAGTGCACCACAAGCAGCAGAACAAGCTGATGAGACCTCAGTTGTGTCAACGATAGATGCTCTAACCCTAGCTGCATAGCAAGAAAGCACACATGGGTGTCCTCTAAGGCCTTCTTTACATCATTGACATCAAGTTGGAGCTGAGCTGAAGCAAGCCTTTCCACTTTAAGTTGACTGAAGAAGTCGAAATGATTGAGGCAGCAACTGCACAGAGGTTGTCTCACAGCTGCTGGTGAGTAGCTTCAACTCACTGTCTTCATCAAGACATGACCTTGGGGTCATCTCGCTCTCTTCAAGATGGTTTGGCTCACTATCTTCCCTAAAGTTCTGCCTGGCATAAGAGATATGACTCTGAAAGAGAAAAAAGGAGACACGTAACAGGTTTGACAAATATATAAGCAATGATAGTCAGGGTGATGATAATTATGACCCATTTTATATTTGCAAATAAGAAAATAAATGGATCTGTTCTTCATAAGGAACATGTTTTTACAACTACAATTTAAAACTGGCAGTTGTTGCAAACATCCAATCAGATGTAAACACCAAAGTAAACATCAGTGGAGGAAATGATGCCTATCCAAATCTATACTACAACAAAGTGTGAAGGCTTTAGAAGGATGAACTTACATTACATGTGAACACGGGCTGGACAACGCCCATTCTCCATGTCGATGGAAGGATAATTCAAGAAATTCCACAAAGAAACTTCTTTATAAGCGTTGCCTTTATGCTACATTTTGTAAATAGTAAATATAGATCAAATAATATTGGAAGAAATAGAGGATAATGAAGCTCAGGTGCAGACTGATGATATATAATCAAATAGCTGTTAATTAAGTACAGCGTTACAAGGCAAAAGGTAATGACAAGAGGAATGCAGACATCAACGTGTGTAGTGGCATTGGCTTTATTCAACATTTTGGTAAGAGTAAATGTAGATCTGATAATTTGGAGAAAGTGGAGGGCAGGGCAGATAAGATGTAGAGTAATGCTAGACAATCAACTATCTCGCAATGCAAGTACAATAATACTACCACCATCCATTATTACTTGTCGCTCAAATGAATGTATCTAGGACTATTAAGTTCTAAATACATCCAATTGAGCAACAATTAATTCGATACGGAGGGAGTACATGACAACAGGTACTTACACATGAGCAATCCAGAACTTCATAACCATTGTGTTAATTCTACATTTATGTAAGAGTAAATATAGATCTTATAATTTTGAGCAAAGGGAGGATAAGGAAGCGAGCATTTACAGTGATGCTACATAATCAAACAACAATGAGTGTAAGTATGCCGACAAAGGGCAAGAGGAACTGACAAGAGCAATGCAGTGCCGAGTATTGTTGTGAGGTCCTATGATCCTTTGAGAAAGGAGATTCATCTGAAATTATTTTTCATACAAGAGAGAAGGTAAGGCACATGCAGAAAATGTAGGAGTTCAAATTTTGAATTGATATTCATAGACAGTACCTGACGCTGGGCTCTCTGCAGTTCTAATAGGGCTTTGGCCAGTGGAGCAGGGGTAAAGTGTGGTACAGTTGGGCTTGTGTTTTCTGTGGCTGCTGATCTATCTGATTTGACAGGTATCACTGCCTTTTCCAAATACTTAGTTTGTACTCCTTGAGGATCTGCACTCACCCTCTTCCTTTTGGACATCTATTACAAAAGAACAACATTTGACTGGAACACATAGTATAATGACACATGGAATAGATACAGAAAATGGATAGGTATGGCATATACTCATATATGATGCTTAAACTAAGCAGATGGTGGTGTAACAAAGTAGAAGTAATGCAAGAGGTCATATGCAAGATATGTGCGACCAATACAACCTTGCCAAGTTAGAGCAAGCACCTTGATGGGTGAATAAGATAGGCCATCCTCCACCATGCGAAGTTTGTTAGCCAGTGGATCCTTTCACAATATTCCTCTCGTGCGCCCATTCTCATATTCATTTTGATCATGTTCAATACCTGACATGCATGAAAACATAAAAATAAGCGAGATTATCTTTGTAATGCAAAAGTGATTCTAATCCAATACTGCCTCCGTGTAAACCCCTATGTGCTATCTCTGCAATTCTTCTGAGAGATGCCATGCGTGCTATAATTTAGTGTGTGCATTAATATAATGTGGCCTACTACTAAAAATATGAGAGCTCCAGAAGTAATGATACTTCGCAGATGACAGCTTCAACATATAGTAAAGAAGAACAACTCGACCTGACCTAACAGATTAAAAATATATTAAGGAAGAACAGCTCGACTTGACCTATCGGCCACAAATGTCTCTGCGACTCTTCCCAACAAGGAACATACTATACTTATTAAAGAAGAAGAGAAGAGGATCATGTTAAAGAAGAGCAGAAGAGCAAGTAGATTGAAGATATTACAAGACTTTCTATACAATGTCTGTTGACCACCCATGATGAACCAGAGCGCACAGAGAAATACTATTCCTTCCGGTCGCTCCATATGTGGCTCACATGCATTTCGAAACTAAAGTATTAACATTTAGCTGACCAATTAAACATGTCTCAGTTTTACTAATATCAACATCATATCAGATTCGAATTTGTACAACTAAGCTTGTTTAGCTTGATGGGTGGAGCAGTGCTATTACGACACAAATCACGTAGGTTGATCGTGGTCATCATAAAATGTGGAAACCATAAGCATGATGAGTATAGTGTTGATCGTGGCAGCGGCATGGCAGATCTGAAGCTAAACCATGCAAAGGGTACTTAGCAACAGATGTTTGCTTTGAAATAACAACTAAGATTTGGTATGGACAAGAAAGTATAGTCAACAAGTGACAAAGAAATGCAATTCCTGCTGTCTCTCTATATGTCGCGACATGCATTAGGAAAATCAAGTGGGACCTTTAGCTAACCAATTAAATGTGTCTGTTAACTAATATCAGTATCATATCACAATCATATTTGAACAACTAAGCTTTGGAATTATGAGTGTTGTGTTGTTTAGCTTGAAGGGTGGAGTACTGCTAGTACGACAGAAAGCACCTATGTAGATCATAGTAGTGTAGATAAAAGGGGAAAACCCTAAGCATCACAAGTAAAATCAGGAAAGTGGAACTAGCTGGACCATATGGGCTTGTATTGACGGTACGGCTAGAAAGGGTTCGGAAAGGCTTCGGCCCCAAAAGGGGCGGCTCTATTCAACTGATGGCACAATACTGTTACTATCAGTCTAGACTCTCAAAGACGACATAGCTCCCAGCATTTCCTGGATATTATGACAAACCATCCAGAATAGTTGAAACCATCCATCTGAAGCGACCCAATAGACCTGTCGACTGCAAATGTCCCTGCTCCACTTACCGACAAGGAATATACTGTACTACTCCCTCCGTTCCTAAATATAAGTCTCTTAGAGATTTGAATGCGGACTACATACAGAGCAAAATGAGTGAATGTACACTCTAAATTATGTCTATATACATCCGTATGTAGTTCTTATTGGAATATCTAAAAAGACTTATGTTTTACCAAAGAAGGCTTTCGCCCCGCTTTATAAATAAACCAATGATGAACAACACCCGGTACAAACGCACGCCACCACAACACACGCACACACCTAAGGCAGTTTAGGAACGAAGGAAGTAATATACTTATTAAGAAGAATAGAAGAGGAACATGATAACAAAGAGCAAGCAGATTTTAGATAATACAATGTGTGTTGCCCACCCATGGTGAACCAGAGCGCACAGAGAAATGCAAATCCCTGCTCTCTCTCTATATGTGGCGCACATGCTTTTCAAAATGAATATAGGAACATTAGCTGACCAATTAAACGTTCTCTATTTTAGTAATATGAGCATCATATCATATTCGTATTTCAACAACTAAGCTTTGGAATTATGAGTGGCATGTTGTTTCGCTCGATGGGTTGAGGTCTTGAGGAGCAGTGCTGGGACGACACAAAGCACCTACGATGATGGTAGTGAATATGAAGGGGGAAAACCATAAGCTTTATGAGTATAGTGACCATGCCATGGCGGATCTGAAGGTGCAAACCAAACAAAGGCTACTTCGCAACCAATGTTTTCTTGGTATGGACAAGAAAAGAAACAAGTTACGATCTATTTTTCGGGTGAGATCAATTACTTAACCAGATATGAAAGAGTACCACCTCTCTTGTGATGCCGTGTAGGCCCTTGCTGATATGTTGAGGGTGCTGCGAGTGCGATGGCTGTCGGTGGCGCGGAAGAAGACTTGAGATGGCAGACGGCCAGATCGGGGGATAAGTCCTGTTGTCGTGGATGAGGCGGTCGTAGGAGCGGCAACGGCAAGGTGGACGACTGCGCCAATGAAGCGAGAGGATGCGATGAAATGATCCTGGTCCAGTGTCATGGATGAGAGACATCCATCTCTTGCAGTGGATGACGGGGTAGGGGTAGCAGCTCCGGCAAGGTGGAGGATGGGGTGGCAGACGGAGGAGGCTGGCCGGTGTGGGGAGGTTGTTGTGGTGCCAACGGTGTATGAATGGGGAAATGGAGGGGGAGGGGGAGGGGATCTGAAACTTTGGGACGCGCTTGTCTAAAATGTGGGAATGTTACGAACTTAGGCCCCGTTTAAAATTTCGGACATCTCGTCGGTTGGGGATAGGACGGTAATCTCGCATCTCCCCAATATTTGCCGATAGCGATTTCAAGCAAGGAGAGGGTGTTTTGCCGCCCACGGTTGGCACCCACGATGTATGAACGGGGCTGATAGGTAGGGTGGTTGTGTCATGTCTGAGGGAAGTTACACACCTGCCCCTATTTAAAATATTTGTCTACATCGATTTCGGGGGAGGAGAGTTTGTTTTGCCGCCCATCATGTATGAATGGGGAAATGGAGGGAGAGGGAGAGGTCTTTCGGACGAGTTCGAATCAAATGTGTGTTTGGCGCCCATGTTTGGCGCCCACCGTGTCTGAATGGGCTCAGAGGCGGTCGTGTCATGTCTGATTGAAGTTACTAACCTACCCCTATTGACAGCAGTGGAAATCGGGCTGATTAGGATGTGAAGTGTCAAGGGTAGATAGTAATTTCCATCTCGCAAACATTGGCTTCGGGCAGCTAACAAAAGATAGTCGCTGTTTTGCCGCTTCATTCAAAATTTGGGAGAATTAGCATTCATGTTTACCCTGGGCCCTGGCAACTAAATTCAAATCCAATTTTTATTTGATTACGAATATCCATACATCATTCTACGTTTTGTTATTTATTTCTTCAAAACCACAACAAAGATTTATTCCACCTTTATATATGTATGTGATTTAGAAATGCCGTGATCTTCGAATTCAGTAGGTTGGATACACTTTTAGTCAAACAGTTACATCATCGAATACAATCTGCTCACATGAAACATTTCACCTTATGTCAATCATACAAGTACTGAGGATTACCTCACCTAAAAATTTCAGATCATTACAACACATGGATAACAAAGGGGTCTTACAACATAATCCATTCAGAGACATGACACAACATGCAAGTATACTAATCTAATGACAATTTCAACTGGTATCTAAAGAAGAACTGGGATTACGCTGGGCTTCAGATAGCAGAAGCAGCAGGACCTCCCCCGTCTACAAATGCAACATTCTTACTTCCTCCAATTCTTGGCTTGCTTGCATAATGCGTGTAGCTAATTGCATAATTTCCAGCCTCAAGATCAAGACTACCTCATTCATGGCAGCCACGCCATCTCTTTCTGCCTCTAGTAGAGCCTCAAGAACTGTAATATCTATGCTCAGACTGCTCTCCAATGGTGTTACCTCTGAACTGCTACCATCTGGTAACAGGGATGGCACACTGCTTCCACAAATAGATTCTGGGGTTGTACATTGTGTCCTAGTGTGAGCGGCATCCTGAAAGGTTTCCACTGGACATAAGTAAGAGATAGTTATCGCATGATCCAGGCAGTAAGCTTACATGGTAAATGACATACGAATTATTGCCAAGCATGGCAAGCTATATTTAAATGGTTCGAAGCAGCATCAGCCGAAAACAAATTAAAATGGTAAGATGAAAGGCAGTGTACCACCGCTATATTTAAGTTGCCCAGGCATATAAGCAGTTGAAATAATCTACGAAAGCACTTAAACAGTGTGGCCTCATATAAACTACGAAGATAGTCTTGTGATGATGTTCATAGGAAAAGTTAAGTTGTGAAATGAATTAGGCATGTATTTCTTTACAATAGTACGACAGGCACTGTTGACATATTGGCCAACTCAGGTATAGCCTAACAAGTAACAAACAAGCATTCAAATCAAGCAATACAGCAAAGCAGACAACTGAACTATTTATAATTCTGTAGGATTATAGGTTGAGGGCACAAGCCAAGAAAGCAGCCCACACGCATTACATTTCACATGTACTAAAACACAATGGCTTACCATATGTTGCTGTGAAGCCTCGCTGCTGTTGCAATGTTCTTTGAAGATATCGTCAGCATCCCGTGGTTGCAAATCTAGTTGTTGTAGTTTATTCTTCGCCCTCTATTTAGGTAAAACTAATTTTAATCACATGCACTGGTTCAAATTGATCATCAATGGTTAATCTAAACTAATGAAAGAAGGGTGTGTGCTTACACAACAATATATGTGCTTCACTCTATTTTTATGCTTGTTCGACATGGCAGCCCCAAAAGAATAAATATTTTGCTTGATGGGGTTGGCAGCTTGAGTTAGTTCAGGGTTAGTCATGAGCTAGAAACTAACTCTAACCTCTAGCTAAGTTAGAGTAACCAACAGGTGGCATCAGAACAACACCATTATCATAAATATAGCATGCAAGAAGTAAAATAGTAGGCAGTGATATCTAGGAAGTACAATAATACTTAGGACAAAACAAAAGCATTGTAACTATATGTGCACTGGTTTGTAATTTAGCACATGTAACATGTTGACTGCCACATGTATGGCCCTATAGGTGCAAGCAGAATAACGCGTATCATGAAAAATTGAATGATGCCCTGAAGAAATTCGAAGGTGCGGTGCTTATGCTAAGAAAGTGAACCTAGGCGCCGACCGTTGGATAATAGTACCTGATTCTCGGCAGCGTATGGGCATCATTGTCATACATGAAAGCTAAGGATCATCGATGGTGCTCGTGTTGCGGTTGAGTTTGGGCCGGCTGTCGCCGTTGCTGAAGCGGCTCCGGTGCTTTGGTTGCGGTGCCTGTCGACATACAAGAAAGCTGATTTGTGGTAAGTGAATAGTTTCATGATAAAGAAGAGAAAAACAGAAGGAGTACAAATCAAACTAACCTGATGAGGCTGCGGCGTCAGTAAAGCAGGGCCGGTGGAGTTGAATATGGCGTGCCTGGAGCGGGTCCGGTGCAGTGGACGAAGGCATCGGCGAAGCACATCCGGCGCGGTGTACAGTGCTTTCGGTGAGGCGGATCTGGTGTGGCGGTCGAGGGCTTGTATGAAGGGCGAGCGATGTGGCGGACGAGGGAATCGGTGAAGGGCCTACATTGTGGTGGACGAGGGTGCCGGTGAAGCAGATCCAGTGTGGTGGACCATGATGGAGGTCAAGGAGATCTGGAGCGGTGGACAAGCCAGTCGCTGAAGTGGCTCCGGTGAAGTGGTGAGTTGGCAGTTGGGTGTTCCAAGGTGTGGAAGGTAGATCCGGCGGGGTATGAGGTCCACTGCTGCGGTGGAGGACTAGATTCGGCGGCTTGGTGGGGTTGGGGGGGAGGTGGCGGGGAGGGGAAGGGGAGGGGCTCTGGGGAAGAATGTTGAGGGCAAAGAGGGGAAAACAATGGAGTTACCAAAGCAGCCCTTTTCCGTTCATGTGGCAGGAGTAAAACAGGAATATCGCAGGGCTAAACTTTCGGGCACGAGATATTTCGATGTGAGCAGGAAGTTTGAAAGCTTTTGGCGGCTGGAATTAAGTGTTCTACTCTTCTACGGCAGACTATGATATCATGGCCGAGAATTTATTTGTTGTGCACGCAAAAAAAGTGCAAGTTTCGAAAATCAATGTCTCCAACTCGAAACTTAGATTGTCCATTCAATTCAAATATGGATCATTGAGCTAGTGGAAGCAAATACCATCATATGCTCCAATTCAAATGAAATTCCAAATGTGTTTATCCTAAATATGATGACAAAAAAAATGTGTATTTGTATGAATAAAGTGGATGATTATAAGGTTTGAACATGACCGTATGTGTATATCTCTAGGTTTGATATATGAATTTGAAATCATGAAATCCCGGCTTAAAAAATGTACCCCCGTTTAAATGAATTACAAAAGCTAATAATGGAGTCGAATTCCAAAATTCCAATCTTAGGTTTGTAATTCTGGTACTTCAAAGTATATCACGCATGTTCAAAAGTATCGTTATCTCATAGTCCAAACTGTGATACAAATTGATCAACCATGAGTGCACACACTATTGACCATATATATCTCAATTACGCTTATGTCTCTCAAATATAGACACCTCACTCTTTATCTGAAGCCCACCACCCCGTCCCACTCCCCCAAGCCTTTCTCTCCCCCGGACACAAACACGGGAGTACATTAACCCCCCTCTCTCTTCTAAGCCGGACCCCAATATAGGTCTCTACAACTTTGTCTCTTGGGCATGCACACTTCTCTTCCCCCACTCTCTAGGTCTCCCGGCATCTCTCTTTCCCAAGCACACGCACTATATAGCAGTGTATCTTTCCCATACACACAAAACGTCGCCCCCAAACGTATGTATCCCTAGTTATGTGGTTCTTGCACACTCTCCACCATCTCTCTATCTCTCTCTCGCATTAATTGATACAAACCTCACTCACCACCCCCACTACAAACAAGCACCCTTTGTCTCCTTGTGCACCACTCTCCTCTTTCTATCTCTCCCACATGCGAACCCGACCCAACTCCTTCCCTATATACATATATGTTGTGACTCTTTCCATAGCTCCCTATCATATCATCGATCTCAATCTCGCACGTTGTCTCGACAACATCTATTCTAGATCTCTCATGAAGTCTCTATCACGCACACGATGACTCGCTTTCCTTGCGTCTCCGTACGTAGTGTAAGTGCATCTAGTGCCACCCCTAGTTGGTTTTCGAGTATTGACGACAAACGTGGTTGAGGGACTAATGTGTTTGTGAGAATTGCAGGATAACACATGTAGAAGTCCCTAATTGATTCGATTTACCTACCAGAGATGACCCATAAAAATGTATGAAGACATTGAAGACAATGGTGGTTCGTGAAGACATTCACATTGAAGATAATGATGTGTGAAGATATTCACTTGAAGACTATGGAGTGCGAAGACATAGTTTCTTTGATAGTTTCATTTTCTTCTTTCTTGAGTCATAGGAACCACCGTACTGTTAAGTGGGGTCCGAGTGAACAAAGTCAGAAGACTGATGTGATGCTCAACCAAAATCCTATGTCTTCGAGCGAAGAAAATGAGAGCAAATCTTATCCAGAGTTGGATGAGTCAGCTTTGCTTGTAGCCCAAGCCAAGCTGCCGCGTGTGTTTGAAATCCGACCGTTGGACACGTGTCGGTTCCTTAGTGACCTAGGGTCATTTCAGACATATCATGTCGGGTTGCCTCCTGGCTATAAATAGCCCACCCCCTACACCATAAATTGGTGGCTGCTCAGAGTTAGTGCATGACTTTTGTCGTTTGAGAGCAACCCACCTCCAAAGCCTTTGAGAGAGAGATCCTTGCGAGGACAAAGCCCAAAATACCCAGAGCCAAAGAGTGTTAGGCATCACAGAAGTATTTCTGTCCACGTGACATGAAGACTTGTTACACTTGAGGACTGTGCATCCTCCAGCCGGTTAGGCGTCACGTTCTGAGCATCCAAGAGTCATTGTGGATCGCCGGTGAACGGAGTCTATGAAGGTTTGGAAGTCTACCTTGAAGACTTACCCGAGTGATTGGGCGAGGACTGGGTGTCCTTAGCTCAAGGGGAATAAGGTGAAGACGTGGTCTTCTGAGTACAATCTCAGCCTCCCTAACCAGACGTACAGTTTTCACAGCAACTGGAACTGTTCTACCAAATCCTTGTCTTCACCAAGCTACTGGTTCTATCCTCTACCTCCTTTACATTTCACTTTGTCTTCGTGAAGTCATTGCTTGTTTTCCTGATCTGTTTGACTTCACTGTGTGAAGACTATTACCTGTTTGGCTTCATACTGTCTTCCATTCCAATCTGTACTACCTAGCTGCTATTAGTCCTCGTGCTTTCATTACAATGCATACTTGACTATGGCCTGTCTAGTGTAGTTTATCTTCCTCTCCATATCATATAGGCTCCATTTGATTGTTTGTCTTCAAAGACCTCGTGTTTTGAAGACTCTAAAAAAATCGCCTATTCACCCCCCTCTAGTCAATAACTAGCACTTTCAATTGGTATCAGAGCAAGGTGCTCCCTTGTTCTATGTGATTCGGTTTAACAACCTGGAGTTTTAGCTATGTCGACTGCAGGGATAATCAAAGTCTCCGCTGCGTGCCCCCTCTTCGATGGCACTAATTACCCCTACTGGAAGAATAAGATGCGCATGCATCTTGAAGCCATTGACATCAACCTCTGGTATGTCATCAGGACTGTTGTTCCCAAAGTCGGTGAAGGTGTCACCACTGCTGATGTCAAGAGGTTTGCGCAACTGGACTCAACCGCCAAGAACATCATCTGTGGTCATCTGACCAAAGGACAGTACGGCCGTGTGAGTGCTCTTGAAACTGTGAAGCTAGTATGGGACTGGCTATCCAAGGTCAATGAAGGCGTCTCAACCCAGAGAGACTCAAGGATTGATGTACTTCGTAATCTCTTCGACCGCTTCAAGAGAAATGACAATGAGAATGTCCAGCTCACGTTCGATCGCCTCCCTGATATCACAAATGAGCTTCGCGCACTCGGCGCCATTGAGATCACCAAGCATGGAATTGCGAAGAAGCTACTGAGATCACTTTACAGCTCATTTGACACCTTGGCCCTGATGATTCAAGAACACCCTGACTTAAAAGATCTTGATCCATCTGACATACTTGAAAGGCTCAACACACATGAGTTCTAGCTGTCTGAGAAGAGAGATATCTATGGCCCTAACTATGGCCGATCCCGTGCTTTGAAGGCAAAAGCTGTTTCCTCATCTGAATAAGAATCTGACTGCAGTTGTGATGATCCTGAAGACATTGGCAAAGAGCTAGCAATGCTCGTGAGAAATTTCCAAAAGTTCTCCAAGAAGAATCGTGTCGGAAAATCTTCAAGATCCAGTTCCAAGAATGATGAGGCTTCCTCTCGTGACTACAAGAAGAGAACATGCCACAAATGCAAGAAGCCAGGCTACTACATATCTCAATGTCCTCAATGGGACAAGGAAGCCAAGAAGAAGAAGAAGAAGAAGAAGAGCAAGGAATATGACTCTGACGACAAGAAGAAGAAGAAATCCTCAAAGTTTTCTTCGAAGTCTTCATCAAAGTCTTCCTCACACAAGAAGAGCTCATCCGGCAAGGCTCGTGCATTCATTGGCAAGGAGATGGATTCAGAGGAGGAGTCTGCTTTTGAGGAGGCAGAGGTGGAGTCTGATTCAGGCGTGGCAAACCTGGCTCTAGCTTCGGCATTCGTCGCCAAGTCCATCTTCAACACTAAAGACAATGGTCACGCCGCCGATGCTGAAGCCGATGATGAGGACAACTCTGCTCCGACCTACTACTTCATGGCACGAGGTGCCAAGGTAAACTCACGCGATGCTTACTTTCAAACCTCCAGTGAAGATGACTCTGAATGTGAATCCAAACCAAGCTATAAGACTCTTGCTAAAATTGCAACTGAACAACAAACTGCTATGGAACACATTCAAAAATTGCTAGACAAAAGCGATGACCTGTTGGACGAGGAAATGAATCGAACTCAGTCCTTAATCGAAGACATAAAAAACCTTCGCGTTAAGTACGAAGAACTTGAAAGTTGTCATGAAATCCTCTCAGCCACTCATGAGAAGCTTTCCTATGATTATCTTCAAAGGAAGAAAGATCTCGAGAAACTGAGAGCGTCTCATGAAGACCTTCAAAAGGAGAACGTTTCACTACTCGCTCAACAGATCAGTGCCACTCAGGAAGATTTTGTGCCACCATGTTTAAAATGCCTTGAGCGTGAAAATGTTGTCTCTATTGTTGAATGCTCTACTGCTTCTGATGTTGCAATATCTTCAACTGTTGATGTGGTAACTAACCCCTCTTCTGAGGATAACACTGCTATTGCTGATGAGAATGCCAGGTTGAAGACATTGCTTGAAACAGGCATGTACAAAAGCCTGAAAGGGCATCAGACATTATGTGATGTCCTCAAGAAACAGATTCTGAAACAAAACCCTAGGAAAGAGGGTGTTGGTTTCGAGAGGAAAATGAATGCTGATGGTTCTTATTGGAAGCCTGAGCAGTACCCCAAAACCACATGGGTTGCTGCAAAGGGTCCTTCAGTAGATCCATCTACTTTATCTAGCTTCACTTGTGCTAACCCCATTATCATTGATGAGTCCTTTGACTCCAATTATAAGCTGTTTAAGAATCAGAATGGTGAAGTGTTTGCCAGGTTTATTGGTACTAACTGTAGGAATGTGCCACCTTTGAAGAAGATCTGGGTTGCTAAGAGTTGTCTTGAGAAACTTCCTGTGAATGTCATCATGGCACCACCTGGGAAGAAGACAAACCCCAGACCAAAGGCTTCATACAGATAGAGGACCTCACAAGGTCACCCTAATGCCAATGTTTTGCAGGGAAACCATAATCAGACTCATAAATATGAGTGTGTTTCTTCTAACCGCTATGTTCACAAATCAAAGAACTTTTCTGCATATTCATTTGAGTACGATACACCTCCTGCAAAGCTATTTGCTAGGGCTCCAAAGCCAAAGTTCTCAGATGCTGCACTTAGACTCATTCCTTCTAAGCCACCCCTTAAAATGTGGGTGGTTAAGAAGAATTAACCTCTCCTGCAGGGAAAGGTCTCCAGTCGAAAATCATTGACTTCTGAAGACAATGCTGGGGACCTAAAACATCTTGTGGGACACAAGATAAAGTGCCAAAATGGTGTTACCATTTATTTCATCCCTGGATTTCTTGATTATCATCCCATCTTACCATCCAAGAATCTTAACTTTGATAGTATGCTTGTTCGCTATATGTTTGTGCTTCACAATACTCTTGGTGAAGCCTATCCCGCTAACTGCACTATAGGGTACGTCTCCGAAAGCCACTGAGTGGATAATGGACAGTGGATGCACTAACCACATGACTGGTGATCGAAGTCTTCTCATGGATTCAACCCTACGACCATGTACAAAAAGCCAAATCACATTCGCTAACACTGGTAAAAGCAAGGTATTGGGTCTAGGTAGAGTTGCTATCTCAAAGGATCAACACATGGATAAAGTGATGCTTGTTGAATCCCTTGGATACAACTTAATGTCCGTCTCAATGATTTGTGACCTTGACATGATTGTGATATTTGGAAAATATCGTTGCCTTGTGCTTATGGCTTCTGACAAATCTCTAGTCTTCGAAGGTTATCAAAGAGGTGATCTGTATATGGTAGATTTCTCCGCAGTACCACAGCTTGCCGTATGTCTTCTAGCAAAAGCTTCAGAATGCTGGCTTTGGCATCGAAGGCTAGGACATGCGGGCATGAGTAACTTGCACACTCTTGTGAAGAAGAAGCATATCATTGGTATCTAGGGCGTCAAGTTCAAGAAGGATCATCTATGTGGTGCTTGTGAAGCCGGGAAGATGACTAGGGCAAAACATCCCTCGAAGACAATCATGACGACATCACGTCCCTTCGAGCTATTACACATGGACTTATTTGGCCCGACTCATTACTCTACCCTTACTACCACTTCACATCTTTATGGCTTCGTTATTGTTGATGATTATTCAAGATACACTTGGGTGCACATAATTCTCTACAAGACTGAAGTGTAGGATGTCTTCAGACGATTCGCCAATCATGCCATGACTAAGTATGGCATCAAGATCAAGCACATCAGGAGTGAAAATGGCACAGAATTCAAGAACACTGGTTTCAAAACTTATCTTGATAAACTGCGCATCACTCATGAGCTCTCTGCTCCATACACACCTCATCAGAATGGCGTCGTGGAGCGCAAGAACAGGACCCTCATTGAGATGGCTCGTACGATGCTTGATGAGTACAAGACTCCAAGAAAGTTCTGGCCTGAAGCCATTGACACTGCATGTCATATCATCAATAGAGTTTATCTTCACAAATTCTTCAAGAAGACATCTTATGAACTACTCACTGGTAAGAAGCCAAACGTAAGCTATTTCAAAGTCTTCAGTGCTAGGTGCTGGATCAAGGATCCACATAACACTTCCAAATTTGCACCGAAAGCACATGAAGGTTTTATGCTTGGTTACGGAAAGGATTCGCACACCTACAGAGTCTTCAACCTCTTTCACTATAAAGTGGTTGAAACTGTAGATGTGCGGTTCGAAGAGACTAACGGCTTGCAAAGAGAGCACCTGCCAAATGTGCTAGATGAAGCTTCTCCTAGTGAATCCATCAAACTTATGGGTACTGGAGAAATCATACCCACCGAGGAACAGGCTGAAGAGTAAATTGTCATTCCAGCTCCTACTCAACGTGAAGACAATGCAGAGCCTGAAGACAATACTGAAGGTGAAGACAATGATCAGCAAAACCAAAGTCTTCATCCTGTTCATCCTCGGGTGGTGAATGAAGTATAGATTGAGAAGATAATTGATAGTATCAATGCACCTGGTCCGCTTACTCGATCAAGAGCTACACAATTAGCCAATTTCTATGGGCACTTTGCCTTCGTTTCCATCTCCGAACCCAAGAAAGTTGATGAAGCCTTCATGGAACCTGAATGGATTCAAGCTATGCAAGAAGAGCTTCAGCAGTTCGAGCTGAACAATGTTTGGGAACTTGTCAAGCGTCCTGATCCTCGCAAGCACAACATTATTGGCACCAAATGGATCTATCGCAACAAACAAGATGAACATGGTCAAGTTGTCAGAAACAAAGCTCGTCTCGTTGCTCAAGGTTACACACAAGTGGAAGGAATTGACTTCGATGAAACCTTTGCTCCAGTGGCTATGCTTGAAGCCATTCGCAAACTGCTAGCCTATGCCAACCACAACAACATTCTTCTCTATCAAATGGATGTGAAAAGTGCATTCCTCAACGTCAAAATTGAAGAAGAAGTATATGTAACTCAACCACCTGGTTTTGAAGATCCAAAGCGTCCTGATATGGTCTACAAGCTCAATAAGCCACTGTATGGCCTCAAACAAGCTCCTCCCGCTTGGTATGACACTCTCAAAGACTTCTTGACGAGCAAAGGCTTCAAACATGGTTCTCTAGATCCCACTCTCTTCACGAAGACATATAATGGAGAATTGTTTGTATGCCAAATTTATGTCGATGACATTATCTTCGGCTGCACTGATAAGAGATACAGTGATGAGTTTGGGCATATGATGCAAGAGCAATATCAAATGTCCATGATGGGAGAGCTGAAATTCTTCCTTGGTCTTCAAATCCGTCAACAGAGGAATGGCATCTTCATATCACAAGAAAAATACCTCAAAGATTTCCTGAAGATGTTTGAAATGCAAGACTGCAAAGGGTACACGACGCCAATGCCAACCAAAGGTCAATTGGGCTTTGACGACAATGGTAAAGAGTTCAATCAAAAGGTATACCGGGGGCCACGACCAGCCGATATGGTGCTCCCACCCACCCACCCACCCACCCCTAAACCCTAGCACACCGGTGATCTCCACACACCTCCAGTGATTTGTTGATTGGCTCCGATCATCTTCTCCGGCGTCTTCTGATCTTTATTGCCATACCCTTTGTGATGGGTTCTCCTTCTGGATCTACTCTTGGCTTGCACTTCTCCAAGGGTAGAGCTTTTGCTGATGAGATCTATAATGCCTCGGGCCTCTCCGTTCATCCTATGGAGAATATGGGATCATTTACCCTAGTGGTCTCATTCAGTAGGCATGACTTTCGACTCACGGAGGATTCTGTGGTGGCAGCACTTGAATCTGTGTTGGGAGGTTCTGCCATCGATCTCATGGTCTCAGCCATTGGGGATAAGGTATTCAACTTTAATGTTTCATGTAAGGATGTTGGTTTTTACATTGTTGATATATGATCTTTCTCCTGCCCCCAATTCAAATGTTACTTTCATCTGTGGGGCAATGGGGGACCAAATTGGGTTCGTGAGTTCAAAATTTGGAAGAAAGAGTGTGATGCATAATGGATTTTAGTTAGCCCTTCCAAGCGTAGAGCAGCTTTGGGTC
Organism: Thinopyrum elongatum; assembly: GCA_011799875.1. NCBI lineage: Eukaryota > Viridiplantae > Streptophyta > Magnoliopsida > Poales > Poaceae > Thinopyrum > Thinopyrum elongatum. The sequence continues at coordinate 339,804,255 of CM022302.1, forward strand.
TCTTAGCGATGCATAATCCGCCTAAATAGTCTGCTCTTAAATCTGGTTCTTCTGTTCGTAAGAAGTTATCCTTTGCTACATTTCAAAACTATAATGTTTGCAAAGGCTATCGTTATCATGCCTCAGCTGATTGTATCACTGCTACTGAGTTTGCTGGCTATCATATTCCTGATAATGAGCATGTGATTATTCATCCACCTCAGCCCATTGATCTTCAATGGACAGTGGCCTCGCCTCCGATTGTTTTTGGCACGGTGGGCTCGTCGGTGATTCAACAGCGCCATGATTTGCGTTGTCTATCTCCTGCTTCTTCAGAACGTACCCTGCATGGGACATGTTCTTTGAATGTTCATGATGGGCCTTTTGCTCCTAGGCCCATCTCACCTACTTCGGGCCCCTCTAATGAATTGATCGGGCCTAGCCCAGTTAGCCCTCTTCAAGAAGTTCCAGAGTCTCAGCAAGCGCATGCTGCTTTTGAAACCTTGATTGATAATATGGTTGAGGAGATCTTGACTTGCCAAAAGTGTTCTTTATCTGGTCATTTTGAAAAAAACTGCCCCCTCAATATTGTTTGTTTGGCATGCTCACGCGTGGGCCACAGTAAGCGGGATTGTGAGAAGATTGCAACCGAGCAGGGTTTATTTTGGAGGCCAAAATATCAGCCGGCTCCTCCGGTTCCCAATACCGGTCTCGAGTCTGCCGCCTCCTGTTCTTTCAGGGCTGTCTCGTCTAGTCCATTAACTTCTCCTCCAAAAACCCCTGCGGGCAGTCCTCCGGTGACCCCTCCACCTCCAACTTCACCTCCGGCTTCGGCATCCCCAGTTCGTTCTACCAAGCCCATGGCGGTCTTTGCCATTGATCCTCTTTGGTACGTGCCTGCGGGCCATCACATCATTGATGGTGGTGACAATCGTGTGCCGAGGACTTTCGTCACGCCGCCGTCTCCGATTGTGAAGCGACATGAGGAGTATGTGGTGGCAGAGGTTATGCCACTGCCGCTGCTGAATCAAGTGGGACCTGCGCGTGAAGCTGTGGTTGACTTCTTGGAGAACAGAGGAGTTCAGGTTTGGTCTGCTCATACTTGGGTTTGTGGTGTGGGTTTGTTTCAGCTACGGGATGCTAGAGTTCGTTTCCCTCTTTTGCAATTGCTGCCGCAGACTTTGGGGAATGATACTTTTGTTCGCTTCCATAAGCATGATGAAGGAGTTGGCTTTAGGGGAGCTCATGGTTTTCGTGATGGATGTTTGATGTTCCTGGGGATTCCTCTTGATCTTCGCAACACGGAGAATATCCGCGCCGCTGTCAATACTTTTGGCAAGTTTCAGCATTGGGTTGAAGATGATCCTCATATGGTCAGATCGATTGTGTTTGCGTCTTTCCCAGAAGATATCTTGGTCCCGAGAGATGTGGTTTTCTCTGATTACGCAGTTTATGGTGGTGCTAAGGTCTCATGGACAGCACCATGCTATATTTTATGTGCTAATTTTGCAGACCAGATGCCTGAGGACGAAGATCCAATGCCACTTGATGGTAATCCACATCCCCTGCCAGGAGCTCCGATCCCAGATATGCATAATTTTGTTCTGCCTCCTTATCCTGCTATTGGATGGAATGATCTTCCTCCGATGCCACCCCCATGCTTGATCAAGTTGACCCTGACAATTGGGGCCATGCTCATTGGGGTGATGATGATGAAGACCAGCAAGGGAACCACAACCCCCAGGATCAACCTGCTCAAGATCAAGAATCTATGGTCATCGACAATTCAATGCAATCTGAGTCTGAAGTTCAGTTGCAAGAGCCTCCTCACCAGTTTTTTAATGTTAATGATTGGGCCATTGTTCCATATCAGCCGCCTGCTATTCAGTATGATAGAATTGTTCTGGGTTCAGTCAAGCTTGTTTATGGGCCAGTTTTGCCGCAAGAGATGGCTTGGAAAAGATTGTTTGAATCTCTCATGCAGTTCTGCCCCATTTATGACATTCCTCAACAGATGCCTATGTTGGATTTGCAGTCCATTGTGTTGTCTAAGCGGAGCTGGGCCATTGCTTTTGATGACGTCCAAGTCCTCTCGCAACTGCAGTGGAGGGAGGCCCAGGTTTTCAACAAGCCTAGGCCCATTGCTTGAGCTCTCTTCTCTGAGCCAGCTGTGTCTGATGTTTCTGAACCAGCTGTGTCTGATGGTTTCCTTTCTGAGTCACTGGTTGACAGTCAGGGCACGCTCGATGTGACTCTGGTGGCCCAGTCGGATGAAGTATTTTTCATTCTCTGTGCAATGTGATAGAAAGAAGTCTCGCCGTCGGAAGACACTGGCTCCCACTCCCATTGTGGATACTGAGGTTAGAAGGTGCACTCGTGGTTCAGTTTAGAGGGATGGCTATAAGCCTGTCTTTCAGGAGTTACAGCAGCAGCCCAAGAAGAAGAAGCCAAAGTGCAAGCCTATGACTGCATCTCTCTCTGAGGAGCTTCCTGGTGATCAGGAGTCAAATGCAGTGACACCTCCTACACCTATCCGGCTGATTCAAGAGATTGGCCATGATCTTCAGATACCTGATGAGCAGCATACTGTTGAAAAGCTTATGGCTAATCCTAATGAAGACAGGCCGGCTGGTGGAGGTGATTAGTTCTTATATGTTATTATGGGTTTGCCACGCCCATAAAGTGGCCATGTCCTTTTTATCTTATCTGTTGGCTTGTTATCATCCTTGTAAGAGTTTAGGTTGGAAACCTTTTTGTGTTTTGGGTCTGAACTATATAAAGTGCTACTCCCTCCGTTCCGTTATGTAAGGTGTATTATTTTCGGCATGGTGACCAAGGCACAGAATTATAGATGTGTTAGGACTAAATTACCCTTTAGCAAATTTGTTGATTAGTGGTAAGTAAATCAATAAGTCTAGGAAAGTAAGAGATGCGTGCAATCGACAGAGAGATACTTTCCTTCTTTTGCTACAAGGAGAGATACACACAATCAGGAGAAAGATACTTCCCATTTTTCTGAAGGACTAAAAAGGGAATTATGAGGAATGAGAAGAAATGCACCTTACATTCTGGAATTTTATCAAAAAATAAATACACCTTATATAAAGGAACGGAGGGAGTATTATGTAGTGCTTCTCTGCTTCCCTTCAGTTGTGGTTTATTATGAATACTTATAATTGCAAGAGCTGGAGTGTGTTGTGTTGGAACATGAGGGGACTTAACTCTCCTGCCAGGAAACATGCTGTCAAACAAAAAATTGAAGAGAGCCAATGTGTGGTAGCATGCTTTCAAGAGACCAAATGTGAGAACTTTCACATCAGAGAAATAAGGGCTTTCTGTCCCAAACTGTTCGATACTTTTGCCTTTGCACCTTCTGAGGGTGCCTCAGGGGGAATTCTTGTGGTCTGGAATTCATCTGTTTTATTTGGCATGTTGGTGGAGGTACAACCTTATGCTGTGGTTGCCCATTTTACCTCTAGGCAGAATAATGAGCAGTGGTATTTGGTATCTGTTTATGGGCCTTGTCAGGGTGAGGCCAGAGATAATTTTGTGTCATGGTTATATAATTTAAATATCCCAGTTGATGATAACTGGTTGATCATTGGGGATTTTAACTTCATCAGACCCACTGAAAACAGAAATATTCCAGGGGGAGATATTAATGATATATTTATCTTTAATGAAATCATTGGGCACCTAGGCCTACTAGAGTTGTCTCTTAAGTGGAGATCTTTCACCTGGTCCAACATGCAGGACTCCCCTTTGTTGGAACAACTGGATTGGTTCTTCACATCCACCAATTGGATTACTATTTATCCTATTGCTGAGGCTCTTCCTTTGGCTAGGACTGCTTCAGATCATGTGCCTTCTGTAGTGGTAATTAAAACCACTCTGCCAAAGTGCAAAATCTTCAGGTTTGAGAATTATTGGTTCACACGGAAGGTTTTGTTGAGTGTGTGCAGAATTCATGGAGCAAGCCATCTTACAAAGCACATTCATCTGCTATCATTGCTGATAAGCTCAAGACCCTTAGACAAGACCTTAAAAAGTGGCAAACTGGTATTTCTAAGATGAAGCTGCTTATTGCTAAATGTAACAAGGTTATTCTCCTGCTGGACAACTTGGAAGAAATCAGGCCATTGTTTAGGCAGGAATTTAATTTCAGAAAAGTTGTTAAGCTTCATGTGGAGAAGCTGTTGCACCTGCAATACTTGTATTGGAAGAAGAGGTGTAATATCAGGTACATCAAGGTGGGAGAGGAAAACACCAAATTTTTCCATGCCATGTCCACTGAGAGATTTAGAAGGAATTCTATTGCCAGCTTGCAGCAACCTGATGGTACAGTTATCTCTGAACACTCACAAATGGAAGGGATGATTTGGAATGCTTTTAATGGGAGGATGGGGGTTTCTAGAGGTATTGTTATGGGTTTTGACCTAAGTTCTTTGTTAAAGCATGTGCCTTGTTTGGATATTCTAACCAAACCATTTACTGTGGAGGAAATGGACCTTGTTGTCAAACATATGCCCATTGATAAAGCTCCTGGACCTGATGGTTTCAATGGTCTCTTTTTAAAAAAAATGTTGGCACATCATTAGAAATGAATTTTATACTCTGGCTCAGGACTTTTATGAAGGCAGAGCTAAGTTGGAAAATATTAATGGGTCTTTCATTACTCTTGTACCTAAAAAGCTCTCACCTGAAGAGGTAGGGGATTACAGGCCAATCTCTTTGACTGGTATGGGAGTCAAGTTTCTGTCCAAGATGGCTGCCAATAGATTCCAGGAGTTGATCATGATGTGTATTCATAAAAATCAGTATGGTTTTATTAAATCAATGACTATTCAGGATTGCATTGGATGGACCTTAGAGTACCTGCATCAATGTCATCAGTCTAAGAGGCCCATCCTAATTCTAAAGCTTGATTTTGAGAAGGCTTTTGATTCCATTGAGCATGAAGCTATTTTTTAGATTATGAAATATAAAGGGTTTAATGCAAAATGGATCAGTTGGGTAAAGGAGTTGTTGACCTCTGGAACTTCCTCAGTCCTTTTGAATGGTGTGCCTGGCAAGCAATTTGTTTGTAAAAAAGGTGTGAGGCAAGGGGATCCTGTTTCACCCCTTCTCTTTGTCCTGGCTGCAGATTTATTGCAGTCTGTGGTGAATGATATGCATAAAAAAGGGGAGCTCGAATTGCCCATTCCTTGTCTTGACAAGGATTATCCAATTGTGCAGTATGCTGATGACACATTGATAATTGTTCCAGCTGATGAACAATAGTTGTTGGCTCTTAAGAGAATGTTGTTGTCTTCTTACAATCAACTGGTCTTAAACAAAGGTGGAACGGCAGCTCCCTTATCCTCCCGCTACAGTAGATCGAAGAGGAGACTCGTTTGGCGACCTCAGCGCCTGAGCTCCCGCCATCGATCTCGTCGGGCCCCCTCGCTTCCGTCGCCCTCATCGGTGTCGTGAGGTGAGGGGGGCCTAGATCCTCGGGTGGGCTGTACATATAGCTTAGTTTGGTGGCTGTAGCTAGGCTTTTGCTATCGGGGCAAGCTCCTCGGCGTCGCGCTTGTCTCCGGCCAGGCGGCGTCGGTGGCGGAGATGCCCGCGACTTGGTGTGCTTCGGGTGCTGCGTGGTCTCGTCGGCCTCGTCCCTGGTGGCGGCTTCAGGTCTGCTTCTTGTGTGTGCTCCGAATCGAGCGCTTGATCTGGTTGGGCGCTCGCCGGCATCGTCCTTGGCTCTGGCTCGGGAGGTGATGGAGGAGCTACGCGTGAGTATGTCTTCGTCCTGGTGCTGCCCTGGCCCGCGGGCTCCATCGTCGATGGCGGCCGCAGCTTGGGTGCGTTTTTGCGGGGACGCCGCTTGGTTGGAGGCTGCGTCTTGTCGGCGTTTTATTCTTCTGGGGCTCACTCCATCTCGAGCTCGTCTTCTCGGACGGGATTGATGGGCCATCAGCATAGATTCCTGCTGCTCGTCTTGGGCGGTGAGGTTAGTTTTGGCCTGGCCGGCGTGCGCGACGGCGGGCTTGGTGTGCTCGGGTTTGGTCGAGGAGGCGGCACTGTCGACCAAATTAGGAGTTTTGCTTCCTCGGCTTCATCTCTGCCACGTCGACACATTCTCCTGTGTCGATGAGAAGCCGATGGAGTCCTGTACAGGAGTGCTTTGGCCGGCGATGGTCATCCCGATGGTGGCCACAACGGCTGGCGAGAGATTTGGTGGCCCAATGCTCGGATGGTGGCTCGTGGCTGCAGTTCTGGAGATTCTCCTTCGACTTCATCGGACAGAGGTGCCGGAGCTGGGGCCGAGGTGCACGGGGATGATCCCCGGTCGACGCGCCACATCAGCAACGCCTCACCGTTCGCGGCGGGGTTCATATTCAACTCACAAAGCCATTTCCGGCAATGGTGTATCCTCGGTCAAGGGTTGGCCGGATATCTGCATTTTCCTCTGGCATTCGTCTTGACGATGGCGGCGGTCGACGGCAGGAGATGGTTTCATTTGTGGATTGGCCCCCCAGGGTCCTCATTGTATTTTATCTTTCTTTGGGGGTCTTTTCGCATGTGTGTTGGGACACCTGTGGTCTCTCAGGGTCTCTTGACGATGCTGCGTCTGTGCTACATCTGTATCCGTTTCTGGATAAGGTTTAATACAGTATTCTTCTAAAAAAATCAACTAGTCTTGATTTAACTACCATAAATCTTCTATGGTCCCAATCAATGTATAACAGGAAGAAACTGAGAGATTAGCCTCCATCTTTGGTTGTCAAGTGGGGAAGATGCCCTTTACATATTTGGGCTTGCCTGTGGGAACCACTAGACCTACAATGTCTGATCTTATGCCTCTGGTAACTTGCATGGAGAGGAGAATGACTGCTAGTTCATCTTTCCTGGCTCAGGGTGGCAGATTGCAATATCTTAATTCTGCTTTATCTTCCCTGCCAATCTTCTTTCTTTGTAGCTTGTTCGTTCCACCTGGTATCTTGAAGCAACTGCAGAGAATTCAAAGGCAATGTCTGTGGAGGAAGAATAGGCAAGAACCTGCCCCATCCCTGGCTGCTTGGGAGTTGATTTGCAGACCCAAGAATAAAGGTGGCCTAGGCATTCTTGATCTTGGCTTTCAAAATGTGGCTCTGCTGTTGAAGCATGTCAACAAGTTCCTTAATAAAGCAGATATTCCTTGGGTGAAACTCATTTGGAATTATTATTATCATGAGCTTGTGCCCCAAGGAACAACATCATGTGGGTCTTTTTGGTGGAAGGACATTCTCAAGCTGCTAGATCAGTTCAGAGAGGTTTCTTGGGTTGATGTCAATGAAGGTGATACTGCTCTTTTCTGGCAGGATAAATGGGAAGTGTGTGACTCTGTTATGCCTCTACAACACAGATTCCCAAGGTTATTCTCTTATGCCAAGGACACTATGGTTTTAGTGAAAGATGGTTTCAATAATTCTAACCTGCTAGCGTGGTTTCACTTGCCTCTTTCTGGGCAAGCTCATCAAAAGCTTCAGGTTTTGCAAAATCTGCTACAGAGCCATGATAGAAACCCTGACTTGAAAGATGTTTGGTCCTGGCATGGTTCTAGTAAACCTTATACTCCCAAATAGTTCTACATTTCTAGGTTTATTAACCATACTTTCAACCCTCTTCTGCTATGGATTTGGAAAAGTTGCTGCACCATGAAAATAAAACTTTTAGCAAGGATGCTCATTATGGATAGATTGAACACCAAGGATATGGTGGAAAGAAGGCATTGACATATTGATGATGGAGTTAATTGTGTGTTATGCCCCACACACGCCAGGGAAGATAGAGACCGACTATTCTTCAATTGCAACTTCAGTCAGAGGGTTTGGAACTTCTTACATATTGATTGGTCTGCTGGCAATGATATGAGTCAGGTTGCCTTGAATGCTAAGAGGAATTTTGCACAGCCTTTCTTTGCTGAGGTGGTCTTCACAGCTTGTTGGAATATTTGGATCATCAGGAATGGGAAAGTCTTCAGGAAGGAGAGGCCTAGTTTTAACAGATGGAGAGGGGCTTTTGTTCATGACATGTACCTTCTTTCTCATAGAATTAAGGTGAGGCATAAGGAGGACCTGGTTAGATGGGTCTCCTTTCTCCCCCCATAATTGTTTTTTCCTTTCTCTGTAGTTGGTAAATAGTTAGTTTTTCTTTTTGCTTCCCTTGGTTACTGCTGGTAGCCCTTGTAATTCTTGTACTTCTTTATTTATTAATAAAAGGCTGTGGGGGGCTTACCCTACAGTGTTCAGTCAAAAAAAAGGTATACCGCTCCATGATTGGTTCTTCATTGTACTTATGTCCATCTAGGCCAGATATAATGCTTAGCGTTTGCATCTGTGCCTGATTCCAAGCGGCACCAAAGGAATCGCATCACCTCGTAGTGAAGCAAATACTTCGATATTTGGTTCACACCCCAACGCTAGGATTATTGTATCCAAAGGGCTCAGAGTTTGATCTAGTTAGATTCTCAGATGCTGATTATGCTGGTGACAAGGTTGATCGCAAGTCCACATCAGGCACATGTCACTTTCTTGGATGATCTCTTGTTTGTTGGTCTTCAAAGAAGCAAAAGTGTGTATCACTCTCCACTGCTGAATCTGAATACATTGCTGCTGGATCTTGCTGCGCTCAGCTTCTCTGGATGAAGCAAACCCTCAAGGACTATGGCATCAACATCAAGCATGTGCCCCTCTACTGCGACAATGAAAGCGCCATCAAGATTGCTCACAACCCAGTTCAACACTCGAAGACAAATTACATTTAGATCCGTCATCATTTTCTTAGAGATCATGTGTTGAAGGAAGACATTGATATCATTCACGTCAACACTGAAGAGCAATTGGCAGATACCTTCACAAAGCCCTTGGATGAGAAAAGGTTTTGCAAGCTGCGGTGTGAGCTAAATATCTTAGAATCCTCGAATGTCATGTGAATGGACACACATCCTAACGCTTATGCATATTGATGACTTAGGTGTGCAACACACAAAGTAACGTATGTCTTCAATTCATGAAGATATACCCTCTGAGTGTGAATACATTAATGTGGAATTTGACTTTGGAGCGCCACGATAATTGTGCGCCGTGTCTGGGTGTCATATTTCCTATACGGTGGGTAATGCCACCACCAAATTTTCTTGATGATTTTCATTTGGCGTCATGTTGCATTATCTTCATATTTGGTTTGTCTTCAACATTGGTTTATCTTCAAGATTTATCTTCGCAATGTTTGATCTCATCTTCACTGATATATATATATATATATATATATATATATATATATATATATATATATATATATATATATATATATATATATATATATATATATATATGTTCTGTCCTCTACATCAGTCACTTATAGCTATGTCTTCAAGCTGCCATTTTCTGCGCTAAGTGAATGTGATCGGACCCTAACCCCTTCTATGCTTATCTCTCAAATTCTCTCTGTCTCTTCATATGCATTCTATAGACACGTGTCGATTGTCTTCACTGTGTCCTTGTCAGCTGAAGATACAGAGACACACATTTAAAACTGCTTTTATTATCTCTATCCCTTTTGCCTGAATACCAGAGAAGACGGAACGACCACCCGACAAACCAGGCGTGCGTGGGGTCGCGGCTCAACTTTCAATCTGTTGCATGCAAGCCATGTGTCCTTCAGATGTGAACCGCCAGGGGCACCTGAGTAATTGCACAGCACCGTCCCTCTTACTTATAAATACTCCACCCTTGCGGTCATTATTTCCTCTCCCCTCGCCGTCACGCTGAAACCCTAGTACCACTGCTAGCATCAGTCGTCACCAGAGATGAAGCACTTCGCTGCCGCGACTTCTTCGACATCGTCTTCATGCCAGCGGAGGACATCTTCCCCCCACCGCCGCCGTAGGTGTGTTTCGCCGCCAAGTTAGGGCGCGGGAGATTGGACTGCTCGGCCTCCCTCCTTCTCGTCTAGCAGTTCTTCGTGCGGTAAATAAGAACTCACTTTTTACCGTTTATTTGATCCATTGAACTATCCACATCTTCCAAATGTTGTTTTTATACTTCCAAATCTGGATCTTTCCTTTTCTACATCTCATAAATTGCAAGTACGTTCACTTATGCATCACAACTAGTTAGATTCCTCACTTGTACTTATTCATGGATTCGTACAAATCTGGAACCAACTCGCATCGATAAGTGAATGTCTTCACGCTATGAGGACAATGTCTTCAAACTGATTTATCTTCAAAATCCTCTGAGAATGCATATGACCTTTCCCCTTCCCTCGCATCTCTAATGCTATCACAGGTACATGTCCATGGGAGAATCCCTTGGTTCTCATAGTCTTCATTCATTTGCAAAGTTCTTACAGCATCACATTGAATCACCTAAAGCCAGTTCCTGTCTGTCCACTCTCCTGAAGCCAAACAAAGCTGTAAAGCCTTTCAGTTTGAATCCAATGGCTTCTGGAAAATCAGCAAAGAAGGGTGGCCGACAGTGCCGTGACAATACTGCCTTGGATCTGCCTCCTAATCTATATGAAATGTACAAGTCAGATCTTGATGAAGCCTATGCAGAACGCAAGTCTAGAGTTCAATGGATTCGCAGGTACTGAGCTGAACAATGGTTTCTGTATCATTATGTGACTTCTAAATATGCTGAAAAGAATGCAGTGAGGCCACCATGGGCCGATATTGTATACAAGAAGCTACATCCCAAGACCAAGGCCGAAGCCATTGCCAAAGGCTTCTTTCCTTGCATGGTCAGAGGCCCTATGCCTAAAAATGCCGACCCATCCAGTCTCAGATGGTGTCGAGAAGATGATCTCTTTGAGGAAAATTACAAGTATGCCAAGAACTCTTCTGTCCAGAACAAGAAGGACTTCGGGATTGACTTCAACCCGGGTCCAGCTCGACCAAGGCCCAATGGCACCCGTGAAGCTGAACAGAATCTCATTGGTCCTTTCAACAGCCTTGATGGGCTTCTCACACATATCGCTGAGCAAAGGGCCAGTGTTGATGAGGCTGCTGAGGAAGAGGAACATGCCGAAGTTCCAGAGCCCCCAAAGCCTGTGAAGAATGCAAATGCTTCAAAATCTTCTGCTGCACCAAAAGCTTCAAGAGTGAAGCCACTGAAGTCTACACCTCCTGAATCCAGTGTGCATTCTGAAGATCTGTCTCACACCTCCAAGAAGCCCAAGAAGATCTCAGGGCAAGCTCTTGCTCCCGCACACATCTTTCGCAATGATGAAGACATTGTCGATCTATCTAGCGATGAAGCTATAGATGATGATGCCCTTGAGATGCTGATCAAGAGCAAACAGGAGGCCGAAATTTTCAATGACCTGCCTCTGTTTGACGCTGATATTCTCAACAACTTTATTGACGAGTGGTTTGAAGATACCTCTCTTACCCTCGATGATCTGCAGCTTTCGATTGGCATCAGCGTGACATTCCAGGGCTATATTGCCAAAGAGCTTGCAATTATTCAAAAAGTCATTGAGCAGAAGAACAAGATCAACCATGAAAAGGCCCTCTTCAAGAAGCACATGGCCCGGCTCAGTGTCACTGAAGTGCATAATTTCAAGCAAATGATGATTGATCTCAAGGCTGAATTTGCTAAGTGCCGTGATGAAGCCAATGGCTCAAGAGAGCACCACAAGCACTATGCTAAAAAGTGCGTTCAGGCTCATAATGAAGCCTTGAAGAGGAAAGCACTTGGGCGTCCAGGCATTGACCCCAAGCTTGCTGCTAAGAGCAAGAAGAAGCCGATCCAAGCTGAGGATGAAACTCAAAGACAGGAAAGACCAAGCATTGTCTTCCCTGCCAGCATGACTGGCTCGAAGCCAAAGGTCCCTTCAGCTGCTTCTGAGTAGAAGAAGACGAAGCAGGCTGAAGCTGAAGCCAAGAAGCGGAAACATCATGATGCTTTTGGTGCTACTCCATACAAGAAGAAGCCGAAGACAAAGTCTTCAAAGTTTTCTCGCAAAGATCATGCCTCACCTCAAGAACCGTTACTTGTGGAACCCATTTCTATTGCCCTTCCTGCATCCTCTAACCGCGAGCGTCGATTGGTTGTCCATGAGCCTGCTACCACAGAGGCTCATGAGTCTGAAGATATTCCAGCTGCTGACACCACCGCAACTGAAGACATTGGTCATGAAGACAATGTTGATGATGATGAAGTCCTTCCTCAGTTCCCCCAGATTATGCCCAAGACGGTATCATCGCCTGCTCCAAAAAGCAGTGAACAAATAAGCATTGGCGGTCCCACGACGCCAATCGCACATGATGAGTTCTGGGAAGAGCAACACCCCAACTCCCTGTTGCATGAAGTCATACCTCGCACACCACCGGCTCAAGTCGCTACACCCGTGATTGAGACCCCGCAAGACACTCCTGAAGACATGGAGAAGACCACTCCCTCACCAAAGGCGTCGCCATCTTTCTGAAGGCTTCGCAGTGGCCCTAGGCCCTCAGTCTCCATGTCGAGTATTCCTGAAGAGGATGTGCACACCACAAGCTCAGTAGCACGTCAAGTGTTTCCTGAAGCCATCCCTTCAGTCACTGCTCAAGAGTCTAGAGCCAAAGAGGCTGAAGATATTCCGGCTACATCAGCCGATGAAAAAGAAGAAGAAGATCGTGAAGTTATTTCCCCTACCGTTGAACCAGTTGTGAATGATGAGGTGATTGTGCCAGATCCTTCAGTTCCAGAAGCCACTGAAGTTGCGGCAAATACGGCTGCCAATACCACCACTTATGAAGCCAATGACGTTGTCATGGCTGAAGATAATGTGCAGCCCAAAGCCACCCATCAGTCTGAAGCCCCTGAAGCCACAGAAGATCTTCAGCCATCCTCCTCAGATGTTGCTGCTGCTCAACCTGTTCCACATACTATGGCAAGGGCCTTCAATCGTGAAGGTGAGCTCATCGGCATCAAGTGGCCCATTATGACGCCTCTAGTTGCTCCTGGTCCCCAGTATGACTATCATGTGGAGCAAAGGCCTCAAACGTAGAAGCCAAAGCCCAGGCTGCCAAGGCTTCCCAGTGCCATAACCACACAAGGCTCCTTCAGTGTGCTCAGCTTCAGAGAGCACACCACATTCTTTGACTCGGCCAAGAATCCACCAGCAGAGAAGCTATTACTCTTGCATATTATACAACCAGGACAGGATCTTTCCCCATAAGCGCCTGTGCTATGATGCCATTGCTGGGCTCCCCTGCCTTGAAGAAGCCCTTGACTGTTTCCATGAAGTTGGCTTGCTCCCATTTGTCATCAACCTAGAGCACTGGAATGAAGAACTTCTGCTGCAATTCTATGCCAGTCTCCATATATCGGGCTACAATAGGGATCCGAAGACATGGGTCCTTTAGTGGATGTCAGGCGATGTCCATCATCAAGCCAAAGCTCAAGATATCATCGAGCTAACTTCCCTGCCCACTCCTGGTGATCTGTATGAGCCAGGTTGTTAGTGCTATGAGCAAGAATTGCAGAGCATCTTCCAGAAGCCTGAGCCCAACATGAGTCAAATGCTCAGCATGATGAAGCCATTACGAGTTGATGCTGAATACCCCAAGGCATTCTATGTCAATGACCTCGAGTATCTGCCCCACACTATCTATCACATACTGAGGCATACTCTATGGCCAATCAAGGGGCATTCTCCTCACGCCAAGCTTGAAGGCACTATGAGGACATTGGTCTTCTATATCATCAATGGCATCAGATTCAATACTCAAGACTTCTTCATCCGCCAGTTGGCAGCTTCAGGCATTGATCTGTTTGGCCTCAAATTCTATGCTCCATGGGTCATGCGGCTGATCAAGCTTCACTCCACCATCAACTATCAAGCTTCAGTGCACAACCATGTTGTCTTTCTGCCTGAAGTGGATATGTCTCATGAAGCCATTTATCCTGAGCCTGCCGAGGAGCCTGTACGTGAAGACAATGTTGCCTTTCAAAGCTTCACTCAACCCCTTGAAGGTGTTCATGTGCCTAATCCTCCTGCTCCTCTTGCTGGTCAGCTACGGCTGCCACATCGTCCCAACACTAATGCTACAGCCAGCACAGTTGCCCAAAGGCCTCAGAAGCGTGCTCGAGTGCTGAATGTCCGAGAGCTTCTTGTTTCCCTTCATCAGAAGCAGGATAGGCACCATGACTGGATGAAGCGCCAGATGTAGAGTCTTCTCGTTGATGTAAATCGCATTTGCAACCTTGCAACCAAGAGCTCATTTGTTGCTCATGAAGCCTATCGGCGTGCCTGGAAGAGCCTCACAATGCTCTATTATGAAGACGATCTTCAAGCAGATGGCTTCATTGAGCGCTTCAAATTTGACTCTAGGCCTCCACAATCAGCAAGTTGGCGTCCAACTCCTTCCATTGAAGATTCTGAGTATTCATCTTCGGCTCCAACTATTGTTGCGCGAGTCATTGATGAAGAGGATGATGCCACTTCACCAGCTATGGCAACACTGCATCAGGATTTTGCATCAGGCCCCTCTGCACCGCCCAACTCCACCGTCAACCCTGCTGCCCCAACATCTTCACCAACACAGCCTGGGAATGCATAGACATTCTATGTATTCAAACCTTTTTGGTCATTCTTGACAAAAGGGGGAGAAGCATATGAGTTGATAGTCTTCAAGCCGGTCTATATGGGTCGGGTGCTTAATTTTTGCTAAGTTTTACAACTCCCGTTCTTAAACTATTGGTTTTGAGTTGTAATCCTTAAACCTTGATGGTCGTCTACCACTTTTGCTGCTACCTTTTATTGCGATGATAAATTCCGCATTCTGCACACGCCCATTTCTCATTGTGCATGTCATTATCTTCATTACATTTTTGTGTGCATGATGACTTGTCATCATGAAGTAAGGGAGATCTCCACAAAGCAGAACCTGCCATGTGCATTTGCATTCAAAGGCAAAATACCTATATGCACATCTTTAGGGGGAGCCCCTTTATCTTCATGAAGCCAATGATCGCGTTCTTTAACTTTCACATAATTTTATCCCCGTTGAAAACTTCAACCAGTTTGTCATCAATCACCAAAAAGGGGGAGATTGTAAGTGCAACTAGTGCCACCCCTAGTTGGTTTTGGAGTATTGACGGCAAACGTGGTTGAGGGACTAATGTGTTTGTGAGAATTGCAGGATAACACTGGTAGAAGTCCCTCATTGATTCGGTTTACCTACCAGAGATGACCCCTAAAAATGTATGAAGACATTGAAGACAATGGTGGTTCGTGATGACATTCACGTTGAAGATAATGATGTGTGAAGACATTCACTTGAAGACTATGGAGTGCGAAGACATAGTTTCTTTCGTAATTTCATTTTCTTCTTTCTTGAGTCATAGGAACCACCGTACTATTAAGTGGGGTCCAAGTGAACAAAGTCAGAAGACTGATGTGATGCTCAACCAAAATCCTATGTCTTCAAGTGAAGACAATGAGAGCAAATCTTATCCAGAGTTGGATGAGTCAGCTTTGCTTGTAGCCCAAGCCAAGCTGCCGCATGTGTTTGAAATCCGACCGTTGGACACGTGTCGGTTCCTTAGTGACCCAGGGTCATTTCGGACATATCATGTCGGGTTGCCTCCTGGCTATAAATAGCCCAGCCCCTACACCATAAATTGGTGGCTGCTCAGAGTTAGTGCACGGCTTTTGTCGTTTGAGAGCAACCCACCTCCGAAGCCTTTGAAAGAGAGATCCTTGCGAGGACAAAGCCCAAAACACCCAGAGCCAAAGAGTGTTAGGCATCACAGAAGTCTTTTTGTCCGCGTGACCTGAAGACTTGTTACACTTGAGAACTGTGCATCCCCCAACCGGTTAGGCGTCACGTTCTGAGCATCCAAGAGTCATTGTGGATCGCCGGTGAACGGAGTCTGTGAAGGTTTGGAAGTCTACCTTGAAGACTTACCCGAGTGATTGGGCGAGGACTGGGTGTCCTTAGCTCAAGGGGAATAAGGTGAAGACGTGGTCTTTTGAGTTCAATCTCACCCTCCCTAACCAGACGTACAGTTGTCATAGCAACTGGAACTGGTCTACCAAATCCTTGTCTTCACCAAGCTACTGGTTCTATCCTCTACCTCCTTTACATTTCACTTTGTCTTTGTGAAGTCATTGCTTGTTTGCCTGATCTGTTTGACTTCACTGTGTGAAGACTATTACCTGTTTGGTTTCATACTGTCTTCCATTCCGATCTGTACTACCTAGCTGCTATTAGTCCTCGTGCTTTCATTACAATGCATACTTGACTATGGCCTGTCTAGTGTAGTTTATCTTCCGCTGCATATCATATAGGTTCCATTTGATTGTTTGTCTTCAAAGACCTCGTGTTTTGAAGACTCTAAATTTTTTTCCTATTCACCCTCCCCCTCTAGTCGATAACTAGCACTTTCACATAGGCCACTTTCGAACAACATCAACCTTGTCTCCCTATCTATACGCCACTTCTGCACACAAACGACCCCTCTCGCTCCCATCTCTTCCTCTCTCTCTCTCCCTCGCTCGCTCTCTCTCTCTCTCTCTCGCTCTCACACCCATCTCCCACACACACTTGATGTCTCTTCCAAATAGTCTGCTCCCCGCCCCCACCCATGATATCCCGCTACTACACATGCCTTTCTCTCTCTTGGACACACATGTCACACCATTCCCCCTTCCCAACTAGGTTTACATCATTAGTGGTCTCCCTTCTCCACGTACACACACTCCCTCTCACACACACGCGCGTGCACAAACACACACAGACACGCACAACACCCATCTATTTGGATCCTTCTTTTAAGACACACACCCTTGCATATTCTCTCCAGCTCTAGGTATATATATATATCCCTCTCTAACTCACATGCACACCAAAATTCTCCGTCTCTCTATCTGACACATCTCTCCCCATGTCCGCATGTGTATCTCACACGCTCACTCTCTGATCATGTCTATGTGTCTCCATGTTACACAACACAAAGCCCCATGCACATGTCTTTCTCTATCCTCCACACATAGAGACACACAAAGAATCTCTTATCATTGCCTCAGTCTCTACATATCACACACACGCGCTATCTCTCTCTCTCTCTCTCTCTCTCTCTCTCGCACACACGCTCAACCAAGGTTTTCTCTTGAATAACTTACCGTCTATTCATCAACAGTCGTGGCAGTACGACGAACACGAGATGTGAAAAAGAATACATCTACACATCCGTAGACCACCTAGTATGACTACTAGGACTAGAGCGAGCCGAAAGCGCGCCACCGTCACCCCCTCCGTATCGGCGACAGGAAAACCTTTGTTTTACATAGTCGGGAAGTCATCGTGCTAAGGCCCCACATGCTCAGCCGTTGAATAGAACATAGATCCATGTTTGTGGAAACAAGTATCGATAATATGTTTGTATCTCCACACTTATATACTCCTATAGAAGACTTAGTTGGTGATGATGGTGTGTCTGCCATCCGTCATTTCTGATCATTAGATCTACATCTAACGACTGTGAGGTAAGTTGTTGCCTTTTCACAACAACATCCCACTTCTCTACCCCAATTTGCAGAAAACCCCTTAGTATCTTAAAACCAACCACATCCCTCCCTCACCTCATCAAAACGGCTCAAGGAATATATTCTGATTGAAACCTAATATATTTTTAGTGATATATGTATATCAAAATTAGAGTGTTTTCTATCAAGTTGGTGAATAAGTATTATTCTACTTATGATCCGTTGCAACGCACGTGCACATTGCTAGTATTTCCAACCATGCAAAAAGAAATTGATAGTATTTCCATAGTTTCGAGTTTTCCATCAAGATATTAGTCACTCATGGTCAATATTTAGTTTGAATTACGTACACATAGGCACTATGTAACTTGCCGTGCTTATTGGCTTCCAAAGCTTAACTTCCACTCGTACTTATAGTATGTAGAGTATTTAACAAAAAACTTCCACTTTCAACCAGCCCTAGGAAGAAACTACTATACAAAAAATAGCAAAAACGTACCAAAAATTTCTTAATCCGTGCCAAAAACTTACTACCTAGTGCCAGTTAGGCTCATTTAAACCCGTTTATGACAGGGTTGGCCCACATGTCCGTGCCGACGAGGAACCTTAAACCAACATCGTTTGTTTGACCGTTGTGTTGACCGTTAAGACAAAAGGGGCCCACGTCTGAGCATCTATCCTCTTCTTCCTCCTCCAATCATTATTTTTCCTGAACATTACTTCAAACAGTTCGTATGCGTGTTCGTCGGTGGCGCTGGTGATGAGCGAGCTGGCCGCTGCCCCGCCGGATGGGACGGACGCCGCGTTGGCCTCCGCACGGGTTGGCTGGCTGGCATGAGCGTGGCTCATGCGCGAGCAAGCTGCCGCGCTGGCCTTCGCTCGAGCGAGATGGCTGGCCTTAGCGCGGCGCGTGCGAGCAAGCCACCGCACCGCTGTGCCAACCTAGCTAGCAAACCTTGCAGACAAGCAGCTGGATGCATCCAGGAGGGTGTGTGCTAGCTTGGCTAGCTAGCGGCCGCGATCATCGCACGAAGGTGGCATCCGGGCTGCTGCAAGATAGGGTCCGGGCCGCCGGCGCTTTTGAGCTCGCCTTCTGCTGGCGGCGGTAGCTGCCTCCCATGGCCGAGGATGACTAGGTGGACGGGCCGGAGGTAGGAGGTCACTCAGGGATTTTTGTCCAGACTGACATGTAGGTCCCACAAGTCATAACGCCTAACTTGTCGGTCAAATAGTCGACGTTGACTGAAGGGCCGACATGGGCTAAAATGTTCCTATAACAGCACTTGGTAGTTTATTGCGACGGATTAAGAAAATTTTCGTATGTTTTTGCTAATTTTTGTAGAGTAGTGGTTATTGGTAGGGCTGGTTGGAAAGTGGTAGTTTCTTGGTAGTGGTTTCTTGTAAGGAACAATGTACTAGCGACAAAAGGCGATTCTAGGTTGCGTTGTACTACTAGTGGTCGCGGGAGTGTATAGCTCGTTTTGTGGGTTTGATCCCGGCCGAATGCATGGCGGCCTTAAAATATTAACCTCACTGCGAGCCAATATTGTACACTGGTTTTGAAGACGAACGGACGTGTCGCACCACAATCTGGGTAAACTGGATAGCCCAGCCACGTGAACAGGTTTTCCCTCACATCATCTTGTGGCTCACGTACTAGAGTAGTACTAGTACTACGTAAAGTAGTAGTACTCCTATATATCAATTCACACCGTGCAATGTTTCTCGCCTGCATGCTCGCCCTAGCCGCACCTTGCTTGCTGCTTCCTCATCAGCTACCATCTTTAAACTAGTGCCTCCCAATTAAGCCTGAGGAGCCGGAAAAGCCTGGTGCGGCATTGGGAATTGTGGAATATAGCTTTGTACGTAAAGTGCTACTACTCTGTAGCTTGAGGCGTTGCACTCATGGACTTCGCTCCATTATCGGCTCTAAACTCTATAAAAAATTTCCTCTTGATGCCATTTTTGTTGTTGTTTTGAAACGGAGGCAAAAGCTTTGCCTCATCTCATTAATAAAGAAGGAAGGATCAACAAACAAAGTTTGACAAGATCCATTACACCTCCACAAATGGAAGCGAAAAGCCTAGTCTCGTTGTACGTATCAAAGAACTCAAATGTTCTGCCCCCGCAGTAACCATCGCTGATAAATAGGCTGCTAGTGTGTGCCTGAGAGGAGCGGCTGAGTAGGCCAGCTAAGCATTTGAATAGAGCACGGAGAGTACGCAGGTGTACTTTCCCTGCATTGATAGTACAATGATGGTTCTAGAGAACAGTAGTACCCTCCACTTGCAACTGTAGCTCCTTGGCCTTGAAATTCAAGAGTTCAAAACTGGTGCACTATATAAGTACAGTACATAGAGAAAGTAATACTACTACTACAGTACTACGTAGTAAATAATAACCGCGCCATCGCACTACCACTATGTGTGCCCGCATAACTTCCTTAACAAAGGGACGAGGCCCTGCAGTTACGCTCTTATCTCCTCCTCACCAGTTCCTCTCCCCCCGAAGAGACCAAGGTAGTTCGTCGTTGCTGCCATGGATTCGCCAGGCGGTTCTCCTCCTCGTCGGGGCTGCGAGACCTTGGACGATGATCCTCTGGGAGAAATCGCACGCTGCTCCGACGTCCTCACCGCCGCAAGATCAGTCATGGAGTTTGATCATGTAGTATATATTCTAAATATAGTACTTAGTTATTCCATCCCGTAATTTCTCCACTGCCCACCGTCTTATATATATGTCTGGGTTGGTGCCAATGGAGATTGGCTTGCATACCTCCGGCCGGATACCACCGTCATTTTGGACAACATCCACAGCAGTGCGGCCGTTCCCATAGACCCCTTCTCCACCATTGGGATCGGCCTTTCGGACTGGCTAGGCTTGAATACATATGATGATGCCTACATGAGATTGAAGAACATAGCAATTGTGGACCCGCTGACAAAGCGACGCAGCTACGACGATTACTATCTCATCGCGGTGTTCGACATAAGGATTGCCATCAATACAAAAGGCCATAATGGCAGAGGCTGGCACATGTTGGCCGCGGCAGATTTGTACCCCTACACGTTCGAAGACGCCGTGTGCCATGTAGTCAGCATCTTCACGGTGACAAGTCAGGGGACTTGTTTCATCTGGTTGCCATCCTACGGTACGGGAGATTACAAACGGAATGCACAAACCATCATTTGCATCCCTAACGGTACTCCATTATTTTGCAGGGACCAGTCATCCCCCGATCAAAATAAGATCGCCGATCCTAGATGTGCATTTGCATCCATGATTCGGTCTAACCTGGAACCTCGTAGCTGACTTTGGCATATTGGGATCAACTATCTTAGAAGTCGTTACCCATGGTACAACTAATGTGCAACATGGTCACATGATCTACCACAATCGGACCGTCACCATCTACCCAGGCATTCCATTTTCTCATTGCTGTGTGTTAGAGTAGTAGTACTTGTTAGTTCTTTTCTTTTCTTGACTGGGACATGTTTACTAGTACTAGTACTACAATTTAGTATTAGATTTTTTAACCCTCTCGCCTTCACTTTCATTGTAGTAGTAAGGAGTACTTACTAGTACTAGTACTTTTTACCTTGGAGGATGTGTATAGCTAGCTAGGCCCTTGAAGACTTGAACCCACTAGCTCCCACCATATTTTTCCATGTCTTATTATCTCATCCATCTAGCCAAGAGTGGCTATATATAATAAGCCAGTTATTTTACTTCCTCTATACTGGAGTAGTACTACTTGCTGCACAATATTACTGACCGCCATATTTGAGCACACCATTATCATGCATGGACCTTGACCATGTACGTCACCATGTGACCAGATCTAAGATGCCGTGTGTACCAGATGAACGGTGCCGAGTTCGAACCCCATGATGCTATCTGGGTGCCGAGGAACACTCTTGGAGAGCACTCGCTTTTCATTGGGGAGAGCTACCCCATTGTGAAGCAGATGCCAGCTTCCGTGCACGACACCGAAGGTCTACCATTCATGAAGCATGGTTGTGTCTTCAGTGCGCGTAGCCAGATGAACTACATGCTGGGACACGCTATCCCTGATTTATGCCGCTTCAGCTTGGATGAGTCTCCATCATGTGGAACCGGACTAGAAAGCTGCGACAATGATTCCTGTTGCCCACCGCTATGGATCGTGCCATCTATGAAGAACACGTGTGACTAGAACCGGGAGGAGGACATGGAGCCCATCTATAACGTGTAAGTGGAGTATGGTAAATTGTGAATGGTAGCACTGTAAATATATGTAGAGTAGTCGTGCACAAATTTATCACATGAAGTGGATATGAACTTGTGTGGCATGCTGGCATTTGTCCTTTAGAATTTATTACTAGTAAATGTGTTATGTGTACATGCAACTTGTGTGGCTGTTGCACGGGCTCCAACACGCTCTGTGAGAAAAAAGGTGGCACAACTTTGGCTATAGGTGACGTGGCGGCATCATATAGTAGCGATCGTTCGCTATAGTTGTAGTACTAGGACGACAACTCCTATAAACCTTGTGCTTGGCTCTTCGCCTCTTCGGGAAGTTCAACAATTTGTACTCCTGTGAACCTTGCACTTGGCTCTTCGCCTCTTCGGAAGGTCCAATAATGTCAGTACAATATGCTTTTGGCAATCTGACACCGAATGAACTACTGCACGTCCATCACGAGGGCGAGGAAGAGGGAGAGGGAGAGGGCACTGTTGACAAAACCCTCTCCTCGTCCTGTGAGCCACCATGCTCGTGGGTGAGGGAGAGGGCGTAGGCATACGTAGTAAGCAAGCTTCTCCTCGTCCTGTGAGCCACCACGCGTGGGCGAGGGAGAGGGCGTAGTAAGCAAGCTTCTCCTCGTTTTGCGAGTTGATGGGACACATCAAAGTAGTACTAGTCCATACTACGTCCTTTCCGGTTAATATGGCTTAATTTGAAACGAGAAAAATACACTGGCGGTCAACGTATGTAACAATACACTCATTACGGTCACTATATATTTTTCCGGTGATTATACGGTCACTAGCTCACATTGAGCACCGTATTGCACCCTGCTGACCGGCCACATAGTCGACGTGGAACTTTGTTGACTGGTTAAATTGACACCTAGTTTCTGGGTCCCACCTATCAGTTCGCAGAGCAAAGAAATTAGTTAAACAAAACTTTACGCATGCGCGACAGGAGTCCAACCCTTGCGCGCGATCCACCCTGGCTGTGTATGTGAGTGCCTACACATGTACTCCCTCGGTCCGTGAAAAACTTTACATCTAGCATTAGAAAAATTTCCAATAAAGAGTGTACATCTACACTTCCAATGCACTTAGCCTTTAATCTAATTGGTATTGATTGACTAATGCACCAACTTGTGCTCTAGCTATAGGCTGCATGTCTATCCTTAGTTACAGCATGCAACAACCTTCATTTAATCTTCTTCTCTCAATGGTCACATGCACACATAAGTCTGCTACTTTTGGGCGTTAATTATGCCATGGAGTTTCGGTTCCTCTTGGTCAATGTGTAAATCTCTATATGTGTAGTCTTTCACGGATGGAGGGAGTAGGTTGAGCACTTGAGCATGAGCGTGTGTGTTGCGTCTTGTGCTGTGTGCCGCATGGATGCGTGAGTGCATGTGTACGTGTGAGTGTTGCATGCATGCATGCATGAGGCTTCTACTCCCTCCCATTGACATGTTCATATTTCATTAAAACATTGCATGCAAGAATTAAGAGAAAACTCACCAATGCATGTAAAATTTCTGCTCTTTTGTTCTTCACGCATGCATTCCAATTAAGACGTTCGTAAACACAATTTTCTTGAGGAAAACGAGCCCATTATTGACTACTACCTTGGTTGATGATTTTTTATTGACTTGTATATAAACCGGAAGGAGGGAGTAGGTAGTACTAGTAGTACTCCTGCATAATTGGCGCCAGGTGCCTTGGCCAATGGTTCTTGTTGTTGGACAGGATGAGAGTAGAGGCATAGGGATACTGTAGATAGGAAGTCTTGGCGATCCATTATTCCCCCATCTCGGTCAGAGAGAACTATTCAACTAGTCTTCATAATGAAGTGACAATACACACTGCAGTAGATGCGACACTTAATTAATAAGCTGAGCCAGCGTGTTGGTGTTACTAAATCAACCTTACCCTATACTGCCATCATGTTTTCCAGTGGAGCACGCTTCTGCAAATACACCTACACACCTCCCTCTTCCATTAACTGACATATGGGCCCTCTTGATGTAGACCCACATGTCATCGGCTTAACTATTTACACTCCGAAGGACGGTATATCCTGGTAGTAGTACTAGTAGAATTGAGATATACTGCACTTTCTTGCCCGTCTTTCCCTCTTCTTCCTCCTCTCTTCCCCATCGTCGGCCGCACACCATTTCCCCCCGCTCACTACTCGCGTGCCCACGCCATCTTCCTCGGTAGCTCGCGCGTACCATACCCCCCCAGCTCACTACTCGGCCACGCACGTCAGCGTCTTCGCTCGCCCACCCGAATCCACTTTCCCGCTCGCACGCACGCACCGAAAACCCAGATCACTCAACGCCCTAAAAAACCCTATGGCAGAACCGACTGACACGCAGAGCTGAGATTGGAATTCCCTCCCCGATGTTCTCTTGGAGCAGATCTGTAATCGTATGGACCTACTCAGCATCGTGCGTCTGGCCGCATGCTCGGTGTCTATGTATCGTGTACTCGTCTGTAACCGGCCGGCCCTTTTCAAGACACCCTGCTTGCTGATGCCCAATCCTCGCAGGTGGCCCAGACTCCGACTTGACGATCCTACGGAGGTTGCCTTCATGCCCCTCAACATGCTACCACTACCCGCCCACATGTCCTTCATGCGTGGCCACTACTGGGCGGGCATGAAGGCCAACTGGATCGTCCTCATCCACAAATCTGGTAGTCCGTGGTGTCCCGTGGATATCTACACCTAGTGAGAGATCACCCTTCCATCGTTGGATACCGCCGGCATCGAGCCTCGCGGCCCGCCGGACACTCCTGCCTACTACGCATGAGACGTGTTGAGCTTCTGGTACGACCTCCGTTTGCTGAAGGTTGTAATCTGCGAAGTGCCCACACCATCAGAAGGCTACATGGATTACAATCTCATTGCCTTGTTCGACGCGGGATTAGTCTATCTGGAATCCGGTCGCCATACATGGTTATGGCTCATCATCAATCCTGTCGACCCTCCATTTCTGTCTGATGCTATAGTGCACGATGACATTGTTTACGCGGTCGACGCACAGATTTGCTGCATATTCTGGTGGATTTTATCGTCGTGTAAGTGTTCTATGTCATCTCATCTTTACTTATGAATACGAATGCCTGTTGATTGTAAGAAACTTAGAATATATAGTATGTCTATAACCACATCATTGCTATTTGTTCCTCTCATTTCCTACATTTTTATGACCACACATGTTATTGTTAGAGTTGAGATGAGAACAATTGGCATCTAATGATTGTTAGAATAGATATTGTGACTATAACCTCATGATTGCTATATGTTACTCTCATTTCTAAGATTTTTATAACCATGCATGTTATTGTTAGAGTTGATATGAGAACAGTAGTAATTGCTATGGTAGAATATGAGTAGGCCATGGCATAGCTGTTTTCCTCTCATTTTTACATGATGTTTGAACCATGACATATTGCTAGAATATGAAAGCCATTGGCTTATTTTTTTAACTTGGGGTATGATTATGACCACGACATTGCAGTTCTCTGGCTATGATCTGTGTCATTGTCATAATAATCTTAATTCCACACATACTCTGAACATGATTGTATATTTTTGTCCTTTTGGTCTCCAATTTGATTTGTTGCAGCAGACGCAAAGGCGCTGGCCTTCATAATTCCTGGACCTGGAAATATACAAGTCAATGGGTGGTGGTTTATCGCTCGTTCACCTGATGGTGGGCATTTGATGCTCATTCACACATACCAAATTGACCAAACCATTTCATCAAACCATATGCAGTACAATGCCTGGGGCGTTCGCGACTATGATGGCTATGGCTGCTTCGTGTTTGAGAAAGATCCCAGCTCCGTTGGGCCAGGCATTTTCAACTGGTGGCGGGTCTACAGCCTCGGCAACCACTCCATGTTCCTCAGGCTCAATCATCCGATCATCCGACCAATCATCGATCATATCACCGGCGATGATTACCATGATATGCAACTTCCATTCGCCAGGGGGAACTGTGTTTACACATTGTACCATGGGTTTCATGAATCACCATATCCAGAGATTTGTCGACACAGCTTGTTGCCAGATGATATTCATTGTGTGAAGGGCATCAAGCTTCCAAGCGATGAATGGCTTTTGCAAACCCGACATGTGGCGATGTGGTTCATGCCAACAGCAAATATGCACAACTTGATTCGTAGTAATATCTAGACTGGGCCATGTATCCTGCTGCTGTAGCATGACCCTCTTTTGTTGGATATGTACTGTAGTTAGTTAGAAGGATAGATACCTTTCTGGGATCAAGTGCATCCTAACTCACCTGCGTAGCATGTACTGATAATGATGATGGAGATGCCATGCAGAAGCCATATATATCAGTTAGGCTTCAAGTGCGTACTTTTTGGTGAAAGTGTTGTCCAATGGGAATTAAATTTTGTATTACTCATGTATCCTACAAAGTCTGTCGCACAGCCTTGTAACTTCGTACTCCATTTCTAAATTTGTAGTACTAGTAGTCATCTATATCGTATATTGCACTACTCGTACTACTACCTCCCTCCTAGTTTATTGGTCCCCTTAGTAATTTGTGTCAAATTTTGACCATAAATTTAACTAACTAAATGTTAATGCATGTCACAAAAAATTATATCATTGGATTCGTATTTGAACATAGTTTCCAATGGTATAATTTTCGGTGACATGCATTGAAATTTTGTTAGTTAAACCTATGGTTAAAATGTGACACTAACTACGGCTAGTAAGTAGTACAGTAGTACTAGTATACGTCGGTCAAATTATTCAGCATGTCCTCACATTGAATTGACATGACAACACGCTGCGCGTGAGGTGACACAAGAGTCCCGGCGGCGTGTTAGGTTCACCAAAGTGAGCCTCACCCCTCTAGTAGTACAACATCACTCTCCCATTCTCTACAAAATCACTCTCCCATTCTCTCCCGGTCTCCCCGCCTCCCAGCTGCCGCCTTGTTCCGATCCAGTTGGTACGATGAGCGATGAGCTACTAGAGCTGCTATACTTCATTGCAAGTAGTCAAAAGGAAGACGCTGAAAAAATTGATCTCAACAAGGATGTTCTTCAAGCTAGCCGGATGAAGGAAGGAACCAGCAAGGCCGCTCGTGTGAGTATTCGTCCCATCGCCCTGTATGATGATTTCGATCTTTATGGGGGTTTTCATGTCTTCAGAGTATGCATGTAGTAATGAAGATGAGACCCCAGTTTGTGCGGGTATTGTGGACTTCAGATTTGGAGTAGCACTTATCTGTCAAAATCTTTCATCATTTATTTAAATAGTTGATTGATCATACATTGAGTACCATTTAACTGGAATTAACCGATGCAAGTCCAAGAAGGATTGGTCGATGTTGCCGGCTGGTGTCAAGTTCGACCCCACGGATCAGGAGCTGATCGTGCACCTTGAGTCCAATGTGAGTACTGACAGCGCGAGATCTCACCCTCTCATCGATTTGTTCATACCAACCATCGACAGAGAGCACGGCATATGCTACACCCATCCTGAGAAACTTCCAGATGAGACACCGATCGGCCGTCTACTTGCACAAATATATTCCTTTGTTTATACCTCTATTTTTCTTTTTAGACGTATACCTAGTGAAGCAATTACAATTTGACAAGCAAGTGACTGCAACATGCCAAAGATGTCATGAAAATGCCAACTACGTACCCTAAAACTTGTATTCGCCAATACTGCAGGTATCACACTGAGTGGCCTAAGCAAGCATTTATTCCAGCACAACTCCAGGGCATTCAAAAGGGGCACGCGAATGTGTCACAAGATACAGTCGGAGTGCGGCATGCACGCGATGTGGCACAAGACCGGCAATACCTTGCCGGTGATGGTCAATGGCCGGCAGATGAGCAGCAAAAAGGTTCTGGTGCTGCACACCAACAAGAACTTTGACCAGCAGAGGACCAACTAGGTGATGAACCAGTACCACCTTGGGGACCTGGAGTAAGAGAAGGAGCGGGAGCTGGTCGTCTGCAAGATTTTCTACCAGACGAACACTATGGCCAGGACTAAAAAGATTATAAGTTAGTTTGGTATTGGTGCTTTTTCTACCTGGTCGTCTGCAAGTTGGTATTGTTGTCAAGGATCTTTTGGTATGAACTTGGCATTTGCTTCCAACCATCATGTCGAGGGTTGACATGGATATAAAGCTGAATAATTTGTTTCGAAACGAATTTTCAGGCACCTGTTTTTTTATGGGTAGCTTAAGCACCTGCCGTTCGAATTCCCACTTCTCCAAATTTTTTACATCTTCGAGTAGGCATGGGATCCATCTAGTTTCAGAGGCTGATAGTTGGGCGCAACACATCGGGACTGGGCTATGACAGAGAGAGGAGTGATGGATTTGGGCCTTACAGAACAGTTAAGTGTCGCGACCTCGATGGCGTGAAGCTCCTCCCATGGACTCAAAAAATGCCTAGTAGGTTATTATTAGTTGAAATATGTAAAATATTCCATAATAAAAAGAAATATGTAAAATGCAATGAATTTAGTCCGGTTTCACTGAAAATCATTCGATTTGCATGAAATCCGTCCGTGGAACCACAAGACGGCTGTCCATACAGAGCCTAACCATATGGAACCAGCAGGTCCATGGCCATACGCAAGCAAGTGCATGCACTTATTATCATGATGGAAAATTAATGCGGACATCTGCAACGGTGAAACCCATGAAAATTTCAACGTACTCAATAAACGAGAGAATTCTACAAGTACAGACAGATAACTAGGATCCAGCAGGTATATTATTTTTTCAGGTCGAGCAACTATCAACCGGGATGTAGACTGCCCAGGCTTGGTTTTGTTTTTAACAGGCGCAGCCCATCACGACAATGGGGCACAAAGATCCAGTAGGTATCAACTGGCCTCTGGGCCGCCAGCCTTAGAGTTATATTTTCTCTTAGAACATCCGCAGGCGGTTTTTTTTTACTGAAGAAAATGCACAACCCAGTTCTATTTTCCTCTAAAAACGCCATGTCCTACTTCCATTTTCTGATCTCTACCTATAGTTTTACTAGTTCATATACATATATTATTATATTGAAAGTACTTAAAGTTCCCTTTTCATCTTTACATCCTTATTTTTTGTTGTTGTTTTCCCTCCCAGCGCTGATTTTTTTACCACTAGTTTTCCCTAAAAACCAACTCAATTGTCCCACGTCTTATTAGCTTACAAAAATAAATAAATATTTTATTTGCCAAATCAATAATTTCTTGAAAAATAAATGTTTATCATTTCTAGAGTAAAATAGTTTGGACTCCACCGAAATATGCAAAATTAGGTTGATCTTTGAGACTGCGGTCCTCGCCAAAAAATTGGCTGGAATAAATTCCTTAAGAATTAGCAAATGGGCTGGAAATTATTATAAAAATACCAAATGGGCTCTGTGTTGTCTGCCACAGATTTGGAGGCCGCCTTGTGGGCCTACTCATTTGATGCGGATGTAGGGCTTTGTCAACATAGTCAATATAAACGATTGTAGCTGTAGTGACCGTACGATGTTAATCCAACGGCCGTGCTACTTCTTCAACCTATGGTCTTCTTGCTCTGGCCGCCCAAACCAGCGCCGGACGTACTGCCTGCTCATGCCTCCCATGGCCGGCTGTGCTGTCGCGCAGGCCTAACCGCCCCACACTACTCCCATCACTGGCCTGGCCATCCCTCTATGCACCCACAGTTCCTGTTATTCTCCGGCGATGGCAGATGAATTTGTAAACCCTCGTACCTCCATGTGGGAAACAATTGCCGAGTCTTCTCCGGCTCCGGGTCATTCCCTTCCTAGGCCTCACCGTCGGCCATCGCCCTGGTGCTCTCGGCGCGGCGTGGTCAATGTGGTCAATGAACGACATCCATCAGAAGAGGACTGTACGTGGAGAGGCTGATAGCTGGGTCCATGGCTGCACGCAAGGAAGTGCCTCCTTATTACGCGCAAAATAATGATTCCTCCACTTAACAGCGGGGACCCACCGAAAGGGCCTCTGTATTTCGTGAAAAAAATGTTCCTCCCACTGACAGCTCGGACCCACCAGCTATATCTTTGCACGCAAGGAAGTACCTCCTTATTATGCACAAAAAAAAATAATACTCCCCCTGCTAGCTGGGACCCACCATATTTGGAGGCTGACTTGTGGGCCTACTAAGTTGACGCGGACGGAGGGCTTTGTCAACTTAGTCAATATAAACGATTCTAGCTGCAGTGACTGTACGATGTCCATCCAACGGCCGTTGTGCTTCTTCAACCTCTGGTCTTCTTGCTCCAGCCGCCCAAACCAGCACCGGACGTGCCGCCTGCTCCTGCCTCCCGTGGCCAGCTCTGCTGCCGCGCAGGCCTCACCGCCCCACCCTACTCCCATCGCTGGACTGGCCATCCCTGTACTCACCCAGACCTCCTGTTGTTATCCGGTGACGGTAGCCTCACATTGCAACCAAACCAGGAAACCCTCGTACCCCCTCCGTGTGGGAAACAACTGCCGAGTCTTCCCCGGCTCTAGGTCATTCCCTTCCTAGGCCTCGCTGTCGTCCATCGCCTTGGTGCTCTTGGTGTGGCATGGTCAACGTGGTCAAGGAACGACTTCCATCGGAAGAGGACTGTACGTGGAGAGGCTGACAGTTGGGTCCACAGCCGCAGCAAGGAAGTGCCTTCTTATTACGCGTAAAATAATGATTCCTCCACCCGATAGCAGGGACCTACCGGAAGGGCCACCGTATTTTGCAAAAAAATAATTCCCCCCTGACAGCTGGGACCCACCAGCTACATCTTCGCACGCAAGGAAGTGCATCCATATTACAGGCAAAAAAATGATTCTCCCCTCTGACAGCTGTCATGGGAAACCACGACCACCTATGGGGCCATCAGCCCCTTTTGGTTCGGCAAGGGGGCTGAGCACATTGCACAAAGAGCGGAGGACCGTACCGCAGCACTGCAGAGATCACACGAGCAGTTTTACCCAGGTTCGGGCCGCCACAATGTGTAAAACCCTACTCCTGCTTTGGTGGATTGATGGTGGATTGTGGTGGAAACGTAACGCTCTTGCCCGGAAGGGTTGCCTTGGGGTGAGAGCAGCTTCGCGCGTACGAGTGTACAAAGTTCTGAACCCTTTCTCTAGTTGCCATGGCCCTCCTTTTATAGATCAAGGGGTTACCAAAGTGGCAAATTAGTCATTGTCTACTGATTAGATAGCGAACAGTGCTATCATACCTAACTCTGCAGGCAGAGTAGAGCACATTAAATGTGCCACTTAATGTCACATCGTAGCCTGCCCGGCAAGCCTTGCCGGGCTGCTTGGCCACCTTCTCGCCTGTCTGCCTGACACTTCTCTGGACGGGTGTCATTTGGAGGTGGTTTCCTCTGGAAATGGCTGCCATGTGTCGAATAACAGCCACTTAGTCACTTGGGGGCTTGACACCGCACCGATCGATGACTTGTGTCGCTGTGAGGTGGAGCAGTGAAGCCTTGGCGGGGTAGTTTGCTTTCGTAGTGCCCGACAGGCCTGCCGGGATGGTCTTGAGGCTTGTCTTCGGGGCCACCTCGTCCTCACCAGGCTCGCCTGCGCGGCAAGGGAGGTTCTTCCTTAGCAGTGTCTTGCTCATTTAGCTTGTCTTGGTCTTCTTGCTCTGCCCTTTGATTCCTCAAAGAGCTATCTCTCCCTGCTTGGTCTGGACTTGGATGTTGCAAACTTGCTCTTTTAAGCTTGTGCACGGTCTGGGCAACAGACCCAGGGTTTGTTGCACCGACAGGAGCCCCCGGGCCTGGCCCGAACATGCTGCCGGGCGTCGTCGGGGTAGGCCCTATCAAGTGCACAAGCAAGAGGGTAGCAGTTGCTTTGTCTTTTGAGATCTTCTTTGCTTCTTCCTTAACCTGAGTCCAGGTTAGTTTCCGGTTCTTCCACACGTCGTGTGACGCCACTTGTGGTGGGGGAGATAATGGGCCACGATCCGTGGGGTACCCATGTCCCACGTTCATGGGGAGGTAACCGCCACCCCATTATCCTTCCCGCCCCAAGTGCCTCCGCCATGTGTATCGCATGCACTGTGCAGGGTTGGTGGCGGATGCGGAGGGCGTGGGAATGAGCGCGTTGGTAGGAAGCCAAGCGTCGTAGATTGGTGCAGGGGGTCGGCCTTGATTTCTCGAGCCATTAGAGGCGAGGAGGAGCCGGACTGGCCGAACGGGGCGGCCACCTTCATGGAGAAATCCAGCCCCCTGCTCCGCTCGCCAATAAAAAGGGAACGTGGGGCGAGGTGTCTTCCCACACATCCTTCTCCTTCCATTCCTGCAGTAGTTCTCGCCCGCATGGCGAGAGGTTGGGGACGCGGTGCTGCTCCAGTGGCGGTGACGAGAACTTCTACTCGACAGCGTCTCCCTCCCCCCTCCGAAAATGTGGGGGCGGAGCCCGCCGCGAGAGGAGGTGGGAGGGGGCGAGGCCGAGGTCGCCATGGCGCCCGGGGCCGAGGAGGAAGGGGCGGTGCTCTGATTGCACCCCCGTCGGCCGCCCCTCCCTCAACGGAAGGCCATGTTGGAGATCAACCCTTGGAGTTCATCATTAGACTGTACAAGCCTCTGCGTGACCGCCTCCGTCTCCCTACTCCATTCTCTAGGGCGATGGAGCTTGAACAACCGCGCGCATTGAAGCTGCACATGAGGGGTTGCAGGAACGGCGGCATGCGGGTGGATTTGGATTTCCCTACCCCTCATGTCATGTTCTTCCGGCGTGGATGGAAGACCTTTGCACGCGCCCATAGCTTGTTGGAGGGGCACATTCTCCATTTCAAACTAATGGAGGCCGATCTGCTCTCCGTCAAGGTCTTTGGGCGCTCGAGTGCTCGTTTAGGGTGCTGCGCGGAGAGCTCGACTGACGACGAAAGCTCTTCCTCGAGCGATAGCGGCGAGGAGGACAGTGACGGCAATGACGACGGCGCCGATGGGGAGGACGACGACTCTGACTCTGACTGATCGTCAGCTGCGCCATCACCGTCAGGCAGCAGCACCACTATCTGCACCTGCATCCCGTTCCCGGCAAGGTGATTTGCTGGGGAGTTGGATACAGAGGTGGGAGTGGTGCTCCGGGCTCCTCCAGCAGCCTTCTAGCAGGACCCCGGCAGGCTTCCTCATGGGCTGCAGCTTCGTTTGCCCTGCCGCGTCCTGCTGGCCCTGGTGGCGGTGGCTGGTGGGTCGTCTCTGCCACTCTCTTCACCATCACCTTTGCCCACGCCCTCCTGCTCTTGTTAGGCCCCTCCCCAAGGGCCTGACAGGGTTATGCTAGGCTTCTATCTAGGTGCTTCTTTTGCCCTCTTCTCCTTCCACCGTAGTGCCTGGGAGGAGAAGGGCAAGAAAGGGCATCACGGGGCACTTATCTTTTTTCAATCTAAAACATGTAGGCACTTGCCAAACTTTAGTCTAAATAATGAAATCTTCTTTATCCTTGTTTGTGTTTTGTAAGATCTGTACTTGTTAATCAGCACATTAATGAAAAAGACAAACTTTGTCGGGCACTCATGCATGTAACATATCCATGCAGAGGTGGAATCCCTCTATACGTTCAAGTAAACAAGTTATCTCCGGCAAGCTATCCTGCCGGTACCCTCGAATTGTTGCCGTGGGACTAAGCCTACCGAGCACAAATCACGAAGAGGGACCAGCCCCCCGCCAAGCCTTCCCCGCCAAAGGCCACTGCGACCATCCTGACCGAAGCAACGTTCGTGTCAAAGGACAGGAGCACCTAAGTTTCGAAGGTGGTGAGGTTTTCATATGCACAAGTTTCTGCTTACAGAACACGTAAGGATAAGAAGAGAACTTATCTGTTTAGCTTGCCGAGGATTGTCACATAGGCTTGTCTTCATTTCTTCTCTTTTCAGGACCGAGTCCAAGGCAAGAACCCTGCAACTTAATGCAGATGAAAACAATGCCTCATGCGACCTTATCTACAAGATCTTGATATGCTTACGCATGCATGCAAGTTTTGGGGGCCCCCCAGCGTTTCATTTATTTTTGTTGCTCAGGGTCTGCGCCTGGCTTTGTACAAGGGGTTACATGCAACAGCGGCAAGGCATATACAAAAGGGTGGCTGCCGAGCAGGGCCCGACAGCCGCGCCTTACGGTTAGAACTTACGGAGATGCACAATGTTCCATGAGTTTTGCAATTGAATGCCATCTCCGGTCTCCAGACGGACTGTACCAGTTCTGGTGACTCGTACTACCCGGTAAGGGCCTTCTCACTTCGGCGTCAACTTGTTTGTACCCTTGGCGGACTGAACACGCCTAAGGACAAGGTCGCCTTCCTCAAAACCCCGGGCATGAACCCTGCGGCTGTGATAGCGATGCAGGGCTTGCTGGTAGCGTGCAGCACGCGTAGCGGCCCGGAGACGGTTCTCCTCAAGTAGCACAGCGTCGTCATGCCGGTGCCATTCCTGCGCTACTTCATCGTAGGCAAGCACTCGAGGAGACCCGAATATGAGTTTCGTGGGGATAACTGCTTCTGCCCCATAGACTAGGGAGAAGGGAGTCTGCCCGGTAGCTCGATTTGGTGTCGTTCTGAGGGACCAAATAACCACCGGCAGCTTGTCGATCCATCGCCTGCCACACTTCTATAGTCTATTAAAGGTTCTTGTCTTGAGTCCTCGCAGCACTTCAGCGTTCGCCCTCTCAGCTTGTCCGTTGCTTCTGGGATGGGCAACAGAGGCAAATGAGATCTTGCTTCCGAGGGCATGAACATATTGCATGAAGGCGCGGCTCGTGAATTGGGTGCCATTGTCAGTGATGATTCGGGCAGGGACTCCGAAGCGGCACACAAATCCTTTCAAGAACTTGATAGCTAACTGAGCAGTCACCTTTCTCACGGGCTCCACCTCTGGCCACTTTGTGAACTTGTCGATAGCAACGAACAAGAACTCAAAGCCCCCGGTAGCACGGGGGTAGGCTGATGAATGTTCTTGGAGTGGAACTGGCAGGCTTCACATTTGGTGACGAGCTCAACTGCATCTTGGAGGGCTGTGGGCCAATAGAAACCTTGCCGGAAGGCTTTTCCAACCAGAGCCCTTGATCCAATGTGTGAGCTGCACATACCTTTGTGTACCTCTGCCAACAGTTCCTTTCCTTCCTCCCGGCAAATGCACTTCAATTTCACACCATTGGGCCTCCTTCTGTATAGTGTGTCGTCGACAAACTGATACATATTGGCCTTCCGGGCTACTCTTTCAGCTTCTTCTTGCTCTTCGGGGAGTTCTCCAGTTTGGAGGAAATGGACTATGTGCCGTGCCCAAGTTGGGGCCAGGGGCTCGGCAACAAGGACCAGCGGCACCTCCTCATTCGCAGGAGTGTACTTCTCGACCGCAGGGACCAGTGGTATGGTGCGATGGTGCAGCTCACTGATCGAAGGGGAGTTGTTCCCGCCAAGCTCTCTGTTGGGAGCCTCAGGAGGCTCTGTCGGGTGAGGCTTGCCGAAGTCCAGTTTCTTCCTCTTTCTGGCCATTGTTGCCGGGGATACGGAGGGTTGAGTCAGATGGAGAACAAAAGTCCCTGGTTCCTCAGGGAGTTTTTGCACAGCGCACTTTGACAGATGATCAGCGATGCTGTTTTCCGCACGGGGTACGTGCTTAGTTTGCAATCAGTCAAAGCGCTTCTCCAACTTTCTCACTTCCTCAACGTATGCCTCCATCAATGGACTTTGATAATCCTTGTTGACTTGTCTCACCACAAGTTGTGAATCTCCGCGGATGATTAGCTTCTTGATTCCCAGTTCAGTTGCAATCCTGAGCTCGGCAAGGAGCCTTTCA
Source organism: Thinopyrum elongatum (assembly GCA_011799875.1). Classification (NCBI taxonomy): domain Eukaryota; kingdom Viridiplantae; phylum Streptophyta; class Magnoliopsida; order Poales; family Poaceae; genus Thinopyrum; species Thinopyrum elongatum. The sequence continues at coordinate 339,839,771 of CM022302.1, forward strand.
TATTCAGCAGTATTGTTGGTAGCCTTCTCCCGGGGAAAGTGCATCTGGACGACGTACTTAAGGTGCTCCCCAGTGGGAGCGACAAGAAGCACGCCAGCCCCTGCACCTTGTAGGGAGAAGGCACCATCAAAATACATGATCCATTCTTGGGGCGCTTCCTTGCCGGGAATACCTGTCTCCAATACCTCTTCATCAGGAGTTGGTGTCCACTCTGCGATGAATTCTGCTAGTGCACTTCTCTGAATGGTTGACGTGCTTTCAAACTTCAAAGCAAAGCTGGACAACTCCAAAGCCCATTCCACAATCTTGCCAGTGGCCTCAGGGTTTCGGAGTATGCGTTGCAAGGGGAAACGGGTGACAACTGTGATCTCGTGGGCTTGGAAGTAGTGGCGCAGCTTCCTTTAGGCCATGATGAGGCCAAAAATCAGCTTTTGCATGCCAGAGTACCTCGATCTAGCCCCCTATAACAGGGAGCTGACGAAGTACACTGGGCGCTGCACCACTTTCTTCTTTGCCGTGACCAGAGAACTGCTTCCACCGCCCTGCCTTTCTTCGCTCTTGACTGACTCTAGCCTTGTCGGGATAGGTCCACTTTCTTCTCTAGAGGGAACAGTGGTTGTGGTTGCCGCGTCATCCACCTCCCGCTGCGCCACTAGTGCCGCGCTGACCACTTGATTGGTTGCCGCCAAGTATAGCAGCAATGGCTCTTGTGGTTTGGGAGCGACCAATGTGGGCACAGAGGAAAGATAGGTCTTCAAATCTTGCAGTGCAACGTCTGCCTCCGAGGTCCAATCCATAGGTCCTGCCTTCTTCAAGATTTTGAAGAACGGCAAGGCATGTTCGGCAGACTTGGAAATGAACCTGCTCAGTGCAGCCACGCATCCTGTCATACGCCTCACGTCCTTGACTATCTTGGGTGCTTGAATCTGCTCGATAGCCTTGATCTTGTCGGGGTTGGCCTCTATCCCTCGATGAGACACAAAGAAACCAAGCAGCTTACCGGAGGGGACACCAAACACACACTTCTCTGGGTTCAGCTTCAAGTTGATCTTACGCAGATTGGCAAAGGTTTCTTCCAAATCATGGATGAGGGTTAATCTGTCCTTGGTCTTGACCACAATATCATCCATGTAAGCTTCAATGTATCTGTGTAGCTGGGACTCAAAGCCAATCTGTACTGCTCTTGCAAAGGTGGATCCAGCGCTCTTTAGCCTGAAGGGTATCCGTACAAAGCAGTACGTGCCACACGGGGTTATGAACTCGGTTTTCTCCTCGTCTTCCTTGGACATGAAGATCTGGTGGTATCCGGAGTAGGCATCCAGAAAGGAAAGCAGGTCACACTCGGAAGTGGAATCCACAATCTGGTCGATGCGCGGCAAGGGGAACGGGTCCTTTGGACATGCCCTATTTAGAATCGTAAAATCTATTCAAAGCCTCCATTTCCCATTCGCCTTGCACACCACCACTAGATTTGCCAACCATGTGGGATGCAACACTCCCCTGACCAAACCAGCTGATTCAAGCTTCTTGATCTCCTCGGCAATAAACTGTTGCCGCTCCAAAGCTTGCTTCTGGACCTTTTCCTTGATGGGCCGGGCATGTGGGCAGATAACAAGGTGGTGCTCGATTACCTCCCTGGGAACACCGGGGATGTCAGATGGTTGCTAGGCAAATACATCGACATTCGCACGCAGGAAGGCAACGAGCGCGCTTTCCTATTTGTCATCGAGGGTGGCACTGATAGTGAAGGTACAATCAGTGCCAGCCAGCCCTGCCGGAACCTTCTTCACAGCAGGCGCAACAGCTTTGGATCTCTTGCTATTGGAGCTCTCCGGCAAGTCATCGACAGGCACATCACACTCCGGAGAGGCACACTTCTGATTCTTTGCTGGCATCCTTGCTAGCTCACTTCATTTGCTTACTTTCCTTCGCGGGAACACTGGCTTCCGTGGCCTCCGCCGTGACTGCTTCCCGGTACATCTTGTCCACGCATATGACTGCGTCTTTCTGATATGATGGAATGGAAATGACTCCTATCGGCCCTGGCATCTTCAAGGTGTTGTAGGCATAGTGGGATGCCGCCATGAACTTGGCTAGAGCTGGGCGACCAAGGATTCCGTTGTATGGCAAGGGGAGGTTAACCACGTCAAACACGATCTTCTCAGTCCGGTAGTTTAACTCCCCCCCGAACGTCACCGGCAGCGTGATCTTTCCTTTAGTACGACTCCTACCGGGGTTGATTCCTTGGAACGTACCAGTAACCTTGAGCTCGTCATCTGCTATCTGAAGTTTGCTGAGGACCTTTGGAGATATTAGATTCAACCCGGCCCCGCCGTCAACCAACATCTTTTTGACTTTGAGGTTGCTTATTGTTGGCGAGACCAACAATGGCAAGCACCCTACCGCAGTGGTTCGATCAGGGTGATCCTCTTCGTCAAAGATGATGGGTGTGCGGGACCACTTGAGCGGCTTCCGAGAATCTGCGCTGGCTCCATGGCGTTGACTTCACGCACCCACGGTTTAAGTTGGCGGTGAGAGGAGTGCAGAGATGCACCCCCGTCAACGCACAAGGCGTCAGTGGCTTTCTGGAACTCCTGCTCACTGGTTTCCTCTTCATCTCCCTCATCAGTATCATCACTGCAATCCTTCTTCTCACGGCCTCTGGCGCGTTTCCCTTGATTCTGAGGAGCCTTGTCGGGGCGGCTTACTCCGCCGCCACGGCCCTTTCCGCCAGCACCATCCTGATTTTTCTGCTTATCACGCTTCTCATACTCAGCCCTCTGCTTCTTGACGAGCTGCTCAACCTGATGGCACTCCTGAAGGTCGTGGCCCTTGGTCCTATGGATCTTGCAATACGGCCCCTCACCTTTCCCGGCCTTCTGGGCAGCCGCAGTCGCCCGGCAGTCAGTGCACGCGGCAACCTCCTTGACGGGGGCTTCGGCCTTGGCCTTCTTGCCGGTACTAGGTGTGCTTGATCCTTCGACGGCCATCACAACTTTCTCCTTGCGCTTCTTATTGCGTTTCTTGTTCTTCTTCTAGTTGGTGGCATCGTCGTCATCGTCTGAATCGATGTCAACGCCGTCCTCTTCGCCGGGACCTTCCCTCTTCTATGCGAGCACACTTATCCACCAGTGTGTATAATTCATTCACAGTCCTAGGCAGCCGCACGTTCATTTTGGAACGTATCATGCGGTTGCGCACGTTGGACTGGAATGCAGCTATCACGACTGCCGGGTGGATGTCTGGGATGTTCCTGTGCACTCGACTAAACCTTTGCATGTACTTTCGCAGGGTGTCCCCTTCCTTCTGCGGGAGGAGCTGCAGATCGCTGGGCCGCCCTGGTTCTTGATGGCCGCCCGTAAAGGTGCCAACAAATTCATGGCACAGGTCAACCCAAGTTGAAATGGAGTTCTCCGGCAGGTGCATCAGCCAAGACCTCACATTTGGCTTGAGTGCCAAAGGGAAGTAGTTGGCGAACACCTTCTCGTCTCTTCCCCCGGCAGCCTGAACAGCGATGGTGTAGATGCTCAGGAACTCTGCCGGGTTCAATCTCCCATCGTACTTCTCTGGTATCTCCGGTCGGAAAGATGGCCAACGGACTTGCCGTAGCTCATGAGTGAAGGCGGGGCACCCAACCTCAAAAGGTAGGCACCCACCCACACTGGGCGCAGGCTCGTCGACGTCGGGGCCATTGCGCCTATGAGACTGGCGGTGGGTGTCGCGGCGTCGCTCGATGGTGACGCGCGCGCCTTCCCCTCGCCTGTCTTCCTGGGCTTGCTGCTGGTCCTGACGCGCTCGAGGGCCGGACGAAGCCATTGAGACGTCGTCGGGTTCTTGATCGCGTGGCTCTGGTCGTGGCCCTTACGTAGGCTACCGCGGAGGGGACTGCACCATGGGGGTGGCCCCCTCGGCATGGCTAGCCGTGCGGGCCATTGTCTTCGCCTGGGGAGGTGGCGGGCCAGCTCGTTGTGATCCTCCCGCCTCGGCGAAACCAATCAGGCTTTGAATGGTGGCCCTCCACTCATCCATTTGATCGGCTACCGGCGGAAATCTCAACAACAGCTGGGCCCATGCCATAGCCTCCGAAGCGGTGCTTGGCATGGATGACGATGTAGATCACTGCGTCACCTGGCTCCTTACGGTGCCAGTAGTAGCTACGCCGTGTTCTCGCCGTCGTGAGCCCGTGGCCACAGTGGCGTGGTGACGAGGTGGAGGCGCTTGAGGGCCAGCGGCTCCATTTGGCGCATTGACTGGGTCGGCTCGCTCCGGGGGTGGCGCACGCCCTGCGGCCGCGTCCGTAGCGGGAGCAGCCGGAGAGTTGTGATTCGCCCCAGAGCGAGAGCCGCCGCTACGGCTGTGCCTTTCGGCCGGGCGGAGAGGTGCAGATAGAATGATTTCTCCACCCATACCTTGTGGAGTGTGGCCGCTGGGGTGCTGTTGGTGTTGTACTTCCCCGGTGCCTTCTGCTCTCACTTCTGTCGCAGGGGAGGTGGTGACAATGCTGCCTGCGCCGGCCATGTCCCCTGCAGCATCCATGTCTCCGTGCGTCCTCATAGCCCCCGCGGCGTCGGCAACCGCGTGCGGCGGGGCCTTCGAAGTGGACGGGTGGGCTGCAGCACCGGGCTTCTTCTTGGGCGCCATGCACGATGGAGCCGTCGATGGAGATGATGCACTGTGTACGCTTCTTGGGTTCGCGCAAGCGCTGCCCCCTACCTGGCGCGCCAAAGATGTCGTGTGAAACCATGGCCACCTATGGGGCCATCAGCCCCTTTTGGTTCGGCAGGGGGGCTAAGCACATTGCACAAAGAGCGGAGGACCGTAGCGCAGCACGACAGAGATCACACGGGCAGTTTTACCAAGGTTCGGGCCTCCGCGAGGCATAAACCCAACTCCTGCTTTGGTGGATTGATGGTGGATTGTGGTGGAAATGCAACGCTCTTGCCTGGAAGGGTTGCCTCGGGGCGAGAGCAGCTATGCGCATACGAGTGTACAAAGTTCTGAACCCTTTCTCTGGTTGCCATGGCCCTACTTTTATAGATCAAGGGGTTACCACAGTGGCAAATCAGTCATTGTGTACTGATTAGATAGCGAAAAGTGCTATCATACCTAACTCTGCAGGCAGAGCAGAGCGCATTAAATGCGCCGCTTAGTGTTACATCGTAGCCTGCCCGGCAAGCCTTGCCGGGCTGCTTGGCCACCTTCTCGCCTGTCTGCCTGACACGTCTCTGGACGGGTGTCATTTGGAGGTGGTTTCCTCTGGAAATGGCTGCCATGTGTCGAATAACAGCCACTTAGTCACTTGGGGGCATGACACCGCACTGATCGATGACTTGTGTCGCTGTGAGGTGGAGCGGTGAAGCCTTGGCGGGGTAGTTTGCTTTCGTAGTGCCCAGCAGGCCTGCCGGGACGGTCTTGAGGCTTGTCTTCGGGGCCACCTCATCCTCACCAGGCTCGCCTGCCCGGCAAGGGAGGTTCTTCCTTAGCAGTGTCTTGCTCATTTAGCTTGTCTTGGTCTTCTTGCTCTGCCCTTTGATTCCTAAGAGCTATCTCTCCTTGCTTGGTCTGGACTTGGATGTTGCAACCTTGCTCTTTTAGGCCTGTGCACGGTCTGGGCAACAGACCCAGGGTTTGTTGCACCGACAACAGCTAGGACCCACCAGCTATAACTTCGCATGCAAGGAAGTGCCTCCTTATCCTCCCTGACAGCTAGGACCCCCGGGTCGAACCATACGTAGGGTTGTCTGTCTAGTCGCGAACGTGTATGTACATACTGGTCGATCGGTGTTCTCTGCAGCGATGAACTGTGGCCGAGTAAGGAGAGGCATGTGTCGTAGTAGAGACGCGGATGTAGCATGTCACGCAATCCCGTCTATATATATCGTGTACACGTACGTACAACCACGCTGCAAAAAAGGAAATATGGCTACGTACGTACGTACGTACGTACGTACGGGCAGGGTCTCGAACGCGTACTCGCGCATACATACGGCCAGGGCTTGTGTGCATGGAGAGGCAACGGATGGCAGCTGATGATGACATGTACCTAGGGTAGGGTCCTAGGCCTAACCTACATGCCCTACCCAAGGACACTACACAAGAGGCCAGGACCTACAAACATAGAAAGGGGATACCGACTGAAATCATCACAGAGTGCAACTCAGTCGACAGAAGATCCACTCGGATATCCCACTTCCACTCGACCTACGTTATTCACTCGGAGTACAAGATTCCACTCGGAGGACAGAAGACCTAGAACCACCCCAGTATGGCAACGGTCGGGCATTCACTCCGTCGCTATAAAGATCATTAAAGATTCATGGGTCTAGCTTCATGCCATCCTCATAATTGTGTTCGATTATGAGAATTATTTCATACGCATCCGCAACATTTCATGAGTTCTTTCCTTTTCGATTCTCCAGAGGCCGTCACTTCAGAAGAATTCTTCATTCACGACATTCTTTTCGCGTTCTCAAATTCCTCCAGTGCTTCGTTCAAGTTTTCTTTAATCAGCTCGTGATCTCTTCATTCTCTTGTATCTAAATCCCCTCAAGTATTTTGTTCTTTTAATTCTTCCCGGCGAGTCATTCTCTTTTCTTCGTTCATTTTCATTTCTTACGGTGGTTCGTTGAAGACCTTAAGTTTGCGCGATATATCTCCTTAATCCATTTTCGAGAGGAATAAGTTGCATGCCAAATCCGTTAGTCATCAATTAAAATTGATGAGGATAAGCATAATGTAATTCTTATTCTTATTTCATCGTGGTCAAGTAATTCCTTCCTTCGGAGATTGTTCATGATGAATAATTTCTCAGTTCTAAGTTGTTCACCTTTTCTTATCCGGAGTTCCAAGTTTTTCTCGGTTGTCTTGTCGTGAAGCTCAATCTAAATCATCGCAAGGCTTCATCTTGTTCTTTTCAACCTTCATTTCTTTAATCCTTTTGTTTACCGGAGTTCTTCATGGTGGTTCATAGAGGTCTTAACTCATTCTCGTCAAGGATTTAATTCATTCTTCAAGTCCGTCAAGATTCTTGTTGGAGCTCAAGTATCCCTCTTCTTGCATACCGAAGTGCAACTAATTCTTCCTTGTCTTTCAGACATGTTGTTTCGCATCTTTTCTTTTGTCTCAAGTAAACAATCATTTCCGTTTGTGGCCGGTTATCACCTCATAATTTTGAGATGTTTTTCCATAAGCCCACAACAAGCTTATTCTTTTCGTTGTTGAATTTCCAACAACTCCGTTCAATCCTTCCTTGCAAGGATGCTCCTTAATTCAATTATGCTGGAAGTTGTATTTTGTTCCCCTTTTCTTCTCCTTTCAACGATTTAGCTTCTATTCTTTCGTTCCGAAGGCCTTGTGTTGTTGCTCTTTTCGCCCATCATCTCTTTTCATCAAGACCTTGTTCTTGCCTTGCTAATCCATTTTACCGGAGTGCCAAGTCCTCTTTTGAAGCCCTTTTTCTTGCCAATCTCTGCTTTCCTTTTCTACTCGGACGCTATCCGAATTCTTTCGTTCTTATTCCTTTTCTATCTCTTTTGGCCGAAGGGGTTTCGAATTCATTCTTATTCCTCGAGCTTTTGATTCTCGTCATAATCGCTGTTCCTCTTTTCTACCCGAGTGCTCTCGACTTCATCTTCTCTCTGGCGCTCTTGTTTATCTTATCCTTTTTCTCTTTCATCTCGTTCCTAAGATCTCGGGACGAGATCTTCTGTTAGTGGAGGAGAGTTGTAACGCCCCGAGACCGATGCGCCAGATGTCTTCCAGTTATTCACCGTCATTGCCATGTCATTTGCTTGCGTGTTGCACCTTGCCATGTCATCATGTGCATTGCATTTGCATTCATGTTAAACTCTTGCATCCGGTCATGTTCGGCATTTTTCTCCGTTGTCCGTTTTGGAATCCGACACTCACACACGCAACCGCCGCACCTCCGAAATCTTGTTTTATGAGCGGGAGAAAAACGTTCTCGGAATGGGCCGAGAGTTGTCAGGCGGTCTTGGTATATCACCGGTAGGCCGCCTGTAAAATTTCGTTCCATTTGGAGGTCGTTTGATGCCCCAACGGTTAACCGAGTTAACCGCCGGACGTTTCGGTACCCCGAGACAAACCGGACCTTTCCCTCCTTCTCTTTGCGGCCCACCACCTCTCCACAACAGCCCACTAGCCCAACAAACTCCCCTCTATGCTCTTCGCCGTTGGATCAGGATCGTGTGGGCGAAAACCGCACCTCCATAGCCCTCTCCTAGCTCCCTCTACCTATAAATAAGCCTCCCACTCCTAATTTTTCGGGCAAACCCTAGCTCCCCTCCCCCTCGCGCTGCCGGACAAGTCCGCCCGCGCCGGACGCGTCCACCGCCCCCTCCCGCGCTAACCCCGTCGCGCCACGTGTCGCCCCCGCGCCCACTTCGCCGCTGGCCTGCGGGGCCTGAGTCGGGCCTGCGCGGCCCGAATCCCTCCGCCGCCGCACGCCCGCGCCAGAGCGCCATCGAGCCGCGCCGCCGCCGCCTTCGCTCGCACATGCCGCCGCCGACCACCACCGACGCCGCTCGCCGCACAGCCCACCTCCCGCTTCACCGTGCCACCGCCCGACGCCGCTCGCCGGAGCCGCGCCTTCGCCGTCGTCCCCGCGCCGCGACCTCGTCTCCGGCGCCCAGATCCGTCCGCCGACTCGCCGGATCCGGGGCGCTAGGACCGTTCCCCGCCGTCCGCCGACTCGCCGGAGCTCGAAGCTCGCCGGCGTCGACCTCCATGTCCGCGCCCGATCCGTTGACTCCGACCAGATCCACTCCGAGGTTGACTTTTCGTTTAAGTCCCTGAGATTTCATATTATGTGTGCATGTTGTGATGCTTGTAACTTTGTGCGTGTGGCTCCGTTTTGTGTGCATGATATGTCAAAATGTTCATCTCTGAATGCTCTATATGATGGTGTAGTTTGAATGTATGTTACTGTTCATATTGATGCCTTTATCCTCGTTGCAAGAGTGCTATGTGATATAATCTGCTGAAAACTGCTGTAACTTACCTATTTGTCTTTTTCATAGCATTTTGTGTGATTTTCTTTTGAGTAACATGTCAACATATTTTAGGAGCATAATCATGCCATATTTGCAGTGGTACAATACATTTATTTCGATATGCCCTGTGGTGACTAGCACAAGCTTGCAAAGTAGGGTACTTGCTGTTACTGTTCTGCTAAGTCTGAAACTGTTATATTGTGATGCCATGTTTACTTGATGCTACCATCAAATCTATGCATAATCTGGAGATGTTCAGTGAGCATGTTTCGAATACCATATTATGGTCTATCCATCCATGTCCTTATTTGCAATTATAACCTGCTGTAGCATATTCTTTTGGTGCCCTCAATTTGCTTGAAAATATAACTGTCAGCATGCCCAGTTTTCACCAAGTCTGTTATATCATCTTGCCATGTTCACTTGAATCTATCATCCAATCTGTTGCTCCAATGATCATTCTCACTAATGGTTTTTTCTTCAGGGTGTTTAGTATATGCTTGCCATGCCATTTGATGCTATGAATAGTTCATGTAGAATATACTTTTATTGTCTCAAAGTATGCATCATGAATCTGTTTTCTGCCATACTCTTTCACCTAGTCTGAGAATCTGTTATAAGTTGCTATCTAGTCTTGATGAATGCCATTGATCTAGGGGTTATATGGAGATGCTTAGTAATCATGTTTTTTCATGTTTAACCTGTACTTTAATGCCATGCCTTTGCTTGCTATGTTCTTGTAATGTAGCATCATTGTTCCATGCCTCCAACATGTCAACATGTTATTCCTGCTCACATGTATGCCCTGTTTTTCACCAAGTCCTAATCTGTGTTATAAAGTTGCTTATTGCATTGATCATGTTGGTTTAATATTGATGCCAATGAACCTAAAACTTAATGTTATTTGAAGTATGTAATCTGTACTTGAAGTTCATATCAAGTTTGGGCCCATTTAGTTAATGTAGCTTGCTGTTTTGATGGTTGCAAAGTGTCTAGTTGCTGTTTAGGCAGATTATTGTTATATCTTGTCTTGGGTGTATGTGTTGAACCGTTGCTCCGTTTTGATCATGTCCTATTTGAAAGTTGCTTGGTTTTGCATGTAGTTTCATCATGTCATGTTGCATCCTTGATTTGAGTATGTGTTCTTGATGTTTATATGCATTTTGCATCAATGTCGTGTTTAACTTGTTTTGCTCATATCTTCTAGACCGTAGCTCCGAATTAAATGAACTTTATATGCAACTTGACTAGAAAAATATGTAGATCATCATGGTGCATATTAAATTGCTGTTTAACAACTTCAGCATAATGTATTATTCAGATCTGGACCAATTTCGAAATTTGCCTATGAGGACTTACCGGAATTGTTATGTGTTGTTTCCGGCCTCATTTAAATTTGCTTTGATGTGATGTTCTTGTATGCATCATCTTTTGCCATGAGTAGCATCATGTAGTCTTGCCATGCATCATACTTGGTTGAGCATCATGCCATGTTATGTGTTGTGTGTTTACCATGTTGTTTGCTTCTTTCCGGTTGTGCTTCTTCTCGATAGTTCCTATTTCGTTGCGATCGTGAGGATTCGTTCGACTACGCTTGGTTCGTATACGCCCGTTCATCTTCTTCATGGACTCATTCTTCTTCCTAACAGGATTTCAGGCAAGATGACCATAACCTTGGATACCACTACTATCTTTGCTATGCTAGTTGTCTCGATGCTATCGCTATGTCGCGCTACTCACCACTTGTTTATCAAGCCTCCCAATATGCCATGAAACAGCCTCTAACCTTTTCACCATCCCAGCAAACCATTGTTTGGCTATGTTACCGCTTTGCTCAGCCCCTCTTATAGCGTTGCTAGTTGCAGGTGCAGTTGCAGTTTGTTCCATGTTGGGACATGGATATCATGGGATATCACAATATCTTTTATTTAATTAATGCATCTATATACTTGGTAATGGGTGGAAGGCTCGGCCTTTTGCCTGGTGTTTTGTTCCACTCATGCCGCCCTAGTTTCCGTCATACCGATGTTATGTTCCTTGATTTTTGCGTTCCTAACACGGTCGGGGTTTATGGGCCCCCCTTGACAGTTCACTTTGAATAAAACTCCTCCAGCAAGACCCAACATTGGTTTTACCATTTGCCCAACATAATAATAAACATGATAATAACTTTGACGCATAGGGAGTTAGCGCTACCCGAGGTTCGTTATTCAACATAATACAGGGGGGCCAGTGCTGATGGCGTTGGTCCAAACTAGAGTCGTGTGCGGCTTCCCCCGGGGCAACTCGGATCTCAGTTGCTGTATGCTGTGCTCATCTGATCGTGGCCTGAGACGAGGTACGCGCGGCTCCTATCAGGGTGTCGGCACGTCGGGAGGTCTTGCTGGACTTCTTTTACCATTGTCGAAATGTCTTATGAACCGGGATTCCGAGCTTGATCGGGTTGTTCCGGGAGGAGGATTTTCCTCCATTGGTCATGAGAGTTTGTGATGGACTAAGTTGGGACACCCCTGCAGGGTTTAAACTTTCGAGAGCCGTGCCCGTGGTTATGTGGCAGATGGGAATTTTTAATATCCGGTTGTAGAGAACTTGACACCAGATCCGAATTAAAATACACCAACCGCGTGTGTAACCGTGACCATCTCTTTTTGAGTGAGTTCGAGAAGAGAACACGGTGGGGTTATGTTTGATTCGTAAGTAGTTTAGGATCACTTATTGATCATTACTAGTTTGCGACCATTAGCGTAGTTTCTCATCTTATTCTTGTACTCGTAAGTTAGCCACCATACAATGCTTAGTGCTGCTGCAACCTCATCACTTATCCTTTCCATACCCCTTTAAGCTTTGCTTGTCTTGATACCCATGGTAATGGGATTGCTGAGTCCTCGTGGCTCACATTTTACTACAACAACAGTTGCAGGTATAGGTTATGCGATGTCCTGATGTGAGAGCGATGTTTGCCTGTTTTGGAGTTCTTCTTCGATCAGGGGATAGGTTCCTGGTCGGCAGCCTGCGCTAGCAGGGTGGATGTCATTTGAGTTTCTATTTGTGTGTCATCCGTAGTCGGATGTTGCTCTCATGTATGATGTTTGATGTATTGGTGAGGCAAGTGTATGCCTTTGTATGTATCCCCAAGTGTGTTGTATATGGTTCGATGTAATGATATCCACCTTGCAAAAGCGTCGTCAATATGCGGCTCTATCCTTGGTGGGACCTTCGAGTTCCTCTCGGATAGGATCGCATATTGGGCATGACACATGTACCTAGGGTAGGGTCCTAGGCCTGACCTACATGCCCTACCCAAGGACACTACACAAGAGGCCAGGACCTACAAAGATAGAAAGGGGATACCGACTGAAATCATCACAGAGTGCAACTCACTCGACAGAAGATCCACTCGGATATCCCACTTCCACTCGACCTACGTTATTCACTCGGAGTACAAGATTCCACTCGGAGGACAGAAGACCTAGAACCACCCCAGTATGGCAATGGTCGGGCATTCACTCCGTCGCTATAAAGATCATTAAATACGGGCGTTACCTGTAACGTTCGTACCTTTATTCTCTCATTAAACCCTTGCGTAACTGAGGACTGCGAGGGGTCGACGTACTCTATATAAGCCACCCCTCCCCTCTTGCACGAGGGTTCGCACCCCCTGTAACTCAACACTCCAATCAAACAAAGCCTCCACGGCACCGAGACGTAGGGCTATTACCTCCTCTGAGAGGGGCCTGAACTCGTAAATCCGAGTGTACAACCGCGTCGTAGCTAGACTCTGCCCTCTCCTACGTACCCCCTACCTCTACTGTCAGATCCGTTCCCACGACAGTTGGCGCCCACCTTGGGGCAGGCGTCTAAGCGACTTCCGACAAGGTTGTGATTTTCGATCTCCATCGACATGGTTTCCGGCGGTGGATTGTCTTTGGGCCGCGAGATCCGTCTCGGCGTGCTCACCTTCATCGCCGATGATTCGGCCTAGCTCTAGGAAGCCCCCCTCGACGTCCAGGCACTCCCTATTCACGGGGTGGTGCACTTCCGTGTGAGTGCCTGCGGCGTCCTCTTGCGGCAGCCGTCGGCTCAGTATCGGTCGGCTCCGGTGGCGTCTTTCCTCCCCGATGCTCGCCATCGCAAGCGATCCGGTCGCTCGCGGCTCCAGTGATGGGTGAAGCACACGGTGGAATGTCAGTCGTCCACTCCTCAGATCGCAGTGATCGAGCCCGATGAGTCCCATTATGGCTTGTTCAATATGTCGACTCGTCACTAGGATACTCTTTCCGAGTGCGAAAGCAATGATCCCGCGACGGAAGTCCTCATGGTTGGCCAAAGCGTAGCCCAACAGGATTTCCCCATGACAGGGGTGAAGGCAGTGGTCCGTCCGCATGGCAACGACGAGTATTACCCGCAAGCCCTCACTGTGGAACAAAGAGATGAACTACAACGCAGGAACGAGCAAGCTCTCCAGACCCCCATCGTTGGGGAGACCGCCGAGGCTCAGGCTTTGGAGGCCACATGCGTAGCCACCCTAGCTAAACGTGCGCGTCTGGAAGATCTCCAGAAGTCACTCGACGACCGCACTCGCAGGCCACCTCCAAATCCCAGTCGACGGCAACGACATTTGTTCCCGACTGGATCTCGAGATGAGTGTTAGGTATACCGCACTCCAATCCAGAATGTTGCAGCAACCGCGCATATTACAAATTCAATCCAACCATCCCGTTCCGAGGCTGGAAGAGGCCTAGAGCAGATCTGGACGCTGCTCAGGGCAGCTGGAGAGCAGAATTCAACTGTTTCTCAATCGCGCAATAGGATTCATAGCAGGTCCGTCAGGGCAGACACAGTTCAGTCTGCGCACAGCCCAAGATCGCCTTGGCGGCGTGAAGATCATGGTTATCACCAGGACCAGTACTTGGATCGAGGCTACGGGCAGTTTGATCCTCGATATCACCATGACGACCATCGTCGAGTGCCTACGCCCCCTCCGAGGGGTGGTTCGTTCGCGCCCCAATGGTATGATGGCAGGTGCCCGTACGGTGACGAGCGGAGAATTCTAGTCGACCCCTGAGAGCCTGGGTTTGATGCAAGGTCAGTCCTCGTGCAGGGCCTGGTTGACAGAGGCAAAGCTAACCGAGAGGGTTTGGACAGGGATCACCCGAGTGGAAGCAGAGCGTTTGTTTCTGGGCCTGAGTGCTTCAGTAGGGCTATTCGGGCTGTTGAGATTCCTCCCAACTTCAGGTTGGCTGCAGGGGTGAGTAAGTTCACTGGCAAGTCGAAGCCGGATACGTGGTTAGAAGATTACCGAGTGGATGTGCAGATTGGTGGAGGCAATGATGAAGTGGCCATGAAGCACCTACGCTTGATGCTTGAAGGCTCGGCCAAGGCGTGGTTGAACCAGTTAGCTCCCGCCAGCATATACTGTTGGGAAGACTTGGCCCGAGTGTTTATCAAAATGTTTGAAGGCACTTGCAAGTGACCTGCTGGGCTCACTGAGTTACAGCACTGCGCTCATAAGCCGAGTGAAACCTTGAGGGATAATATCCAGCATTGGACCACACTTCACCATGTGGTGGAAAATGTTTCTGAGCATCAAGTAGTTTGTGCCTTTAAAGAAGGCGTCAGATACAAAGAGCTCATACTAAAATTTGGATGGTCTGGGACCCTCTCCATGAACCGGATGATGGAGATAGCCACTCGGTATGCGAATGGTAAAGAAGGGGACCGACTCCGTAGTGGTAAGGGGAAGGCTATAGACCCTGACGCCAGGGGCGGAAATCCCAGTCGGAAAAAGAAGCGCAAAGCTGAAGCTGCTGGTCAGACAGAAGCAGCAGTTGTGACGACTCAAGGCATGTTCAAAGGGAAGACCAAGGGGCAGTGGGTACCCAAAAAGATGAAGGATCAGTCGGGCCAGGACGTCCTAGATCTTCCGTGTGCCATCCACATGAAGAAAGACGAGGAGGGTAAGCTGATTTTACCCAAGCATACCACTCGACAGTGCAGATTCCTTATTCAGCAGTTCCGTGAAGGTCAGTCGAGTGAAAAGGGCTCAGACAAAGACGATGATGAAGAAAAAGTAGAAGATTATGCAAAGGTCAATGCTACTCTGGTGATTTTTGCTGACGTTGAAAGCAAAAGTCGACTGAAAGTTATCAACCATGAAGTGAACATGGTTGCTCTGGCAACTACGTCGTACCTCAAGTGGTCAAAGACTCCTATTACTTTCGACCAGTCGGACCACCCACCTCATGTTGCTACCCCTGGGCGGCAAGCACTGGTAGTGGATCCAGTGGTGGGAGGCACTCGGTTGCACAAAGTTCTTACGGATGGTGGCAGTGGATTGAACATTCTCTATGCTAAAACCCTCCAGGGGATGGGCATTCCGATGTCCTGACTCAGTGAAAGTAACATGCAGTTTCACGGAGTCATCCCGGGGGAAAAGGCAAAGTCACTCGGTCAGATTGCTTTGGATGTAGTTTTTGGTGACTCGAAGAATTTTTGGAAGGAAAAGTTGACGTTTGAGGTGGTGGACTTTCACAGTGCTTATCATGCTATTATGGGTCGACCAGCTTATGCTCGCTTCATGGCCCATCCGTGTTATGTGTACCTTAAGCTGAAGATGCCCGGACCCAAAGGCGTGATCACCGTCACTGGAAATAGGCAGAGAGCTGAGGAATGCCTCCAGAAAGGATCCAAGATTGCTGATGAGCAGATGGCAGTTGTGGAATTGGAAGAGTACAAGAAGAATGCCGATCCGAGTGATTTGCTCCGCTCTAAGAAGCCTGCTTCTGAATCTGATTTTCAGTCGGCAGGGTAAACCAAACAAGTTCACATTCACCATGAAGATCCCATAGCTGCTCCGACCAACATCTCGTCGACACTCGACAACAAAAAGGAGGCCGCGCTCATCCAGTTCCTCCGTGAGAACTGGGACATCTTTGCATGGAAACCATCCGACATGCCAGGTGTACCCAGGGGACTGGCTGAGCACCGTTTGCGTGTCGAGTCGAAAGCCAAACCTGTCAAAGAGCATCTTCATTGTTCTGCTGCAGAGAAGAGGAAGGCGATTGGCGAGGAAGTGGCTCGACTCCTGGCAGCTGAGTTCATACGCGAGATATACCACTCCGAGTGGCTCGCCAATGTCATCATGGTCCCCATGAAGGATAATTCACTATGCATGTGCATTGACTTCAAGCATATCAATCGGGCCTGCCCAAAAGATCATTTTTCACTCCCCCATATCGATCAAATAGTTGATTCGACTGCGGGCTACGAGCGGTTGTCTTTCCTTGATGCGTATTTCGGATATCATCAGATCCGACTGTATGGGCCAGATGAAATAAAAACGGCCTTCATCACCTCGTTCGGGTGTTTTTGCTATGTCACCATGCCATTCGGTCTAAAAAATGCCGGTGCTACGTTCATGCACATGATCCAGAAGTGCCTGCTCACTCAAATCAGTCAGAACATCGAGGCCTGCATGGATGACATCGTGGTTAAGTCACGCAAAGATTCCGACCTGCTGACTGATCTCGCTGAAACCTTCGCCAATCCGAGAAGATACGATATCAAGTTGAACCCGTCCAAGTGCACCTTTGGAGTGACTGGAGGCAAGTTACTCGGTTTTGTCATTTTCGAATGAGGGATAGATGCCAATCCTGAGAAGATCGGCGCAATTGTCCGAATGAAATGCCCTGTGTGTGAGCACGACGTCCAGAAGCTCACAGGCTGTCCCGTAGCACTGAGTCGGTTCATTTCTTGTCTCGGTGAAAAGGCACTGCCTCTTTACTGGCTGATGAAGAAGTCTGATAAGTTCGAGTGGACTCCCAAAGCAGAAGCAGCGTTTGTTGAGCTCAAAGCCCTGCTCTCCACCCAGCCGGTGCTTGCTGCTCCGTACAACAAAGATCCTTTGATTTTGTACATTGCGGCCACTGGTCAAGTTGTCAGCACAGTGCTCACAGTGGAACGGAAAGAAGAAGGCAAGGCCTACAAAGTTCAAAGACCAGTATACTATATCTCTGAGGTTTTGACTCCGTCCAAGCAGAGGTATCCTCATTATCAGAAGCTCGTCTATGGAATTTACTTAAATGCCAAGAAAGTCACGCATTATTTTCAAGATCACTCGGTTTCAGTCGTCAGTGACGCTCCATTGTCTGAAATCATGAACAATCGAGATGCGATTGGTCGAGTGGCTAAGTGGCCAATTGAACTTCTTCCACTTGACATTAAGTTTGAAGCAAAGAAGGCGATCAAATCTCAAGCACTTGCAGATTTTTTTGTCCGAGTGGATTGAACAACAATAGCCGACTCAGATTTACTCGGAGCAATGGACCATGTTTTTCGATGGATCTAAAATGCTTAATGGTTCCGGTGCCAGAGTGGTTCTGGTATCTCCAAGAGGTGATCGTCTTAGTTATGTCCTCCAGATTCACTTTGATTCCTCCAATAATGAAGCTGAGTACGAAGCACTGCTTTACGGGTTGCGTATGGCCATCTCACTCGGCGTCTGTCGCTTGATGGTCTACGACGACTCAGATTTGGTGGTCAATTAAGTGATGAAGGAGTGGGATGTCAGAAACCCAGCCATGACAGGATATTGCAATGCTGTGAGGAAGCTAGAGAAAAAGTTTGAGGGTTTGGAGCTTCACCACATTCCCCGAATAAAAAATCAAGCAGCCGACGATCTGGCAAAAAGAGGTTCCACTCGGAAGCCTATCCCCAGCAATGTGTTTCTTGAGCATCTCCATTCCCCGTCAGTACAAGTGGATCCTTTCACTGAAGAGCCTCCCCAAGTGATAAGTCCTACTGATCTGACTAAAATCGACATCCCTGCTGTTATTGACTTGGTTATGGAGATTCTGGTGATTACCCCTGACTGGATAGTGCCTTACATTGCATATTTGCTCACGCAAGAACTACCAGAGGATGAGATTGAGGCACGTCAGATTGTCCGCAGACCCAAGGATTTCACAGTGATAGATGGACAGCTTTACAGGGAGAGTGTCACTGGCATAGCTCAATGATGTATTTCTCCAGAAGAAGGTCGACTGATTTTGGAAGAGATCCACTCGGGGACCTGTGGTCATCATGCGTCCTCTCGGACAATTGTGGCCAAAGCATACCGAGCTGGGTTTTACTGGCCACGGGCCAATGAAGCTGCAAAGGAAATTGTACATCGGTGTGAAGGATGTCAGTTCTACGCAAACATGTCCCATAAGCCCGCATCTGCTCTGAAGACCATTCCACTCGTTTGGCCGTTAGCTGTATAGGGATTGGACATGGTTGGACCACTTAGGACCGGCAGGAGTGGCTTCACTCATCTGCTTGTAGCAGTCGACAAATTCACCAACTGGATTGAAGCCAAGCCTATTAAGAAGTTGATTCAAGAACAACCATTAGGTTCTTGAAAGAATTGATATTCAGATACGGAGTTCCACATAGTATTATCACAGATAATGGCTCAAACTTCGATTCAGAAGAGTTCAGAAACTTCTGCGCCACCCATGGCACTCGGGTAGACTACGCATCCGTTGCACACCCGCAGTTGAATGGTCAAGCTGAGAGGGCGAACGGTCTTATCCTTCAAGGATTGAAGCCCTGACTCATGCGTGACCTTCAGCATGCAGCTGGAGCCTGGGTGACTGAACTGCCATCTGTCCTATGGGGTTTGAGGACGACTCCAAACCGGTCTACTGACCGCACTCCTTTCTTCATGGTGTATGGAGCTGAAGCCGTGCTGCCGAGTGATCTCTTCCATAATTCACCCCGAGTGGAACTCTATTCGGAAGCTGAGGCAGAGCAGGCACGGCAGGACACCGTTGATCTCTTAAAAGAGGAGCGTGAGATGGCCCTGATTCAGTTGACTATTTATCAGCAAGATCTTCGTCGATTCCACACCAGGAATGTTAGAGGTCGAGCATTCCAAGAAGGAGACCTCGTCCTCCGAGTGGATCAGCAGAGGCCACACAAACTTGCCCCCACATGGGAAGGCCCCTTCATCGTCACCAAGGTGCTACACAACGGGGCCTACCACCTCTACAACCTCGCGAAGAAGATCGATGAGCCGAGCGCCTGGAATGCGGATCTCCTTCGTCGGTTCTATACTTAGCATCGAATTGTCGAGATGTAATAAGAGAACTTTTACAATGTTTATCCAGACATGACTCCTGCAGTCCCATTTTGATTTCTCTCGCACAAGTGTATGTTCAAAACCCTCAGTCGGTGACTTAGCCGCAAACCCATTTTTGCCTAAGTTAAAAACTACTCCGAGTGAGAGCATCCCTCCCACTCGGGGGCTTAGCCACGAGCCAGTCCTCGCCAAAGTTAAAACCTACTCCGAGTGAGAGCATCCCTCCCACTCGGGGGCTTAGCTGCGAGCCAGTCCTCGCCTAAGTTAAAACCTACTCCGAGTGAGAGCATCCCTCCCACTCGGGGGCTTAGTCGCGAGCCAGTCCTCGCCTAAGTTAAAAAACAACTCCGAGTGAGAGCATCCCTCCCACTCAGGGGCTTAGCCGCGAACCCGCTTTCGTTTAAGTTAAAAACTACTCCGAGAGAGAACATCCCTCTCACTCGGGGGCTTAACCGTGAGCCAGTCCTCGCCTAATTTAAAAATTACTCCGAGTGAGACCATCCCTCCCACTCGGGGGCTTAGCCGCGAGCCAGTCCTCGCCTAAGTTAAAAAACTACTCCGAGTGAGAGCATCCCTCCCACTCGGGGGCTTAGCCGTGAGCCAGTCCTCGCCTAAGTTAAAAAATACTCTGAGTGAGAGCATCCCTCCCACTCGGGGGCTTAGCCGTGAGCCAGTCCTCGCCTAAGTTAAAAACTACTCCGAGTGAGAGCACCCCTCCCACTCGGGGGCTTAGCCGTGAGCCATTCCTTGCCTAAGTTAAAATCTACTCCGAGTGAGAGCATCCCTCCCACTCGGGGGCTTAGCCGCGAGCCAGTCCTTGCCTAAGTTAAAAACTACACCAAGTAAGAGCATCCCTCCCACTCGGGGTCTTAGCCGTGAGCCAGTCCTCGCCTAAGTTAAAAAACTACTTCGAGTGAGAGCATTCCTCCCACTCGGGGGCTGAGCCGCGAGCCAGTCCTCGCCTAAGTTAAAAACTACTCCGAGTAAGAGCATCCCTCCCACTCGGGGGCTTAGCCGCGAGCCACTCCTCGCCTAAGTTAAAAAACTACTCTAAGTCAGAGCATCCGTCCCACTTGGGGGCTTAGCCGCGAGCCAGTCCTCGCCTAAGTTAAAAAATAACTCTGAGTGAGAGCATCCCTCCCACTTGGGGGCTTAGCCATGAGCCAGTCCTCGCCTAAGTTAAAAAACTACTCCGAGTGAGAGCATCCCTCCCACTCAGGAGCTTAGCCGTGAGCCAGTCCTCGACTAAGTTAAAAGATCCGTACACTCGGAATATGCAGTTAACTAGAAAGCAATATTCGGATAAATCCATCAAGTTCAGAAACGCAAGCAAAAGTACTCGGGCGACAGCCCCTAAAGAGTTTAACGCTTACAAGATCACTCGGCATCCCGAGGCAAATAAGTTTGAATCATAAAGTTTTTTCACGCGCCAGGAGGACTCGTGGGCTCGACAAAGATGTCCAGATCAATGCCATCTGCGATCCGAGTGGCTGCATCAATGAAGGTCTCCATAAAACTTTAAAATGGGAGCTTCTTTGTGTTTGCCACTTGGAGAGCCTTCAGCTTGTCTTCCCTGACTTCTTTGCAATGGACACGAACAAGCGAGAGCGCCACATCGGCTCCGCAGCGAGCAGCGGATTTCTTCCATGCCTGCACTCGACCTTGGATTTCATCGAGTCGAGTCATCATGGACTCGAGGTCATTTTGAAGCGTATCCTCAGGCCACAGTTCTTTATCGATCTTCGCCAGCGCGGCCTTCAGACGAGTGATGTACCCATGGACGACTTCGAGACGAGCTTCGAGTCGCAGCATATTCAGAGCCACCGCGTCCTTTACAAGCAACTTGGTGGGATCTAGATCCGTCTTGATCTGATCAGTCTCCTCCTCAAAGCTCTGACAGAATTCTACACATGGGAGAAACAAAAGGGTCAGTCACGTCATCACTTTCGTAGTATGCAGAAACTCACTCGACCAAACAAAGGTACCTTCAAGCATGCCGTACATCTTCTTCGCGAAGCCGCCCAGATATTTCTCCAGCGCATCCCTCTTCTGGGTGAGCTGGTCCACCTTGTCGTTCAATGCCATCTTCTCAGACTCGAAGGCATTCACTTGATCTTCCATCTTCTTGGCCCACTCGGCCCGTTCTTTCTTTAGTTCTGCAACAACAGTCTTCAGCGAGGCATTTTATTCTTCTAGCTTTCCGACTGAAGCTAACTTTGCTTCAGCGGCTTCAGTTTTCTCCTTAGCCACCTTCTGAGCTCCGGCGAGTTCTTCGTCCTTCCTCTCCAAGGCCTGCTTCATGGTGTCTAAAGAAACAACATTCCTGAGTCGCGCTTGAAGTTGACGGTTTTCATTACACACATCTATTCGAGTGAAACTACTTGGCTCAAAGGATGGAAGAAAAGAATAACAGTGCACTCAGTCGGCAAGATTTACCTCCCTTGGTCTGCACCTCCGTCTCTGCACACTCCAAGTTCTTCTTGGCAAGCTCTAAGTCCAATTGGAGTTGGATCTTTTCCCTCTCCAGGGCAACATACTGAGTTCCAAGTTCACAAGATTTCTGAGATCAACAAAAAAAACTCTCAGTCGACGATGGGAAAGATTCTCAAAGTATTTCCTCTACTTCCGAGTGGAGAAGAGCAAATCCAGATTGCTACTACCAAACAAATTCTAAGACCCTCGCCGAATCAAACATTCGACGGCGGTCTCGGGGACTACACCTAGTGGGTGCACTCAGCGTGCCCTCACTGGATCCATTTCCACTCGGCGAGGCCCGACCGACCCGAGTGCAAAAAAAAGAGAGAGAAAGCAACTTGTTCCCAGACCCCCGCCGAATCAAACATTCGACGATGGTCTCGGGGACTACACCCAGTGGGTGCACTCAGCATGCTCCCACTGGGTACATTTCTACTCGACGTGACCCGACCGCCCCGAGTGAAGAGCTTCAAGCTAAGATATTCTAAGACCCCCGCTGAATCAATCATTCGATGGCGATCTCGGGGACTACACCCAGTGGGTGCACTCAGCATGCCCCCACTAGAACAATTTCCCACTCGGCACGGCCTGACCAGTTCGAGTGGAAGAACTACAGAGTCAAAAGAAAACACCCAGTGGATGTACAAATTCAAGACGGACAAAATCCAATCGGAAATCAACTTACAATCGTACTTACTCGGACATTGGCTTGAAGGGCCGAACTGGCGTCATAAGCAGACTTGTAGCTTCATACACTTCATTCAGATGCTACATCATCAGGCCAGCCTGAATCATAGCCTCCTTGCTGGCTCCAGTCTGGTCCTCTGGGACATGATGCAGAGTGGACGCGCTCGGCGCAGGAGTCGGTGACGCAACTGGAGGGATTAGCACTTGCGGTTGTCTAGTCGGACCCAAAGAAGGAGCAGTCGACACCAGAGGCTGGGCAGTCGACGGAGGAGCAGTGAAAGAAGCATCAGCTTGAGAAAAACCGCCTGGCTCTTGAAGAACAAGTTCAAGCAGCATACGAGACGCTTGGCCTGCAGACACTCTCTTAGTGAGGCTTCGTAAGGCTGTTGAAGCTCTGCTTTTTCTTCCTGTGCTTTTTGGAGGCTCCTCCTCATCATCGTCTGCAAGGTGGATGACGTCTGTTGGTGCTGCAGTCACTCGACAGTAAGATTTCAGTCGACCATCTGGAAAATTAGCAAGATAGAACAAAATGTGAGTTGATCATACCAGCCCGAGAAGTGGCTGTGTCCGCAGTGTCCGTGCTCATTGTCGATCTCCATGTGGGATGTCGTAGAAGTAGCGGTTGTCGGCGTTCTGGGAACCAGGTTACCCAGACTTGCCTGCCTGTGGCCCATGGCGTGGCTCCATCAACGGCCTGGTACGACCCATCTTCAACATCGACCAAGAAAGACCCTCGCGAGGTGCCAAGCCTCGCGAGGCGGACAACGCCAAGACCTCCAGAGGGAGCGGCCTCCCAAGGCAGGCTCCTGAGGAGTGGAGATTTCTATGAAGGCGCTCACCTCATGAGCTTAAGGTGATGCAAGCCATGATGACCAAGGCCAGGCGGGCGCCAGCAGGCGCAGTACATCAGGTTTCCTCTTTTGTGCTAAGGAGGCAAGCGCAGGCGCGGAGTCCCGAGGAATCACCCAAAGGTTTCCATTCCCGTGCAACGAGACCAAGACTGGCAGGACGGCAGGATGGATGTCATCACCGAGCCCAACACGACGTCACGACCAGAAGCTTTGCATGAGAAGACCACCTTTCGTCAGGATAAGATGTACTACTTGTCCCCCTTCAAAATTGGCCGTTATGGGATCTCTTCCTGCCTACATTTTGGAGGAAGAGGACCAAGGCCACTATATATAGGTTAGCCACCACCGTAGGAAGGGAGATGAAATCCTTGGCTCAAACCCACACAAGAACAGACCTCGTGAGGTTGTTCTTCCTCTGTACTAGTTCATCCTCAGCCCCTCACGAGTCTAATCCACCAAGCAGGAGTAGGGTCTTACACCGCAAGGTGGCCTGAACCTGGGTAAACTGCCGCATCTCCTTCCTTTCCTGTTCATCAAGCTAGGCCGTGAGGGCAACGAATCGGTTGGTTGGAGAGGTCGAGTTCTTCACACACGCCCCAGAGTTCGAACCTTTCTTGGGTCAGCGGAGCCCCGAATCCAACATTTGGCGTGAAAGGTAGGGGCGTGTCGAGGCTCTTCTCCGACCTTTGCCCCGTTTCCGCCCCCGCCGCCTTCATGGAGGAAGGTCCCCGAGCTTACGCCGAACATTGGGCTGCCAGAGCCGCTCAGGCGGCGCCTGCCAGCCACGGAGCTCGGTGCCCCACGCTCACCGCGACCGTCGCAACCGCCGGAGCGATCGACAGTCGGCGGCCCGAGCTACTTCCACCCCCCCTGTGCGGCACCGCACCCGCGTCACCACGCGGTCTTCTGGTTACGCCATGGCATCATCCCTGCACACTCGCCAAGAGAAGGCAAACACGTGCGCTGCGCTCCTTGTGGCGCGCGAGCTACTGTGATGCAGGTTGGCGGAAAGCGGGGAAGATGCTTTGTTCGGCCGAGTTGCTGAGCTGCTCGACGCCGCCTGCGAGGGCGCAGCACCTTCCTGCATCACGCCCACGTCGCGGACGCCGTCGAGAGCTTGTGCCCGTCCCCGCGCCATTCGCTTGCCCTTCCGAGGAGAGCACGGAGGAACTCGCGGCAGGGGTCTGGTGCGAGGCGCCGCTGACCCGACCCAAGGTGCGTTTCCCTGGGGCACGGCCGGGGTAGGCGACCCATCCTGGAGCCACGCTGAAGGGCCGCCCCCTGATCGACATGACCAGGCGCTAAGGATGATGGGCGGCAGAGCCGGGGGGCTGGGGGCTGGCCTCAGGACGACGGCCCGCGGCGCCCCCATACCGCCGCCAATGGGTTCGTTGTACGGGCACAGGTGAAGCCCGTGCGCACTCCCCTCATCGGCTTCGACGACGGAGTCGCCAAGGTCGCCTGTGACCGGCGTCCTTTACGAGCCGGCCTGGTGCCCCGAGGATGCCTCCCGCGGCAACAATAGTCAGTTTTGATCAACACCATTGGGATATGCCGCACTAACCTTGGATCACAGGTAGATCATGCCAAGACGGTGCGCCTCCAGGGGTTGGCCTCACCTCGGGCCAGCAGGACACGCCCGGAGGCCGAACAAGGGGCGCGCCCCGCGCGCGGCGGGAGTTCGGTGCGAAGGATTCCCCCACGCTGTGGGGTGAGCGGCGCTGCCCCCACCCCGGTGTGTGCAAGCCAGAAGCTCCTGTCCATGTCCTAGTGGAGGCCCCATGCTCCGCGCTGGTGGGAAGAAAAGAAGACTAGTATAGGTGTCGGACGCGGCTGTTCTTTTGCTTGCTTTCTGCAGTTGGTTTGCAACTTCTTGAATGGAATTTGAGATTTTTCACGTTTCATTTGAGGGTTGGGAAATTTCTTCTCCTTGCACCGTTCGCTCTTCCAGCTCTTGCCTCAAGAGGAGTGGCAGTTGCCCGTCGCTCCTCCTCGCGCGTCCCGCGCGCGGGGGCTGGGCAGGTGTGTGCGCTCGGGCCCGCCCGCAAACACACCTCGCCAAAGCCTCAGTACCCTGGCCTCTTGGTGTCTTCGTCCTCGCGCGACACTCTCAAACGAGCTCACGGGCACGATGCCTCCAGAGTTTTCCTAATCCTACACCTGCAGGGTGCCTCCTGAGGCTCAGCGACTTTTGAGTCTCCTCGCGGCAAGGCATGCTCTTGCGGCAAGGGAGTGCACCACAAGAATATCAAGCTAAGTTGCCCTGCACCACCCAGTGCAGCTGCCGCCCCTGACGTGGGTAGCGTGCTGCGCGTCTGCGTCAACATCCCAGGACTCAACAGGGCTGCTTCTCAGGGGCTCTTCTGGCTGTCCCGCATCAGCCGTTGTGGAGGCCGCCCTCACAGCTACGTCCGCATGCCTTTTGGCTTGCCGAACCCAGCTGCCTCGCACCAGCACCACATGAGGAGAGTTCTAGTGGCTCACGAGGCCCGGTGCTAGGCAATCCTGGCGGAGGAGGTGCCGGACCCTTGCGAGCCCCCCGGACCTCCGGAGCCTCATAATGCTCGGGAGCCAGACGACTCGTGAGGAGCGACTTCTGCAGCACGCATCTTCAGCTGCTCCAACACTTCTACAACGACGTTGCTAGGTGACTTTTTGGTTTGTTCAATTAAGGGCGCCCCTCGGGCTGTGTTATCCCCAGGCTGCTAGGGCCAGGCCCGCGGCCGCACCATTTTATTTCATGTACCCCGAACCAGTATGCTTACCGGCGGTATCATGGTTATTGACGTTACCTTTGCTGTCTCATTATCCATGGAACCACCACTCGCGGCCTCCGCGCGTTTGCAACCCGCCTCTTGCTCATCCCGCAATAGGTGCTGGCACGGCGCCTGTGCTCGGGTCTGTCCCTGCAGTGCTGATAAACCTGAGAGATCGAGCTCTGGCTCGCGGCCCGCCCCGCGCACGTCACCTCACCAGGTCCTCAGTGCCTTCGCCTTCTTGCGGAAGGATCAACGGCAGGACAGCAAGCGCGGCTATGTGCTATGTTCTCTTTCTCTGACTAACTCGCAAGGACCTCCAGAGTCGGGACTACGAGCGGCCCCGCTAGCCACTCCCTTTCCACGCAATTTTCTTGTACATTAAAGGGGGGGCCCCTGAGCATCGCGCCTCAGGGACTCCTACTGGCTCTCGAGCCCTCACCCCCTAGCCTTGACCACGGCACCACGACCTGGCATACTAGCGGCGGCTGAGCCTCCCTTGAGGGCTGGGACCTAAGGACGTAGAGCATCCAGATGAGCGAGGGAGAGGGGATCGACGTGAGCCCTGCCAGGAGGCACCACCACCCCCAGGACACAGTCAGGCGTCGCGTAAAGGAATCGCCACAGGCTTGCCAAGATAAGTCACCCTGTACACGCCGGTGTAAACCTCACGATTCAGTATTTTGACTCTCGTGATCTCGCTCGGGCAAGGACGTTTCCCTTTCGGCCTTCAGGGAGCCGCTTGTGCACTAAAGGGGACCCCCTGAGCATCGTGCCTCAGAGGCTCTTACCGAACCTTGGGCCGCTCACCTCCTGGCCTTGACCACGGCATCGCGACCTGGCATACCAGCGATGGCTGAAGCCTGCCTAGGGGCTGGGACCTGTCGGCGTACAGCACTAAGCTACCACGAGAACGAAAAGGAGCACCGTGCCGAGGTGAGATAAGCGATCACAACACCGAGACATGAATAATAGCATTAAGGCAAAAGCATTACAACTCTTACATACCCCCGCGGGCCTCGTCACGGCTTTGTGCAGGAAAAGCAAAAGAAAGGGACCCTGAAGTACTTGGCCTCAGCGACATGCCCGATGGCGCCAAGACGATGCCGCTGCGGTGCTCCAGGTGCGGCGGCTCGGCGGCTCGTAGCTATTGTCGTCACTGGATTCCGGAGAGTCGCCGCGGCTGTCGGAGGAGTTGCTGGCAAGGCCAAGGGCAAGTTCAACGCCTGTGGCCGCATCGCCTTGCCCGCCTCCCCCGCGGAAGCATTCCAGGTGCCGACCGTCCTCGCCAAAAACCTTGAAGAGGAGCATCGAAGCTCCGTCGTATTCGAAGTGGATGGCGAGGGCTCCCTCCGGGCGGCAGGCACGGGCGATCTCGCCCCATCCTCGAGTCATGAAGACGTCACCGGAGCGTACGGCCTCGACCTCCGCTTCAGTGGCTTGGCTGTAGCACCTGGCGTGTTGCAGCCATAGCTCAACGGGCCCCCTTGGCGACGTCGCGGGAGAAGCCAAGCCTCTTCTTCGGCGGGAGTGGCCCGAGTTCCACCCGCGGAGCCTTCCCTTTCTCCGCTTTGGAAAACCTCCTGACCGGCGCCATGGGTGCTTCGACGAGATGGCAAGACAGGAAGGAAGGAGAAGGAGCAAGAAGCGGGATGACAGAGATGAGTAGGGGGCTCCGCCCCTCATTTATAGCCAGAGGGAGGCCGACCGCCGGCCTCCACGATCCCCGGTAATGATGATCTTTTTGCATGCAGCAAGCTGTTGTCAAGTCGAACGGTTGGCGAGGCTGCGTGGGGAAGTGGAGACGCCCACGTCCCATCAAGCGCCATGCGTCGGCTTAGTCCGCAGGCGATTGGGGCCTCCAGCGCTTCGCACTTGCCCTTTGGCTTCGCCTCGAAGCCAAGTCCGAGCGCGCCTTGGGCCCGGGGGCTACTGTCGGCATTCTGGGAACCAGGGTACCCAGACTTGCCTGCCTGCGGCCCACGGCGTGGCTCCATCAATGACCTGCTACGGTCCATCTTCAGCATTGACCAAGCAAGACCCTCGCGAGGGGACAAGCCTTGCGAGGCGGACAACGCCAAGACCTCCAGAGGGAGCAACATCCCTAGGCAGGCTCCTGAGGAGCGGAGATTTCTATGCAGGCGCTCACCTCATGAGCTTAAAATGATGCAAGCCATGACGACCAAGGCCAGGCGGGCTTTAGCGGGCGCAGTACAGTAGGTTTCCTCTTTTGTGCTAAGGAGGCAAGCGCAGGCACGGAGTCCCGAGGAATCAGCCAAAGGTTTCCATTCCCGTGTAACGAGACCAAGACTACCAGGATGGCAGGACGGATGTCATCGCCGAGCCCACCACGATGTCACGACCAGAAGCTTTGTAGGCGAAGACCACCTTTCATCAGGATAAGATGTACTACTTGTCCCCCTTCAAAATTGGCCGTTGTGGGATCCCTTCCCGCCTACATTTTGGAGGAAGAGGACCAAGGCCACTATATATAGGTTAGCCACCACCGTAGGAAGGGAGATGGAATCCTCAGCTCAAACCCACTCAAGAACAGACCTCGTGAGGTTGTTCTTCCTCTGTACTAGTTCATCCTCAGCCCCTCGCGAGGCTAATCGAACCAAAGCAGGAGTAGGGTCTTACACCGCAAGGTGGCCCGAACCTAGGTAAACTGCAGCGTCTCCTTCCTTTCCTGTTCATCAAGCTAGGACGTGAGGGGGACAAATCGATTGGCTGGAGAGGGCAAGTTCTTCGCACACGCCCCAGAGTTCGAACCATTCTTGGGTCAGCGGGGCCCCGAATCTGACAGCGGCCCTGGGATTCAGAATTCCACTCGGTCAACAAAAACATGAAGGTCCGCAACAGCAATGGAGAAAGAAAGGAAGAAACACTTACATTGAAGCAATGGGCACTGTAACCTTTATCCTGGGTAGGGCCTTCCGAGGCTTGGGTGGAACAGTCTTGGCTTGCTTGGCAGTTTTTTCAGTCAGGTCAGGAATTGGCGTCCGAGTACGCTTCTAGTTCCTGGCACTCGACACTCCAGCCTTGCCCTTGCCAGCCACTTGATCTTGTGTTTGCTTGGTGCGACGCTCGATGCGTGGTGGCGACTCGACTTCTTCACTATCGTCAGAGTCGTCGCTGTCATCTTCACTGTTGTCAGCATAATCAATATCGACACTCCCGCCCTCGCTCTCCACTCCTCTAGTGAATTGCTCCCCGTTCGGCACGGGCGAGTACATCTTCGTGAATGCCTGCAAGACACAGATTTCAGAGTCAGTCGGGTTCCAATACAGTAGCCTGACGAAAACAGAGATAATTCACTCGACAGGATATGTCTCACCTCTCCTGGTAGATGCTTGGCGTCGAAAGGCTGAATCCGTTTGGCTCCGCGTGGATTGTCTCGGGCACCAGTGATGCTCCTGAGCCACTGGGCCACGGTGTCATCACTGACTTCTTCTGGATGAGTCCGTGCAGTGTCGTCTGCACCCGAGTACAACCACATGGGATGGTCACGCGCTTGTAAAGGCTGGATGCGTCGACTGAGAAACACCTCTAGCAGATCCAAGCCTGTCACTCCACCCCGGATCAGCTCCACGACTGCTTCAACCAAAATTCCCACCTCGCCCTTCTCCTCCTCTTCTATAGTCAATGAACGGGGGGCATGGAGTCTCTCTAGAGAGAAAGGGGGAAGACCGGTCGACGCACCAGGAGTCGGAATGTCTTTGCAGTAGAACCAGGTCGACTGCCATCCCCTAACTGACTTGGGAAAAGTCATGGAAGGGAAAGCGCTTCTACCCCTCATTTGAACACCTAAACACCCACAAATCTGGATCACGTGGGTTTTCGCATCACTCGGGTTGGCTTTCTTGACCGACTGGGTTCGGCAAGTGAAAATGTGTTTGAATAGCCCCCAGTGAGGATGCCATCCCAGGATGTTTTCGCACATTGAAACATAGGCGGCAAGATACGATATGGTGTTCGGAGGAAAGTGGTGGATTTGCGCACCAAAGAAGTTCAAGAAACCACGAAAGAATGGATGCGGAGGCAAAGAGAAACCTCTTTCCACATGGGTCGTGAGAAGAACCCGCTCGCCATCGTGCGGCGCAGGCTCGGACTCCCCTTCTGGCAACCTCCAGGACCCGGGGGCTAGCAAGCCGTCGGTGACGAGCCCCTCAAGATCTTCCTCCGTGACCGACGAGGGGATCCAATCGCCCTGGATCCAGCCTGGCGGCAGAGCGGACCGCGAGCCCGACCACTTCTTGCCCATGGCCACCTTCTTGGCGCGCTCCAGTGCCTTCGTCTTGTCCTTCACCATCTCTGCGGTGGTCGACAGGAATGAGCAGAGCGGTGCTGCACTGAGGTGGGCGAGGTAGAGAGACGAGGAAGAAAGGGGAAAAGTGGAGGACACTGTTGCACTCCTCGGCCGCATCATCTTTTATACCCGCCCGTCCAAGTGACTGACCGGTGGGCCAGCGCAATCTCAGCGCATCCCACAACCGGCGCTAGCCCGATACATGGCGAAAAAGGTGGAGTGAAGATCGAGGAGTCCATCCCCACTTGCCCCGCTTACCGCGCTGCGGCCGGCCAACGCGCTTCTTCAAATTTTGAATCCCGCAGAATCCGAGTCCAGTGAATCAATTGATTGCGTCAGAGATATCCAAATCCAGTCTGCTTAATGCTATGCTATTTGTTTCACTCGAATACTTAAGAAGCCAGAATCGATCAAGGCGACTGACGGAGGATTAGATAGCTCGCACGCTTTCAAACCCCTAAAAAGCGTCTCCGAGACATTGAGTCGGGTCGAAATCAACTTTCAATCCTTCCTCACTCGGTCCTCGATCCATTCGGGGGCTAATGACGATGACATGTACCTAGGGTAGGGTCCTAGGCCTAACCTACATGCCCTACCCAAGGACACTACACAAGAGGCCAGGACCTACAAAGATAGAAAGGGGATACCGACTGAAATCATCACAGAGTGCAACTCACTCGACAGAAGATCCACTCGGATATCCCACTTCCACTCGACCTACGTTATTCACTCGGAGTACAAAATTCCACTCGGAGGACAGAAGACCTAGAACCACCCCAGTATGGCAATGGTCGGGCATTCACTCTGTCGCTATAAAGATCATTAAATACGAGCGTTACCTGTAATGTTCGTACCTTTATTCTCTCATTGAACCCTAGCGTAACTGAGGACTGCGAGGGGTCGACGTACTCTATATAAGCCACCCCTCCCCTCTTGCACAAGGGTTCACACCCCCTGTAACTCAACACTCCAATCAAACAAAGCCTCCGTGGCACCGATATGTAGGGCTATTACCTCCTCCGAGTGGGGCCTGAACTTGTTAATCCAAGTGTACAACCGCATCGTAGCTCGACTCTGCCCTCTCCTACGTACCCCCTACCTCTACTGTCAGATCCGTTCCCATGACAGCAACAACGGCGTCATGTTCATCGGCAGCCAACCGACTGGGTCGAAATAGAGGAAACAATGCCGTGTTCATCGGGAGGCAACCGACTGGGCCAGAATGCGTCGTGTTCATCAGGAGGCAACCGAATGGGTCGGAATACGTCATGTTCATCGGGAGCCAACCGACTTGGATGGAACAGCGGTAATGAGGTCTGGCGTACCACAGAACGGAGGAAACGGCCTTTTGTTCGAGTGCCTACGGTCGAAATAGGGTCCTGTTGATTAGGAGGGGTGTGGCTGTCGGATTCAGGGCTCCGCAAACCCAAGAAAGATTCGAACTCTGGGGTGCGTGCGAAGAACTCGATCTCCCCAGTCTGCCAACCCGTCGATCTCACGGCCTAGCTCGATGAACTGGAAAGAAAAGGGACACGGCAGTTTACCCAGGTTTGGGCCACCTTGCGGTGTACTACCCTACTCTTGCTTTGTGGTGGATTAGCCTCGTGATGGGCCGAGGATGAACTAGTACAGGGGAAGAACTACCTCAGGAGGTCTGTTCTTGTGTGGGTGTGAGCTGGTGAGGGTTCGGATGGCTCGATCGCCCTCTATGGTGGTGGCTGGGCTATATTTATAGTGGCCTTGGTCCTCTTCCCCCAAAATAGAGGCGGGAAGGGATCCCACAATGGCCAAGTTTGAAGGGAGACAAATAGTATATCTTATCCTGATGAAAGGTGGTCTTCGCCTGCAAAGCTTTCGGTCGTGACATCGTGGTGGGCTCGGCGATGACCTCCGTCCTGCCATCCTAGCGGTCCTAGTCTTGTAGCACGGGAATGGAAACCTTTGGCTGATTCCTCGAGACTCTGCGCCTACGCTTGCCCCCTTAGCACCAAAGAGGAAACCTGCTGTACTGCGCCCGCTGGCGCCCGCCTGGCCTTGGTCGTCATGGCTTGCGTCACCTTAAGCTCATGAGGTGAGCGCCTGCATAGAAATCTCTGCTCCTCGGGAGCTTGCCTTGGGAGGCCGCTCCCTCTAGAGGTCTTGGCGTCGTCCGCCTCGCGAGGGTCTTGCTTGGTCAATGCTGAAGATGGGCCGTACCAGGCCGTTGATGGAGCCACGCCGTGGGCCACAGCCATGCAAGTCTGGGTACCCTGGTTCCCAGAACGCCGACAGTAGCCCCCGGGCACAAGGCGCGCTCAGACTTGGCTTCGAGGCAAAGCCAAAGGGCAAGGGCGAAGCGTCGCGGGCCCAAATTGCCTGCGGACCGAGCCGACGCGTTGCGCTTGATGGGACGTGGGCGTCTCCACTTCCCCACGCAGCCTTGGCAACCGTTCGACTTGACAGCAGCCTGCTGCATGCAAAAAGGATCATCATTACCGGGGTTCATGGAGGCCGGCGGTTGGCCTCCCTCTGGCTATAAATGGGGGGCGGAGCCCCCGGCTCATCTCCGTCTTCCCGCTGCTTGCTCCTTCTTCTTCCTTCTTGTCTCGCCGTCTCGTCGAAGCACCCATGGCGCCAGTGAGGAGGTTTTCCACAGCGGAGAAAGGGAAGGCTCCTCGGGTGGGACATGGGCCACTCCCGCCGAAGAAGAGGCTCGGCTGCTCCCGCGACATCGCCGGGGGGCCCGAGGTGACACGACCTTGGCACGAGCGGCCTCCGTCGGGCTTCCCGATCCCTAAGTACGCCCGCGCGTGGAGCCCCGTGCACAGGGGCAGCACTCAGCACCGCGAGGGTCAAGGTCATGAAGGAGGGCAGGCGGTGGCTGCATGGCCACCCAGCTCGCAAACTCATGCCGAAGGCTCGGCGCGCGAGTTCGTGGTGTGGGCAGCGATGCCGCCGTGCACGTGGATCTGGCTCCGATGGTTCTTTGCAGAGGAGATACCGCCGAGGGTCCCATCAAGCTATGGCTGTAACACGTCGGGTGCTGCAGCCAAGCCACTGAAGTGGAGGTCGAGGTCGTATGCTCCGGTGATGTCTTCATGACTGGAGGATGGGGCGAGATCACCCGCGCCTGCCGCTCGGAGGAAGCCCTCGCCATCCACTTCGAATATGATGGAGCTTCGACGCTCCTCTTCAAGGTTTTTGGCTAGGACGGTCGGCGCCTGGAATGCTGCCCTGGGGGAGGCGGTCAAGGCGACGCGGCCATGGGCGTTGAACTTGCCCTTGGCCTTGCCAGCAGCTCCTCCGACAGCAGCTGCGATTCTCCGGAATCCAGCGACGACGACCGCTACGAGCCGCCGCACCCGGAGCACAGCAGCAGCATCGTCTCGGCACTGTCGGGCATGCCGCTGAGGTTGGGGTTCTTCAGGGTCCCTTTCTTTTTGCTTTTCCTGCACAAAGCCGTGACGAGCCCCGCGGGGGTATGTAAGAGCTGTAATGCTTTTGCCTTAATGCTATTATTCCTGGCTCGGTGTTGTGATCGGGTATCTCACCTCGGCACGATGCTCATTTTCGTTCTCGCGGTAGCTTAGTGCTCTACGTCGGCAAGTCCCAGTCCCCAGGCAGGCTTCGGCCATCGCTGGTATGCCAAGTCGCGATGCCGTGGTCAAGGCCAGGAGGTGAGCAGCCCGAGGTCCGGTAAGAGCCCCTGAGGCGCGATGCTCAGGGGGTCCCCTTGAGCACGCAAGCGGCTCCCTCAAGGCTGAAAGGGAAATGTCCTTGCCCGAGCGAGATCGCGAGAGTCAAAATACCAAATCGTGAGGTCTACACCGGCGTGTACAGGGTGACTTATCTTGGCAAGCCTGCAGCGATTCCTTTGCGCGACGCCTGACTGTGTCCTGGGGGTGGTGGTGGTGCCTCCCGGTAGGGCTCACGCTGATCCCCTCTCCCTCGCTCATCTGGATGCTCTACGTCCTCGGGTCCCGGCCCTCGAACAAGGCTCAGCCCCCGCTGGTATGCCAGGTCATGGTGCCTTGGTCAAGGCCAGCGGGCGAGGGCTCGAGAGCCAGTAGGAGTCCCTGAGGCATGATGCTCAGGGGCCCCCCTTTAACGTGCAAGCAAATTGCGTGGAAAGGGAGTGGCTAGCGGGGCCGCTCGTAGTCCCGACTCCGGAGGTCCCTGTGAGTTAGTCGGAGAAAGAGAACATAGCACATAGCCGCGCTTGCTGTCCTGCGAGTTTAAGAGACAATATGTTTTGTAATAATCTGCTAGGATTTCGCGATTTCCTTCCTGTTTGCTTTAGTGTTCTGCGTCGGCAAGGACTGGCCCCACGCATACCTCAGCCACTGTTGGGGCGTTCGGATCACCAGGACGAGACCAAGGGGTGAGGGGCTATGTGACCAGTGAGGCCCCTGAGTCACGATGCTCAGAGGTCCCCCTTGACGTACGAACAGCCCTCAGGAGGGAGACGCGAGTGTCATTTTTGGCGTTCTCCATAGGCAGGGCCCGGCCCCGCGCATACCTCAGCCGCCGTTGGGGCGTCCGGATCACCAGGACGAGACCAAGGGGTGAGGGGCTACGTGACTAGTGAGTCCCCTGAGTCGCGATGCTCAGGGGCCCCCCTTGACGTACGAACAGCTCTCCAAACCTTTCCTCGCCGGGCTTTCGCTGGGGAGGGACGCGAGAAGACCAGGTCCGAGGGACCTGGTGAGGTGGCATACGCCAGGCGTGACCTGAGCGTAGCCCCCGTGCACAGCCCCCTCGCACGACCCCTCCGAGGGGATGATGGCGCGGTGAGGCTGAGCAGCGAGCCTGGTGGCTCTGCTGAGGTTACTGCGACCGCTGGGGTGCCCTTAGTTGTTTATTCACCAGCGCGGAGCATGGTGCTTCCACTCTTGAATGGGCATAGCCGCTCCTCGCCCGTGTCGTCTGCCAGCGTGGAGCATGGGGCTTCCACTGGTGCGTGGGTGGGAGCTCCCTCTGAGGGGAGACTCCGGGGCTTGTACAGTCCCGTCCTGACACGTGGCTTGCATGGCAGGACTGGAGGAGGTGTGTATGGGCACTCGTGAGCCAGCGCGGGACTCACGAGGCCCTACCTCAAGGCGGGGTGCGCCTGAATTTTGGTTCGGGATGTTTGTGAAGGTCCTGCTAGATGGTCAGGTAGCCTGCGCCGAGTGAATCTCCGGAGGATATCGCATGAGAAGGCCAAACACCAACAACCCCAAGAGGTGACGTGAACGGGGCCGGCCCGCCAGACAGAGCTCAGCCATTGGGTTTGTCGACACTGCAGGGACGGACCCGAGCACAGACGCCGTGCCCAGTCTTCTCATGCGAAAATCCTAAAGAAAGACAACCGGCGCGTGGCTCCCGCGGCGGCCAGGCACTGGGTCGTGCGCCCTAACTCATCCACTCTTGATTAGCTCATGCGAGAACAAGGCACCAAGGACCATGGGAGGTGACGTGCACGGGAGCTGGCCCGCAAGACAGAGCTCAGCCACTTGGATTTAGTGATGCTACAGGGACGGACCCGAGCACAGATGCCGTGCTAGTCCTTAATCATGAGGCAGTCATGGGCTGGTTTGTGAGGGCGTACGACGTTCATGGCGGCAAAGCACCGGACAGGCAAATGATAAACATAAAGCAACTCAGGAGAAGGTAAGGCCAGTTCTGAGGTATGCGCAAAACGATACATGCCGTAGGGACGGACCCATACAACTTGGGGATAATGCAGCCCGAGGGGCGCCCCCAACCGAACAAACCAAAAAAGGTCACCTGGCACCGTTGCGGAAGAAGTGTTGGAGTAGCTGAAGACGCGAGCCGCAGAAGTCGCTCCTCACGAGGCGTCCGGCTCCTGAACCTCGTGAGGCTCCGGAGGCCCGGGAGGCTCGCGAGGGTCCGTCACCTCCTCCATTTGGACCACCTTGCGCCTGACCTTGTGAGCCTCCAGGATGACCCGCATGCGGCGCTGGGGCACCGCCACCGCGTTCGGCAAGCTGAAAGGCATGCGAACATAGCTGTGAGGAGGACCCTCACACCGGCCGACGCGGGACGACCAGAAGAGCTCCTAAGACGCGGCTCTATTGAGCCCTGGGACGTTGACACAGACGCGCAGCTCACTGCCCTCATCAGGGGAGGGAGCTGCGCCGGGTGGAGCGGGGCGATGCTCGCCTTGCATGGCCCTCGCCTCCTGAAGCTCCTCAATGGCCTTGGTGATGAACTCCTGAGCGCCTAGCGTCCCGCGCCCTGCGCTCTTCTCATGGAAGCGCGCATCAAAGCACGCCTCCAGATGGTGCCTGAACACCTCCCTCATGACGCTGGCCAGGTCTGAAGCCCTCCAGAGGAGAGCTCCCGAGCCCAACCTGAGAGGGGCACCGGGCGCGCCTTCCTATGCGAGAGGGGAAGGCGCCCCATCTGTGGGCGCGAGGCCTGAGGCACGATCGTCGGACGCCCCATCCTCCTGAGATCCTTGGTGGAGCACTTACTTCTTCTTCTTGGGGGTGACCTCAGGGGGGTAGGCGGCGCCTTCGCCATCTGGGTTCTCGACCGCTGCAGCCTGGTAGGCGCGCTCGAGGGAGCACACCGCATCCTTCTCGTCGCAGGCGACCGTGATGATGCCGCCGCTTCCTGGCATCTTGAGGACATTGTAGCCATGGTGAGTCGCGGCCATGAACTTGGCCAGGGCTGGATATCCGAGGATGGCGTTGTACAGGAGGCAAATGTGGGTGACGTCGAAGTCGATGAGCTCAGTGTGGTAGTTGTCGCACTTGCCGAAGGTGACAGGGAGGCGGATCTGCCGGATGGGGATGGTGGAGCCATCGGTCACCCCAGAGAAAGGCTTGGTAGGCTGAAGCTGGTCGTACGGCACCTGGAGCGTGTCGAACGCCACAACGGAGAGGACATTGAGCCCCGTGCCGCCATCGATGAGCGTCTTGGTGACGAGGACGTTGCTGATGGTGAGCGAGTAGAGCATCGGGAGCGCGCCGGTAGTGGCCGCGCACTTGAGCTGGTCTGTAGAGTCGAAGGTGATAGCGCACTTGGACCACCTGAGCGGACGAGACGCCTCGAGCTTTGGGAGGGCTGCGTTCACCTCATGAGTGAACTGCTTGAAGATGCGATGGGAAGCGGGGGCTTTAGCACCGCCTAGGATGCAAGCAATGGCACGAGGCTCTTGGAAGCCCCCGGCCCCATCATCTTGGTGGTGGTCATCGTTCCTCCTTTGCGGTGGTGGCAGTGGAGGAAGGCCTGCATTGCCCTAAGGACGGTCCTCACGAGGTTGATCCCTCCAGGGGCCCTCGCGAGGCTGGCCCTGCCAGCGATCCTCACGAGGCTGGTCGCGGTTGTCCTGGCGGGGGTCGCAGTTGTCCCAGCGTCCCCCACCTCGGCCTCCTCCACGGTTGTAGCAGCGGTCGTTGCGCTCAGGGCGGCGGCCAAGGCGCCCGTCCCGGATGGCCCTGAGCTCTTGGCAGTCGTTGGTGTTGTGGCTGTGCATGTTGTGGAAGACGCAGAACGGGCGGCTGCCCTTAGAAGACTCGGGGAGGTCGCAGCCGCGCTTCATCTCTGGCTCGGCCGCAAGCACGGCCGGGCCTTTGTGCTTCACGTCCTTGGCCTTGGCCTTCTTGTCCTCAGGGTTGGCCTCTGGGAGCTCAAGGAGGGAGAGGCGACCTTCCTCAGCCCTCGCGCATCTGGTTACCATGTTGAACATCTGCAAAGCCGAGCACATGTCCTCGTGTATGGCGACCTCCTCCTTCATCTTGACATCCCGGACGCCATCAGTGAACGCCGAAATGATGGCCTCATCCGACACCTTGGGGATCTTGAGGCGAACGTTGGTGAAGCGCTGGATGTATTTGTGAAAGGTCTCCCCTGGCTGCTGCTTGATGCGCCGCAGGTCACCCGCAGCCGGGGCGCGGTCGCGAGTGCCCTGGAAGTTGGCGATGAAACGCTCTCGCATTTCATCCCATGAGGAAATCGATCACGCGGGGAGGTTCAGGAGCCATGAGCACGCGCCATCCTTGAGGGCCATGGGAAACCAGTTCGCCATGACCTTCTCGTTGCTGTTGGCCACCTCGATGCTCAGCTCGTAGAGCTGGAGGAACTTGGCAGGGTCGGGGGCGCCATCATAGCATGGAGGCAAGTATGGCTTGAACTTCCCAGGCCAGATGACGCAGCGCAGCTCAGGGGTGAACGCACGGCAGCCTGCCGCGCTCACGGGAGCCCACCGCAGAGGGGGAGCCTGGTCTTGGCGCTCGCGCACCGCCGCCTCGGGCAGCACATGATGTTGACGTGGCGGCGCTGGGAGCGCGCACACCTCTCCTTGGGGCTGCTGCACCACTTGACAACTTTCTTCGTCACGCGCCGGCGCCCTGTGCGGCGGGTCGCGCCGAGGAGCCTCACGCCTTGGCTCGAGGGCGGCATCTTGCCTGGGAGGTGGAGGAGGCGCA
The DNA here is from genome assembly GCA_011799875.1 of Thinopyrum elongatum. Classification (NCBI taxonomy): domain Eukaryota; kingdom Viridiplantae; phylum Streptophyta; class Magnoliopsida; order Poales; family Poaceae; genus Thinopyrum; species Thinopyrum elongatum. Next base: position 339,878,400 of record CM022302.1, read on the forward strand.
CCGTGGGCCACATCGCCCGCAAGAGGCGGTGGGGGGGGGGGGCAGCGAGCGAGACAGTGCAGGGGTTTCTCCAGCGGCGCTAACAAGCTCGGCGATGCGGTCCAGCCAGTCCTCGTAGAGGTCGTCGGTCGGGTGATAGCGCAGGAGCTCGCGTGCCATGAGCAACACAGCCTGCGCGTTCGCCGGCCCACGACGGGCATGGGAGGACGAAGCAGCCGCCAGAGTTAGTGACAGGTGGCGGTGCGTCCGTCACGCCGCACGGAGGGCTGCAGCGACAAAGCCCGCTGCTCGTGGGCCGCGAGGCCGGTGGCAGCGTTTGCCGTAGGCGATGAGGAACGGCGGGGGGCGTCGTCGCCTGCAGGCATTGTCTGGGCGATGCGGGCGGCGAGGGCAGCCCGGCGCTCAGCTCAAACTTGATGAGCGTCAACAATGAGAGTGGTGGAACGGTGGCGAATCGACCAACAGAAGAGCGGCTCTGACGTACCCCTACCTAGCGCGCCAAATATCGGATTCAGGGATCCGCAAACCCAAGAAAGATTCGAACTCTGGGGTGCGTGCGAAGAACTCGATCTCCCCAGTCTGCCAACCCGTCGATCTCACGGCCTAGCTCGATGAACTAGAAAGAAAAGGGACATGGCAGTTTACCCAGGTTCGAGCCACCTTGCGGTGTAATACCCTACTCCTGCTTTGTGGTGGATTAGCCTCGCGATGGGCTGAGGATGAACTAGTACAGGGGAAGAACTACCTCAGGAGGTCTGTTCTTGTGTGGGTGTGAGCTGGTGAGGGTTCGGATGGCTCGATCCCCCTGTATGGTGGTAGCTGGGCTATATTTATAGTGGCCTTGGTCCTCTTCCCCCAAAACAGAGGCGGGAAGGGATCCCACAATGGCCAAGTTTGAAGGGAGACAAATAGTACATCTTATCCTGACGAAAGGTGGTCTTCGCCTGCAAAGCTTCTGGTCGTGACGTCGTGGTGGGCTTGGCGATGACCTCCGTCCTGCCGTCCTGGCGGTCCTGGTCTTGTAGCACGGGAATGGAAACCTTTGGCTGATTCCTCGGGACTCTGCGCCTGCGCTTGCCCCCTTAGCACCAAAGAGGAAACCTGCTGTACTGCGCCCGCTGGCGCCCACCTAGCCTTGGTCGTCATGGCTTGCGTCACCTTAAGCTCATGAGGTGAGCGCCTGCATAGAAATCTCCGCTCCTCAGGAGCTTGCCTTGGGAGGCCACTTCCTCTAGAGGTCTTGGCGTTGTCCGCCTCGCGAAGCTTGGCCCCTCGCGAGGGTCTTGCTTGGTCAATGCTGAAGATGGGCCGTACCAGGCCGTTAATGGAGCCACACTGTGGGCCGTAGGCAGGCAAGTCTGGGTACCCTAGTTCCCAGAACACCGACAGTGGCATACCGCAATACGGAGGAAACGGTCTTCTGTTCGATCGGCTACGTTCGAAACGGGGTCCTGTTGATCGGGAGGGCTGTGGCGTACCGCAAAACGGAGGAAACGGACTTGTGTTGGAGTGCCTATGGTCAAAACAGGGTCCTGTTCATCGGGAGGGGTGTGGCGTACTGCAAAACGGGACTCGCACCTGCCTCCATGGGCTACTGTTCATCCACTATCTACTGCGTCGCTCCAGCCTCCACGGGCTACTGTTCATCCACCGTCGACTTCCTCCAGCCTCCACTGCTACTGTTCATCCACCGCGTCTTCCTCCTGCCTCCACCAGATATTGTTCATCCATGGTCTACTGTTCATCCAGCCTCCACCGGCTACTGTTCAACCAGCCCTCCACGGGGTCCTGTTCATCCACCCCCAACCGGCTCGGGTGTGTGGCAGCCTCCTTGTGGTCCTGTTCATCCAGCGGCAATGGCCTACTACCACGGGGTCCTGTTCATGCAACCCCCAACAACGGTCACAGTTCATCAAGAGGCAGGTTCGATCGGCTTCAGTTAGGAGCAGTAGCGAAGGAATCGCTCGGGTTCAATTAATAGCCAAGGGATCGATCGCTCGGGTTCAGTAATGTAACTAGTGCAATCGATCGGGTTCAGTAAGCGAACACCTCGCTCGGGTTCAGTTAGAGCCCAACGCCTCGCACACACGCGCGTACGTGTAGGAGAGAAACGCGCAAACCTCCGTGCATCACTCGGCCCCGACCACCCACCGTAACCAGGAACTCCCCAAAATTTTCCTCGCCCTTGCTTCTACCACGATTTTTTCTGTCATGGACGGCCCAAAGAATGTCATGCAGGTGCGTCCCCGGCCCGCCTAGGACGAAAAGACCATTTTCTGTCATGATTTTTTCTCATATAAGTAGGAGCCCATCAGATCTATGATGATACGTGGTTTTGTCACAATTATCTTCATAGAAGTGTCATAAGCATGACAGAAAAAAAATTGTTCGGGCCAAAATGTCACAGATGTGTCTTTTTTTGTAGTGATAGGAAGGCGTGCCCGGTGCCTCCCTCAGGGCAGGCTCGGGGGCTTCCACCTGGAGAGCGTCTGACCTGACCAGTGTGACGAGGGAGGTGCTCGGGCACCACTTGGAGGTGTGCTTTGATGCGTGCCCCAGCAAGCAAGGAACACGACGCGAGGCGCCAGGAGCACGAGAGTTCATCACCAAGGTGATTTGCGAGCTTCAGGAAGCACGAGCCATGTGTGGCTAGCGCCGCCCCGTGCGCCCACCAGCTCAGCTGCCACCCCCGACGCGGGCGGTGAGCTGCGCGTCTGCGTCAACATCCTGGGCCTCAACAGGGCCGCTTCTCAGGACCTCTTCTGGCCGTCGCGCGTTGGCCGGAGCGGGGGTTTCCCCTGCAACTACATCCGCATGCCCTTCGGCCAGCTGAATGTGGGCGGCATGTACCAGCGGCTCGCCCAGCTCACGCTGGCATCTCACGAGGCCCGGCGCTTGGCGTTGGTATCTCATGAGGCCTCCGCACCTCGCGAGCCTCCCGAGCCATAGGAGCCGCCCGACTCGTGAGGGGCGAACTTCTGCGACACGCTTTATCGACTACCTCATCATTTCGACAGCAACTGCCAGGTGAATTTTTGATTTGTTCAATTGAGGGCACCCCTCGGGCTGAATTATCCTAAGGCTGGTCATGGTCTACCCCTACAGCTGCGTTGTTTTTGCTCGTGTATCGGATTTAGTTGTGCCTTGATAAAATTTCCTCGATGGCTTAAATTTCGTGATCGGTGCTTCATCACCATGAATGTTGCCACACCCTCGCGAACCTGCTCTCGATCGCCTCATGACCAAGGGCTGGCACGGCGTCTGTGCTTGGGTCCGTCCCTGTAGTGTTGTTAAATCCAAGCGACCGAGCTTTGTCTCGCAGGCCAGCTACCGTGCACGTCACCTCCTGGGGTCCTTGGTGCCTTGTCCTCTCATGAGCTCATCACGAGTAGGCGAGTAAGGGCACGGCCTGGTTCGCACAACTCCAATTGTGGTGCTTCGCCACCACGGGCGCCGCGCGTAGGGTGTTCCTCCTATGATCATTCCATGAGAAGGCATGGCATGACGTCTGTGCTCGGTTCTGTCCCTGCAGTGTCGATAAACCCAAGTGACCGAGCTTTGTCTGGCGGGCCGGACCCGCACACATCACCTCCTCTGGATCCTTGGTGTCTCGCCTTCTCATGTGATGGCCTCTGGACGATCACTCGGTGCAAGTCGCCCACATAACCCAGGTTACACGACCGCGCGACTGCACCAAGAGCTAGGCGCATCCCGCCTAAGGTAGGACCTCCTGAGCCTCGCGCTGGCTCACGAGCGTCCAAACACCTCCGCAGGTTCTACCGTGCCTATCATGCGTATGAAGGAAATAGGGTTGTACACACCCTAGAGACTCTTGAATAGAGCTCTTTCCCACGCCTAGTGGAAGCCCCATGCTCCGCGTTGGCGGAACAATCTAGCAATGCTCATGCCCACACCCAGTGGAAGCCCCATGCTCAGCGCTGGCAGATCGATCAAACCAGATCATGCCCACGCCAAGTGGAAGCCCCATGGTCCGCGCTGGTGGATAAACAACTGAGGGCACCCCACGGGTAGCATCAACTTCAGGATGGCCCATGCCTGTCACGGCCCCCGCACAACCCTACAGCGACACTGCTCATGGCTTTCCCTTGAGCTTCAGGCGAGCGGGGGCTGGACACGGTGCCTTTGCTCGGGTCAGTCCCAGCAGCGCAGAAAAACCCAAAGGACCGGGCTCTGGCTCACAGGCCTGCCCCGTGCACGTCACCCCACCAAGGCCCTCTGTAACACCCCCGGTGATTAGCAACAGTAATCACTTTTGATAATGACATGTCAGCAAGCTTAATAGTGCATAATCATCATTAGCATCATATTGCATTTCAGCTCCTAAGTCAAATTCAAATTTAAATGAAAGTGAAATATAAAAGTTGTCCAACGTAGAAACTAAAATGTCAGATAAATAACAAATATTCCAGAGGCTATTCTAAAATTGAAACCAACATCATTGGAATTGGATAAGTGACTCGAACAACCTCAAACAGTGGATAAAGATAATATTTAATAACCATTTATTAAATCTGAAATAAATATGGAATTATATTTTGTCCAAACTAATTTTAGGTGTTAGGGAATAATGCACTGGTATTTATGACCTAGTATAGCCATTGAAACTGGTACTGATAGAAATGAAATTGTCAGAGTTAAACATCGCAAGGCAGGTGCTACTAGAGCAGAGAATGGCCCTGTTGTCTATAAAAAGGTAGGGAAACTAGATAAGACGGGCTAGGCGTGTTTACTACAACATGCTTAATACACGAATCGTACAAAACATGGCCATTGCAACTAGTATTGGTAAGATTCAACTGGTGAGTTCATACTTGGTAAGTCCTGAGGGGTAGTTGCTGGGGCACTTCATATGGACAAGAGCCCGCCCCAAGTTGGCCGCAGCCGAGGCGAGGTGTTCCTCCGGGTCGAAGAGTGGATCAGTGTCGCTGACATGTGTACCTACAAGAAGCAAGTAAATGTTAGAAGCCAAACTGCAATTGCACAAATGATGTAAAATATTGTAAGACATGGGATGCAGCTAACCTCGATGGCAAAAAACAGCATCGCCCGTTATGGCCCTGCGTAAGTACATGGAAAGGCATGTTAAATACAACAGGGTTAGCATCCACTTAAAATAGCAAATGGGCAGCATCTCTAGTATATCTTCATTGTGGAGAGTAGCATGGTAGCAAAGGGACAGATTAAAAAATGGATACAACTGTTAATTGCAATAGGCTTAACAGCATCCTAAGTCATGTTTTGTAAGTTTGTAGCCATTGAAAGACAACTATTAAAAAAAGGATACAACTGTTAATTGCAACAGGCTTAATAGCCATTGAAACTGGTACTGATAAAAATGCAATTGGCAGAGTTAAACATCGCAAGGCAGGTGCTGGCAGAGCAGAGAATGGCCCAATTGTCTATAAAAAGGTAGGGAAAATAGCTAAAATGTGTTAGGCATGTTTACTACAACATGCTTAATACATCAACCGTACAAAACATAGCCATTAATTGCAACTGGTATTGGTAAGATTGAACTGGTGAGTTCATACTTGGTAAGTCCTGAGAGGTAGTTGCTGGGGCACTTCATCTTGGCGAGAGCCCGCCCAAAGTCAACGGCGGTGGAGGCGAGCTATTCCTCCGGGTCGAAGCGTCGATCAGTGCTGCTGACATGTGTACCTATAGGCACCAGTAAATGTTAGAAGTTAAACTGCAATTGCACAAATGATGTGAAAGACTGTAAGACATGGGATGCAGCTAACCTCGACAGCAAACAACAGCGTCGCCCGTTATGACCCTGCGTACGTACATGGACAGGCATATTAAGTACAACAGGGTTAGCATCCACCAAAAATAGCAAATGGGCTGCATCTCTAGTGATATCCTGAGTCATGTATTGTAAGTTTGTTGCTAGTATTGGTGAAATTGAGCTGGACAGTTAGTACTTGAACATCACACAGTGTGCAGTACTAAAACAAACAAGGCACGAACATGCTTAATACATCAACCGTACAAAACATAGCCATTGCAAGTGGTATTGGTAAGATTGAGCTGGTCAGATCATACCTGGTAAGTCCTGGGGGGTAGTCGCTGGGGCACTTCATCTGGGCCAGAGCCTGCACCAAGTTGGCGGAGGCGGAGGTGAGGTGTTCCTCCGGGTCATCGGCCGCCATCAGCTCCTCGACCTCCACGTGATATGTGGTTGGGCTTGCGCGGCGATGCTCTCGAGGTAGGGGCGGTGGGGATTTGGAGGCATGAGGATGTTTCACAGGCGCCATTTAAGCTATCAGGCCGGGGCCGTGATAGAGATCGGTGGGTTACCTGATTGGATCGACGATGCTCGGGCAGAACGTAGATGTGGTTGAAGCTGTGGTTGCGGCGGTGGCGGTTTCAGCTGCCGGTAGGGGGGAGGGGATACTGAGGAAATTTGATGGGTGGGGATGTGGTGGGAGGAATAAATTCTGAAATCGCGCACCTAATGAAAATTTCGCTGCGAAACTTGAAACTTGGGCGGGGGGGACACACAACGCAGACGAAATGCATAAAATACTCGTGTGCGAGAAAAGAGAAAATTGGCAGATCTCGTCTCCAAAAAAATGTACACGTGTAGTTGATTTTTTCGGTCAACAGTACACTTGCTTTATTAGGAAACATCGCACAGGTAACTGACTTATGCATCATTAACGCAAAAAAACGCACACGGGTACGCCATAGAAACCGTGTGTTTTGTGATCGTCTAATAATTCTTATATCTATCAGCATCTCCAACCGCACCTAAATTCAAAAATCTCTTTCATTGTATCAGGATTATTCAATGTACATGAACGAGGCAAGGTGACACCCGATGAATAATCATCGGTTTATGAAATGCAATCAAGTGTCAACCTGCCTCACTCGCATAACCAGATTTGATCCTATGCAACAAGAGAGAAGCTTGCTGCCATCTGCCGGCGTGGCAATTTAAGTCGGTGTGCGGCCAACTCGCGCAGTGAGGTGGGACTAAAAACCAGCTGCTCCAGCTCTAGTCTCCGGTGGCTGTGGGCGGACGTTTCAGGAGTATTTAGGGTCGGGGTGCGGCTACAAAACTTCAGTGAACACATGCTAAATAACGCTCATAGCCCTCAAAGGATGCGCTTACCGACATTGTACGTTAATAATAGATAGTACCAACTTAAAGTACTACTAGTAATTTTCTCTAAAACTAGTACGTATGTAGTACTGGTAGATGCTCGTAATTAATTATACAAACTTACGGGCGACACACGCACTAACTACTTCTCACATGCTGGCATCGGGGCATGCTGGCCAGATGCTGTCATTCTCCTTCCAGCCTTGTAGGCCGCAGCCCACCGTGCTTCTATCTCCACCGAGCTCTCCTCAGCACGGCGTGCAGCCTCTTCTTTCTTGCAGCCGCGGGACTCCCTTTTCTTGACTGCTTTATGCCTTTTCCACTCCTTCTGTGCGGCTTTGGCCGCCTCTAGATCCACCGCCCATTCGGCCATGGCAGCATCAAAGTCCGCCCACGTACTTGTGCGGCCGGCAGCGGTGATGAACTCGGCGCGGCGGGATGCCATCACTTCCTTACCATGTGTGCGGTTGCGGGCAGCGAGGAACACGGCGCGGCGGGATGCCATTGCTTCCTCACCAGTTACTACGCGCCGCGATACCATGAACGACGCTTGGAGAGAGCTCTGGGACAGAGTGACTGGAAAGCCATATAGTGCGGTGGTTTTTAAGAGCTTAACGACAAATGACGAAGGAAATTTGGCTTCCCTTACAATCTTGCTCATTCATTATCGCACACGGTTCATCTCCGTCGCCTCCGGAAACAGTGTGCGCTGAGCCTATTGCGTGTTGCGTTATTATTGGCCAGAACCCCAGCCACGTGGATCGCACGTGTGCACCATATGATGTGCCGCAATCGAATGGCAATCCACGTCCCTCACATCACACCCGTGCAGCTGTAGCTGGAATGGATTTATATGCGCTAAATGCCTAGAAAATGCAAATAATCCCCTAAATATGGTAAATAAGCCCAGAAAAGTGCCAAATTTGAACACGGTGATTTGCAGGGTGTATGTTCATCGCAGAAAAAAAAAATCAAGGGCAAAGAACTAAGAAAATTTGGATTCCCCTTCAATCTTGGTGATTTCCCTCTCGAAAGCATGGAATGTCCTCGGTGATGGTTTGATTTATGAAGGGCATGCATGACAACATAAACCAAACCTTCTCAAATTTTTACCAGGGCATGGTGAGGCCATACCATGGCACCATGCCAGGCGTCATGTTTTTCAAGCATTTATTTCATTTTTCTATAGTTGAAAACCCAATAAACAAATGTTTGTGGTTGACTATTGCCACACATTTCATCGAAATATCTGCCCATTCCTTGTAAAAGGCATGAGAATTTACTAAATAGCACGAGCATGGTTTTCCAGACCATTCTTGTGCACCCTTTCATACACCGATTGTTTAAACTTGAATTATGTGCATTAATGCCTAGAAAATACACATAATCCACTAAATATGGTAAATGAACCCGGAAAAGTGCCAAATTTGAACATGATGATTTGCAGGGTGTATGTTCATCATAGAAAAAAAACTCATGGACAAAGGACAAAGGAAATTTGGATTCCCCTTCAATCTTGGTGATTTCCCCCTCGAAAGCATGAAACTTCCTCGATGATGGTTCGATTTATGAAAGACATGCATGATGACATAAGGCAAACATTCTCAAATTTTTACCAGGGCACGGTGAGGCCATACCATGGCACCACGCCAGGCGTCATGTTTTCCAAGCATGTATGTCATTTTTCTATAGTTGATAACCCAGTAAATGACGCGTTTGTGGTTGACTATTGCCACACATTTCCTTGAAATCTCTGCCCATTCCTTGTAAAAGGCATGAGAATTTACTAAATAGCATGAGCATGGTTTTCCAGACCGTTCTTGTGCACCTTTTCATGCACCGATTGTTCGAATTTGAATTATGTGCATTAATGCCAAGAAAATGCACATAATCCCCTAAATATGGTGAATGAGCCCGGAAAAATGCCAAATTTGAACACGTTGCATTGGAGGGGGTATGTTGATTGTTGGAAAAAAACTGAATGACAGACTGGGACGGAAATTTGGATTCCCCTTCAATCTTGGTGATTTCCCCCTCGAAACCATGAAACTTCCTCGGTGATGGTTTGATTTATGAAGGGCGTGCATGATGACATAAACCAAACCTTCTCAGCTTTTTACCAGGGCACGGTGTGGCCATACCATGGTACCATGCCAGGCGTCATGTTTCTCAAGCATGTATTTCATTTTTCTATAGTTGATAACCCAGTAAACGATGCATTTGTGGTTCAATATTGCCACACATTCCCTTGAAATCTCTGCCCATTCCTTGTAAAAGGTGTGAGAATTTACTAAATACCACGAGCATGGTTTTCCAGACCATTCTTGTGCACCTTTACATGCACCAATTGTTCAAATTTGAATTATTTGGATTAATGCCTAGAAAATGCATATAATCCTCTAAATATGGTTAATGAGCCCGAAAAAATGCCAAATTTGAACACGTTGCATTGGAGGGGGTATATTGATCGTAGAAAAAAACTGAATGACAAACTAGGAAGGAAATTTGGATTCCCGGCCCTTCAATCTTGGTGATTTCCCCCTCGAAAGCATGAAACTTCCTCGGTGATGGTTCGATTTATGAAGGGCGTGCACGACGACATAAGCCAAACCTTCTCAAATTTTTACCAAGGCACGGTGAGGCCATACCATGGCACCATGCCATCCGTCATGTTTTTCAACCATGTATTTCATTTTTCTACAGTTGAAAAACCAATAAACGACGCGTTTGTGGTTGACTATTGCCACACATTTCCGTGAAATCTCTGCCCATTCCTTTTGAAAGGCATGAGAATTTACTAAATAGCACGAGCATGGTTTTCCAGACCGTTCTCAAGCACCTTTTCATGCACCGATTGTTTGAATTTGAATTATGTGCATTAATGCCTAGAAAATGCACATAATCCCCTAAATATGGTAAATGAACTCGGAAAACTGCCAAATTTGAACACAGTGAATTGCAGGGTTTATGTTCATCGTAGAAAAAAAACTCATGGACAAAGGACAAAGGAAATTGGGATTCCCCTTCAATCTCGGTGATTTACTATCGCACACGATTCATCTCCGGTGCCTCTGCGAACCATGTGTGTTCACCCACACATGCAAAAGGAAAAAAGAAAACCCTCGCTCACTTCATCCCCACCCACTCGCCGCGGACTCCTCCGCAACTCTGCACCTCATCAACTTCTATTGTGGCGGCCACCCTAAGCTTGACGGCTATCATCGGCAGGTGGAGGTCACGCTCCAAATGGCACGGGATTTTGCCCCTACCGCTTGCCGCTGCCTATCTGCACCGACTTGCACCGACATTCTAGACTCTGGTCGATTGGCTTTTTCTGCGGGATTGGGCCGGGGATTTTTCTAATGGAGAAGGTAATCAATTTAGCGATATTCACTCATCTCTTATCGCAGTCCGTCCGTCGCTGTTAATCAACCGGCGGAAATTGCCGTGGATTCATTTTTCTACTAGCTGATTCGGGGGTTTTCATTCATGTGTCCACAGTGCGAGCACAAATCGGGCAAGTGTGGCCGCGGCCAGTCGGAAACGAAGTTCTATCTCACCATTCCGGATGACTTCAGGGAGCGCTCGGTATGTTCAATCTCACCCTACCACGGTCGGCATGGCCTAAATTTGTGAACATATACCGTCTATTGCTACATTTGGATAAAAGGTGCGGTGCCATGTGCAGCCTAGATGTCGAATTTTTTCCCTATATTAGGCAAATTTATGATGTATTGTTCATTCAGTTACTCTCATATTTGCAGCAAATCTTTGTTACATTATCTATTTTTAATTATATATTTTTGAACTTTGCTTTTAGCTATATATTGATCTGTTCTATCAGTCACTCCCATATTTGCATCTTGCTCTATTATTTCAATATATCTAATTTACTATCTTAATTTTCATTTCAAGCAGTACATCCCTTGCTTTGCAAGAATAGGAGTAGAAGGAAATCTTGGGCTTTACTTTGTTGATGACTCCATGGATGTCATATTGACAACGCAGCATGGATTTACAATGACAGTTAGCGTAAAACTTGATAAAGATGGTCACTCCTATTTTGATGCGGACCTTTGGAGAAAATGTCTAAGTGTTATGAACTGAAAGCTGGTAATAAAATTCTAGTGTGTGCACCACAACCTGGTCTAATTAACATGGATGTTTACTTCCCCAACATCATCAGCCGATCTAAGTCTGATCGAGGTTAGTGTCCTTTCAACTTTCTCCATGCTGGCATATTACTTAGCAAAATCGTGGTATTTGTTCTGACTAATTGATCACTATTTAAGCAATGAATTGTGATTTCATTTTCTGACTCCGTTCCTAGGCAGTAACAAATTCTATTTACCAATTTATGTGCACTATATATTCTTCTGCCATGTTCTGAATAAATAATACCTTTCCACCTTTTAAGCAGGATATGTTGGATGCATAGTTAACAATCTCTATGTTACTAAGCGTACCAAATTTCACTGGAAAGACTTGAAGCTTGTCATAAAAATTGTTGATAATCTGACAGAGATAGCACAGCGTATGAACGCTGGATTTTGGATGGGATTAATTATACCTATGGTGCACACATTGAACAAGACGAATTGTGTGCACAAAATGCTGGTACAATGTCTGATTTTTATGTTGATGCTCGTAAACTATATATATCTTGAACGATATGTTACAATTGGTTTTTATTCTACATTTCAACAGAAATTGCCCGCTGTAGCTGTTCCTGGATCAATTTCCCGGCGTGGTCGAATTACACTTGTGCCTGCTAATAACACCAAAGTGATTGCAAGGTACTGCATTTCCCACAGAAATGGAACCATTCAAATTAAGAAGTTCTCGCTTGTCTTGGCAATGCATCCATATTGGAAAATTGGAGACACTGTTCTACTCATGCTCTACCAAGGCACATGAGGGTTCTTCCTTTTCATTGACGAGATGCCGAGTCACCATGATCAAGCTGCTTCCAGCGGATAGTTGTGGTTGTTGGCCCTCAGCCTCTTAAAATGTGCTAGCTGTTACTATGTTAAGTATGTAGATATGGACCATATGGTTGTTGGCCCTCAGCCTCTTAAAATGTGATAGTTGTTACTATGTTAAGTATGTAGATATGGACCATATGGTTGTCAAAACCGTGTTACGAAGATCCTCCTTTTGTCGAATAGTGTAACCACTATATATATGTTACTCAAATGTTGTTAGCCAAGTTCTTAAATTTTCGTGGAAAGTATTAGTATCGTACACAGTTCATTGATTTTAAGCGTGTGCCCGGTAGAGCGGTAGAGTAGAGGACGTCCATGTTATCGACATGGCGATTAGCACCGATGTCCAGAAGGCATTTGCATATTAATTGTCCATAATGCAAATTCACACACGTGTTAACATAAGGAAACGTATGTGTAACTTACTAATCATCGCACACGAGTACTCACAGACGCATCATGTGCGATTCTCCTAGCCACCGCAAGCAACTAGTTTGCATTTTTCAAAGTTTTTTGTACACACAGAATCGCACGCTAATTAACTATAGTAAACGTCTGTGTTATAATTTCTTGTCGCAAATAGTTCATTCGAGTGGGCTGTTTGCCGCGTATCACACACATCTTGTTTACACGAATCATTTGTGTTCTTTTGGCTCATCGCAAATAGTTCATCTATGTGAACTGTATGCCGCATATCACACACATCTTGTTAAGTTGATCCGTTTGTGTTGTGTTCCCCAATCAAAAACAGTTCGTCCGAGTGAACCGTATGCCGTATATCAGACACACCTTGATCTAGCTAACCGTCTCTGTTGCATTCCCTAATAGCAAATAGTTCATCTGAGCGAACTGTATGCCATATATCACACACACCTTGATATGGCTGCCCGTTTCTGTTGTTCTGTCTCATCGCAAATAGTTCGTATGGATCAACCGTATGCCCTGCATCACACACGCAACTATAATCTGAACCGTGTTTGATGTCTCCACCATCGTAAAAGTTTTGCATCTTTTTGACGGGTTTTTTTACATCACTGTTTGCGATTAATGCATCACACATAGTTTTGTCAAAGGGTCTCTGATAGTAGTGTCGCGTTAGCAGCATCCTGCAGCAGTGTGAGCCTCCCAGTCACCTTCAGCACTCATGACAACTACCACACCGAGCTCATCGACTTCGACGTGGCCCACATTGGCCTCCCTTACAACGCCATCTTGGGGTATCCGGCCCTCGCCAATTTAATGGCGGCAACCCACCATGGCTACAACGTCCTCAAGATACCAGGGTGCAGCGGCGTCATCACCGTTGCCTGTGATAAAAAGGATGCGGTCTGCTGCCTTGAGCACGCCTACTGGGCTGTGGCGGCCGAGAACTCCAATGGCGAGGGAGACGTCACGCCCCCTGAGGCTGTCCCCATGAAGAAGAAGCAACTCCTTCCCAAGAACTGTCCCAAGGCAAAGAAGGCACCCGCCGGCGATGCCTCAGGTGCCATGCCTGCCACCGGGGCACACCTTCCTCCTGCATAGGAAGGCGCGCCCGGGGCCTCCCTCAGGACAGGCTCAAGGGCTTCCACCTGGAGAGCGTCTGACCTGACCGATGCGATGAGGGAGGTGTCGGGCACCACTTGAAGGCATGCTTCAACACGCGCCCCCACAAGCAAGGAACCTGGCGTGAAGCGCCAGGAGCACAAGAATTCATCACCAAGGTGATATGCGAGCTTCAGGAAGCGTGGGCCATGTGCGGCGAGCATCGCCCCACATGCCCCACCGCCTCAGCTGCCGCTCCTGAGCTGCACGTCTGCGTCAATATCCCAGGCCTCAACAGAGCCGCTTCGCAGGACCTCTTCTGGCCATCGTGCGTCGGCTAGAGCGGGGGTTTCCCCTGCAACTACATCCGCATGCCCTTCGGCCTGCTAAATGCGGGCGCCACGTACCAGTGGTTCGCACAACTCGGGTTGGCGTCTCACGAGGCCAGGCACTCGACCCTGGTGCCTCATGAGGCCTCGTTCCCTCGCGAGCCCCCCGAGCCTCAGGAGCCGCCCGGCTCATGAGGAGCGAACCTCCGCGGCACGCTTCATCGGCTTCCTCGATGCTACAACAACAACATTGCCAGGTGGCTTTTTGGTTTGTTCAATTGAGGGTGCCCGTCGGGCTGCATTATCCTCAGGCTGGTCAGGGTCTGCTCCTACAGCTGCGTTGTTTTTGGTCATGTATCGGATTCAGTTGTGCCTTGATAAAATTTCCCCGATGGCTTAAATTGCGTGACCGTTGCTTCGTCACCATGAGGGTTGCCGCGCCCTCATGAACTTGCTCTCGACCACCTCATGATCAAAGGCTGGCACGACATTTATGCTCAGGTCCGTCCCTGCAGCGTTGTTAAATCCAAGCGATCGAGCTCTGTCTCGCGGGCCAGCTCCCGTGCACGTCACCTCCTAGGGTCCTTGGAGCCTTGTCCTCTCATGATCTCATCGTGAGTAGGTGAGTAAGGGCGCGGCTCGGTTTGTACAACCGCGATCGGGGTGCTTCACCATCGCGGGCATCGCGCACCGGGTGTTCCTCCTCGGGTTGTTACATGAGAAGGCATGGTACAGAGTCTGTGCTCAGGTCCGTCCCTGCAGCGTCGATAAGTGACCGAGTTCTGTCTGACGGGCCGGACCCGTACACGTCACCTCCTATGGGTCCTTGGTGTCTAGCCTTCTCATGCAATGGCCTCTGGATGTCAATTCGTCGAAGGCCAGCCTCATAACTCACGTTACAAGCACGCAACCGCGGGAGGAGCTAGGCGCAACCCGCCTAAGGTAGGACCTCCTGAGCCCTGCGCTGGCTCACGAGCGTCTAAGACACCTCCGCAAGTTATACCGTGCCAGCCACTGATACGTCTCCAACGTATCTATAATTTATGAAGTATTCATGCTGCTATATTATCATTCTTGGATGTTTTACAATCATTTTATAACAACTTTATATCATTTTTTGGAACCAAATTATTGACATAGTGCCCAGTGCCAGTTGCTGTTTTTTACTTGTTTTTTACATCGCAGAAAATCAATACCAAACGGAGTCCAAACGCAACGAAACATTTTGTGGATTTTTTATGGACCAGAAGACATCCAATGGGCTAGAGCAGCACCTGGGGGTGCCCTGAGGGGTGAACAACCCACCAGGGTGCGCCTGGGCCCCCAGGCATGCCCCGGTGGGATGTGCCCACCTCGGTGGCCTCCCGCACCGCCTCTTCGCCCTATAAATTGCCAAATATTCCAAAAACCCTTGCAGAGACCCTAGATCAGAAGTTCCGCCGCTGCAAGCCTCTGTAGCCATGACAAACCAATCTAGACCCCATTTCAGCACCCTGCCTGTGGGGGAAATCATCATCGATGGCCATCTTCATCATCCCGGCGGCCACCATGATGAGGAGGGAGTAGTCCACCCTCGGGGCTGAGGGTTTGTACCAGTAGCTATGTGTTTAATCTCTCTCTCTCTCTCGTGTTCTTGAGATGTCACGATCTTGATGTATTGCGGGCTTTGTTAATATAGTCAGATCATATGGTGTTTTCCCCTCTCTATCTTGTTGTGATGAATTGAGTTTTCCCTTTGAGATTTCGTTTTATCGGATTGAATACTTTTATGGATTTGAGAACACTTTATGTATGTCTTGCTATGAATACCCGTGGTGACAATGGGGTATCGTATTGATTCACTTGATATATGTTTTGGCACTCAACTCGCGGATTCCCGAGGTGACATTGGGGTAATCTATGCATAGGGGTTGATGCACGTTCTTGTCTTTGTTTCTACGGTATAAATCTTGGGGCACTCTTTGAGGTTCTTTGTGTTGGATTGAGCATTACGAATCTGAATTTGCTTTCGTGTTATTTTAGTACGAACTCTTGGATAGATCGATCGGAAAGAATAGCTTTGAGGTGGTTTCGTACACTACAAACAATTTATTCTTATGTTCTCCGCTAGATAGGAACTTTGGAGTGATTCTTCATCGCAAGTTGAGGGATGGTTATATGATCCAATTATATTAGCATTGTTGAGAGATTGCACTAGCGAAAGTATGGACCCTTGGCCTTGTTTTCAAGCATTGCAATACCGTTTGTGCTCACTTTTGTCACTTGCTACCTTGCTGTTTTTATTTATTCAGATTATAAAAATATATTTCTACCATCCATATTATACTTTTATCACCATCTCTTCGCCGAACTAGTGTACCTATAGAATTTGCCATTGTATTGGGTGTGTTGGGGACACAAGAGATTTCTTGTATTTGGTTGGAGGGTTGTTTGAGAGAGCCCATCTTCATCCAACGCCTCCCACGGATTGATAAACCTTAGGTCATCTACTTGAGGGAAAATTGCTACTGTCCTACAAAACTCTGCGCTTGGAGGCCCAACACGAGTCTACAAGAATAAAGATGCATAGTAGACATCAAGCTCTTTTCTGGCGCCATTGCCGGGGAGGTGAGTGCTTGAAGGTATATCTTTATATCTCGCAATTGAATCTTTTAGTTTCTTGTTTTATCACTAGTTTGGTTCATAAAAGAAAACTACAAAAAAATGGAATTGAGGTTGCATCATATTATTCATCTTTATAATATCTTTCGTGAAAATGATGGAAAGGAAAATTGTGCTCAATTGATAGAAGAAGAATTCAATAAAATGTTTGGCATAAATGATGAGCATGATTGCAATGTTGTTAGTATGAATTCCGTGAATATCCATGATTCTAATGATATGCAAAGCTACAAGCTTGGGGATGCTATGTTTGATGAAAATGATATTTTTAGTCCCCCAAGTTTTGATGAGAAAATTTATTATGATGAAAGCATGCCTCCTATATATGATGATTACGGTGATGACATGTATGCTATAAAGAATAATGATAACCATGAAACTTGTCATCATGATTTTAATTTCCAATCACTTGATAGTTATTTTGTTGAGTTTGCTCCCACCACTATTCATGAGAATAAATTTGCTTATGTGGAGAGTAAGAAAATTTCTATGCTTGTGGATCATGAAAATAATGATTTATGTGATAGTTATATTGTTGAATTCATTCATGATGCTACTGAAAATTATTATGAGAGGGGAACATATGCTTTTACATATTGCAATAATATCAAGTTTCCTCTCTTTATGTTGAAAGTTTTGAAGTTGCACTTGTTTTGCCTTCCTATGCTAGTTGATTCTTGTTCCCATAAGTTGTTTGCTCACAAAATCCCTATGCATAGGAAGTGGGTTAGACTTAAATGTACTAGTCATATGCTTCATGATGCTCTCTTTATGTTTCAATTCTTATCTTTTACGTGAGCATCATTGAAATCATCATGCCTAGCTAAAAGGCATTAAAGAAAAGCGCTTGTTGGGAGACAACCCAACATTTACCCCTACTGTTTTTATGTGTTCACATGATTATGCTACTGTATTAACCATGTTTTATTGCTTTTGTTTTAATAAAGTGCCAAGTAAAGCCTTTGGGATAGTGTGGATGATAGTTGACTCGAATCTGTGCAAAAACAGAAACTTTTGCGCTCAGTCCAGGAATTTTGAAAATTCACTGGAACGTGATTTTGATCTGAATTTTTTACAGGTGATAGATATACAAATTATATACGTTGCCCTAATTTTTCATAATTTTTGGAGTAGCATAAGTATGGTTGGAGTACAGATTACTACAGACTGTTCTGTTTTTGACAGATTCTGTTTTCAATGCATAGTTTGCTTGTTTTCTAGTTTCTATGGCTTATATTGATCAATATAGATTATGGAAATGATATGCTACAGTAGGCATTGTGTGGAAAAAATTACGAATCTTGTCTTTGACAGTACCAAAGTGAAATGGTTTGCTCTTTATCATACTAACCTATCTCATGAAGTTCCGTTAAGTCTTGTGTGATTGAAGTTTTCAAGTTTTGGGTGAGATGTCGATATGAGGAGAGTAAGGAGTGACAAGACCCTAAGAATGGGGATGCCCAAGTCACCCCAAGGTAATATTCAAGTAAGATCCAAGCAACTAAGCTTGGGGATGCCCCGGAAGGCATCCCCTCTTTCGTCCCCAACATTATCGGTAACCTCACTTGGAGCTACATTTTTTTGTCACATGATATGTGTTTTGCTTGGAGCATCATTTTCTTGTTAGGATTTTCTTGCTGTTATTTATAATAATGTTTTTCATCTTTATTTTCAATAAAAATGTCAAGGATAGCCTTTACCATGCTCATTTTGCAAGTATATGAGTTGCTGTTTCAAAACAGCAAGTTTATCGATGTTGCAAAAATTCTCGAGAAAATTCAGAATCTGATAAAATGTTGAATTTTTTTGCAAAGTAAGCTCTGATAAATTTTATACAGTATGGTAAATTTTCATAATTTTTGGAGTTAAATAAGTATTGATACTCTTGCATTATTTACAGACTGTACTGTTTTGGCAGATTGCTGTTATGTTTGCATTGTTTGCATATGTTTGCTTATTTAATGATTCTATTTGAGGATAGGAGTATTAAATATGCAGAGGCATTTAGTATGAAATGTTGAATAATAATTTTTGTGATTTTATACAGTAGAGAATGATAAGGTTTTTGCATTGGTTTATACTAACTTATCTCACGAGTTCTTGTTGAGTTTTGTGTGTATGAAGTTTTTAAGATTTAGGGAAACCCTGATATAAAAGGAATTAAGGAGATGCAAAAGCTCAAGCTTGGGGATGCCCAAGGCATCCCAAGATAATATTTCAAGAAGTCTCAAGCATCTAAGCTTGGGGATGCCCCGGTAGGAATCCCACCTTTCTTCATCAACAATTATCGGTTAGTATAGGTTGAGCCTAAGTTTTTGCTTCTTCACTTGAGTTGTGCTATTCTTGGAATGTCATTTTCTTTTGTTTTACTTGCTGTTTTAATAAAATACTTAGATCTGAAAGTTTTTAAATAAGAGAGAGTCCTCAATTAGCTACCCCTTTACTTAACTACTCGCTTGATCTTCACTTGTATCTTTTTGAAGTAGTTTGTCATTTACTCTCGTGCTTCACTTATATCCTATGAGTAAATTGTTGAAAGAATTGAATATCACGAAGTTGAAATTATATGTTCATATCATTCCTAGTGGTAGCTTCACATTGGGTTTATAAAGTGAAATCTTTTGAAGCTTGACAAGCACAATATTGGTCATACAAGCAATTCATGAATGATTACTATAAGGAAGAGAACTTTCACATGCAAATACACTATCTTGGAAATATTTTGTGATTGTGAGCCCCCATCAAAATATTATATGCCAAAATTGTTGACGTTGGACAAGGAAGACAACGTAATGATTTATGTTTGTTCATATTCACATAGAAGTTATATTGTCATAGATCCTTCAACATATGGTGCTTGCCCCCCATCTTTGCTAGCCAAAAATTCCGCACCAAGTAGAGATACTACTTGTGCATCCAAAAACCCTTAAACCCAAATCTTATTTTCAAGAGTCCACCGTACCTACCTAAGGATTGAGTAAGATCCTTCAAGTAAGTTGTCATCGGTGCAATAAGGCAATAAAAATTTCTTCTAAAAGTGTTAGATCATTTAGTGTAAGAGAAAATTGAGCGTTGTACGAACTTGTGATGGCAAAGAATAAAAGCGACAGACTACATAATAAAGGTTGCTATCATAAGGGGCAATATAACGTGACGTTCTTTTGCACTAAGGGATTGAGCATACAAACAAAAAGCGCATGGCAACCTCTGCTTCCCTCTACGAAGAGCCTACCTTTTACTTTTATGTATTTACTTTCATGCAAGAGTCAAAGTTTTTCTCTCTATTCCTTTTTAGTTTCCTCTTTTGGCAAGCATCATGTGGTGAGGAAAGATCTAGGCACATATATCCAGTTGGATATGGGTAGCATGAGTTATTATTGTTGACATCACCCTTGAGGTGAATACGTTGGGAGGCGAAATTATAAGCCCCTATCTTTCTATGTGTCCGGTTGAAACATTTTGCTCATGTGTATGCGGTGAGTGTTAGCAATCATAGAAGACTATATGATGGTTGAGTATGTGGAGCTCTTACTTAGAATCTGTTGAATAAGTTGAATTGCAATTGTTTGGTGACTAAGAATATAGGTTGTTGAGTTTCAAGAGAATTCATTGTTTGAACCTTAACATGTGAATTGGTTGCTACTTTAACATGATGAGTTTTATGAGAAAGAGTTGCTGTTATGATGCTAGGAAAAGTGATTGAAATTACTACTGATTAAACTTATGCACTTTGCTAGCATTCACACTTCATAAATTATTTCTTTTATCATTTACCTACTCGAGGATGAGTAGGAATTAAGCTTGGGGATGCTGATACGTCTCCAACATATCTATAATTTGTGAAGTATTCATGCTGCTATATTATCATTCTTGGATGTTTTACAATCATTTATAGCAACTTTATATCATTTTTTGGGACTAACTGATTAACATAGTGCCCAATGCCAGTTGCTGTTTTTTACTTGTTTCTTACATCGCAGAAAATCAATACCAAACGGAGTCCAAACGCAGCGAAACTTTTTGTGGATTTTTTATGGACCAGAAGACATCCAATGGGCCAGAGCAGCACCTGGGGGGTGCCCCAAGGGGGGCACAACCCACCAGGGTGCGCCTGGGCCCCCAGTCATGCCCCGGTGGGTTGTGCCCACCTCGATGGCCTCCCACACCGCCTCTTCGCCCTATAAATTGCCAAATATTCCAAAAACCCTCGCGGAGACCCTAGATCAGAAGTTCCGCCACCGCAAGCCTCTGTAGCCACGACAAACCAATCTAGACCCCGTTCCGGCACCCTGCCGGAAGGGGAAATCATCACCGGTGGCCATCTTCATCATCCCGGCGGCCACCATGATGAGGTGGGAGTAGTCCACCCTCGGGGCTGAGGGTTTATACCAGTAGCTATGTGTTTAATCGCTCTCTCTCATGTTCTTGAGATGTCACGCTATTGATGCATCGTGGGCTCTGTTAATATAGTCGGATCATATGGTGTTTTCCCCTCTCTATCTTGTTGTGATGAATTGAGTTTTCCCTTTGAGATTTCATTTTATTGGATTGAATACTTTTATGGATTTGAGAACACTTTATGTATGTCTTGCTATGAATACCCGTGGTGACAATGGGGTATCGTATTGATTCACTTGATATATGTTTTGGCACTCAACTCGCGGATTCCCGAGGTGACATTGGGGTAATCTATGCATAGGGGTTGATGCACATTCTTGTCTTTGTTTCTCCGGTAGAAATCTTGGGGCACTCTTTGAGGTTCTTTGTGTTGGATTGAGCATTACGAATCTGAATTTGCTTTGGTGTTACTTTAGTACGAACTCTTGGATAAATCGATCGGAAAGAATAGCTTTGAGGTGGTTTTGTACCCTACAAACAATTTATTCTTATGTTCTCCGCTAGATAGGAACTTTGGAGTGATTCTTCATTGCACGTTGAGGGATGGTTATATGATCCAATTATATTAGCATTGTGGAGAGATTGCACTAGCGAAAGTACGGACCCTAGGCCTTGTTTTCAAGCATTGCAATACCGTTTGTGCTCACTTTTGTCACTTGCTACCTTGCTGTTTTTATTTATTCAGATTATAAAAATATATTTCCACCATCCATATTACACTTTTATCACCATCTCTTCGCCGAACTAGTGCACCTATACAATTTGCCATTGTATTGGGTGTGTTGGGGACACGAGAGATTTCTTGTATTTGGTTGCAGGGTTGTTTGAGTGAGACCATCTTCATCCTATGCCTCCCACGGATGTATAAACCTTAGGTCATCCACTTGAGGGAAAATTGCTACTGTCCTACAAAACTCTACGCTTGGAGGCCCAACACGAGTCTACAAGAATAAAGATGCGTAGTAGACATCAAGCTCTTTTCTGGCGCTGTTGCCGGGGAGGTGAGTGCTTGAAGGTATATCTTTAGATCTTGCAATTGAATCTTTTAGTTTCTTGTTTTATCACTAGTTTGGTTCATAAAAGAAAACTACAAAAAAAATGGAATTGAGGTTGCATCATATTATTCATCTTTATAATGTCTTTCGTGAAAATGATGGAAAGGAAAATTGTGCTCAGTTGATAGAAGAAGAATTCAATAAAATGTTTGGCATAAATGATGAGCATGATTGCAATGTTGTTAGTATGAATTCCGTGAATATCCATGATGCTAATGATATGCAAATCTACAAGCTTGGGGATGCTATGTTTGATGAAAATGATATTTTTAGTCCCCCAAGTTTTGATGAGAAAATTTATTATGATGAAAGCATGCCTCATATATATGATGATTATGGTGATGACATGTATGCTATAAAGAATAATGATAACCATGAAACTTGTCATCATGATAACCAACTCTTCGCCGAACTAGTGCACTTATACAATTTACTATTGTATTGGGTGTGTTGGGGACACAAGGGACCAGGCTCTGGCTCGCGGGCTTGCTTTCGTGCACGTCACCCCACCAAGGCCCTTGGTGTCTAGTCTCCTCGTGTGACGCCCAGGTGCAAGCCGACAAGAGTCAGGTATGAGAAACTCCTGGGGTATCCTCGCTATCGCTGGCGTGTTCCTTCGTGCGGGCCGCTCGCGCGTCAAAGGGGGACCCCTGAGCATCGCGACTCAGGAGTCTTCACTAGTTCCGATGCCCCTCACCCCTGGCCTTCTCCAGGCATCATGACCTGACATCCCAGTGGTGGCTGAGGCATGCGCGGGCTAGGCCTAGCCGACGCAGAGCACAAAAGCAATCAAGAAAGAAACCAAGCGCAGGGAGAAAACTTTGGAGTACAAGTAGTTATTACAAGTGTCCCACAAATTAAACATTGTCTTACGCCTTCGTGAGGCAGGATTGATCTGTTGCAGGGTAACAAGGAAGCTTCAGGAAGAAGTGTGGCACCCCGGCTCAGAGGAAACCGGAACGCCCCGTATTCCAGCCCAGAGACAAGTCTTCTGGAATACGGCACTGTTGGCATAGAACAAATTAGCTCTTTATTACTATGGATAAGGTTACAAGGGTACATGGAATACATCGGCACAGCGACACTACGCCTGCCCAGGGTAGTTCTATGCTAACAGTGAAACAACCCGAGGAAGCGGAGTACCCTCGGCAGCGTAACAACGACGGCGGTGGTGAACTCCACTCCGTAGGGACTCTGGCTGGAACGCATATCCTAGCTCGCAAACTCAGAAATCCTCGACAAGCAAGCAATCATGGCATGACCTGCAAACTGGCATGACACGCCAGGTGAGTACTTTGAATGTACTCGCAAGCTCACAGCAACCAAAGCAATCAAGACAAGCAACAGCATGGCATTTACCGGTTAAACAGGTGTAAACATGACGATGTCAAAACTATATAATCTTGGCATGGCATATGAACAGGATGTCACTACATGCAACATGTTACAACTATCATGGTGCAACTTACTCTGTCGGGGTTACCTCGTAACCACCACATGTAGGAACTTACCATCGAGCGTGCCACCTGATAACCTCGGGACCAACCAAACTTGGTATTACAATACCGTAGTGATAACATGATCACAAGGAGCTTGATCTTTACCCGAGATCACCACATAGCACTATCAACCAAATCCGGTATCCACGATACCACGGTGATCCTCTCGTGATCACGATCAACCAACATTGGTATCCTCGATACCACGGTGATCCTCTCGCGATCACATAAAGATCAACCAACTTCTTTCTCATAAAACGAGGTTATTATAAGCAAGATTATTACTCTGTTGACCCATAGTGTGTCCTACTATGAACTGTGCCCATATCCGAGGACGCGGCTATCGATAGATTATACCCTCTGCAGAGGTTAGTACACTGTACCCACACCATGGAACTCATGGCCTCGTGCTCCCATTCGGGTGGACCAACGACATTCCGACAAAACCCAATCTATTGCATGGCACTCTCCCGACCACTCCGACAAACTCCCCTTTGGGCTATGTTATGGGTGACCCCTGTGTCCTTCCGACACCTACCACCGTCGTGGCCAAACAAAACTGTCCCAAACGGGGACCTAGATCCAATAACTCAACTGGGTTCACAAGGTTATAGCCGCCTACCTGATCAGGGTAGCAGGCACTCATAACCTTCCCTTGTTGGAGGTACCGGCGAGAGGCATGGCAATAGACCGAATTAGGGCTGCCCCATCCTAGCAAGTGTGGTTGCACTGGTGAGCTCGATTCGGTCCGCACTATGACTCAACCAACAGGTGTTCAAGTTTGATTAACATCCGGTTAAATTTGAATGATGATGTACTGAGCCATGATAGCATGATGAAATCATATTGCATAAGAACATGATATAACCTAAGCAGGGATGGGAAGCATAATATTTAGATCATAGTAACAACAACATGCAAGCATTTAACCAGCTAATGCGGACGAGCATGGTAAGCATGAACAACATCAGTATGTCCATAACAACCAAATAAGAAACATGCAGACATGTCATCATCCAGAATTGAACTACTGCAAGTAGTAATCATGAGCATAATGCTACCAATGAGTACTTGATAACTAGCATGTCACATGAGCATATAAATATTAACATGCACACATTAGATAACTATTCAAGTATGAACCATAGCTACTGCAAATCTGTCATGTGAGTGGCTGTCGTGGCTTGCCTGGGGATGAAAGAACCATCGGGAGGAAGTGCGGAGAGTCCGCGGAGACGATTGCCGGAAATAGTTCTCTCTCGGAGGGGGCTGTTTACGGACAAGAGGAAAAATGCTCATTTCCACAGTGGAAACACATGATGAAGATGGTACCAACAGAACGGGCTCGACGAGACGAAGACGTGGGCTTTAGAATCACCTCATTCGGAGTCACGAGCAAAAAGATGGAGTGGTTTCTCTGCCAAGGACCTTTCTGCAATTATTTTGTTTGCATACGGGTCCCTGCCAGTAAATCCACTGGATAAAAGAAAAATGCACTATGCTCCCGACCGAGCTGGACCAAATCCGGCTGCTGCCACTGCTGCCACTGGGCCGGCCCGCACCACAGCTGCCCATTTTCATTTAAAAAAATGGTGGGCCACTGTGGGCTAGGCCCACCTTATCTTCCCTCCCTCTCCTTCCTCCATCGAACAGAGGAGCAGAGGAGGGGCGATCAGCCGGCGGCGGGCTTGACCAGCTCCGGCGGTTTCCGGCCGAGCTCCGACCACCGGCGGGCGCGGGAGGAGGCGCTGCTCCCGCCTGGAGCAGCACAAGACGCCGGGGAGGGCTAGGGCACGGCGGCCCGCGGCGGCCGAAGGGAGGAGGCGGTGGCCGAACAAGGGCACGCGGCTATGGGGCACTCCGGCGAGGGGCAAGGAGGTGGGGAGGTACACCGGAGCATGGGGAAGGCGATGATGGTGGAGGAACGGAGGAAGGGGCTGGGGCTCGCCGGAATTTAACCGGAGCCGAGCGGCGGCCACGGTGGCCAATCGGAGCAGGGAGGAGCTCCGGGGCTCGGGCAGATGGCTAGGGAGGGGTAGAGGAGAACAGTGGAGTCGATGGTGAGCTCAGAAGGGCTTGGGGTGGCCTATTTATAGGCGAGCGACGAGGTAGGCCGAGCATTGCCGCGGCGACACGTACACCGGCGTCCCGGAGCTTCGGGAGCTCGCCTGGAGGAGGGGAGAGGCTTCCAGGATGATCATAGAGGGGCGGAGAGGGTTCAGGCGAGGTCGAGAGAGCTCGGGAGGGCGCGGGTGACTGGACGCGATGGTGGCAAAGGAGACAGGTCACGGGCGCGGCGGCTACACCATGAAGGAGGGGACGGGAGAGGGGGAGACTTATCTAGGGAGGAAGAGGATGATGAGGGGGAGCTGTTGGACATGACGATACGCGCGGAAACGACGAGCAGAGGAGGGGCCCGAGCTAGCAAACACTCGGCTCACGTCCATGGCGTGCCAGGGAGGTGGTCACCGCGTGGACGCGGCGATGCCACGCACTCTGGTCAACCCCACCATGTCTGCTCGATGTGTCATTCGAAGGATAAGGTCAAGGAGGAAAGAAACAGGCATAGTGGTACTTGAGGAGACCACAGCTAGCAGGTCTTATCTGGAACAGCAAGGTGTTTGATACTTGCTGAGGAAGACTTGTCTAGTGATTGGCTCTGATCTTTGGCTGAGTGTGATCACATACTAAGGTGATCGTTTCTGCAAACTTTCAGCCCATTTGGATGAAGATACATAGCACTTGCTATTCAAATGACCTTACTGTCTAGAATTACAAATCTTGAAGTGGCACTCACCTCAAGTGTTTCCTTAGGCTGAAAATGGGCATAGGATGATGATTTGGTCATATGAGAAGGCCATAAAAATTTCATGCCATTTGGACAGGCCAAAATGGTACTTCCTTCATAATGGACCTCTCTGACCAGAATCTTACAGAATTAACTGAGGAGAAATGGCTAAATAGAATGAGCCAAAATCTTGTGGAGATAGGTCATACGGGTAGGAGAATGCTCTAGTAAATTTTCAGCAATTATGAAGCAATATAAAATATAGTTGCCTCACAACAGGAAAATATGACCAGAAGCCAAGATTTGATGCTGTGGTCACATAGATGATGGAATGATGTTCAAATTTGGTGGACAGCTATTATTTGAGCATATGAAGGATCTTGAAAAATTTCAAATCATTTAGATTTGCCTAGCTTGCACTTCCTTCATAAGGCCTCTGTTTGAGCAGAAAATTTGAAAAATTGCTCAGGAATATTTACTAGGCAAATGAAGTTGAAATTTGGCATGTGGCAATGATATGGATAGGAAAGAATGCCCAAAAAGTTTGAGGGCAAGGAAGCAGATATAAAGGGTACTTGGTTCACAGTCTGCCAGCTGGGGCAGAATCAGAAAAGGAATATTGGTGGAATATTTTTTATCATGGCAAGGAAGGATTTTGACATATCTGAGGAATATATGACCCAAACAATTTATGGGAATTATTTGGGAATCTTTAGAATGATAGAAGTGTGGGTTGCTTCACAACCCAGGGCAAACAGGGCTATTCCTTTAATAGGAAAAAGGAATACTCCCAAGAAAAAGAATACTGGAATTGGTCCAAGATGGAAATGGCAAGGTCTTGGGATGGTTTTGAGATTGACAAGCCACTTAGGAGAGGAATCGAGGGTGATCTCTCCAGGTTTCAAGACCACTAAGCCACCGAAGGGCATATCCAAACCAAAATGAAAAGAAAAAGAAAATGGGCAAAATCCAGGGTATTAAAAGAAGGGCCGTCGCCGCCGTTGCCGCCACCTATCTCGGCCTCACTGGACCCGCCGTCACTGCTGCAGGTGAACTTTACAAGCAGCGCGGCCATGTGGCCCTCCACAACTTCTGCCATGATGCCGCGAGACTCTTCGGGGATGGTGTCGGCGTTCTGGGAACCAGGGTACCCATACTTCCTGCCTGCGGCCCATGGCGTGGCTCCATCGGTGGCCTGGTACGACCCATCTACAATACCAACAAGACAAGACCCTCACGAGGGGCCAAGCCTCGCGAGGCGGATGATGCCTAGACTTCCTGAGGGAGCGGCCACCCCGGGGCTGCTCCTGAGGAGGGGAGTTTCCTATGCAGGCACCAAACCTCATGAGGTTGCGGTGACGCAAGCCATGACGACCAAGGATAGGCGGGCGCCAGCGGGCGCAGAGGAGCAGGTTTCCTCTTTGGTGCTAAGGAGGTAAGCGCAGGCGCGGGGTCCCGAGGAATCAGCCAAAGGTTTCCATTCCCGTGCAATGAGACCAAGACCGCCAGGACGGCAGGACGGATGTCATCGCCGAGCCCACCGCAGCATCATGACCAGAAGCTTTGCAGGCGAAGACCACCTTTCGTCAGGATAAGATGTACTACTTGTCCCCTTTCAAATTGGCCGTTGTGGAATCCCTTCCCGCCTTCGTTTTCGGGGAAGATGACCGAGGCCACTATATATAGGTTAGCCACCACCATAGAAGGGATCCGGATCCAAGCCCGGAGCAACTCACTCTCAGCAGAGCAGGCCTCGCGAGCTTGTTCATCCTCTGTACTAGTTCATCCTTAGCCCATCATGAGGCAAATACACCACAAAGCAGGAATAGGGTTTTACATCGCAAGGTGGCCCGAACCAGGGTAAACTATCATGTTCATCTTCTTCCTTGTTCATCGAGCTAGGTTGTAGGGCGACAGGTTGGTTGGCTGGAGAGGTTGAGTTCTTCGCACACGCCCCAGAGTTCGAACCTTTCTTGGGTCTGCGGAGCCCTGAATCCGACATTTGGCATGCCAGGCAGGGGCGTGTCGAAACTCGGCCTCTCCGTAAATCGCGTCCCGTCCACGTCGTGCCCATGGCGGAGGACCCCCGAGCTCGCGCTAAGCGTTGGGCTGCTCGCCCCGCCCAGGTGACGCTTCTCGGCCACGGAGTTCGCCACCCCGTGCTCCCTGCGGCCAGCACGACCACCGGCGTCGTCGACCATCGGTGATATGGGCCTCCCCCGCCCTCTCCCGTGCGGCGCCGCAACCGTGCCATCGCGCGGTCTTCTGGCTATGCCACGACGTCGACCCTGCATGCTCGCCGGGAGAAAGCAAACACGTGAGCCGCACACGTCGTGGTGCGCGAGTTGCTGTGATGCAGGTTGGTAGAAGGCGACCACGATGCCTTGCTTGGGCAGGTCGCCGAGCTGCTTGACGCCGCCTGCGAAGGCGCGGTGCCTTTCTGCACCCCGCCTACATCGCGGGCGCCGCCCGGGGTGCGCGCTTGCCCCCGCTGCGTTTGCCTGCCTCCCCAGAGGGACTCCGGAGGGTCTCGCGGCGGCGGCCTGGCCCTCAGCACCGCCTGTCCTACCCGAGATGCGTTTCCCCGGAGCACGGCCAGGGTAGGCGGCCCCTCCCGGGGTCGCACCGAAGGAGCACTCCCTGGTCGGCATGACCTGCACCAAGGATGATGGACAACGGAACGGAGGGGCTGCACACCGGCCTCGGGACGACATCCCCCGGTTCCCCTGTACCACCATCAATGGGCTCGTTGTGCGAGCAAAGAAGAAGCCCACGCACGTTCCCCTCGTCGGCCTGGACCTCGGGATCGTCGAGGTCGCGTGGGACCGGGGCCCCTGGCTTGCCAACTTGACACCTCACCGGCGCCTTCGACGGCCACGGTCACCAACTACAACCCATATCTTTGGCACATGTCGCGCTAACCCTGGATCGCTAGTAGATTGTGCCACGGCGGTACGCCCCCGAGCGCCGGCCCCGCCTAAGGCAGGTAGGGCGTGCCAAGGGGCAACGCGAAGACGCGTCCCATACGCAGCGAGGGAGCCCTAGCGCCCCTCCCCCCCGCATCGCGGGACGCACGGCGCCGCTGTCACGGGGGCGTGAGCAATCCGGAAGAGGGTCCTCTCCCGGGAAAGGCGCCAGCGAGCCCTCCACCCGACCAAGGGCCCGCGGCCCCATTACCACCGCTCGCGTAGCCCCTTGCCCCTTGGTCCTGTCCTGGTTTCCGGACGCCCCAACGGTGGCCGGGGTCTGCGCGGGGCGGGGCTCCCAACCCAGGGGGCAAGGAGCGCCCCTAAAGTCTCCGCTCATGACACTCTCACGTAATAATGAGTGGGGCTGTACACGCCCCGGAGTCTCCTGAGCGCTGCCCCTGAGCCTCACTGGGGCTCCCACCCACGTCCAAGTGGAAGCACCATGCTCCGCGCTAGCTGTCGACACTGTCCTCCAATGACTATGCCCACGCCCAGTGGAAGCACCGAGCTCCGCGCTGGTGAGAAGACTAGAATAGACGCCTGATGTCTACTACGCAACCATCTTCTTGTAGACTCGTGTTGGGCCTCCAAGCGCAGAGTTTTGTAGGACAGTAGCAAATTTCCCTCAAGTGGATGACCTAAGGTTTATCAATCCGTGGGAGGTGTAGGATGAAGATGGTCTCTCTCAAACAACCCTGCAACCAAATAACAAAGAGTCTCTTGTGTCCCCAACACACCCAATACAATGGTAAATTGTATAGGTGCACTAGTTCGACGAAGAGATGGTGATACAAGTGTAATATGGATGGTAGATATAGGTTTTTGTAATCTGAAAATATAAAAACAGCAAGGTAACTAGTAACAAAAGTGAGCAAAAATGGTATTGCAATGCTTGAAAACAAGGCCTAGGGTTCATACTTTCACTAGTGCAAGTTCTCTCAACAATGATAACATAATTGAATCACATAACAAACCCTCAACGTGCAACAAAGAATCACTCCAAAGTTCCTATCGAAGAACGTAGGACGAAAACGTGCATCAACCCCTATGGATAGATTACCCCAATGTCACCTCGGGAATCCGTGAGTTGAGTGCCAAAACGTACATCAAGTGAATCAATAAAACATCCCATTGTCACCACAGATATCCCATCGCAAGACATACATCAAGTGTTCTCAAATCCAATACTCAATCCAACATAACGAAACCTCAAAGAGCAAGACTCAATTCATCACAAGAAGAGATAAAGAGGGAAGAAACACCATATGATCCAACTATAATAACAAAGCTCGCTGTACATCAAGATCGTGCCAAATCAAGAACACGAGAGAGAGAGAGATCAAACACATAGCTACTGGTACATACCCTCAGCCCCGAGGGTGAACTACTCCCTCCTCGTCATGGAGATCGCCGGGATGATGAAGGTGGCCACCGGTGATGGTTTGCCCCTCCGGCAGGGTGCCGGAACGGGCTCCGTATTGGTTTTTCGTGGCTACAGAGGCTTGTGGTGGCGGAACTCCCGATCTAGGTTTCTTTTCGGGGGTTTCTGTATTT
The DNA here is from genome assembly GCA_011799875.1 of Thinopyrum elongatum. Classification (NCBI taxonomy): domain Eukaryota; kingdom Viridiplantae; phylum Streptophyta; class Magnoliopsida; order Poales; family Poaceae; genus Thinopyrum; species Thinopyrum elongatum. Next base: position 339,909,291 of record CM022302.1, read on the forward strand.
ATAGGAATTTTTGGCGTCGGTCTCACATCAAGGGGGTCCACGAGGAGGCGGCTAGACAGGGGGGCACTCCCTCCACCCTTGTGGTTGCCTCGGGACTCTTCTGGCCCAAGTCTTGTGCTTCGGTGGTCTCTTTTGGTCCATAAAAAATCACCGTAAATTTTTAGCCCATTCCGAGAACTTTTATTTCTGCACAAAAAACGACACCACGGTAGTTCTGCTGAAAACAGCGTCAGTCCGGGTTAGCTCTAATAAAATTGTACCAAAATCATATAAAATTGTTGTAAAAATGGCATGAATACTTCATAAATTATAGATACGTTGGAGTCGTATCAGCATCCCCAAGCTTAATTCCTGCTCGTCCTTGAGTAGGTAAATGATAAAAGAAATAATTTATGAAGTGTGAATGCTAGCAAGTGCACAAGTTTGATCAATAATAATTTCAACCACTTTTTCTAGCATCATTATATATCATAACAGTAGCTCATATCATAAAACTTCTCATGATCAAGTAGCAAGCTATTCACATGTTAAAGCATAGACCATAAACTTTCTTGAAAACTAACAAACTATGTTCTCAGTCATCAAACAATTGCAATTCATTTTATTTTCAGGAAGGGTCTATGTAGGAGCTTTGATTTAGCAAATTCCACAAACTCAACTATCATATAGTCTTCCATGATTGCTACCACTCAAAGCATATTTTTAGAACAAATAGCATCCATCGAACACAGAGAACGATAGGGGCTTAGTGTTTCGCGTCCCAACTTATTTATCATATAGATAATTGTCAACAATAATAATTCATGATCAAATATATTTGAATGGCCATATATGCTTGGATCTTTCCCCACCACATGGTACTTGCCAACTAAATAATAGGTTGGAATAAGAAATTGACTCAACAAAAATAAAAGTAAAAGATAGGCCCTTCGCAGAGGGAAGCAGGGATTTCCAGAGGTGCCAGAGCTTGAAGCTTTTAAAACAGAGATGAGCATAATTTTGAGAGGTATGCTTTCATTGTCAACATAACAACCAAGAGTTCTCACTATCTTCCATGCTAGATACATTATAGGCGGTTCCCAAACAGAATGGTAAAGTTTTTACTCCCCCTCCACCAACAATCACACTCCACGGCTGGTCCGAAACAACGGGTACCGTCCATACCAACAACAGTCCTGGGGGAGTTTTGTTTAATTATTTGAAATTTTATTTTGATCTTTTGATCATAGGACTGAGCATCCCAATTACCAGCCACTCTCTCGTGAATGACAAGTCAATCAACACTCATCATGAGAATAACCCACCTAGCATGGAAGATACTGACAGCCCCTAGTCGCTACATGACCGATTCGGGCATACAAAACAGATTATTATTTGAAGGTTTAGAGCTTGGCACATGCAAATTTACTTGGAACAGTAGGCAAATACCGCATATAGGTAGATATGGTGGACACTCATGGAAGAAACTTGGTTCAAGGATTTTGGATGCACAAGCAGTATTCCCGCTTAGTACAGAAATTTTGGCTAGCAATAGATTCTAAAAAGCAAGCACCACATATTGGAGGATCCATAACAATATAACTTCTATACAAATACACCCAAGCATAACTCATTACGTTGTCTTCCTTGTCCAACTTCAACTAATTTGCTCAAGTTTGAAAATAATTAATGGGGCTCACAATCATAGAAGATGTCCAAGATAGTATATTTATATGTGAAATCTCTCTTCCTTCAATATTCTTTCATGAATTGTTCAAGTGACCAATACTATGTTTGCTAACTTTCAATAAATTTACCACCTCTACTTCTTATATGTGAAGTCATTAATCCCCATGGTATAAGCATATGAATCATATATAATTTCAGATTTATGATATTCAATTCATTCAACCATTTACTCATAGGATATAAGTGAAGCACGAGAGTAAATGACAAACTACTCCAAAAAATATAAGTGAAGATCAATGAGTAGTCGAATAATTATGTAACTATGTGAAGACTCTCTCATCTAAGAATGTCAGATCTTAAGTATTTTATTAAAACAGCAAGCAAAACAAAATAAAATGACATTCTAAAAATAGCACACATCATGTGAAGAACCAAAAACTTAGGCTCAACCGATACTAACCGATAATTCTTGATGAAGAAACGTGGGATGCCAACCGGGGCATCCCCAAGCTTAGATGCTTGAGACTGCTTGAAATATTAACTAGGGATGCCTTGGGCATCCCCAAGCTTGAGCTTTTGTGTCTCTTTAATTCCTTTTATATCACGGTTTCCCTAAATCTAAAAAAAAACTTCATCCACACAAAACTCAACAAGAACTCGTGAGATAAGTTAGTATAAATCAAGTGCAAAACCTTATCATTCTCTACTGTAGCAATCACTAAAATTATTATTTAACATTGGATACTAAATGCCTCTGCATATTTAATACTCCTATCCTCAAATAGAATCATTAAACAAGCAAACATATGCAAACAATGCAAACATAACAGCAATCTGTCAAAACAGGACAGTCTGTAAAGAGTGCAATTGTACGCATACTTCCCTAACTCCAAAAATTCTGAAAATTACCACACTGTATAAAATTTGTTGTTATTCATTGCTTAAAAATTTCAAGATTTTAGCATGTTCTGACTTTCCAGAAGAATTCAGACAATGATAGAAAACTTTCTGTTTTCAAAACAGCAACATATAGACGTGCAAAATAAGCATGGTAAAGACTATACTTGACACTTTTATTGAAATAAAGATGCAAAACATTACTCTAAATAACAACAAGCAAATACTAATAAAATAAAATGACGCTCCAAGCAAAACTCATATCATGTGACGAATAAAAATATAGCCCCAAGTAAGGTTACCGGTCATGTTGAAGACGAAAGAAGGGATGCCTTCCGGGGCATCTCCAAGCTTAGTTGCTTGGGTATTCCTTGAATATTACCTTGGGGTGCCTTGGGCATCCCCAAGATTATGGTCTTTCCAATCCTTATTCTCCTCATATCGATATCTCACCGAAAACTTGAAAACTTCAATCACACAAAACTTAACGAAACCTTCGTGAGATCCGTTAGTATAATAAAACAAATCATTCACTTGGGTACTTTCAAAGAAAAGATTCATAATTGTTCTCACACAATTCCTACTTTAACTTATCATTTCCACAATTTATATTAAGAAATATAAGCCATAGAAACCATAAAACAAGTAAACTATGCATTGCAAACAGAATCTGTCAAAAACAGAACTGTACGTAAAGATCTGAATTAAGGTCATACTTTTGTAACTCAAAAAATTCTGAATAATTAGGAAAACGTAGAAAATTTGTATATAAATCCTATGTAAAAAAATCAGAGTTTTTTCACTTCCAATAAAAGATAGGAATTTCTGTACTGGACGCAAAAGTTTCTGTTTTTGCACAGAATCAAGTCAACTATCATCCACACTACCCCAAAGGATTTACTTGGCACTTTATTGAAACAAAAGCTATAAAACATGATTAATACTGTAGGTTAATCATGTAAACACACAAAAACAGTAGGGGTAAATATTGGGTTGTCTCCCAACAAGCGCTTTTCTTTAATGCCTTTTTAGCTAGGCATGATGATTTTAATGATGCTCACATAAAAGATAAGAATTGAAACATAATGGGAGCATCATGAAGCACATGACTAGCACATTTAATTCTAACCCACTTCCTATGCATAGGGATTTTGTGAGCAAACAATTTATGGGAGCAAGAATCAACTAGCATAGGAAGGCAAAACAAGCATAACTTCAAGATTTTCAACACATAGAGAGGAAACTTGATATTATTGCAATATGTAGAAGCATAAGTTCCTCTCTCATAATAATTTTCAGTAGCATCATGAATGAATTCAACAATATAACCATCACATAAAGCATTCTTTTCATGATTCATAAGCATATAATTTTTATTACTCTCCACATAGGCAAATTTATTCTCATGAATAGTAGTGGGAGCAAACTCAACAAAATAACTGTCATGTGAGGCATAATCCAATTGAAAATTAAAATCATGATGACAAGTTTCATGGTTATCATTATTCTTTATAGCATACATGTCATCACAATAATCATCATAGATAGCAACTTTGTTCTCATAATCAATTGAAACCTCTTCCGAAATAGTGGAATCATTACTAAATAAAGTCATGACCTCTCCAAATCCACTTTTATCAATATTGTGAAAATATTCAACACCCTCCAAAATAGTGGGACCGTTATTATCTAAAGTTGAAACTCTTCCAAACCCACTTTCATCAATATAATCATCATAAATAGGAGGCATGCTTTCATCATAATAAATTTTCTCATCACAACTTGGGGGACTAAAAATATCATCTTCATCAAACATAGCATCCCCAAGCTTGTAGCTTTGCATATCATTAGCATCATGGATATTCAAAGAATTCATACTAACAACATTGCAATCATGCTCATCATTCAAAGATTTAGTACCAAACATTTTATTGCATTCTTCTTCTATCAATTGAGCACAATTTTCCGATCCATCATTTTCAAGAAAGACATGATAAAGATGAATAATATGAGGCAACCTCAATTCCATTTTGTAGTTTTCTTTTATAGACTAAACTAGTGATAAAACAAGAAACTAAAAGATTCAATTGCAAGATCTAAAGATATACCTTCAAGCACTCACCTCCCCGGCAATGGCACCAGAAAAGAGCTTGATGTCTACTATGCAACCTTCTTCTTGTAGACTCGTGTTGGGCCTCCAAGCGCAGAGTTTTGTAGGATAGTAGCAAATTTCCCTCAAGTGGATGACCTAAGGTTTATCAATCCGTGGGAGGCGTAGGATGAAGATGGTCTCTCTCAAACAACCCTGCAACCAAATAACAAAGAGTCTCTTGTGTCCCCAACACACCCAATACAATGGTAAATTGTATAGGTGCACTAGTTCGGCAAAGAGATGGTGATACAAGTGTAATATGGATGGTAGATATAGGTTTTTGTAATCTGAAAATATAAAAACAGCAAGGTAACTAGTAACAAAAGTGAGCAAAAACGGTATTGCAATGCTTGAAAACAAGGCCTAGGGTTCATACTTTCACTAGTGCAAGTTCTCTCAACAATGATAACATAATTGAATCACATAACAATCCCTCAACGTGCAACAAAGAATCACTCCAAAGTTTCTATCGGAGAACATAGGACGAAAACGCGCATCAACCCCTATGCATAGATTACCCCAATGTCACCTCGGGAATCCACGAGTAGACTGCCAAAACATACATCAAGTGCATCAATAGAACATCCCATTGTCACCACAGATATCCCATCACAAGACATACATCAAGTGTTCTCAAATCCAATACTCAATCCAACATAACGAAACCTCAAAGAGCAAGACTAATTCATCACAAGAAGAGATAGAGAGGGAAGAAACACCATATGATCCAACTATAATAACAAAGCTCGCAGTACATCAAGATCGTGCCAAATCAAGAACACGAGAGAGAGAGATCAAACACATATCTACTGGTACATACCCTCAGCCCCGAGGGTGAACTACTCCCTCCTCGTCATGGAGATCGCCGGGATGATGAAGATGGCCGCCGGTGATGGTTTCCCCGTCCGGCAGGGTGCCGGAACGGGCTCCCGATTGGGTTTTCGTGGCCACAGAGGCTTGCGGCGGCGGAACTCCCGATCTAGGTTTCTTTTCAGGAGTTTCTGTATTTATAGGAATTTTTTGCGTCAGTCTCACGTCAAGGGGTCCCATGAGGAGGCGGCAAGAAATGGGGCGCGCCCTAGGGGGGCGCCCTCCACCCTTGTGGTTGCCTCGGGAATTTTCTGGCCCAACTCTTGTGCTTCGGGGTTCTCTTTTGGTCCATAAAAAATCACCGTAAATTTTCAGCCCATTCCGAGAACTTTTATTTCTGCACAAAAAACGACACCACGGTAGTTCTGCTGAAAACAACGTCAGTCCGGGTTAGCTCTAATAAAATCATACCTAAATCATATAAAATTGTTGTAAACATGGCATGAATACTTCATAAATTATAGATACGTTGGAGACGTATCAACGCCGGACGCGGCAGTTTTGTTGCCCTCTTTTGTAATCTGGCTCGCTGTTCTTTTTGAATGAATTCGGAGATTTGTGCTTTTACTGGAAAAAGGGGGGGGGGGATTTTTTCGACTCGCGGTGTTTCCTTCTCTTCAATTTTTGTTTCGGAGGTGCGGCCGCTGCCCGCTGTCTCCTCTCAGGCACCCCGCGAGCGGGGGCAGGGTACGGCGTGCGCATCTGGGTCCGCCCCAACGGCCTCAGGGCCCCCTCGGGGTTCAGGACATAACTGCCACGGGTCTGCCCGCGCGCACACCTCGCCAGAGCTCTGGCGCTTGGCTTCTCGCGTGGCACCCTCGAGCGAGCCAGTAGGCACGTACCGCGCACGCCCGACACCCGGCTCTTGGCTTCAGGAACACTCAGTTCCTAGCCTCGGGAGCACTCAGCGCCGGGCGCCTTTCACGCTCCCGCGAAGCTTGACACCCAACGGCGGGAGCGTTGGGGACCCCGAGCTCTTGCAATCCCTTCCTGGGGCTTAGCAGGCTAGGGAGCTCCGGAGGGCCCACCCCAGGAGAAGCGCCGAAGGTCGCAAACACCAAAAGCTAAGTCATACTAACTGCTCCAGTTAAGAGCCCCACAGCTCGCGGCGGCGAATCTTCAAAGATAATTTAAAGTCATATCATTGTTATCCGCATCACAGAGGAACCCTCTCCAAAAAATGCTTTCATGCCCCCGCGGGGTTACAATCAAGTTTTGACAGGAAAATAGGGAAATACAAGCCTAGTGAGGCGCGCTACCGTCGGCATCGGCGTCATCATCGTCACTATCAGCTCCACCCCCTTCAGCTGCGGGCGCAACCACATCGTCGGCAAGGATGAGTTCCGCGATCAGATTGTCCACATGGTCGTCCACCCAGTTCGCCAGGGCGACTTGAGTTGCTCTGGGCACAGGGGCTATCGTGGCGTCAAAGTCGAAATCAGGATCAAGGCTAAGAAGATGGCTGAAGACACGCGAGATCGCGCGCCCAAGGAGGTCACGACTCTTCTCCACGATAGGCTGACACGCCCTCGCGGCCCCGCCCTCGAGGCGGGTCACGACCTGGGTGAAGAAGCTGAGGTAGCCGGTGTCGGCGGCTTCGCACAGGCGGGAGACATTCTCGTTGCAGATATCGCTCAGGGCCCGGTTGGCCCTGAGCCCGAGGGCCTCAAACATCAAGGAACGCTCACGCTGCAGCATTCGGCGGCGGCTCGCCTCATCCGAGGCTTTCTCCACGAGGGCCGTAACACCTTCGACCTGCTGACAAAGGGAAGATAGCTCGGCCTCGGCGGTGGCCCGAGCTGCCTCAGCGGCCTTCCCACGCTGCTCCGCCGCGGCTAGCTTCTCCTCAACGGCATCAGCCTTGCCCTGTAGCTCGATGCGCCGCTGCTTGAAGCGGGCCTCCTGGAGCTCCAGTTTCTGGCGATATTCCTCAATAAGGGTCGCACGAATCTCCGCGACCTTCTGCTCGACCTCCCGCGGGATGCTCGCCTCCCGAGAGTCAAGGACCTCCTCGGCCGTGACCACCTAGTGCTCCATCACCTCCAGTCGTTCGTGTTCCAGGCTCAGCTCCACCGCCTCCAGCGTCAGCGAGTCGTCGGGTGTACTGGCCTCGCCGCGCTCGCGGACGGCCCGGTCGTCGGGGCGGCAAGCACCGCCATGCGCGCTCGGACTCGTTGCTCGAGTAGGGCGTTGGAGGTTTGGAGCTCCCTCTCGCGCACCTCTGCTGCGTCACGCCAGCAGTCTGCGGCTCGAGCCTCCTCCAGGGCGCGATCATGAGCCTCCCGCGACGCCGCAAGAAACTCCCCTGCCTCCGTGCGGGCGTGCCCCTGCTGCAAGCGGCCAAGGTTGATGGCGACTTTCAACTGGTGCCATTCACGTGCCAGGCAAAGGCCCTCTGCCTCGAGGCACGTGTCGATGTCGGCACGCTCCGCCCCAAGACGGCCCAGCGCGCTTGTCGCTTCCCGGAGGAGGTCATGACGGACGATGCTGCGCCCACGCATGAACTCCAAGGCTCTGCCGATCCCTTCCCCCACGTTTCGGTCGGCCTGAGGAACGCGTGACGACTCACCAGCATCCGCTGAGGGACTGGGGGCTGGGGCTCCTTCGACTGCCCCCTGGGCTAAGGACGGGGCCATCGCACGGGTCGCCCAGTCACCAGCGAGAACCAACGGAGGAGCCCTCGGCACAGCCTCTGTGCCCCAGAGGCTGCTCCGAAAGAAGGACGCCGGGAGTGAAGGCCCACGACCCCCCAGGAGCGGCCTCGGCTCGTGGGCAGACGCCACCTCGCGCGCCGCATCCAATCTCGTGAGGCCTAGGGTCCCAATCGGACCGGAAGCCTCCCGAGGTCGCGCTCCAGGCGGGCTCACCCCCGCGACGGAAGGGATCCTGAGGAGCAAAAGTCAGAAGAGGGCGCGATATGCAGAAGTCAAGGGGGGCAAGGTACTTCCTCATCCACGGCTATCCACTTCCTCTTTTTTAGGGTCTGGGGGGCGATGTCGCAGCGGCTCCCGAGCCCATTCCGCTTGCGGGATAACCCAAGGTCCGGGAGGGACGCGCTGCTGGCCGGCGTGTAGTCCCCCACGGCAGGGGTGGCAGCTACGCCTGCGGGCTGGGCCCCCTCCCTGCCGCCTATGGAGCTGGAGGCGGCCACCTTAGGAGCATGTGGCGGCTGCTCCCCAACGGCCACCTCAGGAGTACGTGGCGGCGGCTGCTCTCCAGCGGCCATCTCGGGAGCGCCAGGTGATACGTCCATTTTGCATCATGCTTTTATGTTGATATTTATTGCATTATGGGTTGTTATTACACATTATGGCACAATACTTATGCCTTTTCTCTCTTATTTTACAGGATTTACATGAAGAGGGAGAATGCTGGCAGCTGGAATTCTGGGCTGGAAAAGGAGCAAATATTAGAGACCTATTCTGCACAACTCCAAAAGTCCTGAAACTTCACGGAGAGTCATTTTGGAATTAATAAAAAATATTGGGCAAAGAAAGCACCAGAGGGGGGCCACCATCCATCCACAAGGGTGGAGGGCGCGCCCCCCTGCCTTGTGTCCCACCTGGCAGGCCCCCGATGCCCATCTTCTGCTATATGGTGTGTTTTGACCTGGAAAAAATCAAGAAGAAGCTTTCGGGACGAAGCGCCACCGTCTCGAGGCGGAACCTGGGCAGAACCAATCTAGGGCTCCGGCGGAGCTATTCTGCTGGAGAAACTTCCCTCCGGGAGGGGGAAATCAAGGCCATCGTCATCACCAACGATCCTCTCGTCGAGAGGGGGTCAATCTCCATCAACATCTTCACCAGCACCATCTCCTCTCAAACCCTAGTTCATCTCTTGTATCCGATCTTTGTCTCAAAACCTCAGTTTGGTACCTGTGGGTTGCTAGTAGTGTTGATTACTCCTTGTAGTTGATGCTAGTTGGTTTATTCGGTGGAAGATCATATGTTCAGATCCTTAATGATAATTAATACTCCTCTGATTATGAACATGAATATGCTTTGTGAGTAGTTACGTTTGTTCCTGAGGACATGGGAGAAGTCTTGTTATAAGTAATCATGTGAATTTGGTATTCGTTCTGTATTTTGATGAGATGTATGTTGTCTTTCCTCTAGTGGTGTTATGTGAACGTCGACTACATGACACTTCACCATGATTTGGGCCTAGGGGAAGGCATTGGGAAGTAATAAGTAGATGATGGGTTGCTAGAGTGACAGAAGCTTAAACCCTAGTTTATGCGTTGCTTCGTAAGGGGCTGATTTGGATCCATATGTTTCATGCTATGGTTAGATTTATCTTAATTCTTCTTTCGTAGTTGCGGATGCTTGCGAGAGGGGCTAATCATAAGTGGGAGGCTTGTCCAAGGAAGGGCAGCACCCAAGCACCGGTCCACCCACATATCAAATTATCAAAGTAACGAACGCGAATCATATGAGCATGATGAAAACTAACTTGACAACAATTCCCATGTGTCCTCGGGAGTGCTTTGCTTTATATAAGAGTTCGTCCAGTCCTGTCCTTTGCTACAAAAAGGATTGGGCCACCTTGCTGCACCTTAGTTACTTTTTTTACTTGTTACCCGTTACAAATTATCTTATCACACAACTATCTATTACCGATAATTTCAGTGCTTGCAGAGAATACCTTGCTGAAAACCGCTTGTCATTTCCTTCTGCTCCTTGTTGGGTTCAACACTCTTACTTATTGAAAGGACTATGATAGATCCCCTATACTTGTGGTTCATCAAGACTCTTTTCTGGCGCCGTTGCCGGGGAGTGAAGCGCCTTTGGTAAGGAAACATTTATATAGTGTGCTGAAATTTACTGTTACTTTTCACTATGGAAAATAATCCTTTGAGGGGTTTGTTCGGGGTATCTTCACCCCGACCAGAAGAGCAAAGAGTTTCCCCTCAACCTACTGCGCCTACTAAAAATATTTACTATGAAATTCCTTCGGGTATGATAGAGAAGCTGCTAGCTAATCCTTATACAGGAGATGGAACACTACATCCTGATATGCATCTAATCTATGTGGATGAAGTTTGTGGATTATTTAAGCTTGCAGGTTTGCCCGGGGATGAAGTCAAGAAGAAGGTCTTCCCTTTATCTTTGAAGGAGAAGGCATTGACATGGTATAGGCTATGTGATGATATTGGATCATGGAACTACAACCGATTGAAATTGGAATTTCATCAGAAGTTTTATCCTATGCATCTGGTTCATCGTGATCGGAATTATATTTATAATTTTTGGCCTCGTGAAGGAGAAAGTATCGCTCAAGCTTGGGGGAGGCTTAAGTCAATGTTATATTCATGCCCCAATCATGAGCTCTCAAGAGAAATTATTATTCAAAATTTTTATGCTCGGCTTTCTCATAATGATCGATCCATGCTTGATACTTCTTGTACTAGTTCTTTTATGAAGAAGGATATTGAATTCAAATGGGATTTATTGGAAAGAATTAAACACAATTCTAAAGATTGGGAACTCGACAAAGGTAATGAGTCAGGTATAAACCTTAAGTTTGATTGTGTTAAATCTTTTATGGATACCGATGCTTTTCGTGATTTTAGCACTAAATATGGACTTAACTCTGAGATAGTAGCTTCTTTCTGTGAATCATTTGCTACTCATGTTGATCTCCCTAAGGAGAAGTGGTTTAAATATCATCCACCCATTGAAGCTAAAGTAGTAGAACCTATTAAAGTTGAAGAAGAAACTATTACTTATAACGTTGATCCCATTGTTCCTACTGCTTATATTGAGAAACCACCTTTCCCTGTTAGAATAAAGGATCATGCTAAAGCTTCAACTGTGGTTCGTAAGAGTCATTCTAGAACACCTACACCCCTGAACAAATTAAAGTTGAACCTAGCATTGCTATGGTTAAATATCTCTTGGTTGATAATATTGATGGGCATGTTATTTATTTCTGTGATGAAGCTGCTAGAATTGCTAAACCCGATATTAAAGATAAACATAGACCTGTTGTTGGCATGCCAGTTGTTTCTGTTAAAATAGGAGATCATTGTTATCATGGCTTATGTGATGTGGGTGCTAGTGTGAGTGCAATTCCTTTTACTTTATATAAAGAAATTATGAATGATATTGCACCTGCTGAGATAGAAGATATTGATGTTACTATTAAACTTGCCAATAGAGATACTATATCACCAATTGGGATTGTTAGAGATGTTGAAGTCTTGTGTGGGAAAATGAAATACCCTACTGATTTTCTTGTTCTTGCTTCCCCACAAGATGGCTTTTGTCCCATTATATTTGGTAGACCTTTCTTGAATACCGTTAATGCTAAGATAGACTGCGAGAAAGATATTGTTACTGTTGGTTTAGGGGATATGTCTCATGATTTTAATTTCTCTAAATTTCATAGACAACCCCATGATAAAGAATTGCCTAGTAAGGATGAGATTATTGGACTTGCTTCTATTGTCGTGCCTCCTACTGATCCCTTAGAACAATATTTGCTAGACCATGAAAATGATATGTTTATGAATGAAAGAAGGGAAATAGATGAAATATTCTTTAATCAAGGGCCTATTTTGAAACACAACTTCCCTGTTGAAATCCTTGGGGATCCTCCTCCACCCAAGGGAGATCCCGTGTTTGAGCTTAAACAATTACATGATACTTTGAAATATGCTTATCTTGATGAAAAGAAGATATATCCTGTTATTATTAGTGCTAACCTTTCTGAGCATGAAGAAAAGAAATTATTGAAAACTCTGAAGAAGCACCATGCCGCTATTGGATATACTCTTGATTATCTTAAGGGCATTAGTCCCACTCTATGTCAGCACAAAATTAATTTGGAGCATGGTGCTAAACCAGTTGTTGATCACCAACGACGATTAAATCCTAAGATGAAAGAAGTGGTAAGAAATGAAATACTAAAGCTTCTGGAGGCAGGTATAATTTATCCTATTGCTGATAGTAGATGGGTAAGTCCCGTTCATTGTGTCCCTAAGAAGGGAGGTATTATTGTTGTTCCAAATGATAAGAATGAATTGATTCCACAAAGAATTGTTACAGGTTATAGAATGGTAATTGATTTTCGCAAATTAAATAAAGCTACTAGAAAAGATCATTACCCTCTACATTTTGTTGATCAAATGCTAGAAAGACTATCCAAACACACACATTTTTGCTTTCTAGATGGTTATTCTGGTTTTTCTCAAATACCTGTGTCAAAAGATGATCAGGAAAAGACCACTTTTACTTGCCCTTTCGGTACCTTTGCTTATAGACGTATGACTTTTGGTTTATGCAATGCACCTACTACCTTTCAAAGATGTATGACTGCTATATTCTCTGATTTTTGTGAAAAGATTGTTGAGGTTTTCATGGATGATTTCTCCGTTTACGGAACTTCTTTTGATGATTGCTTAAGCAACCTTGATCGAGTTTTGCAGAGATGTGAAGAAACTAATCTTGTCTTGAATTGGGAGAAGTGCCACTTTATGGTTAATGAAGGTATTGTCTTGGGGCATAAAATTTCTGAAAGAGGTATTGAAGTTGATAAAGCTAAAGTAGATGCTATTGAAAAGATGCCGTGTCCTAAAGATATCAAATGTATAAGAAGTTTCCTTGGTCATGCTAGTTTCTATAGGAGGTTTATTAAAGACTTCTCTAAAATTTCTAGGCCTCTCACCAATCTCTTGCGAAAAGATGTTCCTTTTGTTTTTGATGATGATTGTGTAGAAGCATTTGAAATACTTAAGAAAGCCTTGATTTCAGCACCTATTGTTCAACTGCCCGATTGGAATTTACCCTTTGAAATTATGTGTGATGCTAGTGATTATGCTGTTGGTGCTGTTCTAGGGCAAAGAGTTGATAAGAAATTGAATGCTATTCATTATGCTAGTAAAACTCTAAACAGTGCCCAGAGAAATTATGCTACTACTGAAAAAGAATTTTTAGCAGTTGTCTTTGCTTGTGATAAGTTCATATCTTATATTGTTGATTCCAAAGTAACTGTTCACACTGATCATGCTGCTATTAAATATCTTATGGAAAAGAAAGATGCTAAACCTAGACTTATTAGATGGGTTCTCTTGCTACAAGAATTTGATTTGCATATTATTGATAGAAAGGGAGCTGAGAACCCCGTTGCAGACAACTTGTCTAGGTTAGAAAATGTTCTTGATGACCCACTGCCTATTGATGATAGCTTTCCTGATGAACAATTAGCTGTCATAAATGCTTCTCATAATACTCCGTGGTATGCTGATTATGCTAATTACATTGTTGCTAAATTTATACCACCTAGTTTCACATACAAGCAAAAGAAAAAGTGTTTCTATTATTTAAGACATTACTTTTGGGATGACCCACACCTTTATAAAGAAGGAGTAGATGGTATTATTAGATGTTGTGTACCTGAGCATGAACAGGAACAGATCCTACGCAAGTGCCACTCCAAGTCTTACGGAGGACACCACGCTGGAGATAGGACTGCACACAAGGTATTACAATCCGGTTTTTATTGGCCTACTCTCTTCAAGGATGCTCGTAAGTTTGTCTTGTCTTGTGATGAATGTCAAAGAATTGGTAATATTAGTAGACGTCAGGAAATGCCTATGAATTATTCACTTGTTATTGAACCATTTGATGTTTGGGGCTTTGATTATGTGGGACATTTTCCTTCCTCTAATGGGTATACACATATTTTAGTTGCTGTTGATTACGTTACTAAGTGGGTAGAAGCTATTCCAACTAGTAGTGCTGATCATAACACTTCTATTAAGATGCTTAAAGAAGTTATTTTTCTGAGGTTTGGAGTCCCTAGATATTTGATGACTGATGGTGGTTCACATTTTATTCATTGTGCTTTCCGTAAAATGCTTGCTAAATATGATTTTAACCATAGAATTGCATCTCCATATCATCCTCAGTCTAGCGGTCAAGTAGAATTGAGCAATAGAGAGATTAAACTGATTTTGCAAAAGACTGTTAATAGATCTAGAAAGAATTGGTCTAAGAAACTTGATGATGCATTATGGGCTTATAGAACTGCTTATAAAAACCCAATGGATATGTCTCCATATAAAATGGTTTATGGAATGGCTTGTCACTTACCTCTTGAACTAGAACACAAAGCTTATTGGGCAATCAAAGAGCTCAACTATGATTTCAAACTTGCCGGTGAGAAGAGGTTATTTGACATAAGCTCGCTTGATGAATGGAGAACCCAAGCCTATGAGAATGCCAAGTTGTTTAAAGAAAAAGTTAAAAGATGGCATGACAAACGGATACAAAAGCATGAGTTTAATGTAGGTGATCATGTTTTGCTATACAACTCTCGTTTAAGATTTTTTGCAGGAAAGCTTCTCTCTAAATGGGAAGGTCCTTACATTATCGAGGAGGTCTATCGTTCTGGTGCCATAAAAATCAACAACACCGAAGGCACAAATCTGAAGGTGGTAAACGGTCAAAGAATCAAACATTATATCTCAGATACTTCCATAAATGTTGAGACCAATATAATTAATACCATAACACCGGAGAAGTACATAAGGGATACTTTCCAGAACATTTCAGACTCCGAAAAGGAATAGGTATGTGGTGCGGTAAGTAAACCGACTCCAAAACATTTCCAATGATAATTTTTCTCCGTTTTGGAATATTTAACAAATTAGGAAAATTAAAAGTAGTCTGAAAGTTGCACGAGGAGACCATAAGGGTGAAGGACGCGCCCTACCCCCCTGGGCGCGCCCCCCTTCCTTGTGGCCACCTCGTGTGCACTCCGGACTCCGTTTTCTTGCACAATACTTCTTTTGGTTGGTAAAAATTCATTATATAATCTCCCGAAGGTTTTAACCACCGTACCATGGCAAAATCCCCTGTTTTCATTTTGAGTTGTTTCTGTAGTAGATTTGGAGCAAGATGTCTTCGCAAGAGTCAGTCGGAGAGAGTCGTGTCTCTCATCCGACACCGAGGCCAAGAGCAAACAGCGAAGCTGACCACTTCGGGCAATCAATGGAGGAAGAGATGGAGGCTGACTTGAAAAGGGTGGATGCCATGGAGGAGGATCAAGAAGTTACCTCTCATTTTCAAGCTGGATTCATACTAGAGGAACTTCAGAGCTCAGCAATTCCAAATTCGGTCATTCCTCCCAATGCTAGATTTCTCTCTTATGAAAATATGAAAAAGAGTGTTGCTTTTTCCCCCGCAGCTATGAAACACCCATGGGTGATGGGAGCTCTAGCTGTCACGGGTAAACTTCACAAGGAAATAATGGATCTTAAGCAGCAAAATAATAAGCTCGAGGAGGAGAATCACATCCTAAGGGGCATCATCGCCAAGAATATCACATCGCCACCGCCGAAGAAAGAAACATAAATACATGGGTATGGGCACTCCCCTTGGCAACTGCCAAGCTTGGGGGAGTTGCCCCGGTATCATATCACACTATCACACCTTTACTTCTATCGTTCTTCTTAGTTTGATCCTTTTAGCTATATCTTGATCTAGTAGAATAAAGTTTTAGTATGATCTAGCTTTTAGTTTAGTTTTGATATTTATCTATGTAATCGAGTCCGTGAGCTATATAATAAAGAGTAGATTTGAGTTGAGGGCTTTACTTTCTTGCTATGATCTTGAGGGAATAAAAATAAGAGAAAGAAATAAAAGGAAATAAAGAGATCATATATTGATCTTATGGAGAGTAATGACTTCACATATAAAGAGTATGATGAATAAAATTTTTTGGGAGTTGACAAACATAGTTTTGGTCATTGTTGCAATTAATAGGAAGTAATAAAGAAAGAGAGGTTTCACATACAAATATACTATATTGGAAACCTTTTGTAATTGTGAGCACTCATTAAAATATGACATGCTAAAAAGTTGATGTTGGACAAGGAAGACAACATAATGAGTTATGTTTTCCTATATCCGAATAGAAGTTATATCGTCATGGATCCTCCAACATGTTGAGCTTGCTTTTCTCTCTTATGCTAGCCAAATTCTTTGCACCAAGTAGTGATACTACTTGTGCATCCAAACATCCCTAAACCCAGTTTTGCCATGAGAGTCCACCATACCTACCTATGGATTGAGTAAGATCCTTCAAGTAAGTTGTCATCGGTGCAAGCAATAAAAATTGCTCTCTAAATATGTATGATCTATTAGTGTGAAGAAAATAAGCTTTATACGAACTTGTGATATGGAAGAAATAAAAGCGACGGACTGCATAATAAAGTTCTTTATCACAAGTGGCAATATAAAGTGACGTTCTTTTGCGTTAAGACTTTGTACATCCAACCATAAAAGCGCATGACAAACTCTGCTTCCCTCTGCGAAGGGCCTATCTTTTACTTTTATCTTCTACCCTTATACAAGAGTCATGGTGATCTTCACCTTTCCTTTTTACACTTTTTTCCTTTTGGCAAGCACTATGTGTTGGAGAAAGATCCAGATATATATATCCACTCGGATGTAGGTCATCATAAAGTATTATTGTTGACATTACACTTGAGGTAAAAGGTTGGGAGGCGAAACTATAAGCCCCTATCTTTCTCTGTGCCCGACTGAAGCTTTGAACCCATAAGTATCGCGTGAGTGTTAGCAATTGTGAAAGACTAAATGATAGTTGAGTATGTGGACTTGCTGAAAAGCTCTTAAATTGACACTTTCCGATGTTATGATAAATTGAAATTGCTCCAATGACTGAGATCATAGTTTGTTGGTTTTCAATGAAGTTCTTGATTCATACTGTACCTTGTGAATGAATTGTTACTTTGGCATAAGAAATTATATGACAATATATGTTGCTGTTCTAAAGATGATCATGATGCCCTCATGTCCGTATTTTATTTTATCGACACCTCTATCTCTAAACATGTGGACATATTTTTCGATTTCGGCTTTCGCTTGAGGACAAGCGAGGTCTAAGCTTGGGGGAGTTGATACGTCCATTTTGCATCATGCTTTTATGTTGATATTTATTGCATTATGGGCTGTTATTAGACATTATGGCACAATACTCATGCCTTTTCTCTCTTATTTTACAGGATTTACATGAAGAGGGAGAATGCCGGCAGCTGGAATTCTGGGCTGGAAAAGGAGAAAATATTAGAGACCTATTCTGCACAACTCCAAAAGTCCTGAAACTTCACGGATAGTCATTTTGGAATTAATAAAAAATATTGGGCGAAGAAAGCACCAGAGGGGGGCCACCAGCCATCCACAAGGGTGGAGGGCGCGCCCTACCCCCTTGGCGCGCCCCCTGCCTTGTGGGCCACCTGGCAGGCCCTCGATGCCCATCTTCTGCTATACGGTGTGTTTTGACCTGGAAAAAAACAAGAAGTAGCTTTCGGGATGAAGCGCTGCCGTCTCGAGGCGGAACCTAGGCAGAACCAATCTAGGGCTCCGGCGGAGCTGTTTTGCCGGAGAAACTTCCCTCCGGGAGGGGGAAATCGAAGCCATCGTCATGACCAACGATCCTCTCATCGAGAGGGGGTCCATCTCCATCAACATCTTCACCAGCACCATCTCCTCTCAAACCCTAGTTCATCACTTGTATCCGATCTTTGTCTCAAAACCTTAGATTGGTACCTGTGGGTTGCTAGTAGTGTTGATTACTCCTTGTAGTTGATGCTAGTTGGTTTATTCGGTGGAAGATCATATGTTCAGACCCTTAATGATAATTAATACTCCTCTGATTATGAACATGATTATGCTTTGTGAGTAGTTACGTTTGTTCCTGAGGACATGGGAGAAGTCTTGTTATAAGTAATCATGTGAATTTGGTATTCGTTAGGTATTTTGATGAGATGTATGTTGTCTTTCCTCTAGTGGTGTTATGTGAACGTCGACTACATGACACTTCACCATGATTTGGGCCTAGGGGAAGGCATTGGGAAGTAATAAGTAGATGATGGGTTGCTAGAGTGGCAGAAGCTTAAACCCTAGTTTATGCGTTGCTTCGTAAGGGGCTGATTTGGATCCATATGTTTCATGCTATGGTTAGATTTATCTGAATTCTTCTTTCGTAGTTGCGGATGCTTGCGAGAGGGGTTAATCATAAGTGGGAGGCTTTTCCAAGGAAGGGCAGCACCCAAGCACCGGTCCACCCACATATCAAATTATTGAAGTAACGAACGCGAATCATATGAGCATGATGAAAACTAACTTGACAACAATTCCCATGTGTCCTCGGGAGCACTTTGCTTTACATAAGAGTTCGTCCAGGCTTGTCCTTTGCTACAAAAAGGATTGGGCCACCTTGCTGCACCTTAGTTACTTTTGTTACTTGTTACCCATTATGAATTATCTTATCACACAACTATCTGCTACCGATAATTTCAGTGCTTGCAGAGAATACCTTGCTGAAAACCGCTTGTCATTTCCTTCTGCTCCTCATTGGGTTTGACACTCTTACTTATCGAAAGAACTACGATAGATCCTCTATACTTGTGGTTCATCACCAGGCGGTGCCTGTTCCCCCTCGGCCACCTCTGGAGCGCACACCGCAGGACCCCCGGGCACGGGAGTCACCAAGAGGGGGCTGTCATGAGGCCCCTCGTGGCCCTCGAGGAGCAGCCCCCACTCGTTGAAGCGCGGCATCTTCTCGGCGAAGGCCTTCCCGTTCTACTAGTTATACAAAGGGCGCCCCTCAAGAGGAAGCACGATGGGCTCGCCACCGGTCAGGAGCTGCAACACCCCGCGTAGCGTATCAGGGGGGGGGGAGTGAAGGCACATGAAGCCTCATGGGGTCCTCAGGGCCGGTGAAGGCCCACATTGGGAAAGAATGGAGCTGGAGCAGAGCGATGCGCCACCGGACGAACTCCTTCTCCACCATCGCCATCTTCACCCCCTCTCACCTCAGCTTGTCTAGCCTGGACAAAACATGCGTGATCTACGAGACGGCAAGCTTCGCGTGCCCCCAGCCGGAGCTCGGTTCCGCAGGCGCTGATGGAAGAAGAAGCAGAGGGCTGAACGCAGTGGCATCCACATACACCCACTGCTTCCAGAACCCCCTCGCGTCTTGGCAGAGCGTGAAGTCGATGTCGAAGCCAGCGGTCGCTGCCACTACCTAGAGCGACGTGCACCCTGAGCGTTGCCTGCCGTCGACCAAGTGGAGCAAGAAGAAGTGGCGGAGCAAGGCCACGGACGGGGCGATTCCCACGAAGGCCTCGCACAAGAAGGCGAAAGTGGAGAGGAGGACGATGCATCCAGGATCCAAATGCAGCACGTGGATCTGGTAATGCGAGAGCACGGCGTAAAAGAAATCAGAGAAAGGAGGAAGCAGGCCGGCGAGGAGGGCATGGAGATGAAGGGGGATCTCGGTGACACCCATGTCAACCAAGGCCCAGGATGCAGGCCAGATCTTCGTCGCTTTCCACTCGTTGGAATCAGTGGCAATGCCATGCTGAACCTTGTCCAGCCCCTCCTGGTTGATCACCGTGGACCGGTCCAGCGCTGGTTCTGGCCCCGGCGAGAGCTCCGCGACCATATGGGACTTCCCTTTCTTCCTGGGAGCCATGGCGGCGGGGTGAATCAGAGCTGGTGCGTGGTTGGCGAGGAAGACACAAGTTCGCAAGAGGAAAGAGGGGCAGAAAGTGGGTGCGCAGCAAGGCAATGATGGCTGGGATGCATATGCCAGGCAGTTGTCAAGTCGTGCAGTTGCCGAGGCAGCGTGGGGAAGTGGAGACGCCCACGTCCCATCAAAGCGCCACGCGTCAGCCTGTTCCGCAAGCAATTGGGGCCCGTGCCGCTTCGCCGTTGCCCTTTGGCTTCGCCCCAAAGCCAAGTCCGAGCGCGCCTTGGGCCCGGGGGCTACTTTCGCTGTTCTGGGAACCAGGGTACCCAGACTTGCCTGCCTGCGGCCCATGGCGTGGCTCCATTGGCGGCCTGGTACGACCCATCTATGAAACCAACAAGAAAAGACCCTCGTGAGGGGCCAAGCCTCGCGAGGCGGACGACGCCAAGACCTCCTCAGGGAGCGGCCACCCCGGGGCTGCTCCTGAGGAGCAGAGTTTCCTATGAGGTGCCCAACCTCATGAGGTTGCGGTGACACAAGCCATGACGACCAAGGCCAGGCGGGCGCCAGCGGGCGCAGAGGAGCAGGTTTCCTCTTTGGTGCTAAGGAGGCAAGAGCAGGCGCGGGGTCCCGAGGAATCAGCCAAAGGTTTCCATTCCTGTGAAACAATACCAAGACCGCCAGGACGGATGTCATCGCCGAGCACACCACAGCGTCACGACCAGAAGCTTTGCAGGCGAAGACCACCTTTCGTCAGGATAAGATGTACTACTTGTCCCCTTTCAAATTGGCCGTTGTGGAATCCCTTCTCGCCTTCGTTTTTGGGGATGAGGACCGAGGCCACTATATAGGTTAGCCACCACCATAGAAGGGATTCGGATCCAAGCCCAGAGCAACTCACTCTCACCATAGCAGGCCTCGCAAGCTTGTTCATCCTCTGTACTAGTTCATCCTCAGCCCATCGTGAGGCTAATCCACCACAAAGCAGGAGTAGGGTTTTACACCGCAAGGTGGCCCAAACCTGGGTAAACTGCCGTGTTCATCTTCTTCCTTGTTCATCGAGCTAGGCAGTAGGGCGACGGGCTGGTTGGCTGGAGAGGTTGAGTTCTTCGCACACGCCCCAGAGTTCGAACCTTTCTTGGGTCTGCGGAGCCTTGAATCCGACAGACGGGGCCTATCACCGCGCCGAAGTCGAAGCCGGAGTCGCGAAGGAGAAGGTGGCTGAAGACGTGTGTCACCGCCATGGAGAAGAGGTCATGACACTCCTCCTCCAGGATGCCGTCCACCCTTTGGGCACCACCTTCGAGCCCCACGGTGAGTTTGGAGGAGAGCTCGGCGTAGCCGGCGTCGGGAGTTGCGGGCGGAGCTTTGAACTCTTCCCTGTATATGGACTTCAGTGCTTGGCGGGCCTTGAGCTCGAGGGAAGAGAAGGCGGTGTGGACCGCCGCTGCCTTTGCTTCGGCGTCGGCTTGGATCTTCTTCTCCCTAGCGTCCCGCTGAGTGCTCCCCTCGGAGACACGCTTGGCGTGGGCTGATTGGGCTTCGGTCACCTCGCACCCCAGTGTTTCCAGGCGCCCGCCCTCCGTGCCCTGCTCGGCACCCACCTTCGTCAGCTTGGAGTCACAGTCCACGAGCTTCGTCGCATGAGCCTTGAGGTCCTCCTACCACCGCTGGAGTTGACGTGCACACGGACTGTTCTTCATGAAGCGCCTTCAGGCTGGCCTCCGCCTCACCGCAGCGCTTGGTGGCCGCTTCCGCCTCGGCAAGCACGTTGTCATGAGGCGCTCTTGCCTCGGCGGTTTCCTTCCTGTCCTCCGCAGTGGCAGCCTCGGCCTGGCTCTGGGCCTCCTTGGTAGCCGTCTCAAGCTGGAACCACCCTGAAGCGAGCCCCAGGCGTTCCCTGGCGAGGCGCTTATCGGCATCCTCGATGTCCACCCCGAGTCGGTCGAGCACGGCCCAGGCGTCAGCCAAAGCCCCGCGCCTGATCAGGGTACCGCAGTTAGCGAGCGCAAGGTCCTGACGAGGGAGTAGTGCCGATGCGCTTGTTGGCACCACGACTGAAGAGGCTTCGGCATGCTCTCCTTGAGGCGCAGGGGGCTCCAGGTCCTTCCCTACGCTCGGCTCCCGCGACGCGGTGGGGGTGACTGCCACCTCGGTCCGCTGAGTTTTGGGAAAGGGCACTGCTTGAGGCTCCGTCATGGCACGCCCAGTGTCAGAGTTCTGGGACCGGGGGTACCCAGACCCGTCTGCCTGCAGCCAGCGCGCGGCATCGTCAAAGGCCCAATACGGCCCAACTCCAAGTCTTCATGAGAAATACCATCGCGAGGGCCACCTGCCTCACGAGGCGAACGACATCAAGGCCTCCTGAGGAGCGGCCTCCCGTGGCTGCCCCCCGAGGAACGGACATCTCTAGGCAGGCACCCCACCTCGCGAGGCACGCGGTGACGTGAGCCATGATGACCAAGGCCAGCAGGGCGCTAGCGGGCATAGTCCAGGACAGTTTCCTCTTTAGTGCTAAGGAGGCAAGGACGTACACGGGTTCCCAAGGAATCCCGCAAAGGTTTCCATTCCAGTGCAACAAGACCAAGACCACGGACTCGGTAAGACGGAGGTCATCACCGAGCCCACCACTGCGCCACGACTAGAAGCTTTGTAGGCGAAGACCACCTTTAGTCAGGATAGGGTGTACTCCTGTCCCCCTTCAAATTGGCCACTGTGGTATCCCTTCATGCCTAAGCCATGAGGGAAGAGGACCAAGGCCACTATAAATATAGACTAGTCTCCACCGCATACGGGGATCGGATCCTTCAGCCATTGAGCTCTCCCGAGGCAGCTCACACTTGTACTAGTTCATACTCATCCTCCTCGCGAGGCAATCCACCACAAAGCAGGAGTAGGGTATTACACCGCAAGGTGGCCCGAACCTGGGTAAATCGCCGTGTCCACTTCTTCTTCCCACTTGCTCGAACTCAATGGAGCTAGGCCGTGGGGTGGTGAGCAGCGAGCTTTAGCTAGGCCGGATCCTTCATTCACGCCCCAGAATTCGAACCTTGTTTGGGTCCGCGGAATCCCGATTCAGACAATTGGCACGCCAGGTAGGGGTGTGTCGAAGTTCTTCCTTCCGCTTTGCTCCATCCTTGCTTCACCACTCCCATGGCCGACGCCGTCCGCCCCTCCATTCGGTTCGTTGTTCTTGGGAACACCGCGGGATGCCCGGTCTTCACTCCTGACCTACGCCGAGTGCAGTGGCCGATGAGGTTTAGGCCAGTGTTGCCTCTGTGCTATGATGGCGCAGCAGACCGCGAGGAGTTCCTCCAATAGTATGCCCAGGGCATCCTGGCGGCAGGAGGCGACGGCAAAGCCATGGCAAACTGGTTCCCTCTAGCCCTCACAGAAGTTCCATGTTCTTGGCTCCGCAGCCTCCCACAGGCCTCGGTGTCCTTTTGGGGAGAGCTCCGCAGTCGGTTTGTCGCGCGCTTCGCGGTTTCAGGGCCCTACGCGGTCGCGTGCATCCTCAGCGGGTCCCAGGCGCCTGCATCTGGTTGCCACGCCAAGTAGTTCTTCTGCCAAGCGAACGGCGCTCGGCCTCAGCCTGAGGTTTCGCGAAGCCGCGCGCGGCCCGATGTCATCATCACCTTCGACTCCAGGGATCACCCCAAATCTACGGCCGCTGCTGGTGCGCTCCGCATGTTGTGCACGCCCACCATCAACAACATCTCAGTCACCAAGACCCTCATCGATGGCAGCGCCGGCCTCAACATCCTCTCCTTGGAGACCTTCGACATGCTTCATGTGCCTTATGACCAGATCATGACCACTAGGCCGTTCTCTGGGATGACCGAGGGCTTCGCCACTCCCCTGGGGCAGGTGCACCTTCTGGTCACCTTTGACACCCGCAGAAACTACCGCACTGAGTTAATCGACTTTAATGTATCCCGCATCGGCCTCCCTTACAACGCCATCCTGGGATACCCTGCCCTCACCAAGTTCATGGTGGTGACCCATCCGGGCTACAACGTCATCAAAATGCCTGGCAGCGGCGGCGTCATCACCGTGGCTGGGGACAGGAAAGATGTGGTTCAAGCCCTCAAGATAGCCTACAGGGCCGCGGCGGCCTCACGCCCAGACACCGAAGGCACCCCGGAGGCTCCGGAGGCTGCTCCCGTGAGGAAGAAGCAGTTGTTCTCCCAGGACCGCGCCAAGACAAAGAAGATGCCCGTCGACGACGGCAACTCGGACCCCACCTTCACCATCGGCGCCGGCCTTCCCCCGGAGCAGGAGGAGGCGCTTGTCGGCTTCCTCCAGGTGAACAAGGACGTGTTCGCGTGGAAGGCGTCCGATCTGGTCGGCGTCCCGAGGGAGGTAATCGAGCACCACCTGGTGGTGTGCCCCAATGCTCGTCCGGTGCAGCGTCAGGCGCAGGAAAAGCATGCGTTCATTGTCCAAGAAGTGCACAAGCTACATGAAGCAGGGGTCATACGAGAGGTGCGGCATCTGGAGTGGCTAGCCAACCCAGTTGTTGTTCCCAAGAAGGGTGGAAAGGAGCGCATGTGCGTTGACTTCACGAGCCTCAACAAGGCTTGCCCTCAGGATCCCTTCCCGCTCACACGCATCGACCAGATTGTGGACTCTACCACGGAGTGCGATCTGTTGTGCTTTCTGGATGCATTCTCGGGCTATCACCAAATCAATATGGCGGCAAAGGATGTCGAGAAGACGGCCTTCATTTCCCTATGTGGCATGTACTGCTACACCTGCATGCCCTTTGGGCTGAGGAGCGCCGGTGCCACCTTCCAGCGACTAATGCACATCGCGCTGGGGCCGCAGCTGGGGAGAAATGCGGAGGCGTATGTCGACGACATCGTGGTCAAGTCGCGTGTGGCAAGAACCCTGGTCGAAGACCTGGAGGAAACGTTCACCAACCTACGCAGGGTGAGTCTGAAGCTTAACCCTGAGAAGTGTGTTTTCGGGGTCCCATCCGGCAAGCTGCTTGGCTTTCTTGTCTCGCATCGAGGGATTGAGGCCAACCCCGATAAGGTCAAGGCAATTGAAAGGATGCGCCCGCCTCAGACACTTAAAGAAATGCAGAAGTTGGCGGGGTGAGTGACTTCCCTGGGGTGCTTCATCTCCAAGCTTGGTAAGCACGGCTTGCCATTCTTCAAGCTGATGAAGAGAAAGGGCTCCTTTGAGTGGACCCCGGAAGCGGAGGCAGCCTTTGAAGACCTCAAGAGGTACCTCACGAGCCCGCCCATCATGGTGGCGCCCCACTCCCGTGAGCCCTTGGTGCTCTACTTGGCGGCCACCCCGCATTCGGCCAGTGCGGCGCTTGTAGCAGTCCGGGAGGAGCGCGTTGGTGCCAGAGTGGGAGCAGGTGGCCCGCGCGAGGTCATGGAGTCCCTCGAGCCCTCGTTACCGCAGGACGGCGCCCCTGGGGCACCTGCCCCTCCGTCGCCCGACGAGGTGCCCGAGCCCCACCACCCCGCACGAGGCAAGACGCCGCCGACGCCCCCCGCCTCGTCGAGCACCCAGTGTACTTCATCAGCATGGTGCTACGGGATGTGCGCATGATACCCTATGCTACAAAAACTCCTCCTCGCGCTCCTGGTCGCTTCAAGGAAGTTGCGCCATTATTTCCAAGGCCACCCCATCAAGGTTGTCTCCGCAAACCCCCTGGAGAAGGTGCTGCGCAGCCCCAACGCCGCTGGCAGAGTCGCCAAGTGGAACATGAAGCTGCAAGCCTTCCAGCTAGAATTTAGTACGACCAGGGTCATCAAGGGGGCGGTGCTCGCCGACTTCATGGCGGAGTGGACAGATACCCATGACCAGGGGTTGCGCGAGGACCAGTCCCTCATGCCTGGCAACGAGGCGTCCGATGGTTGGGTCATGCACTTTGACGGCGCCTTCGCGTGGCAGGGCGTGGGAGCCGGGGTCGTGCTTGTCTCCCCGACCAAGGACAAGCTCTACTACGCCGTCCGGCTTTGCTTCCAGCACGGAGAGAAGGTCTCCAACAACATTTCGGAGTATGAGAGCTTGATCATCGGGCTCAAGGCCGCGGCCGCTCTGGGGGTCAAGCGCCTCACCATCAAGGGCGATTCCCAGCTCCTCGTCAACTTCTTCAACAAGGAGTACAAGCCGATGGACAAGCACATGGCGGCATACCTGGAGGAGGTACGTAAAATTGAAAAGCACTTCTTGGGCTTGGAGTTGCAGCACGTCCCGCGTGGCGCTAACAAGGAAGCAGATGACATTGCCAAGCGGGCATCTCACCGCGAGCCCTAAAACCCTGGCGTCTTCGAAGAGAGCCTCTTCAAGCCGTCAGCTGCACCTCCAACAGTTGGCGCGACGCTACCTCTGGAGGAGTTACCGCTTGCACTGGCCATGGGCGCCCCAGCCCGCGGCCCGACCTCAGGAGCCCATCTGCTTCTGGCATTGGAACCTCAGGCGGGCAGCTGGGTCGAGGAGCTCAAGGCCTATCTGCTCCACGGCATCTTACCAGAAAAGGACGCGGAAGCAGAGCGCGTGGCTCAATAGGCCACTGCTTATTACCCGAGGGACGGCAAGCTACACAGAAGGCGCCCTAACGACGTCTCGCTAAAGTGCATATCGGAGGATCAAGGGCGCAAACTGTTGGCTGACATCCATGGGGGAGACTGCGGGCATCATTCCTCGTCGCGTATGCTTGTGGGCAAGGAGTTTCGCGGCGGTTTCTATTGGCCTACGACGCTCCACGATGCCACTGAGCTAGTCCGGTCCAGCGAGGCCTGCCAGTTTCATGCCAAGCAGATCCACCAGCTAGCGCATGGGCTCCAGACGATCCCACTCTCATGGCCCTTCGCGGGCTAGGGGCTGGACATACTGGGCCCGTTCCCTTGGGCGGCCAGCGGCTACCACTACCTCTACCTCACCATCGACATGTTCACCAAGTGGGCGGAGGTGGAGCCTGTGCACACCATCCCTGCAGGCTCGGCCATCAAGTTCATCAAGCTCCTGGTGAGCCGGTTCGGCGTCCCCAACCGCATCATCACCGACAACGGCTCCCAGTTTACAAGCAACCTCTTCAGGCCGTATTATCCTAATCTTAGAACGCAGACATGCTACGCCTCAATGGCGTACCCACAGAGCAATGGCCAGGCTGAGTGTGCCAACACGGAAGTCCTCAGGGGCCTCAAGACTAGGAGCTTCAAAAAGAAGCTCGAGGCCTGCGGCAGAGGCTGGCTAGACGAGCTGCCGTCCGTGTTGTGGTCCATCCGCACCACCGCTACCAAGCCCACCGGCGAGACTCGCTTCTTACTCATCTATGGGGCCGAGGCGGTCCTCTTGTCTGAGATCAAGCACGGTTCCCCACGGGTCCTGTCATTCGACGAGGCGTGCCAGGATGCCTCGTGGGAAACTGACCTTGTGCTCGGAGAGGAGGCCCGCCGCCAGGCCTTCCTTTGCGCTGTGACGTACCAGCAGGCCTTGCAGGGCTACCATAGCTGCAACATCTGCCCCCGGACTCTCAAGGTCAGAGACCTCGTCCTGAGGCAGGTCCTCTCCAGGTAGGGCCTCCACAAGCTCTTGCCCATGTGGGAGGGCCCATTTAAGGTCACCCACGTCTCCAGGCCAAGCGTCGCGCGCCTGGAGATGGAGGACAGGGTCCCTGTGTAGAACGCCTAGAACATCCATCACCTCCGCAAATTCTATCTTTGACACTCTCACGTAATAATGAGTGGGGCTGTACACACCTCGGAGTCTCCTAGTGAGCCGTTCCACTGCCTCGCGGGAGCTCCCGCCCATGCCCAAGTGGAAGCCCCATGCTCCGCGCTGGCGGAACGGTCGAACAATGACCTTGCCCACGCCCAAGTGGAGGCCCCATGCTCCGCACCAGTGGAAAGACTAGTGTAGGTGCCGGACGCGACAACCTTTTCCTCCTTTTTTGTAAACCGGATTTGCAGTTTCTCTGAATAAAGCTTGAAGTTTTTCTATTTGCTCAAAAAAGGGGTTGGGGTTTTTCCTTGCAGTGTTTCCGTTCTTAAATTTCCCCTGAGAGCATCAACGGCCACCTGATGCCCCCTCCTGAGCATCCCGCGAGCGGGGGCTGGGCATGGTGTTTGCGCTTGGGTCAGCCCCAGCGGCATTAAGGACCCGGGCC
The DNA here is from genome assembly GCA_011799875.1 of Thinopyrum elongatum. NCBI lineage: Eukaryota > Viridiplantae > Streptophyta > Magnoliopsida > Poales > Poaceae > Thinopyrum > Thinopyrum elongatum. Next base: position 339,937,511 of record CM022302.1, read on the forward strand.
GCAGCAGCCACGGGTCTGCCCCTGTGCACACCTCACAAAGACACTGGTGTCTAAGTCCTCGCGTGATGCTCACGAGCGAGTCAAGAGGCACACGTTGCCCTCGGCCTCTCGCCTCGGGAGTGCTCATCTCCTGGCCTCGCTCGGGTATCATGACTCGGCATACCAGTGACGATCAATCCTCGCTCGGGGGCTGTGGGCACAGAATAAGCACAAAGGAAAGGCGGCCTGGGAAGGCACGAATACGGTTCGGTACATCATTAAGGAATTTTCACCAATACCCTTTACATCCCCGCGGGGCCATGCTCAAAATGTCGACAGGTAAACAGAACAAGGACAACCTAAGGAGACGCGTCGTCATCATCCCTGTCATCAGTCCCGTCCCCCTCGGCTTCATGCTGGTCTTCGTGGCTGTTAGGGGCGAACTGCGCGATCAGATCATCCACATGTTCCTCCACCCACTCCCCTAGGGTATCCCGAATTACCCTGGGCACGGGGGCAATCATGGCCTCGAAGTTGAAGTCGTGGTCGGAATGAAGGAGGTGGCTGAAGACGCGCATCAACGCCCGCGCAAGGAGGTCGCGGCTTTCTTCTTCCACGAGCCTGGCCACCCTCTCCGCGCCTCCTTCGAGCCACTCCATGATCCTGGTGAAGAAGGCAAGGTAACCGGCATCATCATGCATGAGCGGGCTGGAGACGCCCCCCTGCAGACGCAGTTCAGGGCGTGACGAGCCCTTTGCTTGAGGTCGCGGAACATCTCGGAGCGCATATGCTGCAGCCCCCGAGCTTGGCTCGCCTCGTCTGCTGCCCGCTTCGTGAGGGAGGTGACATCTCCCACTTGTTGATAAAGGGATGCCAGCCCGGCTTCGGCAGTGGCCTGGGTGTCCAGCGCGGCCTTCTGGCGCCTCTCTGCCTCAGCCAATTTCCCCTTGAGGTCATCGATCTCGTCCTTCAGTTCTCCACGCCGTACGCAGAAATGGGTCTCCTGAAGCTTCAGTTTCTGATGGTGGTCCTTGATGAGAGCTCAGCGGACCGCCGCGATCCCATCGTCGATCTTCGTCCGGACCCTCGCCTCCTAGGAGGCCAGAGAAGCCTCGGCGGCCATTACTTGGCGCCCAATCACCTCTAGCTGCTCATGCTCCAGTCTTTGCTCGGATGCCTCCAGTGCCAACGCGTCCTCAAGAGTACGGAGCCTCGCCTCGCGTGCCGATGGCCCTTCCGTAGAGGCGGTCAGGGCGGCTTCGTGCGCTTGAGCTTGCCACTCGAGAGCAGCGTTCGAAGCCAGAAGCTCCTACTCGCGGCTTTCTACGGCCTCACATCGGCGATCTGCGGTCTCGGCCTCCTCGAAGGCGCGGTCACGGGCTTCTTTCGCCACGGTGGAGGACTTCTCGTCCTTTGAACGGGCGGACTCATGCTGCAGGCGGCTAAAATTGATGGCAACTTCAAGCTGGCGCCACTCGCGCGCCAGGCGCAAGTACTCGGCCTCAAGATGTGAGTCGATGTCACGAAGCTCCGTCCCGAGCCGATTCCGCGCGCCCCTCGCATTCTAAAGAAGGCTGTGTCAGATGGAACCACAACTGCACGCGAGCTCCAACGCCCACCCGGGGCTTCGTTCCATGCTCCGGCCCACGCCGGAGGCACGGGAAGGTCCGGCCGCGCTCAACACGGACCCGGGGCCGGCCGGCCTCTTGTTCAGCTCCCCTGCCCGGAGCGCGGCCCTGCGCGAGCTCGATAACCTGCCCATGGGGGTCGTCGACTCGAGGAAGACCCGGTCACCGGCGAAAGCTGGCCGGATGAGCGGCGGCGTTGCCCTCACGGGCTTGATGTCATTTTCAATGGAGGGCGCCGGAGATACAGAGCCAAGACCTGCTAGGGGCCACACGGGATGCGCTACTATCCCGTGCCCCGCTCCCTCAAGAGATGACGGCAAGGGCACCTTCGACCCTTCGCCTGGAGAAGACCTGAGGAACAAGATTTCAGGGGGGCTTGCCATGCAGGAATCAAGGAGAACAGGGCACTTACTCGTCCATGGCAATCCACTTTCTCCTCTTCAGGGCCCGCGGCGATGAGCCGGCGCCGTCTTCAAGCCCCCACTTCCTCTAGGAGGCACGAGGCCTGGGGGTCGGCACCGTGGGGCTCAGCATTCGGCTCCCCGCGCTTGAGGCAGTGGCCGTGCCCCCGAGCGGAGCGACGCCCTCATCGTTCGGAGGCGTGGGGGCAGGCCGCTGCACGGCGGCCGATTTGACGCACCCCTCCACTGTCACCAGGGGTGCTTCGGCCTTGGAGCCCTCAGGGCTTGGAGCCACCAGGAGTGGGTTGTCTCGAGGGCCCTCATGGCCCTCGGGAAGTAACCCCCACTCATCAAAGCGTGGCATCCCCCTGGCGAAATCCTTCCCACTCGTGTAGTTGTACAGGGGGAACCCTTCCTGAGGAAGCGCACCTGCTTCCCCGCCAGTCAAGAGGCGGAGTATCCCGCTCAGCACTTTGGGGGCAGCGAAGCCACCTGGAGCATCATGGCATCCTCGCGACTGGTGAAGGCCCACATTGGGCAGGCGTGGCATTGGAGGGGAGCGATCTGCCATCGAATGAACTCCCTCACCACCATCGTTACCGTCATGCCCGCCGCCCTCAGGTCGGCCATCCTTGCCGTGACCCGCGAGAGCCTTGGGTCATTGATCCTCCCATGCCTCCACCCGGAGCTCACCTCCGTGGGGAATGACGGAGTTTGGAGTAGGGGGCAGAACTGGGATGCGTCGACATACACCCATTGCCCCCGGAAGCCCTCCGTGTCTGGGTGGATCTCCATGTTGATGCCCTCGCCCGCCATCTCACTCGCTGCACGGAGCGACACACACCCGGAGCACTGCTCGCCGATGCTCAGTCGCAGGGAGAAGAAGTGGTGGAGCAGCGCCACTGAGGGAGCGATGCCTATGAAGACCTCGCACAAGAACGCGAAGGCGGAAAGGAGGATGATGGATTCCGGGTCAAAGTGCAGTGCATGGACCTGATAGTGCGAAAGCACGGTGTTGAAGAAGTCCAAGAACGGCGGCAGCAGGCGGGGAAGAGGGCATGGAGGTGAAGAGCAATGGTGGTAGCCTCCAAATCGGTGGAGGGCCGAGAAGCGGGCAAATCTTCGTCGCCTTCCATTCGTTGGAATCAGCCGCGATCACTGGGAGGACCTTGTTCAGCCCTTCACGGTTGAGCATGGTGGACCGACTGAGGGCGGGTTCCGGCCCCGCCGGGCGGTCCGCTGCCATCTTGGCCCTGCTCCTCTCCCTCCGAGGGGGCCATGTCGACGCGGTAAGCTAAGGGCGGCGCGAGATCCGATGGGCGTGGTGCAAGCTTGCTTGTGAAGGAAGGAGCAGAAGACAGGCGCACGGTAGAGCGATGATGGCCCTGTGGCATGCGCCAGGCTTTTGTCAGCCTGGGCGGTTGCCGATGTGACGTGGGGAAGTGGGGGCATCCGCCTCCCTTCATGCGCCCGCAGGCGGTTAGGGCCCGCGTTGCTTCGCCCTCCCGTCTTTGCCTTCGCCTCGAAGCTAGTCCGAGCGCACCGCGGGCCTGGGGGCTACTGTCGGAGTTCTAGGACCGGGGGTACCCAGACCCGTCTGCATGCGGCCCAGCACGCGGCATCGTCAAAGGCCCAATACGGCCCAACTCTAAGGCTTCACGAGCAAGACCCTCACGAGGGCCCCCTGCCTCGCGAGGCGAACGACATCAAGGCCTCCTAAGGAGCGGCCTCCCAAGGCTGCCCCCCGAGGAGCGGACATCTCTAGGCAGGCACCCCACCTCGCGAGGCACGCGGTGACGTGAGCCATGAGGACCAAGGCTAGCAGGGTGCCAGCGGGCGCAGTCCAGGATAGTTTCCTCTTTAGTGCTAAGGAGGCAAGGACGTACGCGGGTTCCCAAGGAATTCCCCATAGGTTTCCATTCCAGTGCAACACGACCAAGACCACGGGCTCGGTAGGATGAAGGTCATCACCGAGCCCTCCATTGCGTCATGACCAGAAGCTTTGCAGGCGAAGACCACGTTTAGTCATGATAGGGTGTACTCCTGTCCCCCTTCAAGTTAGCCGTTGTGGTATCCCTTCCCGCCTAAGCCATGAGGGAAGAGGACCAAGGCCACTATAAATATCGACTAGTCTCCACCGTAGACGGGGATCGGATCCTTTGGCCACTGAGCTCTCCCAAGGCAGCTCGCACTTGTACTAGTTCATACTCATCCTCCTCGTGAGGCAATCCACCACAAAGCAGGAGTAGGGTATTACACCGCAAGGTGGCCCGAACCTGGGTAAATCGCCGTGTCCACTTATTCTTCCCGCTTGCTCGAACTCGACGGAGCCAGGCTGTGGGGAGGTGAGCAGCAAGCTGTAGCTAGGCAGGATCCTTCGTTCATGACCCAGAGATCGAACCTTGTTTGGGTCCGCAGAGCCCCGATTCAGACACCCAGTGTCGTTTCCGATGACAGGGACGAGGACGGCTAGCGGGGGATGAGGTTCTACTCCCTCGACTGAGGCCAAAGCTGCCGCGGCCTTGGCAAGTGGCGCCGTGGGCAGAGCCACCGCGACCTTGGCGACCGGCCTTCCGGCGGAGCACATGAAGCGCTGAGAGGAGCTGGGGCGCCCGCGTGCCCAGGCGTAGCGGTGCCCGTGTGTCCCGAGCTTGGCGCCAAGTCGGCGTTGCACGCCCCCACGCCCGCCAAAGTTGCAGCCAAGCGTCGAAGCTGCCTTCAGGACGAAGGGCACCTTCACCATGACGGTCGCCTTCTTCTTCTTCTCTGCACCACCACTTCTAGTTTGGCACAATGGGGAGACAGTATCAACATATGGACTACAGGCGCGCAACCAAAAGGCAAGGTAAGGGTACTTACTCGTCCGACGCGGTCCACTTCCTCTTCTTCTCCTCCGCGGAGGCTGACGTGCTACCATCCTTCCCTGGTGTCGCCCTGGATCCGTCCCAGGGCCCATCAGGGTGACCCTCGGCAAGCCTCGCTATGGCACCACTTCCCGGGGAGGTGCGAGGATTCCCTTGAAGGGCCTCGATCGGCGAGAGCTCAGCCACCCCGGCAGAGGCCTCCGTGGTCGTCGGTTGCGGAGATGGCGGGGAAAGACCCGTTTCCTTGACCAACCCAGTGGGCTGCGGGGAGCCTGCTGGAGGAGGCTCGACCGCCCCCTCGCCTGGGGTTGCCCCACCCGATGCCCACTCGGTCGGGGGAGGAGATTCCGCCCGCCTGGATGCCCTGGCAAGGCCTGGAGAAGCTGCGGGCGGAGGCTCATCGGCGTCATCGTCGTCCTCAAGGCCAAGGAGGATCTGGCAACGCGACGGTGGGGATGCCCTCTTGAGGTCGTCCTCTGCCATTTCCTCTGAGTCCTCGTCACCGTCACTGTCGCCGGAGGACAGCACCACGGGCGAATCGGCATGGTCGTGCGGCTCAAGCCCCCACTCGTCGAAGGTGGGCATCGCTGCGACCAGCTCCTCCTTGTCGTCATGGCTATACATCGGGGCGGCGGCCTAGGGAAGGTCCCCGGGGACGTAGCCGAGCAGGGTCGCCAAGGCCCCATCCAGCTCCTCGACCGTCATGCCGGCGGCTTGCAGCCTCATTGTGTTCCCTGCGCCGTAATGCTCCCACAAGGGCAGCGAGTGCGCTTGGAGCAGAGCGAGGCGATGCACCAGGAACTCCTTCAAGATCACCGCCCCCATCAGCTTCGCCTTCACATGCGCAGCTATCCTCCTCAGGACAGGCTTTGCTCGAGGGTCGGCGAGCTTTTCGTGGCCCCATCCAGGAGCCTGTGCAGGCTGCGCCACCGGAGTCATCAAGAGCGGGTCGGTGCCACGAGCGTCCATGAAGACCCAGCGCTGCCAGTAGCCTTTCACCTTCTTCCCGGCTCTCAGGAGGGAGTTTCTCCTGTGCACATCAACGAAGGAGACGCATGTCGATCGCTAGCCCCGGGCGGTGAACCACAAGCTGAAGAAGTGGCGGAAGAGTGCCACCGAGGGCTTCACACCCATGAAGGCCTCACAGTAGAAGGCGAAGATAGACAGGAGGAGAATGGAGTTGGGATGAAGGTGGAGGGCATGGATTTGGTAATGCATGAGGATGGCGTAGAAGAACTCAGAGAAGGGCGGAACCAGCCTGGCGAAGATGATGTGGAAGAAGACGAAGGGGTAGATGGACTCCCCCAGGCTGCACCGTGCCGCCGAGCCGGGCCAGATCTGGGTCGCGCCCCATTTGTTCTGGTCATCGGCTATCAGCGGGAGCACCGGATTAAGGTCCTTCACCTTGGTGATGGAGGAGGTCAGAAGCGCCGGCCCGGCGGAGGAGGGACTCGCGGCCGGAGCTGCGGGCTTCGTCTTGTCGGTGGGCGCCATTCGAGAGTCACCGACGCCGGTGAGGAAGGGGAGGAGATGCACTCGGTTTGGATCTGGGGAAACCTCGCGTGGGAGAAAGGGGATCGCAGCAGGACGAGGAAAATGCAAGGCAAGGAAGCAATGATGGCTCTGCGGCATGAGCCACACTTTATGTCAGCCTGGGCAGTTGCCGAGGCGACGTGGGGAAGTGGGGGCGTCCCGTGCTCCATCGTGCGCCACACGTCGAGCCTGGCATGCAGGCGGTTGAGACCTGCGTCGCTTTGCCCTCTCCTCTTCGCCTCCACCTCCAAGCAAGGTCGGCGCGCCACAGGCCTGGGGGCTACTATCGGGGCTCTGGGACTGGGGGTACCCAGGCCCGTCTACCTGCAGCCCATCGCGTGGCATCATCAAAGGGCCCGGCGCGGTCCAACGTCAAGATTTCACGAGCAAGGCCCTCGCGAGGGCCCCTGCCTCACGAGGCGAGCATGAGCAAGCATTGTCAGGTGCCCTGAGGGTTCCACAAATGGCAGCCTCCCGAGGCCCCTAGTTGGTGATATGTCTCCAACATATCTAATTTTTTTGATTGTTCCATGCTATTATATTATCTGTTTTGGATGTTTTATATGCATTAATATGCTATTTTATATTATTTTTGGGACTAACCTATTAACCTAGAGCCGAGTGCCATTTTCTGTTTTTTCCTTGTTTTTGAGTTTTATAGAAAAGGAATATCAAACGGAGTCCAAACGAGCTGAAAATTTATGGTGATTTTTTATGGACCAAAAGAGACCCCCGAAGCACCGGAGCTGGGCCAGGAGGTGACTGAGGAGGCCACAAGCCTGGAGGGTGCCCCACCCCCTAGGGCGTGCCCCTGAGGGCTTGTGGGCCCCTCGGGCAACCCGCTGACTTGTTTCCAACGCCAAAACTTCTTATAAATATAGAAACCTCCGAAAAGAACACTAGATCAGAAGTTCCGCCGCCGCAAGCCTTTGTAGCCACGACAAACCAATCGGGAGCCAATTCTGGCACCCTGCTGGAGGGGGAAACCATCACCGGAGGCCATCTTCATCATCCTGGCGGCGACCATGATGAGGAGGGAGTAGTTCACCCTCGGGGCTGAGGGTATATACCAGTAGCTATGTGTTTGATCTCTCTCTCTCGCTCTCTCTCTCTCTCTCTCGTGTTCTTGATTTGACAAAATCTTGATGTACCGCGAGCTTTGTTACTATAGTTGAATCATATGGTGTTTCTCCCCCTCTACCTTCTTGTGATGAATTGAGTCTTGCTCTTTGAGGTTTCGTTATGTTGGATTGAGTATTGGATTTGAGAACACTTGATGTATGTCTTGCGATGGGATATCTGTGGTGACATTGGGATGTTCTATTGAATCACTTGATGTATGTTTTGGCACTCAAATCGCGGATTCCCGAGGTGACATTGGGGTAATCTATGCATAGGGGTTGATGCATGTTTTCATCCTACGTTCTCCGATAGAAACTTTGGAGTGATTCTTTGTAGCATGTTGAGGGATTGTTATATGATCCAATTATGTTATCATTGTTGAGAGAATTTGCACTAGTGAAAGTATGAACCCTAGGCCTTGTTTTCAAGCATTGCAATACCGTTTTTGCTCACTTTTGTTACTAGTTACCTTGCTGTTTTCATATTTTTAGATTACAAAAACCTATATCTACTATCCATATTACACTTGTATCTATCGGATTCAGGGCTCCGCAGACCCAAGAAGGTTCGAACTCTGGGGCGTGTGTGAAGATCTCAACCACTCAAGCTTCAAGCACATCACCCCACAGCCTAGCCTAGCCGGACTCGCGTGAGCAAGGAAGAAGATGAACACGACAGTTTACCCAGGTTCAGGCCACCTTGCGGTGTAAAACCCTACTCCTGCTTTGTGGTGAATTGGCCTCACGAGGGGCTGAGGATGAACTAGTACAGTGGATGAACAGCCTCGCGAGGGATATGTTAGTGAGGGTGGAAGGGATCCGATCCCTCTCTACGGTGGTGGCTAACCTATATTTATAGTGGCCTCAGTCCTCTTCCCCCAAAATGTAGGCGGGAAGGGATCCCGCAGTGGCCAATTTGAAAGGGGACAAGTAGTACATCTTATCCTGACGAAAGGTGGTCTTCGCCTGCAAATATTCTGGCCATGATGCAGCGGTGGGCTCGGTGATGACATCCATCCTGCCGAGTGTGGTCTTGGTCTTGTAGCACCGGAATGGAAACCTTTGGTAGGTTCCTCGGGAACCCACGCTTGTCATTGCCTCCTTAGCACCAAAGAGAAAACTGCCTCCTTTGCGCCCGCTGGTGCCCACCTGCCTTGGTCATCATGGCTTGCGTCATCGCAGCCTCAAGAGGATGGTACCTGCATAGGAATCTCCGCTCCTCAGGAGGCAGCCTGGGAAGGCCACCCCCTCCAGAGGTCTTGGTGTTGTCCGCCTCGCGAGGCCAGGGGCCTTCGCGAGGGTCTTGTCTTGGCGGTCTTGTAGATGGGCCGTACCAGGCCGTCGAAGGAGCCATTCCGTGGGCCACAGGCAGGCAAGTCTGGGTACCCTAGTTCCTAGAATGCTGACAGTAGCCCCCAGGCCCAAGGCGCGCTCAGGCTTGGCTTCGAGGCGAAGCCAGAGGGCAAGGGCTAAGCGCTGCGGGCCCCAACCACCTGCGGGCCAGATTGACGCATGGCGCTCGATGGGACATGGGCGTCTCCGCTTCCCCATACCGCCTCGGCAACTACCCGACCTGACAACTGCCTCGTGCTCGCATCCGAGCCATCATTGCCCTGCTGCGCGCTTGCCCTGTGCTTCTTCTCCTCCTCGCAAATTTGCGTCCTCTTTGCTAGATTCCGCGACAGCTCCAATCCACCTTGCCGCCATGGCTCCCAGCAAGAAGAAGGGCAAGACCCCTGCAGCGGTGGAACCCTCGTCGGGGCCGGAACCAGCGCTGGGCTAGTCCATGGTGATCAACTGCGAGGGGCTGGATAAGGTCCGGCATGGAATCGCCGCTGATTCCAACGAGTAGAAGGCGACAAAGATCTGGCCTGCCTCCTGGACTTTAGCTGACATGGAGGCCACCAACATCCCCCTCCATCTCCACGCCATCTTCTCCGGCCTGCTGCCGCCATTCTCAGATTTCCTCAAGGCCGTGCTTACGCACTACCAGATCCATGCGCTACACCTTAACCCCGGGTCCATTGTTCTTTTTTCCAGCTTCACATTCTTATGCGAAGCCTTCGTGGGCGTCGCCCTGTCCGTGGCTCTGCTCTACCACTTCTTCTCCCTTCAGAAGGTTGCCAACGGGCAACGCTCGGGGTGCGTGTCACTCTGCATGGCGGGGGCGACTACGGGCTCCTGCATCGATACCACGCTCCGCCCGGACACGGAGGGGTTCCGGAAGCAATGGATGTACGTCGACGCCGCCGCGTACAGCTCCCTGCTCCTGATCTTGTCGGCGCCGGCGGAATCGAGCTCTGGCTGGGAGCACGCGGAGCTTGCTGACCCGTGGCTCGAGCGAGTCTTGACCAGGCTGGCCAAGCTGAAGGAGGTGCGGGTGATGATGGCGATGGTGGTGCGGGAATTCGTCCGGCGGCGCATCACTCCGCTCCAGCGCCACTCTCGCCCAATGTGGGCCCTCACCGGCCCTGACGATTCCATGAGGCTTCAGGTACCTTTGGTCCCATCCAACACGCTATGCGGGGTGCTCCACCTCCTTACTGGTGAGACGCACGCCGCGCTTCCTCCTGAAGGACGTCCCTTGTACAACTACCCAAACGGGAGGACCTTCTGCGAGAAGATGCCACACTTTGATAAGTGGGGGCTGCTTCTCGAGGGCCACACAAGGCCTCGTGACAGCCCCCTGCTAGTGGTTCTAGTGCCCTCGGGTCCTGAGGTGCGTGCCCCCATGGCGACCGCGGAGGGGCCTCCCGAGCCATGCCCCCCTCAAGTATCCGTCTCCATCACTTCGAGCGGCGGAGGGAACGCTCATCCTGGGGCCGCTGCCGCCGACATCGCAGCAGGAGGCCACGCGCTAGGCTCTAGTGTGCTGCCTCCTGGACCCTGCCCGTCCCGAAGAAGGAAGGAGTCCGACAGCTATCGCAGCCCTGCCCCGAGGGCCCTAAAGAGGACGAAGTGGGTTGTCCTGGACGAGTAAGCGCCTTGCCTCCTTCTTGAATCTTGCATCCCGCATCACCTCCTGACTCTTGTCCCTTAGGATCCCTTCCGACGAGGGAGCGAACGCACCCCGAGCACCGCCTCCGGAGGGCACTGGTCCCGTCGCGACCTCATGCTTCAGGAGCAGCGCGGTCGTGCGCAAGGTGGCGCCCGTACCCAAATTGAGGCCGACCCTTGGGAGCCTTGGACCTACATTTCTGGCGTCCTTCCTTCAAGGAGGCCTCCTGGTCACGGGGGCCATGACAAGGGCTCCACCACTGATGTTCGTCGGCAGCCGGGCCGCTTGCTGGGCAGCGCCATCCCCAAGCAGCGGGGTGAGCCCACATCGGGTCCCGCCCTGGGCCGGAGGAGCGGGCGAAGGAGCTTTAGCCCCCAGGCCCCTACCGGAGATTGGCGATTCTTCGCGTGCCTCCGCCGCCGACTGGGGCGCATGGGAAAGCCCTGGCCGGGCGTTGAAGCTTGCGCGCTGGCGCAGCACTGTCTGGCATGGCCTTCACTAGGAGGCGGCGAGCGTGCTTGGGCGCCTCGGGGTGGAGCTCGGCAATGTCGACACGTGCCTTGAGGCAGAACGCTTGCGCCTGGCGCGCGAGTGGCGCCAGCTCGGGGTCACCGTCAACTTCGGTCACCTGCAGCGCGAGCATGCTCGCGCGGAGGTGGAGGAGTCCCTTGCCGTGGCGAAGGAGGCTCGTGATCGTGCCTTGGAGGAGGCCTAAGCCACAAACTGCCGGCGCGAGGCAGCCGAGAAGCGCGAGAAGGAGCTCCAAGCTTTGAATGCCGCCCTCGAGCGACAGGTCCTGGCACACAAAGTGGCGCTCAGCGCCTCGGCAGGTGGGCCACCTATGGGGGAAGCGAGGCTCCGCACGCTCGAGGACACACTGATGCTGGAGGCGCTGGAACAGAGCCTGGAGCGCGAGCGGCTGGAGGTGATGGAGCGCCAGGTGGCCACCACTGAGGACGCTCTCGCCTCTCGGGAGGCAATGATCCGAGATAAGGCCGACGAGAGGGTAGCAGGGGTCTGTAGGGCCCTCGCCGAAGAATATCGCCGGAAGCTGGAGCTTCAGGAGGCTCGCTTCTGCACGCGGCACAATGAGTTGACAGGCGAGGCCGACGGCCTTAAGGAGAAGTTAGCCGCGACGAAGCGACGCGAGAAAACCTTGATGGAAGCTTGGGCCACCGCTGAGGCCGAGTTGTCCTTCATTTCCGAACAGGTGGAAGGCGTTTCCTCCCTCATGGAGAAAGCTTCAGACGAGGCGAGCCGAGCTCGGGTGCTGGAGCGTGAGCGCTCCCAGATGTTCGAGGCCCTCGGGTGCAGGGCCAACCAGGCTCTAAGCAGCATTTGCAACAAGAATGTCTCTAGCGCGCTTGTTCCTGACGACGCTGGCTACCTTGGCTTCTTCACCCAGGTCGTGGCATGCCTCGAAGGTGGGGCCACGAGGGCTCGCAGACTCATCAAGGAGAGGAGCCGTGACCTTCTCGTGCGTGCGTTCTCACGCGTCTTCAGCCACCTTCTCCGCTCCGATCCTGACTTCGACTTCAAGGCCGCGATAGCCCCCGTGCCTGGAGCAATCCAAGATACCCTGGCGGACTGGGTGGAGGATCATGTCGATGACCTGATCGCGAAGCTCGCCCCTGCCGAGGGTGTGGGTGCGCCCGTGGTCGAGGAACACAGGGTTGATGATGATGACGATGGCAGCAGCGACGGTGACAGGGCGTCTCCCTAGGCTTGTTTTCTCCTGTATTCCTATCAAGACTTTGGATCTGACCCCGCGGGGATGCGAAGGCATTTTTTTGAAAGAACTTTCTTTATGATGTATTTAAGTAATATTGCACTCCCTGGTGTCGCCTTTCCTTTACTTTTCACGCGCCTTCGGCCCCTGAACAGGGGCGGCCGTCATAGTCATGCCGGGTCGTGGTGCCTGACCAAGGTCTGGAGGCGGGCGCCTGCCGAAGGCCCTGGGCCATACGTACCCATCAGCTCGCTTCGAGAGCACCGCGCGAGGATTCGGACGCCGAGGTCCCAGAGAGGTGTGCGCGCGGGCAAGGTCGCGGCTGTTGTGGCCTGGGCCCTTAGGGCATCGTCAGCGTCGCTGGGTTAACCCAAGAGTGCGCACCATGCCCAGCCCTCGCTGGCGGGGTGCGATGGAAGGAGCCATGGGGGCCCGTAATCTTTCACAAAGGTGGAAATCAAGAGAAGGAAAACCGCTTAGAAGGAGAAAAGCCAAGAAACCCCCCTTTTTCGAACAAAAGCACAAGAACTGCAAGTTCATTCCAAGAAGTAGCAAACTTGGTTACAAGAGAAAGCAAAGAACAGCCGCGTCCGGCACCTATGCTAGTCTTCTAGTCTTCCCGCCAGCACGGAGCATGGGGCTTCCACTGGGTGTGGGCATAGTCATCGGGAGACCGTGTCGTCCGCCAGCATGGAGCATGGGGCTTCCACTGGATGTGGGCATAGTCGTTGTAAGACCCTGTCATCCGCCAGCATGGAGCATGGTGCTTCCACTGAGACGTGGGTGGGAGCCCCCGTGAGGCTCAAGGGCAGCAATCAAGAGACTCTGAGGCGTGTACAGCCCAACTCATTATTACGTGAGAGTGTCAGGGGTGGGGACTTGGGGAGGCGTAAGGCGGTTGCCTGCTTCCTGGTCGGGGGCCCCAGTCCCTGCCCTGGGCCACGCACCAGCGAGCCCGAGCGCGGGTAGCCCTGGGCGAGGCCCCCAGACTAGCGACCGTCGGTGGGCGGTGCGACGCGTCACCGTATTGGCCGCGGGTCACTTGATCTGCCCGCGAGGCCTACCTCTGGGCTCCTCCTGAGCCCTTTTGGCCCTGGGGCCCGAGCAATCATGGCCTGGGGGGCTGCGGGCCCTCGTGAGGCTCCCTGGCCTCACAGGTCCCTCAAGCCCCCGGGGCCCTATCTTGGTCCGGGGTGCCACCTCATCGGGTGCGCCCCGGCGCGCACACTCTGGCCGCCGTCTCGCAGGCACGCCACGTGATGTAGGTCTCCTGTGCTCCAAAGTTAGCAAAAAATATGTTCTGAAAGTATTTGTCTCAGCAGTCATGGCCATGCTTGCAGCCCCCGGGCTTCGAGAGGCCTTGACAATCTCGAGGGCTATACCAGCGAAGGCCTTCCTTCCGCCAACCCGCAGGTACTTCAGACTTTCTGATTACCACCCCGCCATCGTGTCATGATGGCCAGGAGGCGGCCCGCCATAGCGCCTCCCACTAGGGGCCGCTTACCCTGCCTGAAGCTAGGGGGGCATCTCTTGAGCCTGGGGGGAGATCTCATTCGCCTTCTCTTTGCCGCCCTGCCTTTCGGGTGCTCTCCTTGCCCAGATGCAACAAGGGCATGTCCGAGCCTGCAGCAAGGGTCGAGACACAGGCGGGGGAAAGAGGGGCTCCGTACCCCTGCAAGCGACATCGAGCAGTTCTGCAACTCGGTCAAGCCAAGCGGTGTGATCACCCCCTGCGGGGCGGTAGCGCAGTAATTCACGTGCCATAAGGAGTGTGGCTTGCGCTCCCGTCAACCCCCCGCGGGTGTGGAGGGGCGGAGCCGCAGCGGTGCCAATCGAGTGCACGGCGGCTCGCCCATTGCGTCGCACAAGGGGTGGCGGCGATGAACCTTGTCGTTGGTGACGGTGCGCCGAGGAAGGCGGGGCACGACGTGGAGCGTCGCGGCGGGAGAGTGCCGCCCGATCGGAGTGCACGGCCCATCGCTTGGCGCGAGCCCGGCCAGATCTTGTCATGGCCAAGTGAGGATGGAACATGGTGGATGAGGAGGCAGGACTTCGACACGCTCCTACCTGGCGCGCCAAATGTCGGATTCAGGGCTCCGCAGACCCAAGATGGTTCAAACTCTGGGGTGTGTGCGAAAATCTCAACCTCTCAATCATCGAGCACGTCGCCCCACAGCCGAGCCTAGCCGGACTCACGTGAGCAAGGAAGAAGATGAACACGGCAGTTTACCCAGGTTCGGGCCACCTTGCGGTGTAAAACCCTACTCCTGCTTTGTGGTGGATTGGCCTCACGAGGGGCTGAGGATGAACTAGTACAGTGGATGAATAGCCTCGTGAGGGCTATGTTGGTGAGGGTGGAAGGGATCTGATCCCTCTCTACGGTGGTGGCTAACCTATATTTATAGTGGCCTCGGTCCTCTTGCCCCAAAATGTAGGCGGGAAGGGATCCCATAGTGGCCAATTTGAAAGGGGACAAGTACTACATCTTATCCTGACGAAAGGTGGTCTTCGCCTGCAAAGCTTCCGGCCATGATGCAGCGGTGGGCTCGGTGATGACATCCGTCCTGCCGAGCGTGGCCTTGGTCTTGTAGCACCGGAATGAAAACCTTTGGTAGATTCCTCAGGAACCCACGCCTGTCCTTGCCTCCTTAGCACCAAAGAGGAAACTGCCTCCTCTGCGCCCGCTGGCGTCCGCCTGCCTTGGTCGTCATGGCTTGCGTCATCGCAGCCTCATGAGGCTGGTACCTGCATAGGAATCTCGGCTCCTCAGGAAGCCTGGGGAGGCCGCCCCCTCTAGAGGTCTTGGCGTCGTCCGCCTCGCGAGGCCAGGGAGCCTTCGCGAGGGTCTTGTCTTGGCGGTCTTGTAGATGGGCCATACCAGGCCGTCGAAGGAGCCACGCCGTGGGCCGTAGGCAGGCAAGTCTGGGTACCCTAGTTCCCAGAACGCCGACAGTATCACCATCTATTCGCCGAACTAGTGCACCTATACAATTTACCATTGTATTGGGTGTGTTGGGGACACAAGATACTCTTTGTTATTTAGTTGCAGGGTTGTTTGAGAGAGACCATCTTCATCCTATGCCTCCCGCGGATTGATAAACCTTAGGTCATCCACTTGAGGGAAAATTGCTACTGTCCTATAAAACTCTGCGCTTGGAGGCCCAACACGAGTCTACAAGAAGAAGATTGCGTAGTAGACATCAAGCTCTTTTCTGGCGCCGTTGCCGGGGAGGTAAGTGCTTGAAGGTATATCTTTAGATCTTGCAATTGAATCTTTTAGTTTCTTGTTTTATCACTAGTTTAGTCTACAAAAGAAAACTACAAAAAAATGGAATTGAGGTTGCCTCATATGCTTCATCTTTTAATGTCTTTTATGAAAATGATGGAAAGGAAAATTGTGCTCAATTGATAGAAGAAGAATTTAATAAAATGTTTGGCATGAAATCTTTGAATGATGAGCATGATTGCAATATTGTTGGTATGAATTCTTTGAATATCCATGATGCTAATGATATGCATAGCCATAAGCTTGGGGATGCTATGTTTGATGAATATGATATTTTTAGCCCCCCAAGTTTTGTTGAGCAAATTTATTATGATGATAACATGCCTCCTATTTATGATGATTATATTGATAAAAGTGGGCTTGGAAGAGTGTCAACTCTAGGTAATAATGACCCCACTATTTTGGAGGGTGTTAAATCTTTTCGCAATATTTAGTGATGAATCCACTATTTTCGAAGAGGTTCTAATTGATTATGAGAACAAAGTTGCTACCTATGATGATTATTGTGATGACATGTATGCTATAAAGAATAATGATAACCATGAAACTTGTCATCATGATTTTAATTTTCAATTGGATAATGCCTCATATGATAGTTATTTTGTTGAGTTTGCTCCCACTACTATCCATGAGAATAAATTTACTTATATGGAGAGTAATAAAAATTATATGCTTATGAATCATGAAAAAAATGCTCTATGTGATAGTTATGTTGTTGAATTCATTCATGATGGTACTGAAAGTTATTATGAGAGAGGAACATGTGCTTTTACATATCTCAATAATATCAAGTTTCCTCTCTTTATGTTGAAAGTTTTGAAGTTATGCTTGTTCTGCCTTCCTATGCTAGTTAATTCATGTTCCCATAATGTGTTTGCTCACAAAATCCCTATGCATAGGAAGCGGGTTAGGCTTAAATGTTCTAGTCATATTCTTCATGATGCTCCCATTATGTTTCAATTCTTATCTTTTATGTGAGCATCATTGAAATCATCATGCCTAGCTAAAAAGGCATTAAAGAAAAGCGCTTGTTGGGAGACAACCCAATATTTACCCCTGCTGTTTTTGTGTGTTCACATGATTAATATACTGTAGTAATCATGTTTTATAGCTTTTGTTTGAATAAAGTGCCAAGTAAAGCCTTTGGGATAGTGTGGTTTATAGTTGATTTGATTTTGTGCAAAAACAGAAACTTTTGCGTCCAGTAACAGAATTGTTGAAATTCACTGGTGCGTGGAAAAACTCTGAATTATTTACAAAAGATTTATATACAAATTAGCTACGTTGTACAAAGTTTTCATAATTTTTGGATTAAAATAAGTATGAGCATAATTCAGATCTTTACACACTGTTCTGTTTTTGACAGATTCTGTTTTCGATACATAGTTTTCTTGTTTTCTAGTTTCTATGGCTTATATTGCCTAATATAAATTGTAGAAATTATATATTACAGTAGGCATTATGTGGAAACAATTATGAATCTTTTCTTTGTCAGTACCCAATTGAATGATTTGTTTTACTATGCTAACCCATCTCACGAAGTTCCGTTAAGTTTTGTGTGATTGAAGTTTTCAAGTTTTGGGTGAGATATCGATATGAGGAAAATAAGGAGTGACAAGACCCTAAGCTTGGGGATGCCCAAGGCACCCCAAGAGAATATTCAAGTAAGATGCACGCAACTAAGCTTGGGAATGCCCCGGAAGGCATCCCTTCTTTCGTCTTCAACATTATCGGTAACCTCGCTTGGAGCTATATTTTTATTCGTCACATGATATGAGCTTTGCTTGGAGCGTCATTTTATTTTATTAGTATTTGATTGCCGTTATTTAGAGTAATGTTTTGCATCTTTTATTTCAATAAAAGTGTCAAGTATTCTGCAAGTCTATATGTTGCTGTTTGAAAAACAAAAAGTTTGTTGTTATGTTTTGAATATTTCGGAATAGTCAGAACATGATAAAATCTTGAAATTTTTACACGTTGAGAAATAACAAATTTTCTACAATGTGGTAATTTTTCAGAATATTTGGATTAGGGAAGTATGAGTATAATTGCACTCTTTATAGACTGTCCTGTTTAGACAGATTGCTGTTATGTCTGCATATGTTTGCTTGTTTAATGATCCTATTTGAGTATAGGAGTATTAAATATGCAGAGGCATTTAGTATGCAATGTTAAATAATATTTTTAGAGATTTTCTACAGTATAGAATGATAAGGTTTTGCATTTGATTTATACGAACTTATCTCACGAGTTCTTGTTGAGTTTTGTGTGGATGAAGTTTTTAAGAATTAGGGAAACCGTGATATCAAAGGAATTAAGGAGACACAAAAGCTCAAGCTTGGGGATGCCCAAGGCATCCCTAGTTAATATTTCAAGAAGTCTCAAGCATCTAAGCTTGGGAATGCCCCGGTTGGCATCCCACCTTTCTTCTTCAACAATGATCGGTTAGTTTTGGTTGAGCCTAAGTTTTTGCTTCTTCACAAGATATGTGCTATCCTTAGAATGTCATTTTATTTTATTTTGCTTGCTGTCTGAATAAAATATTAAGATCTAAAATTTTAAATGAGAGAGAGTCCTCACATAGCTACATAATTATTTGACTACTCATTGATCATCACTTATATCTTCTTGGAGTAGTTTATCAGTTGCTCTAGTGCATCACTTATATCTTTTTAGAGCATGGCGGTGGTTTTATTTTGAAGAAATTGATGAACTCTCATGCTTCACTTATATTATTTTGAGAGTCTTATAAATAGTATGGCAATTTGCTAAGGTTATGAATTTAGTCCTAATATGATGGGTATTCAAGAGCGATATAATAAAAACTTTCATGAAGAGCATTGAATATATGAGAAGTTTGATTCCTTTCATTTCTTTTGAGATATAAAGATGGTGATATTAGAGTTGTGCTAGTGAGTAATTGTGGATTGGTAGAAATACTTGTGTTAAATTTTGTGATTCCCGAAGCATGCACGTATGGTGAACCGTTATGTGATGAAGTCGGAGCATGATTTATTTTTTTATTGTCTTCCTTATGGGTGGCGGTCGGGGACGAGCGATGGTATTTTCCTACCAATCTATCCCCATAGGAGCATGCGTATTAGTACTTTGCTTTGATGGCTAATAAATTTTTGCAACAAGTATGTGAGTTCTTTATGACTAATGTTGAGTCCATGGATTATACGCACTCTCACCCTTCCACCTTTGCTAGCCTCTCTAGTACCGCGCAACTTTCACCAGTGCATTAAACCCACCATATACCCTTCCTCAAAGCAGCCACCATACCTACCTATTATGGCATTTCCATAGCCATTCTGAGATATATTGCCATGCAACTTCCACCGTTCCGTTTATTATGACACATACCATCATTGTCATCTTGCTTTGCATGATCATGTAGTCGGCATAGTATTTGTGGCAAAGCCACCGTTCATATTTTTTATATATGTCACTCTTGATCATTGCACATCCCGGTACACCACCGGAGGCATTCATATAGAGTCATATTTTGTTCTAGTATCGAGTTGTAATTCTTGAGTTGTAAGTAAATAAAAGTGTGATGATCATCATTATTAGAGCATTGTCCCATCCGAGGAAAGAATGATGGAAGCTATGATTCCATCACAAGTTGGGATGAGACTCCGGACTTAAAAAAATAAAAAAGAGGCCAAAGATCCCAAAATAAAAAAGAGGCCGAAGAGCCCAAACAAAAAAACAAATAAAATGAGAGAAAAATAGAGAAGGGACAATGTTACTATCCTTTTTCCACACTTGTGCTTCAAAGTAGCACCATGATCTTCATGATAGAGTCTCCTATTGTATCACTTTCATATACTAGTGGGAATTTTTCATTATAGAACTTGGCTTGTATATTCCAATGATGGGCTTCCTCAAAATTGCCCTAGGTCTTCGTGAGCAAGCAAGTTGGATGCACACCCACTTAGTTTCTTTTTGAGCTTTCATTCACTTATAGCTCTAGTGCATCCGTTACATGGCAATCCCTACTCACTTGCATCGATATCAATTGATGGGCATCTCCATAGCCCATTAATTTGCCTAGTTGATGTGAGACTTTCTCCTTTTTGTCTTCTCCTCACAACCTCTACCATACTCTATTCCACTTATAGTGCTATATCCATGGCTCATGCTCATGTATTGCGTGAAAGTTGAAAAAGCATGAGAACACCAAAAGTATGAAACAATTGCTTGGCTTGTCATTGGGGTTGTGCATGATGAAATACTTTGTGTGATGAAGATGGAGCATAGCCATACTATATGATTTTGTAGGGATAACTTTCTTTGGCCATGATATTTTGAGAAGACATGATTGATTTATTAGTATGCTTGAAGTATTATTGCTTCTATGTCAATATTAAACTTTTGTTTTGAATCTTATGGATCTGAATATTCATGCCACAATAAAGAAGATTGCATCGATAAATATGTTAGGTAGCATTCCACATCAAAAATTCTATTTTTATCATTTACCTACTCGAGGACGCGCAGGAATTAAGCTTGGAGATGCTTGATACGTCTCCAACGTATCTATAATTTTTTATTGGTCCATGCTATTATATTATCTATTTTGGATGTTTTATATGCATTAATATGCTATTTTATGTTATTTTTGGGACTAACCTATTAACCTAGAGCCCAATGCCAGTTTCTGTTTTTTTTTCATGTTTTTGAGTTTCGCAGAAAAGGAATATCAAACGGAGTCCAAACGGAATAAAACTTTACGATGATTTTTCTTAGACTAGAAGACACACATAGGACTTGGAGACCAAGGCAAAAGAGTCCCGAGGTGACGGCAAGGGTGTAGGGCGTGCCCCAGAGGGGGTGGCGCGCAAGCCTCTATAGAAACCTCTGAAAACAACCCTAGATCGTAAGTTCCACTACCGCAAGCCTCTATAGCCACAAAAAACCAATCGGGAGCCTGTTCCGGCACCCTACCGGAGGGGGAAACCAGCACCGGAGGCCATCTTCATCATCCCGGTGGCCACCATGACAAGGAGGGAGTAGTTCACCCTTGGAGCTGAGGGTATGTACCAGTAGCTATGTGTTTGATCTCTCTCTCTTTCTCTCTCTCGTGTTCTTGATTTGGCACGATCTTGATGTACCGCGAGCTTTGTTACTATAGTTGAATCATATGGTGTTTCTCCCCCTCTACCTTCTTGTGATGAATTGTGTCTTTCTCTTTGAGGTTTTGTTATGTTGGATTGAGTATTGGATTTAAGAACACTTGATGTATGTCTTGCGATGGGATATCTGTGGTAACAATGGGATGTTCTATTGATTCCCCTGATGTATGTTTTGGCACTCAACTCGCGGATTCCTGAGGTGACATTTGGGTAATATATGCATAGGGGTTGATGCACGTTTTCGTCCTACGTTCTCCGATAGAAACTTTGGAGTGATTCTTTGTTGCACTTTGAGGAATTGTTATATGATCCAATTATGTTATCATTGTTGAGAGAATTTGCACTAGTGAAAGTATGAACCCTAGGCCTTGTTTTCAAGCATTGCAATACCGTTTTTGCTCACTTTTGTTACTAGTTACCTTGCTGTTTTTATATTTTCAGATTACAAAAACCTATACCTACTATCAATATTATACTTGTATCACCATCTATTCGCCGAACTAGTGCACCTATACAATTTACCATTGTATTGGGTGTGTTTGGGACACAAGAGTGTCGGTGTACTAAAGTTTGGGTCCTTTAGTACCCCATACTTGTGCATGGGTAGTTGTAGCCATACCAGCGGCAAGGCCTGTCGGAGGACAGCTGGAAGCAAGTGCAAGATTGTCAAGAAGGCATTCAAACCAGTGACCAAGAGACATAAGCCCAAAGGACGGATCCCCGGCAAGGCCCTTGCCGGGATGGCTTGCAAAGACCGGCAAGGTTCGCACCCTAGCAAGATTTCGCCATCCTGCCACAGCTCCAGTGCAGCAGCCAGCCTGTCATTTGGGTTTTGTCCTCCTAGATGCATGTCATGGCACTAGTGGTTGGCGAACTTAAGCGGTGCTAATGGGACGGCCCCTTTTTTCGTCCCCAAGAAAGCAAGGGACACCTAAACGGAGCATTAAATGCGTTTGTCCTAAATCGTCAGTGATAAGCATGCAAACACTGTAGCAACTTTACACCTCTTGCATGTACTGTACGCCACTGTTGGTGACCCCTTGGACGTATAAAAGGAGGCCCAAGGTGTAACTACAGAAGGGGGACGCTCACTAGCCCATTCTGCATGCGTAGCTGCTGCCCGAACATACTGTTCATCACAAGCGCTCCTGGAGCTTGGGCTTAATCATCCACAATAAATCAAAGCAGCAGTAGGGTATTACGCTTCTTAGCGGCCCAAACCTGGGTAAAAATCCCCTTGCGTTGATCGTTGGATCTACTCTTTGTGCATACCTCTCTCCTTGCCGAACCGTAAAAGGGATCCATGCGATCCCATAGGTGTCGTACACCGACATCTTTGGCGCGCCAGGTAGGGGGAGAGGGTTGCACGAACCTGATCTAGTGATCAGCGTGTCAGTCTCTTGATCATTTTCGTCACCATGGCCCCCAAGAAGATGGGTTTGGTGGCGGTTGGTCCATCTGCATCTGGTTTGCCCGTGCCTTCACGGACGGGCGACGACATGGACGCAGGTGGAGGAGGTGGAGGTCTTGAGCTTCCACGACGTTCTGGCGACCAAAGCCAGGCGAGCGGTGTTGTTCGCAGCGGCGATAACAACCCGCACGCCGCTAGATCTAAGGACGGAGCCATGCCGCCTACGGGTGGTGCAGCGATCTCCAAGGACGGGATGGCGCCTTCCAAGGCACCCACGCCGGCGCATGTGCGGCGGCCTTCTCAGGCCGCGCGCGCTGAGCAGCACCGTAACGTCGGTGGTTCTAGGCGTTCCCAAGGAAAGACCCCTGCGCATCATTCCCGAGACGCACGGTGCCATCATGCACGTCAAGATGCTGGTGGAAGCGTGGCGCGGTCGCGGGACTGTGATGGAGCTTCTTCTAACACGGTTAGGAGTCAGAGCACCTCACGCTCCTCGCACCTTTCGCCGCCGCCTACACCAGCAGAAGCATTGGCGCGAGCGCAGTTGCTCCTGGATTTCCCTCCCGCTCCGGAGAAGCTTGAAGAGTGGAGAGCTGCTATTCAGAACCTCATCGGCTTCGCCAACGGAGATGGGCCGCAGCAGGCGGAGCCTTCACGGCGGCGGTCCATTGAGCCAACGCGTGCCGATGGCGAAAAGACTAGAGGAAGAACGACTACGGTGCACTCTCCTCCACAACAGCAACAGCTGTCGCTTGCTCGGCGGACCAACGTCTGTGATGGCGATTCCACGGCGTCGTCTGATCCGCGAACGCGCCGTGATCAACGTCAAGTTCTTCGGGAGCGAAGACAAAGAAGACGCTCGAACTACCATAGAGCGGCGACGGGAAGCGCACTATCAATCTAATAGACGCACGGGGCCTACTATAGACAAGCCAGCGCCGGGGTACCCCGACGACTTACCTTATGAGGTGGGTTGTCCGGCATTTACCCGCGAGCTGCGGTGAGTCCAGTGGCCCAATTCCCGAACGTTCAAACCAGAGGTCCCGGAGAAATACGACGACAAGACTCATCCGTCGGAGTTCCTGAGCATCTACACCATTGCGGTGCAGGCTGCCGGGGCTCGAGACGACAAGGTACTCGCCAACTACTTCCCGTTGGTGCTCAAGCCCAACGTTAGGTCGTGGTTGATGCATCTGCCGGAGAATTCCATTTCTTCCTGGGCAGACCTATGTCATTAGTTTGTTGGCGCCTTTACTGGAGGCCACGAAGCTCCTGGCTAGGAAAGGGATTTACATCTCATTCCCCAGAAAGAAGGCGAGCCTTTGCGTAAGTATATACAGAGATTCAGCCAAATACATCACAATATCCCAGACGTTCATCCTACCGCTATCATTAGTGCGTTCCATCAGAACGTGCGCAATCGCAAGATGCGGGAAGAGCTGGCGATGAACAAGGTCAGGCATATTGCTGAGCTCTATGCTCTGGCGGACAAATGTGCTCGAGCTGAAGAGGGAAGGAGACTCCCCGGCGAGGATGCCGGAGCAGGAATCGACTCTGAAGGAGAAGATGCCGCCGCCCCGGCAAGGAAAGGTCGACGGCGTAACAGGAAGCACAAGGGCAAGGCCGTGCTTGCCGTCGAGGAATCCGGCAACCCCAGTACCACCAAGAAGATCAAGGTTGATGGTCCCGGCAAGGAGATTGCTGGGTGTGCCACCTGTCAGGCCTTGACGGCTGCCGACAAGCCGGAGAGCTCCGATAAGCAATACTGCAAGATCCATCGCACTAAGGGCCATGATCTCCAAAACTGCCGACAAGTTGAACAGCTTGTCGAGAGGCAAAAAGCTGAATATGAAAGGCAAGACAAGGAGAGGGCCCAGGATAGTGCTGAGGGGTCTGGCAAGAAGCGCGGTGGCCGAGGAGACCGCCGTGGCAAGGCCAAGCAACAGAAGGAGAGGCCCGCTCGAGGCCGCGACAAAGAAGAGGGGGGTGACCATGACAACGAAGAGAACGACGAGTCCAGCGAGCACGAGTTCCAAAATGTTACGGAAGCTATGTGTATTGATGGAGGCGCCTTGTTGCATTCTTCTCACCGCCAACTTAAACAGTGGGTGCGCAAGATTAATGCGACAGAGCCGTCAGTCGATGCCCGGAAGCCTCTGAAATGGTCCAACACGCCTATCATTTTTGACATTGAGGATCACCATGATCGCACAACCGTGGTCGGGTGTTTGCCATTGTTGGTTTCACCAACGATTCGCAACCTCAAGGTGACAAAAATGTTAGTTGACGGTGGGGCCGGTTTGAATCTGATCTTGTCTAGCGTGATCAAGAGGTTGCAAATTCCTGACAAAGATCTCAAGGAAACAGGCACGTTTCAAGGAATCAATCCAGGAAGGAGCCAGCCAAAGGGCAAGATCACATTGCCGGTGACATTTGGCAGTGAGCTGAACTATAGAACAGAAAAGATCATTTTCGACGTCGCCAAGATTCCGTTACCGTATAACGTGATTCTGGGCCGTCCAGCGCTGGCCAAATTCATGGCGGCCTCGCACTACGCCTACAATGTTTTGAAGATGCCCGAGCCAATGAGCGTCATCACTGTCAACTCCGACAAGAAGGATGCGCTTATTTGCACTGACCAACTCTACCGGGAGGCAGTTGCAGCATCTGCCGCCAAAGCACTTGCTCCTACCACTGAAGCTCATGGGGGGAAGAAGAAGACCAGCAAGACCTCTAGCACACACTCCAGGAAGCGCACCTCCTCGGAGTGCCGCGCTCCCGTCGAGGATGTGCTGGAGAGCTCCACTGGCAAGAGCAAGAAATCCAAGGCAGCTCCACCAGAAACCAAGAAGGTGCCCGTCAAGGAGGATGGTATGGGAGGAACTTTCACCATAAGTTCCACCCTCGATGACAAATAGGAAAGCGCGCTCATTGCTTTCCTGCGGGCGAATATCGATGTGTTTGCATGGCAACCGTCTGATATCCTCGGTGTTCCCAGGGAAGTAATTGAGCACCATCTTGCTGTCTGTCCTCATGCACGGCCCGTCAAACAAAAGGTTAGAAAGCAGTCTTTGGAATGGCAAGAATTTATTGCCGAAGAAATCAGGAAGTTGGAAGCGGCAGGGTTGGTCAGAGGAGTGCTCCATCCGACGTGGTTGGCCAATCCAGTTGTAGTGCGCAAGGCGAATGGAAAATGGAGGCTGTGTATTGACTATACAGATATCAATAAAGCCTGTCCAAAAGACCCTTTCCCCTTGCCGCGCATTGACCAGATTGTGGACTCCACTACTGGCTGCGATCTGCTGTCGTTTCTCGATGCCTATTCAGGGTACCATCAGATTTTCATGGCAAAGGAAGACGAAGAGAAACCGCATTTATCACCCCGTGTGGTACGTATTGTTTCTTATGTATGTCTTTCGGGTTGAAAAGTGCTGGTTCAATGTTTGCAAGAGCTGTCCAGATTGGTTTTGAGCCTTAGTTACATAGAAATATGGAAGCTTATATGGATGACATAGTGGTTAAAACCAAGGACAAAGCAACGCTCATACAAGATTTAGAAGAGACATTTGCAAATCTACGCAAGATCAATCTGAAGCTCAATCCCGAGAAGTGTGTGTTTGGCGTTCCATTCGGCAAGCTTCTCGGGTTCTTTGTATCTCAGCGTGGGATCGAAGCAAATCCCAACAAGATCAAGGCGATTGAGCAGATTGAAGCACCAAGACGCGTCAAAGATGTGCGTCGACTTGCCGGCTGCATCGCTGCTCTGAGCAGGTTCATCTCCAAATCTGCTGAGCGCGCCCTGCCCTTTTTCAAAATCTTGAAGAAGGCAGGTCCAATGAAATGGACTCCGGAAGCGGAGACAGCGTCGCAGGATTTGAAGAAGTACCTCTCTTCTCCGCCGATACTAGTCGCGCCTAAGCCACAAGAGCCGTTGTTGCTATATTCAGCAGCGACGAATCAAGTGGTTAGTGCTGTGTTAGTAGCGTAGAGAGAAGTCGACGAGGAAGCAGCGGCGGCAGTAGGACCGTCAAATGACGAGCTGGGATCTTCCCCGGCAAGATCTGGTGCCGACAAGGCAGAATTTGCATGGTCAGATGAAGCAACACAGAGGAAGAAGATGGTGCAGCGTCCAGTTTATTTTGTCAGCTCCCTTTTGCAGGGGGCTAGGTCAAGATATTCTGGTGTGCAGAAATTGCTCTTCGGCCTCCTTATGGCCTCGAGGAAGCTGCGCCATTACTTCCAAGCACATGAGATTACTGTCGTCACTCGCTTCCCGTTGCAGCGGATTTTACGAAATCCAGATGCGACCGGTAGGATTGTGGAGTGGGCGTTGGAATTGTCAAGCTTTGATCTCAAGTTTGAAAGCACTTCAACAATTCAGAGCAGAGCCTTGGCAGAGTTCATCGCAGAATGGACCCCAACGCCAGACGAAGAGAGTCAAGAGACAAATCTTCCCGGCAAGGAAACAGATCGAGAATGGATTATGTATTTTGACGGGGCTTTCTCGCTGCAAGGCGCCAGTGCTGGCGTGCTGCTTGTCGCACCCACCGGAGAGCACTTCAAATATGTAATTCAGATGCACTTTACCAGGGAGAGATCAACAAACAACACTGCAGAATATGAAGGGTTGCTTGCCGGTCTCAGGATCGCGGCGGATCTTGGAATTAAGAAGCTCATCGTCAGAGGTGATTCACAGCTTGTCGTCAAGCAGGTGAATAAAGATTATCAAAGCCCGTTGATGGAAGCATATGTAGATGAAGTGAGGAAATTGGAGGAGTGCTTTGACAGTCTGCAGACAGAGCATGTTCCTCGAGCAGAGAATGACATTGCTGACGACCTGTCAAAGCATGCTGCCCTCAAGTTACCTGTGGAACCAGGTACTTTTGTGCTCCGATTGACTCAGCCATCAGTAACACCATCAGCAAGGCAACATAAGCGAAGGAAGTTGAGTTCCGGCCAGGACTTTCCTGCAGAGCTCCCAGGAGCCGCCGGCAAGGAAGTTGCCGGGAACTCCACCAAGCCTGTTGGGGAGCAACAGGCTCCGGCAAGGCTTCAAGCCCTTGCCGTAGAAACAAATGCTCCCGTGACAGATGACATGCCTTTAGTCCTTGCTGTCGAGCCTCAAGCTCCATCATGGGCACAACACATCGTCCAGTTCCTCCAAACAGGGGAGTCCCCGAAGAATAGGAAGAAGTGGAGAAAGTAGCCCATCGGTCTAGTATGTACCAATTTGTGGACAATGTCCTGTACAGAAAGAGACCGAACGGTGTGAAATTGAAGTGCATTTCTCGGGAAGATGGGCTGGAGCTGTTGGCAGAGATACATGGAGGCATATGTGGCTCCCACATAGGTTCAAGGGCTCTTGTCGGTAAGGCATTCCAGCAAGGTTTCTTTTGGCCCACTGCCCTCCAGGATGCAGCTGCACTAGTAACCAAGTGTGAAGTGTGCCAGTTCCATTCAAAGAAATTGCATCAGCCAGCTCAGGCTCTTCAGACAATCCCTCTTTCCTGGCCATTTTTGGTCTGGGGGCTCGACATATTGGGCCCTTTTCCCCGTGCTACCGGGGGCTTTGAGTACTTGTATGTTGCAATCGACAAGTTCACAAAGTGGCCGGAAGTGGAAGTAGTGAGAAAGGTGGCAGCACAATCAGCCGTCAAGTTCTTCAAAGGACTAGTTTGCCATTTTGGTGTGCCAAATAGGATCATCACTGACAATGACACACAGTTCATGAGCAATACCTTCATGCAATACGTCCAGGACCTTGGCAGCAAAATCTGTTTTGCTTCTGTTGCTCATCCGAGAAGCAACGGCCAAGCGGAAAGGGCAAATGCTGAAGTGTTGCAAGGGCTCAAGACAAGGACTTTTGACAAGCTGAAGAAGTGCGGAAGACACTGGATTGATGAGTTGCCGGTGGTTCTTTGGTTAATCAGAACGACACCAAATCGAGCCACTGGACAGACACCCTTCTCCCTGGTGTACGGGGCAGAAGCAGTTCTCCCCACGAAACTCATAAGTGGGTCACCTCGAGTGCTCGCTTATGATGAGCTTGAGCAAGAATAGCTGCGGCAAGATGATGCTATGCTCCTTGAGGAAGATCATCTTCAGGCTGCTATGCGAGCTGCACGCTACCAGCAAGCCTTGCGCCGCTACCATAGCCGCAAGGTTCACGCCCGAAGTCTTGAGGAAGGCGACCTTGTTCTTCGGCACGTTCAGTCCACCAAGAATTCCAACAAGTTGACGCCAAAGTGGGAAGGTCCTTATCGGGTAGTACGAGTCACCAGGCCTGGTGCTGTCCGCCTGGAGACCGAGGATGGCATTACAGGGAGCAATTCCTAGAATATTGAACATCTTCGTAAGTTCTATCCATAAGACGTGGTTGCCGGGCCTCCTGGCAACCCCTTTTGTACGAGTTTTGCCAGCAAGGCATGTGATCCTTTGTACAAAGCCAGGCTCAGACCCTATGCATAGTTGAATAAGCTTAAGTGTTTTTCAATTTCTGTCGGTTTTCATGTTAATCTATATGCATGCTTGTCTGAGATATTGTATTACACTTGCTTCCGGTAAGCGTTAACGAACCGCCAAGGTTCCATATCTTTGTTTTATCTTCTTTCTTTTTCTCAAAAGATAGAAGGTTCCCTCGCGTGCAAGTTTGCTAGGGGGGAATAATGGTATGTATACCGACAGGCGGCGACAAGAAGTTGGGCAACAAAAAGCTAAGTTGGAGAACTTTAAGTAATTATTTTTTACTTTGAGGCCATTTTCCTTGAACGATTTCGGCTTTTGTATGGAAAACCTATACACGAAGGAACCTTGTTGTGATCAGTTGTGCCCCTACTCTGTTTTGAGTGCGCTCAACAGTTTAGGTGGTTGCACTAAAAATGTCAAGGTATCTTGCCGGTAGCGACACCCCCAGCAGGCTGCTAAGGATCTGTTCCTCAAAGCGCTCGCGGCAAGGGTGCACGCGCCGGCAAGTTTTTCCAATGAGCGTAGGGCACGCACCATACAGAAAGAAATCCGACAAGGGAAATATCATGCATTCATTCAAAACATAGCAAGTTATATTACATTGATAGTTGCCGCGATTCTAATTACAGATGAAATTGTCTTTGACATGGAATGGTGGCGGCAAAGATGAAGCGAAGTGGCTAGTCCCTACGCTAGCCTTCGACCCTCTTGACTTGGCTAACCTTGTCGACGATGGGCGCGACAAGCTCTTTGAGTGCCTCGAGGTCGGCATCCTCCGGCAAGCTGTCGAGAACGTTGGTGAGGTTGATGCCGGGGTTCTTGTGCACCACTTTGACGAGCACCTTGAGGAGGACGGCCCGACAGAGTTTGCGGGATTCGTTGGCCAGATGGGTTGCTCATTCAGAATGGAGCCGCTTCAGGGCATCAATGACGCTCTCGAAGAACATGGTCAGCTTGGTGCTCGAGGACACCCTGTCGTCAGAAGAATAGTTGAAGTTCTGCAGGCCTATGGTGGACAGCTCTGCTGCAATCCTTTCCGCGACGTCAACCAGGCGCTCGGTCCAGATCTTCACACCTTTCTCAAATTCATTATAAGAGGTGGCAGAGCTCTTGAGCAGGTCCTTCTTGTTCTGGAGGTCCTTGATCAAAGCCTTCTCTCGAGCCTTGCCGTCCTCCAAGGACTTCTCCAGTGTGGTCAGCTTCAATTTCAGATCAGCGATGGATTCATTGGCTGCAGTGAGCTTTTTGATCTTGTCGAACATGGAGGTTTGCATCTCTGCCAAGCTATAGAGAGTCTTCTCCCTATCGGCTTTGAGCGTCAAGAGCTCCTTACCATGGTCCTCGAGATCCGTCTCCAGCCTATTTACCTTATCGCCCAGCTCGTTCTTGGCGGCCTCTGCATCTTCGACGGCATCGATGGCCTCCTTTAACTTGCCGGCATGATCTCTGGCTAGAGCTTCAAGCGTCTCTTTGTGTTTCTGCTCCAGCTCCTGGGTTCGCTGCGTGACGAGCTTTTCGATCAACTCATCCTTGCTGCGGAGCTTGGAGGCAAGTGCCTTCTTGCGAGAGGCAAGGTCTTCTTCATGAGCATCAAGCCAGACGCGGCGTTCTGTCAAGTGGGCTTCCTCTGCAGCGGCCCACTGTGCGGCTTCTTCCTGTGCCTTCTCGGCATCGGATTGCTTCAGGAGGAACTCACTCCAACTTTGACTCAGCTGTTCCCGGCCAGTCATTAACTCCTGGAAAGCCTCAGCGTACCAGACTTGCGTTTGCTTGATGCGCTTCTGGAAATCTGCCTCTGCTGCTTCAACAACTGCTGCCCTGGAGTCCAACTTTTCCTTTCGGCTGCGGTGAAGCGCCTGGAGCTCCTGGAAGTTACTGCTCAAGGATTGGAGGAGCTGCTCTTCCTTAGACTTGCTGCTGCTGGCACATGGCTCGTCAACGATCTGGAGTCTAGTAGCGGCAATGGCGTTTTCATCAAGGATTTCCTCTTCAGTTGGCGCCCCAATGCCTACCGTCCCTGGTATGCTGACGAACAGGTTGTCGCCAATCTTAAGATATCTGCTTGACGGGGGAACCTCATATGTTGACGGTTGGTCTTCGACAACCACCTCGCCGGCAACTGGGAGCTCTGTGACTGAAGCAGCGCCATGCGCTCCTGTGGCAGGAATGCCATCAGTATTGTCATCGGTCTCCTTGGTGGCCCTCTCAGCAGATCCCTTGGCGGTTTTCTCCTGTGCAACCCTGGAGGCCTCGTCAGCAGTGATCTTGTCAGCCTCGGCGGCAGCATCTTTGGCGGACTCCTCGATGACGATATCAATATTCATTTGTTCCATTGAAAGAAGATCTGAAGACCGGGGAAGAAAACAAGATGAGACCAAAGTTGAAGTTCAAGAAGACAAAAATAAAGAAAGAATAACAAGTACTCAGAGGCAAGTGGTTTACCTGTGTTGAGCTGTTGAGAGGTGGTTTCTCCTTTTCCGGCAACATTGGTTGCCGATGTAGGGCTGCCAATGCCCGTACTTGCTGGCTCCTCTTCAGCATGAATAGGCTCGCCAGTGGAAGCCCTTGCTGGGGATTTATTTCTGGGTGGCATGGTTGACGGAGGCGGCATGTCAGGGACGGCCTCCAGTGGCTCTTCCTGTTGCCGTTCTTCTCCTGCAGGCCCGGTGAAGTCAGTAACAAAGATAAAACACCTCAACACCCGCCAGCAGAAAATAAGTACTGGACTCACACTGGGGGCTGGGTTGGGGGCTGCATTGAGGACTGGGTCCGGGCCGACAATGATGAGCTCTGGTGCACCTATGGTGCTTGCTGGGGCCTCGTCTCTCATTGAAGTCTTTGTCCTCTTCGCCATCCTTTGCGCCAATGTTTCCGTATCCCTGTGGAGACAAGCCAAAGCAAGACAAGTGAATCAAGCGAATCAGGAATTTAGAAGTTAAAAGATCCGGCAGGCCCCTTACTCTTCTCTTTCCGGACTAAAAGCGGAGAGGTCGAAGTCGACCTCCACTTTAGTGTCTGTGTGAGGGGGCGCAGAAGGGGTCCTGGGTCGCTTAGTTGTGACAGAGGCGGCGGGTCGATGCGACCCTGTTGCTCCGGCTGTTGGCACTGTTGTATGAGACGCCCCGCCATTCCAGTTGTTGCCGCGGCCGTGCGTCTCGTATGTCGCATGGGCTGTTGTTGAGCATCTTGCTGCTGCACAGCCTCACTGGCCGCCTTCTTCCTGGTAACCTCACTGCTTGAGGAAGGTTGACATGCTGGAATGCCAGAGGCAGCTTTCCGCAGCACGCGCTTCTTCTTCTCTGGAGCTGGGGGCTCCTCGTGCAGCTGCTCCTCGATTGTGTCATCGGCAGAAGGGCTCCCGGCAGCTGTGCCGCTCTGCTCCCCGGCAGTCTCACCTTGCCCGGCAAGGTTCTCCTCTGACATTACTTCTTCTTTGCTGGCCTCCTCTTCCACGAAGCCCGCGCTATCGGCCTCCGCGGCAAGATTCGCCTCTTCCGCCCTACTGGCAATATACGCCACTTCTTCGTCAGTGATGGGGCGGATGAGATTTTTCTCTTCCCGGATAGCTCTTTCCGACAGATTGTCAAAGAACCCCTGTGCTCGCTCTATGGATGGCTCGATCCAAGTCCCGTCAAGGCCATGGGCATTGCACGCTGGCATCATGGAGATGATTGAGGTCAGAGCGGAGTTGTTGCACAGAGGAATTATGTTCGCCGGCAACTTTTATTTCCCGCTGGGCCTGAACAGTTTGTGGCAGAGAGCCGTGTGTTGCATGACCGTCAAGTTGTTGTTTAAACCAGGGCGCAGCCTCATGACATATGCCACATTCCGAAACTCCCAGGCTGGTCTCCCTTTGTTATGCAAAGGAGTAATGCGGCGGCGAAGGAAATCAGCGCCAATCATTTCTATTGTGAGCTCGGCAGCCCTGAGATGGTGGATCCTGGTAATTGCGATTCTGAGTTTCTCATCATGAGGATCGAGAGCACTCCAGTCATTGCCGCAGACCACTTTCGTTTGTCGGGGCAAACAGAAAGGCTGGGGATCTTTCTCCTTAATCCAGCACCATTCGCCCCGCCATTCTTCCCACTTCGTACGGTAGAGGCCCTCTGGATATTTCTCTTTATTCCATGCTCTTGGAATCCAGGTGATAGAACCGGAGAGGGCTTCTCCTTTTTCGATGCGGGGAATGAAATAGTGGCGAAAGAGGGCTGTGCTGGGGATTACTCCGGCAAAATTTTGACAGAGATGGGCAAAGACTGACATGCATGTCATGGCATTCGGCGCAAAATCGAAAAGACGGAAGCCGTATGTGTACATGATGTCGTTGAAGAAATCAGAAAATGGAGGGCAGAGCCCGCAATAGAAGTATGTGACAAAGAAAGGGAATTTATCTGGGCCGCCCACAGAGGAAGCTGGATTCATGCGAGTTGCGTGATGAGCCTTCGTCTCCCTCCCCCACATGCACAGATACCGGTCCTTCAGGGCGCTCGTGTCGAGCGTCGGGGCGAAGACGACGTGCTCCTTCCGCATCTTCACCAGTTCGCTCTCCTCCGCCTGCGTTCCCGAGCTGGCGGCTTTCACCTCTTTGCCCTTGCTCGCTTTGGGCGGCATAGCGACTAAGGAAGCAGGGGCCGAAGGTGATGAGGGAATGTAGGGCAGCGGATGGATGGAAGAGGCTCTGCCTTGAGTTCGAGGAAGAAGGCGATGGCGGTTTCCAGATTGGAAAGGATGGGAGGCAAATGAACGGCGCCTCTGCGGATTCCTTTTTATCGGGAAGGCGCAGAACTGCCTCCTTTCTAATCAATGTGGATGCGCTTTCGTGAGCGCGCTGCTACAGCGGTTGTTCCGCGCACATTCCCCACATTGTGCATTCAATATGCACCATGGGGGAGCACGATAAATGAGGTAATTATGATAGCTAACTCCTGCCACGCGTGCCCGTGCACTGTTTGGGCCTAGCCCAACAACGCCTCGCACCCGTGTATGGCCTAGGCCCAAGGGCTCCTGTCGGTGTACTAAAGCTTGCGTCCTTTAGTATCCCATACTTGTGCACGGGCAGTTGTAGCCATACCAGTGGCAAGGCCTGCTGGAGGACAGCTGGAAGCAAGTGCAAGATTGTCAAGAAGGCATTCAAACTAGTGACCAAGAGACAAAAGCCCAAAGGCCGGATCCCCGGCAAGGCCCTTGCCGGGATGGCTTGCGAAGACCCGGTAAGGTTCGCACCCCAGCAAGATTTCACCATCCTGCCACCGCTCCAGTGCAGCAGCCAGCCTGTCATTTGGGTTTGGTCCTCTTGGATGCGTGTCATGGCACTAGTGGTGGGCGAACTTAAGCGGTGTTGATGGGACGGCCCCTTTTTCCGTCCCCAAGAAAGCAAGGGACACCTAAACGGAGCATTAAATGCGTTTGTCCTAAATCGGCAGTGATAAGCATGTAAACACTGTAGAAACTTTACACCTCTTGCATGTACTGTACGCCACTGTTGGTGACCCCTTGGACGTATAAAAGGAGGCCCAAGGTGTAACTACAGAAGGGGGACGCTCACTAGCCCATTCTGCATGCGTAGCTGCTGCCTGAACATACTGTTCATCACAAGCGCTCCTGGAGCTTGGGCTTAATCATCCACAATAAATCAAAGCAGGAGTAGGGTATTACGCTTCTCAGCGGCCCGAACCTGGGTAAAAATCCCCTTGCGTTGATCGTTGGATCTGCTCTTTGTGCATACCTCTCTCCCTGCCGAACTGTAAAAGGGATCCACGTGATCCCATAGGTGTCGTAAGCCGACAAAGAGACTCTATGTTATTTGGTTGCAGGGTTGTTTGAGAGAGACCATCTTCATCCTATGCTTCCCATGGATTGATAAACCTTAGGTCATCCACTTGATGGAAAATTGCTAGTGTCCTGCAAAACTCTGCGCTTGGAGGCCCAACACGAGTCTTCATGAAGAAGATTGCGTAGTAGACATCAGCGGGGCGGACACTTCTAGGCTCGCCACCTCGCCTCGAGATGCATGTGGGTGACGCGAGCCACAATGAGTGTCGCCAGGACCGGTGCCAGTGGACGCGGACAGTGAGGCTTTCCTCTTTGTTGCTAAAGGAACAAGGCCAGCACACGGGTTTCCAAGGCAGCCCCAAAGGTTGCCTCTTTGGTGCAACAAGACCAGGACAGCGGGCTCGCCATGACGAAGGTCATCGCCGAGCTCACCTGCGCGTCATGGAAAGAAGCTTTGCACGCAAAGACCACCTTTTGTTAGGATAAGGTGTACTCTTGTCCTTGTTCAAAATTGGCCGTTGTGGCATCCCTTCCCGCCTAGAGTTTTCGGGGGAAGAGGACCAGGGCTAGTATAAGTATAGGCTAGTCTCCACCATAGAGAGAGGTCGATCCTGGAGCCCTCTCGAGGCAGTTCATCCCTGTACACTCATACTCATCCTCCTCGCGAGGCAATCCACCACAAAGCAGGAGTAGGGTTTTACACCGCAAGGTGGCCCAAACCTGGGTAAATCATCGTGTTCCTTCCTTCTTCCCTCTTGCTCGAGCATGTCGGATCATTGCCGTGAGGCAGTGAGCAGCGAGCTATCACCTAGTGGAGTTCTCCGCGCACACTCCAGAGTTCGAACCTTTCCTTTGGTCCCGGGAGCCCCGATTCCGACAGTTGTGGGACTCCTGGGGGACAAGCCCTATCACCTCACCAAAGTCGAAGCCAGGGTTGTGGTGGAGAAGGTGGCTGAAGACGCGGGTCGCCGCCACGGAGAAGAGGTCGCGACACTCCTCCTCCAGGATGCCGTCCACCTTCTGGGCAGCGCCCTCGAGCTCTTTAGTGAGCTTGGAAGAAAGCTCGGCATAGCCGGCATCGGGTGTTGTGAGTGTAGCCTCGAACCCCTCCCTACATATAGACCTCAGGGCTTAGTGGGCCCTGAGCTCAAGGGAAGAGAAGGCGGTGTGGTCTGCTGCCGCCTTAACGTCGGCGTCGGCTTGGATTTTCTTCTGTCTGGCGTCCAGCTCGTCGTTCTCCTCGGAGACGTGCTTGGCATGAGCTGCTTGGGCTTCGGCCACCTCGCACTGCAGCACTTCCAGGCGCCCTCGCTCCATGGCCTGTTCGGCTGCCGTCTTCGTCAGCTCAGAGTCGTGAATCGCAAGCTTCGCCTCATGATCATTTAGGTCCTCCTCCCGCTGCTGGAGTTGCCGCGCACGCGCAGCCTGTTCCTCCTAGAGCGCCTTTAGGCTGGCCTCCGCCTCACCGCAGCGCTTGGCAGCTACTCCCGCCTCAGCAAGCGCGCTGTCACGGGCAGCCCTTGCCTCGGCGGCTTCCTTCATGTTCTCCGTAGTGGCGACCTCGGCCTGGCACTTGGCCTCCTTGGTAGCCGTCTCAAGCTGGAGCCACCCTGAAGCGAGCCTCACGCGCTCCTTGTCGAGGCGCTTATTGGCGCCCTAGAGTTCTGTCCCGAACCGGTCAAGTGCAGCCCGGGCGTCAGCCAAGGCCCCGCGCCTAATCAGGGAGTCATAGCTCACGAGCGCGAGGACTTGGCGCGGGTGTGGCACCGCTGCACTTGCTGCCACCACGACTGAAGAGGCCTCGGCACCCTCCGCTTGGGGCGCTGGAGGCTCCGGGTCATTCCCCGTGCTCGGTTCCCGTGACATGCCTTGGGGGACCGCCGCATTGGTCGGCTGAGTCCCAAGCATGGGCCTTGCTTGAGGCTGCGCCGGGGCACGCCGCTCGTTGTTTTTGATGGCAGGGGTGAGAGCAGTCAGTGGCGGCTGGGACACCGCTTCCTTGTACGTGGCCTTGACGAGCAGTGCCGTGGGCTAAGCCATCAAGGCGAGGCGGCGCTCGTACGCCCCAGCGTGGCGCCAGGGCGGCGCAGGGCACCACCGCGCCTGCTGAAGCGGCGGCTAGACGTCGACGCCGCCTTCGGGGTGGGGGCACCTTCGCCACGGCGGTCTTCTTCCTATTCTTCTCCTCCGCGCCACCGCCCCTGATCTGACGCGGCAAGGAATTGGTGTAAATATGCAGATTGCAGGCACACAGCCAAAGGACGAATAGGGGCACTCACTCATCTGGCGCAGTCCACTTCGTCTTCTTCTTTTCTGCGGAGGCTGACGTGTCGCCGCTCCTACCCGACGCCGTTCTGGCGCCTTCTCCGGGGCCCTTGGGGCGGCTCTCGGCAAGCCTCGCCATGACGCCACCTTCGGGGGAAGCGCAAGGCACCGCCTGAAGGACCACGGTCGGCGGGGGCTCAACAGCCTCCACATCCGGAACCGCCTCACCTGACACGTGCGTGGCCGGGGGAGCAGACCCCGCCCTCCTGGATGCCCCGGTGAGGCCTGGGGAAGCTCTAGGCCGAGGGTCGTCAGCATCATCACCGTCCTCGAGGCCAAGGATGATCTGGCGACGCGACGGCGGTGATGCTCTCATGAGGTTGTCCTCCTCCGATACCGTGTCGCCATCACTATCGCCGAAAGACAGCACTACAGGCGAGCTGGTGAGGTCGCGCGGCACGAGCCCCCACTCATCGAAGGTGGGAATGGCCGTGACCAGCTCCTCCTTATCATCGCAGCTGTATAGTGGGGCCGCGGCCTCGGGAGGGTCCCCGGGGATGTAGCCGAGCAGGGTCGAAAAGGCCCCATCCAGCTCCTCGATTGTCAGGCCGGTAACGTGTAGCCTCATTGCGTCCCCCGCACCGTCATAATCCCACAAGGTCCGTGAGTGCGCTTGGAGCGGCACGATGCGCTGCGCCAGGAACTCCTTCATTATCGCTGCCCCCGTTAGCTTCGGCTTCACATGCGCAGCTATCCTCTTCAGGACGGGCTTTGTGCGAGGATTGACGAGCTTTTCGTGGCCCCATCTAGGGGCCTACTCGGGCTGCGCCACCGGGGTCATCAAGGGCGGGTCGGTGTGGCGAGCGTCCATGAAGACCCAGCGCTGGCGATAGCCTTCTACCTTCTTCCCGACTTTCAGGAGGA
Organism: Thinopyrum elongatum; assembly: GCA_011799875.1. Taxonomy (NCBI): domain Eukaryota; kingdom Viridiplantae; phylum Streptophyta; class Magnoliopsida; order Poales; family Poaceae; genus Thinopyrum; species Thinopyrum elongatum. Next base: position 339,975,028 of record CM022302.1, read on the forward strand.
AATTTCCGCCGTGCACATCAACAAAGGAGATGCACGCAGATCGTTGGTTCCAGGTGGTGAACCGCAAGCCGAAGAAGTGGCGGAAGAGTGCCACCGAAGGCCTGACGCCCACGAAGACCTCGCAGTATAAGGCAAAGAATGACAGGAGGAGAATGGAGTTGGGCTGAAAATGGAGGGCATGGATTCGGTAATGCACGAGGATGGCATAGAACAAATCAGAGAATGGTAGGACCAACCCGGCAAAGATGTCGTGGAGGAAGAAGGGGTAAACAGACTCCCCCAGGCTGCACCGCGGCATCGAGTCGGGCCAGATCTGGGTCACGCCCCCTTCGTTCTGGTCGCCGGCTATCAGCGAAAGCACCGGGTTAAGGTCCTTCTCCTCGGCGATGGAGGAGGTCAGGAGCGCCGTCCCGGCGATGAAAGGACTTGTGTCCGGAGCGACGGGCTTTATCTTCCCAGCGGGCGCAATTCATGAGTCACCGACGCTGACGAGGAAGGGGAAAAGCTGTGTTCAGTTTGGATCTGGAGAAGCCTCGCACGAGGGAAGGGGAGCGTAGGAGGACGAGAGCAGGCAGGAGAAGGGAGCAATGATGGCCCCATGGTGCAGCCAGGCTTTATGTCAGTCGGGGAAGTTGCCGAGGCGGCGTGGGGAAGTGGGGGCATCCCATGCCCCAGCGCGCGCCACGCATCAAGCTTGGCCAGCAGGCGGTTGGGGCCTGCGTTGCTTCGCCCCCCCTCTCTTTTCCTTCGCTGCGAGCAAGGTCATGCGCACCGCAGGCCGGGGGGCTACTGTCGGGACTCTGGGACTGGGGGTACCCAGGCCCATCTGCTTGCTGCCCAGGATGCAGTGCGTGGTGAAGGCACAATATGGCCCATCTTCAAGGATCCCCAAGGAGAGCTCTCGCGAGGGTCTCCGTCTCGTGAAGCGCACACCACCAAGGACCTCATGAGGCCCTCTCTTGGGGTGGCCTCCCGAGGCCCTTCGCAGGGCGGACATCTCTAGTGTGGCACCCCGCCTGATTACCACTGTAGCCAGACGGTCGCCACGCATACCGGCCCAGGAAATCACTCTGGCATGCGTGTTGACCACAAGTATCATGAACACAAGCATTTCTATTAATGGATATATAAGTCTTACATGAGATATATTACAGAGGTTATAGCAGTGGAAAGGCTCTATCTAAGGCAGCTTGGTCTTGGTGCGGCTCCAATCCATAGGGATCTGACTGGGTTACTCTCCTAGCCCATGAACGCTCCGGCTCCTCGACAACAGACGACGGATTCTTATGTGAACCTGGCCACATTAAAGGCCGCTGAGTACTTTTGAATGTACTCGCAAGCAAACCAAACTAACATATACACCAAGCAAAGCAATCCATGGCATTCAAGCATGCATTTGTTACTAGAGCAACAGTAATTATCATGGCATAGCATACCTATCTAGCCATATAACTACTAAAGTAAAATACAGTAAAGTAAAGCATATCAAGTAAGTGATGCATACTCTGAACAATCTCAAGATACAATCCAACTCTTTCGGTCATCTGACCATCTCTTTCATAGCCATTCCATGGCTATCATATCATATTCCTGACACCATCCAATGTCTATACATCTGCACTACAAGTCTGATAAACTTACTCTCTTCCGGGTTGCCTTACAACCCTCAGAATACTCATGATCCACTGAGTACTTCAGGGCATAAGACGAGTTTTTCCATCATTACTATCACTGTTCCGGTTGACCACCTAGAGAGGTCTGGACGGACTGTCCAATACCATGGACACGGCTATTCGAATAGTTTTACACTCTGCAGAGGTTGCGCACTTTACCCACACCATGGAGCACCTGACCTCGTGATCCCATTCAGGTGGACCAGGGTTGCTCCAATGAAACCTGCCTAACCCGTGACTCCTCCATCGTACCACCGGGAATCATTCTCCCCTGGAGTCCTGCCCTGGGTGACCCCTGTGTCACCTCGTGATAGCTGCCACCGTCGTGGCCAAACTAAACTGTCCCAAACGGGGACTCCCGGGTTAAACAATCAACTGGGCTCACAAGGTTATCGCCGCCTACCGGGCCAGGGTAGCGCACACGCTTAACCTTCCCTAGTTGGCGGTACCGATAAAAGAGCACGCGATCAGACCAAGTCAAGGCCGTCCCATACCGGCAAATGTGGTTGCACGGATAAGTCCGGACAGGTGACTCTGGATCAACCGACTAGGTTTAGCTTTAGCCAGTATTTAGCAAGCATGGTTGTTTATCACAATAACTTAACATGGCAGTAGCTATGCATGATCATAACAAATTATATCCATATGATATCACGACAAGTCATTATTGAATCAGTATTAAATAGCAAGTTATCACTTTACAAGTTCTAGCTGTAAGTTACGACCATCGGAACCCTTGCACAAAATCGACAAAGAAACCAGTAGCCACCAAAACGGTCTTTACAACTCAGATCTGGGACATTACCGGAATAACTCAACCCCGGCTCAAGATGGCCGGAAAACAGCTCAGAGCATGAGACGGTGTTGATAAGAAGAATGTAGCAGTTCCCTAAGACGGCCGAAAAACAGCTCAGAGCATAGGGTCACTACTACAGAAAGAAATTCAACAGCTGCCCGAGACGGTCGAAAACCAGCTCAGAACATGGACAGTTGTTGACAAGAGAAATAAAAGTCAGCATCCACCTCGGACGGTCGGAAACAGCTCAGAACACAGGCGTGGTGCCGTCACCGAAGAAAGTGCAAGCAAGGGTTCGTCAGAGTCACATACAGCTCACTACTACACAGACAAGCACAAGCATATTAATTTAAACATGCACGAAATATCACAGAGAAATGCTTTAGGGCATATATCAGATGGTCGGCTTGCCTGGGGTCGAAGAATACTCCGGGAAGAAGTGCGGTGAAGCCGCGGAAGAATTCGCCGGAAAAGTTCTCGCTCGGAGGGGGCTGATAGAGGGCAAGGGCAAAATGGTCATTTTCAGAATGTGTACACATTATGAAAGTGACCTCATCGTAACGGGCTCGATGAGACGAAGAAGTAGGCATTGGATTCACCTGAATCGGAGTTACGAGTGAAAAGTTGTGGCCGTTCGTTCGTTAGGCAGGAAAACAGACAAAATCTATCTGTTTCTGTCCTTAACGGGCGAACGTTCACAAATTAAAGGTTTCGGCGCCGGCTGAGGTAGGAAACGCATTTCAATATTACGCTTTCTGTTAAGTGAAGACGTACTCTGGTCCGAAGCCGTTAGTGAGTACGTGATTCGCACTGGAAATATTATTCCTGGGAAATACGTTTCCACTTAAGGGACCGGGCCCAGCTGTCATCAACACGCACTCCTTCGCTCTCCCACTTCCAGGTGGGGTCCGCCGAGCTCTTCTCTCTCCTCCTCACCTCTGTCTTCTTCTTCCTCTTGATTCAGCAGCAGGGACGCCGGCCGGCGTGCTTCCTGGCGATGGAGGCCGCCCTGCTCCGGGCGTCGACGGGGATGGGTTCCCCACTTCACTCCGCGCCCGGGGAAAGTCTTCTTGGCCGCGGGGGTGGCCGGAGTGCTGCGAGAGAGGAGGCGAATAGTGGTGGGAGGGAGCTCGGGCCCCGGGGTTGTGGTGCACCGGAGGAGGAGGCGAAGGGCGGTGAAGCTTCGCCAGGCTGCGGGGCTTCTTCTGGTGGAGAGAGTTGGCGCGGGGAGTCTACGGACAGCTCAAATTTGAGCCGGGGGAAGGCGGCGGCCATTGCCGCCTCAGGGAGAGATGGGGCTTTAGAGCTCGATTGACTCGAACAGAGGGTGCCAGGGAGTGGAGAAGGGGTTGCTGCGTTGCGGGGGAGGCTCTGGGAGTGGCTATATATAGCCGGGACGGGTGAGGCGATATGGATGGCCGTCGTGGCGTTCCTATCATCGCACTGAAGCTCGGAGGTGAGTTGGTGGTCGAGGGACGGTGCCGACCTGACACTGAAGGCAGCTCAATGCGGTGCAAGGAAGGAGACAAAGGGGAAGAAGACAGTGGCAAGACACGGGCACGACAGTACGCCGTTCATCGTCGTCCCTGTCGGCGCACGGCGCCACGAGCTCGAATGCGACACCGAGGAGGTTAGCTGGCGTCGAGGAGCTTCACGGAGGAGAAGGGGAGTGAGCTGGCGAGCTGCTGGCAGCTGGGTTGGAAGCATACAGCGAGGAGAGTCCAGAAACAGCGGCAGAGCTCACTGCTTGCCGACCAAACCGGCGGTCACCACCAGCACCACGCGTCCAGGGCATTGTAGCTACCTCAAATCATGTCAAATAGATAGATCAGAGGTCAGTGAGTTGACCCATCATGGTTTGGATGCAAGTGACGGCAAGAGTTGATGGATGAGAGCTCACATGTGTTCTGACATGAAGGTGTTTGGAGTGGGGTGGGGGAGATTCACTTGGTGGAAGTTGCTGGTTTTTGGCGTGTGGCTATGATCTACCAAGGTTAATGCCCTGGTAAAATTTTGGGCCATTTGGATAAGAATTGGGGACACTTGCTGTAGAATGTACCAAACTGAACAGGAATACAAATATTGAAGTGGCACTCACATGGCTAACTGGATTAAGCTGAATCTTGGAGTAGGTGAGTGATTTGATGATATTAAGACTCTGTAAAAGTTTCATGCCATTTGGACATATCAAAATGGTACTTGCTTCACAGAGCTTTCTGCTGGCCAGAAACTTTGGAAAAATGCTGTGGGAGAATGGATGGATGGATTGAGCTGGTTTTTCTTTTCCATGAGTGATTTACCAATGTTAACCACCATGAAAAATTTCAGATCAAATAGATCAAGGGTTCAAGCACTTCCTTTACAAACTGGAATTCTGGACAGAATTTGCAAATGGATGCTGTGCTCAAAATTTGAACTATGGAACTTGGGTTCTTGATGGAAAAGGTGAAGATATGGATAGGAGAAGCTTCACAATTTATTTGGGATTCTTCCTGGCTACCAAAATGGTAGTTCCTTTAGGAAGTGCCCAAAATGCAATATTGACATTAAATAGGAAAAGGCAATTTCCCTTATTTAATTATGGCTAATATTTTTATGGGAGCTCAATATGATCACAAAGAATATCTCCACAAGTTTTCATCAACTTTGGAGATGGATAGATATTTTCCTGGATTTAATTCCTTTAACTGGCAGAAAAAGGAATGAATTATAAATGAAATTTTTTGCAAATGGCTTGGCAATATTTTTGCATATCCAGGGTTTACAAAGATAGGATGATCACTAGGAAAAGTTTGGGAGGCATCGGATCAAAGGAAATTGGGGTTCCTTTGTAACAGAAGAGATTAGGGTTTCACTTCCGGTAACTCGGAAGGTAGGGTTTCAACGGCAAAACCCTGAGAATATCTTGGGTGGCAAGGTTGGGCTGAAGAGAATCTCGGGTTGGATAGGGAAAGCAAGGCTGAATGACCATCTTCATATACCCAAGAGCTAAAGAAATCCGATAACACCAAGAAAAAAAAGACAGGAGTCAATTCCCGCAAAGGAAAAAAAACAGGAGCGAAAACCAGGGTGTCACATCTAGGCTCGCCACCCTGCCTCGCGATGCACAAGGGTGACCCAAGCCACGACGAGGGAAGCCAGAAGGGTGCCAACGGGCGTAGATGGGGACGCTTACCTCTTTGGTGCTAAAGGAACAAGGCCAGCACGCGGGTTCCTGAGGTGGCCCCATAGGTTGCCTCTTCGGTGCAACAAGACCAGGACGCCGGCTCGCCAGGACGGAGGTCATCATCTAGCCCACCTACGCGTCATGGATAGAAGCTTTACAGGCGAAGACCACCTTTTGCCAGGAAAAGATGTACTCTTGTCCCCCTTCAAAATTGGCCGTTGTGGTATCCCTTCCCGCCTAGAGAACTTTCGGGGGAAGAGGACCAGGGCCAGTATAAGTATAGGCTAGTCTCCACTGTAGAGAGGGCCGAGTCTCGAGCCCTCCCGAGGCACCACATCCTTGTACTCGTTCATACTCATCCTCCCTCATGAGGCAATCTACCACAAAGCAGGAGTAGGGTCTTACACCGCAAGGTGGCCCGAACCTGGGTAAATCATCGTGTTCTGCCCTTTCTTCCCTCTCGCTCGAGCACGCCGGAGCATCACCGTGTGGCAGTGAGCAGCGGGTCATAGCTAGTGGAGTTCTCCGCGCACACCGTAGAGTTCGAACCATTCTTTGGGTCCCCGAAGCCCTGATTCCGACATCAACTACGAAAGAAGAATTAAGATAAATCTAACTATAGCATGAAACATATGGATCCAAATCAGCCCCTTACAGAATAACTCATAAACTAGGGTTTAAGCTTCTGTCACTCTCGCAACCCATCATCTACTTATTACTCCCCAATTCCTTCCCCTATGCCCAAACATGGTGAAGTGTCATGTAGTCAATGTTCACTCGACACCACTAGAGGAAGAACAACATACACATCATCAAAATATTGAACGAATACTAACTTCCCATAATTACTTATAACAAGACATCTCCCATGTCCTCAAGAACAAATAGAACTACTCACAAATCATATTCATGTTTAAGATCATAGGGATATTGTATATGATTAAGGATCTGAACATATAATCTTCCACCAAATAAACCAACCAGCATCAACTACGAGATGTAATCAACACCACTAGTAACCCACAGGTACCAATCTGTGGTTTTGAGACAAAGATTGAATACAATAGATGAACTAGGGTTTGAGTGGAGATGGTGCTGGTGAATATGTTGACGAAGATTGGTCCTCCCACAATTAGAGGATTGTTGGTTATGTCGATGGCTTCGATTTCCCCCTCTCGGAGGGAAGTATCCCCGGCGGAATCGCTCCGCCGGAGAGCAAAAGTGCTCCTGCCCAAGTTTGCCTCGAGATGGCGGTGCTTCGTCCCAAAGGTTTTCTCTTGATTGTTTCTTGGCAAATACATCATATAGGAGAAGGAGGGCCACGGAGGCCTACTGGTGGGTCCACAAGCTCACATGGGGCACCCTAGGGGGCGCCACCTGAGCTTTTGGCTCACTTGGGGCCCCTCCAGGTGATTCTTCTTCCAGTATTTTTTATTAATTCCAAAATAAATCTTTGTAAATTTTCAGGTCATTTGGAGCTCCAGAAAATAGGTATCTCCGTTGTAGCTCTTTTCATCCAGCTGCCATCAATTTCCCTCTTCATATAAATCTTGCATAAATAGGGAGAAAATTTATTAGAATTGCCTCGTGAAGTTAAATATTGATCCAAAACATTATAAATAACAGTAGGAAAACACGATGCAAAATGTACGTATCACCCACCATCATCCTCATTCGACTCTCTCTCTCTCTCTCTTGCTCTCTCCCTGTCAACCGCTCTTTCTTCCTTTTAGTAGCATTGATGTCTAGCGGTAGATCTTTTGACCACCTTGGCAGCCCTGTTCACGGAGGAACACCTCTTCCTAATCCATGGAGGCGAAAGCATCGACACCGTGTACACCAATGACAACAGCGTCGTCCAACACTGGATAGCATATGTTGAATGGTTTATGGATATCTTTCAAATATCATTCATCGGCATGGACGTCGAGTACACCCGCCTCTAGAAGAAGGGAGAGTTTCCTGTCAAAGGACAAAAGGCAGCCCTCATCCAGATCTCCTACACCACGAATTGTGTCCTAATTACCAGGTATGTTGGTCTCAAGGTGTGAGCCCGTCTCTTCGCCGCTTTCTCCACAAGGACAAATACACATTCGTTGGCTTTTGCATCAATGGAGACATAGCCATGTTGCGGCCCTGGGACATCACAGTCAGAAACTGCAAGGACATCCACGTCGAATGGGCTGACCCAGAAGGATCCAAGGATTTTGATTCGCTCGCCGAGGTCACCAGATTGCTTGTTGATAACTACTACCTCGTCAAGAAGAATGGTTTCAATGAGGACTATCACGAAAGCTGGCCTGAGAAATTGTGTGACAAGTAGATCGAGTACGCAGCAAGTGACGCATATGCATGCTACACCATATGGAGTCAGATTGATCTCATCAAGCAGGGTTTGATAGAAGCAAAAGATAGACAAGTGACGAGGGCTTTTCATGCTAGCATGAATAAGACAGCGAAGAAGAAACCCAAACTCGAGAAGGCCCAGTGTCAGAAAAAATTTAGATAGATCACTACTTGTATTATGTATTTTAAATTATGCTGAAGTTGTGCGTTTCATTGTTCCGAACATATGTGTTATGTACCTATTAAGTTAATGGGGTTTATATGTGTTAACTGAAGCCTCAAGTGTTCAATGTGATTCTTAAGTGCTTGACCTCATGTTTAAGGTGAATCTTGGAGGTTTCACCAGATGTTCTAGTTGAATCTAAGAAGTTTGCGGTGCAATACTTTTAAATAATTATTTTTCATGTCATTGTCATTAGTGTTTATAAATCGATGATAAAATTTGAAGTTTTTGATGCAATTAATCAGTGATGTAAATGAATGGCCAGTCCATGCATCTACCTTGTGTGTGTCACACACGATTCAAATGGAGATGCCATGGGTCCCATTGAGCATAGGCCAAGAGGTGTCGTGCGGGTTGACAGGATGCGCATGATCACGCCCCAGCGCATGCTCATTGCTACTTGTGAGCTGCATTGGGATTTTCTCGAAGAGGAGAGGATGATGCAGTGCAGTAGAGATAAGTATTTACCCTATTTAAGAACCAAGGTTATCAATCCAGTAGGAGAACCATGCAAAACCTCGTTAACAACACCTACACACAAAAGAACAAATACTTGGACCCAACGCGATCAAGGGGTTGTCAATCCCCTCGGTTGTTAATCGCAAGGATCAAGTCTGATAATGGTAGATACATAAACAACAAAATAAAATAAAATAAAATAAAGGTAAATAAATTTCAGCAAGGTATTTTTGGATTTTATTATGATAAAGGTATACCCGGGGGCCATAGTTTTCACTAGAGGCTTCTTTCTCGAACAAAAAGCATATGGTGGGTAAACAAATTACTGTTGGGCAATTGATAGAAAAGAACATAGTTATGACGATATCCAAGTCAATGATCATGTAGATATGCATCATGTCTGAGACAAGTAGACCGACTCCTGCCTGCATCTACTACTATTACTCCACACATCGACCGCTATCCAGCATGCATCGAGAGTATTAAGTTCATAAAGAATAGAGTAACGCCTTAAGCAAGATGACATGATGTAGACAAAGTAAACTCAAGCAATATGAATAAACCCCATCATTTTATCCTTAATGGCAACAATACAAATACATGTCTTGTCCCTTTCTGTCACTGGTATATAGATCACCGCAAGATTGAACCCATTACAAAGCACCTCTCCATTGCAAGATAAATAAATCTAGTTGGCCAAACCAAACAGTTAAATCGGAGAGAAATACAAAGCTATAATAACCATGCATAAAAGAGTTCAGAGAAGACTCAAATAATATTCATAGATAATTTGATCATAAACCCACAATTCATCGGATCCCAACAAACACACCGCAAAACAAGATTACATCGAATAGATCTTCAAGAACATCAAGGATAACATTGTATTGAAGATCAAGGAGATAGAAGAAGCCATCTAGCTACTAGCTATGGACCCATCACTACAAAAAAAATACACTTCCGTGATGATACGTGTTTGTCACAGTAGGTCACGTTTTCTGTCATGCATGTACATCCATGACGAGTTTATGACAGAATCAAGATAGTCATACCTGTGCTGTCGTAGAAATGTTCCATGACAATACCAAAATTATCATCACGGAAGTGTCCACTTCCATGATGATAAATCGCGTGTCATGGAAGTGTTTTCGTCAAGGGTAACCGACACGTGGCATCCACCGTAACAGGTCTCCGTTAAGCTATCGGGTTCCGGTTTGGATTCGATAACCCGTCAACAGCCCCGACCAATGGGGATTTTCCACGTGTAAAATTCTCATTCGCCGGAGTATCCACCTGTCAGCTCAGTGCTAGGACAGATGTCATCCAGCGAATGGAGGGACGCGCCTATGATACATCGACACGTGGCTCGGCCCAACAATGGCCCATTCAGGTCAAAAGGCCAGCCCGTTTGACTTAGTCAAAAGGTAGCGGCCCGGCCCACGGCCTGCTCGAATATAGCCCATTTACATCCTGCTAACTCACGACCCGTGATAGCCTATCTGAATTAGGCCCAGTAGCGCCATATGGGCCGCCCAATATGATTCCAGCCCATTGTAACTTCCGACTCATGTATGGCCCATGACGTCTTTCGGCCTATATGAGGTCCTTTGTAATTCTTGGCCCATAAACGGCCCGTGGTGAAACTGGCCCATAATGAACAGTATATCACTTTATACCCATTAACGGCCCATTATTCCATTGGGCCGTTTTAGCCCGTGTTATCTTTCGGCCTTCTAAGGGCCCATTTATTATTCGGCTCATTTTCGGCATTCGATTACTTATGGTCCGTTACTGGCATGTTCCGCTTGTAGGCCATATTCAGACTATGGTTAAAGTCGGCCCGTCTGTGGCCCTTTAATCCATTGGGCCGTTTTCATAGCGTCATCAAATATGGCCCATTAATGACCCGTTATGCCTGCCGATAGAATTAAGCCCATTGTACACATGGGCCTATTAACAGCCCATTATGGTCAGCCCATAAACACACGATTCCCATTATAGCCCGTTTATGGCCCATACTGCGGTCCGTTAATTGTCCACAAAAGTATGGCCCATGTTTGGCCAACCGATCATACGGCCCGTAGAAGTCCCATTGAATCTATGGCCCGTAGAAGGCCCATTGATCATACGGACCTTAGGAGGCCCACTACAGCAGGCAGCAGGACCATGGTTACAACGGTCCGTATGTTGCCCATGGTTATTGTGGCCTAGTTCTAAATAAAAAGGTTACTGCGGAAAAAGAACTGCAACGACTACAAGCAAGACAATAAGGAAATAAATAAGTAAGTAACTTACGCTAGGCTATTACAGCTATTATAAATATTACATCCACTCGGCATCAAAGTTCGCCATCAGTGCAAATATAGTGAAGAAATCAGCATATTACATACACTGGGCGTCTAAATTGGCCATCGGTGAAAATAAATGCGGCAGCAAAACAAGTCCAGAACTGAAACCACTTCAGAAGAGCTCAAGAAATGATATCCTGGATACGCACCATGCTGGCAACAAGCTTAGCAAGCTTATTAGTTTTCTCTTGTGTGGCGCTAAAATCGTCCAGCGCTTGCTGTTGCACCAGAAAGTATGCATCTGAATTCTGTAGGGACTTCCTCAGTCCTTCGGCTTCTTGCCGCAGCACAGCTGACTGATGCCTTTCATCTTGTAGCTGAGACTGAAGAAGCCGAAGTGATTCAGGCAGCAAGTTCGAAGAGCTTCTGCCAGCGGTAGTGGCCAGTAACTCGAACACTACATCAATGCAGGACTTTGGGGTTGTCTCACTGTCTACAAGATAGTTTTTATCACCTTTCTTGGAGACCAACAGGGTTGTCTCACTATCTTGAACCTTATCTGCATTACTTTCTCTATCATTGCATAATGGGGTGCTCTTCTCCAATATTTTGTTCGCATTCTACAAGAGACACAAGCAGACACATCATAGGTTTAGCATGTAGTATATGAAACTCATTTTGGTAAACCGGAACAGTAGTAAGGTGGACAAGATAACAACATGAAACAAACATATATCTATGTACTATGGTCACTGTATTGTCTATATCATTCTAGTTTATGTTGCTAAATCAAGATAGAGACACAGTTCAAATCATATCTTTTTAAGACATAGCAGCATAGACAGAATATAAGTGTGGGAAACTACACAACACTGGCAACACTTGTAATGTGCATGACATGAGAACAACTGTTTATACAACTGAAACTGAAATCAACATAGAGCAAGAAGTTAGAACAACAATCCAGTTTAAAACATACTTGTTGCGCCATTGGAGTTTCAATTGGATCCTTCAAATTCGAAATTAGTTGGTATGAGTAAATACAGTGATGCAAGAGCAAAGGAGTATGGACCATAGCTACGGATTCTGACCTAAGAACAGTTGCACTTCTGCTTTAAACATGGAGTTTGGGTTCGCTGTGGTGGTCTTCGTGCTTTGGGCACGGCAGTTGCTTTACAAACTGCTCGTGTGGGGGTACTCTGTGGTGGACATGGTGCTGTGTCAACTAGAAGTGGGTTACTATCTGCTGGGGTTGGGGTTAGATGGGGTGTAGCTGGTTCTCTATCCAACGATGTAAGTGTACAATCTGGAAGAGTCTCGATTATGTGTGGTGGGGCTAGTTTGTGGGCCAGTACAACCATGGTTCTATCTGCATCGACGGGTAGCGCCATCTTTTGTGAAGAATGGGTTTCTACACCCTTAGATACTACCATCACCCCCTCCAATTCAAATGGCTGATAAACAAGAAAAGGAATTGAATGTACATACATTGTATGATAGACAGATGTGGTAATTCGCATATATGTTGTCTAACCAAACAGGACATCATGACACAATTTCACATATATGATGGCAAACTAAACAGGATAGCATGACACAGTTTCAGATATATGATGGATAACTTAACAGGATATAATGGCATAATTCAACATATGATGAGTATCTAAATAGGATGACATGACAAAACTATATGATGTCTTTCTAAAATAGGTTGGGATGAAATAATTCACATACATGTTGTCTAAGTATACAGGATGGCATGATATAATTCACATAATTGATTCATATAATAAGCAGCTAGCACTCGCATGTATGATCTCTAAACTAAGTAGATGACATTGAATATTGTGTATATGATGTCTAAACTAAGCAATGCAAGACACCATATGCATGATATGAGAAATATAAACATTGCAAGTTAGAGCATACACCTCAGGTGGGATATAGGACTGGTCAACTTTCTCTGGATCCTCCTCTGAGGAGCTATCTGTAACCATCAAGATATATGCTTCAGCAGGTACCATTGCCTGCTCTGAAGACCTTGTTTTCACTCTAGATTTTTCCATAACCGGCTCAAATGGCTGATACACAAGAAGAGTAGTTCAATATACACAGATTGTTGACAAATGGAATACGTAATGAAAAAAAAGGATGGCATGAGATAATTCACATATATGATGCCCGGCTACACAGGATGGCGGTACATAATTCGCATATATGATAACTGGCAAAAAAACAAGGCATTGCATAATTCACATATCTAATATAGAAAGCAAACATGAGGCATTCACACAAAGCATGTCTAATCTAAGCAGATGGCACGGCAATGCAAGACACCATATGCATGATATGAGCAATATAACCCTGCCAAGTTAGAGCATACACCTCGGGGGGGGGGGGGATATGACTGGTCATCTGTCTCTGAATCCTCCTCTGAGGAGCTATCTGTAACCAGCAAGAAATCTGCATCAACAGGTAGCACTGACTGCTCATAAGAGCTTGTTTTCACTCCATATTTTCCCATCACCGACTCAAATGGCTAATGCACATGAAGAGTAGATGAACGTACAAACATTGTTGACAAATGGAATACATTATTAAAAAAATAGTATGGCACGATACAATTCACATATACGATGACTCGCTAAACAGGATGGCATTGCATGATTCACGTATATGATGCCTGGCTAAAGAAGATGGCATTTCATAATTCACATATACTCCCTCCGTTCCTAAATATTTGTATTTTTAGAGATTTCAAATGGACTACCACAGACGGATGTTTATAGACATATTTTAGAGTGTAGATTCACTCATTTTGCTCTGTATGCAATCACTTGTTGAAATCTCTAAAAGACAAATATTTAGGGATGGAGGGAGTATGATATAGAAACCAAATAGGTGGCATTCACACAAAGCAAACCTAAACTAAGCTGATGACATATAAGATGTATAAAGTAAGCAATGCGAGGCGCCATATGCATGATATGACCAACATCAGCATGCCAGGTTAGAGCAAACACCTCAGAGGGTAAATAGAAGTGGTCGGCTCCCTCTGAATCCCCCTCTGAATAGTTATCTTCCTCTGGAATACAATCTGGAATGGGGGGAGGGGGGCCACCACTTCGTGCACCATGGAGCGGCGTCTGCATGACATTATATTCCCACGCAACGGTCTTCTCTTTTTCTCTACATGTTCAGTATGATTGTGTACAATAACTGACATACATAATAAAAAAACATAGTTAGATTATGTAAGGCCTAAGGGGTGCATGCAGAAATCAAGACTGATGGTAGCAAACAAGTGGATAGATCCAAAACCAATAATAGCAGGCAGATGATAGCTTCAGTTTAAAAAGATAGACGATGGCTCATGTACTGCTTGTTGCCCACCCAACATGAACGACATAGAAGACCACAGATGAACCAGATAGTAGACATATACTATTCATTGCTGCCTCGATATGTGCCCCACAAGCATTTTAAAACTCAAGCTGGAACATTAGTTTGGACCTGACTCGGAGTCTAAGAGGTGAACAGGACGATAAAGTAGCAGGTAATAATAACGGATGTATAACGTAAGAAGACACGAAAGAGTGCGACCTCTCTTCTGGAACTGTGTAGTCCTCAGGTTCATCTACTCAGTCGATGATGGTAATGCAGTTGGCGTGGCTGCCGACAATGGGGAAGATGATCTGAGGCGGCGAAAGAAGGTCTGCAGGGGGAATCTCTACTGCCGTGAACGCTTCCGTCGATGGTGCACCTTAGGTGGGGTGGATGATGGCACGGCAGGAGCAGGACAAAACACACAGAGTTTTCTTTGACACATATCTGAAAATGAAGTAAATCTGTAAGGGCTCCTTAGAATTGGAGGATTCTAAAAACGCAGGGACAGGAAAAACACAGGAATAGGATAGGAATGCACGTGCAAAATAGAGCATTTGCAAACATAGGATTTCTGTCAACCTGGGTGTCTGGTTCACATGAATTGGAAGAACACAGGAATGGAGAAACATGGTCAAATTAAAGTCAAACCACATGAAAATGTAAAATAAGAATCTTATTATGCCAGTAATGCACTTAGTCCTCTTCTTCATGCATATTAATTTGAAAAGGACGTCCAAGTGGATATTAAAATTCCTATGTTTTTTCTTTGAAAGAGACACCAAAGGAAAAAAATCATCCAGTTTTGCTTTGCTCCATTCCTTCTAACCAAATGCACGAATAGTAGTACCATAGTAAAGTTTTCAATTCCTATGTTTTCCTTCACTTTTTCTTTGAACCAGTGGCAATTCTAGTAGGCAATCTTCAACAGGCTGAATCCTGCCCTCGAACTATTTTGTGAGCTTAGATTTGGTCCACATGAATATCATATAATGGCTATCTTGCTAAACTGATTCAAATTGTGGTTCAAAAGAGCATTTAGTTTTCACCCTGTTAACTTTGTGACCATGATTCATTTCTTTCTAGATTTGTAACTACTTTGAACCAAAGGATCACTGAGGGATCGACATGAATGTAGAGTGACAAAGTGATGCGACGAGTGTACAACCTCTTTGGCATAGCCTTGTCGACCTCAGCATCATTGGGTTGGACGTGGAGGATCGTGATGCTGGTGTGACTGTCGGAGGCTGGGAAGAAGATCTGAGGCCTCTGGAGATGGCTCCAAGGTTACTGCTCCGCTGTGATGGATGGTTCTGTCATTGGAGCAGCTCCGGTGAGGTGTATGACAGCGAGGCTGAAGCAGGACAAGACATACAATGTTAATCTGAAGTGGGAGTCTAATAGAATATGCAATAGACAATGTAAAATAGATCACCAAAAAGTGCTAGATGTAAAATGCATCAGCCGCGACGTGACCGCTCCGACAAATGCTGTAAATACTGTTGACTCTGAACTTAACTGAAGAAACTGAACTTTACAGTCAAAACTGAATTTTACTGTCGATACTGAATTTTACTGACGAAACTGATTGAATTAGTAGCAGAGCAATGCAATAGAAATTTAGGGCGTTCGACCACTGATTGAACGCACTAGCAGAGAGCAGCTCATGCAGTAGCACCGCAAGCGGGTGCTAAAGCAGCAACTCCTATAGCTACCGCAGGTCGTGCAACAGCAGCGCGAGCGAGAGCAACAGCAGAGCAAAGCAGCAGCACGAACGAGAGCAAGAGCGGAGCAACAGCGTGACCGACAGCAAGAGCAGAGCAGAGTAGCAGCGCGAACGAAAGCAAGAGCAGTGCAGCACCGTGACCGACAGCAAGAGCAGAGCCACAGCGTGAGCGAGAGCCTGAGTAGCAGCAGCTAGTGCTACTGTGGAAGTCGCCGCCGAGGAAGCAACGACATGGGGGAGACATTGTAGAGGAAGTGGCCGGCGATGGCGCCGTCGATGGAGACCCGCCATGGCTGCTCGGTATCGAGCACCGGCAGCCCCAGGAGATCGAATAAAAGATAAAATGCATCGGTGAGTGCAGAACCTCCTTGGTGGCACCGAGTAGGCCTCGGCTTCATCGGAGGAATTGGTGATGGTGCTGCAGTTCCGATTGGGCAAGTCAAGACGGTGCTATGGGGATGGAGGTGGCGCGATAGATGAGGCGAACGTTGGGGCAGCTCCTTGGAGGTGGAGGACGGGGCGGCTAATCCGGCTTGACGACAAGATAGACGATGGATCCTCATCCAGTGCGGTGGATGAGGGACGTCGAGCTGTTGCTGTGGACAACATCGTCGGGGAAGAGGCTCCGGCTGGGCGGCGGTCGGGAGGTCAACGGAGGAGCGTGGGGTTTCGCGGGTTTTGGCGGCCTCGGTATACGAATGGGGAGGGGTACAAAGGGGAAGGTCAGGGGGAGCCATGGCTTAGGGACGCGCTTGCTCGAAATGTGGGGTAAGTTACGAACGTACCCGCATCGGTTTTGACCACGCGACATCAAGGCGGCATTTCTGGCTGAGGGGTAGAAGGAGGATTTCACGTGTCTGGGCTGCGGGACCGATTTCGGATGAGGAGGGAGTTTTCGCGCTCGTCAAAATTTCGGGATAACAAGTCGCGGAGCGGGTTGGAGAGGCGGGAGTTTTGCAGTAGAAGAGACAAAAGATACTCGAGCTTGAAAATTTTGGGATAACAAGGCGCGGATTCCATGTTCGGCAGAACAAACTTTACGTGTACAAAAAAAAGAAAATTCATACAAGACACAAGAGAGTCATGTCCCCTTTTACTATATTGCTATAAATGCCATTGAAAAACTACAATAAAAATGTAAAACAAATCGGGAGAACAAGATTAGCATGTACAGTACCAAATCAATTCGCACTTCCCTCAACAACAGCAAAGAACAAATCAATTCCCACCACAAGAAAGAGTCATGTCCCTTTTTATATGATTACAAATGCCAGGATCTCGAATTTCAATTTTTGAATCCATGTTATGTTGAATTCGAATATATCGTTAGGTGATCTTGCGATTTATAATGGTTGTAGTCCTACATTTTGATCTTCCATCTTATATGAACAAATTTAAGCCACCCGATGAAAGATGGAGAGGAGAGAGAGAGAGAGAGAGGAGAGAGAGAAGATATATATATATATATATATATATATATATATATTGTCGTCTACCATATGGACTAAATTTGAATCAATTTTCCTTATTTGAATACGATTGTTGTCAAGTTATACCATCACTTAAATATTATCTTGATAACAGAAAACATGCATATAGTAGTAATCATATTTAAATATGAACTACATGTACCATATGATCTCCAATTCAAATATTTGTATCCATTTTATGTTGAATTCAAATCACAGTACATTGGTCTAGGTAGCGAGATGTTTGGGATAATCTAAACCCTATTTTCATATGTATAAAATTTGGCGGAATTGGGACAAGTTTTGGTACAAGCTTCATGCAAACCGGAGCTTGTCTCAATGTAACACCCCCGGTGATTAGCAACAGTAATCACTTTTGATAATGACATGTTAGCATGATTAACAGTGCATAATCATCATTTGCATCATATTGCATTTCAACTCCTAAGTCAAATTCAAATTTAAATGAAAGTGAAATATAAAAGTTGTCCAACATAAAAACTAAAATGTTCAGTAAATAACAAATATTGCAGAGACCATTCTAAAATTGTAACCAACATTTAGTAAATGGGGTAAGTAACTCAGACAACCTCAAACAGTGGCTGAGAATAATATTTAGCAACCTTTTAATTTGTTTAAAACAATTATGAAATGATATTTTGCCCAAACTAGTTTTAGGTGTTAGGGAATAAAGCACTGGTATTTATGGACTAGGTCACACTTTTTACAAAAACCATTTGGGGCCTAAACAATTAACAGAACAGAAAAGAAAAAGAAATAGAAAACAGAAAAAGGAAAAGGCCTAAAGCGTCTACTGTGCACTCGGCCTACCGCTACAGCCGCGGCCCAACCCACCCCGCGCCTCCTCCCACCTCTCACTGCTCACCGCCGCCCCGCTGTCGAACGCGCACACGCGCGCACCCTAGGCCCCCCTCTCCCTCGCTCGACAGCGCGCGCCGCGCCCTCTCGTCGTGGATAAGAGACCGCCCCGACCCCTCTGGCGAGCCCGAGCTGCCCCGTTCACCCTCCTCCTCGTTCCCCTCACCCATCCCGGCGCTGCCATGATCGGCCACCGCTGAAGCTCTTGGCCACCGTGCCCCGTTCGCCTCCCCGTCGTGTCCACGAGCTCCGCCGCAACGCGCCCGTCCTCCTCGACCACTAGCCCGAGCCCCGGGAGCTCTGCATCGCCGGCCTGCTTCACCTTCTTCCCCTACGGCCTCCGTCGAACACCGCCTCGATTCGCCGCCGTCGCCCTTCCCCGAGCCATCCTCGGGCCTTCTCTGCAACGCCGGTGAGCTCCTGCGCCGGATGCGCCCTCCCCTGCCTCTTCTAATCGCCTGTAGCTCCCGCTCCGCGTTCGGCCGAACCCTCCGCCGCCTGGCCTCGTTGCCGGCGTGGCCACGGCGACCATTTGGTCCCGTGCGTGCCTCCGTTGTATCTGCCGTGTCGCGTAGGCCTCGCCTAGCTGCTCCGCTTGCTCGCATTTGCACCGCAGCCCCGCTCCTGTCGATGGCCGAACTCCGGCGTCCGCCTCGCTGCTCGCCGCGGTCGCTACACACCGTCTCCGGCCGCGCCTCCACCACCACTCGACGCGGCGTGGAGTTGCCGTTCCAAATCACCAAACCGCGCACCCAAAGGTGCACCCTAGCCAAATCCCGAGCTCGCCGGAGCTCGGCGCCGCATTCGGGCTCGCAAGAGCGCTCTCCGGCGGCCGGTCCGACGTGGCACCGGTGGGTCCTGCCCTGTGCCACTGACTGTGGGACCCCGCGGGCCCCTTTGACCCCGTTGACCGGGGTCAACGCTGACGTGGCCGCCCTGTCTCACTGACATGTGGGGCCCGGTCGTTTAAATGAATTTAAATAAATAGAAAATCTGTTAATTAGTTAATTAAATACTAATCAGTCACTGACTGCTGGGCCGCACTTGTTAATTAACTCAAATAATTAAATTAACCTCTCTGATTAAGCCACAGTGTATGACATGTGGGTCCCACCTGTGAGGTTTGACTCTGGTCAGCCAGAGTTGACCTGCTGACGTCATGCTTAGGTCATGCTGATGTCATCGCAACACTGTTTCGGATAATGTTGATTTAAATAATTAAATAAATTCCAGAAATTAATAAAAACTTTAGAAAATCATATTAAATAATCCGTAACTCCGATGAAAATACTTTATACATGAAACTTGCTCAGAATTTCGATACGAACCCGAATACGTCCTCCGTATTCCCGTCAGACACCCGCAGCTATAAGAATGTTGAACTTTTAGACCATTTTCAGTAAATGAATAGTGCCCAACTTTAATTAAATAAATTCCTAAATTAACTAAATCATTTAATTAGGCAGTAGAACACCTCGGCATATCATACATATTGTTTGCATTATTGCCGTGAATTTATTGTTTCTCTCCCCCCCTTCTCCTTCGATAGACGCTGAGACCGACGACGCTGCACCAGGATACGACTACACTACCGACGAACAGCCCGTTGACGACCCCTCTCTCTTGCCAGGGCAACCAGGCAAGCCCCCCCCTTGAGCATTCCAGATATCGCCCATTCTATTCTCCTGCTTGCATTAGATTTTGCTACTGTTAATGTATGCTCCTATTCTGATGCATAGCCTGCTATTGTAACCTGTTCATTGCTACCTTACCTGCCTATGATAAACTGTTTAGTATAGGTTGGTGATGAACCATCAGTGACCCCACCACCTTATCCTTGTTGCCCCTGCTTGATCATCGACGACTCGATCAACGTGATCGTCGACCAGAGACCGACACCTCACTTCACACCCCCTTAGTTGTACGACTCTGCGTAGTAACTATCGAGTGCCGAGGGTGATACCTCGTAACGCACTCCTGATGAATACTCTGCAGTGTAGCTGTTCGGTCGTGGTCATCGAGGGTGATTCCTCCTTCTCCACTTCCGATACGACTCTGTCATGCGACCCCTCAGTGTGAACCTCAAGGGTGATACTTCATACATTCGCCCTGATGATTTCGTCGAGTGGAATCCGTCGAGGGTGATTCCTCGGGTTTCCCCCTTGATGTTATGACCACACGATTACTTGACCTCGGTTACAGGCAGGTCCATCCTGGTGGGTACCCGCTGGGGATCTATGATTTTCGGGTGTGCCGGAAGGGCACTCGAGTGTGACATTGTGGCGGAGCATCAGAGACTCTGATTGTCTCCGCTTGATACTAATTGAGCCTATTGGATTTGGGTGTGTGATCTGAGTGGGCCGACGTGCCCTATACGCACTACCACCACGCGGGATAATGGTTATGGGACCCTCTGCGAAGTACGTTTCTCCGAAAGCTCGTCTGACGTCACGATTCACTGTGCGGGCTGATTGTCGGGATTGGGCTGGATACTTCACTGACGAGTTCAGTGTCGCGCCTGCACCCCGGCCAGTCTCGCAACGCGCAGGGTGCCTAGGGCGATGGCCCGAGACCTCTGGGTGCATAGGTTAGTCCGGCGTGCTGACCTCTCTGCCGAGCCTAGGTAGAGCGCTGCTTTGTGTTGATCTTCCGAGGACGGGCATTACCCAGCAAGTGTGTCCGACCAGAGTTGATCGAGCGTGTTGGGTAACAGTAGTGCACCCCTGCAGGGATGAATCTTCTATCGATAGCCGGTCCTACGGTAAAGGACGCTCAGTTTGTGTATCCCGATCTACTACTTAAACTGGATACTTGTTACTTAATTGAAGCTTCGGGATCGCTTTCTCGTTTGGGAGTCGAGGAAGGATCTTTAAGCTGCACTTCAACATGTTTGCTAAATAAAATGCTATTCTACTCTCTTCTACTGCTGCAAGATGATGGCCTTGTGAAGATGTTTGAAGATGCTAGTCTTCGATAGGACTAGGCCTTCTCTCTATTCTGGCATTTCTGCAGCCCAGTCCACTTATACAGCCTTTCTCCATTGATAATGTTGCATATGTAGTATAGATCCTTGCTTGCTGAGTACTTCGGATGAGTACTCACGGTTGCTTTACTTTCTCTTTTCCCCATATACCCCCACCTTGATGATACAAACAGACGATGGAGTCCAGGAGCCAGATGCCACCACCGGAGCCTACTACCAGGAGGGTCCAGAGGGTACTTACTACTGGATCGAGCCAGATGACCAGGAGTAGGATCGGAGGCTCCCAGGCAGGAGGCCAACGCCTTTCGATCTAGTGTCGCTGTTTGTGCTAGCCTTCTTAAGGCAAAACTTGTCTAACTATGTCTGTACTCAGATAATATTTGTATGACTGACTTATGTATTCGGATCTTTGGATCCCTTGTCTGTAATATTATGGACCTCTGTTTAAATTGTGTTAGAGTTGTGTTGTGATATCTTCCCGTGAGTCCCTGTGCTTGATTGTACACGTTTGCGTGTATGATTAGTGTACAATTGAGCCGGGGGCGCCACACTCAAGAAGCCTCGTGGTTCCGATAGGGAACATGTCACCTTTGTGTACGAAACGATATACGCTGCCTCCCCCCTGATTTTCTTTACAGAGGCAACATAGAACTATATGAGTGCCATGTTAAATTTTGGAATTATTTCGGGTTCGTTTGGCCTTTTTTATACATTAATTGAGTTTCTGGTCATTTAATGTGCATAATTCAAATTTGAACTGCAAGCACATGCTCCAGTGCACCAAAGTTGGTTGAAAAAAATCACATGTGTGTCCTTGGGTGAATTTCTAGGTCATGCAACAAATGGGAATGAAATTCAAACATCTGGGCGTCGTGGCTCGGCCGAGAACATTGAGAAACTTGGTTTTTAAATTCTTGTAAATCCAAAACTCGCCTGAAAATCCTGAAACTTGGCATGGTGTTATGTCATGGCACTAACATGCTGTGGTAAAAAAATTGGCCGAATTGGAACAAGTTTTGGTATACGCTTCTTGCAAACTGGAGCTTCTCTCAAGAAGCCTCGTGGTTCCGAGAGGGAACGTGTCACCTTTGTATGCGAACCGATATACGCTGCCTCCCCCCTGATTTCCTTTATAGAGGCAACATAGAACTATATGAGTGCCGTGTTAAATTTTGGAATTATTCCGGGTTCGTTTGGCCTTTTTTATACAATAATTGAGCTTCCGGTCATTTAATGTGCATAATTCAAATTTGAACTGCAAGCACATGCTCCAGTGCACTAAAGTTGGTTGAAAAATCATATGTGTGTCCTTGGGTGAATTTCTAGGTCCCTTGCAAGAAATGGGAATGAAATTCAAACATCTGGGCATCGTGGCTCGGCCGAGAACATTGAGAAACTTGGTTTTAAAATTCTTGTAAATCCAAAACTCGCCTGAAAATCATGAAACTTGGCATGGTGTCATGTCATGGCACTAACATGCTGTGGTAAATTTTTTGGCCGAATTGGAACAAGTTTTGGTATAAGCTTCTTGCAAACCGAAGCTTCTCTCAAGAAGCCTCGTTGTTCCATGAGGGAACGTGTCACCTTTGTGTGTGAAACGATATATGCTGCCTCCCCCTTTGATTTTCTTTACAGAGGCAACATAGAACTATATGAGTGCCGTGTTAAATTTTGGAATTATTCTGGGTTTGTTTGGCCTTTTTATACATTAATTGAGTTTCTGGTCATTTAATTTGCATAATTCAAATTTGAACTGCAAGCACATGCTCCAGTGCACCAAAGTTGGTTGAAAAATCACATGTGTGTCCTTGGGTGAATTTCTAGGTCCCTTGCAAGAAATGGGAATGAAATTCAAACATCTGGGCATCGTGGCTCGGTCGAGAACATTGAGAAACTTGGTTTTAAAATTCTTGTAAATCCAAAACTCGCCTGAATATCATGAAACTTAGCATGGTGTCATCTCATGGCACTAACATGCTGTGGTAAAAAATTTGGCCAAATTGGAACAAGTTTTGGTATAAGCTTCTTGCAAACTAGAGCTTCTCTCAAGAAGGCTCGTGGTTCTGAGAGGGAATGTGTCACCTTTGTGTGCGAAACGATATACGCTGCCCCCCTTGATTTTCTTTACAGAGGCAACATAGAACTATATGAGTGTCGTGTTAAATTTTGGAATTATTACGGGTTCGTTTGGCCTTTTTTATACATTAATTGAGTTTCTGGTCATTTAATGTGCATAATTCAAATTTGAACTACAAGCACATGCTCCAGTGCACCAAAGTTGGTTGAAAAATCACATGTGTGTCCTCGGGTGAATTTCTAGGTCCCATGCAAGAAATGGCACTGAAATTCAAACATCTGGGTGTCGTGGCTCGGCCGGAAACATTGAGAAACTTGGTTTTCTAATTCCTGTAAATCCGAAACACGCATGAAAATAATGAAACTTGGCTTGGTGTCATGACATGGCACCAACATGATGTGGTAATTTTGCTGTCTGATTTGCGAAGGCGCACACATTAACAATCAACAAAGTCATTTTGGAATAAGTGATGTCACGTTACAATCGGAAACACAAGTATTATTAAAAACCGTGGGCGTTCTACTTACCATTTATGTGTTGCCATATGTCCCCTTTTTTTATTGGCTAGAAGGCACCGTGCGGGGTAGCTATTTGAGTACGGGAGGCGTGCTATCAGACCCCTGCGTGTGCTTATCGGGAGGAGAGACCTTTGACCTCCATCTGCCGCCCACCTCTCTCCCAATGTCTCCATTAATGGTGCCCGAGCCCCTGTTTAATGGCGTGGCTATGTCTCACTCGACTGAGATTTAAGAGAGAAAAAAGAAAATCTGAAAAGAAAATCTTGCACGGATCTTGATGTAAGATCCGACGGACCTATATAGCATCTACTGCGACTTATAGCAAGACCGATGAATATATAAGGACGATGACAGTGGATAATAATTGTCTTACATATTTAGGAAGATAACTAAAAAAGGCACATGCGGCTACGCCCGAAATACACAAGGGCAAAAGAAGAAGGAAGACGCATACAACAATCTGGCTCGCTGATCTCTACTTTCTTGATGCGCTACAGGTCACGGAGACTAGTTCTCGTGATGAGCGGCGATGATATGTTTCATTAGTTTCATGTCCTCAATACGCTGCTTGGCAGCATCCACGGATTCCTCCACCAGCCTTTCGCACTTGATGCGGTGCATGGCATTCTCGTCCATAAGTTTGTTGACGATGACGCCCGTCCTCTTCAACAAGGCAGCGATCTCCTCCGCCTGCTTCGCCCTTCCGGCGATCTTCGCCCTTAGTAGGTCAAGCTCGGTGCGGAGCTTCGCCTTGTCCTCCCCTAGTCCCCCAATGACGCTGGTAGCATTTTCAAATAAGTCATTCATCTCGTCCTGCAGCTTCATCCAGCCGAAGACACGACCCATCAGGCCATCGAGGATAGCGCGCATGCGCCTGTGAGAGTCCTCGCCTGCCCGCGAGACATTTTCCAAGGCCGCCGCGGTGCAGGAGGACCTCCTTGCTCCATTCACGGCGCGGCGGCACATCTCTGCTGCTTCCGCGGCACGGCCGGACCAGTCTGCTGCATCGACGGTGTGGCGGGACCTCCGTGCTGCTTTGGTGGCGCGGAGGGACCTCTGTGCTACTACGCTGGCACGGCGGGACATGTCGGCTGCTTTCGCGGCGAGGTGGGACATCTCTCGTGCTTCCCCTTCCATGCTCGCCTCTCCCTGGTAGTAATCTCTCGACCCAGAACTCATGCGGGCCATGGCAGACGCAAGGGAACGACAATGAAACACTTGTTTGTTTTTGTGGATGAGAAGTTGAGGAGGAATGTCCAATCATCTTGGAGTAAGTAGTATTTATAACAGAGTACTAATACACTCCTAAGTGGGAAACTGTTTAGGTTTTGATCGGTGTGAACAGGTTTGCAATTAAATATAGCGTGGTAGTAGCACCAACACACGGTCGGTCCGGCCCGCCGCTTAGCATGAACAGACGGTATGTCCGACCCGCTGCTCACCGAATTGACGCGCATCAGCTTGGTACATCACTTATGTTCGACCGCATGTGAGTAGTAGCAAATGTTTGAGATATGCCTTAGAGGCAATCATATATGATGACTATCCTAAAAGGTCCCTAGTCGAAAGGGCGGTGTGGACACGCAGCCGACTAGACTAGCATATGACACGGTCGATGGCTTGATCTCACTGGCCATGGAGCATTGGATGCTAACCGGATAATATGGACTCGGAAGGATCTAGTCGGATTCGACATAGTCGGATCCGAGTTGAGATAAGGTCCGAGTCGGACAGACCCAACTATGAGACGCAGCGATATGTCATCTGTGAGTCTCTAATACAACATACGTAATTGTCCTAAGACCTGAGCTAGCGTATGTACTCGGGATGGTGACAGACCTGCTTTGGGCCGACCAAACGCTAATTCGTGACTAGGTAGTTACAATGGTAGGTTTCGGGCTTGTCCAGACCCAAGCTGCGAGACATGGTCGAGCAAGATGGGATTTGCCCCTCCGATCAGGAGAGATATACTCTGGGCGCCTCGTGTGATCCAACCAAGATAAGCATGGCCATGCGACAAGGATTATGAGATAATCCGGTTTGTGGTCGGCATCACTGGAACGAGAAAGAGGTCGGGTTAGCACAAGGACGACAGACTCACCTTGAGGCTGACAACATATATCGTGTGGTAAAGGGAACATAAGTGTGACATGTTGTATAGGTTCGCCAACCGGCTTCATTGTCTACTTGGTGGTTGGCACACCTTGCTAGAGGCCGCTACCAGCCGAGCAGGTCGGAGGTGATCCGACCTGCGACCAAGCCGACTTGAACCTAAGGGGTCGCGCGCTTAAGGGAAGGAACCTGTGAGGCCCGACCCGACTCCACAAGTCAGATATGATCCTACTCGGACTCGGATCCTGGCCGAACAGATTTTGGGCTTTAGGGTCCGTGCGAGGCCCAAGTGTTGAACCCACGACGGACGCCTATATAAAGTGGAGGTGCGGCACACGCATTTTGGTTGATCGCTTCGGCATCGTCACTAGGGTTTGCATGTGTTGCGAATAGCCACCTCCACTCACCGCCGACTGTGTGATCGGACCTTGCAGTCCGCCGCATGGGGTTCCTCCTGCACGCGCGGATACCGTTAGAGGCGGTGCAGCTCGCCGCTCCGGCGAACTTGTACACGGGATCCACGACTGGCTGTTCGAGGGAGATCGGACGAGGAGGATACGACTCTGGACGCGCTGCCCCAACTCTTCTTCCGCTACACGGCACTACGCGTCTAGTGGTAACGATCTGTGATCCATCTCCCGTAGCATGTTCTGTGCGTAGGAAATTTTAATTCGTAGTCGACGCACCCTACCGTAGATCCCAACAGCAAACCGACAGGCCAAGCTCCCCCGTCTACCGCACGTCAAAACCCCGGCCTTTTATTGTAGATCCCTTTAAAGAAATGAGGATCGCACATAGGAGCAGACCATGGCAGTTGCGAACGCTCGAGTGGCAGTTTGTATGGGAGGGGCATGGTGTAGCAGTTTTGTAGTATGCCACGATACTTCTTTTTCTACTGCTGTGTATGTGCAATAACTGGCACCGTCGGATACATATCTTACGGTTATTGGGGCGTTTGCCAGGAATAGCCTCGTGGCGAGCTATAGACTAGTCTTTTTTTCACACGCATTACATCGACACATATCATCTCTCTCCCTCTTTCCCACGCACACACCTATTATCTCGGGATTTCTTGCACACACCATCTCTAGCTCTCTAGGTCGATGCCACCCACATACACTTGTACCGTGAGTTTAGTATGTTATACACGAAGAGAAGAGGTGCACACACGCACTCGTCCTCTCTCACACACGCATCTGTAGCTATGAATTGTAGTGTTCTCAACCATCCGATTGGCTCCATCATAGGTTCCCGTTGCTCCTTGGCCTTGAGATTGAGAAGTTTAAAACCCGAAGGCTAAGCTGGAGGCGTGAGGTTTTGGTTAATGTGCGGGCCGCACACGGCACCAACACGACACGAGCTTCGTCTTCCTGGTGCGCAGTCGGGTGAGTACTACTAGTAGTAGTACTACTTTGATGTGTCACGTCAACTCGCAGAAGTATGCAACACTTCCTTAACAAACAAGCATATAAGCAGCTTATACTCCTTACCCAAAGGATCTTTATATCCAACAGACACAAAATATCCCTTCAACTATTGAAAATTACTTTAACTGCTGATCTGATGTCGAAGTAATTGTTGCATCGCCACCAAAATCCACCATCTCTTAAGCTAAAGTAGACCGAGCTAACCCCTATATTAGCATATTACTAAGATAAATAGAGGGCACTGTAGAATCATTTAGGAGGTGAGCTTGTCAATCTGAATGTGGTGGGACACCGTCCTCGATAACCCAGCCCCAGCCAGCAGCTTGGGCGGAACTGTGAAGAAGGTCAGCTCCTGCACGGCGACGGCGCCGGGATCCTTGCTGCTTGTCACCTCGATTTCCACCTTGACGACGTCGGTCCTGCCTTTGGGCTCCCTCGGCGGGCCATTCGCCCACTGCTTGGCCATGTAGTGCGGCGGTGGGGACACCCCCGCTCTGATGCTGACGACCGACACGGCGATAAGCGCGCCGATGTCGAGCACGCCGCCAACCATGATAAACGTGCGGCCGTCCTCCTCTGTGAACAGCAAGAGCCGCGGCTCCGACACTAGCACTTGCAGCTGGAGCACCTTGCCATACTGCATCCTGTGCACAGGCATGGGATGCGCGGTGCTGATGTGGTGGGGGAGCACCGGCGGCGGGCCTTCGTAGCCGCAGACGGGCACGGGGCATTTGCAGGGCGTGAGCGGACACACACTCTGGTGATCGGCGAGCTTGTGGTAAGTGACGTAGAGCCCACAGCCTTCGTGCGGGCACTCCACCCTCACCAAGGAGAGGACGGTGTCCATCGCTGTGTTGCGCACGTCGAAGCCGCTGCTGCACTCGCACTTCTGGCACTACTGCTGGTTCCCGAGGCGCTCGCTGTGGCAGTCCGCGCAGGTCAGGTGCCCTCCCTTGCACTGCACAAATCAATCGAACAACACATCAATCAAGAAACCTGCACTTTGCTCGATCAGCCAAACGGACGAGGTGTATTCGAACCTCGTACACTGGAGGCTTCAAGGGGTGGAGGCACAAGGGGCAGTGGAGCAAGGTGAGGTCCATAGAGACCATAGAGAACTCCATCGTCAGGTCCTGTTCCATCGGCATGATCTCGCCCTCCTCGTGCACCACCATCTCTTGCTTTAGGGCCGGGGCATTAGAAAGTTTTACCATCACATATTCATACTACTTCAAGGTGCATTAAATCAACACATGCAAGTATCAAAAGGAAAGTCACGGCATGCATGCATGCGTTGTAATTAATGCATCGATAAATGCAAATTATTGAAATATATCGAGTGCACTGCTTTGATGTGTCGCGTCAACTCATACAACAAGGAGAAGTTTGATTACAACGCCCTCTCCCTCGCCCATCAGCGTGGTGGCTCGCAGGACTAGGAGAAGCTTTCGCTACACGCTCTCCCTCCCGCACGCGGTGGACATGCAGCGGTTCATTCGGTTGTCAGATGGCCAGAAGCATACTAGTAGTACTCCAATGTAGTTGTACCATCATTGTTCGACTTCTCGAAGAGGTGAAGAGCCAAGCGCAACCCGAACGCTCGTATGGCAGTTTCATGTGTAGGGGAGGTATTATAGTAACATAGTCTAGGATAGCGTGTACCATGCCTCTAAGCTTAAAATCATTGGAGTCGGCTCAATGCTATGAGGCCGTCTCGAAGCATTTTTTTGATTAAAATAATCTTCTGGCCCTACCTGTCATCCTGGTTATTGTAGTTTGCACACTAATATGGTCAAGAGAGGAATATATATTTTAATTTGTGGTGGGGTAAATGTTAGAGGTTGCAGCAAATATTGTACAATGTGTGTCTTTTAGCCAAGTCTAGAGCATTTCCAAGCGGCGCGCAACGCACGACACGCAAAAAAAGTGTTTACAACACCGTTTACGCGAGTTTTTGCACGCCGCGGAGCGCTGGCTCCAGCGGCCGCTGTAAAATAGAGCGCGCGTGAGCAGCTCGAGCAGATGCGCTATGTTTGTTCTCTTTTGTACTACGAGTCGATACACGGTACGACTAGCTAGATGATAGATAGGACATAGATATATTTTAAAATGATAGATAAAAATGATACATAGTGCGTACATAGTAGCCTCCTCCTACGATAGATAAAATGATAGATAAAAAAACTACTCGTCATCCACCTCTGACTCGGACGCCACCTCGGTGATGTCCTCCTCCGACGTCACAATGAAGAGGTCAAGGTACCGATCGTCATTGGAGTCCCATGACGACGCTTCTCCTAGCTCGACGTTGAACTGAGCGACCGCCTTCCGCGTACGCTAGTCCTCGCGATAGGCGGCTCGCTCCACCCTCCTCTCCTCCCTCCTTTTCGTGAAGAACTGTTGCTCGTTGATGACGTCCTGCGGGAACCGTTGGCATCACTGCTTCATTGCTTCCTCGCCCATCTAGGCGAGGGTGAGACGGCGCTCCCGCCTCCGGTTCTCGTGACGATCCTCGTCAGTGAGGAGCCGCGGGGGAGGCGCCAGCTAGTGCGCCATCTCCCACGTCGGCACCTCCGGGAAGTTCATGTCCCGACGGGGCCACCGGAGGCGCCACGCCGTTGCGTCGTATGCGCGAGTGGCTTCGTGGGCGGTCTTGAAGGTGCCGAGGCCGAGGCGCACGTCGCGAGACCGAATCTCGGTGGATAAGGCGCCGGAGGGGCGCGCGCAGATGCCGCGGTAGACCGAAGCTCCCCGGCGGCGCGGCAGCATGGTGGCGCGGTGGTGGCGCGTCGGCGGCGAGGCGAGAAAGCGGCAGAGGAAGCGGTGAGAGGGTGGCAGAGGGTGCGTGGCGTGGTGGAGAGCGATGGGAGGGTGCGTGGCGGGCGCTGCATTTTATAGGCATGCCGGAAGCGGCGCGCCAAATCTAGCGTGCGACAGCCCGCTTTTTCCTTGCGCACGCAGTTGTTTCCCCAGCGCCTGATTTTCCCGCTACCGCTGGAGCGCGTGAAACCGTCCTGCGCGCGCTAAAATCTCATTTTACCGCGCGCGTGCATTTTTTGCAGCGCCTGTTGGAGATGCTCTTAGAGGCAAGCATGTGGGGCCCATGCTATGATGTGTCGCATCAACTCGTACAACAAGGAGAAGCTTGATTACTAGTAGTACGCCCTCTCCCTCGCCCATGCACGCGGTGGCTCGCAGACAAGGGGAACCTTTTGCTTTTACTACTCCTACAACAAGCTCTCCCTTGCCCACGCGGTGGATGGGACATGCAGCAGTTGATTCGATACTGTAGAAGTAGTAACATCATTGTTCGACTTCTCAAAGAGGCGAAGAGCCAAGCGCAACCCGAACGTGGCAGTTGCGAATGCTCACGTGGCAGTCTTATGTGTAGGGGTGGGGCGTGGTTTGGCAGTTTTTTGGCAATTCTTTTCTATTGCTGTTTGCATCCAATAGGTGCCACCGTCGGATGCAGATCTTACAGTTATTGTGGCGATTGCTAGTTATAGTCATCTTACGAAAATCAAATAATCCCAAAACAAACCCGACCACATTTCTTGTTTCTAGACATGAATAGGAATCAACCAATTAGAGATGTGGGCCGTGTATGTTTTTAATGCCTTGAGACGTACCTAGCACGGCATGCAGCGGTCAGTTCATTGCATGCAATGGTTTTAATTAGCAAATACTCCTTCCGTTCCTAAATATTTATCTTTCTAGAGATTTCAACAAGTGACTACACCGTAATGAGTACATACGAAGCAAAATGAGTGAATCTACACCGTAAATATTTAGGAACAGAGGGAGTAAATATTAAGGCTACTCAGAGTGGGGAGTATCATATACTAGTATCATGCATATGATACTAGTGTATGATACTCTCTCCATAGTGCATAGTACTATCATAAAGTAGTATCATAGATGATCATATTATTGCCATGCATGACACAAAGTAGCATAGCATTTAACATGATACGGTATCTACCAACTCTGTTACTCTAACCCTCTCTCTCTCTTCTTTAATTGTCTACCACATAAGAATGTTTGCTAGTCCCAAGTGCATGATACCGGTTATTTATTACTAGTCATCAACCTGTGCTACTGCACGGGCTACCTATTATGCAAACTGGAAGTCACTAATCTAAATTGCAAAATAGTAGTTTGGTTGATGCATGGTTGATCAACTTTGCTTTAACATTTTTCATTTATTCCTGATAACCAACTTTTCTTACACATTTTCCCTTTATTCTTAAGTAGGTATATTTATTTTCTCTATATGATTAGTGAACTAATTGAAAGAAATAAATCATGAAGGCTAACTTAAAATGTGTAAATTTCATTAATTTATAAGCTAAATGTGTGAAACACAATCGGAGTTAACTTAGGAACTAAACATTGCAACCATGACAGATTACCACCTACCTCTTTTTCTATCTCCCTCGAATTGTGTCCCGTGAAACACGCAAATGTAACAATTCTCTCGCTCTGTGTTGAGATCTTTAGGAACTTCAATATGGCATGTCAATCATGCTTTTTTCCTATTACCAAGTTATCCGGTTAGTCTTAGGCCTTAATATTGTGAATTAGGACATGGAATATTCAAGACATATGAGTTTTGCCAGTGTCATTAACTCTGGCATCTCTTGGACCAGAACTAAAAGTGTGATGTGAATTAAATGTCAACTATATAATGAGGCTTCATCTAAGTCAAACATACTGGAATTACCAACAAACATGATATGTTAACCGGGTACTACACCACATTGGACAATGAGCGTAATATGTGAAAGCGGTTTATGATTATGTTACGCATGTACACTGAAAGTTGTACGCACTGTACTTGCAAGGCTACTCAGAAAAATGGATATACCTAAATCTAGATGGTACAGATAATGCTCTGTCCGTGCAGTCCTCTATATTACTTCCAAGAAAAGGAAGAACATGGGTAGTTGTCTCTATTGCCTTCTCAACATGAGGATTATGACCATACTCTACACAGATGCATTCTTCTTCCTACTATGGTTATGTGAATGTTATTTGCTGACTGACCCATACCGTAAACATCTCTTGATAGAGTTCATGCTCAATAAACGCATTTTAGATCAAAATAATCTGTAGAATGGAGAAAGCAGTTACAAAGTGACATCATCATGACAAACTTCTTTTTTTGGGTGGAGTGAGAGCGGACAGTCTAATGTAGCTTAAAATATAATGTTAAGATCAAATACCAAGAAAATATTAGTAAGGAATGTCGCTTTCACCTCACTGTCGGCCAATTACAACTACATAATTATCTATTGGTTCACAGATCTCATTTGCTCCACAACAGATTTCAGTTTTCGCTCTTTCGAGCAAAGGGCACATGTGAGTGAACAAACAGTTCTGCATAATAATAAAAATGATATAGGATACTCCATTTGAACTACAAAGAACCTCTAGATTTACTTGTAGATATATCTGCCTTGTAAGTAGAAAGATGTGATAGATACATGTACATATAGAAGATGGTGATATGCCATGGATAAGTCATAAAACAGCCTTTCACAGATCAGGAATTTTATCTGTTTATTGCAGTTTGTTCATATGCAGGTAAGGCTATTAAGAATCCCACAACAGGGTGTAAGAAAAAATACATAAAGGGATCCTTAATGTCTATTTTTTTTAAACAGTAAGGGAGGTATATACTTGGTAAAATATATTGCATCAGCCCTTGGTTGGTTCCTGGGTGCAAACTACTATGGGAAGCATCACGATATATGGAAGTAATTTATTTTTTAAACAGAAGAGAAGTAATTGGGCAAGGTGCGCCAATGAACACATATACTCATTAGGTATTATAATGATTTAAATAGACATTGACTAAAAGCTGTAGATACCCTTTTTCACTACTAACAGAAGTTCTATGTAATCTAAAATTTTGCACCTATATACACAGTGGGCATCTAAAAGATTTATCATATAATATACGATAGGATGTATGCATGATAAGAGATGGATTGACGGAAAAAAGTACGTTCATGCACACAATGAAAATCTTCTCACTGTCCAATAGTTATGTATATAAATAGCAGGAAAAAATCTGTGCGTTCATGCACATAATGGAAGTCTTGTCACTGTCCAATAGTTATGTATATAAATAGCAGGCAAGCAGATTTTATTAAAATGTCTATCTGTTAAATTATGTTAATCTGGAATGTTATTTAATATAGCTTGCTGATGAACGGTCTTTGTTAAAAATTCCAAGTTAATTGGACATTCTTTATTCTTAAAAAAAGTAGCAGTAATCTAAAATTTTATGTCAATTATCTATACATGTTTCCGTTAATTCATGTGCATAGCGCCCTAGAAGTTTCCTAGTAACTTAACATAGAGAAATAGTAAAAGTTACATTGTAGTAAAACTCATATAAACCACTAATCTACACAGGCCAAAAATTTCCTTTTTGAGAGATGCATGGATTGGAAACTGGATGATGTACCTAAGGATCTACAAAAATAAGATAAATATTGGTATATTTTCCTACAATAGCTCAGTTCTAAAAGCAATAGATGAGTATCAAAAACATGGTAAAAGGGAACCGATTATGAAGTAACGGATTAAACATTTAGCTGTACCACCTGTTCCTGATTGTCCACACATGCATTGGGGCCTTTTTCCATTGAGGCATGGAGTCTATTGAATGGAAGAACTCAACATTAAAATTGTGAACAACCAATTAGGACAGGGTATTATAGACAAAATATATGAGTAGAAGTATTTGAAGCAGAAAATTTAAGAATACAAAGCTACTTTTCTTTCTCAGTGGGGTAGGAGAGATGGTGATGAGATCGAACGGTGTCGAGGAGGTGAACAACTTTGCAGCTTGTCTTGAGCATCATTTTTCCATCTCCCTATTTTGCTTCAAATAAAATACTACGAAGGTACTAACTAATATTAAAAAAATCTGTTAGAACAGAGTATTGTTTGGTTTCTAAGAAGTACATGTACTGGATCACTGGGTGAGCATAAAGTCCAATTAAAGAAACAACTTTCTACTTGAAAGAAACAAACAGATGAAATTCGACAAACCTTATGTAATGCTCTAAAATGACTTATCCACTTTCCAATAAAAATAGAAGAGGCCCTCTAGTTCGCTGTGCGGAAGTACATGCATATTTGATGAACTGAATCCACCAATTAGATTCCACATCACCTATAAATCTTCCCATCCAAGTAATACGTATCTGGACATGCCTGAAATCAGAGAAAACACATCATCAAAATCTCCCAAAACAAAATCTGGCCGCACTTGCTCGTTCAAGACCAAGTCTCAAACTATAGGACACACAACATAGAAATCCTGAAAAACGTAATGTACTACATTCCTCGCATACCTATAATCAGTCTGATATTGAAGTTGCGTTCACCTACATTGGCAGCTGTTCGGTCTAATACAAATTGCACCCTCGATGCATCGTCTTTTCCGCTGCATCTCCGCATCGTCATGGTGGTGGATTGCTGTTTGGCCGGGGCATGGAAGCCGTGATTGGAAAGACCTCCTCGTCAGCTAGGAACATTGGAAAGACCTCCTTGTCAGCCAAGATGGATTGCAGCATGTTTGGACCAATGGTGATTCGAAGGTTGCAGGGGAAGAGAATTAGGGGGGTTGTTTGGATCGTTTTTATAAGATTTTTGTGCGTGGAGACAGGAGAAGGGACAAGAGGAGCAGCACTAGCTATTGGCGGATGATACGGCAGAGGAAGGACAGGAGGAGCAGTGCTAGCTATTGGGAGATTAATACGTATCCATCGTATCTACTTTTCCTAATGCTTTTCCTCTTGTTTTGGACTCTAATTTGCACGATTTGAATGAAACTAACCCGGACTGACGCTGTTTTCAGCAGAACTACCATGGTGTTGTTTTTGTGTAGAAATAAAAGTTCTTGGATTGGAACGAAACTTCGCGAGGACTTTTTATATAATAAAAGAGAATTTCTGGAGCCAAGAACCACAGGAGGGGGGCACCTGGGTGGGCACAACCCACCAGGGCGTGCCCCCCCTCCAGGCGCACCCACGGGAGAAAAAAAATCATGGAGAAAGAATTATCGCGTTTCACGAGATGGAGCCACCGCCACCTCCTGTTCTTCATCAGGAGGCCAGATCTGGAGTCCGTTTGGGCTCTGGAGAGGGGGATCTTCGATATTCGTCATCACCAACCCTTCACCATCGCCAATTCCATGATGCGCCCCACCGGGAGTGAGTAATTCCTTCACAGGCTCACTGGTCGGTGAGGAGTTGGATGAGATTCATCATGTAATCGAGTTAGTTTTGTTAGGGCTTGATCCCTAGTATCCATTATGTTCTGAGATTGATGTTGCTATGACTTTGCCATGCTTAATGCTTGTCACCTTGGGCCCGGGTGCCATGATTTCAGATCTGAATCATTTATGTTATCACCATTATATCTATGTTCTAGATCCGATCTTGCAAGTTATAGTCACCTACTACGTGTTACGATCCGGCAACCCCGGAGTGACAATAGTCGGGACACTTCCCGGTGATGACCGTAGTTTGAGGAGTTCATGTATTCACTATGTGTTAATGCTTTGTTCCGGTTCTCTATTAAAAGGAGGCCTTAATATCCCTTAGTTTCCAATAGGACCCCGCTGCCACGGGAGGGTAGGAAAAAAGATGTCATGCAAGGTCTTTCCATAAGCACTTATGACTATTTACGGAATACATGCCTACATTATATTTATGAACTGGACCTAGTGCCGTATCGCCCTAGGTTATGACTGTTATATGATGAATATCATCCAACGAATTCACCGATCCAATGCCTACAAATTTCTCTCATATTGTTCTTGCTAAGTTACCACTGCTATTGTTACTCTTGCACTTGCTACAAATTCATTGCTATTACTGTTACCGTTACTATTGCTATTGCTACTACTATGAAAACTACCATACTACTTTGCTACTGATCACTTTGCTACAGATAATTAATCTCTAGGTGTGGTTGAATTGACAACTCAGCTGCTAATACTTGCAAATATTCTTTGGCTCCCCTTGTGTCGAATCAATAAATCTGGGTTGAATACTCTACCCTCGAAAACTGTTACGATCCCCTATACTTGTGGGTTATCAAGACCTTTTTCTGGCGCCGTTGCCGGGGAGCATAGCTATATTTATTGAGTCACTTGGGATTATTATCAAATTATCACTATGAAGAATCTGAAGGATGCTAAGACTAGGATTTTTCCCTCTAAGACGAGGGGAGGTAAGGAACTGCCATCCAGCTTCGCTTTAGATTCACCTTCTGTTATAAGTAGACTTGCAACACCACCACATGCTATCAATTTTGATATGTCGCAAGTTATTGATGATGCTACTTCTGCTATGAATGCTACTCATGATGATGCTAGTACCTTGCTTGATGATAATGTGCCACTAGGTGAATTTCTTGATGAACAAATTGCTAGAGTAAGACAGCATGAGATTGTTGAAACTGATGAAGAGCTTGAAACTGAAAATCTTGAAACACCTATTAGACCTAGTTCTCCTAGATATGAGTTGCAAAGGTACCAGAAGGTTATGTTATGGATGAGGAGACAACTAGGGACATTCTTGCTTGTAAGGCTAGAGATGATCTGGAAAAATTATTATACAAGTATAAAGAAAGGACTTTGAATGCTAAAATGAAATGTATTCCTCAGTTTGCTACTTCACCTATCTTTGTTGATGATAAGGATTATGAATTCTCTGTCGACCCAGAGTTAATTACTTTGGTTGAATCTGATCCTTTCCATGGTTATGAAACTGAAACTGTTGTGGCACATCTTACTAAGTTGAATGATATAGCCACCCTTTTTGCTCATGATGAGAAGATTCGCTATTATTATATTCTCAAATTATTTCCATTCTCATTAAAGGGTGATGCTAAGGCTTGGTATAATACTCTTTCTCCTGGTTGTGTGTGTAGTCCCCAGAAT
The DNA here is from genome assembly GCA_011799875.1 of Thinopyrum elongatum. Taxonomy (NCBI): domain Eukaryota; kingdom Viridiplantae; phylum Streptophyta; class Magnoliopsida; order Poales; family Poaceae; genus Thinopyrum; species Thinopyrum elongatum. The sequence goes on from CM022302.1 coordinate 340,012,521, forward strand.
ATTATTTATTACTTCTCTGAAAAATATTTTCCTGCTCATAAGAAACAAGCTGCCTTACAGGAAATATTTAACTTTGCGCAAATTAAAGAAGAGAGTCTCCCACAAGCTTGGGGGAGGATTCTCCAATTGCTTAATGCTTTGCCTGATCATCCTCTTAAGAAAAATGAAATACTTGATATCTTCTATAATGGACTAACCGATGCTTCTAGGGATTTCCTAGATAGTTGTGCTGGTTGTGTTTTCAGGGAGCGAACTGTTGAACAAGCTGAAGAATTATTGAAAAATTATGAAGATTGGATCCTTCCTGAACCACCACTTAAACCTACTCCAAAGAAGAGGGGTATCTTATATCTTAGTCTTGAAGATATGCAAGAGGCAAAGAAATCCATAAAGGAAAAAGGTATTAAAGCAGAGGATGTTAAAAATTTACCACCTATCAAAGAAATACATGGGCTTGAAACACCACCACCACCTAAGGTGGTAGAGGTAAATTCTTTACTAAAGTTTGATGAAGGTGATATTCCTTATAATAAACATCCTAGTCAATGCCTTTATGAGTTTGATAATTACATTAGGAAGCACGATCAGTTCAATGCAAATGTTATGAAACAATTGAAATACAATTCTGATATGATTGCTCGCTTGAGTGACTTGTTATTTAGAATCTCAAATGATGTTAGAGGTGTAGGAAAGCATGCCTCTATGGTTCAAACTCAATTAGAACAAATTGCTAAATCTCAAAGAGAGTTGCTTGATGAAATGAATAATAATATCAATGATCATGCTGTTAGAGTAATGACTAGAGGAGGTAGAATGACTCAGGAACCACTTTATCCTGAGGGACACCCAAAAAGAATTGAACAAGACTCTCAAAGAGTTGACACTGATGTACCTAGTCCTTCCAAAAAGAAAAAGAAGAAGAAAAATGATAGGACTTTGCATGCCTCTAGTGAACCTGAAGTTGAAAAACCTCCTGATAATGATAATGAAGTCTCTATCTCTGATGCTGAACTCAATCTGGTAGTGAACACTCACCTTCTAATAATGAAAAAGATAATGATGAGGTTCATGAAGACACTCCAACAAATAATAAAGAACCAGACAATGATGTTGAAATAGACTTTGTTGATCTTGAAAACACACAACCCAAGAATAAAAGATATGATAAAAGAGACTTTGTTGCTAGAAAACATGGTAAGGAAAGAGAATCATGGGTTCAAAAACCTAAGCCCTTTCCACCTAGGTCAACCAAAAGAAAGATGATGAAGAATTTGAACGCTTTGCTGAAATGCTGAGGCCAGTCTTTTTGCGTACTCGCTTGACTGATATCTTAAAGATGCCTTCTTATGCAAAGTACATGAAAGACATCATCACCAATAAGAGAAAAATACCGGAAGCTGAAATCTCCACCATGCTTGTTAATTATACTTTTAATGGTGGAGTACCTAAAAAACTTGGAGATCCAGGAATACGAACTATACCTTGCTCCATCAAAAGAAATTATGTGAAAACTGCTTTATGTGATTTAGGAGCAGGTGTTAGTGTTATGCCTTTCTCTTTATATAAAAGACTTGATTTGAATAAACTCACACCTACTGAAATATCTTTGCAAATGGCTGATAAATCAACTGCCATACCTATCGGTATTTGTGAGGATGTGCCCGTTGTTGTTGCTAATGTTACTATCTTAACTGACTTTGTTATACTTGAGATGCCCGAGGACAACAACATGTCGATTATCCTCGGTAGACCCTTCTTGAATACTGCAGGGGCTGTTATTGATTGCAATAAAAGCAAGGTCACTTTTCATATCAATGGTAATGAACATACGGTGCACTTTCCGAAGAAACAATTCTGAGTGAATGGTATTAATGTTATTGAAAAATCTCCTACAATCACTATTGGAAGTTTTCAACTACCTCTACCTACTGCCAAAAAGAAATATGAAATGCTTATTGTTGGGGACATCCATATCCCCATTGAGGTAACTTAGTGTTTTACGAAAGTTCTTCGGTTTCATGCTAATCGAAAGCGGTTGTTAATAAGACTTGATCTACCTTATTAATAAATCATTTTTGAGAGGTATGAAGTTGATGAATTCAGTGAGCGATACCTTCTGTCCCTACCTTTCTGTTTTCTATTTTTATTAGTTAAATAAAATAAAATGCCATGCCTTGCCTGTTTTCCGAGTTTTCCGTGCAATAAAAAAATGGACCAAAAATAAAAGTTCTAAGAATGCTCTGAAAATTTAATACGATTTTTTTTTCTGAATATTTAAGAGTTTTTAGTGCAAATAACATCAGAGGAAGGTGCTCCAGGTGGGCACAACCCACCTGGGCGCGCCGGCACCCCCAGGCGTGCCCTGGTGGGTTGTGGTCCCCACGTGGGCCCTCTCATTTATCTTTTCACTCCATATCATCACCTACCTCCAGAAAAAATTCACCATTGCTCTCTCGTGTTCTTGCTCTCAAACCCGCGGATTTCGATCTCTTTGCTCGAAGCTCCGTTTCCGAAACTGTTTCGGGGGATTGTTGCTTGGTATGTGCCTCGTCCATTGGTCCAATTAGTTTTTGCTTTAGTGGTTTATATTTAGAATAATTAGTGACTCTTGGTGCTACTGTATATGAGCTTGCATGTTGAATTCTTAGAGTTCTAAGTAGTTTGAATGCTCGATATGGCCTCTATGCATCCCTATGAGTAGTTGCTCATTCTTATAAGGTTTTGTTGACAAAAATTCGTGACCCAAAATTTTTCAGAAAATTGTACGTGAATATGATGAACCTCTTTGGAAGGAGTTCTTCGAGGCGGAGGTCCTTGGAGGCATCTTCTAGTAGCAGCTCCGTTCATCGGTCCTATGTTGAACCAAGTGAAAATTCCATTCGAGATGCCGCTACCAAATCATGTTTATGGCCATGCAACGATTATATGGCGCGTGTGGGCATTAAAGAAGAGTTTGAGCAATATGTTCACAATTCCAAGCTCGGTCCCTACATTGCAGATAAGTGCAACCAACACCTCAGCCTCACTGAATCATTTACCAAAGAATTGAAATTCCATCCTCGTGAGTCTAGAGTATCGTTTAAACTATATGACAATTCATTTACTATACCTCTAGAGACATTTTCTAATCACTGCAAAATTCCATTTTGGGGTTCATTGGACGAGCCACCAAGGTCAGAGTTTGAGATATTCTTGACTAGCCTTTGCTATGGTGAGACTAGAGGAGTGACTCAAGGTAGAATAAAGAGCATTCATTTTCCCTCAATCCAATACTTTGCACTATTTAATGGAAAATGCATTGTAGGCAAACAAGATTGTAGTACACTTTGTGCTCCAGACTTGAGCCTTATCCGCACCGCTCTCACCGGTGACAAAAGTTATAACCTTGGAGCGATAGTGGCACATAGATTGCAACACAACGCTGGTAGTGGATATTTTTATGGTGGGATTTACGCCACACGCTTAGCAAGAGAGCTAGGTGTTTCACCTTGGCCTTATGACCCCATCTTACCCACGCAATACCTTGACTTCGATGCTATGAAACATCATAAGATCCTTAGTGGTGAACCCCATAATTTTACTTATAACTTGTTGTTTAATAAAAGTTCCGTTGTGGACACCTTTTTGCCTGCACATGCTCTCTTTGATGTTCATAGCAAGGGAAGATATTATGTTCTTGAGAGCGAGGCCCGAGCACATAACGTGGCAGTTGGGCTGCACGACGGGCTGAGACATCTGCACCTAGAGCCTTCGCGAGCTATCACTCCGACCATTATGCAGGCTACTGATGGAGATTACCAAGTTAGGCCAAAAGCCTAAGCTTGGGGGAGTACGTATTTCCACCGACATTACTTTCATGTTCACACATTTCATTCCAGTTGTCAGTGTCCACACTTTTTCATTGTATTATCCATGCTAGATTTATTTTCTCGCCTTCTTCTTGTGTGTTTAAAAAAAAACTTTGAGAAAATACAAAAATATTTCCTGCTTATTTTTTATTTTTCTTTCTAGTATAATGAGTTGTAGTATTTAAAAAGAGAACCCAAAAAGATTTCCTTGTTCTTCTTTTGCTTGTTGGGAGCTTTCCCGTGTAAATAGTTTTTCTCGTTTTTGCTCTTCTCTTCTTTTTATTTTGCTTCCTTCAAGAAAAATAAAAAACTCCAAAAATATTTCAGTGTGTTTCTCTGAATTTCTTTTCTGTTATTGGAGTCTTTCCAAGGAGAAGACCACGATGAAAATGTTGAGTGGCTCTCATATGCATTGTTGTTGATCTAACAAAGAGCCCATATTACCTTGTTTTCTTCTTTTTGAATAAAATGTTTGCAGATTCCAGCTTAGTCCACGACACTCTTGCACTATTATTATTTTCATATCGTTTGGTCATGCAAGTGAAAGGCAATAATGACGATATTTGATGAACTGGCTGTGGCAGAGAGAAACAGGTATGAACTCAACCTGTTCTGTTTTTGTAAATATGTTTAACCTAGTATCCATGATTCAGCTCATTATGATCAAACATGTTTGCAATGACCCTTAGAGATTATAGTTTCTCATGCCATGCTTAATTAGCTAGGAGTGGATAATGATTTATCTTGGATGTCAACATTGCGTTAAAATAATTTTGATGTAGTATGATGATATGGTATCCTCCTCTGAATGTTCAAGTGGCTTGACTTGGCACATGTTCATGCATGTAGTTGAATCAAAACCAACATAGCCTCTATGATATTTATGTTCATGGTGTTCATATCCTACTCATGCTAGTATCCAATGTTACTTATGCATAATGCATGTTCATGACCGTTTTTGCTCTCTAGCTGGCCGCTTCTCAACCTAATTGCTAGCCTTCGCCTGTACTAAGTGGGAATTCTGCTTGTGCATCAAAACTCTAAAACCCAAGTTATTCCAGATGAGTCCACCATACCTACCTATATGCGGTATTACCCTTCCGTCCTAAGTAAATTTGCATGTGCCACCTCTAAAAACTTCAAATAAATATCCTTTTTTGTGTGCCTGGATTGTTCACAGAGCGACAGGAGGTAGTCAGTATCTTCCATGCTAAGCGGGTTATTCTCATGATGAGTGTTTATTCACTCGTCCTTGCACGAGAGGGGCGGTAATAGGGATTCCTAGTCCCAAATTCAAATTGCAAATAATTAAACAAAACTCCCCCAGTACTGTTGTTGCTATGGACGGCACCCGTTGTTTCGGACAAGCCATGGAGTGTGATTGTTGGTGGAGGGGGAGTAAACCTTTACTTTTATCACTTGGGAACCGCCACTAATGTGTTTAGCATGGAAGATACCGATAACTAATGGTCGCGAAGTAAATAAGAAGGGTGCATTTCTCAAAATTTCATTTACCTCTATTTTAAAACTTGAGCTCTGGCACCTCTACAAATCACTGCTTTCCTCTGCGAAGGGACTATCTATTTACTTTTATGTTGTGTCATCACCTTCTCAAATAAGCGCCAGAACCTGAGAGCACTATTGTCATCCTCATGCATTGTGTATAGCTAATGTTGGGTGCATCATGACTGGATCTTTTCTACCATGAATTACAATGTTTAGTCGCTGCTTGAACTTTGGAGGTGCTCTGCATTTATGTTTTGCGGTCTCAGAAAGGGCTAGCGAGATACCACTATTGTCATATTATATCATGGTTTCTTTGACAAAGTGTTGTTGTTTGAGATATCTTATCATTGCTCGCTAGTTGATTATGACATTGATATGAGTTAATATAATTTTTAAGAGTTATTGTCGACATGGTTAGTTATAACCTTTGCTAAAAACCTGGGTGCTACTTAAGTTATTTATGTAAACAAGAGCAAAAGAGTTCGTAAAACTTTTTCTTTTTCACTTTCAGTTTATCAACTGAATTGCTTGAGGACAAGCAAATGTTTAAGCTTGGGGGAGTTGATACGTCTCCGTCGTATCTACTTTTCCTAACGCTTTTCCTCTTGTTTTGGACTCTAATTTGCAGGATTTGAATGAAACTAACCCGGACTGACGCTGTTTTCAGCAGAACTACCATGGTGTTGTTTTTGTGCAGAAATAAAAGTTCTCGGATTGGAACGAAACTTCGCGAGGATTTTTTATATAATAAAAGAGAATTTCTGGAGCCAAGAACCACAGGAGGGGGGCACCTGGGTGTGCACAACCCACCAGGGCGCGCCCCCCTCCAGGCGCGCCCAAGTGGGTTGTCCCCACCTGGTGGCCCTGTAGACTCCAACCTTGATGCTATAAAGTCATATTTTTGAAGAAAAAAATCAAGGAGAAAGAATTGTCACATTTCACTAGGTGGAGCCGCCGCCACCTCCCGTTCTTCATCGGGAGGCCAGATCTGGAGTCTGTTTGGGGCTCCGGAGAGGGCGATCTTCAATCTTCGTCATCACCAACCCTTCTCCATCGCCAATTCCATGATGCTCCCCGCCGGGAGTGAGTAATTCCTTCGTAGGCTCGCTGGTCGGTGAGGAATTCGATGAGATTCATCATGTAATCGAGTTAGTTTTGTTAGGGCTTGATCCCTAGTATCCATTATGTTCTGAGATTGATGTTGCTATGACTTTGCCATGCTTAATGCTTTTCACCATGGGCCCGGGTGCCATGATTTCAGACCTGAATCATTTATGTTATCACCATTATATCTATGTTCTAGATCCGATCTCGCAAGTTATAGTCACCTACTACGTGTTATGATCCGGCAACCCCGGAGTGACAATAGTCGGGACACTTCCCGGTGATGACCGTAGTTTGAGGAGTTCATGCATTCACTATGTGTTAATGCTTTGTTCCGGTTCTCTATTTAAAGGAGGCCTTAATATCCCTTAGTTTCCAATAGGACCCCACTGCCACGGGAGGGTAGGACAAAAGATGTCATGCAAGTTCTTTCCATAAGCACGTATGACTATTTACGGAATACATGCCTACATTATATTTATGAACTGGAGCTAGTGTCGTATCGCCCTAGGTTATGACTATTATATGATGAATATCATCCAACGAATTCACCGATCCAATGCCTATGAATTTCTCTCATATTGTTCTTGCTAAGTTACCACTGCTATTGTTACTCTTGCACTTGCTACAAAATCATTGCTATTACTGTTACCGTTACTATTGCTGTTGCTACTACTATCAAAACTACCATACTACTTTGCTACTGATCACTTTGCTGCAGATAATTAATCTCCAGGTGTGGTTGAATTGACAACTCAGCTGCTAATACTTGCAAATATTCTTTGGCTCCCCTTATGTCGAATCAATAAATTTGGGTTGAATACTCTACCCTCGAAAACTGTTGCGATCCCCTATACTTGTGGGTTATCAGAGATGCGTTTTTAGGGATGAGGGAGATCCTTATTTTTTTACCGTGGGGATCCTTTTTTTACCAGCAAGGGAGATTTCCACGTCCATGAAAAGAGTTTGCTATAGAAAAAAGGAAGTGCACGTGGGACATTGGGTGTGGACTCTTTTATAAGTTGAGAACTCATCTAACTGTTGTACCTTCTTAACACGGAGATCAAACGGAAGATTACCTTAGTTTTCGAGGATTAACGTGGAGCCTTCTTTGGTGCTTCCAATTAGTAAATATAAGATGTTACCTCCACTATGGCCAGCCTATGTTCTCTCGTTTTCCTCTCCGCATTGGTCGCAGTGCACAATATTGAGTAGTACTACTGACTATTTTTTGACACGCACTTATGTTATTAGTAGTCTCTTTTTGACACACATTTACGTTGATACGGCTTGAATGCCAATGAGGGAGAGGGTAGCGGTTCCCAAAATGTTGAACGGTCAATGATGCCTCCTCATTCAATTAGCATGCAGAGGGAAGTAATTGGAGAAGCAGAATGGAGCTAGCACGATGTGAATGCAACGCAGTTTGGAGTCTCATATAAAGGCGCCCCACCACTCCAATCCATCTACTCCTAGTCTCTGCGCTACACTGCTCACTTCAATCCAAGACCAAGTGACTAGAAGCCACAAGCACCCATGGCATCGATGGACGCGAGTGGCAGTCGGCTGTGCCAGATCATCCAAGACGCCGGCCTACGGCCCCGCACCGCGCAGCGTTTCCAGACGGTGCTGGCGACCACCAGCGTCATAGCCCTCGTCGACGCCGGCTTTGCCTCTCGCATGGGTGAGATGATGGTCTGCTCCATCCGCAAGTTCACCGCCGTCAAGAAGCACGTGGATGACCTTGCCGTACTCCTCCAGCCCGCGCGCCCAGGCTCCTTGTTGCCTGCCACCCTCATCGGCCTCCAAGGTGACGAACTCTTTGAAGCACTTGTGGCCCTGCAGCTGACGGAGGTCGCGACGAAGAATGTACACCTCGAGGCCGCGCTCGCCGCGCAGTGCCTCGCCTCGCCATGCAAGAAACCGTTGACACGCACAACCACGTCTATAAGGAAATTGTTTACATAGGCCACTACAAGGCCAGCGAGGACAGAAAGACGTTGGCCTTCTTCCACCGGCTGGAATCTTTGGACGCCATTGTTCGGAAGCAAGTTGACCTGGCCACGAAAGCCGCCGCTACTTAGCCGCCGTTCGGCGGGCCGGCACCCTGAGTCGAGGAGGCGGAGGTCATCGATGGATGCATCTTTCTTCTTGCCTCCTGTAACCAGCAATGCGTCGCCTCGTGGCCTTAATGTTTTATTAGTGTATGGCATTTTTATTCCAGTCGTAGATGACATCATTATTCAACTTCTCGAAGAGGCAAAGAGCCAAGCGCAACCCGAACATGGGAGTTGCGTACGCTCACGTGCCAGTCTAATGTGTAGGGGAGGGGGGGCGTGGTGTCGCAGTTTTGTGGCATTTCTTTTCTATTGCTGTTTGCGTCCAATAGGTGCCACCATCGGATGCAGATCTTACGGTTATTGTTTCGATCACTTACAAAAACCTTATAATCCCAAAACACTTAGGCACGGTGGATTAACTCGACCTCGTTTCTTGTTTCTGGACATGAATAAAGGAATCAACCAATAAGAGACGTGGGCCGTGTATGTTTTTAATGCCTTGAGACTACCTAGCACGGCATGCTACGGTCAGTTCATTGCATGCAATACTGGTCGCGGTGCACAATGTAGTAATGACTAGTCTCTTCTTGACCCGCATTTACATTGATAAGGGTTGAATGCCAAGGAAGGAGAGGGTAGCGGTTCCCGAGACATTGAACGGTCAATGATGCATCCTCAATTAGCATGCAGAGGGAATTAATTGGAGAAGCAGAATGGAGCCAGCACGATGTAATGCAACGCAGTTTGGACTCTCACATAAAGGCGCCCCACCACTCCAATCCATCTACTCCTAGTCTCTACGCAACATTACTCATTCCAATCCAACACCAAGTGACCAGAAGCCACAAGCACCTATGGAGGAGATGGACGCGAGTGGCAGTCGGCTGTGCCAGATCATCCAAGACACTAGCCTGTGGCCACGCACCGCGCAGCGTTTCCAGACGGTGCTGGTGACCGCAGGCGTCGTAGCCCTCGCCGACGCCGGCTTCGCCTCTCGCATGGACGACAGGATGGTCTGCCCCATCCGCAAGTTCACCGCCGTCAAGAAGCACACGGACGACCTTGCCGTACTGCTCCAGCCCGTGCGCCCAGGCTCCTCATTGCCTGCCACCCTCATCGGCCTCCATGGTGATGATCTCTTTCAAGCCCTGGTGGCCTTGTAGCTGGTTTTGGTATGATTTGCATGGAACTAACCCAGACTGACGCTGTTTTCAGCAGAACTACCGTGGTGTTGTTTTTTGTGCAGAAATGAAAGTTCTCCAAATGAGCTGAAACTTTTTGACGATTTTTTTTGGAACAAAAGAGGCACTAGAAGCTTCGTGGAAGGACCAGAAGGTGAAGGAGTAGGGCACAAGACACCGGGGCGCGCCTGGGCCCTTGCTCGTGCCCTGGTGGGTTGTGCTCACCTCCAGGCCCATCTTAGCGTGAAACCAACGCCAAAATTCCTATAAATAGAGAAACCATCAGGGGTAACCCTAGATCAGAAGTTCCACCGCCGCAAGCCTCTGTAGCCACGAAAAACCAATCTAGACCCTATTTCGGCACCCTGCTGGAGGGGGAAATCATCACCGGTGGCCATCTTCATCGTCCCGGCGGCCACCATGATGAGGAGGGAGTAGTCCACCCTCGGGGCTGACGGTTGTACCAGTAGCTATGTGTTTAATCTCTCTCTCTCGTGTTCTTGAGATGTCACGATCTTGATGTATCGCGGGCTTTGTTAATATAGTCGGATCATATGGTGTTTTCCCCTCTCTATCTTGTGATGAATTGAGTTTTCCCTTTGAGATTTTGTTTTATCGGATTGAATACTTTTATGGATTTGAGAGCACTTGATCTATGTCTTGGCACTCAACTCGCGGATTCCCGAGGTGACATTGGGGTAATCTATGCATAGGGGTTGATGCATGTTTTCGTCCTTGTTTCTTCGGTAGAAATCTTGGGGCACTCTTTGAAGTTCTTTGTGTTGGATCGAGTATTATGAATCTGAAATTGTTTGATGCGTATCGTATAATTAACTCATGGATACTTGTGGTGACATTGGAGTATGTAGGTGGCATTAGAGTTGGTTGATGCGTATCATATGGTGTTATTTTAGTACGAACTCTTGGATAGATCGAACGGAAAGAATAACTTTGCGTTATTTTAGTACGAACTCTTGAATAGATCGAATAGAAAGAATAAATTTAAGGTGGTTTCATACCCTACAAACAATTTCTTCTTATGTTCTCCTCTAGATAGGAACTTTGGAGTGATTCTTCATCGCACGTTGAGGGAAGGTTATATGGTCCAATTAGATTAGCATGGTTGAGAGATTGCACTAGCGAAAGTATGGACCCTAGGCCTTGTTTTCAAGCATTGCAATACCGTTTGTGCTCCGTTTTATCACTTGCTACCTTGCTGTTTTTATTTATTCAGATTATAAAAATATATTTCTACCATCCATATTACACTTTTATCACCATCTCTTCACCGAACTAGTGCACCTATACAATTTACCATTGTATTTGGTGTGTTGGGGACACAAGAGACTTTTTATTATTTGGTTGGAGGGTTGTTTGAGAGAGATGGTCTTCATCCTACGCCTCCCACGGATTGAAAACCTTAGGTCATCCACTTGAGGGAAATTTGCTACTGTCCTACAAAACTCTGCGTTTGGAGGCCCAACACGAGTCTACAAGAACAAGTTGTGTAGTAGACATCAGGACTCGTGTTGATAGAATAGGAGTACTGAGTACTCGTACGTCTAGTACTAAGTACCACTAGGTGGGTGCGTGCGACCTGTACCTATCATCACTTTAGGTCTCCTTTTCGAACCGCAGCTACGCTTCATAGTGCATATTTTTTCACGCATTTTTCCTCCTATATGTACTCCTAGGCTATTTCCACGTGCTTCCTTTTGCCGACACGTGGGACATAGAGCATTTGGGTTGTTGTACATGCATGACTCGGAGCATATGCAACCATGCCGGCGTACTTTACATTTCAAACCTGACGAATTACCTGCAAACCCCCCACAGAAGAATAAATAAATGAATTACTACATGCAAACCGTATTATTTTGATAGAAACCGGAGCACGTTCATTAAATTTTGGACATAACACATTTATAAAAAACGACCGGACCTAAACCAGTCTAAGGGCCTCTTTGATTCACAGGATACTGAAAACACAGGAATGGGGAAAGTATGATGGCGATGAATCGAGAGGAGGAGGAAGAGGAGTATTGTACTTGCTAGAGACTGGACTGTAGTACATTGTTTTTATGGCCATATCACCACATTGTTTTCTATGGCCTATCGCCTGCTGGTTCACTCGGTTGCCGTGTTTCGCACTCCTCCGACGTGAGTAGTAATATATACTATGTAGTACTATATATATCGCATGATTCTTTGCTCCTTCTTACTTCGCCGACATGTGGGAGAGCCAGCATCCAGGTCGACGTGTCATGCACCAGATTTAGAGTGGGGAACAGAAGGGGGACATCACCCCGGTCATAGCACCGGAGTAATAATGACTATAGTGAGTAGTCATATCACAAGACCCCATGTTTCCAGCAGTAACGAGCCATCAAATCGTACAGACCTACCTTTCCAGCAGTAAGTTGAATCCGCTACTCCCTCACCCTCCTCGCCTCTCTGTCAAACCGGCTACGCGAAAACTACCGCGTACTGCTTGGGAAAAGCCCCACACTCAACTTTTAAATACTCATAGTATAAGTTTGTATCAATGAATTGCGCCATGGAGCAGAAAACCAAAAGAAAAAGGAGGTACATTTAAACAAATACAGTTCAAGTTCTAGCTAGCGGTTCGGAATGAAAACCGTGCATGTGTTTATACGTATAGGTTTCTTCAAAGTACTAAGTCCATTGATGCAATGTGGTCAAACTATACCATCGATATCTCAAAGCCAAAATAGTTCGAGCTTGTTCATTCTATATAAATAGTACTGTATGTTTATTCACCCGTGGGGTTGTTCAATGAAAGGAGGGCCAGGGAGCACAAGTTAACAAAGTGCAAATTGTAGTCTGTCACGTTAAATAGAGAGTTTCTTTTCTTTAATGCCACTTACACAAATTGAAACGCTTGTTGTGGAGAGAAAAAGATAATCACTCCACTATATATAGGCTGGGGTGTCGGATTCAGGGCTCCCCAGACCAAAAGAAGGTTCGAACTCTGGGGCATGTGTGAAGAACTCAACCTATCCAGCCAACCAAACGCGCCACCCTACAGCCTAGCTCCAAGAATAGGGAAGAAGATGGACACGGCAGTTTACCCAGGTTCGGGCCACCTTGCGGTGTAATACCCTACTCCTGCTTTGTGGTGGATTAGCCTCACAAGGGGCTGAGGATGAACTAGTATAGAGGATGAACAAGCTCGTGAGGCTTGCTCTGGTGAGAGTGAGTTGTTCCAGATCCGACCCCCTTCCTATGGTGGTGGCTAACCGATATATAGTGGCCTCGGTCCTCTTCCCCGAAAACGAAGGCGGGAAGGGATTCCACAATGGCCAATTCGAAAGGGGACAAGTAGTACATCTTATCCTAACGAAAGGAGGTCTTCGCTTGTAAAGCTTCTGGCCGTGATGCTGCGGTGGGCTTGACGATGACATCCGTCCTGCCGCTCTGGCGGTCTTGGTCTCGTTGCACGGGAATGGAAACCTTTGGGTGAATCCTCGGGACCCCGCGCCTGCGCTTGCTTGCTTAGCACCAAAGAGGAAACCTGCTGCCCTGCGCCCACTGGTGCCCGCCTGACCTTGGTCGTCATGGCTTGCGTCACCTCAACCTCATGAGGTGGGCACCTGCATAGAAATCTTCGCTCCTCACAAGCCAGCCTAAGGAGGTCACTTCCTCTGGAGGTTTTGATGTTGCCCGCCTCGTGAGGCTAGGCCCCCCGCAAGGGTCTTGTCTTGAAGGTGTTGTATATGGGCCGTACCAGGCCGTCGATGGCACCACGCCGTGGGCTGCAGGCAGGCAAGTCTGGGTACCCTGGTTCCCAGAATGCCGACAGTAGCCCCCGGGCCCAAGGCGCGCTCGGACTTGGTTTCGAGGCGAAGCCAAAGGGCAATGACGAAGCGCCGTGTGCCCCAATCGCCTGCGGACCGGGCCGACGCGTGGCGCTTGATGGGACGTGGGCGTCTCCGCTTCCCCACGCCACCTCGGCAACTACACGACTTGAAAACTAACTGATGCATGCAGAAGAACCATCATTGCTCGGAACGTGAGAGGCCGGCGGTTGGCCTCCCTCTGCCTATAAATGGGCGAGGGGTGGAGGCCCCAGCTCATCTTCATCTTCTCGCCGCCTGCTCCTCCTTCTCCTTCTTCTTCGACCCGCCATCTTGCCAGAGCGTCCATGGCGCCAGTGAGGAGGTTCTCCACCGCGGAGAAGGGAAAAGCCCCTCAGGTGGAACCCGAGCTGCTCCCACCGAAGAAGAGGCGTGGTTGCCCTCGTGACGCTGCCGCGATGCTTATGACAACACGGCCCTGGCATGAACAGGCTCGGCCAGGCTTCCCGGCCCGCGCATATGCTCGCACGTAGAGCCCCATCCATGAGAGTGGCCGCGGACGCCGCGAGGAGCGAAACCATGGAGGAGAACAAGCGGTGGTTGTACGGCCGATCCGCCCGTGGACCCACGTCGAAGGCACGGCCCGTGAGTTCGTGGTGTGGGCGATGATGCCACCGCGCACATGGATCCGGCTCCCGCACTCTCTGGCGAGGGAGATTCCACCACGGGGGCCCGTCGAGCTGTGGTTGCAACACGACGGCTGTTGCAGCCAAGCATCAGTGGCGGAAGTCGAGGTCGTCGACTCTGGCGATGTCTTCATGACCCGGGGATGGGGCGGGTCACCCGCGCCTATCGCTCGGAGGGAGGTCACGCCATCCACTTTGAGTACGACGGGGCTTCGACGCTCCTCTTCAAGGTCTTCGGAGAGGACGGCCGACGCGTGGAGTGCTGCCCCAGGGGAGAAGATCGAGGCAGCGGCTCCCCAGCGGGCCGGCGAAACGGTGAGGCCACCGGGAATGAACTTGCCCTTGGCCTTGTCCGCAACTCCTCCGGCAGTAGCAGCGCCTCGTCTGGACCAAGCTCGAGCGACGACGACAGCTACGAGCCGCCGCGTCGCCGTGCCCGGGCCTTGGAGGAGGAGGGGCGTCATCCCGACGTCGTTGGCGACGCTGCCAAGGCCGTAGTTCTTAGGTGTTTCACCTTTGCTTCATTCCTACGCGAAAATCATGATAGGCGCCGTGGGGGTATGTAAATAATTGTGACGCCCGCGCTTTAATGTTATCATTCTCTATTAGTTTCATGTTTGCGCCTCTCGCTTCGGCATGGTTCCCCCTTTCATTCTCGCGGTAGCTTGGTGCTCTACGCTGGCAGGACCCAGTCCCCAGGCAAGCTTCGGCCGTCGCTGGTATGCCAGGTCAGGATGCCGTGGTCAAGGCCAGGAGGTGAGCGGCCCAAGGTCCCGTAAGAGCCCCTGAGGAGCAATGCTCAGGGGGTCCCCTTTGGCGCGCAAGCGGCTCCCGAAGCACTGAAAGGGAAGCATTCTTGCCCGAGCGAGATTGCTAGACGAAGCACTGATCATAAGGTTCACACCTATGCGTGTGAGGTGACTTATCTTGGTGAGCCCGCGGTGATTCTTTTGCTGCGTGGACGGGCTTCTCGTGGGACACTAGGCCATGCCATCCTCCAGCTGACGCCCCCTCCGCAGGGCTCCTGCCGTCCCAGTTTCCCCCGCTTGCCTGGGTGCTCTACGTCCTCGGGTCCCGGCCCTCGAACGACGCTCAGCCGCCGCTGGTATGCCTGGTCACGATGCCGTGGTCAAGGCCAGGGGGTGAGGGCTCGAGAGCCAGTAGGAGCCCCAGAGGCGCGATGCTCAGGGGCCCCCCTTTAACATGGAAGTGATTTGCGTAAGAAAAGAATAGCCGGCTCTGAGGAGATGCCTAGGAGGGGTTGCGCTCTAAGGCGCTGGCGAGGCCGCTCGTGGTGCCGGCTCCGGAGGTTCCTACGAGTTAGCCGAAAAAGGAAAACAGAGCACGCAACCGCGCCTGCTATTCCGTCGGTGATCTTTCCGCAAGAAGATGAAGGAACTAAGGACCTAGTGAGGTGACGTGAGCGGGGCCGGCCGCGAGCCAGAGCTTGGTCTCTTAGGTTTATCAGCGCTGCAGGGACGGACCCGAGCACAGGCGCCGTGCCAGTAGCCCCCGTTGCGGGATGAGCAAGAGGCGGGTTAGCAACGCGCAGAAGCCGCGAGGGGCAACTCCATACATAACGAGACGTTAGGAGTAATGTCACCAACTATGATAACTCGAATATGCATAGCTGGTCCGGAGTACATGAACCAAAATGGTGCAGCTGCAGGGGCTGGCCCTGACAGCTCAAGGATAATGCAGCCCGAGGGGTTCCCTCAATTGAACAGACCAAAAAGTCACCTGGCACCATCATTGTAGAAGCGTTGGGGTTGCTGAAGATGCACGCTGCAGAGGTCGTTCCTCATGAGCCAGCTGACTCCTGGGGCTCGGGAGGCTCTGGAGGCCCGGGAAGCTCGTGAGGGTCCGGCACCTCCTCTGTCAGGATCGCCTGATGCCGGGCCTCGTGAGCTACCAGGACGCCCTACATGTAGCGCTGGTGCGAGGCAGCCATATTCATCAGGCCGAACGGCATGCGGATGTAGCTGCGGGGGCAGCCCCCACTCCGTCCGACGCGGGATGGCCAGTAGAGCTCCTGAGAAGCGACCCTGTTGAGACTTGGGATGTTGACGCAGACACGCAGCTCGCTACCCGCATCAGGGGCGGCAGCTGCACTGATTGGCGCGGGGCGATGCTCGCCGCGCATGGCTTGTGCCACCTGAAGCTCTTCGGTTGCCTTGGTGATGAACTCCTGAGCGCCTGGCGCCTCGCGCCCTGCTCACGGAAGCGTGTGTTGAAGCACGCCCCCACATGGTGCCCGAACGCCTCCCTCGTGAGGCTGGTCAGGTCAAAGGCCCTCCAGAGGAGAGCCCCGAGCCCGTCCTGAGAGGGGCGCTGGGCGCGCCTTCCTATGCGGGGGGGAAGGGCGCCCCAGCAGTGGGTGCGGGGCCTGAGGCATGATCGTCGGACGCACCAGCCTCCTGGCGGCCCTTGGGGAGGAGCTGCTTCTTCTTCTTGGGGATGGCCTCAGGAGGCTGAACTGCACCCTCGTCGTCAGAGTTCTCGACTGCCACAACCTGGTAGGCGCGCTCAAGGGAGCACACCGCTGCCTTCTCGTCGCAGGCGACCGTGATGATGCCATCGCTTCCTGGCATCTTGAGGACATTGTAGCCATGGTGAGTTGCCGCCATGAACTTGGCGAGGGCTGGATACCCGAGGATGGCATTGTACAGGAGGCGAATGTGGGCGACATCGAAGTCGATGAGCTTGGTGTGGTAGTTGTCTCGCTGTCCAAAGGTGACAGGGAGGCGAATCTGCCCTATTGGGGTGGTGGAGCCATCGGTCACCCCTGAGAAAGGCTTGGTAGGGAGGAGCTGGTCGTATGGCACCTGGAGCATCTCGAACATCTCGACGGAGAGAACATTGAGCCTCGCTCTACCATCGATGAGTGTCTTGGTGACGAGGACGTTGCTGATGGTTGGTGAGCAGAGCATTGGGAGTGCGCCAGCGGCAGCTGAGCACTTGAGCTGGTCTGTAGAGTCAAAGGTGACGGTGTACTTGGACCACCTGAGGGGGCGCGATGCCTCGAGCTTGGGGAGGGCCGCATTCACCTCACGAGCAAACTGCTTGAAGATGCGATGGGAAGCGGGGGCCTGAGCGCCACCCAGGATGCAGGTAATGGCACGAGGCTCTTTGAAGCCCCCGGCCCCATCGTCTTGGCGGTGGTCATCATTCCTCCTTGGCGGCGGTGGGAGCGGAGGGAGACCCGCGTTGCTCTGAGGATGATCCTCACGAGGCTGGTCCCTCCAGAGGTCGTCGCGAGGCTTGCCCTGCCAGCGGTCCTCACGAGGCTGATCGGGCCAGTCCTGGAGGGGGGCGCGGTTGTCCCAGCGGCCACCCCCGTGGCCTCCTCCGTGGCCGTAGCCATGGTCGTTGCGCTCGGTACGGCGGCCAAAGCGCCCATCGCGGATTGCCCTGAGCTCTTGGCAGTCGTTGGTGTTGTGGCTGTGGACATTATGGATGACGCAAAATGGACGGCTGCCCTTGGAGGACTCGGGGTGGTCGCAGCCGCACTTCATCTCAGGTTCAGCCGCGAGCATAGCTGGGCCCTTGCGCTTCACGTCCTTAGCCTTGGCCTTCTTGTCTTCAGGATCGACTCCGGAAGCTCCAGGAGGGAGAGGCGACCTTCCTCCGCCCTCGTGCACTTGGTGGCCATGTTAAACATCTCTAGAGTCGAGCACAAATCCTCGTGCATGGCGAGCTCTTCCTTCATCTTGACATCCTGGACACCCTCAGAGAACGCTGTAATGATGGCCTCGTCCGACACCTTCGGGATCTTGAGGCGAATGTTGGTGAAGTGTTGTATGTACTTGTGCAAGGTTTTGCCTGGCTACTGCTTGATGCATCGCAGGTTGCCTGCCTTGGGAGCGCGGTCGCGAGTGCCCTGGAAGTTGGCGATGAAGCGCTCGCGTAGCTCATCCCAGGAGGAGATCGACTCCACCGAAAGGTTCAGGAGCCAGGAGCGCGCGCGGTCCTTGAGGGCCATGGGGAACCAGTTTGCCATGACCTTCTCATTGCTATTCGCCGCCTCGATGCTCAGCTCATAGAGCTGGAGGAACTCGGCTGGGTCAAGGCTGCCGTCGTAGCGCGGAGGCAGATCCGGCTTGAACTTGCTGGGCCAGATGACGCGGCGCAGCTCCGGGGTGAAAGCACGGCACCCTGCTGCATTCACCGGGGCCATCCGCCGGGGAGGAGCCTGATCTTGATGCCAGTGCGCGGCCGCCTCTGGCGGTATGCGGTCTTGACATGGCGGTGCTGGAAGCGCATGTGCTTCTCCTTGGGGCCGCTGCACTACCTGTCAGCTTTCTTCATCGCGCGCTAACGCTTTGCACGGCGGGTCGCTCTGGGGAGCTTCACGCCTCGGCTCGGGGCCCTCGCCATGCAGCGGAGGGGAAGGAGGTGCGCCGTGGGCCACATTGCCCGCCTGGGACAGTGGAGGGCGAAGTGAATGAGACGGTGCAGGGGCTTCGCCAGCGGCGTTGACGAGCTCAGCGATGTGGGCGAGCCAGTCGTCATAGAGGTCGTTAGCCGGACGATAGCGCAGAAGCTCGCGCACCATGAGCAGCACATACTGCACATTCGCCGGCCCACGACGGCTGTGAGAAGACGATGCCGTGGCTAGAGTGGGTGATGTAATCGCGGTGCGGCCGTCGCGCTGCACGGACAGCGGCAACGACGAGTCCTACTGCTCGCGGGCAGCTGTGGCGCCCCCGGCTCAATCGTACACTAATCATACACGCAAACGTGTACGATCAAGCACAGGGACTCACGGGAAGATATCACAACACAACTCTAACACAAATTTAAACGGAGGTCCACAATATTACAGATCAGGGATCCGAAGATCCGAATACATAAGTCAGTCATACAAATATTATCTGAGTACAGACATAGTTAGACAAGTTTTGCCTTAAGAAGGCTAGCACAAACAGCGACACTAGATCGAAAGGCGTTGGCCTCCTGCCTGGGAGCCTCCGATCCTACTGCTGGTCAGCTGGCTCGATCCAGTAGTAAGTACCCTCTGGACCGTCCTGGTAGTACGCTCCGGTGGTGGCATCTGGCTCCTGGACTCCATCGTCTAATGTATCATCAAGGTGGGGTATATGGGGAAAAGAGAAATTAAAGCAACCGTGAGTACTCATCCGAAGTACTCAGCAAGCAAGGATCTATACTACATATGCAACATTATCAATGGAGAAAGGCTGTATAAGTGGACTGGGCTGCAGAAATGCCAGAATAGAGAGAAGGCCTAGTCCTATCGAAGACTAGCATCTTCAAACATCTTCACAAGGCCATCATCTTGCAGCAGTAGAAGAGAGTAGAATAGCATTTTATTTAGCAAACATGTTGAAGTACAGCTTAAAGATCCTTCCTCGACTCCCAAGCGAGAAAGCGATCCCGAAGCTTCTATTAAGTAACAAGTATCCAATTTAAGTAGTAGATCGGGATACACAAACTGAGCGTCCTTTACTGTAGGACCGGCTATCGATAGAAGATTCATCCCTGCAGGGGTGCACTACTGTTACCCAACACGCTCGATCAACTCTAGCCGGACACACTTGCTGGGTAATGCCCGTCCTCGGAAGATCAACACGAAGCAGCGCTCTACCTAGGCTCGGCAGAGAGGTCAGCACGCCGGACTAATCTATGCACCCAGAGGTCTCGGGCCATCACCCTGGGCACCCTGCGCATTGTGAGACTGGCCAGGGTGCAGGCGCGACACTGAGCTCGTCAGTGAAGTATCTAACCCAATCCCGACAATCAGCCCGCACAGTGAATCATGACGTCAGACGAGCTTTCGGAGATACGTACTTCGCAGAGGGTCCCATAACCATTATCTCGCGTGGTGGTAGTGCGTATAGGGCACGTCGACCCACTCAGATCACACACCCAAATCCAATAGGCTCAATTAGTATCACACGGAGACAATCAGAGTCTCTGATGCTCCGCCACAATGTCACACTCGAGTGCCCTTCCGGCACACCCGAAAATCATAGATCCCCAGCGGGTACCCACCAGGGTGGACCCGACTGTAACAAGGGTCAAAGTAACCTTGTGGTCATAACATCAAGGGGGAAACCCGAGGAATCACCCTCGACAGATTCCACTCGACGGAAACATCAGGGTGAATGTATGAGGTATCACCCTCGAGGTTCACACTGAGGGTTGCACGACAGAGACGTATCGGAAGTGGAGAAGGAGGAATCACCCTCGATGACCATGACCGAACAGCTACACTGCAGAGTATTCATCGGGAGTGTGTTACGAGGTATCACCCTCGGCACTCGATAGTTACTACACAGAGTCATACAACAAAGGGGGTGTGAAGTGAGGTGTCGGTCTCTGGTCGATGATCACGTTAATCGGGTCATCGATGATCAAGCAGGTGCAACAAGGGTAAGGTGGTGGGGTCACTGATGGTTCATTCCAACCTAAACTAAACAGTTTATCATAGGCAGGTAAGGTAGCAATGAACAGGTTACAACAGCAGGCTATGCATCAGAATAGGAGCATACATTAACAGTAGCAAAATCCAATGCAAGCAGGAGAATAGAATGGGCAATATCTGGAATGCTCAAGGGGGGGGGGGCTTGCCTGGTTGCTCTGGCAAGAGAGAGGGGTCGTCAACGGGCTGCTCGTCGGTAGTGTAGTCGTATCCTGGTGCAGCGTCGTCGGTCTCAGCGTCTATCAAAGGAGAAGGGGGGGAGAGAAACAATAAATTCACGGCAATAATGCAAACAATATGTATGACATGCCTAAATGATATGCCGGGGTGTTCTACTACCAAACTAAATGATTTAGTTAATTTAGGAATTTATTTGGATTTATTTAATTAAAGTTGGGCACTATTCATTTATCGAAATCGGTCTAAAAGTTCAATGTTCTTATAGCTAGAGGCATCTGACGGGAATACGGAGGGCGTATTCGGGTTCGTATCGAAATTCTGAGCAAGTTTCATGTATAAAGTATTTTCATCGGAGTTACGGATTATTTAATATGATTTTCTAAAGTTTTTATTATTTTCTGGAATTTAATTAATTATTTAAATCAACATTATCCGAAACAGTGCTGCGATGACATCAGCATGACATCATGCTGACGTCAGCAGTTGTCTGACAGGGTGGGTCCCACCTGTCATAGACTGTTAGGTTAATTAGGGTTAACTAATTAAACTACTGTTTAATTAACACTAACTACTTAATTAGATTAACCTAATCATGATTAATTAACTAATTAATTATTTAATTAACTAATTATTTTTATTAATTATTTTCATTTATTATTTTTTTAACAGCCAGGGCTGTGGGCCCCACTGGTCAGTGGACCAGGGGCGGACACGTCCGGGGCGTGCCCATTTGGGACTGGACATGTCCGGTGCCCAAAGAGCACGCACGCGGGCGGCGGGCGCAGACGGAGGGGGCGGACAGCGGGGCCGCGGGCAGCGCGCGCGGGGCGGTGGCCGGAGGCGGGGCAGCGCAGCAGGGGGAGGCGGTGGCCGGAGCGGGCGGCAGCAGGGCGAGCGGCAGCGCGGCGCGGCGATGCGCGGGCGCGGGGAGGCGGAGGCGCGGCGCGGAGCAGGCCGGGCGCGGGCGAGCGGAGGCCGGCGCGGACGCGGCCGGAGCGCGCGCGCGCGGACGAGCGGGCGGCGACCGGAGGCGGGGATGAGGAGGGGGAGGGGTTCATACCCCCGATGCAGGGGTTCACCGGCGAGGCTCAGGGAGGCCGGTTGGGGAGGAGGACGAGGAGGTCGGCGAGCGGCGGCGTCGGCGACGAGCTCCGGACGGCGCGGCGAACTGCGCCGAGCGTCGGAGGAGGAGGAGGGTATCGGGGGGGGGGGAAATGGATTCGCTAGGTGTTAGCCCGAGGGGGGGATATAGGCCAGGGGGGAGGCAGCTGGGCCGGCCGGCTGGGCTGAGGCCTAGTTGGGCCGGGGGGGGTGTGTTTCTCTTTTTCTTTTCTTTTTTGTTTTCTGTTCTGTTTTCTTTTACCTTCTTCTTTTATTTATTTTCTTTTCTCAGTTTAGCAAATTGTTAGGCCTCAAAATGGTTTTTGTAAAACATAACAAATGCTCCAATAAATACTAGGCATTACCTACCACTACCAAAAATTAATTTGGAGGCAATTGGAGTTCACACAATTTTTATAATAATTAAAATGCATTAATCCTTGTTGTTTTGATAATGTTTGAGCCACCTAATTATTTTATTATTTGTTGGTTTCAATTTTAGACTAGCCTCTGCAATATTTGTTATTTACTGAACATTTTAGTTTTTATGTTTGAACAACTTTTATATTTCACTTTCATTTAAATTTGAATTTTGACTTAGGAGTTGAAATGCAATATGATGCTAATGATGATTATGCATTGTTAAGCTTGCTGACTTGTCATTATCAAAAGTGATTACTGTAGCTAATGATAGGGGGTGTTACAGCAGCAGGGTCGGTGGTGGCGTTAGCCACCGGGGAGGCAGAGCGGCGAGGGACGCCGTTGCTCGCGGGTGTGCGTCTGGGCGACACGAGCGGCCCGGCGCTCGGCACGAACATGGCGAGTATCGGCCATAGGGACAGCAGAATTAGCGGCGGAGTGAACAGCGGGAGAGAAGCTTCGACATGCCACTACCTGGCGCGCCAAATGTCGGATTCAGGGCTCCGCAGACCCAAAGAAGGTTCAAACTCTGGGGCATGTGCGAAGAACTCAACCTATCCACCCAACCAAACGCGCCGCCCTACAGCCTAGCTCTAAGAACAGGGAAGAAGATGGACATGGCAGTTTACCCAGGTTCGGGCCACCTTGCGGTGTAATACCCTACTCCTGCTTTGTGCTGGATTAGCCTCACGAGGGGCTGAGGATGAACTAGTACAGAGGATGAACAAGCTCGCGAGGCTTGCTTTGGTGAGAGTGAGTTGTTCCGGGTCCGACCGCCTTCCTATGGTGGTGGCTAACCTATATATAGTGGCCTCAGTCCTCTTCCCCGAAAACAAAGGCGGGAAGGGATTCCACAATGGCCAATTCGAAAGGGGACAATTAGTACATCTTATCCTGACGAAAGGTGGTCTTCGCCTGCAAAGCTTCTGGCCGTGACGCTGCAGTGGGCTCGACGATGATATCCGTCCTGCCGCTCTGGCGGTCTTGGTCTCATTGCACGGGAATGGAAACCTTTGGGTGATTCCTTGGGATCCCACGCCTGTGCTTGCTTCCTTAGCACCAAAGAAGAAACCTGCTGCCCTGCGCCCGCTGGCGCCCGCCTGGCCTTGGTCGTCATGGCTTGCGTCACCTCAACCTCATGAGGTGGGCACCTACATAGAAATCTCTGCTCCTCAGGAGCCAGCCTAAGGATGCCGCTCCCACCGGAGGTCTTGATGTTGCCCGCCTCGCGAGGCTTGGCCCCTCGCGAGGGTCTTGTCTTGAAGGTGTTGTATATGGGCCGTACCAGGCCGTCGATGGCGCCACGCCGTGGGCCGCAGGCAGGCAAGTCTGGGTACCCTGGTTCCCAGAACACCGACAAGGGGCCTGAGCGCTTTCTTTACTAGGGTTGCTCTCTTCATTCTCTCATCCTCTCCAGATCTAAACAAGACAGCGGTAGCAACATTTTCTCTCTGCTCACCGCTGGTCATAGATTCGGCCGGATCCCTTCGGCCGGTGTGTGTAGGGGACTAGGTGCATCGTTCATGCGGTCATCGGTGGCGAGGGAGGAAACCCAAAGCTGCCGGTGGGTCCTGATCCTCTGCCCGTGCCATTCTCCCTGACACAGCGCCGGCTCGGGAGGTCCTCCGACCCCTTCTTCCTCTCTGCTGTACTGTGGGCAGATCCGACCTGCCGCCGGCCTCCTAGCCACATCCCGACGACCCTCAGGTATAAGTTCCTTCGAAAGCGGCCCTGCTCTACTGCCCCAGCTCCCCATGTGTCTGCATGTGGATCTTTTTCTACTTCCATCAGCTCTTCCAAAGCCACCTAAATTTTTAGTATTATTAGAGGTAAAGCTACTTCATGCAGTAGAATCTAGGACTTGGTTCAAACAGCGAAGAAAGGGGGGAAAGTTGTAGCAGGAATCTAGGACTTGATTCAAAGAGGAAATAGCAGGGGGAAAGTAGTAGAGACTGGATACCCAACCGGTCTCTTGGTTGAAAAGGGAAATAAAGGGAAAAGGCATTACAAACTGCATAAGGAATAGATCTATTATTGGTTGAAAAAAGGATAGAAAGTGGCGCCTGGTGGACAAGTCAATAGAGTATGTCCAGGATTAGATTTGCTGCCCTCACATAGTAAAAGGTCTCCAGGATTAGATTCGCTGCCCTCACAGAGTTTGAACAAACTCGGCATCACCACTTTATGCCTCCTTGTAGGTAGATTGTGCTGATGCGTCCACTGTCGCATGTCCTTATACCAACTTTTTGTTATTGTTAATGTAAGGGTGCATGTAAAATGAAGCAATCACACTGTTACCGTAAGGACATGTCTAACCATTGTTATTGTTAATCTAATGCCTTCAGTAATATGATTCAATTAAACTGTGTTACAAATTGTACTCCTGCTATTTTTTCCAGTATCGTAAGTAAGTTGCTTCTTCACGCTGCTGAGTGTCCTGGTGTCCCCACTGTCCCATGCCCTTAAACCAACTCTTTAGCTGCTGTTGATCTACTGTATCTGGTAAACAAGCAATGCCACCATTAAAGTAATCCCATATTGGCCGGAGGTAATCCTCCTTTTCAAAAAAAAGTAATCCCATATTTGACGAATGTCATTGTTGATCGTAATGCTTTCGGTAACATGAAGCAATGCTGCCGTTTTAAAATTTCTATTGTCCTTGCCTGATTGCCATGAACATAATGAAGATGCTTCTTTTCATTTCGTGTATGTTTCGTATCTTGTCATTGACCAGTAACTGTTTTCTTTCTATCTTTTTGTGAGGATAGGGATATCCATTTCACCTCGTTGCTATTGTGACCTTTTGGTGAACTGCACAAAACATTTTTTTGGAATGAGTGTCTTGTGCAGTTCAACTAAAATGTCACTTGGGCAACGTCTCTCAATTTTGGTGGAACTGCACAAAGGGCGATTGGACTTTCCAACATCTCCGTCAAACTCTGCCGGTAATCTCATGCAACATGTTATTAGCCTTTGCAAGATGAGTTGTCACTGTCACCACAATGGCATTTTATTTTAGTGGAACTACACAAAAGGATAAGCAAATTATAGTTGCACCTTGCATGAACAGGACAACCAACCTTAATGTTGCTCAATTTTAGTGCAACTACTAAAGAAGAACCTGCCAGCTCATGAGGGCAAGTACTTTTTGCTAGCTGCATGATGCAATCTTTGCTTCATTTCAGTTGGACTGTGCAAAAAGGTCGCATGAATTGAATCATCCGAGTGGATCTGCGGGTTCACCACATCGAGTCATGGCGGTGTAGGGCCCCTCTCTCAGTAATGGTTGTCATGACTGGGTATGTTCCTTTTTCGTTGATTTTGACTCTGCATCCAGATAGTGATCTTGTGCTACTGTTTTGGCACTGCTATGATCAAGCAATAATGATATTGTTTTGGCATCTTAATTTAATGCCACTAATAATTTGAGGCAATCTTTTGGCACCGCTACTGCCACTGATAAAATGAAGTAATAATACATTTAAAATAGAGCTACTGTCTTATCTACCACTTCATTTCTAATGTAGATAACTTGCAGAAGGCCTATCTGGCAGAATCAAGTCCATGTGCACTGCATCAATCACATAGCTAGATTGAACTAGTTGAGTCCATCACACCTACCGTTGAGGTGGCGCGGGCCCCCTCTAACTGGCGGGCGCCATAATGAGTCGATGCTCCTCCTTCTACTTCCACACTAAGGTGTTAATGGATGTCAACGAATCGCCTTCATGGCAAGATACGGGGACATAAAGAATAACTTGATCTCCGAAAGTCATCTCACATAGGTCAGTATTTTCCTTTATCAACATGGTTGTGCTTTGTCATACTGTGCTAACATTGTATTTTTTAATAAAGCTATTCTATCGCAATCTTTTCTCGTTTTGGAAATAAATTTGCTTTAACTAGTGCAACTATTATAGTAATCATGCTCTTTCTTATTTATGCAAACAGGAATACTCAACTACAGATGTTGTGATGGTCAAAAGCATTCGCCAAGTTCTTGGGTTGTATGACACCGTTAGCCAAGATGGATTTAATCGCGAGATTCACTTTATCCACAGGCTCTAAAGTGCCATGCGTGTGTGCAAGGTGGAAAGAGATATTTCAGGTTGTTGATTGATGATTTCACTAGATTCTGTTATGTGTATTTGTTAAGTACTAAGGATGAGGCTCTATACACACTACAAAATCTAGAATGCCCTCTTGTGCATATATTGGAAGTGGTAGTGCCACCAGTGATGCAGAATATTTCAGCTGCCAATGTTTGACCTGCGTGGCCTTAAAAAGGACCGGTTTCAATGTTTAAGCAAATCCTTGGACCAAATTGCTTACACGAAGCATCGATCAATTTTTATTTATTTGTTCACATTCTCACAACGTTTGAGTTGTAAAGTTACGATTGGCTCTGATATGTGAATCATTGAGATGTGTATGCATCTTTGTTGTACTTATTATTTGAATCTAATGGGTTGGTTCTGAATCTTGCAAGCTGGGAATCATTGTGATGTGTAGGCTTCTTTGTTTTACTTATTATTTGAATCTTATTGGTTGGTTCTGAATCTTGCGAGCTGGGAAACATGGCATGATGATGCAGAGGATAGCAACCATAACAAGCTGTTCAAACTTGGTAGTATTGTCTGTGTGAAAGTGCGGCAAATGAGCTGATCGTGTGCGTCCTGAGAATAATAATTCTAATTGATGTGCATGTTGATCCTGTGGCACTGATAGAACGAGGCAATGTTGTGCTTGTTTTAAGCATAAATTTTAATTAAAGCTAATAAAATTTAAGTAAAGTGACCACTAACACTTGCTATTACAGTACCAATAGAGACCCGCTCGTGAACCCGAGGGGGCATGTTCTGATGGGCGTGCAGCGGGCGAGGGAGGGGTAGTAACTGTTGTCGCTTGTACACACTCAATTTACTATTGAAAGCAGTTCCCCAAGAGCTGAAAAACAAACTGCTGCCGCCGCCTACCCACTCGTTCACTTGCAGTTGGAAAAACGAGCTGCTGCTGCCGCGGTGCTGCCCCCCAGTACTCCAGCACACACAGATCGTCTTCATCTCCCCCCTCCCCCTGCATGCCCCCAATCCCCACAAAATGAGAACCGCCACATCAACTCTGCGTGAGAAGAGACTCCAATGGCGATCCGAGGGGTGAGCCTGCTGGATATGGACTTCAGCAAGGAGTTCACCTTTGAGTTCGCCATTCAGACCCATGGCAGCACCAAGTTGAATGTGATATACACCAACGATCCGTACTTGGTGAAGCTCTGCCTCGCCAAGTTCAAGCAGTACCTACAGGAGGAGAAAGCACAAGGTCGCGGGACTAGACCTTGTGCCCATCCATTCGTCTCCTGACAGGGACCAGCGGATCACCGTCGCC
The DNA here is from genome assembly GCA_011799875.1 of Thinopyrum elongatum. Taxonomy (NCBI): domain Eukaryota; kingdom Viridiplantae; phylum Streptophyta; class Magnoliopsida; order Poales; family Poaceae; genus Thinopyrum; species Thinopyrum elongatum. Next base: position 340,040,252 of record CM022302.1, read on the forward strand.
CAGGTATGCATGCGGGACGAGGTTCTTGTTTCATCGGCACTGCCGACTGTACCTTCGCTATGGTGGAGAGCAGGAAGAACGCGACTGTGCTTTATGATTCGGCCATCTGGTGCAACAAGCTTGTCGACAACCAGAAGCAATACAAGATCATCGGCATCGGGCAGGAGAAGGACTCCGTGGTTGACCTCGCCGCAACCATCATCGACCCCTGCTACACCAACATGAAAGAAGACGTCGATACCAAGGACTTGAACACGTGGGAGGTACCTCTGAATCTACCCTACATAACCTACGCGGCCAAGGACGCATACGCATGCTACGACATGTACAGGCGGATCTTGGACATGAGGGCGTGTATGTTTCCCGTAACCGACGAGTACACGGACAGCCGCAGCGTCATGATCAAGCGTGCCAGGAAAGTCTAGATGATGTACTTTATCTTTTTAAGCACCTTTATCATCTGAGTGTTTCATGCATTAGCCTATGTGTCGTAATTATCTGTTTTGTCCGAAATATTTCATCTAAGAACCCATTAACCTGTTTGATTTTTTTTTCATTGGCTATTTATATGAAAGTGACTACATAGGAGACTCTCTATATGAAAAAAAATGGTGCTACTTTGAAGCACAAGTGTGGAAAAAGATAGTAACATTGCCCCTTCTCTCTTTTTCTCTCTTTTTTTTTGTTGGGCTCTTTTTGGCCTCCTATTTTTCTAGGCTCTTTTTGGCCTCTTTTTTCTCACTTTGGAGAATGTTCTAATAATGAATAATGATGGTCATCACACTTCTATTTACTTACAACTCAAAATTACAACTCGATACTAGAACAAAATATCACTCTATGTGAATGCCGCTGGAGGTGTACCAGGATGTGCAATGATCTAGCGTGACATGTCTAAAAAATGATGAATGGTGGCTGAGCCACAAATACCATGTCAGCAATATGATCATGCAAAGAAATATGACAATGATGATTTGTGTCATTGTCAGGGTACAATGATCTATGGGACCGACAAGGATCCCTTTGCAGTTCGGCTGGGGTGATCGACGAGCTCAGAGAGCAAATCCAACAGTACACGCGTGGGGTTTTCTCAGGTTCGGGCCGCCATGGAGGCGTAAAACCCTACTCCTGTCTTTGGGTGGTCTGACTTGGGGCTCAAATTACAAGCACAGCTTGCCGGAAAAACGTGAGCAAGGTGCAGCTACTGTGTAAGCGTGAGCAGGGTGTCGACCCGTGCCAAGGTAGTCATGGGCCTCCTTTTATAGAGGAAAAGGGGTCACCACAATGGCAACACGACCATTACATGTATGTGAATAGTGGCCTCTATGTTATCCAACCTAATCCTGTCGGACTAGGACAAGGGCATTTAATGCACCAAGAGCTGGTGTCCATCCTTTGGCAAAAGGCATCTCTCCTTCTGTGCCGTCGACGTGGATGAGCCTATCTCCTTGACACGTCCACTAGACGGGTGCCAATAAAGTTGATCTGCATCCGATGTGCTGACAGGTGTCCTGTTGACTCCCCTCAGGCTGCCTGGCCGCCCGACACCTAATCTTGACAAGCCATCAGCTTGTCGATGAGGTGGAGCGGCCAAAGGGCGAGAGGGAGAACTTTCCAGCAAGGAGCTTGCCGGGTCTTGGCTTGCCAGTGTGAAGCTTACCGACAACTGAAGTCTCAATCTTCAGTACTAACTTGATATGTCTCCAATGTATCTATAACTTTTGATTGTTCCATGTTATTATAGTATCAATATTGGATGTTTTATATGCAATTACAAGCAATTATATATCATTTTCTGGGACTAACCTAATAACTTAGTGCCCAGTGCCGGTTGCTGTTTTTTGCCTGTTTTTGGTTTGTCAGAATATCAGTACCAAACGAAGTCCGAATGCCATGAAACTTTTTGGAGTTTTTTTTCTGCACAAAAGAGACACTAGAAGCTTTGGGAGAGGGTCAGAAGTCGAAGGAGGTGGCCATGAGCCACCAGGGCACGCCCAGGACGGTAGGCAAGCCCTAGTGCCTCGTGGGCCCACCTTTGCTCCGTTTGACCTAATTCCGCCTCTACAAATTCTCTAAAATCGGGAAACCGACAGAGAGCCACCAAAAATACTTTTTCCGCCGCTGCAAGCTTCTGTACCATGAGATCCCACATGGAGTCCTTTTCTGGCACTCTGCCGGATGGGGAATAAATCACGATGGGGCTCTACATCAACCTTGCTGCCCTTCCGATGATGTGTGAGTAGTTTACCATAGTCCTGTAGGTCCATAGTTAGTAGCTAGATGGCTCTCTCTCTCTCTTTGATCTTCAATACAATGTTCTCCTCGATGTTCTTGGAGTTCTATTCAATGTAATTACTTTTTGCGGTGTGTTTGTTGGGATCCGATGAATTATGAGTCTATGATTAGATTATCCATGAATATTATTTGAGTCTTCTCTGAACTCTTTTATGCATGATTATTATAGCTTTGTATTTCTCTCCGATATATTTATTTGGTTTGGCCAACTAGATTGATTTTTCTTGCAATGGGAGGGGTACTTTGTGATGGGTTCGATCTTGCGGTGCTCAATCCCAGTGAAAAAAAGGGACATGACATGTATTTGTATCATTGCCATTAATGATAAAAAATATGGGGTTTATTCATGCCTGAGTTTACTTTGTCTACATCATGTCATCTTGCTTAAGGCGTTACTCCGTTCTTTATGAACTTAATACTCTAGATGCATGATGGATAGCGGTCGATGTGTGGAGTAATAGTAGTAGATGCAGGCAGGAGTCGCTCTACTTGTCTCGGATGTTATGCCTATGTACATGATCATTGCCTTGGATATTGTCATGATTATTTGCTTTTCTATCAATTGCCCAACAGTAATTTGTTTACCCACCGTATGCTATTTTCAAGAGAGAAGCCTCTAGTGAAAACTATGCCCCCAGGTCTACTTTTATCATATATTAAAATCCAAAATACTTTGCTGCGATTTATATTTATTTATTTTATTTTGTATTTTATCTATCTATCTATCACTACAAAATTTAATCTTGTAAGTAATCATCAAGGGATTAACAACACCTTGTTCGTGTTGGGTGCAAGTAGTTGTTATTTTGTGTGCAAGTATTACTAATGAGGTGTTGCATGATTCTCCTACTAGATTGATAACCTTGGTTCTTAACTGAGGGAAATACTTATCTCTACTGTATTGCATCATCCCCTCCTCTTCGGGGAAATCCCAACGCAGCTCACAAGTAGCAGGAAGAAGTTCTGGCACTGTTTCTGGGGAGACATAATCAACATCTATCAAGTACCTAAGCATAAACTTTCATCTCCTTGCATTTACATTGTTTGCTATTTGCCTCTTGTTTTCATGTCACCCACTTCTAAAAAGTTTTACAAAAATACAAAAATATTTTCTGTTTGCCTAGTCACGATGTCTCAAGAAAATACAAAATTGTGTGATTTTTCCAATACTAATAATAATGATTTATTAGTACTCCGATTGCTCCTCCCGCCGCTAGTGCAGAGACTTGTGATATTAATGCCGCTTTGTTAAATCTTGTTATGAAAGAACAATTTTCTGGTAGTCCTAACGAAGATGCTGCATCCCATCTTAACACTCTCGTAGAATTGTGTGATATGCAAAATAAAAAATATGTGGATAATGATATTGTCAAATAAAAATTATTCCCATTCTCATTGCGAGCTCACACTAAAATTTGGTTTTGATCTTTGCCACAAAATATTATTGATTCTTGGGATAGGTGTAAAGATGCTTTTATTACAAAATATTTTCCTTTCGCGAAAATTATATCTCTTAGAAATCAAATTATGAATTTAAAGCAACTTGAGCATGAACATGTTGCCCAATCTTGGGAAAGGATGAAATTAATGATAAGGAATTGCCCTACTCATGGTTTAAATTTATGGATGATCATACAAATTTTTTATGCGGGATTGAACTTTGTTTCTAGAAATCTATTAGATTCCACCGCGGGTGGTACTTTTATGGAAATTACATTGGGAGAAGCTACCAAATTTCTTGATAATATTATGGAAAATTATTCACAATGGCATACTAAAAGAACTCCTACTAGTAAAAAAGTGAATTCGGTTGAAGAAATTAGTACTTTGAGTGATAAGGTTGATGCGGTTATGAAATTGGTTGCTAGTAAAAATGCTCCTATTGATCCTAATGATGTGCCATTGTCCACTTTGATGTAGCAAAATAATGATCCCGTAGATGTGAATTTTGTCTCGCGAAACAATTTTAATAGTAATGCTTATAGAGGTAATTTTATTCCTAGGCCATTTCCTGGAAATTCCTCTAATAATTATGGCAATTCCTATGGTAATTCTTATAATAATAATAATTGGATTCCCTCTGATCTTGAAAGTAATATTAAAGAATTTATTAATGCTCAAAAAAATTTCAACACTATGATAGAAGAAAAATTGATAAACTTGATGATATGTCTAGGAGTTTGGATAGAATTGTTCATGATGTGGAAAATCTTAAATCTAAATTTTTTCCACACAAGATTGATATTAATGAATCAATTAAATCCATTTATGTCTCTATGGATGAAAGTAAATAAAGAACCGCTAGGTTGAGGGCTAAGCGAGAATTCTTAGAAAAAGCTATTCCGCCCGGTTTTTATCGTAACAATGATGAAGATATTAAAATGATTGGTGTTTCTTCTATTGAATCTTTGTTTAGTAATGTTAAACTTGATGAAAAGGGGACTGAAGAAGAGTCAACTTTAGCTAGAAGGCAGACCCATAGTTCGGAGGATGAAAATCTTGATGAAAAAATTGATAAAAGTGGGTTTGGAGAGCTAAAAACTTTAAATAGTGATGTGCCCACTATCTTGGATCACAAAGATTTTAATTATGATAGTTGTTATTTAATTGAGTGTATTTCTTTGTTGCATTCCTTCCTAAATTCACCCAATGCTTATGAACAAAAGAAGGCTTTTACTAAACATATTGTAGAAGCGATGATGAAAGTTTTAGATGAAAGGCTGGAATTGGAGGTTTCAATACCTAGGAAATTATATGATGAGTGGTAACCCACCATTAAAGTTAAAATTAAAAATTATAAGTGCAATGATTTATGTGATTTGGGAGCTAGCGTTTCCACAATACCAGAATTTCTATGCGATGTGCTAGGTTTTACCAATATGGATGAATGTTCTCTTAATTTGCACTTATAGTGGATTCTACTATCAAGAAACCTTTGGGTAGAATAAATGATATTCTTATTCTTGCAAATAGAAATTATGTACCCGTTGATTTTATTATGCTTGATATTGAATGCAATCCGTCTTGTCCCATAATACTTGGTGGACCGTTCTTACGAACCATAGGTGTTGTTATTGATATGAAAGAAGGGAATATAAAATTTTAGTTTCCGTTAAAGAAAGGTATTGAAAATTTCCCTAAAAAAAAGTTAAGACACCATATGAATCTATTATTAGGGACACCTATGTAATAAATTTGAAGGATGACAACACTTGAAACTTTGCATTATGCCTAGCTAGGGGCGTAAAACGATAACACTAGTTGGGAGGCAACCCAATAGTTATCTTAATTTTCATGTTCTTTTTCTGTTTTGTGTGTGCACACAAATATGCCACTGTTACGGTTGTGTTTTCTGTGTTTCAATTAGTGTTTGTTCCAAGTAAAGCCTTTGGGATTATTTGGATGATAGTTGCTTTGATTCTGTGCAAAAACAGAAACTTTTGCGTCCAGTAGCAGAATTATTGAGATTTTCTGGAGCATGATAAAATTCTGAATTTTTTATACATGATTAATATACAAATTCCCCATGTTTTACTAATGTTTCAAAAAAAAATTGAGTTATAGAAGTATGGTCGTTGTTCAAATTGCTACAGACTATTCTATTTTTGACAGATTCTGTTTTTGTTGCGTTGTTTGCTTGTTTTGATGAATCTATGGATTGTATTGGGGGGGTATAAGCCATGGTGAAGTTAGAATACAGTAGGTATAATGCAATAATAAAATATGAATGGGTTTACAATGGTACCTAAAGTAGTGAATTGCTTTATTATACTAACGGACCTCATGAAGGTTTTGTTGAGTTTTGTGTGCTGAAGTTTTCAAGTTTTGAGTAAGATCATGATGGATGAAGGAATAAGGAGGGGCAAGAGCCTAAGCTTGGGGATGCCTAAGGCACCACAGGGTAATATTCAAGGACTCCCAAGCATCTAAGCTTGGGGATGCCCCGAAAGGCATCCCCTCTTTCTTCTACCGACCATTGGCAATATTACTTGGAGCTATATTTTTATTCATCACATGATATGAGTTTTTCTTGAAGCGTCGTATATTATATGAGTCTTTGCTTTGTTTTATTTTAAGTTTGCACAATCATATTTTCTGGACACACCTATTTGAGAGGGACACACATTTTTCATGATTTGTTAGAATACTCTATGTGCTTCACTTATATCTTTTGAGCTAGGCAGTTGCTCTAGTGCTTCACTTTTACCTTTTTGAGCACGATGGTATTTGTATTTTGAAGAAATATATGAACTCTCATGCTTCACTTATATCTTTTTGAGTGTTAATAATAGTAATGGTAATTTGCGCAAGATATGAATTTGGTCCCATTGTGATGAATAATCAAGAAGGATATAATAAAAACTTTCATGTAGATCATTGGATATGATAAGTTTGATTCCTTGCAATAGATTTTTGATATGGAGATGATAATATGTAAGTTATGCTAGTGAGTAATTGTGATTTAGTAAGAATATTGGTGTTAAGGCTTGTGATTCTCTATGCATGCACGTAAAGTCAATAGTTATGCAACGAAGTTATATCCTACTTATGGTGCATTATTTAGTGTTAGTTATTCTTGATGCATGTTTATGACCGTTTTTGGTTTCTGGTTGGTTGCTTCTCAATCTATTTGCTAGCCTCCATTTGTACTAAGCAGGAATACTGCTTGTGCATCCAATTCCTTAAACCCAAAGTTGTGCCAAATGAGTCCACTATATCTACCTATAAGTGGTATTTACATGCCGTTCCAAGTAAATTTGCATGTGTCAACTCTAATCATTCAAAAAAATCCGTTTTGTATGCCCGTACCGCTCATGAAGTGACAGGGGGTGGTCAATATCTTTTGTGCTACATGGGTTATTCTCAAGATGAGTGTTTATTCACTTGTCATTGCACGGGAAAATGGCCGGTAATAGGGATGCCTAGTCCTGAAATGAAAAAATATATCATAATAAATTCCTTGGAAAGTTGAAAGTTTGGAAGGCACCCGTGGATACAACTAGCCATGGATTGTGAAAGAATGGTGGAAAGGAATTGAACTTTATTTTCTATTTGGGAACCGCCTATAATGTGTCTAGCATGGGAGATATTGGAAACTTTCGGTTGTGACTTTGGCTGGAAAAGCATGCCTCTCAAAATTAATTTTATATCTATTTTAAAACTTTGAGCTCTGGCACCTTTGCAAATCTCTGCTTCCCTCTGCGAAGGGCCTATCTATTTTAATTTTATGCAATTTTTATTTTTATTTTGACTCTCCATCTTCTCTTATAAAGCACCAACTGCAGAGCACTATTGTCATACTTGTGCATTAGGTGTAGTTAATATTGAGTGTGTTTCATGAATGGATCAATGATCGAGCATAATGGGCTAGGGATAACTTTCTTTAGCATTGATATTTTGAAGGACATGGTTGCTTGTTAGTATGCTCGAGTATTTATGTCTTCATCTCAAACTATAGACTATTGCTTTGAATCACTCGAATCCAAATATTCATGACACAAAAGATTATATGATGAATATGATAGGTAGCATTCCACATCAAAAATCCGTTTTTATCATTTACCTACTCAAGGACGAGTAGAAATTAAGCTTGAGGATGCTTGATACATCTCCAACATATCTATAATTTTTTATCATTCCATGCCATTATAGTATCAATCTTGGATGTTCTATATGCAACTACAAGCAATTATATATAATTTTTTGAGACTAACCTATTAACTTAGTGCCTAGAGTTGCCGTTTTTTTTTCCTATTTTTGGTTTTTTAGAATATCAGTACCAAACAAAGTCCAAATGCCACGAAAATTTTTGGAGATTTTTTTCTGGACAAAAGAGACACTAGAAGCTTTGGAGAGGGTCAGAAGACGAAGGAGGTGGCCATGAGCCACCAGGGTGCGCCCACGGGGGGTAGGCGCGCCCTGGTGCCTCGTGGGCCCACCTTTGCTCTGTTTGACCTAATTCCGCCTCTATAAATTCTCTAAAATCATGAAACTAACAGAGAGCCACCCAAAATACTTTTTCTGCCACCGTAAGATTCTGTACCATGAGATCCCATCTGGAGGCCTTTTCTGGCACTCTGCCGGAGGGGGAATCAATCATGGAGGGGCTCTACATCAACCTTGCTGCCCTTCTGATGATGTGTGAGTAGTTTATCAGAGACATACGGGTCCATAGTTAGTAGCTAGATGGCTCTCTCTCTCTCTCTTTGATCTTCAATACAATGTTCTCCTCGATGTTCTTGGAGTTCTATTCAATGTAACCACTTTTTGCGGTGTGTTTGTTGGGATCCGATGAATTGTAAGTTTATGATCAGATTATCCATGAATATTATTTGAATCTTCTCTAAACTCTTTTATGCATGATTATTATAGCTTTGTATTTCTCTTTGATCTATTGATTTGGTTTGGCCAACTAGATTGATTTTTCTTGCAATGGGAGAGGTGCTTTGTGATGGGTTCGATCTTGCGGTGCTCAATCCCAGTGATAGAAAGGGACATGACACAGATTTGTATTGTTGCCATTAAGGATAAAAATATGGGGTTTATTCATGCGTGAGTTTACTTTGTCTACATCATGTCATCTTGCTTAAGGCGTTACTCCTTTCTTTATGAACTTAATACTCTATATGCATGTCGGATAGTGGTCGGGTTGTGGAGTAATAGTAGTAGATGCAGGCAGTAGTTGATCTACTTGTCTCAGATGTGATGCCAATATACATGATCATTGCCTTGGATATTGTCATGATTATTTGCTTTTCTATCAATTGCCCAAAAGTAAATTGTTTACCCACTGTATACTATTTTCAAGAGAGAAGCCTCTAGTGAAAACTATGGCCCCCGGGTCTAATTTTATCATATATTAAAATCCAAAAATACTTTGCTGCAATATTTCTTTATTTATTTTATTTTTTATTTTATCTATCTATTTATCACTACAAAATTTAATCTTGCAGGTAATTGTCAAGGGATTGACAACCCCTTGTTCGCGTTGGGTGCAACCAGTTGTTATTTTGTGTGTAGGTACTGCTAACGAGGGTTGCGTGATTCTCCTACTGGATTGATAACCTTGGTTCTTAACCAAGGGAAATACTTATCTCTACTGTACTACATCATCCCCTCCTCTTTGGGGGAATCCCAACGCAGATCACAAGTAGCATAACTTAGTACTTCTCGATCACCTGCTTGGAAGTCTTGTTCACGGTCTTGGTGCCCAAGTGTTGAGAGTTGGGTTGAGCTATCCTCCGGCAAGCCCTTGCCATCTGGAGGGTTGCAACTACCTGTGCACAAGTCTGGGGTACTAAGGGACCCCTATTTTAGTACACCAACAGGACCCTCCGGGCCCGGGCCGTACATGCATGCGAGGCGTCGTTGGGCTAGGCCCAAATAGTGCACAGGCACGCGTGGCAGAGAATAACTACTGTAATCTTCTCTTTTACAACGCCCTCACAACGCGCATTAAATGCAGAACATGGGAGAAGTGGAACAAAACGGCTGCCAGGGGTAGTGCGCTTGAAAAGTGCAGCCACATAGGATGAAAAAGAGCCAGTCTCCGCGCCTTCCCCATAAAAAGGAAACCACGAGAGGCGCTGCTCATTTACCCCCTTTCGCTTCCAATCTAGCAGCTGCCTTCTTTGTCTTCTTCCTCGCACAAGAACAGAGCACGCTTGCTCCTTTCACCGCCACTCCACCGCGCCATTCCTCAATCCCCCGTCTTTGTATTCGCCATGGCCCCGAAGAGAGCGAAGAAGGCAAAGGACCCAGAGGCAGAGAAGAAGAAGCTCGAGAGGGAGAAACAGCGGCAGGAGAACGCCGTCTTCCCGCTGGTGCTAACGGCCGATGATCTGACCAAGTGATATTCGTATGTCTGGCCGAGCAAGACTGACAACCATACGGCTAAAGAAGTCCTTCCGGGGTCAGCTGATCCAGCGGACAACCAGTTTCACTTCTTTGCTGGGTATTTATATGGCGGGCTCTGCCCGCCCTTCTTAGGTTTCTTCGTAGAGGTGCTAGATTTTGCTCCCAATGCTATCACCTGCATGTCCATTTACACACTCTGTCAGATTCAGGGCTCCGCTGACCCAAGAAAGGTTCGAACTCTGGGGCGTGTGTGAAGAACTCGACCTCTCCAGCCAACCGATTCGTCGCTCTCACGGCCTAGCTTGATGAACAGGAAAGGAAAGAGAAACGGCAGTTTACCTAGGTTCGAGCCACCTTGCGGTGTAAGACACTACTCCTGCTTTGGGGTGGATTGGTCTCGCGAGGGGCTGAGGATGAACTAGTACAGAGGAAGAACAACCTCACGAGGTCTGTTCTTGTGTGGGTTTGTGCTGAGGATTCCTCTTCCCTCCTATGGTGGTGGCTAACCTATATACGGTGGCCTTGGTCCTCTTCCTCCAAGATGAAGGCAGGAAAGGGATCCCACAATGGCCAATTTTGAAGGGGGACAAGTAGTACATCTTATCCTGACGAAAGGTGGTCTTTGCCTGCAAAGCTTCTCGTCATGACGTCGTGGTGGGCTCGGCGATGACATCCGTCCTGCCGTCCTGGCGGTCTTGGTCTCGGTGCACGGGAATGGAAACCTTTGGGTGATTCCTTAGGACTCCGCGCCTGCGCTTGCCTCCTTAGCACCAAAGAGGAAACCTGCAGCATTGCGCCCGCTGGCGCTCGCCTGGCCTTGGTCGTCATGGCTTGCGTCACCCGAACCTCATGAGATGGGTGCTTGCATAGGAATCTCCGCTCCTCAGGATCCAGCCTAGGGAGGCCGCTCCCTCCGGAGGTCTTGGCGTCGTCTGCCACGCGAGGCTTGTCTCCTCGCGAGGGTCTTGTCTTGCCGATGCTGAAGATGGGCTGTACCAAGCCGTCGACGGAGCCACGCCGTGGGCCGCAGGCAGGCAAGTCTGGGTACCCTGGTTCCCAGAATGCCGGTCGTAGCCCCCGGGCCCAAGGCGCGCTCGGACTTGGCTTTGGGGCGAAGCTAAAGGGCAAGGGAGAAGCACCGCGGGCCCCAATCACCTGCGGACCGAGTTGACGCGTGGCGCCTGACGGGACGTGGGCGTATCCACTTCCCCCCGCTGCCTCGGCAACTGCCCAGGCTGACAAAAAGACTGGCACCTACCGCCGAGCCTTCATTGCATGCCGCGCTTGTCCTCTGCTCCTCTTCTTCCTTCTGAGCTAGTGCCTCCTTCTCCGGATTCTGCACCAACACTAATCCTCTTCCGCTGTCATGGCTCCTAGGTCGAAGAGAGGAGGGAAAGCCCGCGCTCCCGCGGAGCCCTCGCCGGGGTCGAAACCCGCGCTGGACCGGCCCATGGTGATCAACCAGGAGGGGCTGGACAAGGTCCGGCAAGCAATCGCTGCCGATTCCAACGAGTGGAAGGTGATGATGGTCTGGCCTGCCTCCCGGGCCTTGGTTGACATGGGGACCATCGAGATCCCCATCCATCTTCACGCCCTTCTGGCCGGCTTGGTCCCCCTTTCTTGGATTTCTTCAACACCGTGCTCTCGCACTATCAGATCCAAGCGCTGCATCTAGACCCTGGGTCCATCGTCCTCCTTGGTGCTTTTGCCTTCCTGTGTGAGGCCCTTGTGGGCATCGCCCCATCTGTGGCCCTGTTCCGCTATTTCTTCTCGCTCCACCTGGTCGACGGCGGACAGCGCTTAGGGTGCGTGGCGTTCCAGGCGGAGGCGGCGACAGCCGGCTCCGGCATCGACTTCACGCTCCGCCTGGATGCAAAGGGGTTCCGGAAGCAGTGGGTGTACGTGGACGCCACCAGGCGCAGCCCCCTGCTCCTGCTCCCGCGGGCGCCGATAGAGCCGAGCTCCGGCTGGGGACATGCGAAGCTCGTCGACCGGCGGCTCGCGCGCGTCTGGTCTAAGCTGGCCATGCTGAAGGAGGCAAGGGTGACGGTGTCGATGGTGGTGAGGGAGTTCGTCCGGCGACGCATCGCCCCGCTCCAGTGCCATTCTCACCCAATGTGGGCCTTCACTGGCCCCAATGACCCCATGAGGCTTCAGGTGCCCTCACGCCCTTCCAAGACGCTACGCACAGTGCTCCAGCTCCTAATGGGTGACCCAGCGCCTGCTGCGCTCCCGGCCGAGGAGTGCCTCTTGTACAGCTGCTCGAACAGGGACGCCTTCATAGAGAAGATGCCCATTTCGACGAGTGGGGGCTGCGCCCTGAGGGTCTTGAGGGGCCCCGTGAGAACCCCGTCCTGGTGGCTCCCGTGCTTGTCGATCCTATGGCGCACGCCCCAGAGGTGGTCACAGGGGGGCGAGCGCCATCGAGCGCTCCTGAGGCGGCAGCTGGAGGACAGGCGCCACCAAATGTTCCTGAGGCGGCTGCTGGAGGGCAGGAACCACCAAGTGCTCCTGAGGTGACGATCCACACCCCCACAGGCAGAACGGGGGAACCCTGCCCCTGAATGCGACTACCGCCCCTACCGTGAGGGGCAACATACTAGCCTTTGGCGTACCCCTTCCGAATCTCGGGGTACTCCGCAAGAGGAAGGGGCTCGGGAGCTGCTGTGGTGGCGCCCCACGGGCCCTGAAACAAAGGAACTGGATAGCTGTGGATGAGTAAGTACCTTGTCCTCCTGGATTTTTGTGCGCCGCATTCTTTTCTGACTTTTGCTCCTCAGGATCCCTTTGGCTGCGGCGGTGAGGCCGCCCGGGGTGCGACCTCCAGAATCCTCTGGTTTGCCCGCGACTCGAGACCTCCCGGGCCGAGCAACCACACGGGAGGTGGTGCCGGTCCGTGAGCCAGAGCTGCTACTGGAAGGCCATGGGCCTGCCCTCCCGGCGCCCTTCCCCCAGGGCCAATTCTGGGGTACAAGGGGCGTGCCGAGGGCTCCTCCGTTGATTCTTGCCGGTGGTTGGGCGATCCCCACGTCGGCTTCATCTTCGAGCAGCAGGGCCAGGCCACGCAGTGCCTCTGCCCGGGTCCGGGGAGTGGCCGGAGGAGCTCCGGCCACCATCCCCCTGCCGAAGACGGGTGAGTCATCCCGCGCCTCTTTGACAGTCCAGGGTGCGGAAGAAGGGCTCGGCCGTGCGCTGGAGCTCGCTTGTGGATGCAGCGCCATTCGCCATGACCTTCTCCGGGAAGCGATGAGTGCACTGGGTCGGCTTGGGGGGGAGCTTGCCGATGTTGACGCACGCCTCGAGGTGGAGGGCCTCCGGCTGGCGCGCGAGTGGCATCAACTGAAGGTCGCCATTAACCTCAGGCACCTGCAGCATAAGTGTGCCCGCACGAAGGCCGAGGAGTCTCTTGCAGCTTCTCGTGAGGCTTGCGCCTGTGCTATGGAGGAGGCCAAGGCCGCGGACCATCGCCGTGAGGCGGCCGAGGAGCGCGAGAGGGAGCTCCGAGCCTCGAACGCCACCCTTGAGCGGCAAGTCCAGGTGCACAGAGCTGCCCTGGCGGCATCTCCAGGCGTGGCCCCTACAGACGAGAAGGGAGTCCACGCGCGCGAGGATGCGCTGGCGCTCGAGGCCTTGGATCACGGCCTGGAGCGCGAGCTGTTGGAGGTGAGGGAGCGCCAAGTAGCCACGGCCGAGGACGTCGTTGCCTCTCGGGAGGCGAGAATTCAGCTGGAGGTTGACCAAAAGGTGGCGGGGATCCGCAAAGCCCTCATCGAAGAATACCGCCGAAAGCTAGGGCTCCAGGAGACTCGCTTCAAACAGCGGCAGGTCGAGCTGCAGGGCAAGGCTGATGCCCTCAAGGTGGAGCTGGCCATGGCAGAGCGGCGCGGGAAGGCTGCCGAAGAAGCCTGAGTCGCCGCTGAAGCCGAGCTATCCTCGCTCCAGCAGTAGGTCGCAGGTGTCACATCCCTTGTGGAGAGGGCTACGGACGACGCGAGCCGCCGCTGAACGCTGCAGCGCGAGCGCTCCTTGATGCTCGAGGACCTCAGGGCCAGGGCCAATCGGGCCTTGGACACCATCTGTGAGGAGAGCGTCGCCCGCCCGTACGAAGCTGACGATGCCGGCTACCTCCACTTCTTCACCCAAGTAGTGACCTGCCTCGAAGGCAAGGCCGCGAGGGCGCGCTAGCTCATCGAAGAGAAGAGCCGAGATCTCCTTGGGCGCGCGTTCTCGCGCGTCTTCAGCTACCTCCTCAGTCTCAATCCGGATTTCGACTTCAACGCCGCGATAGCCCCCATGCCCAGGGTAACCCAGGGCGAACTGGCAAGTTGGGTGGATGACCATGTGGACGACCTGATCCAGGAATTTGCCCTTGCCGATGACGTGACTACACTCACGACCGAAGAGGGTGGAGCTGATGGTGATGACGATGACGGCGACGCCGGGGATAGCGCATCCCGCTAGGCTTGTAATTCCCTGCTTTTCCTGCACAGATTTCAGGCACGGCCCGACGGGGCGTGAAAGCATTTTTTGGAGGTGGCTCCCCTGTAATGTATGAAACAATGATGTGCCCTCTAGGTTAATTTTGAACGTGCTGTCTTGAGCCGGAGGGCTCCCGACTAGAGTAGTTGACGCGACTTATCTTTTGTGTTCACGACCTTGGACAGGTTCTTGTATTGCAAAGGCACATCTCTCCTCAGGCGAGCCCTTCGGGGGCTCGTGAGAGCTTAAGGCCGCCTGGCACGCCAGCTGGCTTGCTTGAGGGCACCGCGTGAGGAGTCGAACGCCAAAGCTTTGGCAAGGTGTGCGCGCAGGCAGGTCTGCGGCAGCTACGTCCTTGGCCCTGAGGGGGCCTTGACGCTACCCAGGCTAGCCCAGATGCGCACACCACACCCAGCCCCCGCTCGTGGGGCGCTCGCAGAGGGAGTAGCAGGCAGGAGCCAGGCTTCCAACATAAATCAAAGAGCAAAGAACACCACGAATCGGAAAATCCCCCCCCCCTTTTTCTTTTAATAGGCGCGCGAAACTCCAAATTTCATTCCAAAGGCAGCAAATCGGGTCACAAAAGAGAGCAAAGAAGACAGCCGCGTCCGTCCCCTACACTAGTCTTCTCACCAGCGCGGAGCTCAGTGCTTCCACTGGGCGTGGGCATAGTCATTAGGGGACAGTGTCGACTGCTAGCGCGGAGCATGGTGCTTCCACTTGGACGTGGGTGGGAGCCCCCGTGAGGCCTGAGGGCGATGCTCAGGAGACTCCAGGGCGTGTACAGCCCCACTCATTATTACGTGAGAGTGTCACGAGCGGAGATCTTCATGGGCGCATGGCCTTGGTCATGGGAGAGTTGAGGAACACTCCCCGCCCGCTGGGCAGGAACCCCTCTCCGCGCATCCCCCGGCCACCGTTGGGGCATTTAGAAACCAGGACAGGACCAAGGGGCAAGGGGCCACGCGAGCGGTGGCGAGGGGGCTGTTGGCCTCCTCCAGGGGAGAGGGCTCGCCGGCGCCTTCCCCAGGAGAAGACCCTCTTCTGGCTTGCACACACCAGGGTGGGGATGGCGCCGCTCGCCCCGCAGCGTGGGGGAATCCTTCGCGCCGAGCTCCCGCCATGCGCGGGGCGCGCCCCTTGTTCGGCCTCCGGGTGTGTCCTGCTGGCCCGAGGTGAGGCCAACCCCCGGAGGTGCACCGTCTTGGCACGATCTACCTGCGATCCAAGGTTAGCGCGGCATACCCCAATGGTGTTGATCGTAACTGACTGTTGTTGCCGCGGGAGGCATCCTCGAGGCGCCGGGCCGGCTCGTAAAGGACCCCGGTCACGGGCGACCTTGGCGACTCCGTCGTCCGAGCCGATGAGGGGAGTGCGCACGGGCTTCCCCTGTGTCCGTAGAATGAACCCATTGGCGGTGGTATGGGGGCGCCAGGGGCCATCGTCCTGAGGCCAGCCCCAGCCCCCGGCTCTGGCGCCCATCATCCTTAGCACCTGGTCGTGTCGATCAGGGGACGGCCCTTCGGCGTGTCGCCTCGCACCAGACCCCTGCTGCATCCGTGCTCTCCTCGGAAGGGCGAGTGGACGGCGCGGGGGCGGGCACAAGCTCTCGACGGCGTCCTCGACATGGGTGAGAAGCAGAAAGGTGCTGCGCCCTCACAGGCGGCGTCGAGCAGCTCGGCGACTGGGCCGAGCGAAGCGTCGTCCCCGCTTTCCACCAACCTGCATCGCAGTAACTCACGCGCCACGAGGAGCGTAGCTCGCATGTTCGCCTGCTCTCGGCAAGTGCGCAGGGATGATGCCATGGCGTAACCAGAAGACCGCGCGGTGACGCGAGTGCGGCGCCGCACGGGGGGGTGGAAGTAGCTTGTGCCGCTGACGGTCGATCGCTCCGGCGGTCACGGGGAGCGTGGGGCGCTGAGCTTCGTGGCCGGCAGGCACTGCCTGAGCGGCTCTGGCAGCCCAATATTCATCGTAAGCTCGGGGACCTTCCTCCATGAAGGCGGCGGGGGCAGGAACTGGGCAAAGGTCGGAGAAGAGCCTCGACACGCCCCTACCTGGCACGCCAAATGTCGGATTCAGGGCTCCGCTGACCCAAGAAAGGTTCGAACTCTGGGGCGTGTGCGAAGAACTTGACCTCTCCAGCCAACCGATTCGTCACTCTCACGGCCTAGCTTCATGAACAGGAAAGGAAAGAGACAGGGCAGTTTACCCAGGTTTGGGCCACCTTGCGGTGTAAGACCCTACTCCTGCTTTGGGGTGGATTGGCCTCGCGAGGGGCTGAGGATGAACTAGTACAGAGGAAGAACAACCTCACGAGGTCTGTTCTTGTGTGGGTTTGAGCTGAGGATTCCCCTTCCCTCCTACGGTGGTGGCTAACCTATATATGGCGGCCTTGGTCCTCTTCCTCCAAGATGAAGGCAGGAAGGGATCCCACAACGGCCAATTTTGAAGGGGGACAAGTAGTACATCTTATCCTGACAAAAGGTGGTCTTTGCCTGCAAAGCTTCTAGTCGTGACGTCATGGTGGGCTCAGCGATGACATCCGTCCTGCCGTCCTAGTGGTCTTGGTCTCGTTGCATAGGAAAGGAAACCTTTGGGTGATTCCTTGGGACTCCGCGCCTGCGCTTGCCTCCTTAGCACCAAAGAGGAAACCTGCAGCACTGCGCCCGCTGGCGCCCGCCTAGCCTTGGATCGTCATGGCTTGCATCACCCGAACCTCATGAGATGGGTGCTTGCATAGGAATCTCCGCTCCTCAGAAGCCAGCCTAGGGAGGCCGCTCCCTCTGGAGGTCTTGGCGTCGTCCACCTCGCGAGGCTTGGCCCCTCGCGAGGGTCTTGTCTTGCCGATGCCGACGATGGGCCGTACCAGGCCATCGACGGAGCCACACCGTGGGCCGCAGGCTGGCAAGTCTTTGTACCCTGGTTCCCAGAATGCCGACACACTCCTGTGGGAAAACTTCCTAGGGATAGCACCCAATCTTGATTTGTTCTGGCAGTTCTTCATCCCCCGAATTGAGAACAATGCTCTGTTCGGGAGTGTCACTTGGATTCCAAGAACACGGATGAAGGTGGATTATCTTTATGGCAAACTGCACACCAAGTGGAACGAGTGGATGGAAGATTGGTGCTAGATCAAGCAAGATAAGCAAGATGAAATTCTTTCCTTTTGCCACCTCCGGACCCAGAGAACCAGGAAAGAGAATACTTGGAGCAATGTCGGGACCAGCGACGCCAAAGTCAGGATGCGGCTGTACAGGATCCACAATCTCAAGACTGTTGGCCTGACCATAGAGATGGTGGGGGCAGATTTCACCCGTCACCGGATCGCCCCACTGCAGCACAGAGGAGGCCGAAGAGCATCGGAGTACTAGAACTCCACCGATCCAATGCGTCTGCATACTAGGGCCGACAACAACTTGTCGGTGATGGAGCACTACTTGCTCATCCGCCGGCTTTTTAAGAGAGGCTACGAGTTCCACCTATCGGAGAAGGTGGTTCTGCTCTGCAACAACTCTGCCAAGGGCGACATCCTGGCCAAGATGCTGGAGTCGGACGCCAAGGGTGTTGTGGAGTGGTGCATAGAGCCCTCCAAGGAGGAGGTGGATGAATGGCTTGCCGGGTTGAAGGAGGAGGCCGTCAGGTGGAGAACGACATGGTTCAACCTACCCAGAATGACGAGGCCGTATTCCTCAAGGCCAGGGCCAAAGAGACCAAGAAGGCTGAATGCCTACGGAAAAAAGGTGAGGCTGCCAGCAAGGGCAAACAGGTGGTGGAGCACACTGAAGAGCACACCGAAGAAGGTGCTAGTGAGCCTGTTGAGGACGATGCCAAAGAGCGGCCTGCTGAAGATGTTGCCAAAGAGCACACCGGCGAGACCATAGACGATAATGATCCTGCCAGGGAACACGAGGATGATGAGGTGGAGCTCGCCGGAGAGACAAAGGAGGACGAGGAGGAGGAGCAGGATGATTACATTCCTCCAGCCAGCACCAAAGCTGCCATTGCAAAGAAGCCCGACAAAAGAAGGCAGCACACCCTGATCCGCCAAGCACAGAGTTTATCGGGACCAAGGCGGCCGGCAAGGCATCTCATGCACAACCTTCTCGGCGGCAACCTCCTTGTGTCTCGGCATCCCGGCAATTGACTTCGTTAACTACTGAAGAGGTGGGTGCTTCACAGCCCCCAGCTTCTTCAAGGGCGAAGCAGTCCAGGAGCCCTCCACCGCCACCCGTCATGGCTGGAGCTGAGGCGGCAACGCTCTACGAATTGTCTGTCCTCAGCGAGCACATGAGGAAGAGGAGTAAGTACTCCACCCTCTCGTCATCACATTTTTAATATCCGTTATTAATCTTAACTGTTTTGAATGATTTGGCCTTGCAGGGACAAGGTGCCGTTGGCGGGAAGGCACCAGAAGAAGGCCAGGCTCACCAAAGAGAGAGAGGAGACAACAGACATTGAAGAAGGACCAACTCCTTCAAATGTCGTCGGCTCCAGCCACCAACTCCTGCTGGCAGGCTCCACCAATGAGACCGTCATCATGAAGACCGACAAGGAGGTGGGGAGCAACCTTCCAGAGGAGAGCATCAAGAATGAGCCCCTTAGTGATGCTCTCGACCTCTGCTCCTCCTTCAAGCAGCTCACCGACAAGGTCCACCCCTCCTCCAGAGCAGCACCAAGAGGAACTCGCCCGCGTCGAGGACCCACCGGCAACCAACGTTGCCGGGGACCAAGCAATGGCAACTGACGTTGCTGGAGAAGAACCAAGGTCTCCTCCACAAGCCCATCAAGGTAAACCTTTGTCGAGTGCCCTTTTATCCTTGTTGGTTTTCCTTTTTTGTCTTTTGAACTTGACCTAAATCTTGAACTCCTTCCACTGCTTAATCTTTCTTTCCCATCTTACAGGCTCAACTCCATCGGAGGAGGAGGAGCCCGTAGTAGAGGTCCAAGAAATTGCAAAGAGCACAACCGATGAAGCTATCAGGATTTCTGTTGCAGAGGCTGCAACATCAAAGGCCGAAGAGGCCAGGAAGGCCGCTGAGAAATCCGACAAGGCTCCAGGCAGCGCATCCACCTGCACTAGTGCTGACATCGAGATGAGAGATGCTGTCCACAAGGACCCAAGCACCGTCGATCACCCGATCTTGCCGGAGGAGCAGCTCACGGCAACTCTACTAGTGTCTTCTCTTCAACTTCACCACTCTGAAGCCCCCGACTCATCTGATGTCGGGAAGACTACCCCTAAGGGGTGTAGCAAACATTTGTGTTTGCTAGACCGAACTCATGGACGGGCATGCTGACGGCCAGACTTGAGGCAAAATCAGAGCGCGAATGATCATGACAAGGTTCCTCCGCCAGATGGCTCTCCTCCCACCTCTCACCAACCACCTCCCCTAGCAATGGCGACCCAACACCTTGATTCCCATGGATTCCCTCTTGCATTGGGATTTTGCACCGGGCCTTGCGCAAGCAGATGAGGTGAGAAGAAGGTTTGGATCCACTATTCACTTCTCTCCATCCAAACACACCAAGGAATTCTTTTTGGTTGTTTCGTTCTCCTCTGCTTCTTTCCCTCTTTCGGTGGAATCAGTGGGTATTGCATTGCAATGTTGCATTGGAGGTATTAGCAACGGTTTCAAAGTGATTCAACTTAGCTCTCATTCTTTCCGATTTGTTGTGGCCAACAATAAAGTGGGGCACTTCATCTATGGTCTCAAGGACCGGGTTTGGCTAGATTTTGTGTGTCATTTTCATCTTTTTAATGGGAGATTTGCCAAAGCACCATTGTTTGCCTCCCATTGGCATGCCGATGAAGAATTATTAGATTTGTCTAGACGGAGTTCAGTTGCTATCAAATCATCTTTGGAATTTTTGAAGCAGGGCTCTCTCCTAGACAAGCATTTGTCTAAAGGGGTGTTAGTTCCTATGGAACATATGGTTTTCACGAACAAAAATGCATTGGAAGCTTCGACATCAGATTCTATGGTCTTACAGAACAACACCATGAAGAAGTTGCATGATGATCATACTACTGGTGGAAATTCTCATCGGGCTACTTCATCACCTTTGGAATCCATTTCGAATTCTCATACCCTCATGGAAAAATATTTAATGCAGGAGGATTTCCAGGGAGACAATCCCGCTAATTTCATTATGTTGGGCAGGTTCAAATGTGCAATAAATGTCCATTATCCCTTACCTCCGCAGTGTTTCCTCAAATCAGCATTTAATTATGCCCCACCCCACAATTTCTGGCCCCCACAGCTGGGTAACCATCATATGGCAAATTTAGCATAGGCCCAATATTCAGAGAAAGAAATTCAAGATTTAGTGGTTAATTGGCCAAGTTTATGCTCCAAATGCCTCCAATGGGGACACAACAGGATTACCTACCTAGCTCGGACTATTTGCATTAAATGCTCGGCCCCTGATCACAAGGCATTAGATTGTCCTTCAAAGGGAAGGACTATGAAGCCGCTGAATATCAATGCAAACAAATCGGCTAATTAGGAAAGAGCTGATACTAATGCGAGTTTTCTTGTCCTGAAGACCAGGGAGTTGGATTTAACCAGCAACCCAAGCCCACCGTCCGATGCACTGCATGTGGTTTCTATGGACACATTGAGTGATCCTGTTACAAAAGGCAACATGAGAAAAAATGGCAATGGATACCCAAATCTAATCTTTCCAGTTCTACCCCTCGCGTTTCGCCTTCTGCCTCAGTTCCCTAGGAGTCTTGAGCCAAGGCTGACACACCATTATGGCAGTCGTCCACGTCGCAGTAGTCGCCACCACCCTCCACCTCCAAGCCCTCTCTCATGGCGAACTACCCTCTCAACCTGGTGCCTTTCCTCCCACCAGGCTTTGCGGTTGAGCCAGGGCCAGCGGATCAGATCATTCGCAGAGGCATGGTGGTCAATCCAATCCCTCCTCTCAACCATGACTTCTTGGCGGTGGCAGAAGCAAGCCACTACATTCCACTACATCGTCGAGCCGCCATCCGCAACGTGATACAAGGTCTGCTCCATGAATATCAGATTTTCACCACCGAGCCTAGTGACCACCCATTCGGCATTGGTCTATTTTGGTTTGTGGATGTGTTCATGAGAGACACTGCTGTCAATACTCCGTTAGAACTTGAGGAGGAAGATCTGCTGATTACTATTGTGCCACATAATGCTGCCCTGAATAGATGCTCCACCACTTATGGACCTGAACTTTGGCTGATGTATTTTGGGTTCCTCTATGGTTACCAAACTAAGTACTATATCAACAAATCTTTAGGTGGTTTCGTTCTCTGGTTTCCTGGTACAATCCTAGACAGGAGAGACGGTACACTTTGATCTGAGCCCGTGTCATTCACATGAGATTAATTCCCAAAAGCTTTGTAGTTTGGTAGCTTGGTGGTGCTCGTGATTGTTGGACTGTGCAGGTGACTATCTTAGGTAGCAATGAATGGAACGCCTTGATGCCTGAAGTTCCCCCAGCTGGAGAAGAACCACCTCCACCTGATGGCAATCCGCATCCATAGTTTGGCCCAGATCTAACAGGAAAGCAGCTCTACCAGCAGTAGGTACACAATTGGTTAGTGCAAAATGTGGCGCCTCCCAATGGGGTTCAGAATGTTTAGTAAGAAGATAATGAGGAAGAGGTTCAGGTGGATGCAAGCTGGGGAGCTTGGCCAGCACCACCCCCGCCACCACTCCCACCACATCTAGTGAATTACCAGGCTTGGCTCACTGCTCAGGGCCTGACAGTTCAACATGGTTTAGTGCCTGAAGATAATGACACTGACAGAGCAGCGCAGGCTTGGAATGATGCCATCACAACCTCAGTTGAAATTAGCTCAGTGGACTCTCTGCCCGCAGTAGCAAGGCCAGACACCACCCACAGGTGACAGATATCACCCCCCATGTTTCTGAAGAACTCCTGGTCACTGCTGGTTTTCATGATCAGGGTATGCACTTTAGTCTATCAACTCGTGGAGAAGAAATTATGACACAACTTCTGTCTGATCCAGTCCCAAGGCAGCAGCTTAATAGCTTCCTGTACAATGCCATCCGGCCCATCCTGGCAACCATTGGGCCTTGGAATGGTGGCTATGGTATGAGAGAGGATCATCTGCAAGTAGTTGTACAAGTGACCCAATCACCTGATGGCCTACAGTTTCAGCAACAGGCTCTTCCTAGTAATGGTGCTCCTTCCTCAGTTGTGATTGAAGAGATACAAGATGCAGCTGGTGCTCCCCTACAACCTTTTGAGAATGATCTAGCTGTTGCTAGTGTACCCTCTGCTCCGAGGGTTTTCCTGTTGCCACTTTCCTTGAGCCTGATGTTCAGTCAACGTTTGCTGTCAGCAATGCTAACAACATGGTCACTTCTGAAGAAAACCCTCTGGACCTCATGCAGCTTGAGGAACATGCAGTTGACACTGCAATTAATCCTGCTCACAATGAGGCCATAGTTCCTCTCCTGTGTCCAACCTCTCAGGCAGCAGAATCTAGTTCCACTACTGCTCATCACAAAGGAAAGGCCCAGGCCCCAACTGACTGCTCTCAGCTTAGTCGTAGTACCAGGAGCAATGAATTTGATGGGTTTAAAGTTCATCAACCCACTGATGGCCCTTCATACAAGTCCAAGGTGAAACCAAGGGTAGTGCCCTCAGCTCTGAAGATCAACGAAGTTCAGGATGCACCAACAGATGCAGATGAGATTACTCCACCAACCACCATTCCAGTTATGCAGGCTGTAGGGATTCAGCTTTGTGCAGTCCCTGAAGAAGAACTCATGGAAGAAGCCCTCAACATGGAACTCAAGGAGTCATCCTCTTCTACTGCTTAATTTCTTTCCCTGGTCTAATTTAAATGGTACTTTTGCAAACGTGGAATGTTTTATGTCGGAATGTTCGTGGACTTAATGCGCCGGACAAACACTTAGCTCTTGCGAATGCGATCACGACGAGTGGTTGTGCTATCATATGTTTACAGGAGATGAACATGCCCACTTTTGATATGAATTTGCTTCGCTCTATTTGCCCAAAGCGTTTTGATTAATTTGCTTATATTCCATCACAAGGGGCGTCTAGAGGGATAGTAACGATCTGGAATAGTTCCATTTTCTCTGGTACGGTTACAATAATGGAACCTTTTGCTCTGGGTATTTATTTCACCTCAAAACAGTTAGCACATACATGGGGTTTAATTAAGATCAATGGTCCGTACCAAGGTCCCAACCGAGACACCTATACCAAATGGTTATTTGATCTGCATCTACCTTCCACTAAAGATTGGCTTTTGCTAGGGGACTTTAACTATATACGATCTCTGGATAATCGTAACAAGCCGGTGGGGATGTGTTGGATATGTTTACTTTTAATGATTTCATCAGAGCATAGGAACTGACAGAGTTACCAATCAAAGGATGCTCCTTTACGTGGAGTAATATGCAACAGGATCCACTCCTCGAACAACTTGACTGGTTTTTCACCACTCTAAATTGGACACTTTCCTTTCCTAATACAATGGTCAAACCACTAGGGTGTCCAATATCTGACCATGTGCCATGCAATGTTATCATTCAAACAAAGATACCCAAGAGCTAATTATACAGGTTTGAACATTACTGGATCGCGCACCCAGGCTTTATGGATGTAGTAGCCTCTACGTTGGCCAAGCCCATTAAGCATGGAAAAGGATCCAATGCAGCATCCATACTCTGCCGAAAACTCAAGGCTGTTCGACAGGCACTTAGCAGATGGAGCAAGAATATCTCCTGTTTATCGATAGCGATAGAAAACACAAATAAAGCTCTCCTGGAAATTGACTCTTTGGAGGAGAAAAGACCCTTAAGCCGGCCCAAACTGAACTTTAGGAAAATTTTGAAGAAACATCTATTGCGCCTCCTCTCATATCAGAAGGAATATTGGAAGAAACGCTGCACGATCAGATGGATACAATTCGGGGATGAAAATACCAAATTTTTTCAAGCAGCGGCAACGGAAAGATACAGGAAGAACTACTTGGCCTGTCTTAAAACTGCTGATGGCACTATTACTGATAACCACAATGGGAAGGAATATATTCTCTTTTAACTCATTCAGAGAACGACTGGGAAATTCTAACCACCATCAGATGCGTTTTGATCTGGGCGCAGTATTCAGCCCTGACACTGAGCTCGATCAGCTCACTGTGCTATTCACCCATGAGGAAATCGATGGAATAATAAAGGAAATGCCTCCGGATAAGGCCCCAGGGCCGGATGGATTCATTGTTGCCTTTCTGAAGGCTTGTTGGCCAATAATTAAAACTAAATTCTACCAGCTATGTTCTGAATTTCATGACGGATCACTCAACCTAGAGAGTCTGAACTATGGGTACATTACCCTGCTTCCAAAAACTAACTCACCAGAGACAGTCAACGATTATCGACCCATCACATTGCTCATATATTGCTGGAAACTGCTAACTAAACTACCGGCCAACCGACTACAATGAGTAATTCTTCGGTTAGTCCATCGCAATCAATATGGATTCCTCAAGGGGCGATCCAGCCATGACTGCGCCGCATGGGCCTTCGAGTACATCCACCAGTGCCAAAAATCTAAAAAAGAAATTATCTTGCTCAAGCTAGACTTTGCAAAAGCGTTCGATACCATTGAACACTCAGCCATGATTCAGATTATGCAGCAAATGGGGTTTAATGCCAAATGGATTCAAGGGATACAATGCATATTCTCCTCTGGAAAATCTTTAGTTCTACTGAATGGAGTTCCTGGCCATTAGTTTCCATGCAAACGTGGTGTTCATCAGGGTGACCCCCTGTCCCCCTTGATTTTTTTTCTTGCGGCGAAACTGGTTGAAGCAGCCATCAATGATGCAGTGCGCAGACAGAGGATACGACACCCGATCAATGAAAATAGCACCATAGATTTTCCGGTGATTCAGTATGCGGACGACACCTTGATCATTATGCCCGCGTGCCTGTTGCAGGCAGCCCAAATGAAGAATATCCTCACCGACTACACTGACTCGATTGGCTTCCGTATCAACTTTCAGAAATCCATGATAGTGCCCATCAATACAGCTCAGGATCTAACTCAGAGGATGGCCTCCATTTTTGGATGCAGCACGGCGACCACGCCATTCACATACTTGGGGTTGCCACTCGGCACCACTAGGCCATCTGTGCAGGACCTCACCCCACTAGTTTGCAGAGCAAAACGCAAGATCACGGCTGCAATGTTGCTAATGTCGTATGCTGAAAAACTAGCCCTTGCTAACTCACTCATCACCTCGTTGGCTATCTTTTCCATGGGGACAATAAGACTACCTCCAAAGATTGTGGAATAACTGGATAAAATTAGACGTCACTGTCTGCGGCGCAAGCAAACTGAAGATGGTGTCAAGTGTAATTCTCTGGCCGCATGGGATATGATCTGTCACCCCAAAAAACATGGTGGGCTGGGGGTTCTAAACTTTCACATTCAGAATGACGCCATGCTGTTAAAATTCCTGCACAAATTCTATAACCGCCATGACATACCCTGGGTGAAACTGATCTGGGCCACCTACTATAACAACTTGGTTCCGCACGCATCAAAGCTGTGTGGTTCATTTTGGTGGCGTGATGTGATGTAGCTCAGCCCGATCTTCAGAGGAGTCACCATAGTTCACGTAAGATCGGGTGACACAACCTTGTTCTGGAAGGACTGCTGGCAGTCAACTATATTCTCTGATACCTTTCCACGAGCATACTCTTTTACAACGCGGGAAGACATCTCGGTCAAAGACTTTTAATGACTACCAATCTGCAGTCTGTCTTTTTCTGCCCATGTCGACACAGGCCCATGAAGAGGTCAGAACAATGCAGATGGAGACCCTAGATACGAATATATTAAGACAAAATCATGATGAATGGAGTTATATTTGGGGGAAGCATGAGTTCAACACTAAGGCATACTATGATTATTACTTCAGAGAGGTTCAAGCACACCCTGCTTTTGCATGGCTTTGGAAAGCAACCAGCATTCCTAAACTCAAAGTGTTTGGCTGGCTCCCCCTGGTAGACAGGATGAACAAGCGCAACATGTTGAAGCGGAGACATTACAACATTGGAACAAATTTTGACTGCCTACTTTGTGAAAATCGCATTGAAGAGACAGTGGAACACCTATTTTTTTCAGTGCACATTTAGCCGAAGGTGCTGGGCTATCCTGGGCATTAATTGGACCCAACTTGGGGACAGGATGCGGCTGATCGAGGTGGCAAAAAACAACCACAATGGGCCCATGTTCAAGGACCTCTTCCTGGTAGCTGCATGGGGCCTGTGGAAGGAAAGAAACAACAACTATTTTCGTAGGATCCCTCCCACGGTGGCCTCCTGGAAACAAAGATTCAAGGATGACTTTAGTGACATACGATTTAGAGCCAACGATAAGAAAAGGCAGTTTATTACGGCCTTTATAAACTCTCTGGTGTAAACTTCTTTGTAACCTCACAAACTATCTTTCCTTATCCCTTTGAGGGAGGGGGAGTGTCCCCTCCCTGCCTATACCCATGTAAATATGTGACACTATCCCAAAAGGGATCTTAATACAAAATGCAGTAGGAGCCTTTCCTACTGTTTGATTGGTTAAAAAAAGACTACCCTTGAGGATGCATTTGCCAGGATCCTCATCCCTTTGTCCTGTGGCTCCACTAAGACAGGCATCTCTGATGACAGTGCTATCGATCTTGCTTTCTTGAAAGCCATGGCTACCATTTTTCAAGATGTCCAGAAGCGATACAGCGCACGCTGGGATAAAATCCAAGCGGATCGGCAAGCTGGGGAGTTGGCTGAACGAAAGCTGGACAAGAGGGTTGAAGAAACCCGCAAGTGGTATGAGGAGAAGCTTAACAACATCAAAGGTGAAGAGGAAAAGCTTGCGGCTAACAAGAGGGAAGCAGCAATTCTGGACAGCAAGTTATCCGAACGACAAGCATAGCTTGACGCGAAGGAAAAAGATCTTTCTGCAAGAGAGGAGTCGCTCGCCGCCCATCTGCGTAGCAAGGACGAAGAGATCCAAACTCTGCTCCCGCAGCGGACCCAGGAGCTAGAGCAGACCAAGAAGGCCCTAGAATCTCAAGTACAGGACCACGCCGGCAAGCTCGCGGAGGCCGACAAGGCTGCAGAAGCCTCTGAGGCCGTCAGGGAAGAGTTGGACACCAAAGTGAATGTTGGATTCAGGGCTCCGTAGACCCAAGAAAGTTTCGAACTCTAGGGCGTGTGTGAAGAACTCAACCTCTCAAGCCTGCCTACTCGTCATTCGACGACCTAGCCTAGACGGACTCGCGTGAAGGTAAGGAAGA
Source organism: Thinopyrum elongatum (assembly GCA_011799875.1). NCBI lineage: Eukaryota > Viridiplantae > Streptophyta > Magnoliopsida > Poales > Poaceae > Thinopyrum > Thinopyrum elongatum. The sequence goes on from CM022302.1 coordinate 340,068,228, forward strand.
AGATGAACACGGCAGTTTACCCAGGTTCGGGCCACCTTGCGGTGTAAAACCCTACTCCTGCCTTGTGGTGGATTGGCCTCACAAGGAGGTTTGTGGATGAATTAGTACAGAGGAGGAGCTACCTTGCGAGGGCTCTGATGGTGAGGGTGGAATGGATCCGATCTGGGTCTGATCCCCCCTCCTCTACGGTGGTGGCTAACCTATACTTATAGTGGCCTTGGTCCTCTTCCCCCAAATCATAGGCTGGAAGGGATCCCACAGTGGCCAATTTGAAAGGGGAAAAGTAGTACATCTTATCCTGACGAAAGGTGGTCTTCGCCTGCAAAGCCTCTGGTCGTGATGCAGCAGTGGGCTCGACGATGACATCCGTCCTGCTGTCCTGGCGGTCTTGGTCTTGTAGAACTGGAATGGAAACCTTTGCCAGATTCCTTGGGAACCCGCGTCTGTCATTGCCTCCTTAGCACCAAAGCAGAAACTGCCTCCTCTGCGCCCGCTAGCGCCCGCCTGGCCTTGGTCGTCATGGCTTGCATCATCGCATCCTCATGAGGTTGGGTACATGCATAGAAATCTTCCCTCCTCAGGAGGCAGCCTGGGAAGGCTGCTCCCTTGGGAGGTCTTGGCGTCATCCCCCACGCGAGGCTTGGCCCCTCGCGAGGGTCTTGTCTTTATAGTCTTGTAGATGGGCCGTACCAGGCCATTGATGGAGCCACGCTATGGGCCGCAGGTAGGCAAGTCTAGGTACCCTGGTTCCCAGAATGCCGATAGTAGCCCCCGGGCCCAAGGCGCGCTCGGACTTGGCTTCGGGGCGAAGCATAAGGGCAAGGACGAAGTGCTGCGGGCCCCAATCGCCTGCGGGCCAGGCTGACGTGTGGCGCTTGATGGGACGTGGGCGCCTTCGCTTCCCCACGTCGCCTTGGCAACTGTCCGACTTGACAACTGCCTGGCGCATGCGGCGGGGCCATCATGGCTCAGAACATGAGAGGCCGCCGATTAGCCTTCCTCCGGCTATAAATGGGGGAAGGGGGCGGAGCCCCCAGCCCATCTTTATCTTTTTGCTACTCGTTCCTTCTTCTTCTCTGCCATGCCACCATCTTGCCAGAGCACCCATGGCGCCAGTGAGGAGGTTCTCGACTGCCGAGAAGGGAAAGGCCCCCAAGGAAGGACCTGGCTAGCCACCGCCCAAGAGGGGCCGCGGCTGTCCCCACAAGCACACCGCGACGCCGGCGATGGCTCCCCGAGGGCATGGGCACACACCCTCAAAGGCTGGCACTGCCTCCGGCAGTTGTGGGGGTGCTCCCTCCCACACAGGAGGCTGCCGCGGCCAAGGTGGCCACGGCCAAGGAGGGAGGCATGTGGCAACCATTCGGCCACCGCGCCCATGGTCCCATTCGGCCGACGCATCCTTGGAGTTCGTTGTGTGGGCGGAGAGGCCTGCAGGCGTCTGGATCCAGCTCCCACGCTTCCTCGCGAGCGAGGTGCCGACCGGGGGACCTGGCGGCCTCTGGCTGCAGGCCGATGGTTGCTGCAGCAAGGCTTCATGGGTGGAGGTCGAGGTCACCCCCGCCGGCAATATGTTCCTGAACCGCGGGTGGTAGTCGTTCGCCTGTGCGTGGCCTGCAGGGGAGGTGTACCCTCCACTTCAGGCATGACGGCACTGCGACCCTCTACGTCAGGATCTTCGGGGAGGACGGCAGGTGCCTGGGGTGCTACCCGGAGAGCAACAGCGACGGAGACGATGTCCACCCCTCCAACGATGATGGCCGGAGGGGCGGTAGCGTCCTTGTCGGTGAACTTGCCCTTGGTGACGGTCGCGATGCCTCCAGCAACGGTGGCTCCTCCTCCAGGGAGAACATGAGCGACGATGACTACGACGAGCCGCCACGCCGTCGAGCTCGGACCAGGAAGGGCAACGAGCCACCTCGAGATCGCGCCCCAGTGAAGCAGGAGGACTCCGACTGAGCGGGGGCACCGCTGGAGCCGGGTCTCAGGAGCCGCGGTGGTCGCGAGGCCGCTTTTGCTTTTTTTCTTTTTCCTGCATCAAGAAACATAGAAGGCCCTGGTAGGGCATGTAATGGACCATGGCGCTTGCGCCGTTTATGTTAACGCTTTTATTTCGTATCTTAGCATTCGCATTGCTACCAACCGACAAGCTCTTGTTGACTGCAATTAGGGTAACCTAGCTTGGTGTGCTTGTGGTAGACTCCTGTGCCGCGAGGGCGTGTTCCTCCAGAGCTTGGGTCCTCTGCATGCCTCTCGTTCCAGAGAGATCTTGCTGGGGGTTTTCTTCTCATGGACCTGAAGGTTCTCTGGCCTTAGGAGGCGCTCAGTGGCTGCGAGGTCTCCAGTGGGTCATGAGGATATGGGGCCTCCGGAACTGCCCCTCAGGGCGCCATGCCCCGCGCGAGCCCCCGAGCGATGACCAACCGCCGCTGGTACGCCGGGTCATGATGCCCAGCGAGGCCAGGAGGTGCGGACTCAGGTGGGCGTACATGCCTGTTGGCTCGTTTAAGTGTGTTGCGCGAGGATTAGGACGCCAAAGATAAAGACACGAAGGCTTTGGCGAGGTGTGCTCGTGGGCGAGCCCAGGCGTACACACCGTACCCAGCCCCCGCTCGTGAGACGCGCGGCAAAGAGCGACGGGCAACTGGCACTCTCCCTAAGGTGAGACTCGAAAGATTAAAACACTGCAAGGAGAAAAATTCCCACCCTTTTAAATAAAGACGCGAGAGTTTTGAATTTCAATCCAAAAAGTGGCAAAACCAGCTACAGAAAGCAAATGAAAGAACAGCCGCGTCCGGCACCTACACTAGTCTTCTGGTCTTTCCGTCAGCGTGGAGCATGGGGCTTCCACTAAGACGTGGGTGGGAGCCCCCGTGAGGCTCAGGGGCAGCACTCAGGAGACTCCGAGGCATGTACATCCCCACACATTATTACGTGAGAGTGTCACGAGCGGAGACTTGAGAGGCGCATGGCGCTTATTGGTCACGGATAGAACTTTCGGAGGTGCTGGATGTTCCAGGCATTCTGGATGGGGACCCCATCCTTCGTCTCCAGGTGCGCGGCGCCAGGCCTGGAGACATGGGCGATCCTGAACGGGCCCTCCCACATGGGCGAGAGCTTGTGAAGCCTCTCCCTGGAGAGCACCCGTCTCAGGACGAGGTCACCCACCTCAAGGGTCCTAGAGCGGATGCTGCGACAGTGATACCACCGCAGCGCCTTCTGGTATCTTGCTGCACGGAGTGAGGCTTGGCGGCGGCCCTCCACCCCGAGCACGAGGTCCATCCCCCACGAGGCGTCCTGGCGTTCCTCGTCAAACGCCAAGACCCACGGGGAGCGATGTTTGACCTCGTGAGGGAGGACCGCCTCAGCCCCGTAGATGAGGAAGAATGGTGTCTCACCGGTGGGCTTAGCCGCAGTGGTGCAGAGGAACCACAGCACGGACTGAAGCTCATCGAGCCAACCCCTGCCGCAGGCCTCAAGTTTCTTCTTGAAGATCCTCGTCTTGAGGCCCCTTAGGACCTCCGCGTTGGCGCGTTCGGCTTGGCTGTTACTCCGTGGATGCGCCACTGAAGCGTAGCATATCTGCGTTCCAAGGTTAGCACAATATGTTTTAAAGAGGTTGCTCATGAACTAAGAGCCATTGTCAGTGATGATATAGTTGGGGACCCCGAAGTGGCTCACGAGGCCCCTGATGAACTTGACGGTCAAGCCGGCTAGGATGTTGCGCACGGGCTCCACCTCCGCTCATTTGGTGAACTTGTCGATGGCGACGTAGAGGTAGCTGTAGCCCCCGACCACTCGGGGGAACGGGCCCAGGATATCCAGCCCCCAGACCGCGAACGGCCATGAGAGCAGGATGGTCTGGAGGCCCTGGGCGGGTTGGTGGATCTGTTTGGCGTGGAACTGGCAGGCCTCACAGGATCGCACCAGCTCGGTGACATCATTGAGTGCCGTGGGCCAGTAGAACCCGCTGCGGAATGCCTTGCCCACAAGGGTGCGCGATGAAGAATGGTGTCCGCAATCCCCGCCGTGGATGTCAGCCAGCAACTCGCGCCCTTGCTCCTTGGAGATGCACCGTAGCGAGGCATCATTTGGGCGCCTTTGGTAGAGCTCGCCGTCCTTCAAGCAGCAAGTGGTGGCCTGACGGGCCACGCGTTCTGCATCTTCCTCCTTCTCCGGCAGGGTGCCTCTGAGCAGGTACGCCTTGAACTCATCGGTCCAGCACCCCTCCTCAGGATTGAGCGCCAGGAGCAGGCGGGCTCCTGAGGTCGGACCGCAGGCCGGGGCACCTGTGGAGGGGCCAGGGGCAGCTCCTCCTGAAGCGACACAGGGCCTGCAGCAGGTGTGCTGCCGATGGTGATGAAGAGCCGTTCTTCGAAGACACCAGTCGTCTGGATCTCACATCGGGACGCCCTCTTGGCGATGTTGTCTGCCTCCTTATTCGTGCCAAGCGGGATGTGCTACAATTCCAAACCCAAGAATTGTTTTTCAATTTTGCGTACCTCTTCTAGGTATGCCTCCATGTGCTCGTCCTTAGGCTTGTATTCCTTGTTGGAGAAATTGACAAGGAGCTGAGAATCGCCCTTGATGGTGAGGCGCTTGACCCCCAGGGCCGCCGCGGCCCTGAGGCCAGTGGTCAGGCCCTCGTACTCCGCGATGTTTTTAGAGACCTTCTCGCCATGCTGGAAGCAGAGCTGCACGGCGTAGTATAGCTTGTCCTGGGTCGACGAGATGAGTACAACTCCAGCCCCCGCGCCCTGCCGTGCAAATGCGCCATCTAAGTACATGACCCAGCCATCGGGTGCCTCGTCTCCGGGCGCAAGAGACCGATCCTAGCCCATTCCTTGGTCAGGGGCATCCGTCCATTCCACCACGAAGTCAGCGAGGGCTGCGCCCTTGATGACCCTGGTGGTCCTGAACTCTAGCTGGAACGCTTGTAGCTCGATGTTCCACTCAGCAACCCTCCCTGCGGCATTGGGGTTCCGAAGCACCTTCTCCAGGGGGTACGCAGAGACGACCTTGATGGGGTGGCCTTGGAAGTAGTGGCATAGCTTCCTGGAGGCAATGAGGAGCGCAAGCAGGAGCTTCTGCGGCATGGGGTAGCGCGCGCGTGTGTCACGCAGCACCATGCTGATGAAGTACACGGGGTGCTCGATGAGGGAAGAGGTGTCGATGGCATCCCGCTCTGCTTGGGACGAGGAAGCCGCAGCAGCCTTGTCGTCTGGTGGAGTAGCCGAGGCCTCAGAAGCGCCATCCTGAGGCGGCGATGGCGCGGCTGTACGCGGGGCGCTACACCGCGCACCCACACCGGCGCGCTCTTCCCTGACCGCCACAAGCGCTGCACTAGCCGAGTGGGGCGTAGCGGCCAGGTAGAGAACCAAGGGCTCCAGAGGACGAGGCGCCACCATCACTGGTGGGCTCGTGAGGTACCATTTGAGGTCTTGGAAAGCCGCCTCAGCTTCTGGAGTCCATTCGAAAGGGCCCTTCTTCTTCATCAGCTTGAAGAACGGGAGGGCGCACTCGCCGGGCTTGTAGATGAAGCGCCCCAAAGAGGTCACGCAGCCCACGAGTTTCTGCATCTCCTTGAGTGTCTGCGGTGGGCTCATCTATTCTATTGCTTTGATCTTCTCAGGGTTGGCCTCGATCCCTCTGTGCGACACCAGGAAGCCCAACAACTTGCCGGACAGAACACCGAACACGCATTTCTCCGGGTTAAGCCTCAGGTTCACCTTACGCAGGTTGGCGAACGTTTCCCCCAGGTCCTCGACAAGGGTCCTTGTCTTTCGCGATTTGACCACTATGTCATCGACGTACGCCTCGGCGTTCCTCCCGAGCTGCTGTCCCAGAGCGATGTGCATCAGTCGCTGGAAGGTTGCGCCAGTGTTTCGCAATCCAAAGGGTATGCAGGTGTAGCAGTACACCCCACATGGAGAGAGGAAGGCCGTCTTCTCGACGTCCTGCACTGCCATCTTGATCTGATGGTATCCTGAGAAGGCATCCAAGAAGCACAGCAGGTCACACTCGGCAGTGGAATCAATGATCTGATCGATGCATGGAAGAGGGAATGGATCCTGAGGGCATGCCTTGTTGAGACTCGTGAAGTCGACGCACATGCGCTCCTTCCCGCCTTTCTTGGGGACGATCACCGGGTTGGCCAGCCAATCCGGGTGTCACACCTCTCGAATGACTCCGGCTCCCTGTACCTTGCGGACCTCCTGAACGATGAACGATTGCTTCTCCGGAGCTTGCCGCTGTGCCTTCTGCTTCACCGGGCGCGCGCTGGGCCACACCATCAAATGGTGCTCGATCACATCCCGCAGGACACCGACTAAGTCTGTTGCCTCCCATGCAAACATATCCCTATTCGCGCGGAGGAAATTGACCAACGCCTCTTCTTGTCCCGGGGGCAGGCCAGACCCTATGGTGAAGGTGGGGCCTGATCCTCCATCGTCGACTGGCACTTGCTTCATCTCGACCCGGTCTTGCGAGAACAGTTGCTTCTTCTTCGCGGGGGCGGCCTCCGGCGTATCTGGAGCGTCCTCTGCATTTGACCGCGCAACTGCCATGGCCTTGAAAGTGAGCTTGAGGACCAGGAGCACATCCTTGGTGTCCCCCACCACGGTGATGATGCCGCTGCTCCCCGGCATCTTGACGACATTGTAGCCGGGGTTTATCACAGCCATGAACTTGGCGAGGGCTAGATACCCTATGCTGGCATTGTACAGGAGGCTGATGAGGGTGACGTCGAAGTCGATGAGCTCGGTGTGGTAGTTGTAGCGCGTGCCGAAGGTGACGGGGAGGCGGATCTACCCCAGGGGAACGATGGAGCTGTCGGCCACCCCTAAGAAGGGCTTGGTGTGGGCGAGCTGGTCATAAGGCACCTGGAGCAGGTCGAAGGCTTCCATGGAGAGGACGTTGAGGCCGGCGCCGCCGTCGATGAGGGTCCTGGTAACCGTGACATTGCTGATGGTGGGCGTGAATAGCATGGGGAGCGCGCCGGCACCGACCATAGCCTTGGGGTGATCTCTGGAGTCGAAGGTGATGTCGGTCTCAGGCGCCACCCGGCCTGGAGGAGCCCCATGCCGCACCTGGGCGGCCCTCACCTGCCGGAAGAGCTGCTTGATGTGGCAGCTCGAAGCTGGGGCCTGCGACCCGCTGATGATGGATGCAACCATGTGATGTGCCGGCATTGCGAAGCGCGCGACGAATAGGCCACGTAGCTCCTCCCATGAGGGCACCGAGGACTCTGGCAGGTTAAGCAGCCAGGAGCGTGGTACGCCCATGAGAGCCATAGGGAGCCAGTTCGCCATGACTTTGTCGTCGCCGCCCGCCACCCAGATAGCCTACGTGTATAGCCGGAGCAACTCCTCGGGGTCCGCCACACCGTCATATCGCGGGGTCAGCGTCGGCCTGAACTTCTGTGGCCACCGCACCCACCGGAGGCCGGGGGAAAAGGCCCGAAGGCCCTCAACGCCCTTGGAAGCGCCCGGCAACCCGACGGGTGGGACGGCGTCGGCCATGGGATCCGTGAGTCGCGAGCGGAGCGCAGCTGAGGAGGAGGCCGAGCTTTGACACCCCCCCTACCTGGCATGCCAAATGTCGGATTCAGGGCTCCGCAGACCCAAGAAAGGTTTGAACTCTAGGGCATGTGTGAAGAACTCAACCTCTCAAGCCTACCTACTTGTCATTCCATGACCTAGCCTAGCCGGACTCGCGTGAAGGTAAGGAAGAAGATGAACACATCAGTTTACCCAGGTTCGGGCCACCTTGCGATGTAAAACCCTACTCCTGTCTTGTGGTGGATTGGCCTCACGAGGAGGTTTGTGGATGAACTAGTACAGAGGATGAGCTACCACGCGAGGGCTCTGATGGTGAGGGTGGAATGGATCCAATCCGGGTCTGATCTCCCCCTCTTCTACGGTGGTGGCTAACCTATACTTATAGTGGCCTCGGTCCTCTTCCCCCAAATGGTAGGCGGGAAGGGATCCCACGGTGGCCAATTTGAAAGGGGACAAGTAGTACATCTTATCCTGATGAAAGGTGGCTTTGCCTGCAAAGCCTCTGGTCATGACGCAGCAGTGGGCTCGACGATGACATCCGTCCTGCCATCCTGGTGGTCTTGGTCTTGTAGCACTGGAATGGAAACCTTTGCCAGATTCCTTGGGAACACGCGTTTGTTCTAGCCTCCTTAGCACCAAAGAGGAAACTGCCTCCTCTGCGCCCGCTGGCGCCCGCCTGGCCTTGGTCATGACGGCTTGCATCATCGCACCCTCATGAGGTTGGGTACATGCATAGAAATCTCCGCTCCTCATGAGGCAGCCAGGGGAGGCCGCTCCCTCGAGAGGTCTTGGCGTCGTCCCCCTCACGAGGCTTGGCCCCTCGTGAGGGTCTTGTCTTGATAGTCTTGTAGATGGGCCATACCAGGCGGTTGATGGAGCCACGCCATGGGCCGCAGGCAAGCAAGTCTGGGTACCCTGGTTCCCAGAACGCCGGCAGTGAAGTAGCTCAAAGAAACCCTGGGCGGCAACAATGATGATGCAGAGAAGGTGGCTTACACGTTGGCTGAACTACAGACTTCCATCTCCGCCAAGAACACAGAGCTCTCCACTGCCAAGACTTCCATTGCGGACCTAGAATTGAAGCTCAGAACTCTGGAAGAAAGTCTGGAGGAGAGCAAATCCATAGAGAAGATATTGATGGAGAACAGGAATACTGAAAAAGCCTTCGTCCCCAACACTGAGAAATCCTTCAATGAGATGAAGGACAATGTGGAGCTCTGCTACTTCTTGAGCTTGTGTTGGTTTTTCCCTTGAAGAGGAAAGGGTGATGCAGCATAGTAGAGGTAAGTATTTCCCTCAGTTAAGAACCAAGGTATCAATCCAGTAGGAGAAGAACACTCAAATCACCAATACCTGCACAAACAATCAAACACTTGCACCCAACGCGATAAAGGGGTTGTCAATCCCTTCACGGTCACTTGCAAAGGTGAGATCTGATAGAGATAGATAAACAAAAGATAAAATATTTTTGGGTTTTTTGGTGTATAGATCTGAAAATAAAAGATTGCAAAATAGTAGATCGGAAAGTAATATGATGGAAAATAGACCGGGGGCCATAGGTTTCACTAGAGGCTTCTCTCATGAAGGCAAGTAATACGGTGGGTGAACAAATTACTGTCGAGCAATTGATAGAAAAGCGCAAAGTTATGACAATATCCAAGGCAATGATTATGCATATAGGCATCATGTCCGTGTCAAGTAGACCGACTCCTGCCTGCATCTACTACTATTACTCCACACATCAACCACTATCCAGCATGCATCTAGAGTATTAAGTTCTTAAAGAATGGAGTAACGCCTTAAGTAAGATGACATGATGTAGATGAATTAACTCAAGCAATATGATGAAAACCCCATCTTTTTATCCTCGATGGCAACAATGCAATACATGTCTCGCTACCCCTACTTTGTCACTGGGTGAAATCACGCAAGATTGAACCCAAAGCTAAGCACCTCTCCCATTACAAGAAAAACCAATCTAGTTGGCCAAACCAAACCGATAATTCAAAGAGAAATACAAAGATATTAAATCATGCATAAAAGAATTCAGAGAAGATTCAAAAATATTCATAGATAAGTTGATCATAAATCCACAATTTATCGGATCTCGACAAACACACCGCAAAAGAATATTACATCGGATAGATCTCCAAGAACATCAAGGAGAACGTTGTATTGAGAATCAAAGAGAGAGAAGAAGCCATCTGGCTACTAGCTATGGACCCGTAGGTCTGAGGTAAACTACTCACGCATCATCGGAAGGGCAATGGAATTGATTTAGAAGCCCTCCGTGATCAATTCCCCCTCCGGCAGGATGCCGAAAAAGGCCCCAAGATGGGATCTCATGGGAACAGAAGGTTGCGGCGGTGGAAAACTGTTTTCGTGGATGCCTCTGGTGGTTCTGGAATACTTCTGAATATATAGGAGGAATACCTAGGTCAGGGAGTCACCGAGGGGCCCACAAGGTAGGGGGCACGCCCCCCCTAGGGCGTGCCCTCCACCCTTGTCGCCGCCTCGTGGCTCTTCTGACTTGGACTCCAAGTCCCCTGGGTGTCTTCTGGTCCAAGAAAAATTATCGTGAAGTTTTATTCCATTTGGACTCCGTTTGGTATTCCTTTTCTGCGAGGCTCAAAAACAAGGAAAAAACAGAAATTGGCACTGGCTTTAGGTTAATAGGTTAGTCCCAAAAATAATATAAAATAGCATACTAATGCATATAAAACATCCAAAACAGATAATATAATAGCATGGAACAATAAAAAATTATAGATACGTTGGAGACGTATCAAGCTCTGGACCATAGGCCTTGTGGACATTGCAGAACGCCTCAGCTTGCAACTGATCACCATGAAGATGGATGACTATGCCTTCACTGATGATGAACATGAGGTCCCAAGTGCCAGGCTCACACCCTTCTTCGAGAATCTCATCAAAGCACTGAAGCAGCACCATGAGGAGAGGTCTGCCAGCTTCGCCCATGAGTCCCACACATCTGCTACGACGTCCTCTTCAAGGTACTAGTCAAGCTAGTGTACCGGAACCCTGGCCTCGACATCTCTAAAGCCTTCAAGAGCCTGCCGAAGGATGCAGATACGAAGGCCATCGAAGAGCTTGTCGTGCCGCTTGCCTACAAGGTCACCGCAATCCCCAGGATTGAAGGCCAGCGCAAGGAATAGCTTTCTCCTCATGCCATTTGGCTGCAAGTGAAGTTTATGTAAAAGATAGATCTATCTTAAGTTAGATCTGCATTTGGCTTCCGATGTAATATAACTTGCTGTCTGATGAATGGTTGTGCACTATCTCCCTTATCTTATTCCATCTTTGTATGATTTTTGTAACCTATGCTTGCTGGAAACTTGTCGGTGCGCACACTCTTGCTGCGAGCGTTTGAGGAACAGGTCGTTAGCAGCCTGCCAGAAGTGCCACTGCCAGCAAGGTCACACTTGACGTTCACAGCGCAGCTACTTAAGTTACCATGCGGACTCGAAACAAAGTAAGTGCGCAACTGGTCATGACAAGGTTCCTTAGCGTGCAGGTTTCTCATACAAAGGCCAAGATTGTTCAAGGAAGAAATGCAACTACAACAAAGAATTTATTTCAAAGTTTTTCAACTTAGCTCTTTCTTTGTTATACTTCTTGCCGTGAATGATAACTTGAATGTCACTTGTGGTATCCATATCATCACTCCCCCCGAGAAATTTGCACGCGAGGAACCCTCTGTCCTTTTGAGAAAAAGAAGCAAGAGAAAAGACAAGGATGGAAACCTTGACAGTTTGTTAAGCATCTCATGCAAGGCAAAATGTAACACAACCCTGCATCTAATAGATAGAGATAAATATGTACTTTGACAAAGAGCTGTGAAACACTCAGCTTTATTTTACTATGCATAAGGTCTGCGCCTGGCTTTGTACAAAGGTTTACATGCCCTTCAGGCAAACTTGTACGAAAGAGGTTGCCGGGATGCCTGTCAACCGTGCCTCATGGGTAGAATTTGTGAAGATGCTCAATATTCCATGAGTTACGCACCTGAGTGCCATCTTCACTCTCCAGATGGACTACGCCAGGTCTGGTGACTTGTGCTACTCGATAAGGGCCTTCCTACTTTGGTGTCAACTTGTTTGATCGCTTCATGGACTGAATCCGACGAAGGACAAGGTCACCTTCCTCAAGGCTCCGGGCATGCACTTTGCGGCTATGGCAGTGGCGCAAAGCTTGTTGGTAATGTGCAGCACACACAACAGCCCGTAGACGATCTACCTCAAGGAGCACGACATCGTCATGCCACATTTGCTCTTGCTCAGCTTCATCAAAAGCTTGCACTCGAGGTGACCCGTATGTGAGTTCCGTGGGGAGCACCGCTTCTGCACCATAGACCAGGGAGAAGGGTGTCTTGCCGGTGGCTCGACTTGGTGTCGTCCTGAGTGACCAGAGAACCACCGGCAGCTCATTGATCCAGCCTCTTCCACACTTGTGCATCATATCAAATGTTCTTTTCTTGAGTCCTCGCAGCACTTCTGCGTTTGCCCTCTTGACCTGGCTGTTGTTTCTCAGGTGAGCAACTGATGCAAAATAGATATTGCTACCAAGGTCTCGACAGCATTCCATGAAGGTGCAACTTGTGAACTGCATGTCGTTGTCGATGATCACCCGGCTGGGTGCACCAAAATGGCAAACTAGTCCTTTGAAGAACTTGGCGGCTGACTGTGTTGTTACCTTCCTCACTGGCTCAACCTCAGGCCACTTTATGAACTTGTAGATTGCTACGTACAAGAACTCAAAGCCCCCGATGGCATAGGGAAAGGGGCCGAGGATGTTGAGCCCCCGAACCAAGAAGGGCCAGGAGAGAGGAATTGTCTTAAGAGCTTGAGCTGGCTGGAACTAGCATGCTTCGCACCTTGTTACCACCTCCACTATGTCTTGAAGGGTTTTCGGCCAATAGAAACCTTGTCGGAAAACCTTGCCAACAAGCGCTGGACCCGATATGGGATCCACACACCCCTTCACGTATCTTCGCCACCAGCTTTTGTCCATCTTCGCGACAGATGCACTTCAATTTCACCCCATTCGGCCTCTTTCTGTACAGAATGCTATTAACAAACTCATACATACTTGACATGTGGGCTACTTTTTCAGCTTCTTCTTGTTCATCGGGAAGTTGACCTGTTTATAGGTAATGGACTATCTGTTGTGCCCATGCCGGAGCCTGCGGCTCGACGACAAGGACTAAATGCATTTCTTCATCTATGGGAGCACTTGTCTCGATGGCAAGGACATGGGGCCCTGCCGAAGCCTGTTGTTCACCGGCAAACATCGGGTTGTTTCAGGCAAGTTCCTTCCCAGCGGCTATTGGAAGCTCTGTCGGAAAGTACTCACCAGAATACAACCTTCTCCTCTTGTCTGGCCTCATCGATGGTGCAACTGAAGGTTGATTCATAAGGAGCACAAATGTACCTGATTCCACATGTATTTTCTTGGCAGCAAGCTTCGACGGGTCATCGACAATGCTGTTCTTAATGCGAAGAACATGCTCTGCATGCAAACCGTCAAAGAGCGCTTCCAACTTCCTCACTTCATCCACATATGCCTCCATCAACGGGCTCTGGTAATCCTTGTTCACTTATTTCACCACTAACTGCGAGTCACCTCTGATGATCAACTTTCTGATGCGGAGTCCGCTAAGCAACCCTTTGTACTCAGCAGTATTGTTGGTGGACTGCTCCTGGGGAAACTTCATCTGAACCACATACTTGAGATGCTCTCCGATGGGTGCGACAAGCAGCACTCCAGCACCAACACCTTGGAGCGAGAAAGCACCATCAAAGTATATGATCCAGTCTTGGGGCGCTTCCTTGCCGGGAAGCGAGGTCTCTAGTGTTTCTTCGTCTAGAGTTGGTGTCCACTCTGCAATGAACTTTGCCAAGGCTCTGCTTTGGATTCTTGATGTACTTTGAAACTTCAAATCGAAGCTCGAGAGCTCCAACGCCCACTCCACTATCCTGCGAGTGGCTTCTGGATTCTCAAGATGCACTGCAGCGGAAAGCGAGTGACGATGGTGATGTGATGTGCTTGGAAGTAATGGTGCAGCTTCCTTCAGGCCATGAGGAGGCCAAAGAGCAACTTCTGCATGCTAGAGTACCTTGATCTAGCCCCCTGGGGAAGGGAACTAACAAAGTAAACTGGGTGCTGCACCATCTTCTTCTTCAACACTTGTTGTTCTGTCCCATTTGCCTGCGCTGAACTTGGGTTGTCGGCATCTAACCTTGCCGGAAAATATTCTGGCCTGTTGACTTGAGGCTCTGCGGTTTCTATCTCTTGTCTTCTGCTTTCCTCTCGGCCACTAGTGCATCACTGACCACTTGATTGGTTGCCGCTAAGCATAGCAACAACGGTTCTCGTGGGATTGGCGCAACTAGTACTAGCGGAGAGGAGATGTAATCCTTCAAGTCTTGGAGTGCAGCCCCCGCTTTAGGGGTCCATTGCATCGGACCTACCTTTTTCAAGATTTTGAAAAATGGCAAGGTGCGCTCAGCTGACTTGGCGATGAACCTGCTTAGAGCTGCGACACAACCAGCAAGACTCCTTATGTCCTTGATGAGCTTCGGTGCCTCGAATTGCTCAATTGCCTTGATGTTGTCGGGGTTGGCTTCAACTCCACGTTGAGATAGAAAGAACCTGAGAAGCTTGCCGGACGGGACGCCAAACACACACTTCTCATGGTTGAACTTCAAGTTGATCTTGCACAAATTTGCAAATGTCTCTTCTAAATCTTGGATCAGGGAATCCTTGTGCCTGGTTTTGACCACTAGATCATCCATGTAGGCTTCCACATTTCTGTGTAGTTGGGAACCAAAACCAATTTGCACAACCCTTGCAAATGTTGCTCTAACACTCTTTAATCCGAAAGGCATGCGTACAAAGTAGTACATACCACATGGAGTAATGAATGCCATCTTCTCCTCATCTTCCTTGGCCATGAAGATCTGATGATAACCAGAGTAGACATCAAGAAAGGAGAGCAAGTCACAGCCGACAGTGGAGTCCATAATCTGATCAATTCGCGGCAAAGGAAAGGGGTCCTTTGGGCATGCTTTGTTTATATCGGTGAAGTCAATACAAAGCCTCCACTTCCCATTTACCTTGCGAACAACCACTGGGTTTGCTAACCAAGTTGGGTGTAGCACACCTCTGACCAAGCCTGGTGCATCTAGTTTTTGGATTTCTTGGGCGATGAACTCTTGCTGCTCCAAAGCCTGCTTCCTGACCTTCTGCTTGATGGGTCTCGCATCAGGACAGATAACAAGGTGGTGCTCAATCACCTCCCTGGGAACACCGGGGATATCTGATGGTTGCAATGCAAACACATCAATATTCCCCCGCAGGAAGGCAACAAGCGCGCTTTCCTATTTGCCATCAAGGGTGGCACTCACGGTAAAGTACTACCAGTGCCATCCTCCCTTGCGCAAACTTTCTTCTTAGCAGGTGGTGAGGCCTTAGTCTTCTTGCTCTTGCCGGTAGAGCTCTCCGGTATGTCCTCAACGGGTGCGCTACACTCCGAAGAGGTGCGCTTCCCAAAGTCCTTGTCAGAGGTCTTGCCGGTCTTCTTCTTCTTTCCTCCCTCGGGAGCTTTGCCAGTAGGAGCCGGTGCCTTGACAGCAGATGCTGCCACTGCCTCCTAGTAGAGCTTGTCGGTGCAAATGATTGCATCTTTCTTGTCGGAGTGGAAGGTGATGATGCTCATCAGGCCCGGCATGTTCAAAGTGTTATAGGTGTAATGGGACGCACCATAAACTTTGCCAGGGCCGGACGGCCAAGAATGCCATTGTAGGGCAATGGCATCTTGACAACATCGAAAATGACCTTCTCGGTCCTGTAGTTCAGTTCGATACCAAAAGTGACCGACAAGGTAACCTTGCCGGTGGGCTGGCTCCTCCTCAGATTGATCCCTTGAAATGTTCCCATTTCACGGAGATCTCCATCAGGGATTTGCAGCCTCCTAATCACATCGGGGGAGATCAGGCTGAAACTAGCCCCATTGTCGACCAATATTTTTGTCACCTTGAGGTTGTGAATTATTGGTGAGACCAACAAAGACAAACACTCGACCATAGTGGTGCGGTGAGGGTGGTCCTCGGTGTTGAAAACAATCGGCGTGTTGGACCACTTGAGCGGCTTCTGTGCCTCTACTGCTGGTTCGGCTGCGTTGATCTCACACGCCAACTATTTGAGCTCGTGGTGAGAGGAGTGCAAAGATGCACCTCCATCAACTCACATGGCCTCCACAGCCTTTTGGAACTCCTGTTCTCCAGATTCCTCATCATCATCATCCTCGCCTTCCTTCTTCTCATGGCCGTGAGCAGGCTTCTCCTTCTGCTGCCAACCCTTGGCATGGTGGCCCCCACGGCCACCGCGGTTCTTGTTGTCGAACCCACCAGCCATCTTGGCCTTTCTCTTGGTCACGCTTCTCGTACTCTTGCTTCTGCTTTTCGGCAAGCTGCTCTACTTGCTAGCAATCATTGAGGTCGTGGCCCTTGGTGCGGTGGATCTTGCAGTATGGCCCCTTGGTCTTGTTGGAGCCATCCGCCTTCTCGCTTGTTGCAGCTTCCCGAAAATTAGCGCATCCAGAAAGCTCGTTGCCGGGGCTATCAGTCTTGGGCTTCTTGGCGGCATCCGAGTTGCCAGAATTGTCAACTGCCATCACTGCCTTGCCCTTGCGCTTGCGATTACGCTTTCGTCCTGTCTTCTTTGGGGTGGACGCGTTGTCATCCTCAGAATCAACCTCGGCTCTGGCGTCCTCCCTGAGAAGTCTCATCCCCTCCTCAGCACGTGCACACTAATCCGCCAAGGTGTACAACTCGTTGACAGTGCTCACCTGCTTGATGTTCAACTCATCCCACATCCTGCAATTGTGCACATTCATGTGGAATGACGCAATCACAGCAGCAGGGTGCATGTTGGGGATGTTGTGGTGCACACGGCTAAACCTCTAGACGTACTTGCGAAGGGGTTCGCCATCCTTCTGTGGAATCAAGTGGAGGTCGCTGGGCTTTCCCGGAGGCTCATGGCCCCCGATATAAGTCCCACCGAACACACAACACAAGTCCGACCAAGTAGAAATGGAGTTCTACGGCAAGTTCAAACCAAGATCTTACGTTGGACTTGAGCGCCAATGGAAAGTAGTTGGCAAGAATCTTCTCATCTCGGCCACCAGCAGCTTGCACCGTGATGGTGTAGATTCCAAGAAACTCAGCTGGATTGGGCATGCCGTCATACTTCTCCGGCAAGTCAGAGTTGAATTTTCAGGAGTGGGGCCACTAAACTTTTCGCAGCTCACGGGTAAATGCTGGGCAGCCCACACTGTAGGGTAGGCACCCAGGTAACCCCAGTGGAGGCTCGTTCACCATCGGCCCTTCTCGTGCATTTGATTGACAGTGCGCTTCTCGGTGTCGCACGATGGTGGTTCGAGCATCTTTAGCACGCTGGTCATTGATGACCTAGCATTGGTCTAGGTGACAATTCCAGTGGCCTTGCGGATTGATGATGCCATGGACATACTGTCATGGGCATCGACCCGATGGCTCTGCCGTACTTGCCAGGGAGGGGGCTGCATCATTGGTGCAGCACCCATAGTCCACCCGTCAGCCCCCCTGTAGTAGCTAGCCTCATTGGCTGCCATGAGAGGGCCCCGCTGGACACGACCCATCATTGCTGGCGAAGCCGACAAGGCTTTGTATGGTGGCACGCCACTCATCCATCTTCTCCGAAGACAGAGAAAATTTCAGCAACAGCTCCACCTGCACCAGCGCCTCTGCCGGCGTCGTGGGCATGACTGGGCGCAAGGACCGAGAGGTGTCTCAACTTCTGCGCAATTCAGAAGGAGCTCCATCCCTATCCTACTGTCATGGTCGATGCTCACCAGCAGTTTGGCGCGGCGGCATGCCATGTATACCATGAGAACGGTGCACATGCTACTTGCCTGGCCGGTGGCTAGGGTCGACCTCATCGCGGGGAAGCATCCCGTGTTCATCTTGCGATGGCCTCGGCGTGCGTCCCGCATCTCTGTCGTTCTTGGACCCCGCGGTGTCGTCCTTGGACGTAGCCACGACAACCTTATGGCCCGCAGCACCGCCTCTTGATGTAGCGATGCGCGGGTCTTGGATTCCGGCGGAGCAAGTATGACTGTTATTGCCAGAATGGTGTGGAGAGCGCTTGCCGCCGGTCCCGCCCACCGGTGGTGTCTGGAATGGCAGCTTGGAGCCCGAGGTTCACCCACTTCCACGCTCTTCTTGTTTGGCACCATGGATGAAGAAGATGCCAAAACTTGGACGAAGACTACTAGAGTGGATCCGCACAAAAGATCCCCCTGCCTGGCACGCCAAAGATGTTGGGGTACGATGATCTATGGGACTGGCGAGGATCCCTTTGCAGTTCGGCTAGGGTGATCGACGAGCACAGAGAGCAAATCCAACAGTACACGCATAGGGTTTTCTTAGGTTCGCGCCGCCGTGGAGGCGTAAAACCCTACTCCTGTCTTTGGGTGGTTTGACTTGGGGCTCAAGTTACAAGCGTAGCCTGCCGGAAAAAACATGAGCAAGGTGCAGCTACTGTGTAAGCATGAGCAGGGTGTCGACCCGTGCCAAGGTAGCCATGGGCCTCCTTTTGTAGACGAAAAGGGGTCACCACAGTGGCAACATGGTCATTACATGTACGTGAATAGTGGCCTCGATGGTATCCAACCTAATCCTGCAAGACTAGGACAAGGGCATTTAATGCACCATGAGCTAGTGGCCATCCTTTAGCAAAAGGAGTCTCTCCTTCTATGCCATTGACGTGGATGTGCCTATCTCCTTGACACATCCACTAGACGGGTGTCAATAAACTTGATCTGCATCCGATGTGCTGACACACGTCCTATTGACTTCCCTTAGGCCCTGCCCGCTCGACACCTAATCTTGACAAGCCATTAGCTGGTCGATTAGGTGGAGCGGCCGAAGGGCGAGAGGGAGAAGTTTCCAGCAAGGAGCTTGCCGGGTCTTGGCTTGCCAGTGCGAAGCTTGCCGGCAACTAAAGTGTCGATCTTCAGCACTAACTTAGTACTTCTCGATCACCCGCCTAGAGGTCTTCTTCACGGTCTTGGTGCCTAAGTATTGAGACTTGGGTTGAGCTATCCTCCGGCAAGCCCTTGCCTTTCGGAGGGCTGCAACTGCCTGTGCACAAGTATGGAGTACTAAGGGACCGCTATTTTAGTACACCGACAGTCCTAATAATGGAACATTGGAAGGTGCATGGCAATATATCTCGGAATGGCTATGGAAATGCCGTAATAGGTAGGTATGGTGGCTATTTTGAGGAAAATATAAGGAGGTTTATGTGTGATAGAACGTATCATATCACGGGGTTTGGATGCACCGACGAAGTTTGCAACACATCTCGAGGTGAGAAAGGGCGATGCACGGTACTGGAGAGGCTAGCAAATGGCAGAAAGGTGAGAGTGCGTATAATCCATGGACTCACATTAGTCATAAAGAACACACATATTGCGAAAGTTTATTAGCCCTCAAAGCAAAGTACTACAACACATGCCCCTAGGAGGGAGGTTGGCAGGAGTTAACCATCGCGCGCCCCCGACCTTCATGCATAGGAAGACACTCAATAATAAATCGTGCTCCAACTTCTTAGCATAACCAATATTCTTACTAAACCACAATAATTCACTAGTACCTCCGACATATTACCATCTTTATATCGCAAAACTATTGCAAGGAATCAAACTTATCATATTCAGTTATCTACATGAAAGTTTTTATTAGGACCAATTTCATAACTTGTGCATATTTCCATTACTATTATCAAACTCTAAAAATGACATAAGTGAAGCATGAGAGTGCAACTATTTCTTTAAAATATAACCACCATCATGCTCTAAAAGATATAAGTGAAGTAGTAGAGCAACTACGTAGCTCAAAAGATATAAGTGAAGCACATAGAGTATTCTAACAAATCATGAATAATGTGTGTCCCACTCAAAAAGGTGTGTCCAGCAAAGATGATTGTGGCAAACTAAAAAGAAAACAAAGCAAAGACTCATATAATACACGATGCTCCAAGCAAAACTAATATCATGTGATGAATAAAAATATAGCTCCAAGTAATTTACCAATGGTTGGTAGAAGAAAGAGTGGATATCTTCCGGGGCATCCCCAAGCTTAGAGTCTTGGGTTTACTTGAATATTACCTTGGGGTGCCTTGGGCATCCCCAAGCTTATGGTCTTGCCACTCCTTATTCCTTCATCCATCGTGATCTCACTCAAAACTTGAAAACTTCAGCACACAAAACTCAACAGAAAACTCGTGAGATCTGTTAGTATAACAAGCAAATCATAAAATTTAGGAAATGTTGTAAACCCATTCATATTTTATTATTGCATAATACCTAATGTATTCTAACTTCACCATGACTTATAGCCCCCAATATAGTCCATAGATTCATTAAAACAAGCAAACAATGCATCGAAAACAGAATCTTTCAAAAATAGAATAGTCTAATGATCTGGCTAAGCGCAATACTTCTGTAACTCAAAAAATATTGAAAATTTAAGGGAAAACATGGTAAATTTGTATATAAATCATGTGTAAAAAATCCAGAATTTTATCACGTTCGGGTGAATTTAAACAATTCTTCTATTGGACGCAAAAGTTTCTGTTTTTTCACAGAATCAAAGCAAATATAAACCAAATCATCCCAAAGGCTTTACTTGGCACAAACACTAATTTGAACGCAAAAACACAACCATAAAAGTAACATAATTGTGTGCAGACACAAAAACAAAAAATATTACTATTGGGTTGTCTCCCAACAAGCTCTTTCTTTATAGCCATTAAGATAGGCTTGAGATCATATTGATGCTCATATGAAAGATAATAATTGAAACACAAAGAGAGCATCATGTAGCATGTGAAAAACACATTTAAGTATAACATACGTCCTATGCATAGGCATTTTATAAGAAAACAAACTATCAAGACAAGAAATATCTGCCTTATGCAAGGGAGAAGAATAAAACATTGACAATCTTAACATAACGAGAGGTGATTTACTAACATGAAAATTTCTATAACCATATTTTCCTCTCTCGTAGTAATTACATGTAGGATCATAATAAAATTCAAAAATATAGCTATAATATAAAATTTTCTCCTCATGATCCACATGCATAAAAGTCTTATAATCATCCAAGATAGTGAGATTAACATCAACTAAAGTCATGACCTCTCCAAACCCACATTTATAAAAAAAATCATAAGATTGAACACTCTCTGAATATGTGGGATTATTTTTACCTAAAGTTGACACTCTTCCAAACCCACTTTTAATATTATTGCAAACATTATTATCAATAGCACATTCGTCATGAGGCTTAAATAAACTTTCAAGATCATAATAAGCATTATCACCCCAATCATGATCATTGTAATAAGTAGTGGATATAACAAAATCATCATCCCCAAGCTTGTAGTTTTGCATATCATTAACACAATTGACATTAATAGAATTTATAATAACATCATTGCAATCAGGCTTTTCACTAAAGGAGCTATCAGGAATCACTCTATAAATTTCTTCTTTTAACACCTCATCACAATTTTTAGATTCAAGATTCTCAAGCAAAACTTCATAAAGATAATCTAGTGCACTCAACTCACTAGCAATTGGTTCATCATAATTGCATCTTTTAAAAATATTAGCAAGAAGATGAGGATCCATCTTTGTTTTGCTTTTTTTCTTTTCTGTTCTTTTGAGTGTTGACAATAGAAGCAAGCAAACAAAAAATATTTTTGTCTTTTTGTGAAAATGTTTTAGAAGTGGGGGAGATGAAAACGAGAGGCAAAAGGCAAATGAAAGTAAATGCAAGGATATGAAAGTTTATGCGATGGTACTTGATAGGTTTTGGTGATGTCTCCCCGGCAACGGCGCCAAAAATTCTTCCTGCTACTTGTGAGCTGCGTTGGGATTTCCTCGAAGAGGAGAGGATGATGAAGTATAGTAGAGATAAGTATTTCCCTCAGTTAAGAACCAAGGTTATCAATCCAGTAGGAGAACCATGCATGACCTTGTGAACAACACCTACACACAAAAGAACAAATACGTGCTGATAACCCACAAGTATAGGGGATCAATTATAGCTTTTTCGATAAATAAGAGTGTTGAACCCAATGAGGAGCTAAAGGTAGGATTTATATTCCCTTTAAGTTCTATCGACCACCGATACAACTCTACGCACACTTAACATTCGCTTTACCTAGAACAAGTATGAAACCATTTTGTAGGTGTAGGGATAAGTTTGCAAGGATAAAACTAGAGGTACTTGGCGAGAATAAAACTACGAGTAATTTACAAGATAATACAAGTTAGTTTTTTAGTAGAAAGCTTTTGTAACACTAGAAAGTTATTTGTCCCTAGGCAATTGATAACTAGACCGGTAATCATCATTGCAATTTTATATGAGGGAGAGGCATGAGCTAACATACTTTTCATACTTGGATCATATGCACTTATGATTGGAACTCTAGCAAGCATCCGCAACTACCAAAGATCATTAAGGTAAAAACCCAACCATAGCATTAAGTATCAAGTCCTCTTTACTCCCATACGCAACAACCCACTTACTGGGGTGTAAGCTTCTATCACTCTAGCCACCCACCATAAATGAATCATGAACATATTGCAACATGCTACAGCGGGAATCCCATATGCTTGCATGACACAGAAGGCACCATAGGATAACACCAAAATAAAACATACAACTCAAACCAATCACGATCATCAATCAACCCATAGGACAAAACGAATCCACTCAAACATCATAGGATGGCAACACATCATTGGATAATAATATGTAGCATGAAGGACCATGTTTAGGTAGAGATTACAACGGGGAGAAGAGGTGTTACACCACTGCATAGAGGGGGAGAGAGTTGGTGTTGACGGTGGCGAACTTGTTGGTGTAGATCGCCGTCACGATGATTGCCCCGGCGGTGTTCCGGCGCCACCGGGAGAGAGGGAGAGAGAGCCCCCCTCCTTCTTCTTCTTGATTGGCCTCCCCCTAGATGGGAGGAGGTTTTCCCCTCTGGTCCTTGGCCTCCATGGCACCCAAAGGGGTAAGAGCCCCTCCGAGGTTGGATCTCTCTCTCTCTCTCTCTCTCTCTTCTATTTCTGCGTTCCTGTTTTCTGGCCCTTCACCATTTCATAAATTCCTGGAGATCCGTAACTTCGATTGGGCTGTAATTTTGAGGGAATATTCTTCTGGATACTATCTTTCTTGCGGCGAAAGAAAGGCACCAACCACCTTACAGGGGCGCCACAAGCCTACCAGGCGCGCCTGGTTAGGGGTGCGTGCCCCTCGAGCTTGTGGCCCCCTTGGGCATCGTCTCACATTGATTCTTTCTCCAAAAAATCACAAATATTCCAAAATAAATCTCCGTAAATTTTTATTGCGTTTGGACTTTTTTTGATATGGATATTCTGTGAAACAAAAAACATGCAACAAACAGGAACTGGCACTTGGCACTGGATCAATATGTTAGTCCTAGAAATAATATAAAATGTTGCCAAAAGTGTATGAAAGTTGTAGAATATTGGCATGAAATAATAAAAAATTATAGATATGACGGAGACGTATCAGTATCCCCAACCTTAATTCCTACTCGTCCTCGAGTAGGTAATTGATAAAAAAGATAATTTTTATGTGGAATGCTACCTAGCTTAATCTTGATCATATAATCTAGTCATGGCATGAATATTAACACATGAGTGATTCAAAGCAATAGTCTATAATTTGACATAAAGACATCAATACTCAGGCATCCCAACAAACAATCATGTCTTTCAAAATATCAATGCTAAAGAACGTTATCCCTACAAAATCATATAGCCTTGTCATGCTACATCTACTTAACACAAAGTATTTATCATGCACAACCCCGATGACAAGCCGAGCAATTGGTTCATACTTTTTAACACGCTTCAGCTTTTTCAACCCCCACGCAATACATGAGCACAAGCCATGGACATAGCACTATGGGTGGAATAGAGTATGGTGATAGGGGTAAATATGGAAAAGATAAAAAACAAAAAGAAAGTCTCACATCGACGCGGCTAATCAACTGGCTATGGAGATGCCCATCAATTGATGTCAACGCGAGGAGTAGGGATTAGCATGCAAGGGATGCACTTAGAGCTATAAGTGTATCAAAGCTCAACATGAAACTAAGTGGGTGTGCATCCAACTTGCTTGCTCGAAGACCTCGGGAATTTGAGGAAGCCCATCATCGAAATATACATGCCAAGTTCTATAATAAAAAAATCCACTAGTATATGAAAGTGACTACATAGGAGACTCTCTACATGAAAAACATGGTGCTACTCTAAATCACAAGTGTGGTAAAGGATAGTAACAATGCCCCTTCTCTCTTTTTCTCTCAATTTTCATTTTTTTCTATTTTTCTTCTGTTGGGCTCTTTTTGGCCTCTCTTTTTTCATCCGGAGTCTCATCCCGACTTGTGGGGGAATCATGGTCTCCATCATCCATTCCTCACTGGGAAAATGCTCTATTAATGAATATGATGATCATCACACTTCTATTCACTTACGACTCAAAATTACAACTCGATACTAGAACAAAATATGACTCCATACGAATGCCTCTGGCGGTGTACTAGGATGTGCAATGATCTAGCATGGCAAAGATATCAAGAAATGGACAAGCCACGAAAATATCATGCTAGATATCCTACGATTATGCAAAGCAATATAACAATGAATGCTCAAGTCATGTATATGATGATGATGGAAGTTGTATGGCAATATATCTCGGAATGGCTATGGAATGCCATAATAGGTAGGTATGGTGGCTGTTTTGAGGAAGATATAGGGAGGCTTATGTGTGATAGAGTGTATCATATCACGGGGTTTGGATGCACCGGTGAAGTTTGCACTGACTCTCGAGGTGAGAAAGGGCAATGCACGGTACCGAAGAGGCTAGCAAATTGCGGAAAGGTAAGAGTACGTATAATCCATGGACTCACATTAGTCATAAAGAACTCACATACTTATTGCGAAAGTTTATTAGCCCGCAAAGCAAAGTACTACTATGCATGCCTCTAGGGGGATAGATTGGTAAGAAAAGACCATCGCTCGTCCCCGACCGCCACTCATAAGGAAGACAATCAATAATAAATCATGCTCCAACTTCTTAGCATAACGAGAGACTATACGTGCATGCTTCGGGAATCACAAACCTTAACACCAATATTCTTACTAAACCACAATCATTCATTAGTACCTCCCACATATTACCATCTCTATATCGCAAAACTATTGCAAGGAATCAAACATATCATATTTAGTGATCTACAAGTTTTATGTAGGATTTGATGACTAACCATGTGAGTGACCAATTCCTGTTGACTCTCTAAATAGATATAAGTGAAGCATGAGAGTTTAATTCTATCTAAAAAATATTTGCCGACGCTCTAACAAATATAAGTGAAGCAAAAGAGCATCTACAAATGACGGTTTCCTATGTGTAGAGAAACAGGCATCCAAACTTCAAATGATATAAGTGAAGCACATGAAGCATTCTATAAAGCCATACTCAAAAGATATAAGTGAAGTGCAAAGAGCATTTTTTAAATCAACCAAGGACTATCTCATACCATCATGGTGCATAAAATAAAAGGAAAAAATAAACACAAAAGACGCTCCAAGAATTTGCGCATATCATGTGACGAATAAAAATATAGCTCCAAGTAAAATTATCGATGGTCGTTAGAAGAAAGAGGGTATGTGTCGGTGTCAAAACCGGTAGACCTCAGGGTAGGGGGTCCCGAGCTGTGGATCTAGGGTCGATGGGTAATAGGGGACGACGAACATAGTGTTTACTCAGGTTCGGGCCCTCTCGAAGAGGTAAAACCCTACATCCTGCTTGATTGTATTGAATGTATAACGTGGTTTACAGAGTAGATCTACCTCGAGATTAGCATGAGCTAAACCTTAAGGCTATGAGGTGATGAATGTAGCTCTCCTCCTAATGACTACAACCCTCGGTTTATATAGACACCGATAGGGTTAGGGTTACCAGAGATAGATTACAACAAGAGGGAAAGAGATCTCGTCCATCCTTGACATGGAGGGCACACCACGGCTTCATAGATCTCCGGTCACCATACGGCTCCACCAGTCCGGCCCATGTACAATGGGCCATCACCCTGAGGACCCATTAGTCCATGACTCCCTCAGTAGCCCCCGAACTTGCCTCCAACGCCAAGGCTTGTATCCAGCATCCACTCATCCGACCTATATTCAGCTTGCGAGGCGAGTTCTTCCATGTTCGGAACCAGATGATGTCCGGAATCTGAAATGGTAGTTTTACTTAACACCAAAGGCAATAAAAACATTGCTCAAATGCAAATAGTGCCTTTATTTGGCAACTTTTTCTCTCTCAACAAAGAGTCGCTTCCGGCCATAACACCAAGCAGTTACTATTTCTCGAAGCACGGCTCAAGGCTGACGCCACGTTTGACATGTCCCCTCAAGGTGAAGATCGTGTCCTATTTTTCGGGGGATATGGTTAATGATTTCGATTCCCCTCCCCGCTCATAACGTTGCGGAGATATCGGGAAGTGGAGGAGCCAACGGCGTGGAAAAAGGAATCCCTGGCCTGCCCGCAGTCTATAAAGGGGTGCTACTACAGTATGCATCCCACGCCCTCTTCCACCTTTTGCTCACGCAGACCTTCAGAGCTCCAGCGCCCTTTCTCCCTGCTTCCACAGTGAATCCCACTTCACCTCCTTCGACCATGGCTGGATCTAGCGCCAATGGGAAGTGGGAGGCCTCCTCCATCACCAAAGGGGACATTATGAAGTTGAAGGAGGCCTGCTACTTGCCGGCCAATGTCGCCCATCGGGCGCCCTAAGAGGGCCAGATCATCCCTACGGCCGAACCAGGCGAAAGGGTAGTTTTTCTCCCCCATTTCCTTAGGGGGCTCGGATTTCCCCTACATCCCTTTGTGCGGGGGCTGATGTTCTTCTACGGGCTGGATTTTCATGATCTAGCCCCCAACTCCCTCCTCCACATCTCAACCTTCATCGTCGTCTGTGAAGCACTCCTCCAGGTCCAGCCGCACTTCGGTTTATGGCTGAAGGTGTTCAATGTCAAGCCCAAGGTGGTCGACGGCGAGCATGCGGACTGTGGAGGGGCCATGATTAGTAAGTTGACACGGGTCTAGTGGTCGGACGGCCACTTCGTTGACACCATCCAGATGTGGTAGAAGGAGTGGTTTTATATCACCGAGCCGAGGGAGGCCGCCTGGGGAGCGCCCCCCGCATTCAGGTCTGGACCCCCTACCAGATTGGCCTCTTGGACCACCAAGAGCCCAGACTGGGGGTGTGTTGCCGATACGAAAGCGTTGCAGAAGTGCGTCGAGAGCATAATAGAGACTGGCTCGAAGCTGGTCGACGTGTTCCAGATCATGCTCCACCACCGGCTCCTCCCTTGCCAGGAGAGGGCCAAGCCTATGTGGGAGCACGAGCCCGAGGATCCGGCCACCATGCGACACCTCTACGGCATGACTCTTGACAAGATATGGGGCCATCTATTCCAGCCCCAGAAGGAGTGGCTAGTCGAGGGGAAGAACATCGGCCTCGACGCCGTGAACCCCCCAAGGGAGGTGAGCGGCATTTTTCTTCAAGGAGTGTTTAGATATTCACACCACGTTTGATTCGGTCTAACCCTGATATGTGGATTTTGTAGGGCTGGCTTGCCAAGGCCAAGAAGATCCGTGACCCGACGCCTCTACCGGAAGGGCCCCGATCAGAGCAGCTATAAAAACTGTTGGTCGTGGTGCCTTATAAGGCGCCCACCAAGAAGGGCAAGAAGAAAGAAGCACTAGAGGCCAGGGAGGGCCCCCGCCATAGGGTTTGTCCGGGCAATCAGTCCGGAGACGTTGCGGCCTCATCCTTGCAGGATGGGGGCAAGGATGAGGACGAGGAGGATAGTGCCTCTTCGCACTCCAAGAAGAGGGCGGCATCCGAGGACGTCGAGGAGGTCCAACCTTCTCCGTCCCCGAAGAGACAATACCGACCCAAGCTGGTTCTGTCCGACAGTTTGGACTTCGACCAGGAGTCCGAAGTGTCTGAGAAGGTTTCGGAGAAGGAACCCAGGGTCAAGGCCCTGGCCAGTAGGTAAGATGTTGGCATTTTTAGCTATCTCGTTTTCAATAATTTGCTTTAGTTTAAGGTTAACCCCTTTGATTTGCAATCCCCCACATGAATGCCCCACCGAGCAGACTTCGGAGGGGACGTCTCCGTTCGCCGAACTGGCGGACAGTGGGTCTATGGCGCACTCCGCGCCTCCTCTGATCCCCGAAGAGGTTGAGGAGGTGCGATCCCAAAGGACTCCTCCTCCCCCGAGCACAGAGGGGGAGGTGGACGCCGTAATGACCGTGGTTAACACCTTGGTCACCGAAGACCAGGAGGGAGCGTCCCACCTAGCTAACAAGGGAAAAGAGTCCGGACCATCCGGATCCCATCCGTCGACCGCCCCCAAGCCCCCAAGGCCCTCGACGGCACAGGCTCCTCCTAGCGAGGACGGGGCCGGGGAGCAAACGTCAGCGCCAAACACCTCTACAAGGGCGGCGGCTGGCTGGACAGACGTGCTGGAAGAGCTGTTGAACAACGCCATCATCATAGATGAGCACTGCACTCTAATGTGTGCGGTCATGCAGAGTGTTCGTTCCGTCCAATCCGGACTAAACGACACTGTCCAAGGCCTTCTAACAGGCTTTGAGGTAAGTCAATTAATGCTCTTTCCACATAATGCGGTTGTAACTGTTAATTTGGGTACGCCGTTTACATAGCAGCCCCCGAGACTCTGCCAGGACCTCAGAGAGACCTGTAGAGGATCAAATTCGGTAGGCTAAATAATAATGTCGACATTTATTTTGCTGACGCAGGCATCTTCCGTGGCCGCGGCTGCTAATGCCGCGGTGTTAGAGGAGATGGATCGGAAGCTCAAGCTATCCGATAAAGAGCTTGACCTTGTCAACAAACGGCTTAACGAGGCGCAAGGTAAGCCTTGTGAGAAGATGTGTAATTGCTTGACGCCGGATATTGACGATCCAGACTTTTGCTAATCCCTTATCTTGATGATCCTGTAGCTGCTGCCGCCGAGGTTGAGGGCTTGAAGGAGGCCCTGAAGAAAGCCGAGGCCGAGGCGGCTGCGAAGAAGACAACCGCTGAGAAGGCGGTGGCCGAGCTTGAGAAGGCCAAGCTTGCTGCAGGCTCGAGTGACCGAAGTCCAAGTGGAGCTCCAGGATGCCGCCAAGAAGCTGGAGGCCCTTGAGAAGGGGCAGGAGGAGCAATCCTCCTGGCTATCCAAGGCGGAGAAGGAGCTTCAAGAGGCGAGGAGTGACGCGCGAGGTGTCCGGGAGGAGCTCCACCAAGCTGCGCAAATTGCAAATGGTAAGAAATACTTACTGCAGAGTGTGTTCGGAGGCAACAGGTTCACCATGCTGACGCGGGTCTGGCACTCCGTAGGCATCTTCGCCGAACTTCCGAAGAATGCGGCGGCCGCGGCGAGGCATTATGCCACCCTCGAGGAGGACTACACGCAATGGCTCTTCTGGTCACAGTTTTCGGACTCCGAGCACCCCCCCCTTCTAAGCGATCAAATGAAGCAACTGATGGAGATGCATCGGATGTCGGAGCTGCCCGTGAAGGACCTTTGTGTCAGCCTGTGGCCGGCCGAGCCCATTCCGGACACCTACTTCGGCCTTGTGCAGAAGCTGCAGGAGGCGCCGCTGTGGATTGATGTCGTAAAGTGGTCAGCGTGCCTTGAGGGGGCGAGGCTCGCGTTTGCGAAGACCATGGTGCATTGGCTGAGGATTAATCTAGTGGAGATGGCCACTAGTCCTCCGCCCAAGGGGTAGGAGCATCGTCGCCCCGAACAGTACTTCACGCAGGTGATAACCGGAGCGCTGGCGATAGAGGGCCAGTGTTCGAAAGATGTAATGTTTGAGTAGTTGTATTAAGTTTGTATCAAGTGGGACTTATGCTTTACTATGCACCCGACGGACTTATTTGATATTCTAATGATTAAATTTTGACTCCTGTGTGGCCATATGTTTAATCTGAAAGCTACCAGACGTCCGCTTCAGCCCCCAAATGAAGATCACGAGGGGTGTTTCATCTCCGCACTGTTACCCTTAGCTAACGTCTTGGTGCTCGGAGGCGGTAGTGCGGGAGCGAAACCAAGTGATCAGACTATTCGGTTTTACTGCTTTCACTTAGCCTTAGGAGCTTGTGACGCCCGGATAATTAAGCTATAGTAACTCTGTACTAATGATGCCACGTCACCACGATTACTGTTGATAATCTCGCGTTAATTCAATCTCGTTCAAATTCAAAATTGAATTAAAGGCAAACAACAAAAGTTTTCAAATATTAAAACTAAAATGTTAGGGTTGTGCCAGATAATGCATAGGTGATTATGGTGAAGAAATCACACTTTTATAAAGTGTTTAAAAACTCTAAAATAAACAAAACAGTAGCAAAAACAATTACTTGAAAGCTTTTAAAATAATAAACAATTACAAACTATTTTATTTTAGGTGCCAAGTTAATTGTGGTAGTGGCATATTTGTTAATGCTATTTTAGGTACAACTTATGTATTTTATAAAACTAATGTATTTAAAATATGAAATAAAAACAGAGAAGAAGAAGAAAACAAAAAAAAATACCTCAGGCCAACTGGGCCAAACGGCCCAGCCGGCCAGCCCACCATCCTAGGCCGGCCCACCCCGCCTCCCTTAACCCCCCTGGCACCCAAACCCTAACCAACGACACCCCACTTCCCCCCACTCGCCACTCCCTCTTCCCCCCCCGATCCAGATCGGATCGGGCCGACCTCGTCGCCCCGCCGTCGCGAACGGCGCACCGGTCCCGTCGCCGACCGCCGCCGCCGCCCGGAGTTCTCCCCTAGCCGGACCTCCCCGCCGGAACACCGATGCCTCCTAGTCTCCTCCCCACGGGTCGCCCCCGAGCCTCGCCGCCCCGATCCCCTACAACGCTGGTGAGGACCCCGGTCCTCCTACCCGTGCCCTCTCGCTGGCGCTCACCCGCGCCACCGCACCGTCCGCTCCGCGCGCCCCAGCACGGGCCCTCGCGCATGCGCGCCCACGTGCGGCCGCGCCCCCGCCACGCTCGCCGCAGCCACCAGCCCCTCCTCCCCCTCGCTCTGACCTCGCTCGTCCCGCGCCACCGGGCCTACCCCCACGCCGCTATTCGCCACTCCAGCCACTGTACCGCTGCGCCACTCGGAGCCGCCCGCGCCCCTCGCCCCGCTCCCTGCCTAGCTCGCCAAGGCCGCGACCCCCCCCCTCATCCCTGCACTGCCCGCTGCACCGCGCCACCCCTGGCCGCCTCCCTGTCGCCGACGCCCGCCGCTTCCTCTGGCCGCTGTCGCTGCACCCCGCGCCGGCCGACCCCCTGTCGCTGTTGCTGCCCCCCGACCGCGCCACCCCGCCGCCTTGGCCGCTGCGGCTGCGCCAGCCGGCTGGCCGCGCCTGCCGTCGCTCGGATTCGCCTGGCCCCGCTAGCCTGGCCCTGCTGTGCCCTGCCGGGCGGGCTGGTGCCCGTCGCCCAGCCCTGCCCGTTGCCCGTAACCCGCCAGCGCCCGCTATGGCCTCTGTGCCACTGGACGACGAGCCCCACGCCCCCTTGTGAACCTTTAAAAAAAGGAAGAATAAAAAAATAATAATAATTAACTAATTAATTAATTAACTTAACAAATCCTGTTTAGTTATCTAATTAAACTTAATTAACCTGGTATTAGTCTAACTAGTGTTAATTAGTTAACAGCTAATGACGAACGGGCCCCATCTGTCAGTTTGACCGGTCAACGGTCACACTTGACTGCTGACGTCATACTGATGTCATGCTGATGCAGTAAACATATTTTTGATTTCAATTAATTCCGTTAATTTTATAAATGAATTAAAACTTTAAAAATTAATATAAAATAATCCGTAACTCAGATGGAAATACTTTGTACATGAAAGTTGCTCAGAAAGGCGAGACGAATCTGAATACGCAGTCCGTTCGTCTGCCACATGTCCCTAGCATAGCGAACATGCAACCATCCCCCTCCTGTCCGTCTGTCCGAAAATGCCGAACACCGGGGATACTTTCCCGGATGTTTTTCCCCTTCGCCAGTAGCACCTAGTACTGCGATAGCTCACCCAAGGCACCGCTATTTGCTTTGTCATGCATATGTTTGCATTGTATTCATTGTTTCTTCCCCCTCTTCTCTCCGGTAGACTTTGAGATTGATGCCGCTGCTCTAGACATCGACTACATCCCTGACGACCAGACCTTTTCAGCAGAGCTTCCAGGCAAGCCAAACCCCCTTGTTCATCCCGATATCGCCTACTCTTTCCCTCTACTCCTTGCGTTAGAGTAGTGTTACTGTTTCATCGGTTTGATCCTATACTGCTGCATAGCCTGTCCTTGTTACTACTATTGATACCTTTACCTGCAATCCTAATCCTTAGTATGGGTTGCTAGTATTACATCAGTGGCCCTACACTCTTGTCCGTCAGCCATGCTATACTTTTGGGCCGTGATCACTTCGGGAGGTGATCACGGGAATATACATACATACATACTATACAGGTTACATGATGTGACTAAAGTCGGGTCGGCTCGTAGAGTACCCGCAAGTGATTCCGATGTGGGAGGCTGAAGGGGCAGGTGGCTCCATCCAGGTAGTGATGGGCCAGGGTTCCCGGTAGCCCCCTGATGGTTACTTTGTGGCAGAGCGACAGGGCAGGTTGCGACCACCTAGGAGACAGGTGGGCCTGGTCCCAGGTCAGCGTCCGCAGTTACTTTAAAATAACACGCTTAATGAGGTCTTGGTATTTGATCTGAGTCTGGCTACGAGCCTATATGCACTAACCAACTACGCAGGAACAGTTATGGGCTCTCAACGTCGTGGTATCAGCCGAAGCCTTCTTGACGTCAGCGGTTGAGCGGCGCGCGCCGAATTGGACTGGAACACCTGCTCTTGTATTAGGGAGGCTAGGTCTGCTTTCGGCCGCCGTCGCAACATGCAGGAGTGCAATGAGCGATGGGCCTAGACCCCTGCGCGCTTAGGATTTAGACCGGCGTGCTGACCTCTCTGTTGAGCCTAGGTAGGGATGCGACATGTTGATCTTCTGAGGCCGGGCATGACCCAGGAAATTGTGTCTCGCCAGAGGGATCGAGCGTGTTGGGTAATGTGGTGCACCCCTGCAGGGAAGTTTATCTATTCGAATAGCCGTGTCCCTCGGTAAAACGACGACCCGGAGTTGTACTTCGACGTTATGACAACTAGAACCGGATACTTAATAAAACACACCCCTTACAAGTTCCAGATATAACCCGATGATCGCTTTCCCACAGGGCGACGAGGGGAGGATCGCCGGGTAGGATTATGCTATATGATGATACTTGGTGAACTTACCAGCTACTCTCTTCTATATGCTTCAAGATGGAGGCTGCCAGAAGCGTAGTCTTCGATAGGACTAGCTATCCCCCTCTTATTCTGGCATTCTGCAGTTCAGTCCACAGATACTACCCTTTTCATTGATACCAATGCATATGTAGTGTAGATCCTTGCTTGTGAGTACTTTGGATGAGTACTCACGGTTGCTTTGCTCCTCTTTTCCCCTTTTCCTTTTCTTCTCGGATGTCGCAACCATATGCTGGAGCCCCGGAGCCAGAGGCCACCTTCGACGACTCCTACTACACCGAGGGTGCCTACTACTACGTGCAGGCCGCCGCCGATGACCAGTAGAAGTTAGGAGGATCCCAGGCAGGAGGCCTGTGCCTCTTTCGATCTGTATCCCAGTTTGTGCTAGCCATCTTATGGCACATTGTTTAACCTTATGTCTGTACTCAGATATTGTTGCTTCCGCTGACTCATTTGTAATCGAGCACTTGTATTCGAGCCCTCGAGGCCCCTGGCTTGTAATATGATGCTTGTATGACTCATTTGTTTTTAGAGTTTTGTTGTGATATCTTCCTGTGAGTCCCTGGTCTTGATCGTACACGTTTGCGCATATGATTAGTG
Source organism: Thinopyrum elongatum (assembly GCA_011799875.1). NCBI lineage: Eukaryota > Viridiplantae > Streptophyta > Magnoliopsida > Poales > Poaceae > Thinopyrum > Thinopyrum elongatum. The sequence continues at coordinate 340,101,952 of CM022302.1, forward strand.
TACGATTGAATCAGGGGTGTCACAAGTTGGTATCAGAGACGACTGCCTATAGGAATCGCTCTTCCACACTCTTCGGCCGAAGTTGAGTCTAGTCATTGAAAAACTTTTACTAACATGGCTGTGTGGCTTACGGGCCCATGTTGCCATTGGGTGGTATTGGGATATTTTATTCCTCGTCTTTACTCTGGGACTCTGATTTCTCTTCTACTCGGGTTAAACGATTTTGTTAACTCTAACTCTAGGTTCTCGTTACCACTTCCTCCCGGAGAGCCCCTCACTCCAGATGATTGCTTGGTGCACCGAAGGATTCCGAAGATATTCTCCGATGTTCTCTCGAGACTTTGTGCCCATTGCTTTTGTAGTTCCCTACCACCAAAATATCCCTATGGATAAATACATACACCTATCGTTCTTACTTTTATTCCCAATTGATCTTATTATTACAAGGTACCCTGAAATACTCTCCGTTGTCCCGAGAATCCTTTGAGCCTACTGCCTTGCAGTTCTTTGCCACATGAATAGCCCTACGGATAATTACTCACGCTTGTCAAGTATCCGTTCATCCCCAGTTGTTCATGTGTTACACAAAATTATTTGGAATACTAATCGGTCTTCCGAAAAATCCTCAATAGCCTATTGCCCTTGTTCTTCCTTACCTGCTTGCATTATAATTACTTCGATATGTCTACCAATATTCATTAGCATTCTTTCTCATCATCATTTTGAGCATTTGATTCGATATGTTTGCGAATGCTCACAATCATCAAGCAATTAGAATTCTTCCCTTCGGCTCAGACATCGTTTTAAACATGAGCTGGATCTCGACCAAACGGATTACCAACGATTGTACCCCTAAGCCTACTCAACTTATCCATCCTTAATCAAAGCGTTTGCTTCTGATCCCTTAATTTGGAAATCATAATTCCTTTGCAATTGAGATTTGAATTAGTCAGTTGCTTCTATAATCCATTGCCTTTGCATTGTCTCTTCCTCTGGATGTGTGCTGATGCTCACATCGACTCTGTTATGGACTGTCAGATCCTTTGTTGAATTATCATCCGACATTGTCCTTCGTATACAAAAACCTCGAGAAGTTCTTTTCCTGGTACATAATGCCATTGGTAAATCCTATTCTCTAATTTGGCCAACCATGCTCTGCTTTCGAGCTGGTGATGTTTACTCTTGAAGCTTGTGGTATATGTTTCTAAGATGCCCTGATGGGATGAACCTATGCCTTCCTTAATCTGTGTGAACCTGAAAGTTTTCATGGGTCATACTCCTCTGGCAATTCACTAGGTAGGTTTTCACACTCAAATCATTTTTAATAGAGCAGTGAATGAATGGTCATGCATTGGAGAAGTGGGAGTCAACCTTGAACTTTGTGTTCATGCCCATGGACACAATGTAGATCTTATCATGGAAGCTTCTCTTAAATTAATTATTCCCTTGGTAGAAGTTCATCTTATATCTGGGATCTGGTATTTTGCAATCGTGCTTCCGGCCATATCGATATTCCTTGATTCCTTTTCTCGGACAAGTTAAACCACTTGTCCTCTACAGATAAATGCACCCGTCCAACCTCTATTATGATCTACCTTCGAGTATTACCCCGTGGTATCTCGATAATATCACAGAACCATATTACTTCTTATGAGTTCTTCTTCAAGTATTTTTGTTCCGAGTTGTTAGACACTCAAGGACACCGATAAGTGAATCAATTCCGCACTCCGATTCAATAACTCTAAGTAATTTTCATTGCTTATGAGTTTATTAATCCTTCAAGTCATTCCTAGCCTGATCAGCTATATCATTATCGTGCAACTTTTTTTAACTGTGCTACCTGGTCCTTCTTCCCGGAGCGCAATTTTCGACGATGAGCTAAGCTTACGTCGACTTTCCTTGTCATATCATTTTGCCTTGAACAACAAGCTTGATTCCGAGTTTGTGACGTACCCATGGTTCCAATAACTTTTCGCTTCATCATTCCTTTGACTTGATGTCATCGCCGATCGATTACACCTTCATGAAATCTCTCGACAATTGTGTCGTGATCATCATCAACATTCTGAGCTCTTCCAGGATATCAATCGAATTCATGATGGGAAATACCATCCTTACCCCTCGATGATTTGTGTTATCATCGACAACATTCTTGCCTTCCCCCAACACAAACTTGTTCATGTTTTGTGTTGTGCCTTGATTTCCTTACTATCTAGCTTAGGTTATGTTCTACCTTGTAGTATTACTGTCTTCTATATCAAGAATGTTGTGAGGATTGCTCCACCTCTTAAGAATTCTTGGTATAGTGATACTTCTCACCATCACCATTCTTTCTTGCTTCCCGTGTTGATTCTAGCCGGGATACCAACAAGTGAGCGGTGCTGCTTGGATTCTGTACTTCTAGCATCCATATTGCTTTGAAGTTAATGGTCGGCAGTTCATTCTTAGACTAATGGTTATTTAATCACCATTCTAACATTGATCATACTACCTAAGCCCATATCCCTGGTGCATCTTTCAACCAGTGTTTAAATGGTGTATGTTTTCCTTGAGCATACATCATTATATCATTTGATCTCACAAATGTTATCTCCTTGTTCACATAATTGTGGAAATCCATCTTTTGGAACTCTCAATGAATTGTCGCTGCGTTCATCAGCCACCTCCTCATCCTCTCCTTGGATTAATGATGAACTCATGATTCGGAACTTGCTTCCATAGTTCATTTCCCGATAATCTTGCAATGTCATCTTGTCAATCTGTGTGTTGCACCTTTTTCTTCTCAGGCATCCTGAGTCTGAGGTATCCTGACACCAATCGGATCCGAATCTTGGTCAAATATGATGATTGGAACATATTTCCAAGAGTTATATCCTTGGTCTTTATATGACCCGGTAAGGTGATGTCAGGCCTAGCACACCTGGCCGGAGGACCTTTTGTTATAGTTTCCTTTTTAGTAAGGTTAGCCATTCATCCATGCGGAAATTGTAAGACTTATTCCATAAAGAAGTTCCCGATGGATCCTTTGTATTCCGAAAGTCTGACCTTTACTTGATGACCATGTCTGTGCTATCTCGAAGCATGGCTATGGTACTCTGAACATCAATAAGTACATTTGCAGCACGATGCTAAATTTTCTTTATCAATTATCCAAACACCGTTGTATAGGTAATGTCATGAAATTTCTTTCTCCTTACCTAAAGGGTTTTCTACTTTATATCCTGTCATGGATATCATGCTCTACTTGTCCTTGGGAAGGATATGCCCCTAAAATATGTGTTTAAACACATTTTCCTTTCCATTGTTCTGTTTAACTTGATAATCGCATTTTCCTTTCCATTGTTTTGTTTAACCTTTCTGGTAACCTGACTTAACTGAGCAGTGCTAATTCCCTGCTTAGGTAAGCACCTCGTTGTACCACTCTGTCAATAAGACCCTGTTACTAATGTTGATGACATTTCGGCAACCACCGATGGACGAGAACCTTGCCTATTGGTCTGCCTCGTTCAGCGAGCAGGAAAATGGTTCTCTTCGTCCCTCGCCCTTGGTACCGATGTTGTTGCCGACATAACTGACAGGCGACCCTCTGACATGCCTAGCTATCATGACCGTGCAAGATGTCACCGCTCCTTCTACCTTTAACCCGTATGGTGGGCCCATAACCCATAGTTCCACAGGATCAAAACCTGACTCTCCTATACACCCCCGGTGTCCAAAGTTATTCCTCGCGCGCGGCCTCATATATAATTCATGAGCCACCTTCCGAAAGATCATCAATTCTGGTATCAGACACAATACTTATTCCCATTGCTCGAAACCCCTTTCACACTCTGTTTTAGGCAATGAACGATTGCCTATCCGCTCGAAACTTCTCATGGTACCTTCTTACTTTGCTCTCGATATCTTCTTAAGTTTCAATTCAAGAGTTACTTTCCGCCACCTTCCCCGCTGTTATCTACCAGATAGGCAACCTTGAAGAGGTCCATTCTCCCGGAATACCCCCTTATTCTTTTGTAAGTACAATGGAGTTCCCGAGGAAAGGATGCCGACTTCATCATGAGGACCTGAAGCAGAAAAATGAAGAACTCAATGTAATGGATCGACCTCTTCGAAAAGAGCAACCAAGACTGAGAAGATTCGTTAGAATATTGTATCCAAATCTTTTCCCCTTACTCCACCTCTTAAATCTCGGGACGAGATTTCTTGTAGTGGAGGAGAATTGTGACGCCCGGATAATTAAGCTATAGTAACTCCCTACTAATGATGCCACATCACCACGATTACTGTTGATAATCTCGCGTTAATTCAATCTCGTTCAAATTCAAAATTGAATTAAAGTCAAACAACAAAAGTTTTCAAATATTAAAACTAAAATGTTAGGGTTGTGCCAGATAATGCATAGGTGATTATGGTGAAGAAATCACACTTTTATAAAGTGTTTAAAAACTCTAAAATAAACAAAACAGTAGCAAAAACAATTATTTGAAAGCTTTTAAAATAATAAACAATTACAAACTATTTTATTTTAGGTGCCAAGTTAATTGTGGTAGTGGCATATTTGTTAATGCTATTTTAGGTACAACTTATGTATTTTATAAAAATAAGGAATTTAAAAAATGAAATAAAAATAGAGAAGAAGAAGAAAACAAAAAAGAAGAAGAAAGACCCCTGGCCAACTGGTCCAAACGGCCCAGCCGGCCAGCCCACCATCCCAGGCTGGCCCACCCCGCCTCCCTTAACCCCCCTGGCACCCAAACCCTAAACACCGACACCCCATTTCCCCCCACTCGCCTCTCCCTCTCCTCCCCCCGATCCAGATCGGATCGGGCCGACCTCGTCACCCGCCGTCGCGAACAGCGCACCGGTCCCATCGCCGACCGGAGTTCTCCCCTCACCGGACCTCCCCGCCGGAACACCGATGCCCCCTCATCTCCTACCCATGGGTCGCCCCCGAGCCTCGCTGCCCCGATCCCCTGCAACGCTTGTGAGGACCCCGGTCCTCCTACCCGTGCCCTCTTGCCGGCGCTCGCCCGCGCCACCGCACCGTACGCTCCGCGCGCCCGAGCATGGGCCCTCGCTCACGCGCGCCCGCACCCCCACCGCGCTCGCCGCAGCCACCAACCCCTGCTCCCCCCACCCTGCTCTGACCTCGCTCATCCCGCGCCACCGCGCCTACCCCCGAGCCGCTGCTCGCCACTCCGGCCACTGCACCACTGCGCCGCTCGGAGCCGCCCGCGCCCCGCTCCCTGCCTAGCTCGCCCAGGCCGCGACCCCCCTCATCCCTGCGCTGCCCGCTGCACCGCGCTGCCCCTGGCCGCCTCCCTGTCGCCGGCGCCCGCCGCTTCCTCTGGCCACTGTCGCCGCACCCCGCACCGGCCGACCCCCTGCCGCTGTTGTTGCCCCCCGACCGCGCCACCCAGCCGCCCGCCGTCGCTCGAGTTCACCTGGCCCCACTATCCTCGCCCCGTTGTGCCCTGCCGGGCGGGCTGGTGCCCGTCGCCCAGCCCCGCCCACTACCCGTAACCCGCCAGCGCCCGCTATGGCCTCTGTGCCACTGGATGACGGGCCCAACGCCCCCCTGTGAACGTTTAAAAAAAGGAAAAATAAAAATAAGAATAAAAATAATAATTAACTAATTAATTAACTTAATTAATCATGTTTAGTTAACTAATTAAACTTAATTAACCTGTTAATTAGTCTAACTACTGCTAATTAGTTAACAGCCAATGACGAACGGGCCCCATCTGTCAGTTTAACCGGTCAACGGTCACAGTTGACCGCTGATGTCATACTGACATCATGCTGATGTAGTAAACATATTTTTGATTTAAATTAATTCTGTTAATTTCATAAATGAATTAAAACTTTAAAAATTAATATAAAATAATCTGTAACTCGGATGGAAATACTTTGTACATGAAAGTTGCTCAGAAAGGCGAGACGAATCCGAATACGCAGTCCGTTCATCTGCCACACGTCCCTAGCATAGCGAACATGCAACCATCCCCCTCCTGTCCGTCTGTCCGAAAATGCCGAACACCCGGGATACTTTCCCAGATGTTTTTCCCCTTCGCCAGGAGCACCAAGTACTACGATATCTCATCCCTGGCACCGCTATTTGCTTTGTCATGCATATGTTTGCATTGTATTCATTATTTCTTCCCCCTCTTCTCTCCGGTAGACTTCGAGACTGACGCCGCTGCTCCAGACGTCGACTACACCCCTGACGACCAGACCTTTTCAGCAGAGCTTCCAGGCAAGCCAACCCCCCTTGTTCATCCCGATATCGCCTACTCTTTCCCTCTACTGCTTGTATTAGAGTAGTGTTACTGTTTCATCGGTTTGATCCTATACTACTGCATAGCCTGTCCTTGTTACTACTGTTGATACCTTTACCTGCAATCCTAATCCTTAGTATAGGTTGCTAGCATTACATCAGTGGCCCTACACTCTTGTCTGTCTGCCATGCTATACTACTAGGCCGATATCACTTCGGGAGGTGATCACGGGTATATACATACATACATACATACTATACAGGTTACATGATGTGACTAAGGTCGGGTCGGCTCATAGAGTACCCGCAAGTGATTCCGATGTGGGGGGCTGAAGGGGCAGGTGGTTCCATCCAGGTAGTGATGGGCCTGGGTTCCTGGCAGCCCCCTGATGGTTACTCTGTGGCGGAGTGACAAGGCAGGTTGCAACCACCTAGGAGAAAGGTGGGCCTGGTCCCTGGTCGGCATCTGTGGTTACTTCAAAATAACACACTTAACGAGATCTTGGTATTTGACCTGAGTCTGGCTACGAGCCTATACGCACAAACCAACTATGCAGGAACAGTTATGGGCTCTCGACATCGTAGTATCAGCCGAAGCCTTCTTGACGTCAGAGGTTGAGCAGCGTGCACCGGATAGGACTGGAACGCCTGCTCCTGTATTAGGGAGGCTAGGTCTGCTTCCGGCCGCCCTCGTAACATGCAGTAGTGCAATGGGCGATGGGCCCAGAACCCTGTGCGCTTACTATTTAGACCAGCGTGCTGACCTCTCTGTTGAGCCTAGGTAGGGCTGCGACATGTTGATCTTCTGAGGCCAGGCATGACCCAGGAAAGTGTGTCCGGCCAGAGGGATCGAGCGTGTTGGGTAATGTGGTGCACCCCTGCAGGGAAGTTTATCTATTCGAATAGCCGTGTCCCTCGGTAGAAGGACGACATGGAGTTGTACTTCGACCTTATGACAACTAGAACTAGATACTTAATAAAACACACCCCTTACAAGTTCCAAATACAACCCGATGATCGCTTTCCCACAGGGCGACGAGGGGAGGATCGCCGGGGTAGGATTATGCTATACGATGATACTTGGTGAACTTACTAGCTACTCTCTTCTATATGCTCAAGATGGAGGCTACCAGAAGCATAGTCTTCGATAGGACTAGCTATCCCGCTCTTATTCTGGTATTCTGCTGTTCAGTCCATAGATACTACCCTTTTCATTGATACCAATGCATATGTAGTGTAGATCCTTGCTTGCGAGTACTTTGGATGAGTACTCACGGTTGCTTTGCTCCCTCTTTTCCCCTTTTCCTTTTCTTCTCGGATGTCGCAAACAGATGCTGGAGCTCCGGAGCCAGACGCCACCTTCGACGACTCCTACTACACCGAGGGTGCCTACTACTACGTGCAGGCCGCTGCCGACGACTAGGATTAGTTAGGAGGATCCCAGGGAGGAGGCTTGTGCCTCTTTCGATCTGTATCCCAGTTTGTGCTAGCTATCTTTTGGCACCTTGTTTAACCTTATGTCTGTACTCAAATATTGTTGCTTCCGCTGACTCGTTTATAATCGAGCACTTATATTCGTGCCCTCGAGGCCCCTGGCTTGTAATATGATGCTTGTATGACTTATTTGTTTTTAGAGTTGTGTTGTGATATCTTCCCGTGAGTCCCTGATCTTGATCGTACATGTTTGCGTGTATGATTAGTGTACGATTAAATCGGGGGCGTCACAGAGCTTGACGGTGGGGACTAGGGGCTAGCCCCCGGTGTATTGTGATGTACTTGGCGATCAAAACCTACCCCTCCCGATCACATGGTTTGTATTAAGACGAACACTTCGTGTGACACGGTAAAATCGCCAACGATTTTTAGAGTTGAACCTCATCATCGGATCATGGACCCGTTCGCACTTACTATGACAGTCAGTTTTCGGCTTTTTCCTCCTGAGGTACTTGACTGGGCAAACCAGAATTACAATCACAAGGGTTCTCCCTTTGCCCTCTTAGCCGAATGTGCAGAACGTAAGAGGCAAGCACAGGAGCCGGGTAACCCAACTATTGACCCAAGACATAGTTCGGAACAGATGCATATAGTGCAATATCCGAGACGCCAAACACCTAACAGAAAGCGGTGCCGAACTTGGAGATATTGAGCTGATATATAAATCGAACTCTTGACTGTTTAATATTTTCATGCCGGGTTGTTCGAAGAGCTAGGAGAGGATCGAAAAGGGGATAGACAAGTCATAGAATGTGGATATCCGAACACCATAAAGGGTATCTTATTACTTCTCGTAAGCTCGGGACGTCTAGCCAAACAATTCGAACTGCAAAGGCAGTACTTGTAAGAGAAAATAGAAATAATGTTTTACAGAGTAAAGGTTGACGCAGGGCCTTGAGGCGTGAGTTGAAGCCTTCACTGTGCCCTGCTACATGTCTGCGCCTTTGTTTCTGATAGGTGGGGGTTGGGACCTTCGTTGAGACCTTGATGGGCAAGGACCCTGCCGATGGAGCTTTATGCTTGGGGGTATTCGGAATTGGTCCCAAAATCGTCCGAAGATGAGGTAATTCCAAAGTTTGGTTTAACCGAACATGTACTTCAGATTAATGTATGCCTCAAGGCTGCCCATGGTATTTTGAGTGTGAAGTTGTGCTGACGAGGCACGTGGAGCGTGAAGAATGTGGGTATGCCATGGGGCGCGTATCCCTATTTGCGGCGAACACATGCAGGTTCCCATGATGGGGAACGCGTTCGAACCTATTTACTATTGTCGCCGGCCTTTATAGCGGGTTGGCACCCGGGCCTATATGGGCCGGTGTGGTCTTTGGCTGATAGGACCGCAGTGTGCTCTTCGGTTCGAAGTGAGCGTTCTGTGTTGCCGTTGATAGTTATGATGCCCGAGGGACCAGGCATTTTCAACTTGAGGTACGCGTAATGCGGAACGGCATTGAATTTGGCGAACGATGTTCGACCGAGGAGGGCGTGATATCCATTGCGAAAAGGTGCAATATCAAAGATCAAGTCCTCGCTTCAGAAGTTATCCGGAGATCCGAACACTACTTCAAGCGTCACGGTGCCCGTGCAGCGGGCCTCCACTCCTGGAATAACCCCCTTAAAGGTGGTGTTACTGGTTTTAATCCTTGATGGGTCGATCCCCATTTTCCTCACTGTGTCTTCATATATTGGATTAAGGCTGCTACCTCCGTCCAGTAGGACTCTAGTGTGGTGGAATCCATCGATGATGGGGTCTAGCACTAAGGCTGCGGACCCTCCATGGCGTATGCTGGTGGGATGGTCCCTGCGATCGAACGTGATCGGGCAAGCTAACCATGGGTTGAACTTTGGCGCTACTGGCTCGACGGAGTATACGTCTCGTAGTGCTCTTTTCCTCTCCTTCAGTATATGGGTTGCGTAAATCATGTTTACCATCTTGACCTCGAAAGGGAAGGGTTTCTGGCCTCCACTATTCGGCCTACGGGGCTCGTCATCGTCCTTGCTTCGTGGGCTTTTGCCCGAGTCTTCGGCTGTGAGTTTGCCGGCCTGTTTGATCACCCAACAATTTCGGTTGGAGTGGTTGGCGGGCTTCTCTGTTGTGCCGTGGATCTGACAAGGCCTGTCCAGAATTGTGTCTAGTCTGGATGGGCCGTCATTGTTGCCTTTAGGGGCTTTATTTCGCAGTCCGGACTTTTGGTTTTGGAATCCGGCGTTTACTGCCGTATCCTCGCCCTCGCCGTCATTGTGGCAACGTTTATTCTTGCTGCATCGGGGCTTTCCATTTCCGTCCTGAACCTCGGAGGTACCGGGTGTGTCTGGGTTGGTGTTCTTGCGAGCAAGCCAACTGTCCTCGCCCGGGCAAAAGTGGGTCATGAGGGAAGTAAGGGCTGCCATAGTTCTTGGTTTGTCCTGGCCGAGCTGTCGGACAGGCCATTCATCCTTGACACTATGCTTGAAGGCAGCCAAGGCTTCGGCATCCGGACAGTCGACTATCTAGTTTTTCTTGGTCGTGAATCGGTTCCAAAATTGTCGGGCAGACTCTCCGGGTTGTTGTGTGATACGATTTAGGTCGTCAGCGTCCGGAGGCCAGACATAGGTGCCCTGAAAGTTTGCTCGAAAAGCATCCTTGAGCTCTTCCCAGCAGCCTATAGAGTCTTCGGGAAGGCTGTTCAACCAGTGTCGAGCTGGACCTTTAAGCTTTAGCGGCAGAAATTTAATGGCGTGGAGGTCATCTCCTCGCGCCATGTGTATGTGTAGGAGGAAATCCTCTATCCATACGGCTGGATCTGTGGTTCCGTCATATGATTCGATGTTCACGGGCTTGAAGCCTTCCAGGAATTGGTGTTGCATCACCCTCTCTGTAAAATACAGGGGGTGTGCGGCGCCCCGAATTCGGGCTACATCGCGTCGGAGGTCCTCGGCCCTCCGAGCCTACTGTTGCTCCCGGATTCTATCGTTTTGGTTTAGCCGATCGTAGTATCCTTTCGGGTAAGCAGACGGGTCCTCTCTGGGTCCGTAGATGGACCTGGTACAGCCTCCACGAGCATCTAGGTCATGGCGGAGGTCGTACTCGTAAGTGGGCCGCAATTGATCCTTGCCGTGATGGTGAGGTAGGGCGGCTTGGTGTTTGGCCTCGTCAGCTTCCCTGTCCCGCCTTCTAGGGGGGCGGTCCGGCTGTTCGGCATTTGTATACGTCAGGCGTGTTGCCTCTATGGCCTCGTCGTCGAACTGAGGCAATAGCCTTTGCTTCGGATAACTCCTGGTTGGCTGTTCACGACCATACCCCTCTTCGGCAGCTAGGACTTTAGTCCATCGGTCGTTGAGGGTGTCCTGTTCGGCTTTGATTTTGTGTTTTTGTTTCTTTAGGCTATGGGCGGTGGCAAGAAGCCTCCGCTTGAACCATTCCTGCTCCAGAGGGTCTTCGGGGACGATGAAATCGTCCTCCCCGAGACTGGCCTCCTCTTCAGAGAGTGGGAGGTAGTTGCTATCCTCGGAGTCATCGGGGTTTTCTGAATTGAGCGGGTCCTCCTGCCCCGCGGGGTCATCCTGATGATGTTTGAAGGCTGTGTCTCCGGTGAGGTCATCCATATTATTTACGGTGCCGTTCTCCGCAGAGTCCATGTTGCTCGCATGGCTTCGACGTGGCTTTGATCGACGATGTTGTTTTCGGCATTTGGGCGGCTCATCTCTGGGCTTGCCTTTATCCTAATTGGGTGTGCCATCACCGTCTTTGGGGGTGTCCACCATGTAAATGTCATAGGTGGAAGTGGCCGACTAGCGGTCGGTGATGGGGGGGGGGCAACATCGGCATTGGCCGTGGCTCTGTCCCCCTCGTCCATGTATTCGGTATTTTCGGAATTATAGTCTAGCATATCGGTTAAATCATCGATAGTGGCTACCAAGTGGGTGGTGGGTGGGACGCAAAATTCCCTATAGTACGCGTCGACGGGTTGACGGCCGTGAGCGGGGGAGAGATCCTCCTGGATAGTCATTTTCTGAATTTGGTCCAATGCCTCATTTATCATAGCAAGGGTCGCCGAACTCGATGGCTCTGGGCCAGATTCCGTTGTAATGGGGGCAGTCAATGCCCTAGCTAGTCCTTGATTTCTACAGGCCGAGCTAAGCTCGGGGTGCAGAACCGGATCCTCGATCGGGTCCGGACAGTCATCGGAAGTCAAGGACAGATTTTGATCCCTGCGTGTGGATTCCACGCTGGGGATTGAGATCGAGTTGCTTCGGGCCAGGGGTAATTCCTGGCCATCGGCCGCCACTTCGTCGTGGGAGCTCAAGGTTGGGTGAGCATTGTGGAGGAACGGTTCGGCCGAGATTGACTCTTGGCTTCTGCCTCCAGATCCTGTCTCGAAGGTCGGGGATAAGTCCTCCACCAACATGATGGGTTCGGGCGAAGGTGGAGTCTGGCCGCCGCTCGAAGCGGAGCTCTCCTGGCTCGAAGCTGCTGGGGCCGATCCGTAGATCGGATCGGAGGGAGATTCTGGGGCGGGCACAACGAGGCCTGCGTGGGTGCGGGAAGGTGTAGTGAGTCCGGTGAAGACCAGATCGTCCCGTGCGTCCGCCACATATTCCAGGTTGCCGAATCAAATTTGGTGTTCGGGGGCGAAGTTGTCGATCTGATCCAAATGACCAGTCAGGTCGGGATGCAGCACGATGCTGCCGAACGCGAAGAGTTGACCGGGGACGAAGAAGTCCCCGGATCCGACGCCTTCTCCTATGATCAAGCGAGCGATCGATCCTTTGAGCGACCCCACAGCGGAACTCTCAATGAAAGCACCAATGTTGGTGTCAAAACCGGCAGACCTCGGGGTAGGAGGTCCCGAGCTATGGATCTAGGGTCGATGGGTAACAGGGGATGAGAACACAGTGTTTACCCAGGTTCGGGCCCTCTCGAAGAGGTAAAACCCTACGTCCTGCTTGATTGTATTGAATGTATAATGTGGTTTACAGAGTAGATCTACCTCGAGATCAGCATGAGCTAAACCCTAAGGCTATGAGGTGATGAATGTAGCTCTCCTCCTAATGACTACAACCCTCGGTTTATATAGACACCGATAGAGTTAGGGTTACCAGAGATAGATTATAACAAGAGGGAAAATATCTCGTCCATCCTTGACTTGGAGGGCACACCATGGCTTCATAGATCTCCGGTCACCATACGGCTCCACCAGTCCGGCCCATTTACAATGGGCCGTCGCCCCGAGGACCCCTTAGTCCATGACTCCCTCAGGATGCCTTCCGGGGTATCCCCAAGCTTAGTTGCTTGGGAGTCCTTGAATATTACCTTGGGGTGCCTCGGGCATCCCCAAGTTTAGGCTCTTACCACTCCTTATTCCTTCATCCATCGTGATCTCACCCAAAACTTGAAAACTTCAATCACACAAAACTTAACAAAACCCTCGTGAGATCCGTTAGTATAATAAAGCAAATCGCTACTTTAAGTACTATTGCAAACCCATTCATATTTTATTATTTCATTATACCTATTGTATTCTAATTTCAGCATGGCTTATACCCCCAGATACAATTGATAGATTCGTCCAAACAAGCAAACATCGCAACAAAAACAGAATCTGTAAAAAACAGAACAGTTTGTAGTAATCTGAACATTGACCATACTTATGTAACTCCAGAAATTCTGAAAAATTAGGAAAAAATAAAAAATTTATATAGAAGTACTATGTAACAATTGGAGAAACTTTTGACATTCCAATAAAAAATGTAAATTCGCACACTACAGACAAAGTTTCTATTTTTGCACTACACATACCAAACAAGCAATCTAAACATCCTAAAGGCAAATGTTCACACATTATTTTTATAATACAATGGATTTGTAAAAGGGATAATTATCTTTGTTGAAAATTTTCTGTAATTAAGATTCACAAAGTTTCCATAGGCATGAACAAGGTTCAAGGAGCTCCCCCACTTCAACGGTGCTCGTCATTCTTACTTTCACTTTTCTTTTTGAAAAGTTTTAAGTTCCTCTCTATATTTTTTGTTTTTAAACTTTATAAAAGCACAGAACAGAATAAAATGACTCTGTAAAACTTCCGGGTTGTCTCCCTGGCAGCACTTTCTTTAAACCAATTAAGCTAGGCATATAGTGCTCAAGTAATTGATCCACCTGGATCCCAAGGTATATCAAAGCTTATTTTAATTAACAATGACTTGTAATTTAGTAGTGAGCACAAAGCAACATATATCATGCAATGATGAAGTCTAACTCTCTTCCTATGCATCGCCATGTCATAAAAGAATAATTCATGCACATCAAGTAAAGGCCAATGCATAGTATAAACAATTTCTTGCAATTTTATCTTATTGGAAACATAGAGAGGTGGAGATGTAGTTCCTCTCTCATAATAATTGCAATTAGGAGCAGCAAGCACATACATATTATATTCATCAAAATCATCATGTGTAATGGTAAAATGCAACCCATCAATATAATCCTTAATAAGCACAAACTTCTCCGATATAGTGTAGTTGGGAGAATTCAAAAAGATAATAGGACTATCATATGTGGGTGCAATAGCAACAATTTCATTCTTAACATAAGGGACTATAGCAAGTTCATCTGCATGAGCATAATTCATATTGGCATCTTGGCCACAAGCATAGCAAGCATCAATTTCATAAAAAAGGGATATTTCAAACGAATCCAAGGGATCATAGCAATCATCATAGCATTCATCCTTCCGTAAGCACGAAGGGAAATTAAAAAATGTATGAGTTGAAGAGTTGCTCTTATTAGAAGGTGGGCACGGGTGATCAATCCGCTCTTCCTCCTTTTGTTCTTCGCTCTCCCCCTCATCTTTTTCGTCTAATGAGCTCACAGTTTCAGCAATTTATTCTTCCATATATTCCTGGAAAATATTAGTCTCTTCTTGGACAGTGGAGACTTTCTCAATAAATTCTTTAACATAAGGATTAGAAGCATAGTTTTCATAGCAATATTTAAGTATGAAAGAATTTTCAGATTTGTAAAGAATAATATCATACTTTTCAATCAAAGAAGCAATTTCATAGGCACCCTTAGAAGAAACAAATTCTTCAATTTGCTCAATATCATAGTAATTATAGTCACCTTTGGCATAAGAAGATAAGATTCCATTATCCTTCAACTCACATTGGAAGGGAAGGGAGCTTTTACGATCTTCAGAACAACATGTAAGATCATTTATTTCACATAAATTCCAAGTATAGCAATGCAAATTATTAACATGATGCCATAAAATTTCCCTTTTTGAGATAAGCGGTGCCGCACAAAATAAGCATGCTCATTTAATGATTTTCCCTCAACTAAGCTAGTTGGGTTTTCAGCACGAGGACAAAGGGATCGAAGATGATCCAAGTAGAAAGCTTCAGCAGTATGATAGATTGGGTGGTTCTTCAACCATTGGTTTAGCAGGTACAACTAAATTTTTGGTACTTTATGTTTCCTACCCATGACTAGAGATAGAAAACAAGAGCACGAAATAAAATCTACTCAGTGATAAAGCAAACAACCGCACAAAAGAATATTCACCCCACGCTATTGCTCCCCAGCAACGGCGCCAGAAAAAGGTCTTGATAACCCACAAGTATAGTGGATCAATTGTAGCTTTTTCGATAAATAAGAGAGACGAACCCAACAAGGAGCTAAAGGTAGGATTTATATTCCCTTCAAATTCTATCGACCACCGATACAACTCTATGGACACTTAAGATTCGCTTTACCTAGAACAAGTATGAAACTATTTTGTAGGTGCAGGGATAAGTTTGCAAAGATAAAACTAGAGGTACTTAGCAAGAATAAAACTACGGGTAATTTGCAAGATAATAAAAACTTAGTTGTTTAGTAGAAAGCTTTTTGTAACACAAGTAAGTTACTTGTCCCTAGGCAATCGATAACTAGACCGGTAATCATTATTGCAATTTTATATGAGGGAGAGGCATGAGCTAACATACTTTCCGTACTTGAATCATATCTACTTATGATTGGAAATCTAGCAAGCATCCGCAACTACCAAAGATCATTAAGGTAGAAACCCAAACATAGCATTAAGTATCAAGTCCTTTTTACTCCCATACGCAACAACCCACTTACTCGGGTGTAAGCTTCTGTCACTCTAGCCACCCACCATAAACGAATCATGAACATATTGCAACAACCAACAGCGGTAATCCCACACACTTGCGCGACATGGAGGGCACCATAGGATAGCACCAAAATAAAACATACAACTCAAACCAATCACGATCATCAATCAACCCATAGGACAAAACGAATCTAGTCAAACATCATAGGATGGCAACATATCATTGGATAATAATATGTAGCATGAAGCACCATGTTTAGGCAGAGATTACAGTGGGGAGAAGAGGTGTTACACTGCTGCATAGAGGGGGAGAGAGTTGGTGTTGACGGCGGCGAAGTTGGTTGTGTAGATCGTCGTCACGATGATTGCCCCGGCGGTGTTTTGGCGCCACCGGGAGAGAGGGGAGAGAGCCCCCCTCCTTCTTCTTCTTGCTTGGCCTCCCCCTAGATGGGAGGAGGTTTTCCCCTCTGGTCCTTGGCCTCCATGGAACCCGGAGGGGCGAGAGCCCCTCCTAGATTGGATGTCTCTCTCTATTCTCTTCTGTTTTCGCGTTCCTATTTTCTGGCCCATGTTTCTTAAATTCTCAGAGATCCATAACTCAGATTGGTCTGAAATTTTGAGGGAATATTCTTCCGAATATTATATTTGTTGCAGCGAAATAAGGGCACCAACCGCCTTACAAGGGTGCCACAAGCCCGCCAGGTGCGCCTGGGGTAGGGGGATGCGCCCCTCGAGCTTGTCCCCCTTGAGCATCGTCTCACGTTGATTCTTTTTCCCAAAAAATCAAATATTCCAAAATAAATCTCCGTAAATTTTTATCGTGTTTGGAATTTGTTTGATATGCATATTCTGTGAAACAAAAAACATGCAACAAACAAGAATTGGCATTGGGCACTGGATCAATATGTTAGTCCCAAAAATAATATAAAATGTTCCCACAAGAATATGAAAGTTGTAGAATATTGGCATGAAACAACAAAAATTATAGATACGATGGAGACGTATCACTTGCACCCAACGTGATCAAGGGGGTTGTCAATCCCCTCGGCGGTTAATTGCAAGGATCAAGTCTGATAATGATAGATAGATAAAAAAACACAAATAAAATAATGGTAAATAAATTGCAGCAAGGTATTGTTGGATTTTATATATGATAAAGTTAGACCCGAGGGCCATAGTTTTCACTAGAGGCTTCTCTCTCGAACAAAAAGCATACAGTGGGTAAACAAATTACTGTTGGGCAATTGATAGAAAAGCGCATAGTTATGATGAGATCAAAGGCAATGATCATGTATATAGGTATCACGTCCGAGACAACTAGACCGACTCATGCCTGCATCTACTACTATTACTCCACACATCGACCACTATCCAGCATGCATCTAGAGAATTTAGTTCATAAAGAACAGAGTAACGCCTTAAGCAAGATGACATGATGTAGACAAAGTAAACTCAAGCAATATGATTAAACCTCATCATTTTATCCTTAATTGCAACAATACAAATATGTGTCTTGTCCCTTACTACCACTAGGATATAGATCACCGCAAGATTGAACCCATTACAAAGCACCTCTCCCATTGCAAGATAAATCAATCTAGTTGGCCAAACAAAATGGATAGATCGGAGAGAAATACAAAGCTATAAGAATCATGCATAAAAGAGTTCAGAGAAGACTCAAATAATAATCATAGATAATCTGATCATAAATCCACAATCCATCGGATGCCAACAAACACACCGCAAAAGAAGATTACATCGAATAGATCTCCAAGAACATCAAGGAGAACATTGTATTGAAGACCAAAGAGAGAGAAGAAGCCATCTAGCTATTAGCTATGGACCCGTAGGTCTGTGGTAAACTACTCACCCATCATTGGAAGGGCAGCAAGGTTGATGTAGAGGCCCTCCATGATCAATTCCCCCTCCGGCAGAGTACCGAAAAAGGCCTCCAGATGGGATTTCCGAAGAAGAGAAACTTGCGGCGACAGAAAAAGTATGTTGGGTAGCTCTCTGTTGGTTTCCCGATTTTAGAGAATTTATAGAGGTGGAATTAGGTCAGACGGAGCCACGACGTGTCCATAAGGCACTAGGGCATGCCTACCCCCTGGGCGCGCCCAAGTGCCTTACCGTCTCCTCGTTTCTCGTCTGGTCTCCTCCCGAAGCTTCTAGGGTCTCTTTTGTCCACAAAAAAATCATCAAAACTTTCGTGGCATTTGGACTTCGTTTGGTATTGATTTCCTGGAAAACGAAAAATAGGCAAAAAACTATAACTGGCACTTGGCACTAAGTTAATAGGTTAGCCCCAAAAAATGATATATAATTGCATATGAAACATCCAAGATTGATACTATAATAGCATGGAACAATAAAAAATTATAGATACATTGGAGACGTATCACTCACCGGGAGGTGAGCCCTTTGACACCCTCCACTGCCCAGCCGCCTTACCCCCCAATTGCCCACTTAATGCCGCCCTAGCCGATGTATAATAGACCGCGTACTCACCGCTCGCGCTACAATCCTCTTCCCATCTCTGATTCCCCTCTCGTCCGCCTCCAATCAGCAACACGTCGTCATACTCCACGGCGCATCATGATGGTCTATCCCCAGTCTTTTAGTCTCCAGAGGAATACCCCGAGCCGGAGGAGCAGGAACAAAACAAGCTTTAGGACGTGTCAGTGCAAGCGTGATGACCCACAAGTATAGGGGATCGCAACAGTTTTCAAGGGTAGAGTATTCAACCCAAATTTATTGATTCGACACAAGGGGAGCCAAAGAATATTTGCAAGTATTAGCAGCTGAGTTGTCAATTCAACCACACCTGGAGATTAATTATCTGCAGCAAAGTTATCAGTAGCACAGTAGTATAATAGTTTTGATAGTAGTAGCAACAACAATAGTAACGGTAACAGTGATAGCAGTAATTTTGTAGCAAGTGCAATAGTAACAATAACAGTAGTAACTTAGCAAGAACAATATGTAGGAAAAATCATAGGCAATGGATCGGCAATTTGTTGGATGATATTGATCATGTGACAGTCATAACCTAGGGCGATACGGCACTAGCTCCAGTTCATAAATATAATGTAGGCATGTATTCCGTAAATAGTCATACGTGCTTATGGAAAGAACTTGCATGACATCTTTTGTCCTACCCTCCCGTGGCAGCGGGGTCCATATTGGAAACTAAGGGTTATTAAGGCCTCCTTTTAATAGAGAACCAGAACAAAGCATTAACACACGGTGAATACATGAACTCCTCAAACTACGGTCATCACCGGGAAGTGTCCCGACTATTGTCACTCCGGGGTTGCCGGATCATAACACGTAGTAGGTGACTATAACTTGCAAGATCGGATCTAGAGCATGGATATAATGGTGATAACATAAACGGTTCAGATCTGAAATCATGGCACCCGGGCCCAAAGTGACAAGCATTAAGCATAGCAAAGTCATAGCAACATCAATCTCAGAACATAATGGATACTAGGGATCAAGCCCTAACAAAACTAACTCGATTACATGATGAATCTCATCCAACTCCTCACCGACCAGCGAGCCTACGAAGGAATTACTCACTCCCGGTGGGGAGCATCATGGAATTGGCGATGTAGAAGGGTTGGTGATGACGAAGATCGAAGGTCCCCCTCTCCGGAGGCCCAAACGGACTCCAGATCTGGCCTCCCGATGAAGAATAGGAGGTGGCGGCGGCTCCGTCTCGCGGAACGTGATAATTCTTTCTCCTGATTTTTTTCTGGAAAAATAGGATTTTATAGTGTCGGTTTCAGGGTCTGCGGGGCCACCGGTGGTTCTTGGCTCCAGTATTTTTCTTTTATTGTATAAAAATTCCTCGCAAAGTTTCGTTCCATTCCGAGAACTTTTATTTCTGCTCAAAAACAACACCATGGTAGTTCTGCTGAAAACAGCGTCAGTCCGGGTTAGTTTCATTCAAATCATGCAAATTAGAGTCCAAAATAAGAGGAAAAGCATTAGGAAAAGTAGATACGACGGAGACGTATCAACTCCCCCAAGCTTAAACCTTTGCTTGTCCTCAAGCAATTCAGTTGATAAACTGAAAGTGAAAAAGAAAAACTTTTACGAACTCTTTTGCTCTTGTTTGCATAAATAAGCTTAAGTAGCACCCAGGTTTTCAGCAAAGATTAGAACTAACCATGTCGACAATAACTCTTAAAAATTACATTAACTCATAACAATGACATAATCAGCTAGCGAGCAATGATAAGATATCTTGAACAACAACACGTTATTAAAACAACCATGATATAATATGACAATAGTGGTATCTTGCTAGCCCTTTCTAAGACCACAAAACATAAATGCAGAGCACCTCCAAAGTCCGAGCAGCGACTAAACATTGTAATTAATGGTAGAAAAGATCCAGTCATGATGCACCCAACATTAGCTACACACAATACATAAGCATGACAACAGTGCTCTCAGGTTTTGGCGCTTATTTGAGAAGGTGATGACACAACATAAAAGTAAATAGATAGTCACTTCGCAAAGGGAAGCAGTGATTTGCAGAGGTGCCAGAGCTCAAATTTTTAAAACAGAGGTAAATGAAATTTTGAGAGATGCACCCTTCTTGTTTACTTCGCGACCATCAGTTATCAATATCTTCCATGCTAAACACATTAGTGGCAGTTCCCAAGTGATAAAAGTAAAGGTTTACTCCCCCTCCACCAACAGTCCGAAACAATGGGTGCCGTCCATACCAACAACAGTCCCGGGGGAGTTTTGTTTAATTATTTACATTTTGAGTTCGGGACTGGGAATCCCTATTACCGCCCCTCTCGTGCAAGGATGAGTGAATAAACACTCATCATGAGAATAACCCGCTTAGCATGGAAGATACCAACTACCTCTTGTCGCTCTATGAACAATCCAGGCACACAAAAAGAATATTTATTTGAAGTTTTTAGAGGTGGCACATGCAAATTTACTTAGGACCGCAGGGTAATACCGCATATAGGTAGGTATGGTGGACTCATCTGGAATAACTTGGGTTTCAGGTTTTTGATGCACAAGCAGAATTCCCACTTAGTACAGGCGAAGGCTAGCAAATAGGTTGAGAAGCGGCCAGCTAGAGAGCAACAACGGTCATGAACATGCATTATGCATAAGTAACATTGGATACTAGCATGAGTAGGATATGAACACCATGAACATAAATATCATAGAGGCTATGTTGGTTTTGATTCAAGTACATGCATGAACATGTGCCAAGTCAAGCCACTCGAACATTCAGAGGAGGATACCATATCATCATACTACATCACAATCATTTTAACGCAATGTTGACATCCAAGATAAATCATTATCCACTCCTAGCTACTTATGCATGGCATGAGAAACTATAATCTCTAATTTTCATTGCAAACATGTTTGATCATAATAGGCTGAATCATGGATATTAGGTTAAACATATTTACAAAAATAGAACAAGTCGAGTTCATACTCGTTTCTCTCTGCCACGGCCAGTTCATCAAATATCGTCATTATTGCCTTTCACTTGCACGACCGAACGATTTGAAAATAATAATAGTGCAAAAGTGCCATGGACTAAGCTGGAATCTGCAAACATTTTATTCAAAAGGAGAAGACAAGGTAAAATGTGCTCTTTGTTAGATCAACAATAATGCATATGAGAGCCACTCAACATTTTCATCGCGGTCTTCTCCTCGGTACGACTCGATAAAAAGGAAAAAGAAATTCAGAAAAACACACTGAAATATTTTTGGAGTTTTTGGTTTTTTCGTAAACAAGCAAATAAAAAGGGAAAAGCAAAAATGAGAAAAACTATTTACACGGGAAAGCTCCCAACAAGTAAAAGAAGAACAAAGAAATCTTTTTGGGTTTTCTTTTTAGTGCTATAACAGTTTAAACTAGGAAGAAAAATAAAAAAGAAGCAAGAAATATATTTTTGGATTTTCTCAAAGTTTTTCAAACACAGAAGAAGAAAACAAGAAAATAAATCCAACATGGATAATACAAATGAAAAAGTGTGAACACTGACAACTGGAATGAAATGTGTGAACATGAATGTAATGTCGGTGGAAATACGTACTCCCCCAAGCTTAGGCTTTTGGCCTAACTTGGTAATTACCACTCGAAGAAACCATGGGGTCCTATGTTGAAGTGCTGAGGAGCGGGCACCTGAGGGTCCCACTGCTGAGGCTCCACCTGTGCAGCAGCGAGGTTGTTCCGGTAGGCGACGATGTCCTCAGGCATAATCCTGTATCCGCCCCTGGCAATAGGATCAAACAAAGCAGGTGCAGGTAATGGAATAATATCAGGAGTGTCCACACTGAAAACCAGGTTATACGAAACAGGAATGTCAGTGTTCTCTTTATCAATAAACTGGTGGTGTTCCATGGCCACGCGATCTAGGTAAACCTTGGGCAAAGGATAATCATGCTGGCGTATCTGAATGTTAAAGTGAGTAGCCAAGCGAGTAGCGTAAATACCACCATGTATTTTTCCCTTGGATTTGTTAATTTGGAGGCGACGTGCCACAATAGCTCCCAAGCTATATGTGTTGTCACCGAAAAGTGCACGGCGTAAAACGGCAAAGTCTGGTGCACTGAGTGCACCTACCTTCTCTCTAGCAAGCAAACACTTCGCAATGAATAGAGCAAAATAATGTACAGCCGGAAAGTGTAAGCTAGTGGCAGTGACAGCCGACACCCCTCTCTCATCCCCCATAGTCAGAGTACGGTAAAAACCATCAAACTCTGTGGGCCTCGGCTCTACTAAACCACCATCAGAAGGAAGCAAGCATATGTCACAAAATTCAGTAAGCGGTATCTGATAGGGTTTAGCATATAAATTAAACTGCACCTCAGGGGGATTATTCCTACTCAAGAAATTAAAACTTTGCACAAAGGAATTGGTGAGGAGATGATACTATTCACATTCACCTGTGATGAAGTCGGTGAGGCCGGCATTAGCAGCATAATTTGCAAACTCCTAAAGGATTCCGGCCCCTTCCATGAACGGGTTATGCGGCCATTCACACGGTCGTACCTCCGCCATTCTCCGGGTATGGAGATCACTGTTAGACGACTCCCCAATAACTCCCTTGGAGCTCTTCTTGGAAGCAAACTTCCTAAAGGTACTCATCTTTTTCCTATGAGGTCCACAAAATTTTTCTCACAACTTCATAAGATTGGTAGCAACTGGTCATAGAGATGCATAGAGGCCATATAAAGCATTCAAACTACTTAGAACTCTAAGAATTCAACATGCAAGCTCATCTACAGCAGCACCAAGAGTAGCTAATTATTCAAAATATAAACCACTAAAGCAAAAATTAATTGGACTAACGGAGGAGTCACATACCAAGCAACAATCCCCCGAAACAGTTTCAGAAATGGAGCTTCGAGCAAAGAGATCGAAATCCGCGGGTTTGAGAGCAAGAACATGAGAGAGAGAGAGCAAAGGTGATTTTTTTCTGGAGGTAGGTAGTGATGTGGAATGAAGAGATAAGTGAGGGGGCCCACGTGGAGACCACAACCCACCAGGGCGCGCCTGGGGGTCCTGGCGCGCCCAGGTGGGTTGTGCCCACCTGGTGCACCTCCCTCTGATATTATTTGCACTAAAAATTCTTAAATATTCAGAAAAAAATGTATTAAATTTTCAGAGCATTTTGAGAATTTTTATTTTTGGGTCATTTTTTTATTGCACGGAAAACTCAGAAAACAGACAAAACATGGCATTTTATTTTATTGAACTAATAAAAACAGAAAAAAAGGTAGGGACAGAAAGTAGTGCTCACTGAATTCATCAACTTCATACCTCTCAAAAATGATCCATTAATAAGGTTGACCAGGTCTTATTAACAACCACTTTCAATTAGCATGAAACCGAAGAACTTTCGTAAAACACTAAGTTACCTCAATGGGGATATGAATGTCCCCAACAATAAGTGTTTCATATTTCTTTTTGATAGTAGGTAGAGGTAGTTGAAAACTTCCAATAGTGATTGTCGGAGATTTTTCAATAACATTAATACCATTCACTTGGAATTGTTTCTTCGAAAAGTGCACCGTATGCTCATTACCATTGATATGAAAAGTGACCTTGCTTTTATTGCAATCAATAATAGCCTCTGTAGTATTCAAGAAGGGTCTACCAAGGATAATTGACATGTTGTCGTCCTCGGGCATCTCAAGTATAACAAAGTCAGTCAAAATAGTAACATTAGCAACAACAACGGGCACATCCTCACAAATACCGATAGGTATGGCTGTTGATTTGTCAACATTTGCAAGGATATTTTAGTAGGTGTGAGTTTATTCAAATCAAGTCTTTTATATAATGAGAAAGGCATAACACTAACACCAGCTCCCAAATCACATAAAGCAGTTTTCACATAATTTCTTTTGATGGAGCAAGGTATAGTTGGTATTCCCGGATCTCCAAGCTTTTTAGGTACTCCATCTTTAAAAGTATAATTAGCAAGCATGGTGGAGATTTTAGCTTCTGATATTTTTCTTTTATTGGTGATGATGTCTTTCATGTACTTTGCATAAGGAGGCATTTTTAAGATATCAGTCAAGCGAGTACGCAAAAAGACTGGCCTCAGCATCTCAGCAAAGCGTTCAAATTCTTCATTATCTTTCTTTTTAGTTGATTTAGGTGGAAAAGGCATAGGTTTTTGAACCCATGGTTCTCTTTCTTTACCATGTTTTCTAGCAATAAAGTCTCTTTTATCATATCTTTTATTCTTGGGTTGTGGGTTATCAAGATCAACTACTGGTTCTATCTCAACATCATTGGCTGGTCCTTTATTATTTTGTTGGGTATCTTCATGAACCTCATCATTATCTTGTTCATTATCAGAAGGTGAGTGTTCACTACCAGATTGAGTTTCAGCATTAGAGATAGAAACTTCATTATCATTATCAGGAGGTTTTTCTACTTCAGGTTCACTAGAGGCATGCAAAGTCCTATCGTTTTTCTTCTTCTTTTTCTTTTTAGAAGGACTACGTGCATCAGTGTCAACTCTTTGAGAGTCTTGTTCAATTATTTTTGGGTGTCCCTCAGGATAAAGTGGTTCCTGAGTCATCCTACCTCCCCTAGTCATTACTCTAACAGCATGACCATTGATATTATTATTCATTTCATCTAACAACTCTCTTTGAGATTTAGCAACTTGTTCTAACTGAGTTTGAACCATAGAAGCATGCATTCCTACACCTCTAATATCATTTGAGATTCTAAATAACAAGTCACTCAAGCAAGCAATCATAACAGAATTGTATTTCAACTACTTCATAACATTTGCATTGAAGTGATCTTGCTTTCTAATGTAATTATCAAATTCATAAAGGCATTGGCTAGGATGTTTATTATAAGGAATATCACCTTCATCGAACTTTAGTAAAGAATTTACCTCTACCACCTTAGGTGGTGGTGGTGTTTCAAGCCCATGTATTTCTTCAATAGGTGGTAAAGTTTTAACATCCTCTACTTTAATACCTTTTTCCTTCATAGATTTCTTTGCCTCTTGCATATCTTCGGGACTGAGATATAAGATACCCCTCTTCTTCGGAGTGGGTTTAAGCGGTGGTTCAGGAAGAGTCCAATCATCATAATTTTTCAATATGTTATTCAATAGTTCTTCAGCTTGCCCAATAGTTCATTCCCTGAAAACACAACCAGCACAACTATCTAGGAAGTCCCTAGAAGTATCGGTTAGTCCACTATAGAAGATATCAAGAATTTCATTTTTCTTAAGAGGGTGATCAGGCAAAGCATTAAGAAATTGGAGAAGCCTCTCCCAAGCTTGTGGGAGACTCTCTTCTTCAATTTGCACAAAGTTAAATCTTTCCTGCAAGGCAGCTTGTTTCTTATGAGCAGGGAAACATTTTTCAGAGAAGTAGTAAATCATATCCTGGGGACTACGCACACAACCAGGAGCAAGAGTATTGTACCAAGCTTTAGCATAACCCTTTAATGAGAACAGAAATAATTTGAGAATATAATAATAGCGAGTTTTCTCATCATGAGCAAAAAGGGTGGCTATATCATTCAACCTAGTAAGATGTGCCACAACAGTTTCAGTTTCATAACCATGGAAAGGATCAGATTCAACCAAAGTAATTAACTCTGGGTCGACAGAGAATTCATAATCCTTATCATCAACACAAATAGGTGAAGTAGCAAACTGAGGATCACATTTCATTTTAGCATTCAGAGTCTTTTCTTTATACTTGCATAATAATGTTTCTAGATCGTCTCTGTCCTTACAAGCAAGAATGTCTCTAGTTGCCTCCTCATTCATAAAATAACCTTCCGGTACCTTTGGCAATTCATATCTAGGAGGGCTAGTTCTAATAGGTGTTTCAAGATTTTTCAGTTTCAAGCTCATCATCAGTTTAAACAATCTCATGCTACCTTACTCTAGCAATTTGTTCATCAAGAAATTCTCCTAGTGGCACATTATCATCAAGCAAGGTACTAGCATCATCATGAGTAGCATTCATAGCAGAAGTAGCATCATCAATAACTTGCGACATATCAGAATTGATAGCATGTGGTGGTGTTGCAAGTCTACTTATAACAGAAGGTGAATCTAAAGCGGAGCTAGATGGCAGTTCCTTACCTCCCCTCGTCTTAGAGGAAAAAATCATAGTCTTAGCATCCTTCAGATTCTTCATAGTGATAATTTGATAATAATCCCAAGTGACTCAACAAATATAGCTATGCTCCCCGGCAATGGCGCCAGAAAAAGGTCTTGATAACCCACAAGTATAGGGGATCGCAACAATTTTTGAGGGTAGAGTATTCAACCCAAATTTATTGATTCGACACAAGGGGAGCCAAAGAATATTTGCAAGTATTAGCAGCTGAGTTGTCAATTCAACCACACCTGGAGATTAATTATCTTCAGCAAAGTGATCAGTAGCACAGTAGTATAATAGTTTTGATAGTAGTAGCAACGGCAATAGTAACGGTATCAGTGATAGCAGTAATTTTGTAGCAAGTGCAATAGTAACAATAGCAGTAGTAACTTAGCAAGAAAAATATGTAGGAAAAATCGTAGGCATTGGATTGGCAATTTGTTGGATGGTATTCATCATGTGACAGTCATAACCTAGGGCGATACGGCACTAGCTCCAGTTCATAAATATAATGTAGGCATGTATTCCGTAAATAGTCGTACGTGCTTATGGAAAGAACTTGCATGACATCTTTTGTCCTACCCTCCCGTGGCAGCGGGGTCCATATTGGAAACTAAGGGATATTAAGGCCTCCTTTTAATAGAGAACCGGAACAAAGCATTAACACACGGTGAATACATGAACTCCTCAAACTACGGTCATCACCGGGAAGTGTCCCGACTATTGTCACTCCGGAGTTGCCGGATCATAACACGTAGTAGGTGACTATAACTTGCAAGATCGGATCTAGAACATGGATATAATGGTGATAACATAAACAGTTCAGATCTGAAATCATGGCACCCGGGCCCAAAGTGACAAGCATTAAGCATAGCAAAGTCATAGCAACATCAATCTCAGAACATAATGGATACTAGGGATCAAGCCCTAACAAAACTAACTCGATTACATGATGAATCTCATCCAACTCCTCACCGACCAGCGAGCCTACGAAGGAATTACTCACTCCCGGTGGGGAGCATCATGGAATTGGCGATGGAGAAGGGTTGGTGATGACGAAGATCGAAGATCCCCCTCTCCGAAGCCCCAAACGGACTCCAGATCTGGCCTCCCAATGAAGAACAGGAGGTGGCAGCGGCTCCGTCTCGCGGAACGCGATAATTCTTTCTCCCTGATTTTTTCTGGAAAAATAGGATTTTATAGCGTCGGTTTCAGGGTCAGCGGGGCCACCAGGTGGGGACAACCCACCTGGGCGTGCCTGGAGGGGGTGGTGCGCCCTGGTGGGTTGTGCCCACCTAGGTGCCCCCCTCCGGTGGTTCTTGGCTCCAGTATTTTTCTTGTATTGTATAAAAATTCCTCGCAAAGTTTCGTTCCATTCCGGGAACTTTTATTTCTGCACAAAAACAACACCATGGTAGTTCTACTGAAAACAGCGTCAGTCCGGGTTAGTTTCATTCAAATCATGCAAATTAGAGTCCAAAACAAGAGGAAAAGCGTTAGGAAAAGTAGATACGACGGAGACGTATCAGAGCGCTTGCATTACCGCCTGCGCATGTGCCGGTGCACGCGCCTATCCCCGCACCGGTGCTATTGCCCGCCTTTGCTACTTAGGACGCTGCCCTCAACCGCTACCTTGCATCGGTTATTCCCGTTCACGTGCAAGTCACTACGTCGGTGCGAGTGCCTGCATTGGTACCATATGGAACGCCGCCGTTGACCACTTCCTTGTATCGCATTTGCCCATACACGTGCATGTCCCCGCGCTGGCGCTAGTGCCTGCCTCAGCGGCATGGGAGGCCGTCGTCTACTGCTTCCATGCATTGCCTTTACCCGTGCATGCACCTGTCCTCGCGCCGGTGGCAGTGTCCACTTCAGCGGCATGGGATGACGCCCTTCGACGTTTCCTTGTAGCGCCACCCATCACCACCCCCTCGCCCTCAGCGACATATGATTGGCTCTAGCAGGTGGCATGGGACTGGCTACTAGAGGTGGAAGTCCAAAACATTCTATCCTTACTTGAAGCTTGGCCCGATGTCCCGGACTATGCCAACACCGATGCAATACACCATCGCTACCACAATTAGTTTGTTCATTTAAACATTATAGTTCAATCGGATGAATGTAAAGTCGCACCATGACTGAATGAAATCTATTGTTTGATCAACGAGAGTATTATGCTAGAGTGAAGTAGGGGAGTAAACATGTTTTTTTCTTTATTTCTTCGTTTATGAAAATGTACATGTCATGCCATGGTGTCATGTTATGGGTGCATGCACATCATCTTTGAAGGAAAAATAAAGGAACCTCCGCATGGTAAAAAACAAGGTACACTTTGACATTAAGTTAGAACAGTAGTGTTGATCAAGCATTGTGCCACTAATTTTTTACATTGCATAATTCTTGCTAATCAACAGAGAGATTAGAAAAATTGATCAAAAATACAAATGTGAAAAAGTGAAAAACATGAGACCGTGGGATATCGAACCCATGATCATTATGTTTGTAGCATTAGTGCCACCACCATGCATGCGAGTGTTGATTTTCTAGGATTGTAATGTGTCAGTGCAGTAAACGTCGGGTGTTTACTACACCTGACTACGCACCGGCAAGTCGCAATCTCCACGCCGGGAAAGGTGCGGCAGAACGTATAGGTCCATCCCAAAGTACATAATTCATGGAGAATAATACCTTGAAGAAGACATCCAGGCAGGTTATCGAGAAGATCATCTCAAGATCAAGACTCAGGCTGACAGGAAGCTACCTTCCTAGCAAGGTATTTTCCACATCGCCGGCAAGCTCAAGCTCCCTCCACCACTTCGCCTACATCCACGTGTCAGGAACTTGCCAACAGGTGGCGGGCGCGCAGGCGGTTAGGTAGAAGCTGTCGAGGCACGTGGCAGATCACCGCCTGAAGAACAACTTTATCGACACCCATCCACGGGCGTGTCATGGTAATAGAAGGTAGATGGGCTGGTGGTATAGGTAGAGCGGAGCTCCCTTGCCGGCATCCAGCCTAGATTGACACCTACAACACATTTAATGCGTTTGTCCTATGCCGTCAGTGTTAGGTATGTTAACACGGTAGCCACTATTCACCCTATAATTACCATTTTACCATTGTGGTGACCCCGTTCATCTATAAAAGGAGGGCCAGGGCAAGCTTTACAAGGGTCGAAACCCTGTCAACTAGTAGTAGCTTAGCAGAGCCTCCGGAGCACCTTGCCGAGAATGTTGCGCTCTCTGTAAGGCAGGGCTCAAACACTTAATTCACAACCAAAGCAGGAGTAGGGTTTTACGCATCACTGCGGCCTAAACCTGGGTAAACACTCGTGTGTTGTGTGCGGTTGGTTCTGCTATTTTTGTGTTGCATGCCCATGCCAAACCATAAGAGGCTTCTCGACCCCATATATGTTGTACGCCGACATCTTTGGCATGAGCCAACCCAAAAGAAATCAACAACTGATACCGACAAGACCCTCAGGAAGTGCGCTGCAGAGTGCAGCACGCTCAGGGAGGAAGGTGAAACTTCTGCTGGCAAGAGGAAGAAAGCCGCCAAAGCTACTACACCTGTGACCAAGCAAATTCCCACGGGATGATGGTACCGCCACTTTCACAATAAGTGCCAACCTATCCAGCAAATAGGAAAGCGCGCTTGTCACTTTCCTGTAGGCGAATGTTGATGTATTTGCATGGAAACCATCTGACATCCCTTGTGTTCCTAGGGAAGTGATTGAGCACCACCTTGTTGTTTGCCCGGAAGCGAGACCCGTCAAGCAGAAGGTCAGGAAGCAAGCATTGGAGTGGCAAAAGTTTATAGCACAAGAAAATACAGAAGTTGGAGGCAACAAGATTGATGAGGGGAGTTCTTCATCCCACTTGGTTGGCCAACCATGTTGTAATTCGCAAAGCTAACTGGAAGTGGAGGCTTTGCATTGACTTCACTGATATCAACAAGGCTTGCTCCAAAGATCCCTTTTCGTTGCGATGAATTGACCAGATTGTGGACTACACGACCGGCTGTGATCTTCTCTCTTTCCTTGACGCCTACTCTGGATATCATCAGATTTTTATGCCTCAGGAAGATGAAGAGAAAACAACATTCATCACTCCATGTGGCACGTGCTGCTTCATACGAATGGCTTTCGGAGTGAAGAGTGTCGGAGCCACGTTTCAAAGAGCAGTATAGATCGGTTTTGGCTCACAACTACACAGAAATGTGGAAGCATACATGGATGATATTGTGGTCAAAACCAAGGGCCAATCAACCCTTTTTCAAGGTTTGGAGGAAACTTTTGCGAATTTACGCAAGATCAACTTGAAGCTCAATCCGGAGAAATGCGTATTTGGTGGCCCATCTGGCAAGCTTCTCATCTTCTTTATGTCTCATCATGGAATTGAACCCAATCCCGACAAGATCAAAGCAATCGAGCAAATCCAAGCCCCGAAGCGAGTGAAGGATGTACAGTGTCTTGTCGGTTGTGTTACTGCCCTGAGCAGATTTATTTCCAAGTCACCTGAGCACGCCCTGCTGTTTTTTAAGATTATGAAAAAGGCAAGTCCTATGAAATGGACTCTGAAAGCAGAGGACGCGCTCCAAGACTTGAAAGAATACCTCTCCTCTCCACCGATACTAGTTGCGCTGAAACCACAAGAGGGTTGCTCCTGTACTTAACAGCCACTAATCAAGTGGCCAGTGCTACTTGTGAGCTGCGTTGGGATTTTCCCCAAAGAGGAAGGGTGAAGCAATACAGTAGCTGATAAGTATTTCCCACAGTGAGAACCAAGGTTATCGAACCAATAGGAGAACCGCGCAAATCCTAGTGAACAGGTGCTGCGTTAATCATATTACTACGTTAAATTAGATTGCGTTAAAGTAGACTGCATTAATGTAGACTGTTGTAATTTATTTACTTTACTTTTTTATTACAGCAAAGTATTTTTTATTTTAGTAATATGATTAAAGTAGACTGCTACTTGTGAGCTGTGTTGGGATTTTTTCCGAAGAGGAGAGGAGATGCAGCACAGTAGAGATAAGTATTTCCCTAAGTGAGAACCAAGGTATCAATCCAGTAGGAGAATCACACAAAGCCTTGTGAATAATACCTACAGACACAAAAGCAAATAGTTGCACCCAACACGAACAAGAGGGTTGTCAATCCCCTTAGTCGTTACTTGTAAGTATTAAATATGATAGTGATAGATAGTAAAGTAAAATGTAAAATGAAATAAAATAAAATAAAATTGCAGCAAGGTATTTTTGGATTTTATATATGATTAAAGTAGATCGAGGGGCCATAGTCTTCACTAGAGGCTTCTCTCTTGAACACATAGTATACGGTGGGTGAACAAATTACTGGTGGGCAATTGATAGAAAAGCGCATAGTTATGACGATATTCAAGGCAATGAGCATGTATATAGGCATCACGTCCAAGACAAGTAGACCGACTCCTGCATGCATCTACTACTATTAATCCACCCATCGACCACTATCCAGCATGCATCTAGGGTATTAAGTTAATAAAAATAGAGTAACACCTTAAGGAAGATGACATGATGTAGACAAAGTAAACTCAACTAATATGAATAAACCCCATCCTTTTACCCTTAATGGCAACAATACAAATACGTGTCTTGTCCCTTTCTGTCACTGGGATAGAGCACCGCAAGATTGAACCCATCACAAAGCACCTCTCCCACTGAAGATAAATCAATCTAGTTGGCCTAACCAAACAGATAGATCAGAGAGAAATACAAATCTATAACAATCATGCATAATAAAGTTCAAAAAAGACTTGATTACTTCTCATGAATAATCTGATCATAAACCCACAATTCATCGGATCCAAACAAACACACCATAAAGAAGATTGCATCGAATAGAACTCTAAGAACATCTAGAAGAACATTGTATTGAAGATCAAAGAGAGAGAAGAAGCCATCTAGCTACTAGCTATGGACCCATAGGTCTACGGTAAACTACTCATGCATCATCGAAAGGCGGCAGGGATGATGTATAAGCCCTCCATGATCGATTCCCCCTCACGTAGAGTACCAGAAAAGGCCTCCAGATGGGATTGCAAAAGAACAGAAGCTTGCGGAGACGGAAAAAGTGTTTCGGGTGGTTGTTTGTTATATTGGGAATATTTGGGAATTTATAGAGGCAGAATTAGGTCAAGAGGTGCTACGAGGGGACCACAAGCTCAGGGGCCCCTCCCCCCTGGGGCACACCCTACAAGCTTGTCGCTCCGTCGTGGCTCTTCTGGTCTTCTCCCGAACCCTCATGGGTCTCTTCTGGTCCAAAAAAAATTAATCCAAATATTTTTTACCGTTTGGACTTTGTTTGATATTGATTTCTTGAAAAGCCAAAAACAAGCAAAAAACAACAACTAACACTGGGCACTAGGTTAATAGATTAGTCCCAAAAAATGATATAAAATAGCATATAATTGTACATAAAACATCCAAGATTGATATTTATAATAGCATGGAACAATAAAAAATTATAGATACTTTGGAGATGTTTCAATCATCCCCAAGCTTAATTCCTACTCATCCTCGAGTAGGTAAATGATAAAAACAGAATTTTTGATGTGAAATGCTACCTAACATGTTCATCGTGTAATCTTTCTTTTATTGTATGAATATTAAGATCCGAATGATCCAAAGCAATAGTCTATAATTTGATATAAAGACATCAATACTCAGGTATACCAATAAACAATCATGCCTTTCAAAATAAAAAATGCTAAAGAACACTATCCCTACAAAATCATATAGTCTTGTCATGCTCGGTCTTCCTAACACAAAGTATTAATCATGTCCAACCCCGATGATAAGCCGAGCAATTGGTTCATACTTTTTAACGCGCTTCAGCTTTTTCAACTCCCGCGCAATACATGAGCGTGAGCCATGCATATAGCACTATGCGTGGAATAGAATGCGGTGATAGAGATCAATAAGGGGAAGTCAAAAAAGGAAGATAGTCTCACATCGACGCGGCTAATCAATGGGCTATGGAGATGGCCATCAATTGATGTCAATTCAAGGAGTAGGGATTGCCATGTAACGGATGCACTAAGAACTATAAGTGTATGAAAGCTCAACATGAAAACTAAGTGGGTGTGCGTCCAACTTGCTTGCTCATGAAGACCTTGGGCATTTGAGGAAGCCCATCAGTGAAATATACAAGCCAAGTTCTATAATGAAAAATTCCAACTAGTATATGAAAGTGACAACATAGGACACTCTCTATATGAAAAACATGGTGCTAATTTGAAGTACAAGTGTGGAAAAGGATAGTAACATTATCCATCTCTCTTTTTCTCTTATTTTTTGGGGCTCTTTTTGGTATCTTTATTTTATTTTATTTTTCGACCTGTTCCTCCTCCCGACTTGTGTGGGAATCATAGTCTCCATCATTCTTTCCTCACCGAGACAATGCTCTAATAATCATGATCATCACACTTCTATTTACTTACAACTCGATAAAGCTAAAACATACGACTCTATATGCATGCCTCCGGTAGTGTACCAGGATCTGCAATGATGCTAGCGTAACATGTATGATAATGATGAACGGTGGCTGAGCCACAAATACTATGTCAGCAATAAATGCAAAGCAATATGACAATGAAGATATATGTCACAAAACGGAATTGTGGAAGTTGCATGGCAATATATCTCGGAATGGCTATGGAAATGCCATGATAGCACTAAAAAAACACTTCCGTGATGATACTTGTTTGTCACAGTAGGTCACGTTTTCTGTCATGCATGTACATCCATGACGATTTTATGACAGAATCAAGATAGTCATACATGTGCTGTCGTAGAAGTGTTCCATGACAATACCAAAATTATCATCACGGAAGTGTCCACTTCCATGACGATAAATGGCTTGTCATGGAAGTGTTTTCGTCAAGGGTATCCGACACGTGGCATCCACCGTAACGGGTCGCCGTTAAACTATTGGGTTCCGGTTTGGATCCGATAACCCGTTAATAGCCCCGACCAATAGGGATTTTCCACATGTAAAATTCTCATTCGCCAGAGGATCCACGTGTCAGCTCAGTGCTGGGACAGATGTCATCCAGCGAATGGACATGACGCGCCTATGATACATCGACACGTAGCTCGGCCAAACAGTGGCCCATTCAGGTCAAAAGGCCGGCTAGTTTGACTTGGTTAAAAGGTAGCGGCCCGGCCCACGGAAAGCCTGTTAACGGCCTGTTCGCATATAGCCCATTTATAGTATGCTAACTCACGGCCCGTTATAGCCTATCTGAATTAGGCCCAGTAGCATCATCTGGGCCGTTCAATATGATTCCAGCCTGTTTTAACTTTCGGCCCATGTATGGCCCATGACGTCTTTCGGCCCATATGAGGCCCTTTGTAACTCTTGGCCCATAAACGGCCCGTGGTGAAACTGGCCCATAATGAACAGTATATTGCTTCATACCCATTAACGGCCCATTATTCTATTGGGCCGTTTCTAGCCCGTGTTATCTTTCGGCCTTCTAAGGGGCCATTTATTATTGAGCTCAGTTCCAACATTCGATTAGATATGGTCCATTACTGGCCTGTTCCGCTTGTGGGCCAAATTTAGCCCGTGGTTGAAGTCGGCCCGTCTGTGGCCTATTAATCCGTTGGGCCATTTTCATAGCACTACTGCATGATGCTACTAACGTGACACTACGATCAGAGACCCTTTGACAAAACTGTGTGCGATGGATTAATCGCAAACAGTGATGTAAAAAAACCGTCAAAAAAGATGCAAAACATTTGCGATGGCGGAGACATCAAACACGGTTCAGATTTTAGTTGCATGTGTGATGCAGGGCATACGGTTGATCCATATGAACTGTCTGCGATGAGACAGAACAACATAAATGGGCAGCCATATCAAGGTGTGTGCGATATACGGCATATAGTTCGCTCAGATGAATTGTTTGCAATTAGGGAATGCAACAGACAAGGTTAGCCAGATCAAGGTGTGTGTGATATACGGCATACGGTTCACTCGGATGAACTATTTTCCATTATTGAACACAACAGAAACGGTTCAACTTAACAAGATGTGTGTGATATGCGGCATACAGTTCACATAGATGAACTGTTTGTGATGAGCCAAAAGAACACAAACGATTCGTGTAAACAAGATGTGTGTTATACGCGGCAAACAGCGCACTCGGATGAACTATTTACGATGAGAAATTATAACACAAACGGTTACTACAGTTAATTCGTGTGCGATTCTGTGTGTACAAAAAACTTTGAAAAATGCAAACTAGTTGCTTGCGGTCGCAAGGAGTATTGCACACGATGTGTCTGCGAGTACTCGTGTGCGATGATTAGTAAGTTACACATACGTTTCCTTATGTTAACACGTGTGTGAAGTTGCAATATGGACAATTAATATCCAAATGCCTTCTGGACATCGGTGCGGATCGCCACGTCGAAAACATGGACGTCCTCTATTCTACTGCTCTACCGGGCACACGCTTAAACTCAATGAACTGTGTACGATACTAATACTTTCCTTGAAAATTTAAGAACTTGGCTAACAGCATTTGAGTAACATATATATAGTGGTTACACTATTCGACAAAAGGAGGATCTTCGTAACATGGTTTTGACAACCATATGGTCCATATCTACATACTTAACATAGTAACAACTATCACATTTTAAGAGGCTGAGGGCCAACAACCATATGGTCCATATCTACATATTTAACATAGTAACAACTAGCACATTTTAAGAGGCTGGGGGCCAACAACCACAACTATCCGCTGGAAGCAGCTTGATCATGGCAACTCGGCATCTCGTCAATGAAAAGGAAGAACCCTCATGTGCCTTCAAAGAGCATGAGTAGAACAGTGTCTCCAATTTTCCAATATGGATGCATTGCCAAGACAAGCGAGAACTTGTTAATTTGAATGGTACCATTTCTGCGGGAAATGCAGTACCTTGCAATCACTTTGGCGTTATTAGCAGGCACAAGTGTAATAAGACCACGCCGGGAAATCGATCCAGGAATAGCTACAACGGGCAATTTTTATTGAAATGTAGAATAGAAACTAATTGTAACATATCGTTCAAGATATATATAGTTTATGAGCGTCAACATAAAAATAAGACTTTGTACCTGCGTTTTGTGCACACAATTGGTCTTGTTCAATGTGTGCACCATAGGTATAATTAATCCCATCCAAAATCCAGCGTTCATACGATGTGCTATCTTTGTAAGATTATCAACAAATTTTATGACATGCTTCAAGTCCTTCCAGTGCAATTTGGTACGCTTAGTAACATACAGATCGTTAACTATGCATCCAACATATCCTGCTTAAAAGGTGGAAAGGTATTATTTATTCAGAACATGGCAGAAGAATTTATAGTGCCCATAAATTGGTAAATAGAATTTGTTACTGCCTAGGAACAGAGTCAGAAAATGAAATCGCAATTGGTTGCTTAAATAGAGATCAATTAGTCAGAACAAATACCCCGATTTTGCTAAGTAATATGGCGGCATGGAGAAAATTGAAAGGACACTAACCTCGATCAGACTTTGATCGGCTGATGACGTTGGGGAAGTAAACATCCATGTTAATTAGACCAGGCTATGGTCCACGCACTAGAATTTTATTGCCAGCTTTCACTTCATAACACTTAGACATTTTTCTCCAAAGGCCCGCATCAAAATAGGAGTGACCATCTTTATCAAGTTTTACACTAACTGTCATTGTAAATCCATCTTGCGTTGTCAATATGACATCCATGGAGTCATCAACAAAGTAAAGCCCAAGATTTCCTTCTACTCCTGTTCTTGCAAAGCAAGGGATGTACTGCTTGTAATGAAAATTAAGATAGTAAATTAGATATATTGAAATAGAGCAAGATGCAAATATGGGTGTAACTGATAGAAGAGATCAATATATAGCTGAAAGCAAAGTACAAAAATATATAATAAAAAATAGAAAATGTAACAAAGATTTGATGCAAATATGAGAGTAACTGAATGAACAATACATCATAAATTTGCCTAATATAGGGGGGGAAATCGGCTTCGACATCTAGGTTGCACGTGGCACCATACCTTTTATCCAAATGTAGCAATAGACTGTATATGTTCATAAACTTAGGCCATGCCGACCGTGGTAGGGTGAGATTGAACATACCAAGCGCTCCCTAAAGTCATCCGGAATGGTGAGATAGAACTTCATTTCCGACTGGCCGCGACCCCACTTGCCCGATTTGTGCTCGCACTGTGGACACATGAATGAAAACCCTCGAATCAGCTAGAAGAAAAATGAATCCACGGCAATTTCCGTCGGTTGATTAACAGTGACGGACGGACTGCGATAAGAGATAAGTGAATATATCGCCAAATTGATTACCTTCTCCATGAGAAAAATCCCTGGCCCAATCCCGCAGAAAACCCCAATCGACCAGAGTCTAGAATGTCGGTGCAAGTAGGTGCAGATAGGCAGCGGCAAGCGGTAGGGGCGAAATCCCGTGCCGTTTGGAGCGCGACCTCCGCCCGCCGATGATAGCCGTCGAGCTTAGGGTGGCCGCTGCGATAGAAGTTGATGAGGTGCAGAGTTGCGGAGGAGTCCGCGAAGAGTGGGTGGGGATGAAGTGGGCGAGGGTTTTCTTTTTTCCTTTTGCATGTGTGGGTGAACACACGAGGTTCACAGAGGCGATGGTGATGAATCGTGTGCGATAGTAAATCACCAAGATTGAAGGGGAATGCAAATTTCCTTTGTCCTTTGTCCATGAGTTTTTTCTACGATGAACATAAACCCTGCAAATCACCGTGTTCAAATTTGGCACTTTTTCGGGTTCATTTACCATTTTTAGGGGAATATGTGCATTTTCTAGGCATTAATGCA
The DNA here is from genome assembly GCA_011799875.1 of Thinopyrum elongatum. Classification (NCBI taxonomy): domain Eukaryota; kingdom Viridiplantae; phylum Streptophyta; class Magnoliopsida; order Poales; family Poaceae; genus Thinopyrum; species Thinopyrum elongatum. The sequence goes on from CM022302.1 coordinate 340,140,360, forward strand.
CATAATTCAAATTCAAACAATCGGTGCATGAAAAGGTGCACGAGAACGGTCTGGAAAACCATGCTCGTGCTATTTAGTAAATTGTCATGCCTTTTACAAGGAATGGGCAGAGATTTCATGAAAACGTGTGGCAATAGTCAACCACAAACGCGTCATTTATTGGTTTTTCAACTGTAGAAAAATGAAATACATGCTTGCAAAACATGACGGCTGGCATGGTGCCATGGTATGGCCTCACCGTGCCCTGGTAAAAATTTGAGAAGGTTTGGCTTATGTCGTCGTGCACTCCCTTCATAAATTGAATGATCACCGAGGAAGTCTCATGGTTTCGAGGGGGAAATTACCAAGATTGAAGGGGCCGGGAATCCAAATTTCTTTCCTAGTTTGTCATTCCGTTTTTTTCTATGATCAACATAGCCCCTCTAATGCAACGTGTTCAAATTTGGCATTTTTCCGGGCTCATTTACCATATTTAGGGGATTATGTGCATTTTCTAGGCATTAATACACATAATTCAAATTCGAACAATCGGTGTATGAAAAGGTGCGCAAGAACGGTCTGGAAAACCATGCTCGTGCTATTTAGTAAATTCTCATGCCTTTTACAAGGAATGGGCAGAGATTTCAAGGAAATGTGTGGCAATAGTCAAACACAAACGCGTCGTTTACTGGGTTATCAACTATAGAAAAATGAAATACATGCTTGGAAAACATGACGCCTGGCATGGTGCCATGGCATGGCCTCACCGTGCCCTGGTAAAAATTTGAGAATGTTTGTATTATGTCATCATGCACGCCTTTCATAAATCAAACCATCATGGAGGAATTTTCATGGTTTCGAGGGGGAAATCACAAAGATTGAAGGGGAATCCAAATTTCCTTTGTCCTTTGTCCATGAGTTTTTTTTCTATGATGAACATACACCCTGCAAATCACCATGTTCAAATTTGGCACTTTTCCAGGTTCATTTACCATATTTAGGGGATTATGTGCATTTTCTAGGCATTAATGCACATTATTCAAGTTCAAACAATCGGTGCATGAAAGGGTGCACAAGAACGGTCTGGAAAACCATGCTCGTGCTATTTAATAAATTCTCATGCCTTTTACAAGGAATGGGCAGATATTTCGATGAAATGTGTGGCAATAGTCAACCACAAACATTTGTTTATTGGGTTTTCAACTATAGAAAAATGAAATAAATGCTTGAAAAACATGACGCCTGGCATGGTGCCATGGTATGGCCACACCATGCCCTGGTAAAATTTTGAGAAGGTTTGGCTTATATCATCATGCACGCCCTTCATAAATCGAACCATCACCGAGGAAGCTCCATGCTTTCGAGAGGGAAATCACCAAGATTGAAGGGGAATCCAAATTTTCTTCATTCTTTGCCCTTGAGTTTTTTTCTACGATGAACATACACCCTGCAAATCACCGTGTTCAAATTTGGCACTTTTCCGGGCTCATTTACCATATTTAGGGGATTATGTGCATTTTCTAGGAATTTAGCGCATATAAATCCAATCCAGCTACAGCTACACGGGTGTGATGTGAGGGACGTGGATTGCCGTTCGATCACGGCGCATCCTACGATGCACACGCGCGATCCATGTGGCTGGGGTTCCGGCCAATCATAATGCAACGCACAATAGGCTCAGCGCACACTGTTTCCGGAGGCGACAGAGATGAACCATGTGCGATAATGAATGAGCAAGATTGTAAGGGAAGCCAAATTACCTTCGTCGTTTGTCGTTGAGCTCTTAAAAACCACTGCACTGTACGGCTGTCCGGCCACTCTGTCCCAGAGCTCTCTCCAAGCGTCCTTCATGGCACCCCGGCGCATAGTAACTGGTAAGGAAGCGATGGCATCCCGCCGTGCCGCGTTCCTCGCCACCCGCCACCGCACACATGGTAAGGAAGCGATGGCATCCCGCCGCGCCGATTTCATCGCTGCTGGCGGTCGCACAAGTACGTGGGCGGACTTTGATGCTGCCATGGCCGAATGGGCGATGGATCTAGAGGCGACCAAAGCCACACAGAAGGAGCGGATAAGGCAGAAAGCAGTCAAGAAAAGAGAGTCCCGCTGCCACAAGAAAGAAGAGGCCGCACGCCGTGCTGAGGAGAGCTCGGTGGAGATCGAAGCATGGTGGGTTGCCGCCTACAAGGCCGGGAAGGAGAACGATGACGTCTGGCCAGCATGCCCCGATGCCAGCATGTGAGAAGTAGTTAGTGCGTGTGTCGCCCGTAAGTTTGTATAATTAATTACGAGAATCTACCTGTACTACATACGTACTAGTTTTAGAGAAAATTACCAGTAGTACTTTAAGTTGGTACTATCTATTATTAACATTTAATGTCGGTAAGCGAATCCTTTGAGGGCTTTGAGCGTTGATTAGCATGTGTTCACTGAAGTTTTGTAACCGCACCCCGACCCTAAATACTCCCAAAATGTCCGCCCGCAGCCACCGGGGACTAGAGCTAGCCGCAGCTGGTTTTTAGTCCCACCTCGTCGCGCGAGTTGGCGGCACACCGGCTTAAATTGCCGCGCCGGCGGATGGCAACAAGCTTCTCTCTTGTTGCATAGGATCAAATCTGGCTATGCGAGCGAGGTAGGTTGACACTTGATTGCATTTCATAAACCGATGATTGTTCATCGGGTGTCACCTTGCCTTGTTCATGTACATTGAATAATCCTGATACAATGAAAGAGATTTTTGAAATTAGGTGCGGTTGGAGATGCTGATAGATATAAGAATTATTAGAAGATCACAAAACACACGGTTTCTATGGCGTATCCATGTGCGTTTTTTGCGTTAATGATCAATAAGTCAGTTACCTGTGCGATGTTTCCTAATAAAGCAAGCGTACCATTGACCGAAAAAATCAACTGCACGTGTACATTTTTTTGGAGAAGGGATCTGCCAATTTTCTCTTTTCTCGCACACGAGTATTTTACGTGCTTTGTCTGCGTTGTGTGTTTCCCCCGCCCAAGCTTCAAGTTTCGCAGCGAAATTTTCATTAGGCGCGCGATTTCAGAATTTATTCCTCCCACCACATCCCCACCCATAAAATTTCCTTAGTATCCCCCCTCCCCCCCATCGGCAGCTCAAACCGCCGCCGCCGCAACCACAGCTTCAACCACATCTACGTTCTGCCCGAGCATCATCGATCCAGTCAGGTAACCCACCGATCTCTATCACGGCCCCGGCCTGATTGCTTAAATGGCGCCTGTGAAACATCCTCATGCCTCCAAATCCCCACCACCCCTACCTCCAGCGCATTCCCTCGCAAGCCCAACCACATATAACATGGAGGTCGAGGAGCTGATGGCAGTCGATGGCGCGATGGCCGCTGTGCGTGTTGACCCGGAGGAACACCTCGCCTCCGCTGCCGCCGACTTGGTGCAGGCTCTGGCCCAGATGGAGTGCCCCAGCGACTACCCCCCAGGACTTACCAGGTATGATCTGACCAGCTCAATCTTACCAATACCACTTGCAATGGCTAGGTTTTGTACGATTGATGTATTAAGCATGTTCGTGCCTTGTTTATTTCAGTAGTGCACACTGTATGATGTTCAAGTATTAACTGTCCAGCTCAATTTCACCAATACCAGCAACAAACTTACAATACATGACTCAGGATATCACTAGAGATGCTTCCCATTTGCTATTTTTGGTGGATGCTAACCCTGTTGTACTTAATATGCCTGTCCATGTACTTACGCTGGGTCATAATGGGCAATGTTGTTGTTTGCCATCAAGGTTAGCTGCATCCCATGTCTTACAGTATTTCACATCATTTATGCAATTGCAGTTTAATTTCTAACATTTACTGGTTGCCTGTAGGTACACATGTCAGCGGCACTGATCCACGCTTTTCGACCCGGAGGAACAGCTCGCCTCCGCCGCCGCTGACTTTGGGCAGGCTCTGGCCAAGATGAAGTGCCCCAACAACTACCTCTCAGGACTTACCAAGTATGAACTCACCAGTTCAATCTTACCAATACTAGTTGCAACTAATGGCTATGTTTTGTACAGTTGATGTATTAAGCAGGCTGTAGTAAACATGCCTAACATGTTTTAGCTATTTTCCCTACCTTTTTATAGACAACTAGGCCATTCTCTGCTCTGGCAACACCTGCCTTGCGATGTTTAACTCTACCAATTGCATTTTTATCAGTACCAGTTTCAATGGCTATTAAGCCTGTTGCAATTAACAGTTGAATCCATTTTTTAACAGTTGTATTTCAATGGCTACAAACTTACAAAACAAGACTTAGGATGCTGTTAAGCCTGTTGCAATTAACAGTTGTATCCATTTTTTAATCTGTCCCTTTGCTACCGTGCTACTCTCCATAATGAAGATATACTAGAGATGCTGCCCATTTGCTATTTTTAGTGGATGCTAACCCTGTTGTACTTAACATGCCTTTCCACTGGTACGCGTCGGTGCTATACAAACGGTTTTTAACCCCTTTCCACGACGGCATTTGGAACCGTCACCAAGTGAGTGAGGGCGATAGGGGGGTCCTTCCCACACGACCCAGAAACCGTCGGGGATAGGGAGCCAAGATGCATATACAGTACTCCTACTAGTTTGTGCTCGCATTGCCATCACAGTCGGTATTCTGTGGTACTACGTTTATGATGCGCGGCCCATCACAAATGGTTCACTATTATAGAACGTGTATGATAAGCATACAATCACACACATTCGCTTTTCCCAAACCGTATGCGATAACTAATTAAGAAGATTAGCTAATCGTCATACGAGTGTCAGACAGGATTACGAAACATCGGACCGTCGTAACATCGTCGTACACGACAACTATCGCACACGCTATTTTTTGGTGCAATGTTTATGATGCATACTTCATCAGAAACAGTTCATGGTTGCGAATCGTGTACGATAAGGCAACTATCAGAAACATTTAGTTTGCCCGCACCATTTGTGATATTGTCTGACATCGCACACGGTTTGCAAACGGCAACTGTGTGCATGCTTGCACATGTTTCCTCTCTGTGAACCGTGTCGGATTATGGCGTTTATCGCAAACGTTTGTGTTTTACCAACCGTGTGTGCCGTAACTACCTGGAGAGCGTAATTTCACCGTAATTTAATTGCTGCTATTTCAAATTGTACCGGATTTGAATTTGAATTTGAATGTCTGCTATAGCTTTATTCATATCCATCAGGTTCAAACAACAATGCATTATTCGATTCATAGGTACATATGTTCAAGAATTACATAAGAACCAAATAAAGAATGATGAACCACAGTTGTATACTTGTACTATTAAAGACGGTAAAGAAAGAGGCGAAATACATTCTGGTTGTTGAATAAGGTGAAGCGGAATGCCCATATTGTGCCCTCCTCCATGTAGAAGGCACGCGCGACTCTAGTCCAACCCCTTGTGATGGCCGACCGCCCATCCTTCACGGTCTTCGTGAAAACATCTAGATAATCATCATGTTCTGGTAGAAATACTTTAACCTTTGCATGCCCACCAACAATGTAGTTTGAGAGGTAATCTTGAGTAAACTGCTTTGGCAACCACTGCAAAGAAAAAGATTCAGACATTGTCATCTAACACAACTCATTATGGGCAGTAAAAAGAAGGCTGCAGAGTTCTTACTTACCATCCTGCAGTTCGCTGTTGTCTAGGATAAAGTGTAAACAAATAGTTTAATTGCCATCTTTTGACCCATTTTACTAACAATCTTTATCAGCTTCCTCACTTGATGCTGGTTCATCGATATCTCATTGCCCCATACGCAGAAAGGGTCGAAGCATGGATCTTTACCAATGACATATGTACCTAAAAGCACCAAGTTAATATTAGAAGCTAAACAGCAATTGCACAATGATGTAGTACAACACTCTTATATAATATCTTATAACATCCAATATACTCACATATTAGATGAATTAACATCTTATATTATGGGCCGGAAGGAGTTTATTGCATTCTTACAAATTATCAGCGGATTAACTGCTGCTATATCCATGGGTTAGAGTTAGTTTGACCTAGTTCAGGATCAAATAGCCCTAAAGTATATCCAAACATGAGGGCTAGTTTGAGCTAGTTGCATCTAACCCACCAAAAAAAACTATCCAACCCAAGAGGTGCTAATTGGAGCTAGTTCTCCTAGTGCATTTATTGTCAATCTAACCCTATCATCCAAACACCTCTTTGGATGGAGTTAGTTCAGGCCTTCAGGGTTAGTCATGAGCTAGAAACTAACTCTAACCTCTAGCTAAGTTGAGTATCCAAACAGGGCTGTGTTGTTGTTGTTGCTGCTACTGCTCTTCTACGTATATCTAGACATCATCAAAACATTAAGGTAACACTCTTCCTTGTTGCTATGTAGCCTAGGATTGCATATTTAGAAATTAAGTACAGTGCATGTTGCTATGTAGCCTTAGATATATTACATATGGCCCTAGTTAACCTAACGATAAATGGGTTACTGATATATTCAGTTAAAAGTCTGATTCACCGATTAGTCCCTTATCAGCCCCCGGCCTACATGGTACCAGCTACCGATATCCTGAACAGTGAGTATATATAAGCCATGGGATGAAACTAACCTCGATGGAAAACAGCAGTCGTTCCCAAAATTGTCCTGTGTAGGTACATCAAGAGGCATGTTAAGCACAACAGGCTAAACATCAACCAAAATTATCCATGGCAGACAAAATAATCTCCAAAAGATAGCTTCAGTGTGCAGGTTTAAGCACGCTAGTAAAGCAAAACAAGTGGAAAGGTGTGTTAACTGCAACAGGCCTAACATTTAACAACAAGCAAACATAGTCATTCAAACTGGTATTGTGCCGGTCTAAGTACACTGGTTATTGTTAAATAAAAATGAAAAGGTGTGTTAACTACAAGATGCAGCAACCAAATGTAGTCATTCATAGTAGTATTGTTGGAACTGGTACTGATGAAATTGAACTGCACAGTACATACTTGCACATATAGAACATCATGTTGTGAATAACTGGAATAAACAAGGCATACTACGAACAACCAAAGATAGCATTTGAAACTGGACATATGCTAACTACAAATAACCGAACAATCAGAAAACTTTAAAAGAGGCATATGCTAGCTATAACAGGCTTAACAACAAGCAAATATATGCATTCCTATTGGTATGTTTAAAACTGGATTGATGAAATGTACTGCACAGTAAATAATTGCACATATAGAGCATCACATTGTGAATAAACTGAAATAAACAAGGCATACTGTAAACAACCAAATATAGCAATTAAAACTGGACATATTCTCACTACACTACAAAAGGGACTCGATGGGTTTCCTCACTTGTCACAGATGGGCTCGTTCCCGTGGGAAGAGCAAGGACCCTGGATGCGCTCCATGTTGTCGCAGATGGGCTCCTTCCCCTTGGAAGAGCATAGCTGTAGGGTGCCCTCCCTGATGTCGCAGACGGGCTCTTTCCCCTTGGAAGAGCAGATGGGCTCTTTCCCCTTGGAAGAGCCAGAGAGGGTGCCCTCCTCGTGGTCGCCGTCGATGAGGTCTGACTTGGAAGCTGTGGATCCCAAGCCAGCGTCGCAAAATGTGTCCTTCAGAAATGACAAAAGGGGCTCGATGGCGATGTAGGATGGCAAATTCTTGACAGCGAGCCAGAGGAGATCAGCGGCGGGGACATGGATGAGATCGACGGCGGTTGAACCCGAGGGGTTGGGGGTGGGCCACTTAACCTGTGACATAGCCCACCTCAGGCCGTCGCTGTCGACGACCTCGATGTCGTAGCCGGCGTCCGTGACATACCCGCATACTCTAGCTCCCTGATTGAGTGCCTGCGGCCAGTAATGGTCGTCAGCTTCCTCGGCGACGTTGGGCGAAGAGACGGCGATACACCTCTTTTGGGCCAGTCGCTCCTCGAGCTCCACGGGAAGCGTAGCCGGTCTTAGGCTATGATGCTCTGGAGTGGGGGATGGGGATCTGTGGGAAAGGGGGCGTTTGGTAGGCATCATCTAAGAAACTCAGGGCGGCTTGGGCATGGAGATCGATGGGTAAGCTGCACGGGCAAACCGGCAGATTTTGACAATGGAGGCCTTGCGGCGGCGGCGGCGGCGGCGGGGACCTTGCTAGGGTTTCGAGCGAGGGAGGGTGTGTGTGTGTGCGGGCGCGCCCGAGGAGGTTTTGGTGTGTGTGTGTGTGTGGAGGGGGGCGGGGGGTGTGTTTGAGGAAATGACACGGGTATTGAAAATTTTACTACGCGGGAGTCAAACGCGGGAGTGAAATGTCGGGGCTATTGAAAATTTTGATGATGGTGCATCGCACACGGTCCGGAGATAGCAACCGTGTGTTATGAAACAGAAAAACCCTCGAGGCGAGCAGATATTTTCAAGGGATGCAGGCGGGATTGGGAACAAGAAACATCACACACGGTCGAAACACAGTAACTGTGTGTTATAAAACAGAAAAAAGCTGCAGGCGGGTAGATATTTTTGAGAGGGGAAGCCTCATGGAGCCCAATGTACTGTGCGGATGTGTGCGTGACAGGGGCACCGGTGTGGCACACGGTTAGTTTGAGTGAACCGTGTCTATTGCGTCATCCGACTTGTCTAATGTTCATAAATTTGGCGAAAAATGATGCGGGAGAGGGTCAGAACACGAACACGCTTGCATGTGGACCAAATTTATGTATGAAAAGGGTGGTTTGATGTTCAAATACCAAATGCAACTTTGATGTGGCACCTATCTCACAAAGCGCATGGTATTGCTTGCCCCCCCCTCGTGTCGGCACGAAGGGAAACCCAAGCGATGAATGCATGCCCCGCCTCGTGTCGGCACGAAGGGAATCCTAAGCTATGAATGCATGCCCCCCCCCCCCCTCCCAACCTTTTTCACCTAGCAAAGTGCGAAGTAGCAGCCCCCCCCCTCACACACACACACTTTTAGTCGGTGGGCCAGAGAGGCATCTCACCAAGATGGATCGTAAAACGGACCAAGAATAATCCACCTTGGTCGTACAACCGCTCTCTTGTTGTTGGTCAAAGTGATGGCCGTCCATGCGACCCCGGAGATGGGCTAGCTCGCCAATAATCACGCAAGTAGCTAGTCTCCAAAGACAACCACTGCATGTGTGTGGCCCAAACATATGTATGGAGAGGCGTGTTTTTGAATACACAATGGAACAACTTTGATGTGGCACCGTGATTTCAAACTAGAAATCCCCACACTGAGTGAGGGTTAGGTTGACGATGCATATGTATGTTACACCACACTTCAAGCCGACGACGGGGATTCATGCATGCATGCGTGCATAGTATATGCGCTCACACTTAATTAGGTCCGAATCTCACCATGACCTATACTACGATAACACGAACCAAAGGAAGAATCGCCATGGTAACCTATCTTGTTGTCGGTCAAGGTGATCATGGATGTCCACGCGGGCCCACGAATATACAGGCTTGTCGCCGATAACCACACGAGGGAGTGTACCGTTTGAAGACAACCACTACATTCATATGTATGGAGGTGATGCGTGCATGCATGTTTGAATACCATTTCACAACATTGATGTGGCGCGTGCGTCGAAAATCGTACAGTCCCCACACAAAGTGAGATCGGTTCATGACATGTAGCCACTTCAACTCGATGGGAGGGATTCATGCGTACACATGCATGTGTGTGTGTTTAAACTGTATCATGTCATCCCAGAGCATGACCTATATATATACCATATTACAAGCAAAAAAATAATCCCCTCCAAAGTCAAATTAACCTCTCTCGTTGTCAGGCAAAAAGTAGTGATGGACCAAGCGGGCCCACAGATGGAAAGCATCGATATCGCTGATAACCGCTTAAGTGGGTGCGAGAGGACAACCACCATCGCTTTGCATGTGGGGCACCAAACATATGTTGAATACCCAAAATGCACAACTTTGATGTGCCACATGCCTCGAAAACCGTAAACCCCCCACACAGAGCGAGGAATTCATGAAGCGTACTACATATGATGGTCCCCTTCCCCCTCTTCGACACATACTATATGCTCCTACCATAATACATCCCAAAAAGAATCTTCCTCGATGGTGAAATTAATTAACCTCTCCCGATGTAGGTCAAAGTGATGCATGCATCGATGATGGCCTCGTGGGCCCACAGATGGAAGCGTCACATGTGAGTGTCCTAGCTAGGATAACCACCGCTTGCATGCATGTGGCTCAAAGAGGTGTTGTGTGATGTTTGAATAGCCAATTTCACAACTTTGATGTGGCACGTGCCTCGGAAACCGAAAAGTCCCGACACTGAGTGAGGTGTACTTGTTCACGGACGCGTACGTATAGTATATATGCTAGTCCCCTCCCACCTCTTCGATGCGTACTATATACCACCATAACACAAACAAAAAAGATTCTACCTTGCTGGTCAAATTAACCTCACTGCCGGCTGTTCGTCAAAGTGATGGACGACGACCTCGCGGGCCCACAGAAAGCATCACACGCGAGTATCGAGTGTCGTGTAGGACAACCATCGACTGCATGTGGCCAAAACATGTATGTATGAAAGGGTTGTGTAATGTTTTAAATAACGAATTCATGACTCTGATGTGGCACCTGCCTAACAAAACGGCCAACCCACACGGTGGCTCACAACTCGTAGTGTACTGCGAGCCACCCGCCACCCCCCAGACGCACACACCCACACACACACCGCGAATCCACCGCAACTACAATGCATGTTAAATTATCCCGCGGTGAACATATGTTACCAAAGGAGGGACGTTTTAATTTCGAAAAAACAGAGATCATTAAGACATTTTAGTACATTAATTGATTGATTTTCTGGGGGTATAATGCGCAAAAATCAAATTTGAGCTACATGCACACGTGACAGTGCACCTAAATGGATTGCAAAAACACATGTGTCTCAGTGGGTGCATGTTTACTCCCCGTGCAAGAAATTTCAAACATTGAGAATCTCGATTTTTAAATTCTAGTACATCCAAAACTTATTTGAAGTTCATGAAACTTATCGTGTTGTCATATGGACACCAATACAAAGTGGCATTGTACTCTTTTTTGTCAAATTTGAGACCAGTTTTGATGTAATCTTTATCTAATTACAAATGGGAGATTATTAATAATTGGGAACCAATATCCCAAACGGATTATTTATTCAAACCATGAGCGTTAGACCAACAATGGATACGTGCCATGCTTTGGTTAAGCAATAAAGCAGCAGCATTAATCATCCAAATAGAAAAACAATATATGTGCTGCCACGTGACCCGTGTGCCGTGCGAGCAGACGTGAGTTGACGGGACGCATGCGAGCAGTCCGCCGCGCAGGCAGACCGGGAGGCATGCGTGCAGGTGTGTGAATTGACGGAGGCATGCTCGCTGCACAGTGTCATCGAGAGGCGTGCGAGTACCTGTGTGAAACGACGGTTGGCATGCCAGCAGTCCGGTGCACAGGCTCACCGGGAGGTGAGCCAGCGGTTTGACCGCTGCCCGCCTCTCTCCCACTACTCCATATTAATGGTGCGCCCGAGCAGCCGCAACCCCCATCCTCACCACACACACAATCCTCTCTCTCCGCTTGCATCCTCGACGCCGCTCTCAGTCCTCAAAGCCGTCAGTGTATGAGGATGCCGCCGAAGCGCCCCATCGGAGGGAGTGGCGACGCCGGGGCTGCTGAAGCACCGGAGCACGGCGTGGAGACGAAGATAGAGGTTGCCGTTACCGCCAGCGAGTTATCGCTGCACCCTGACATCATCGACGGTGTCGAGCTTCCACAGACGGAGGCGGAGTTCCACACCGACTCCGGCGACGACTCCGACGACCACTCCGGCGACGACTCCGACGACGACGGACAACTGGTTAGTCATCTATACCCATTTATGTGTCAAATAGATCCTCAGGTTTCTCTGGTTACTCCTGCCTTCCCCTTTTTGGAATAGAAATCCTATGGTTATGTTCTCCCAATCCATGAAATCTAAGTAAGTTTCGTTAGATCCGTGTAGTGTATTGATTGTTTGAATGGTACAAGTGATAAGTGATTAGTTGTTTCATCTGTGCAAATGATTTCTGCTAGTAATCCGACTAGGGTTAGTGTTCGTGCTAATAATTCCTAGCCAGGAATTGACAATTGATTTTGAATGACCTACATATATGTTTGTGCCATTATTTTCTTCAAGATTGGTTTGTACACAGACGACTGTGCTTAAAAATTGAACCATAATCTCTGGATATGTATAAAAAAATAGCCATAAATTCCTAATCCTACGTCACGGCATGTAAACATTTATTTGATGCCAAATTTGTTTTACTATTTGTATAGGTGTTGTCTGACGATGTGGACAGCGAGGATGAAGATGGCCAGAGGAGGTACAAGCGGCAAATCCTGAGCGAGCTTTATGTGGGAATGCATACCAGGCGTATTAGGACCTGGAACGGCGACTATCGATGCCCATTTTGCAACCACAAGCTTCATGACGCATATCAAAGTGTTCTGGCGCATGCAAGAGGACGGGCCGTTGGCTCCTTCAAGCAGAAGTATTCTCGCAGGGTGGCGCACGGCGCGTACGCCGAGTACCTGGAGAAGCTTCAGGATTGTGCCGGCATGTGAGATGAGATGTGGGATCGAACTACGTACGCTTGAGTATGCTTAATGACGGTTGAACTATGTACTTATGGTTGAACTATGCTTGTGTACGTGTATGCTTATTATCTATGTGTGAGTATGTTTAATCTATGTTTACTTATGTCTAATCAAGGGATATGGATGCAATCAGTTCGGTTGATGGAATCTACCTCCGTTCTGGTTTATTGGTCCCCTTTGTAATTTGTGTTAAATTTTGACCAAAGATTTAACTGACAAAATGGTAGAGCAGGTCAGCAAAAATTATATTGTTGGATGGGTATTTGAGCATAGTGTTCAATGATATAATTTTTGGTTACATGCATAAACATTTCTTAGTAAAATATTTGGTCAAAAATTGTTACAAATTACAATGGGGACCAATAAACCAGGACGGAGGCAGTACGTCAATCACACACGGTTCCCAAAATTGGAACCGTTTGCAATGACTTTCCTTTTGCCTGTTGCATCAATCACACACGGTTGGCTCTAGCAAACCGTTGCCTCCGAAATTCTTTGTGGGACAGAAAACCCTCACCACCCAATTCAAAAAAGAAAAAAGAAAACCCTCACCATCCCCACGTCACAAAAACCCTCACCCCGCCCGCCACCCCCTCCGGTCCCCATTCACACCTGCACAAGCTCCTCCGCGTCTATGCATGGCACCGCCTATCGTGTCGGTAACCACTTAGCTCGACGCCTGCCGCCGCCGCCAGGCTGCCGGCAAACCCCACCGCATTTCGCCACTTCCGCTTGCCGCTGCCTATCACCATCGACTTTCTCGACGCTGCTCGCGGTCGACCCAGCTCCGCTCGGTTGGGGAATCTGCCGTACTAAGGATTCTTTCTCATGGACAACAAGGTAAATAATTTAATGAGATTTTATCTCATCTCTTATCCTAGTTCATCTGCCTCCTTTAATCACCCGGCTGAAATCGCCTTGAATTCATTTTTATTCGAGCTGATTTGAGGGTTTTCTTTCATTCATAGAGTGTACAGTGCGCGGACACATCAGGACTTTGCGGCCTCCGCCAGACATTCCATCTCACCGTACCAGATGACTTGAGGATGCGCGCGGTATGTTCAATCTCACCCTAAATCGGTTGGCATGGCCTACTTTCCTGAACATATTCTAAATATTGCTACATTTGGATAAAAGGTGCCACATGCACCATATACGTCAAAGGGGATTTTTTTCCCCTCTTCTTTCTATATTAGGCAAATTAATGATGTATTGTTCTTTTGATTACTCTCATATTTCCATGACATCATGTTTACCCTATCTGTTTAATTTTAGATTTTTGTCCTTTGATTTCAACTGCTGTACAGTTCTTTCAATTTGGGCCCATATTTGCATGTTACCATATTTTCTTTAACAATCCTACCATTTTCTGCAGCGCGTCCCTTGCTATGCAACAGCATCTGTAGTGCACAATCTTTTCCTTTACATAAATCAAGACTGCATGGATGTCATACTGAACACAAACCATGGATTTACAATCGTTGCTACTGTAAGACTTGATGAACGTGGTGACTCCTATTTTGGCACTGGCCTTTGGAAAGAAATTTCTAAGTTTTATGTACTGAAAGTCGGCACTATAATTGCACTGCACATAAAAGGGCCTGGTCATGAGATATATGCTAACTTCCCCGATGATATCATTCGTCCAGACTTTGTTCGAAGTAAGTTTTCTTTTCAAGTATCTGCATGTTGACTTACCCAGCAATATCAAATGAATTGTGTAGTATTTAAGCAACCAATTGTTATTCCATTTTCTTACTATATTCCTACCTAATAACTTCTAGTTACCAATACACTTTTCTATTGCCCTGTTTTAACTAAATATTCCCTGTACTCCCACTTCTATCAGAAAGCGCCGCTGACAAGGAGACTCCGGAGGTGGAGAACGGGGCTGCCAACAAGCGGAGGTGGGGCGAGCAAGAACTGCAAGCGACTCCAGCAGGCCTAGACTTCATCAACCACCTCCCCGATGATATGTTGACAGTCATCATCTCCCTCCTCCCAATCAAATATGGGGCGCGGACAACCGTCCTTTCCCGGTGGTGGCGCCCCCTATGGAACTCCACCCTTCTCGACCTCATCAACACCCACGAGCTCTGCCATGGCTATCGCAAAAGCTTGGATGCGTTCTCCAAGATCCTCGGCAGTCACCTTGGCCCAACCAGAGGCCTTAGAATGGGCAAGTTCCGTTCCAACGGCAAGGACTGAGCCAAGCTTGACGACTGGTTATGATCCCCCGCCCTAGATCAGCTCGAGGAGCTGACTTTTGATGATGGGCATATGCGCTCGCTGCCAACGTCCGCGCTCCACCTCGCGCCCACGCTGCGCATCGCCAAGTTCATGAACTGCCATCCCCGCCTTAATGACGCGCCCGCTCTTATTCTACCACGACTGAAGCACCTCGAGCTCGTCATCGTCTGCCTCCCAAACGGTGACATGGAGCGCCTGCGCTGTGGCTGTACTGCACTCGAGTACCTTCGTCTTCGGGCGATCAATGGGTTGAGTAGCTTCCACATCACCTCCATGACTCTCCGGACTATTTAGGTGTGTTGCTGGTGCGGCAGGAAGACATCACAAGATGTGTACCACGGTATGGTCATTGAGGACACACCTGCACTTGAGAGATTACTTGTAGTTGATCAAGAAGGTCCAACAAGAATCAGTGTCATTTCTGCGCCAAAATTGACAGTAGTGGGCTACTCGTCTGACAAATACTCCGAACTTGTTATTAGATCCACACCCGTTCAGGTACAACAGCGGCCTTCTACCTTTCCTTCTACAAATTAACATTATTTCTAATTTTGAAGATGTTTGTTCGTATGTCATCTTGAAAATGAGTTCGACAAGCTTGACCCCGAAACTGCGCACAGTGAAGGTCTTGGCACTAAAATCTATCGGCCCGAACCTAGAGCAATTTGTCAGTTTCCTAAGATGCTTTCCGTGCCTGGAGAAGCTATATATCAAGGTGATGTTTCATTCCTGTTAAATGTTAACCATAAGGGAGTTCAATTTGTGACACCTTTTTCCAAGTTTACAATGACAATGTACTACGATTTCTGAAGGATTCTTTTGGAGGATTTCAGTACATACATGTTCCCCCCCCCCCCATATTGGTTGCTTGATCCATATGATTACAATCCATAAGCATTTCTCCTTTGGATTCATCTGTACTAGTTTTCTTAGGGAACTTTTCATCCACTCCAACCTCTTGTGAAGAAGGCTACATTTTTCTAGAATGTAATCAAATGCCCATGTTAATCATGTCAGATCGAAGATGGCATGTTAGTGCATTTTACAAATCCTGCAAACCAAATAGGCCTGTAGTAGTGTTCAAAACTGCATGTAGGCACTAACACGTTTTCTTCTTTTGCAGATAAGATTAGGCCCAGTGGTGGATAATGTGATACAATATAACAATCATGTCGAATGCCTAGATCTGCATCTCTCAGAAATTACTTTGAACTCCTACCGAGGGACCTTGCCGGAGATTATATTCACCAGGTTCTTTGTTGTTAGAGCAAGGGTGCTGAAGGTAATGAGGTTTTCCCTACATTTATTTCGCAAAAATGAATGATTTGTTGATCAGCGCTGGCGCCTGCGGCAGAATGGAATAGGCTCCGAAAATGCTGAATTTCATTTTGGAACTTCAGATGACAGAGTAATCGGAAGTCATCGTGTCGACCCCATACATGACTTCTCAGTGGCTGACCCCTTTGCAAAAATTATGAGGTTTCGAAACCAGACTTAGAAGTGGTAATATTAGTTTGAACCTCTCTGATATCCATGTTCAGCGGATCAGCGCAAGCGTTTGCAGCTGATGAGCTGAATTTCATTTCTAATATCAGTTTGAGCCTTGTAATCTTCGAATTTGAGCCATATAACTCTGGAATTTGAACCTTGTAATATTTCGAGCTTTTGTGGTACAATCGTTGAAATGGCATCGTATGAGACTCGTATATTGGTAGCACTATTTTGATCTTAATATGCAATGGTCTTAGATTTTATTAACCATTCTCGAATCTGTTTACCTTGTCGGTCTCAAAGCACACGATCTGTATAGCTAACTCGACTACGATCTTCGACATTATTGCACACTGTTGGTTTCTTCAACCGTGTGCCCTGTAGAGCGCAGAATTAATTATCGCACTCGGGTGTCCATCATCACCCTTCTGTGTAACTTTGACCTCATCACCCACGGGTAAACTTATGACCAAAGTCATTCCACACACTTCGTTTTTACAAAGCTTTTTGCCAATAAATGCCCACGATTTGTCCCTCTTCTATCCAACGCGTGGCCAAACTAGCCGGGCGGGAAGCTTGCGCGGTAGCGCGGGAACAGGCTCACCGATGATACATTTGGCACCTCTTCGAGCCCACGCGTGGTCATACAAAACACGTGCGGTGCGGTCTTGTCAAGCGTGCACTGGAATCCTCCGCTATGAACGTCGTGACAAGACGTGACGATTACAGGCCGGCCGGCCCCCATTTATTACAGCGGCCATTTAACCCTTGTGTCTCTTCAACCTTTCGATCGCGCCCGACCATTGCTAGAAGCACACCCACCACGACAAATTCTTAGAGGGTATCCCGCGCGGCTCCAATGGCGCTCCGAGCGGCTGCCGACGACGAGCAGCAGTTCACCATGCATGCCGTGGTGGACACCCACAGCAGGTTCATGGACCTCTCGGTGGTGTACACCAACGACCCGGTCTGGGTGGAGCACTCCATCCACATCATGGAGCTGTTGCTTGCCGAGGAGAAGTACAAGGTGGTCGGGTTCGACCTCGAGTACACCCGCGCTCATGACGGGTCTCATCCCAAGGTCGCCGTCACCCAGATGTGCATGCGCCACCACATCCTCGTCTACCACTACTGCCTGGCCACAAGGCCTTGCGAGGGTTTCGCTAGGTTTGTCAACAGCCCCCACTACATGTTCACTACAGTGGACATCACCAACGATGTAAAGGCGTCGAGAATTCGGGCATCGCCTGCCAGAATCTTGTCGACATCCAGGGCCAATACAAGATCTGGGGCAGCAAGGAGCATGAGAAGGACTCACTGGTTCACCTCGCCGAGGCCATCATTGACCCCTACTATAGAGACATGAAGGATTCCTGCAACAAGGACAAGCGTGCCTGGCACTCGGCCTGGATGGAGAAACTCGACAAAGCTCATGTCGTGTACGCGGCCAAGGAGGCGTACACGAGCTACGACATGTACAGGCAGATCGTTGACATGAGGAAGTGCCTCCTTCCCCAAAACGGCCAGGGATCCAGCCGAAAGCAGAGCAATGGCAAGCGTCGTCGCAACAATAAGTAGATGATTAGATCCATGTTTCTCCTAGTTTAGTATGCATGTAATTGCTTACTTTGGTGTGTGGAAATGTTATGTGTGTAGTCACTTGTGTAATTGTATGCCTAATTTGGTTATGCAATGCTGTCTTTTTAAGTATATATGTTGATGCTCTGTAGACAGAGCGTAGATGTTGTGCGGACAAAGAAAATCATATCACACACGGACTAAACAATGGAACCTGTCGGTGTTGTTTTCATCAATCACTCACAATTGTATACCAGCAATTGTTTGCTCACAACACACACAGCTTGTTAACAGGAATCGTCTGTGTTGTTATCGATCTTCCCACATGTTTCCGATTACAGACCTATTTTCCGCGTATCACACACATCTTGTTAAGTTGAACCGTTTCTGTTCTCTTCGCTCAACGCAAACAGTTCATCCGAGTGAACTGTATGCCGTATATCGCAGACACCTTGATCTAGCTGACCAGTCCTTTTGTGTTGTCTAATCACAAACAGTTCATCTGAGTGAACCGTATGCTATATATCGCACACGCCCTCATCTGGCTGCCCGTTTCTTTTGTTCTGCCTCATCGCAAACAGTTCCTTGAACTGAACCGTATGCCCCTCATCCCACACGCAACTAAATTCTGAACCGTGTTTGATGCATCCGTCATCGCAAATGTTTTGCATCTTTTTTGATGGTTTTTTTACACCACCGTTTGCGATTATTGCATCGCACACAGTTTCGTCGAAGGGTCTCTGATCGTAGTGTCGCGTTAGCAGCATCCTGCAGTAGTGTTCCATGTACTTACGTAGGTCCATAACAGGCGATGTTGTTGTTTGCCGTTGAGGTTAGCTGCATCCCATGTCTTACAATATTTTACATCATTTGTGCAATTGCAGTTTGGCTTCTAACATTTACTTTCTTCTTGTAGGTACACATGTCAGCGGCACTGATCCACTATTCGATCAGGAGGAACACCTCGCCTCCGCTGCGGCCAACTTGGGGCGGGCTCTTGTCCATATGAAGTGCCCGAGCAACTACTCCTTAGGACTTACCAAGTATGAACTCACCAGTTGAATCTTACCAATACTAGTTGCAATGGCCATGTTTTGTACAGTTCATGTATTAAGCATGTTGTAGTAAACATGCCTAGCCCGTCTTATCTATTTTCCCTACCTTTTTATAGACAACAGGGCCATTCTCTGCTCTAGTAGCACTTGCCTTGCGATGTTTAACTCTGACAATTTCATTTCTATCAGTACCAGTTTCAATGGCTATACTAGGTTGTCTATTGCAGTAAACAATTCTATCCATTTTTAATCCATCCCTTTGCTACCGTGCTACTCTTTCGCAATGAAGATATCACTACAGATGCTGCCATTTTATTGCCATTTGCTATTTTTGCTGGATGTTAACCCTGTTGTAGTTAACATTGGCTTTGCATGTACTTACACAGGGCTACGATGGGTGATGTTGTTGTTTGCCGTCGAGGTTAGCTGCATCCCATGTCTTATACACCATCTGTTCCTAAATATAAGTATTTTTAGAGATTCCAATATAGACTACATACGGAGCAAAATGAGTGAATCTAGATTCTAATCTAAACTATGTCTATAATTCTATATACATATGTATGTAGTTCATATTGAAATCTCTAAAAATACTTGTACTTAGGAACGTAGGTAGTTGTATTTTACATCATTTGTGCAATCTTAGTTTAGCTTCTAACATTTACTGGTTGCTTGTAGGTACATATATGAGCGGTACTGATCCACGCTTCAATCCCTTTTGCGTATGGGGCAGTGAGATATTAATGAACAAGCGTCAAGTGAGGAGACTAAGAAAGATTGTTAGGCGAAAGAAACGGGTGATGGGAATTAAGCTCTTTATTTACACTTTGTCCAAGACAGTAGTGAACTTTAGGATGGTAAGTAATGTGTTGCCTTTTCCCCCTGCCCACAAAAAGTTACTCTATTAGACCTGAGTATCTGAAAATTTTCTCTTTTCAGTGGTTTTCGAAGCTATTTACTGATGATTACCTTGCAAACTACATGACCGGAATGGAGGCAACTAAGATTAAAGTATATAATTCATGTTACCATGATAATGCTCTAGAAGTCTTCCTGAAGGCGGTGAAGGATGGGCGGGCGATCGTCACAAGGGGTTAGACAAAAGTTGTTTGTGCCTATGGCATGCAGGAGGGCACATTATGGGCATTACGCTTCTTCAACACCATCGGCAGCCAAAATGATTTACACTTGTCTCTTCACCTTTACCGCCTCTAAATATTGTGGTTCATCATAGTTAATTGTTGTCTAATCCTGTAATTACTGAACATATTGTACTGAGAATTTTATTTATGGATTGGTTGTTGAACCATTGTGTTGAGAATTTGAATTCCACGTTTCATATTTCAAAATTTCCAATTCGAATAATAAATTACAGGGAAAAATAAAATTATACAGGAGCGAATAAAATAATGTGCACACGGTTAGAAAGAAAATAGCATGTGCGATGAAAAATAGAGAACAGATGATTCTTTGACGTGAAACGTTTGCGATGGCCGACGGACGCACACACAGTTTCGTCTCATATGCGTGTGCGATTCATGGTAATACGGCAAACGTTTCAAACATGTGTGCGTGTGTGATAGGAATACCTATCGCACACAGTTATGAAAATGGACACGTTGGCGTTAGTAGAGGCACCACACACAATTTACATTCTTGAACTGTGTGCGATAACGTACCTATCGCAAACACATCGGTAGATTAAATGTTGATGTCCACCTTTTTCACACGGCTATAGCGGCGTAATCGTTTGGGATATCTCTCGGATCAGAAACGTAATGTCGAGACATAACGTGTGGGACTGGGGCAAATTCTCATACGTTTATTCTATGGCGATCGTTAGTAGCCGCTCGCCTATCCCCGACGGTTTTTGGGTCGTGTGGGAAGGACCCCCCCTATCGTAATCACTCACTCGATGACGGTTCAGAATGCCATCGCGGAAAGGGGTTAAAAACCGTTTGTATAGCATGTTATGTTACCAGTGTAGCGTCATCAAATATGGCCCATTAACGACCTGTTATGCCTGCCGATAGAATTAAGCCTGTTGTACACATCGGCCTATTAACGGCCTGCTATGGTCGGCCCATAAACAAACGATTCCCATTCTAGCCCGTTTATGGCCCATATTGCGGTCCGTTAATGGTCCACGAATAGTACGACCCATGTTTGGCCAATCGATCATACGGCTCGTAGAAGGCCCATTGAATCTACGTCCCGTAGAAGGCCCGTAGGAGGCCCATGGTTACACAACAGATAGCAGGACCATGGTTACAACGGTCCGTATGTTGCCCATGGTTATTGTGGCCTTGTTAAAAAAAACAGGTTATTGGGGCCACTAGGAAACCGAGAAAAAATAACTACAGAACTACAAGCAAATAAATAAATAAGACTAACAAAATAAATAAGCAAGCAACTAACGCTAGGATATTATGGCGATTACATAGATTACATCCAATTGGCATCAAAGTTCGCCACCAGTGCAAATATAGGGAACAAAGCAGCATATTACATACACCGGTTGTCAAAGTTGGCGACCAGTGCAAATAAATGCTGCAGCAAAACAAGTCTAGAACTGAAACCACTTCAGAAGAGCTCAAGAAACAATATCCCGGGTACCCACCATGCTAGGAAGATGCTTAGCAAGCTTATTAGTTTTCTCTTGTTTGGCGCTTAAATCCTCCAGCGCTTGTTGTTGCACCAGAAAGTATGCATCTGAATTCTGCAGGGACTTCCTCAGTCCTTCGGCTTCATGTCGTAGCACATCTGATCAATGTCTTTCAACTTGAAGTTGAGACTCAAGAAGACGAACTGATTCAGGCAGCGAGTTCGAAGAGCTTGTGCTATAGTAGTAGTGGCCAGTAACTCGAACACTACATCAAGACCTGACTTTGGGGTTGTCTCACTATCTTCAAGATAGTTTTTATCAGCTTTCTTGGAGACCAACAGGGATGTCTCACTATCTGAAACCTTATCTGCATTACCTCCTTTACCATTGCATAACGGGGTACTCTTCTCCAATATTTTGTCCGCATTCTAAAAGAGAAACAAGCAGACACATCACAGGTTTACCATGTTGTATATGAAACTCATTTTGGTAAATCAGTTCATTAGTAAAGTGGACTGGATAACAACATGAAACAAACATATATCTATGTACCATGGTCACTGTATGGTCTATATCATTCTAGTTTATGTTGCCAAATCAAGATAGAGACACAGTTCAAATCATATCTGTTTAAGACAAAGCAGCATAGATAGAATATAAGTGTGGGCAACTACATAGCAATAACAACACTTGTAATGTGCATGACATGAAAACATAATTGTTTATTCAATTGAAACTGAAATCAACATAGAGCTAGTTACAACAGCAAACCAGTTAAAGAAACAGGTTTAAAATATACTTGTTGCGCCATTGGAGTTTCAATTCCATCCTTCAAATTTGAAATTAGTTGGTATGAGAAAATACAGTGATGCAAGAGCAAAGGAGTATGAACCATAGCTACCGAACCTGACCTGAGAACAATTCTTCTTCTGCTTTAAGCGTTGAGTTGGGGTTCGGAGTGGTGGTCCTCGTGCTTTGGGCACTACAGTTGCCTTACTAACTGCTCGTGTTTGGGTGCTCTGTGGTGGAGACGGTGTTGTGTCAACTGGAACTGGGTTACTATCTGCTAGGGTTGGGGTTAGAAGGGGTGTAGCTGGTTCTCTGTCCAACTGGGTAGGGGTACAATCCGCGAGAGTCTGGGTTATGTGTGGTGGGGCTGGTTCTTGGGCAAGTACAACCGTGGTTCTATCTGCATCAACTGGTAGCTCTATATTTTCTGAAGACCGTGTTGTTACTCCCTTAGATACTGCCATCACCCCATACAATTCAAATGGTTGATAAACAAGAAAAGTAATTGAATGTATAGACATTGTATGATAGACAGGTGCAATGGATAGTGGGGAATAAAAAAGGGCATGAAATAATTCACATTATACTGTCTAACCAAACAGGATAGCATGACACAATTTCACATATATGATGGCTAACTAAATAGGATAGCATGACACAATTTCACATATATGATGGCTAACTAAACAGGATTGTCGGCGTACGACACCTATGGGATCCGAGGGACCCCTTTACGGTTCGGCAGGGAGAGAGGGACGCACAAAGAGCAGAACTGAGGATCAGCGCGAGGGGATTTTTACCCAGGTTTAGGCCGCTGATAAGCGTAAAACCCTACTCCTGCATTAGTTTATTATCAGTGATTCGTCCCAGTTCTTGGAGCGCTTGCGATGAACAGTAAGTTCAAGCAGCAGCTACGCATGCAGAATGGGCTGAGTGTCCTCCTCCGTAGCAGTTGCCTTGGGCCTTCTTTTATATGATCCAAGGGGTCACCATAGTGGCGAACTACTTATTTGCGAGGTGTAAAGTAGCTACATGGTTATCATACCTAACCACTGACGGTTTTGGACAAATGCATTTAATGCACCATGAGGTGTCCGTTTAGGTGTCTCCACTTTCTTGGGGATGGAAAAAGGAGCCATCCCATCAGCACCGCTTAAACACGCCCCCACTAGTGCCTTGCCACGCATCTAGAAGTGGGGCCAGAATGCCAGGCCGGTCACTGCACTGAAGCGGTGGCACAGTGACGGAACCTTGTCGGGTGCGAATCTTGCCGGGCTTGTCGGGCTACCCCGGCAAGATCTTGCCGGGAGCCAAGCCCTTGGTCTTCAGTCCTCTTTATCTTCTGGTCCTTGGCATGGATGTTTCTTGATAATCTTGGATCGATCTTCAGCTGTTCCCCCGACAAGCCTTGCCGCAGGTATGGCTACAACTGCCCGTGCACAAGTATGGGGTACTAATGGCCCAATATTTAGTACACCGACAGGAGCCCCCGGGACTAGGCCACACACAGGTGCGAGGCGTTGTTGGGCTAGGCCCAAACAGTGCACGGGCACACGTGGCAGGGATTAACTGCTTGTAATCATTCCGCCTACTGCGCTTCCCACGACGCACGTTGAATGCGCGACGTGGGAAGCGTGCGCTGAACGGCCACGGCCGCAACGTGCTAGTATAGGCGTGTTCACATTGGGCAGTAAAAGAAACGACCTTGCTCCTTCCCCATAAAAAGGAATCCGCAAATGCGCTGCTCTTTCACCCCCTCTTCTTTCCAATCTGAAATCCGCCATTACCCTCTCTCTCCCGAGCCCAAAGCAGAACTTCTCCTCATCCGCTCATCGCCTCCACACTCGATCCATCCTCGGCATCCGCCTTCGCAACCACCATGCTGCCCAAGGCTAGCAAGAGCAAGGGTAAGGAGACGAAGGCCGATGTCCCGGAAAGTGAGTTGGTGAAGAAGCGGAAGAAGTACGTCGTCTTCGCTCCGACGCTGGATGCGGAAGCTTTGAGGAACCGGTACCAGTGCATGTGGGCGAGGGAGACGAAAGCTCACCCCGCGACTCGTGTGGCCCCAGGTTCTTCCTTCAAAAGTGGCCCTGATAGATATCCCTTCTTCGCCACTTACTTTTACTGCGGGCTCTGCCCTCCATTCTCTGATTTCTTCAACGATATCATGTATACATACGGCTTCCATCTCTTAGACTTCACGCCGAATGCCGTAACTTGTATGGCTATCTTCGCCCATCTTTGCGAAAACTTTGTCGGAGTAGTTCCCAACACCGCCCTCTTCCGCCATTATTTCATTCCTCGTGTCCAAAAAGGGGATTCCCTTGCCGGTTCTATTGCCTGGATCCCATGAGCATGGAACAAGGAGATTTATCCGGACGGGGTTTACCGCGAAAAGTGGGAAGAATGGCAGTCTGAGTGGTGCTGGATCAAGGAAGCAGACCCCCATCCCTTCTGTTCGCCCCGACGACAAAAGGCGGTTCGCGGCGAGGACTGGAGCGATCTTGATGCTCAAGATGACAAGCTCACAATCGCCACGACCAGGATTCTCCGCTTGAAAGCCGCCGGGCTCACGATCGAGATGATAGGCTTTGATTTTCTTTGCCGGCGCATTGCCCCACTGCAGAACAAGGGGAGACCGGCCTGGGAGTTCCAGAACACGGCAGATATGATGAGGCTGCGCCCCAGACTGAACAACAACCTGACGATCATGTAGCTTGGCGCTCTTCGCCACCGGCTATTCCAGCGTGAAGACAAGCATAAATTGCCGACAAGAATTGTTCCCTTGTGCAACAACTCCGCCCTGAGGGCGATCATCGCCGCAATGCCAGTGTTCAACGCCCACGGCCTTGACGCGACCTGGGTCGAGCCATCTGCGGAGGAGGCACAAGAGTTCTTCGACAACTTGTCAGAGAGGCCCGTCCGGGCAGAGACAAACCTCATTCGCGCCACCACTGACGAAGAAGTGGCGTACATTGCCACTAGAGTGGAAGAGGCGAATCTTGCCATGGAGGCCGACAACGTGGGCTTCACAGAATGGGAAACCAGCGACACAGAGGTCGTGTTGGAGGAAAAACCTGCCGGGGAGGATGAGGTTGCCGGGGAATAGAGTGACGCAGCCGCTGAGAGCTCATCAGGCAAGGAGGCAGCTGAAGAGCAGCCGCAGGAGGAGCCCCTAGCTCCAAAGAACGCAAAGCGTGTCCTTCGAAAAGCTGCCTCTGGCGTCCCGGCAAGTCAGGCTTCTTCGAGCAGCGAGGCCCCCGGCAAGGGGGCGGCCGGCAAGCCTGCACCACAGCAAGGGGTTCGACAGCAACCCGCGCGGCGCATGAGACACACACCTGCGGCAACCACTGGGGCAGCAGGGGCGTCTCACGCAGCAACACCGGAAGCTGAGGCGGCAGAGCCACATCAACCCCCTGCACCTGCCGCAGCCAAGTGACCCAGGACCCCTCCTCCGCCTCCTCATACGGACACTGCAACGAAGGTCGACTTCGACATCTCCGGCTTCAGCCCGGAACGGGAAGAGGAAGAGTAAGTATCCTATCGTAGTCTTTATTTTGCAAATTCTGAATTCAGTTGATCTCATCGCCTTGCCTTGTCTTGTCTCTGCAGGGAGGCAGAAACTTTGGCGAAAAGGATGGCGAAGAGGGCGAAAACCTCTACGGGCGACGAGCCACCGACAAGCTCTACGAGCATGCCAGAGACTATCTTCATCAGCCCGGAGCTTAGCCCTCAACGCAGCCCCCAGCACAGCCCCCAGCGTAAGTTCATTACTTGTTTCCCGCTGGTGGGTGCTAAGGTTTGTACCTTTGCCGCTCACATCTTTTGGGCTTGCAGGAGAAGAACGGCAACAAGGGGAGGCGTTGGAAAACGCCCCCGTCGTGCTGCCCCCACCAACCGTGCAGCCTGCAAGCGCATCTCCGGCAAGAGCCCCCACCAACGAGCCCACCTTGGAGGAGGAAGAGCTGGTGAGCAAAGGCACCGGCAACCTTTCCCCGGCAAGCAATGTTGCCGGGAGCGGTGAAGCTATTCCTCATCAGCTCGACACAGGTGACTGCTTGCCACAAAGCATTTGTGGTTCTTTCTTTGTCTTTCTAAACTTTGATCTTGATATGATTTTGCTTCCCTCCTTCGTCCTTCAGAATTCCCTGTGATGGAAACCATGGACGTCGATGTCGTCGTCGAGGAGTCCGCCAGGAATGCTGCCGCCGAAGCTGACAGGATTGCCGCTAGTGAGGCCACCGAAGATGCCACCATCAAGCTTAGTGAGGCTGCTGCCGAGGAGGCCAGCAAGAAGAGCCGAGAGGGCCGGCGAGGAGGTCGACGACCGTACTGACGGCATTCCTGCCGCAGGAGCGCCAGGTGCTACGCCGGCCACAGAGCCCCCAGCCTCCGGTGAGACGCTTGCCGAAGATCAACCGCCGACATCTGAGGCCCCCTCATCGAGCAAGTATCTCAAGGTCGGCGACAACTTGTTCGTCAACCTACCAAGGACGGCAAGCGTTGGGTTGCCAATCGAGGGAGAAACTTTTGATGAAGAAGTCATCACCACTGCCGGGCTCAAAATTGTCGATGAACCAAGCGCCAACAACGGCAAATCCGAAGAAGATCGACTCCTCTAGGCCATGGGCGATAACTTCCGCAAGCTCCTGGCACTCCACCACGCTCGAAAGGAGAAGGTAAACGCCAGAGCTGTGGTTGTCGAAGCAGCCGAGGCGGATTTTCAGAAACGTGTTGAGCAAATGCAAATCTGGTACGCGGAGGCCTTCCAAGAATTGACTGCCGGCCGGGAGCAAGTGAGCCAAAGCTGGACAGAGCTCCAATTGAAGCAATCTAATATGGAGAGGGCGCAAGAGGAAGCCGCGCAAAAGGTTGCTGCTGAAGAAGCTCTCTTGATGCAGCATCGTATTGGGCTTGACGCTCACGAAGAAGACCTTGCCACGCGCAAGCAGGCACTTGCCGCCAAACTCCGTGGCAAAGATGAAGAGATTGAGAAACTTGTCGCGCAACGGACCCAGGAGCTGGAGCAGACGCACAAAGAGGCGCTCGAAGCTGCAACTGCAGATCACGCCAGCAAGCTCAAGGAAGCCATCGATGCCGCCAAGGCCGCAGAAGCCACCAAGGACGAGCTGAGCGACAAGGTGAAGAAGCTGGAAATGGACCTTGAGGAGCACAGCAAGGAGCTCTCGACGCTCAAAGCCGACAGGGAGAAAACTCTCCACAGCCTGGCGAAGATGCAAGTTGCTATGTCCGACAAGACCAAGCAGCTCTCTTCAGGCAACGACGCCATTGCCGATCTGAGGCTGAAGCTGACCACATTGGAGAAGTCTCTCAAGGATGGCAGAGCCCGCGAGAAGGCCCTGAGCAAAGATCTCCAGGAAGAGAGGAACCTGCTCAAGAGCGCTGCCGCCGCCCCAGTTGACTATGAGAAGGGCGTGCAAATCTGGACTGAATGCCTTGTTGACACTGCGGAGAAGCTCACAACGCAGCTGTCAACCATGGGCCGGGAGGGCCTGCAAAACTTCAGGTATTCTTCTGAAGAAAGAATATCCCCGAGCGCCAGGTTGACCATGTTCTTCGAAAGCATCATTGATGCTCTGAAGCTGCTCCAGTCTAATCGAGCGACCCAGCTGGCCAACGAATCCGGCAAACTTTGCCGGGCCGTCCTCCACAAGGTGCTTATCAAGGTGGTGCATAAGAACCCCGGCATCGATCTCACCAACGTGCTCGACCACTTGCCGAAGGATGCAGATCTCCAGGCCCTTGAAAAGCTTGTCGCGCCCATCCTTGATAAGGTGGATTCTATCAAGAGGGTCAAAGGCCAGCGCAGGGACTAGCTGTTTCACTTTTTCTTGCAGCCACCATTCTATGTCAAAGACAATTTAGCCTTAGATTAGAAACGCGGCAATTATTGATGTAATATAACTTGCTATAATGAATATATGCATGCCATTCCCCTTGTTCGATTTCTTTCCATATGGTTATGCCCTATGCTTACTGGAAACTTGTCAGCACGCAACCCGCCATGAGCGCTAGGTGCGGGACTTCAGCAGCCTGCTGGAGGTGCATTAGCCGGCAAGACACCTTGACACTCTTGGCGCAGCCACTTATACTATCGAGCGGACTCGAAACAGAACAAGGGCGCAGCCAATTATGACAAGGGTTCCTTCGCGTGCAGGTTTTCCATACAAGGGCCGAAATCGTCCAAAGGAAATAGCCTAGTAGTAAAAACTGAAAAAAACTTGCTCAAAGTTTCGAACTTAGCTTTCTGTCGTTGTATTCCTTCCGGCAAGAAACCAATTCTGAACATCACCCACTGGTATCCATACCTTCCTTCCCCCCCCCCCTGGCAAACTTGCACGCGAGGGAACCTTCTATCCTTTGAGAAAAAGAAAGAAGAGAAAATAAAGATATGGAACCTTGGCGGTTCGTTAGTCTTATCGGGAGCAAATGTCATACAATATCTCAGATAAACATGCATATATATAAACATGGAAATCAACAAGAAATGCACAACACTTAAGCTTATTCAACTACGCACAGGGGCTGCGCCTGGCTTTGTACAAAGGATTATATGCCTTGCCGGCAAGACTTGTACAAAAGGAGGTTGCCGGGGGCCCCCGACAACCGCGCCTTATGGGTAAAACATGCGAAGATGTTCGATATTCCAGGAGTTGCTCACTGGAATGCCATCTTCGGTCTCCAGGCGGACAGCGCCAGGCCTGGCGACTCGTACTACCCGATAAGGGCCTTCCCACTTTGGCGTCAACTTGTTTGAATTCTTGGCGGACTGAATCCGCCGAAGAACAAGGTCGCCTTCCTCAACGCTTCGGGCATGAACCTTGTGGCTATGGTAGCGGCGCAAAGCTTGCTGGTAGCATGCAGTTCGCATAGCAGCCTGAAGACGATCCTCCTCAAGGAGCACAGCGTCATCTTGCCGCAGTTGCTCTTGCTCAAGCTCATCATAAGCGAGCACTCGAGGTGACCCGTATATGAGTTCCGTGGGGAGAACTACTTCCGCTCCGTAAACTAGAGCGAAGGGTGTCTGGCCAGTGGCTCGATTTGGTGTCGTTCTGATTGACCAAAGAACCACCAGCAACTCATCAATCCAGCGTCTTCCACACTTTCTCAGCTTGTCAAAAGTTCTGGCCCTGAGACCGCGCAGCACTTCAGCATTAGCCCTCTCCGCTTGGCCGTTGCTTCTCGGGTGAGCAACAGAGGCAAAACAAACTTTGCTACCAAGGTCTTGGACGTATTGCATGAAGGTGCGACTTGTGAACTGTGTGCCGTTATCGGTGATGATCTTGTTGGGCACACCAAAACGGCAAACTATCCCTTTAAAGAACTTGACGGCTGATTGCGCTGTCACCTTCCTCACTGCTTCCACCTCCGGCCACTTTGTGAACTTGTCGATTGCAACGTACAAGTACTCAAAGCCCCCAGTAGCACGGGGAAAAGGGCCCAGTATGTCGAGCCCCCAGACCGAAAATGGCCAGGAGAGAGGGATTGTCTGAAGAGCTTGAGCTGGCTGATGCGATTTCTTTGAATGAAACTGGCACGCTTCACACTTAGTTACTAGTGCTGTTGCATCCTGGAGAGCAGTGGGCCAAAAGAATCCTTGTCGGAACGCCTTTCCGATAAGCGCTCTTCACCCTATGTGGGAGCCACATATGCCTCCATGTATCTTTGCCAATAGCTCTAGTCCATCTTCTCGAGGAATACACTTCAATTTCACACCGTTCAGCCTTTTTCTGTACAGAATGCCATCGATGAACTGGTACATGCTGGACTGACGGGCTACTTTTTCCGCTTCTTCCTGCTCCTCAGGGAGCTCTCATGTCTGAAGGAAATGGACAATGGGCTGTGCCCAAGCTGGAGCCTGGGGCTCGCCAACTAGGACTAAAGGCATTTATTCTGCCGGGGGAACATTTGTCTCGACGGCAAGGGCCTGAGCCCCTGCTAGAGCCTGTTGTTCCCCGGTAGGTTTGCCGCTGACTCCGGCAACCTTCTTGCCGGCGGCTCCCGGGAGCTCTTCCGGAAAGTAGTGACCAAAATTCAACTTCCTTCTCTTTGCTTGTCCTATTGATGGCACTACAGATGGCTGAGTCAAATGGAGAACAAAAGTTCCTGGTTCCACAGGCAACTTAAGGGCGGCGCGTTTTGACAGGTCATCAGCAATACTGTTTTCAACATGAGGAATGTGCTTCATATCTAGACCGTCAAAGCGCTCTTCCATTTTTCTCACTTCATCCACATAAGCTTGCATCAATGGACTCTGATAATCTTTATTGACTTGCCTGACAACAAGCTGTGAATCGCCTCTGATGATGAGTTTCTTGATTCCAAGGTCTGCCACGATCTTGAGACCGGCTAGCAGGCCTTCGTACTCCGCAGTGTTGTTTGTCGAGCTCTCCCGGGGAAAATGCATCTGAATTACATACTTGAGGTGCTCTCCGGTGGGTGCGATGAGCAGCACACCAGCCCCGGTGCCTTGCAGCGTAAAAGCACCATCAAAGTACATAATTCATTCTTGATCTGTTTCCTTGCCGGGAAGAGTTGTCTCTTAAATCTCTTCGTCTGGCGTTGGGGTCCATTCCACGATGAACTCTGCCAAGGCTCTGCTTTGAATTGTTGAAGTACTTTCAAACTTGAGGCCAAAGCTCGACAACTCCAACGCCCACTCTACAATCCTGCCAGTTGCCTCTGGATTTTGCAAAATCCGCTGCAACGGGAAGCGAGTGACGACGGTGATCTCATGCGCTTGGAAATAATGGCGCAGCTTCCTCGAGGCCATGAGAAGGACGAAGAGCAATTTCTGCACACCAGAGTATCTTGACCTAGCTACCTGTAAAATGGAGCTGACAAAATAAACTGGGCACTGCACCACCTTCTTCTTCTATATTGATTCCTCTGACTGCGCAGATCTAGTCTTGTCGGCACCAGACCTTGCCAGGGAAGATCCCGTAGCGTCAACTGACAGCCCTGCCACTACTGTTGCTTCCTCGTCAACTTCTCTCTGCGCCACCAACGCATAACTAACCACTTGATTCGCTGCCGCTAGATACAGCAGCAGCGGCTCTTGTGGTTTAGGTGCGACTAGTGTCGGCGGAGAGGAGAGGTACCTCTTCAAATCTTGCAGCGCTGCCTCCCCTTCCGGACTCCATTTCATTGGACCTGCCTTCTTCAAAATTTTGAAAAAGGGCAGGGTGCGCTCGGCAGATTTGGAGATAAACCTGCTCAAGGCAGCAATGCAGCCGGCAAGACGACGTACATCCTTGACGCGTCTTGGCGCTTGAATCTACTCAATGGCTTTGATCTTGTCGGGGTTCGCTTCGATCCCACGCTGAGATACAAAGAACCAGAGAAGCTTGCCGGAAGGGACGCCAAACACACATTTCTCGGGATTGAGCTTTAAATTGATCTTGTGCAGATTTGCGAATGTTTCTTCTAAATCTTGTATGAGCGTTGCTTTATCCTTGGTTTTGACCACTATATCATCCATGTATGCTTCCATATTTCTATGTAGCTGAGGCTCAAAACCGATTTGGACCGCTCTCGCAAATGTAGAACCAGCACTTTTCAACCTGAAAGGCATTCGTATAAAACAATACGTACCACATGGGGTGATAAATGCGGTCTTTTCTTCATCTTCTTTTGCCATGAAGATCTGGTGATACCCCGAATAAGCATCAAGGAATGACAATAGGTCACAACCGGCAGTGGAGTCCACAATCTGGTCGATGCGCGGCAAGGGGAAAGGATCTTTTGGACAGGCTTTATTGATGTCTGTGTAATCAATACACAGCCTCCATTTCCCATTCGCCTTGCGCACTACGACCGGATTGGCCAACCAGGTTGGGTGAAGCACCCCTCTGACCAAGCCTTCCACCTCCAACTTCCTGATTTCTTCGGCAATAAATTCTTGCCGCTCCAGGGCCTGCTTTCTCACCCTCTGCTTGACAGGCCGTGCGTGAGGACAGACAGCAAGGTGGTGCTCAATTATTTCCTGGGAACACCGGGGATGTCAGATGGTTGCTATGCAAACACATCGACATTCGCCGGCAGGAAAGCAACGAGCGTGCTTTCCTATTTGTCATCTAGGGTGGAACTTATGGTGAAAGTTCCTCCCGCTCCGTCCTCCCTGACAGGCACCTTCTTGGTCTCTAGTGGAGCAGCCTTGGATTTCTTGTTCTTGCCGGTGGAACTCTCTGGTGCGTCCTCAATGGAAGCGCAGCACTCCGAAGAGGTGCGCTTGCCGGAGTTTGCACCAGAGATCTTGCCGGTCTTCTTCTCCTTCCCTCCGGGAGTTCCAGCAGCAAGAGCAGATGCCTTGATGGCAGGTGCTGCGGCTGCCTCCCGGTAGAGTTGGTCAGTGCAGATCAGTGCATCTTTCTTGTCGGAGTGAACAGTGATGACACCAATCGGTCCAGGCATCTTCAACACATTGTACGCATAGTGTGATGCCGCCATAAACTTGGCAAGTGCTGGGCGGCCAAGGATCCCATTATATGTCATGGGGATCTTGGCGACATCGAACACTACTTTCTCTGTTCTGAAATTGAGCTCGCTACCAAATGTTACCGGTAGCGTGATCTTGCCCTTTGGCTAGGTCCTTCCTGGGTTGATCCCTTAAAACGTGCCCGTTTCCTCGAGATCTTCATCAGGAATTTGCAGCTTCTTGAGCACATCCGGCGAGATTAAGTTCAGCCCGGCCCCACTGTCAACTAGCGTTTTTGTCACCTTGAGGTTGCGGATTGTTGGTGAGACCAACAAAGGCAAGAACCCGACCGCAGTTGTGCGATCAGGGTGATCCTCGGCATAAAAAATGATAGGCGTGTGGGACCATTTCAAAGGTTTCCGTGCTTCAGGCGATGGCTCCGCTTCATTAACCTCACGCACCCACTGTTTAAGTTGGCGGTGAGAAGAATGCAACGAGGCGCCCCCGTCGATACACATGGCCTCTGTGGCTTTCTGGAACTCGTGCTCGCTAGATTCGTCGTCTTCATCATCATCATCGCCTCCCTCGTCCTTGTCGCGGCCTCGGGCGGGCCTCTCCTTTTGTTGCTTAGCCTTGCCGAGGTGGCCTCCTCGGCCACCACACTTCTTGCCGGATCCCTCAGCACCGTCCTGGGCCTTCTCCTTATCTCATCTTTCATACTCAGCTCTCTGCTTCTCGACAAGTTGCTCAACTTGCTGACAGTTTTGGAGATCGTGGCCCTTGGTGCGATGGATCTTGCAATACTGGTTGCCGGAGCCTTCCGGCTTGTCGGCAGCCGCCAAGGCCTGACAGGAAGCGCACCCGGCAACTTCCTTGCCGGGGTCGTTAACCTTGGCCTTCTTGGCGGTGCCGGGGTCGTTAACCTTGGCCTTCTTGGCGGTGCCGGGGTTGCCGGATCCCTCAACAGCAAGCACGGCCTTGCCCTTGCGCTTCTTGTTCCGCCGTCGGCCTTTCTTCGACGGGGTGGCAACATCTTCATCTTCGGATTCGCCCCCTGCGCCAACATTCTCGCCGGAAAGTTTCCTTCCTTCTTCAGCTCGAGCGCATTTATCTGCCAAAGCATAAAGCTCGGCAATAGTCCTGACCTTGTTCATCGCCAGCTCTTCGCGCATCTTGCGGTTACGCACGTTCTGATGAAACGTGCTAACAACAGCGGCATGATGAACGTCTGGAATATTGTATTGCACTTGGCTAAACCTCTGGATAAACTTGCACAGGGGCTCGCCCTCCTTTTGAGGGAGGAGATGCAAATCACTTTCTTGGCCAGGAGCTTGGTGGCCTCCAACAAAGGCGCCAACAAACTGATGGCACAGATCTGACCAGGAAGAAATGGAATTCCCTGGCAGATGCATCAACCACGACCTGACGTTGGGTTTGAGCACCAACGGGAAGTAGTTGGCAAGTATCTTGTCGTCCCGGCCTCCGGCAGCTTGCACCGCAATGGTGTAGATGCTCAGGAACTCCGAGGGATGAGTCTTGCCGTCATATTTCTTCGGAACCTCTGGTTTGAATGTTCGGGAGTTGGGCCACTGGACTCGCCACAGCTCACGGTTAAACGCTGGACAACCTACCTCATAACGCAAGTCGCCTGCGTCCCCTGGCGTAGGCTTGTCGACAGTAGGCCCTACACGTTTATCAGACTGATGTTCCGCCTCCCGTCGGCGCTCGATGGTAGTTCGAGCGTCTTCTTTGCTCCGTTCCCAAAGAACTTGACGCTGATCACGGCGCATCTGCGGATCGGACGACGCCGTCGAATCGTCATCACAACCTTCAGTCCGCCGGGGTGACGACCGCCGTTGCTCTCGTGGAGGGGAGTGCACCGTAGTAGCACCTCCTCCGGTCTTCTCACCACCGGCTCGCGCCGGAACGATAGACCGCTGCCGCGAGGGCCCTGCTTGCTGCGGTCTATCCTTGTTGGCGAAGCCGACAAGGCTCTGGATAGTAGATCGCCACTCCTCCATCTTCTCCGGAGCAGGAGGAAAATTGAGGAGCAGCTGTGCACGTGCCAAAGCTTCTGCTGGCGTAGGCGGCGGCGACAGGTGCGAGGTGCGTGAGGTGCTCTGACTCCTAACAATGTTAGAAGGAGCATCGTCACGACCACGCGACCGCGCGCCACCTCCACCGGCAGTTTGGTGAGCACGTTGGGCCTATGCACCTTGGAATCGGTGCGCAGAAGTCTTTGCAAGGGGACGTTCAGAACCACTGACGTCATGGCGCTGCTCGCCGCGTGTGGCCTGGGAAGGCCGCGACGCCTGCGCCGGCGCGGGAGCCCTGGACGGTGTCCCCCGATCTCTGGAGTTCATTGCACCGCCTGTAGGCAGCACGGCTCCATCTCTGGATCTAGCGACATGCGGGTTGTCGTCGCCGCTGCGAACGATGCCGCTCGCCTGGCTTGGATCACCAGAACGTCATGGAGGCTCTAAACCTCCACCTCCTGCATCCACGCCATCACCCGTCTGAATAGGCACTGGCAAGACGGACGTAGACGGAACAGCCGCTGCTGCACCCTTCTTCTTGGGCGGCATGATAACAAAGATGATGAAGAAACTGACGCGCTGATCAGCAGATCAGGTTCGTGCAACCTCGATCCCCCTACCTGGCGTGCCAAAGATGTCGTCGTACGACACCTATGGGATCCGAGGGACCCCTTTACGGTTCGGCAGGGAGAGAGGGACGCATAAAGAGCAGAACTAAGGATCAGCGCGAGGGGATTTTTACCCAGGTTTGGGCCGCTGATCAGCGTAAAACCCTACTCCTGCTTTAGTTTATTATCAGTGATTCGTCCCAGTTCTTGGAGCGCTTGCGATGAACAGTAAGTTCAAGCAGCAGCTACGCATGCAGAATGGGCTGAGTGTCCTCCTCCGTAGCAGTTGCCTTGGGCCTCCTTTTATATGATCCAAGGGTTCACCAAAGTGGCGAATTGCTTGTTTGCGAGGTGTAAAGTAGCTACATGGTTATCATACCTAACCACTGACGGTTTTGGACAAATACATTTAATGCACCGTGAGGTGTCCGTTTAGGTGTCTCCACTTTCTTGGGGATGGAAAAAGGAGCCATCCCATCAACACCGCTTAAACACGCCCCCACTAGTGCCTTGCCACGCATCCAGAAGTGGGGCCAGAATGTCAGGCCAGTCACTGCACTGAAGCAGTGGCACAGTGACGGAACCTTGTCGGGTGCGAATCTTGCCGGGCTTGTCGGGCTACCCCGGCAAGATCTTGCTGGGAGCCAAGCCTTTGGTCTTCAGTCCTCTTTATCTTCTGGTCCTTGGCGTGGATGTTTCTTGATAATCTTGGATCGATCTTCAGCTGTTCCCCTGACAAGCCTTGCCGCAGGTATGGCTACAACTGCCCGTGCACAAGTATGGGGTACTAATGGCCCAATATTTAGTACACCGACAAGGATAGAAAGACATAATTCAAAATATGATGACTATGTAAACATGATGACATGACATAACTATATGATGTGTTTATTAAATAGGTTGGCATGCCATAATTCACATACATGCCGCCTATCACTGGTACAGCAAGGTGCTATACAAATGGTTTTTAACCCCTTTCCGCGATGGCATTTGGAACCATCGCCAAGTGAGTGTTGGTGATAGGGGGGGTCCTTCCCACACGACCCAGAAACCGTCGGGGATAGGCCCTCCAGCCACACACGCTTGGCAAAATGAGGTCGTGTGCGACGGGCGAGCGATCAAATACGATTATTTGTACAATTGTATTAAAACATACAATTATAGAGGACAAATTGTTTCCAGTCGTAAGTACATCCCACACAGTCAGTCCCGGCTAAACATTTCCGTTCGTAAGTACATTCCACACAGTTAATCTAAGGAATACGTTTCCGTTAGTATGTACATCCCACACAGTCAATCCAAGAAGTACGTTTCCGTTCGTATATACATCCCACACAGTCACTCCAAGGAAAACATTTCCGTTCGCATGTACATCACACACAATTTTCCCCATTAAATCATTTGTGATAGCGTTGCCATTGCAGACAATATTAACAATTTTACCATTTGCGTTATTGAATGCATCACACATGGTGCGTAGAAGAAACTGTGTGGCATAGGTTGTCCATCACACACACTTTTTATGTGGTAAACGTTTGCACAAGGTGGCCTAAGGCAAACAATTTTCGAGAGGTTGTCGTGTGTGTTTGTTCATTGATCCAACATGGTTTATTCCTAGAAACTGTGTGCGTTGCCTGATGTCATCGCCCACGGTGTTTTCTCAATAACTGTTTGCAATAGAAAAACCCAATTAGCAGGCTAATCAGCCATTTAGCAGGCTAATTGTCCTATTATTAATAATCCATTTATTACTCTAATTCACGTTTCATATTAAGCACACAATATATTTCATTTTTGTATTAACGAAGCAGGATTTCATAACTGAAATACATCAGAGTACAACATCATATAGCTTCAGCACTTAGCTACCCCATTACACAACTGCACCAGCACCAAGTTTCACATGCAACATCTATAACCTTTCAAAATTAGCATCATAGACGGTACATAGATAGATGAATCTCATCTGGAAAACTATTGAAGCGGAAGGCGAATATTGAGTCTTCATTGATGTTGAAGGTCTTTGCAACTTTAGGCCATTGCCTGTGGATGATTGGCCGTCCATCCTTCATCCTCTTCAGGAAGACTTCAATATTGAACCGTGGGTGTTGTATGAATACCTTCCTCGCCTCCTGACCATACAGGTGGTTTGAGAGGTAATCATCAGTGAACTGCTTTGGAAAGGCCTGAAAACAAGGATGTGCATAAATATCTTCTCTAGATTGGAAATGGGGCAAAGAAATAAAAAGGCCAAGGTATAATAGTTAGTACCATCCTGTAGTGAACTGATGTCTTCTTCATTGTGCAGACAAAGATCTTGTTGTTTTTTGTCGCTAATTTCTTTATCCTAACGATCTTTCTGAGTTTCTTGACTTGACTCATATTCATGGACAACTCATTTCCCCATATGCAAAAAGGGTCGAACGGTGGGTCAAAACCTCTGACAGTAGGACCTACATGTGCAAGACCAAATTGTTAAAAACCTAAATATTAGAATGGTTCCTGCAATTGCACAATAATGTGCTATTAGACAAAGGACCATGCATGTGCAAACCTCGATTGTAAACCTCAGTGATTCCCATTGTTTCCCTGCAACACATATAAGGTAGTTAGTGATTAGGTTAAGTGAGGGTTCGCATGCTATCAGTAAAATATGTGGACGAAAAATAAGCACATTGCAAATTCATCAGATTAATTCGAGCCACATTGAAAACCCATTTATCCAAACCAAGCATGATTAAGAACTAGGAAATATAGCAATTGTATATGTTTCTCATGTATTAAGTGCAGCCAAATTCGATTTATTCCTCACATGCACAACAATACAAAATTCTACCCACGACAATTGGACATCGCATTGCAGAATTGAACCAAGCAGTTAACTAAACACCACAACAAATGAACCAAACATTAACTGAGCACCATATTGCACAATATAACATACTCCTAATAGAAGATCAGACAGTTAACCAAACCAAGCATGCTTAACAACTTGGAAATATAGCAATTGTATTTGTTTCTCATGTATTTAGTACAGCCAAATTTGATTTATTTCTCACACGGTATACAATAACAAAATGCACCCACAACAATTGAACATCGCATTGCAGAATTGAACCAAATAGTTAACTAAACACCACAACAAATGAACCAAACTTTAACTAAGCACCGCATTGCACAATATATAACATACTAGAACATCAGACAGTTAACCAAACCAAGCATGCTTGACAACATGGAAATAAAGCAATTGTATTTGTTTCTCATGTATTTTGTAAAGATAAATTTGATTTATTTCTCACATGGAAGACAATACAAAATTGCACCCTGAAGAATTGAACATCACATTTGCAGAATTGAACCAAACAGTTAACTAAACATGACAACTAATTAACCAAACAGTTAATAAGTGAGCACCACATTGCACGAAATATAGAACATATACACTAGAGCAACAGATTGCATGGTAAAAGTAGATAGGACAATTCACTAGAATTTGTTAAGGAAAGGCAGGAGCAGCACATGCAACGGGTAAACCGAGCATGCTTAACCGGTGTAGCTAGCAAACTGAACATAGGTACTTACAGTGAGCTAATAACACAAGCTACTCCTCATCGTCGGAGATATTGATGATGATTGGCTCCTTGGACATGGAAGAGGGCGAGGCCTCCACTTCGTGGGTGCCCTCATCATAGTGGTGAGTTGCCTGAGCCGCTCCGGGCACCAACCTACTGGCTCTCGAGTTGAGATAAGCACGGGCACGCTGAGAAAACACCTCCTATTCTTCGTCGAAGGCACCGACGGTGGCCTCTAGAAAACGCCATGAACTGTCGTTTAAAGCAGCCAACCGCGTCATGGCGTCGGCGCGTGAGGCGTCGACGGTGGCCTCGAGGGCGAGGTGCTCCTCCAAAATCTGGGGGTCGGCATGAATGGCAGCCAACGCGCCCTCATCTGCGCGTGCGACCGCGATTTGCTTCTCCGCTGCCAAATGCTCCTTGAGCTCCTGGCTATATTGCGTGCACCATGGCTTAGGGCGGCGCTTATTTGGGGGAGGGGTCGGTGATTTGGGTGGAAGGTGTCGCGCCGGCGGTCGGGGCATGTGGGATGTGGAAGGAGGAGGAGGATGGGGGTTGGGTGTGGATAACCTGCCTGGATCGACGAGGCCGAGCAGCGTGAAGGAGGGTCGCCGATGAGGAGGCGGCGTTGCAAGCAAGGAGTGAAGGTTTCAACTTGGAAAAGAAGGCAAAAACAGGGGAAATGTGGCTTTTGGTAAGGGGGAGGGGGCAGGGAGGTAGATATTTCCATGGAAGCCGAAAATTTTGGATCGGTGTAGCAAAAAAACTGGCGCGCAAAGTGTCATCAGACATGCTCCCTTATTCAGCACTGTGTACGATATGTGAACATCAGAATCGATTCATATAGCTTACCTCGTGTGTGATGAGTTTGAACATGCAAATTTTGGTCCGAATTTCCCTGGTTATAGTGGTCATCCACATCATTGCCTAATTTGCGTACACAAAGGAGACTACAGCACAGCCACACTTCTTAATCGGGCAAGTTCAACAATTAAACAGAGCTAGCTGACCTAAACATTACTCTAACAAATTAAAGACCGGCGCTCTTAATTAAACAAAACAAAGATTACTACTCCGGCTGGTGCTTGTCGATCTCCGCCGCCTCCTCCACGTCCAGCTCGCGCCCGATGATCTTTTGGGGAAGGGGCTCCATGGCATCGATCACACCATACTCGGCAAGAATCTCGCCATCCATGTCCGCCATCTCTTTGGAAAAGGCTGCCACGAGCTGGGCATGGGCGGCCGCGATCTGGGCTTGGACGGGCTCTGTCATGGCAAGGTATGCTGCAGAGAACGGACGGCTGCTCGAACGCTCTCGGCGATTGCCAACTCTTCGGCCGTGGGTTGCCGACCGTTGTCAGAGAAGCTTCGTTTGATTTGTGTGGTGACCGCCAGGAACTAGGCGTGGGCGGCCTCGACATGGTTGTGGGCGGCCTCTATAAGGGGTAAGGCCGCCACTGCAGAACAGACAGCTGTTGTACTGCTCTCGCCAGTTGCTATCCCCGAGGCAGATGTTGCTGCCGCCACCTAAGAAGCAACAGCGGTCGTTTGTGCTGCCATGGCCGCTCGGTCGCAGATTGCTGCCGAGCTCACGCAGCTCGTTAGCACGCACATGGCGGCTGCGGCCACGCTGTCGCTGGAGTAGGCCGCCGAAGTTGCCCTCACGACGCAGGTCCATATCCCCATCTTTCACCGGTGATGATTGAACACTGAAATGATATTTGGGGAGCGAGCTAGTGTGCTTGACATGGCGGCTGTGGACTGTAGCTGACGCACCTTCTCGCGTAAGCCATATCCGTACTATACTCCGACGGTGCTCCAAGATATTTTGTACTGCATCTCACACGGTTGGTGATAATAAACTGTGTGCGATCTACTTGATTTTTCATCTTGATTTGAATTACATAATGGGGTCACAACGGCAAAGGAGGGTGTTTGAATTGCTAGAACTTTTATCTGCAGTGAACATGCAACTATAGGTGTGTCGTCAAAAAAATTGGAATTATTCAGGGTTCGTTTTGACATTTTTTATACATTAACTTGGTTTTCTAGCCATTTCAGGTGCACAATTCAAAATTAAACTACATGCACATGCTCCGGTGCACCAAAATGGGTTGTAAAATCATATATGTGTCCATGGGTTTATGCTTATGTCCCATGCAAGAAATGGGGATTAATTTCAAACACCACGGCACCGTGGCTCTCCCGCAAACGTTGAGGTACTTGCTTTTCTAATTCTAGTAAATCGAAAACTCGTCTGAAATTCATGAACCTTGGCATGCTATCATGGAATGGCATAAAGATGCTAGGGTAAAAAATATTGTCCCACTTGGGGCAGGTTATGGTATAAGCTTCTCACAAACCAGAGCTTCTCACAAGAAGCCTCATGGTTCCGGTAGGGAAACATGTCACCTTTGTGGACAAAACGATATTCGTCACCTCTTCATGCTTTCAATTTTTTTTCTAGAGTCAACATAGAACAACAGGAG
This sequence comes from Thinopyrum elongatum, assembly GCA_011799875.1. Taxonomy (NCBI): domain Eukaryota; kingdom Viridiplantae; phylum Streptophyta; class Magnoliopsida; order Poales; family Poaceae; genus Thinopyrum; species Thinopyrum elongatum. Next base: position 340,181,922 of record CM022302.1, read on the forward strand.
TGTCGTGTTAAATTTTAGAGTTTTTCGGGGATCGTTTGGACATTTTTATACGTTAACTGAGTTTTCTAGGCATTTATGTGCATAATTCAAAAATGAACTACATGCACATGCTCCAGTGCATAAAAATGGGTTGAAAAATCAAATGTGTGTCCATGGATGCAAGCTTAGGTCACATGCAAGAAATGAGAATGAATGTCAAACACCTTGACACTGTCGCTCGGCCGCTAACATTGAGATACATGGTTTTAAAATTCTAGTAGATCAAAAACTCGTCTGAAATTCATGAAACTTGACATGATATCATGGAACGGCATCAACATGCCGTGGTAAAAATATTGTCCCATTTGGGGCAGGTTTGGGTATAAGCTTCTCGCAAACCAGAGCTTCTCACAACAAGCCTGATGGTTTCGGTAGGGAACATGCCACCTTGGGGGACGAAACGATATCCGTTGCCTCTTCTTACTTTCAAAATTTTTCTTGTGTCAACATAGAACAATAGGAGTGTTGTGTCAATTTTTGGGATTTTTTAGGGTTCTCTTGGACATTTTTATACATTAACTGAGTTTTCTATGCATTTATGTGCATAATTCAAATTTGAACTACATGCACATGCTCCAGTGCATATAAATGGGTTCAAAATTTAAATGTGTGTCCTTGGTTGCATGCTTAAGTCCCATGCAAGAAATGGGAATGAATGTCAAACACCTTGCCACCGTCGCTCGGCCACTAACATTGAGATACATGGTTTTTAAATTCTAGTAAATCGAAAACGCGTCTGAAATTTATGAAACTTGACATGCTATCATGGAACGACGTCAACATGCCATGGTAAAAAAAATCGTCCCATTTGGGGCAGGTTGGGGTATAAGCTTCTCACAAGCCAGAGCTTCTCACAACAAGCCTCATGGTAACGGCAGGGAACGTTTCACCTTTCTGGACGAAACGATATCCGTTGCCTCTTCTTGATTTCAATTTTTTTTCTAGTGTCAACATAGGACAATAGGAGTGTTGTGTTAAATTTTGGAATTTTTCAGGGTTCGTTTGGACATTTTTATACATTAAATGATTTCTCTATTCATTTATGTGCATAATTCAAATTTGAACTACAGGCACATGCTCAAGTGCATAAAAACTGGTTGAAAAATCAAATCCGTGTCCTTGGTTTCATGCTTAGGTCCCATGCAAGAAATGGGAATGAATGTCAGACACCTTGCCACTGTTGCTCGGCCACAAACATTGAGATACATGGTTTTCAAATTCTAGTAAATCCAAAACTTGTCTGAAATACATGAAACTTAGCATGCTATCATGGACCGGCATCAACATGTTGTGGTAAAAAAATTGTTGCATTTGGGGCAGGTTTGGGTATAAGCTTCTCACAAATCAGAGCTTCTCACAACAAGCCTGATGGTTTCGGTAGGGAACCTACCACCTTTGGGGACGAAACGATATCCGTTGCCTCTTCTTGCTTTCAAATTTTTTCTAGTGTCAACATAGAACAATAGGAGTGTTGTGTTAATTTTTGGGATTTTTCGGGGTTCGCTTGGACACTTTTATACATTAACTGGTTTTTCTAGGCATTTTATGTAAATAATTCAAATTTGAACTACATGCACATGCTCCAGTGCAGAAAAATGGATTGACATATCAAATGTGTATCCTTGGGTGCATGCTTAGGTCCCATGCAAGAAATTGGAATGAATTTCAAACACCAGGGCGCTGTTGATTGTCAGCAAAACATTGAGATACTTTGTTTTTAAATTCTAGTAAATCCAAAACTCGTCTGAAATTCATGAAACTTGGCATGCTATCATGGAATGGCACCCGACATGCTGTGGTATTTTTCGTGTCCATTTTTTGAGAAGGCGCACTCGAATAACAGCCAAGAAAGGCATTTTGAAACAAATAGCTGCCACTTTAACATCTCAAACATTTGTATAATTTAAATCATCTGCGTTCTGTTAACCATTCACGTGACACCACGCGTCACTCTTTTAATGGCTAGGAGGTGTCGTGCGGACAGCTGCTTGACTGAACGGGAGGCATGTGAGCGCAGTCCGCTGCACAGGCTGACCGAGAGGCGTGCAAGCTATCCTCCAATGCGCAGGCTCATCGGGAAGCATGCGAGCTGTATGTTGTGCAGGCTCACTGGGAAGCGAGCCCTTTGATTTCCATGGCCGCCCGCCTTGCTCGCATCCTCTCCATTAATGGCGCCCGAGCCGCTGTTTAATACGGGCGGCCTTACTGTTCGCCTCCCATTCCCATCCCGCAGACCTCCACCAACGCCATGGCACAGAAGGATCATCTGCCACTAGTATTCAAGTTTGGTGAAGTCGAATCCGAGCTGTAGGAGATAGAAAACAAGGAGGAATGGGGCCTCATGGACATGTCCCTAAACGAGCTGGCCACAGCAGTTGCTGCCCCCGCGCCCGTCGCAGCTCCCATCCCCACGCCCGCGCGAGCGACCATCCCCGTAGCATTGACGGGCTGGTCGCCGAGCACTATCGTAGAGCTAGAAGCCGCGGGCGTCAGTGAGGTCTCCGCGGACACGCGTGAGCTCGTGTACATGCCAGGCCAGCGCCCGTGCCCGTTCGCGCCCTTGCACCCACCGCGGCGCCGGTCCCCGTGCGTTTGCCTGCACCCGCCGGGCCCATGCCCGTGCGCGTGCCCCCCTCAGCGGCATGGGATGCTGTCGTCGATAGCTACCTCACAGCGCCGCGAGTTGCCGTCCTCCCGCGCCCTGCCAGTCGATCACGCAATGACATGATGTTTGATTTCCAAGTAAAGAACATTCTATGCTGCCTTGAAGACTTCAACAACGGCGTCCTGGAGGACGACAACAACAACGCCGGCGCGGCACGCCGCCTCCGCCGCCGCCGGAATTAGCTTTTTTTGGGTTTAATACTGTATCTCGATCATATGAATATAAATTCGCAGTGTGATAGAATGAAAGATATGGTTTGAATGAACTTGCATTTTTCTCTCTGAATGTACAGACTTATCAAATGATTTTCTTTAAAAAAACGTCAATGATTTTTAAATATAAAACACTCATAGCAAACGTTTTAGTTAGAACACCCGTATGCAAACTGACAGCTTCCCCAGGAAGCCAAGGGAAAATGTGCCGAGAAGGATTTGTGTAGCTCTTGATCGCAAACGTTTTAGATAGAACACCCGTATGTAAACCGACAGCTTCCCCAGTAAGCCAAGGGAAAATGTGCCGAGCAGGATTTGTGCAGCTCTTCATCGCAAACGTTTTAGATAGAACACATGTATGCAAAGTGAGAGCTATGGTCTTCCCTAGTAAGCCATGGGAAAATTCGCCGCGCAGGATTTGTGCATCTCTTCAACGCAAACGGTTCAGATTGAATACGATATGCAAAGCGAGACTTCGGTGCTAAGCCAAGAGAAAGTCTAGCACACAGGATTTGTTCGGATGACCCATGTGCAACCATGTACAGACAATTTGGTAAGATTTGCATCTATCATATTGGGTATATTGCCATTTGTCAAACTGGAAAGATTGACATTTGTTGATCTAGTAACATTGCCATTTGTCAACCTTGTAACACTGCCATTTGTCAAAATACGCAGCTAAAAATCACTAGCACTATCAAATTTTTGCAACTAAAATTCAGTAATTAAGCATAGATTTCATTCATAGATTATGCAGTCATTCTTTATACAAACAATTCAACTTGACAGCTGAACCGACCAAACTTTTCCCCAATTGTTGCTAACCACATACTGAAATAGCTAGTTCAACTATATATACTAGCTAATTTTAAGTACGTTGTACAGTTCCACCACATCTATAGTCAGATGAACTGAATAAAATAGCCCTTAAATACTACTACGGAGGGGCTTTGTGCTACTTCCGGCAGCCTCTCCTCTGCCAAGCGCGCTCAGTAAGAGGCAGAGGAGGAGGAGCCTACCGACGAGCTAGACAACTGCAATACGGTGTCTGCCACTGCTGCACCTTCAGCGATGCTCACCTCGAACGCCCTCTGCCACTCCAGATGACCCCTCTCGAAGCGGCGGGACTCCTCATAGATCTCCTGATTCCTTGCCTCTGCGGTGGCATGTGCTGCGGCCACGATGGTGGTAAGGCTCTTAGCGTGCTCGACGAGGCGCTCCTCCTCCTCCCGCAGGAACTTGATGTAGCGCGCAAGGTCGCTGACGCACGTGCGGGCCTCCACCTCTGCCTCCTGCTATTGGGCAGCAGTGGCGGAGCGGGTGATGACCCCAGCGGTCGACCGTGGGCTGGCGGCCACGGCGGCCGATGATGGGGTGGCGGCCACGACCACCACCTCCCGCCTTTGGGCCACGGTGGTGGAGCAGGTGATGGCCACGGTGGTCGGTAGTGAGGTGGCGGCCACGACGGCCACATCCCGCCTTCGAGCCGCGTCGGCAGAGCGGGTGATTCCCTGGCTTTCAAAGGTGGTGTGGCGGCCACGACGGCAAACAGTGGGGTGGCGGCAACGGCGGCCGGCAACAGCTGCCGACGGGCAGCGGCGGCGGAGCATGTGGTGGGTGTTCCGCGCACACCCAACAGGGACGCCACACACAGTACACCATGACGGGGACTGCGCCGCCGCCATGGTGTAGCCTCCCAGCTAGAGCTGTCCTCTGATGACGGCGGAGTGGATGAGCGACGACGACATACCGGTTCCATTGGCGATTATGGAAGAGGCAGACAAGATAAGCTACAGGGAGGGAGGGGAAAATGCCACGCAGGACTCGTCGGCCGTGCGGGTTTATATAGCGGGCCGGTAAGCATTGGGATTTGGGGGGATTTCACCGAGTCGGGCGGGAACCTTGCGCAGGAACCTGCGCGGTTGCGCAGGAACGGGCGCACCACCGTTTGGCCAAAAGAACGCCCTCTCGCACTGCTCAAGCTTGCGCTCGAAGCCGTCTGCGGCAGCGGGGTGACAAGACGAGCGAGAGGAGGACGAAAGGACACGTACACATACGGTTAATAAAAAAATGTTTGCGATTTAATTACCTACTACCCTCGTCCCGGTTTATAAGTCATCTATGTATTTTTGTGCCAAATTTTGACTAGTGATTTAACTAATAAAATACAAATGCATGTCGCCAAAGATTATATCGTTGGATTCGTATTTGAACATAGTTTCCAATTATATAATTTTTATAACATGCTAAAAAATTATTTGGTTAAATTTAAGGTCAAAATCTAGCACAGAATATAAAGGGAACTAATAGACCAAGATGGAGGTAGTAGCACATGGCGCTCTCTATGCAGTGACGCAACTGCCATCCGGCTTGTAGACGACCATTCCATGCGTGTTCAACTACTCTATGTGTGTGGTTGCTCACGGTTGAGGTGGCCGAGGCGCACTCTGCTCGCGTCCCGCCGCGCGCGCTCTGCTCTCGCGTCCCTCTGGGCACTCTGCCCTCATCCCTCCACACGCGCTGCCAGTGTTTGGGGCCGGTGCACGATCATGTATGTTCGTGTTGCCATTATGCATGCGGTTGCGCCGGGCGCGGTGCCACGACGCAGTTACCCGCTACAAAAACTGCCATGCAGACATGCCGAGAATCCAAGCCGCCCAACCCCATTTATTCCTGCGGCCATTTACCTTCATCTCTCGCGCCACACAACACAATAAGCTCACCCACGATGACACATACAGAGAGGACATCCAGCGGTTCCAATGGCGCTCCCCGTGGCTCCAATGGCGCTCCAAGCAGCCGACAATGACAACGGGGGGCAGTTCACCATGCATCACGTAGGGGACACCCATGTGAGGCGGAAGGCCCTCTCGGTGGTGTACACGAACGAGCCGGTCTCGGTGGAGAGCTCCATCCAAACTATGGAGCAGTTGCTTGCTGAGGACAAGTACCAAGTGGTCAGCTTCGACCTCGAGTTCACCAGCGGTCGTGCCGGGCACGATCAGAAGGTTGCCGTCGCCCAGTTGTGCGTGCGACATGACGTCCTCGTCTACCACTACCACCTGGCCACAAGGTCTTGCGAGCGTTTCTCCAGGTTTATCAACAGCTCCGACTATAGTTTCACTACGGTGTGCACCACCAACGATCTAAAAGCGCTCAAGGTTTCGGGCTTGAAATGCCAAAATCTTGTCATCTAGGACCACTACAAGGTCTGGGGCAGCAACAACAACAAACAGAACTCCCTGGTTGACCTCGCCTCGGCCATCATCGACCCCTACTACATGAAGATGAAGGATGAGAGCAAGAAGGACAAGAACGCCTAGCACAGTGTCTGGCATCAGAGACTAGATGAACAACACGTCAAGTACATGGCCAAGGACGCGTACACAAGCTACGAGATGTACAGGCGGATCATTGACATGAGGAAGTGTCTTCTTCCTGCCCCAGATGAGGGATCGAGCCACAGAGCAATGGCGGGAGCGTCACAAGAAGTAGATGACTAGACGATCGTTTCTCCTAGTTTAGAATGCATGCAATTGTTTATTGAGGTGTGTGCGAATGATCTATATAGTCAGTTATGTAATTGGATGTTTATTTCAGTTATATATATATATGTTATTCTTCTATAGACAGAGCAAATCACACGGCTTATTAGCAGCAATCATCTGTGTTATTATTGGTCTTCGCACACATTTCTGATTACGGACCTGTTTGCCGCGTACCACACACATCTTGTTCAGTTGAACTGTTTCTGTTGTCTTGGCTCATCGCAAACAGTTCATCGGAGTGAACTATATGCCCTCCATCGCACACACCTTGATCTGGTTGATCATTTCTATTGTGTTGCCTAATCACACACAGTTCATCCTAGTGAACTGTATGCCGTATATCGCAAACACCGTCATCTGGTTGCCTGTTTCTGTTGTTCTGCCTCATCGCAAACAGTTATGCTGGATTAACTGTTTGCCACACATCGCACACGCAACTCTAATCTGAATCATGTTTGATTTCACCGCCATCGCAAACATTTTGTATCTTTTTTGACGGTTTTATTACATCACCGTTTGTGATTAATGCATCGCACACAATTTCGTGGAAGGGTCTCTGATTGGACTGTCGCGTTTGGACCAACCTGCAGTAGTGTATGGAAATATGATGGCATGATATAATTCATGAATAGAATGACATAATTCAAAATATGATGACTATGTAAACACTAAACAAGATGAGATGATATAACTATATGATGTCTTTATTAAATGGGTTGGCATGCCATAATTTAGATAGATGTTGTCTATGTAAACATGATGGCATGATATAATTCAAATATATGATTTATATACTAAGCAAGTAAGAAGATGGCAATCGCATATATGATGTCTAAACTAAGCAGATGGCATTCAATATTGTGTATATATATGATGTAAAAACTAAGCAATGCAACATAACATATGCATGATATGAGTAATATAACCCTACCAAGTTTGAGCATACACCTCAGGGGGGAAATAGGACTAGTCATCTGTCTCTAAATCCTCATTTGAGGAGCTATCTCTAACCAGAAGATGTCTGCTTCAGCAGGTAGCATTGTCTGATCTGAAGACCTTGTTTTCACTCTAGATACTTCCATCACTGATTCAAATGGCTGATGCACAGGAAGAGTAGTTGAATATACAAACTTTGTCGACAAATGGAATACGTAATACAAAAAAAGGATAGCATGATATAATTCACATATATGAGGATTGGCTAAACAACATGGCATTGCATAATTCACATATATAATGCCTTGCAACAAGATAGCATTGCATAATTCACATATATAATGTCTTGCAACAAGATGGCATTGCATAATTCACATATATGGTAATTAGACACTAAACAGGTGGCATTCACACAAAGCATGTCTAAACTAAGCAAATGGCATAGCAATGCAAGACACCATACGCACGATATGAGCAACATAACCCTGCCAAATTAGAGCATACACCTCGGGGGGGGGGGAATAGGACTGGTCATCTGTCTCTGAATCATCCTCTGAGGAGCTATCCATAACCAGCGAGATATGCGCTTCGTCAGATAGCATTGTCTGCTCTGAAGACCTTGTTTTCACTCCAGATTTTTCCATCACCGTGTCAAATGGCAGATGCACACGAAGAGTAGTTGAATGTACTAACATTGTTGACAAATGTAAGACATAATGAAAAAAAGGATGGTGTGATATAATTCACATATAAGATGACTGGCTAAGCAGGATGGCATTGCAAAATTCACATATATGATGCCTGGCTAAACAAGATGGTGTTGCATAATTCACATATACGATATAGAAACTAAACAGATGGCATTCACACAAAGCATGTCTAAACTAAGCAGATGACATATTTGATGTATAAAGTAAGCAATGCAAGGCACCATATGCATGATATGACCAATATCAGCATGCCAAGTTAGAGCAAAGACCTCATGGGGTAAATAGGAGTGGTCTGCTCCTTCTGAATCCCCCTTGGAACAGTTATCTTCCTCTTGATTACAATCTGAAATGGGGGGAGGGGGCTGCCTTTGCGCCCACCATGGAGCAACGTCTGCATGAAATTTTATTGCCACACAAGGCTCGTCTCTTTTGCTCTACATGTTCAGTACCATTGTGTACAATAACTGACATGCATAGGAATAAAACATAGTGAGATTATGTAAGGAGTGCATGCAGAAATCGAGAGTGATGGTAGCAACATGTGGATAGACCCAAAACCAATGATAGCAGGCAGATAATAGCTTCTTTACTGTTTGTTTCCCACCCAACATGAAACTCATAGTAGACACCGGAGATTAACCAGATAGTAGACATATATTATTGATTGCGGCCCCGATATGTACACTATGAATATTTAAGAACTCAAGTTTGAGCATTAGTTTGGAGCTCATTCAGAGTCTAATCGGTTAACAGGACGATAAAGTAGCATGTAATATTAAGCGATGCATAACGTAAGCAGACACGAAAGAGTGTCACCTCTCTTGTAGACCCGTGTAGTCCTCAAGGTGATCTGCTCAGTTGATGATGGTAATGTAGTTGTCGTGACTGCCGGTGGCGGGGAAGAAGATCTGAGGCGGCGAAAGACAGTCTGGATGGCGGATCCCTGCTGTGGTTGACCCTTCCGTCATTGGAGCAGTTGAGCTGGGGTGGAAGATGGCACGGTAGGAGTGGGACAAACCACACAAGGTTTTCTTTCACAACTATCTGTAAGAGAAGTAATTCTGTAAGGGCTGATTTGAATTGGAGGATTCTAACAACCCAGGGATAGGAAATACACAGTAATAGGATAGGAATGCATGTGCAAAATAGAGAATTTAAAATCACAGGATTTCTGTCAATCTGGGTGTTTGGTTCACAGGAATTGGAAGGTCACAGGAATGCAAAGAAGCATGGTCAAATTAACTCAAACCACAAGAACATGTACAATTATAATGCTATTATGCTACTATCACTTAGTCTTCTTCTTCATGAATAGGAATTTGAAAAGGAGGGCCAAGTGGATATTAAAATTCCTATGGTTTTTCTTTGAAAGAGACACTAAAGGAACAAATCCTACAGTTTTCCTTTGCTCCATTCCTTTGAACCAAATGCATGAATAGTAGTACCATAGGAAACTTTCCAATTCCTATGTTTTTCCTTCACTTTTCCTTTCAACCACTGGAAATTCTAGTAGGCAGGCTTGAACAGGCAAAAGCCTACACTCCAAAAATGTTTTTGTGCTACTTCTACTACTTTGGACCCAGGTCACCCTACTAGCTCAACTCCCAGGCCCATCAACACATGCACAACTCAAACACACAGAAATAAATAATGATGGCTTTCGAGAGAGTCCATCACGGATAGCTAAGTTGCCCGGTACCTCACTTCTTGTTATATAGGAGAAACTAATCCTATTTCACGTTACTATGCGTGCTCAGTGGACAATATATATAAGATGTAGAGTAAAAAAGCGATGCAGCAAGTGTACAACCTATTTGGCGAAGCCATGTCGATCTCAGCATCATTGGGTTGGTCGCTGAGGATGCTGTGGCTGATGTGGATGTCGGAGGAGGGGAAGAAGATCTTAGGCGTCTCGAGATGGAGCCAAGGGTACTGCTCCGCTGTGATGGAGGGTTTCGTTGTTGGAGCAGCTCCGGTGAGGTGTACGACGGCGAGGCTGAAGCATGACAAGAGAGACAACATTAACCTGAAGTGGTATTCTAATAGCATCTCCAATAGATGATGTAAAATACATAACCAAAAAGTGCTAGATGTAAAATACATCAACCGCTCATCTCTGAACTTAACTATTGAAACTGAATTTAACTGTCAAAACTGAATTTTACTGTCGAAACTGAATTTTGCTGTCGAAACTGAATTTTACTGTTGAAACTGAACGCACTAGTAGCAGAAAAGCAGCGCACTAATAGTTAGCCGCTCGAGCACTAGTGGCAGAGTAGAAGTGATCTAAATCGGTAGCCGCACCAACAGGGAACGTACTACCAAAGAGCAGCCGGGGTAGAGCAGCAGCAGCGCCCAGAGCAACAATGGGTGCGAGAACCGGGGCAGCTGGTAGTGTAGCAGCATCTCGGGTAGCAGCAGTAGGAGCTCGAGCGAGAGGCGGAGCTGCTGCTCATGCAGCAGCAACGCGAGCAAGAGTAGACCAGCAGCGCAAGCAAGAGCAAGAGCAAGTGCAGCAGTGCGAGCAAGAGCCAGAGCATACCAGGCAGGGGATGAAGAGCAAGAGTAGAGTAGCAGCGCGAGTGAGAGCCGAAGCAGCAGCAGCAGGGCTAGCGAGAGCCAGAGTAGCAGTAGTTCCTACTGATGTGGACGTCGCCGCTGAGGGAGCGACACCGTGGAGGAAGTTGACGGTGACGCCGTCGTAGATGGAGCCGCGCCATGGCGGCTCGGGACCGAGCGCTGGCAACACCGTGATATCGAATCAAGAATAAAATGCAGCAATTAGTGTATAACCTCTTTGGTGGCGCCGATTAGGCCTCAGCTTCATCCGAGGAATCGGTGATGGTGCTGCTCTTCCGGTGGTGTAGGTGAAGACGGCGCTATGGGAATGGAGGTGGCGCAAAAGATGAGGCGAACATTGGGGCAACTCCTTGGAGGTCGAGGATGGGTGGCTGAATCGGCTGGACGATGAGATCGACGACGGATCCTCATCCGGTGCGGTGGATGAGGGACGTCGAGCTATTGCGGTAGACGATGTCGTCGGGGAAGAGGCTCCAGCTGGGTGACGGACGGAGGAGAGTGTGGGGCTTTGTGGGTTTTTGTGGCCTCGGTGTATGAATGGGGGTGGAGGGGATGTGAGGGGGAACCATGGCTTAGGGACGCGCTTGTCCGAAATATGGGGTAAGTTACGAAAGTAGCCCCACCGATTTGAACTAAGTGGTTCTTTTGGTTCAGGGGTATCACGGGAATTTCGCGTGCCGGGATTTCGGAGGAGGTGGGAGTTTTCACGCGCGTTGTAATGTTGGGATAGCAAGGCGCGGGTTGAGATGGAGGGAGTTTTAGGAGCACAACGAGACAAAGAGATATCTTAAAATTTCGGGATAACAAGGTGTGGGTTGAAATTTCCGGACAAGCCTAACGTTTACTGTACCAAATCAATTCGCACTTCCCTCGACGGAAAAAACAAAAAGAAATCAATTCATACCACACAAGAGAGTCTAGTCCCGTTTTACCGTATGAGTTACTACAAATGCCATTCAAAACTTTGAATCCATGTTATGTTCAATTAAAATATTTTGCTACGTGTATAATGCATGTAACCTACTACTCAAATGAACATTTTAGTGCATTCCAAACGTATATACTACCGCTTCAATATGAACTAAATTTGAATTCGTTTATCTATTTGAATAAGATCTACAATCATGATTGTTGTCAAGTTAAACCATTTGAATTTGTTTCTCTATTTTAATAAGATCTACAATCATCATTGTTGTCAAGTTAAACCATTGTTTGTATATTATCTCCACAACACACCACATGATTACTGTCGAGTTAGATATGAACTATGTGTACTATATGAACTCGAACTCAAATTTTTGAATCCACTCTATGTTGATTTCAAATCACAGTACATTTCAAGCTCTAGCTAGATCTTCATAATCTAAACCATGTCTCATATGTATAATGTGTTTATCACGTAATGTATGGTGCCCCGCCCCCTACGCCTACAAGTATTTAGCTGTGAGCTGCAAATGCCACACATTATCACAAATTCAAACAAAATGTGATATTATTTGATATATAGTATGGTTTAGATTGTTCGATAGTTAGTTGTGAGCTGCAAACGCCACACATTATCACACATTCAAATAAAATGTGAGATTGTTCGATATATAGTATGGTTTAGATTATTCGATGTTTAGCTATGAGTTGCAAGCGCCACGCATTATCACATTATAGTATAACATGTCCAAAACCACACCACGCATATCACCGCTATATTCATGCATGCATAGGTTTATAACACTATGATCTCTTATTCAAATATATGAATCCTCTTTCATAACGAGTTATGATCTTTGTTAGTCTCTTACACCCACACAATCCTCTAACCTTTGTAGCTAGCACTAACTTTCTCTCGTGCATGCACACGCCCTCCTCGCCCTACTCCTCCCTCAGCATTCTATCCATCGTGCACATTCATTTATTTTCTTTAGGTCATTCTCCCACGGTCTCCACAATTCCTTCTTTCCAGCACACACCGATCGATAAATCTCTCGAGCGATGTCTGCCTACCACATACACACGCACTTTCCATCTCCTCCTTTCTCTGTCCATGCCTCATGTCTCTCATACGGTCCCACACACGTGTAAACTCTCGCCCCTCTTTTCATCGATCTCACAATCGCACACTCCTCCCCCCTATCTAGTAGGCCTCTCGCACCACCTCCTAGATCCATCCGTCTCTCTCTATCATCTCTCTGGGCCTTATTTGCCTCTAACAAATGGATGTACACCGACCGATCTCCCACTATACATATAGCTAGCTAGGTCGTCTATAACTCATTTTCCCCATGCGCCGATCGATCTACCTCATTAGTTATGTCTCTCCCTTCCTCCGACACACAACAATTGATCTATAGTTAGGTCTGCTTACCAAACACATATGGTCCCCCTTCATCATCCATGCATGCCTCCCGAGACATCTATCACGCACACGCACACGCACACGCACACACAGAAACACATCCCCTCTCTTCTTGATATTGCAGTTGTACCCTCAGTTTGTCTAGTAGGCCTCTCCCACCATCTCCGAGAAGCAACTCCACGACCCCTCTGGCACTCTACCTCTCTCTCTCTCTCTCTCTCTCTCTCTCTCTCGCAACCTATTTCCCGTCCTTCACTTATGTATGGATGTCAATCGGTCTCCCTCAAGACATAGCTAGGTCTCTCTTTCTCAACACATATACGAGTCAATCTACCTCTCTAGTTAGATCTCTGCCTCCCCCCCCCCACACACACACCAATACATTGAGCGCTCTAGTCATGTCTCCCTGCCACACACAAACTTGCCCTCTCCCATCTGACGTTCTGGTAGGTCAGTCACCCTATATCTTTGACATGCACACACACAATTTCGATGTCTCTCTTCATCGATCTCGCACCCACACACTTGATCCTCTCTTCAACTCTATCGATATCTATGACCCCTCCCTCTCTTCTCGTGGATCACCCCCTCTATATATGATATAGCTAGGCCTCTATTTCACACACATTGCATGTGTCACATTTTTGTTTGAGATATCATCGACACATATTTCCACAAATACACTCACGAAATCACCCCCCCCCCATAAAAAAACACTCACGAACTCACATGCCATGTCTCTAGGTCTGTATCTCTCTCACACCCACCCACGTAGGTGGGGGACGTGCACGAAGAGAAGAGGTGCATGCACGACACATGTATTCCCGTCTCTTTCCCACCCAGACCCGTGCGGGTACACGGTGGAGCTCATTTCTGTATGAAAAGGCAGCCCACATGGTAATTTGACACGTGTACTGGTTGTCCAATTGATGGAGGATCGTGTACCACGGGTGAACAAACAAATTGCGACTTGATGCGTTATTTAAAAAATATTTTATTCCTTGATGGCGCACATACATAATATAAACCAATTGTTATGGAGAGAAAAAATTAAATCGCTCCAGTATACTATACTATATAATATAGGCAGGTGTAACACCCCCGGTGATTAGCAACAGTAATCACTTTTGATAATGACATGTTAGCATGATTAACAGTGCATAATCATCATTTGCATCATATTGCATTTCAACTCCTAAGTCAAATTCAAATTTAAATGAAAGTGAAATATAAAAGTTGTCCAACATAAAAACTAAAATGTTCGATAAATAACAAATATTGCAGAGGCTAGTCTAAAATTGGAAAGCAAAAATAATATAAATAATTAGTGGCGTCTAACGTATTAAAACGTGAGATGAATTGCATATTAATTATTATAAAAACTTGGTGGAGCTCCTATGTGGACTCCAAAACTAATTTTGGTAGTGATTAGGTAATGCCTGAGGATATTGTTGGAGCAGTTCCTATGTTTTAACAAAATTAATATGTGGCCTAACTATTTACTAAAACTGGAAAAGAGATAAAGAAAAAGAAATTAAAAGAGAAAAAAACGAAACAGAGGAAAAGAAGAAAAGAGGAAAACCCCCCCCCAGGCCCAACTGGGCCACCGGCCACCTCTCCCCTATAGGCCTCCCCCAGGAGGCAAACCCTAATCCCCACCCCCCCCCACCGACAGAATCCCACCCCCGCTAACTCCCCCCAAAACCGATCCAGGAACCGTATGGGCCAGCCCCGAGCGCGCCGCGAGACCCCACGCCTCACCGCGCCCCGCACCAGCGCTGCGCTCGCCCTCGACGCAGCTGGACCTCGCAGCCGCCCGGAAGCCCGAGCCACCTCCGCCGGCCTGCCTCCTCCAAATCGCCGGTCTGGCCTCCTAGACGCCGCGCCGATCATCGTCGCGTTCGCCTCCCCGCGCCAACTGCCCGTGCCCTTACACCGCTCGGTGAGCCCGGCTCCGGCCGCCTCCCTCCACTCGGTCAGCCGCCGACTCGCCGGCCTCGCGCCGGTGCTACGCATGCGCGCACGCGCACGCTGGTGCCCGAAGCCCCGAGTCGGCTCGCGCTCATGGGCCGTCCGCTACGGCCGCCTCCATGCTGTCGACGCAGCGCCGCTTTTTTTTTTTCCGCTCGCCCTACTGATAGTGCCGACCGCGCAGCTGCTGTCCCGCGGCGTCTGCCTCGCACTCGCCTGCGCCGCTGCCGCCCTGCCACCCGTGCCTGCCTCGCCCGAGCCCGCTCGCCGCGTTGCTACGTCCCCCTGCGCGCGCAGTTGGGACCGTGGTGGACCGGACCTGTCGGCCCCCGGGAGCGCTGCGGGCCCCGGGTCGTGCTGCTTGGGCCCCTGCGCGGGCCACGCCCCCTGTTTTCCTTCATACCCCCCCGTCTCCTCTCTCCCACCCCCCCCCTATCCCCTCCTTTCCCTTCATTCCTCCCTACACACTTCCTATCGTTCTTCCTCCTGCTTCGTGGTTCCTTTCATTACCCGTCTCGTGTTCCCTCCCCTGTACCACCTTCGTTCCCTTCTTCCCCACCCCCGTTGCTGCGGTGGGCTCCCTGTCGGCGCCCTGCTGTCCCCCGCGCTTGTCCTGTTTGTTTTTTTCTGCTGTCGAGCTCGCAGCACTGCTCTGTGTGCTCTTATTGTGTATGCTTAACTGGAATACTTCTCTATTTTTCTTCCGCATGTGATTTGTCCCCCTTTCCGTCACGCAACACCACTCTTAACTGTATTATGAGACGGTCCCATGTGTCGATCTGCACACCTTCAATGTTTCCATTATGACACCTGTGGCCCGAGCTTTTGTAGCTGCCGCTACTTGACTTAGCGGCACTCGTTTCCACCGCCCATTCCCGTCCTGTCCATGTCCGCCGCTCTACCAACCTTGAGGCACCACTCCATTTTTTCAGCCGTTTCACCGGGTTTTACTTTTCCTCCCCACCGGCTAGTGCTCTCCCCCCTTTACTCAACTTGATCTCTTATCACCCCCAATCTTCAACGATCCTAACGATGTCCAACTCCCCCTTTAGCCGAGTGAGTGCACGTCCCTCGCCACGCCGGCCATCACCTCTTTACCGGCCCCTGCTGTCCAAATGTAGTTGCGCCTCTATGTCTAGCAGGACACTTCTAGTTATTTTCCCACTCTTCTCCGTCGATACGAGCGCGCCTCCCCGCCGTCTTCTTATTATTTCAAATCTTCATAGATATCTATTCCACCTCCACGCATCCAACTCCTCACCCTAACCACTTGCCCCTGTCCTTTTGGAAGTCCTCTTTTTTCGAGATCTTCCTTCCCCATTAGACCGACGCTCCTCCCCTTCTAACATCGGATGCTAGATGGACCGCTCCCTCCCCCTCTACACCCACGACCAAATAAGTAGGACACTGTCTTGACGGACAAATCCACCACTATTGAAGCGCCTATGCACATAGACGTCCTCCTCCACGCCAAACCCCCACAATGTGGCACGCAACTACCACCACCACCCCTCTGGACACCCATCTAGCAAGCATGAAGGACATATACAGAACACCCGTTTATTGCGTTGGAGGGACAAACGAATTAAGCAAAAAGACAGAAAGACGTGACTCACCTACATTAGAGGCTGAGCCCACGACACCTAGCCACCGACTGCTTGGTACACACAACAACAACACCACAAATACAGCCAATGACTACTCAACACCCACCCAGACCAGACCCCACGACACCACCACAATTCAATCAGAGCGCCCGCCTCTATCTTGACCTCTTGTTGTTTCTAGGTGCGTTGAACTTGGCCTGTTTCCAGTGTTTAATTGTTTGGTGTGTCTCATAGTGCGATGTATCCACCCTTTGGATGGCCCCCACACTAACCCTTTTTGCCTCGCTGCAATACCCCCTCGCGACCCTCCGATCTTATCAACGTGCTGCTCGACAACAGAGACCGACCCTCATCTGGGTACAACCCCCTCCTATGGTTGGTTGTACCCTGGTGCTTCGTTCTGTAACCTCACCTATCGGTGCGAGGCGCGTACTAGTACCCGCACTCCGATTTGACTCCTTGAAGATGATCGCTGTCAGTCACGTGGTATTGAGGGCCTAGCCATTCTCCTTTCACCTCCGCATCGGACCCTCCTCGGGACACCTTCCGTCGATGACCTAGAGGGAGCATCACTCATACGTTCACCCATGATGATTCGTCGAGGTGGAATCCGCCGAGGGTGATTCCTCGGGTTTCCCCCTTGATGTTATGACCACACGATTACTTGACCTCTGTTACAGGCGGGTCCACCCTGGGGGTACCCGCTGGGGATCTATGATTTTTGGGTGTGCCGGAAGGGCACTCGAGTGTGACATGTGTGGCGGAGCATCAGAGACTCTGATTGTCTCCGCGTGGTACTATTGAGCCTATTGGATTTGGTGGTGTGATACTGAGTGGGTCGACGTGCCCTATACGCACTACCACCACGCGGGAGTAATGGTTATGGGACCCTCTGCGAAGTACGTTTCTCCGAAAGATGCTATCTGACTCACGATTCACCGTGCGGGCTGATTGTCGGGATTGGGCTGGATTACTTCACTGATGAGTTCAGTGTCTCGCCCGCCTGACCCCGGCCAGTCTCGCAAGCGCAGGGTGCCCAGGGGGGCCGAGGACCTCTGGGTGCATAGGTTAGTAGCCGGTTGTGCTGACCTCTCTGCCGAGCCTAGGTAGAGCGCTGCTTTGTGTTGATTTTCGAGGGAGCGGAATTACCCAGCAAGTGTGTCCGACCAGAGTGATCGAGCGTGTTGGGTATAGTAGTGCACCCCTGCAGGGATGAATCTTCTATCGATAGCCGGTCCTACGGTAAAGGACGCTCAGTTTGGGTATCCGATCTACTACTTAAACTGGATATTGTTACTTAATTGAAGCTTCGGGATCGCTTTCTGTTGGGAGTGAGGAGGAAGGATCTTAAGCTGTACTTCAACATGTTGCTAAATAAAATGCTATTCTACTCTTTTACTGCTGCAAGATGATGGCCTTGTGGAAGATGTTTGAAGATGCTAGTCTTCGATAGGACTAGGCCTTCTCTCTATTCTGGCATTTATGCAGCCTAGTCCACTTATACAGCCTTTCTCCATTGATAATGTGCATATGTAGTAATAGATCCTTGCTTGCTGAGTACTTCGGATGAGTACTCACGGTTGCTTTATTTTCTCTTTTCCCCATATACCCCACCTTGGTGATACATCAGACGATGGAGTCCAGGAGGCAGATGCCACCACCGGAGCTATACCAGGAGAGTCCAGAGGGTACTTACTACGGATCGAGCCAGCTGACCGGAGTAGGATCGGAGGCTCCAGGCAGGAGGCCAACGCCTTCGATCTAGTGTCGCTGTTTGTGCTAGCCTTCTTAAGGCAAAACTTGTCTAACTATGTCTGTACTCAGATAATATTGTATGACTGACTTGTGTATTCGGATCTTCGGATCCCTGGTCTGTAATATTGTGGACCTCCGTTTAAATTGTGTTAGAGTTTGTGTGTGTGATATTACCCGTGAGTCCCTGTGCTTGATCGTACACGTTTGCATCTATGATTAGTGTACGATTGAGCCGGGGGCGCCACAAGTTGGTATCAGAGCCGACTGCCTGTAGGAAGCCCCCTTCCAATTCCTGGCCGAAGTTGAGTCTAGACATCGAAAAAACTAATTTACTAACTTGGCTGTGTGGCTTACGGGCCCACGTCGCCAACTGGGTGGGTATTAGGATCTTTTATTCCTCGTCTTTTACTCTGTGGCTTGATATATCTTCTACTCGGGTTAAATAAATTTTACTAACGCGACAATTAGGATCTCGTAAATCCCGTCTACCCGGAGAGCTGGATATCTGTGAGATTTCCCTGTCATTGATCTGATTAGTCTGATAATCATTTTCCTTTTCATTGTTTTGTTTAACCTTCTCTCTCGAGTTGTATTATACTCCGAGTTGTATTTGATAAGACCGGATTTGCATCAGAGTGCACCACGGAGAGTAGGATCCAGCAAGTTGATCGATCATCGGTGTACTCTAAACTCGACCTGAGGTTGGTTATAAACCAGATCCGTGTCTGTGAGAGAGGATATTCCCAAGACAGCATTCGTCACTCGTTATGGCTCCTATGAATACACCGTCATGTCATTTGGCCAACGAATGCTCTAGCAACTTTCTCCCGTTGATGAATTAATATTCATGATACCGACAAATTCGTTGTGGTTTATTTGGATGATATCCTTATCTATTCTAAGAATAAAGAAGAACATGCTGAACACCTTGTTGGTACTAGAAAGGCTTCGAGAACACCAGTTGTATGCCAAATATTCCAAATGTGAATTTTGGCTTTCTGAGTAACTTACCTTGGACATGTGATTTCCAAGGATGGAATTGCTGTTAACCCCGAACGAGTTCAGGCTATTCTTGACTGGACTCCCCCGAAGAATTTCAAGCAAGTCAGAGTTTTCTCGGACTGCTAGTTATTGCCGTCGATTTGTTGAGAACTTTCCAAGATTGCAAAACCATTGACAAATCTGCTTCAAAGGTCTCAAATTGAGTGGACAGAAAAAATGTCAAGAAAGCTTTTAGACACTAAAAGATAAATGACATCTGCCCCAGTATTAGCACCACCGGATTCCCAAAAGGATTTTTGTGATATACTGCGATGCGATCCCGTCAAGGATTAGGCTGTGTCCTAATGCAAGAAAGCAAGGTGATTGCTTATGCCCTCCGACAATTGCGTCCTCACGAAGAAAAAATTAACCAGTGCACGATCTCGAACTTTCTGCGGTTATTTATGCCCTGAAGCTATGGCGAAATTACCACCTCGGTAACCATTGCGCGATATATACGGATCATCAAAGTTTGAAGTATTTATATACTCAACCGGATCTGAACCTTCGTCAACAAAGATGGCTCGAGACAATAGCCGATTATGATATGAATATCTCATAACACCCCTGGCAAGGCAAATGTAATGGCCGATGCTTTGAGCCGTAAGGCTTATTGCAGCAAACATATGGTTCAGAATAACAAACTCTTCTTTATGAAGGTTTCGTAAATTGAACCTCCATATTGTTCCACAGGGTTATCTCAATACCCTCGTTCTGAACCAGTTTAGAACACAGCATCAAAAACTATGCAACGGTATGACTCTGAAGTTGAAAGGATCAAGCGATACCTTGAGAAAAAGGAAAACCGTGGAGTTCCATCTTGATAATGATGGGATCCTATTTTTTCCAACACCGGCTCTTCGTACCTAAGTTCAAGATGAGAGAGAAACACGTTATGATGGAAGCTCATGACACTCCCTGTCAATTCATCCTGGTAGCACAAAGATTACCGTGACATTTGCCAGAGATAATGGTGGCCTAATATGAAGCGAGACATTGCTCGTTATGTTTCTGGTGGTGACGTTTGGCCGCGCGTTAAAGCTCAACATCAAAGGCCCGCAGGAACTCTGCAACCCCCTTGCAATTCCTGAATGGAAATGGGACAAGGTCCAAATGGATTTCATATGGTTTTCCCAAATCCCAGAAGGTAATGATGCTATATTGTCGTCATTGACCGATTCTCTAAGGTTGCTCACTTCTACCAGTTAAAGAGACAATCACTGCTAGCCAGTTAGCAGACTTGTATGTTTCCGAATTGTGTCACTCCACGGTGTTCCGTTGGAGATCAGTCGGATCGTGGCAGCCTCTTCACCTCCAGATTCTGGAAATAGTTTCCAAGAAGGCTATGGGAACAATCGTCGTTCAAGTACCGTTTTCACCCTCAGTCACAGGGTCAAGTTGAACAGTTAATCAAGTGCTTGAAGATATGCTTCGAGCTGCGTCATCCCTTCGGTAAAGAAGGGAAGAATTCTCCCGTATGCCGAAATTCTTTACAACAATAGCTATCAGGGCTAGTCTGAAGACGGCACCGTTTGAAGTTCTCTACGGTCGTAAGTGGCGAACCCCTCTGAATTGGTCAGAAAACTGGGGAACGCCCACTGTTGGACCGGACTTATTCAGCAAGCAGAAGATCAAGTCCGCATTAGTACGTGAACATTGTGAAAACTGCTCAGTCTCGTCAAGAAAAGAAACTATGACCGAAAGCACCAAGGCAAATAGTCTATCAACCTGGCGAGCAAGCTTACCTCCGCGTTACTTTTTCCGTTGAAAGGCACTCATAGGTTCAGAATCAAAGGCAAGTTAGCTCCTCGCTACATTGGCCCGTCAGTTTCCATTCTTGCCCGTCAGGAGAAGTGGGCATATTAATTGCAGTTGCGCCAAATCTTTTCAAGTACATGACGTCTTTAATGTATCCCAACTCCGTCGCTGTTTCAAGGTCTCTATTCGAGCTTGGGATCACGAAGTGCTGAATTACGGGAAGATCCGTCTTATCCAGAAATCCCATCCGTGTTCTTGATAAGTTGAACGTCGGGACTCGTCAAAAAGTCAATACAAATTCCTCAAGGTTCAGTGGTCAAATCATTCTGAAGACGAGGCCAACTGGAAAAGCGAGGATGTCTGTGAAGAAAACCCCACATTTCTTTAGTCTTCTCTTAAATCTCGGGACGAGAATCTCTTAATAGAGAGGAGAGTGTAACACCCCCGTGTGATTAGCAACAGTAATCACTTTTGATAATGACATGTTAGCATGATTAACAGTGCATAATCATCATTTGCATCATATGGCATTTCAACTCCTAAGTCAAATTCAAATTTAAATGAAAGTGAAATATAAAAAGTGTCCAACATAAAAACTAAAATGTTCGATAAATAACAAATATGCAGAGGCTAGTCTAAAATTGAAAGCAAACAAATAATAAAATAATTAGGTGGCTCTCTAAGATTAAAACAGTGAGGATTAATGCATATTAAATTATAAAAATTGTGGGAGCTCCTATTGACTCAAAACTAATTTTGGTAGTGTTAGGAATGCCTAGTATTTGTGGGAGCAGTCTATGTTTTACAAAATTCAATATGTGGCCAACTATACTAAACATGAGGAAAAGAGGATTATAAAGAAAAAGATAAAAGAGAAAACGAAACAGAAAAAGAAAGAAAAGAAACCCCCCCCTTCCCGCCCAACGGCCCAACTGGGCCACCGGCCACACTCTCCCTATATGGCCCCTCCCCCAGGAGGACAAACCCTAATACCAACCCCCACAACAGAATCCCCCCCCCCTGCTCACTCCCCCCCACCAGATCCAGAAAAGGATAGGGGGCCAGCCCCGCGCCCGCGCTCGCCGAGCCCCACGCTCACCGCGCCCCGCACCAGCGCGCGCTCGCCCTCGACGCAGCTGGACCGCGCCGCCGCCCGGAGCCCGCGCCACCTCGCCGGCCTGCCTCCTCCACCTCGCCGGTCTGCCTCCTCCGACGCCGTCGCCGATCATCGTCGCCGTTCGCCTCCCCGCGCCCACTGCCCGTGCCCTACACCGCTCGGTGAGGCCCGGCTCCGGCCTCCTCCCTTCCCCTCGGTCACCGCCGACTCGCCACGCCTCGCGCCTGCTCACGCCGATGCGCGCACGCGCACGCTGCCCGCGCCCCGCGTCGGCTCGCGCTCACTGGGCCGTCCGCTACGGCCGCCTCCACTGCTGTCGCCGCGCGCGCCCGCTCGCCCCTACTGCTACGTGCCGCCGCGCAGCTGCTGCCCCGCGGCGTCTGCCTCGCACTCGCCTGCGCCGCTGCCGCCCTGCCACCCTTGGCCTCGCCTCGCCCGAGCCCAGCTCGCCGCCGTTGCCTACGCTCGCCCCTGCGCGCGCGTTGACCCGTGGTGGACCGGACATGTCCGGCCCCCAAAGGGGACGCGCTGCGGACACGTCCGCTGGCCTCTGGGCCACTGACCAGAGGGGCCCACGCCCAAAAATGTTTTAATAAAAAAAAAGTAAAAATAAAAATAAAAATAATTAAATTAATTAATTAATTAATTAATTAGTTAATTAATCCTGATTAGGTTAATTTAATTAACAAGTTAGTGTTAAATAAACTGTAATTAATTAGTTAAACCTAATTAACTAAATCAGTCTATGACAGGTGGGACCCACCCTGTCAGGACGCCTGCTGACATCAGCATGATGTCATGCTGATGTCATCGCAGCACTGTTTCGGATAATGTTGATTTAAATAATTAAATAAATTCCAGAAATTAATAAAAACTTTAGAAAATCATATTAAATAATCCGTAACTCCGATGAAAATACTTTATACATGAAACTTGCTCAGAATTCCGATACGAACCCGGATACGCCCTCCGTATTCCCGTCAGATGCCCGCAGCTATAAGAACATTGAACTTTTAGACCGTTTTCAGTAAATGAATAGTGCCCAACTTTAATTAAATAAATCCAAATAAATTCCTAAATTAACTAAATCATTTAGTTAGGCAGTAGAACACCCCGGCATATCATTTAGGCATGTCATACATATTGTTTGCATTATTGCCGTGAATTTATTGTTTCTCTCCCCCTCCTTCTCTCTCTCGATAGACGCCGAGACCGACGACGCTGCACCAGGATACGACTACTCTACCGACGAGCAGCCCGTTGATGACCCCTCTCTCTTGCCAGAGCAACCAGGCAAGCCCCCCCCCCCACCCTTGAGGCATTCCAGATATCGCCCACTCTATTCTCCTTCTTGCATTAGATTTTGCTACTGTTAATGTATGCTCCTATTCTGATGCATAGCCTGTTGTTGTAACCTGTTCATTGCTACCTTACCAGCCTATGATAAACTGTTTAGTTTAGGTTGGAATGAACCATTAGTGACCCCACCACCTTACCTTTGTTGCCCCTGCTTGATCATCGACGACTCGATCAACGTGATCGTCGACCAGAGACCGACACCTCACTTCACACCCCCTTAGTTGTACCACTCTGCGTAGTAACTATCGAGTGCCGAGGGTGATACCTCGTAACGCACTCCCGATGAATACTCTGCAGTGTAGCTGTTCAGTCGTGGTCATTGAGGGTGATTCCTCCTTCTCCACTTCCGATACGACCCTCTCGTGCAACCCTCAGTGTGAACCTCGAGGGTGATACCTCATACGTTCACCCTGATGATTTCGTCGAGTGGAATCCGCCGAGGGTGATTCCTCGGGTTTCCCCCTTGATGTTATGACCACACGATTACTTGACCTCTGTTACAGGCGGGTCCACCCTGGTGGGTACCCGCTGGGGATCTATGATTTTTGGGTGTGCCGGAAGGGCACTCGAGTGTGACATTGTGGCGGAGCATCAGAGACTCTGATTGTCTCCGCGTGATACTAATTGAGCCTATTGGATTTGGGTGTGTGATCTGAGTGGGTCGACGTGCCCTATACGCACTACCACCACGCGGGATAATGGTTATGGGACCCTCTGCGAAGTACGTTTCTCCGAAAGCTCGTCTGACGTCACGATTCACCGTGCGGGCTGATTGTCGGGATTGGGCTGGATACTTCACTGATGAGTTCAGTGTCGCGCCTGCACCCCGGCCAGTCTCGCAACGCGCAGGGTGCCCAGGGCGATGGCCCGAGACCTCTGGGTGCATAGGTTAGTCCGGTGTGCTGACCTCTCTGCCGAGCCTAGGTAGAGCGCTGCTTTGTGTTGATCTTTCGAGGACGGGCATTACCCAGCAAGTGTGTCCGACCAGAGTTGATCGAGCGTGTTGGGTAATAGTAGTGCACCCCTGCAGGGATGAATCTTCTATCGATAGCCGGTCCTACGGTAAAGGACGCTCAGTTTGTGTATCCCGATCTACTACTTAAACTGGATACTTGTTACTTAATTGAAGCTTCGGGATCGCTTTCTCGCTTGGGAGTCGAGGAAGGATCTTTAAGCTGTACTTCAACATGTTTGCTAAATAAAATGCTATTCTACTCTCTTCTACTGCTGCAAGATGATGGCCTTGTGAAGATGTTTGAAGATGCTAGTCTTCGATAGGACTAGGCCTTCTCTCTATTCTGGCATTTATGCAGCCTAGTCCACTTATACAGCCTTTCTCCATTGATAATGTTGCATATGTAGTATAGATCCTTGCTTGCTGAGTACTTCGGATGAGTACTCACGGTTGCTTTATTTTCTCTTTTCCCCATATACCCCACCTTGGTGATACATCAGACGATGGAGTCCAGGAGGCAGATGCCACCACCGGAGCTTACTACCAGGAGAGTCCAGAGGGTACTTACTACTGGATCGAGCCAGCTGACCAGGAGTAGGATCGGAGGCTCCCAGGCAGGAGGCCAACGCCTTTCGATCTAGTGTCGCTGTTTGTGCTAGCCTTCTTAAGGCAAAACTTGTCTAACTATGTCTGTACTCAGATAATATTTGTATGACTGACTTGTGTATTCGGATCTTCGGATCCCTGGTCTGTAATATTGTGGACCTCCGTTTAAATTGTGTTAGAGTTGTGTTGTGATATCTTCCCGTGAGTCCCTGTGCTTGATCGTACACGTTTGCATCTATGATTAGTGTACGATTGAGCCGGGGGCGCCACAAGTTGGTATCAGAGCCGACTGCCTGTAGGAAGCCCCCTTCCAATTCCTTGGCCGAAGTTGAGTCTAGACATCGAAAAACTAATTTACTAACTTGGCTGTGTGGCTTACGGGCCCACGTCGCCAACTGGGTGGTATTAGGATCTTTTATTCCTCGTCTATACTCTGTGGCTCTGATATATCTTCTACTCGGGTTAAATAAATTTTACTAACGCCGACAATTAGGATCTCGTAAATCCCGTCTACCCGGAGAGCTGGATATCTGTGAGATTTCCCTGTCATTGATCTGATTAGTCTGATAATCATTTTCCTTTTCATTGTTTTGTTTAACCTTTCTCTCCGAGTTGTATTATACTCCGAGTTGTCATTTGATAAGACCGGATTCTGCATCAGAGTGCACACGGAGAGTAGGATCCAGCAAGTTGATCGATCATCGGTGTACTCTAAACTCGACCTGAGGTTGGGTTATAACCAGATCCGTGTCTGTGAAGAGGATATTCCCAAGACAGCATTCGTCACTCGTTATGGCTCCTATGAATACACCGTCATGTCATTTGGCCTAACGAATGCTCTAGCAACTTTCTCCCGTCTGATGAATTATATATTCATGGATTACCTCGACAAATTCGTTGTGGTTTATTTGGATGATATCCTTATCTATTCTAAGAATAAAGAAGAACATGCTGAACACCTCTGTTTGGTACTAGAAAGGCTTCGAGAACACCAGTTGTATGCCAAATATTCCAAATGTGAATTTTGGCTTTCTGAAGTAACTTACCTTGGACATGTGATTTCCAAGGATGGAATTGCTGTTAACCCCGAACGAGTTCAGGCTATTCTTGACTGGACTCCCCCGAAGAATTTCAAGCAAGTCAGAAGTTTTCTCGGACTTGCTAGTTATTGCCGTCGATTTGTTGAGAACTTTTCCAAGATTGCAAAACCATTGACAAATCTGCTTCACAAAGGTCTCAAATTTGAGTGGACAGAAAAATGTCAAGAAAGCTTTTAGACACTAAAAGATAAATTGACATCTGCCCCAGTATTAGCACCACCGGATTCCCAAAAGGATTTTGTGATATACTGCGATGCCTCCCGTCAAGGATTAGGCTGTGTCCTAATGCAAGAACGCAAGGTGATTGCTTATGCCTCCCGACAATTGCGTCCTCACGAAGAAAATTACCCAGTGCACGATCTCGAACTTTCTGCGGTTATTTATGCCCTGAAGCTATGGCGACATTACCACCTCGGTAACCATTGCGAGATATATACGGATCATCAAAGTTTGAAGTATTTATATACTCAACCGGATCTGAACCTTCGTCAACAAAGATGGCTCGAGACAATAGCCGATTATGATATGAATATCTCATACACCCCTGGCAAGGCAAATGTAATGGCCGATGCTTTGAGCCGTAAGGCTTATTGCAGCAACCATATGGTTCAGGAATCACAACCTCTTCTTTATGAAGAGTTTCGTAAATTGAACCTCCATATTGTTCCACAGGGTTATCTCAATACCCTCGTTGTCGAACCAGATTTAGAACACAGCATCAAAACTATGCAACGGTATGACTCTGAAGTTGAAAGGATCAAGCGATACCTTGAAAAAGGAAAACCGTCGGAGTTCCATCTTGATAATGATGGGATCCTATTTTTCCAACACCGTCTCTTCGTACCTAAGTTCAAAGATGAGAGAGAACACGTTATGATGGAAGCTCATGACACTCCTCTGTCAATTCATCCTGGTAGCACAAAGATGTACCGTGACATTTGCCAGAGATACTGGTGGCCTAATATGAAGCGAGACATTGCTCGTTATGTTTCTGAGTGTGACGTTTGCCGCCGCGTTAAAGCTCAACATCAAAGGCCCGCAGGAACTCTGCAACCCCTTGCAATTCCTGAATGGAAATGGGACAAGGTCCAAATGGATTTCATTACTGGTTTTCCCAAATCCCAGAAGGGTAATGATGCTATATTTGTCGTCATTGACCGATTCTCTAAGGTTGCTCACTTTCTACCAGTTAAAGAGACAATCACTGCTAGCCAGTTAGCAGACTTGTATGTTTCCCGAATTGTGTCACTCCACGGTGTTCCGTTGGAGATCAGTTCGGATCGTGGCAGCCTCTTCACCTCCAGATTCTGGAATAGTTTCCAAGAAGCTATGGGAACACATCTGTCGTTCAGTACCGCTTTTCACCCTCAGTCACAGGGTCAAGTTGAACGAGTTAATCAAGTGCTTGAAGATATGCTTCGAGCTTGCGTCATCTCCTTCGGTAAGAAATGGGAAGAATCTCTCCCGTATGCCGAATTCTCTTACAACAATAGCTATCAGGCTAGTCTGAAGACGGCACCGTTTGAAGTTCTATACGGTCGTAAGTGTCGAACCCCTCTGAATTGGTCAGAAACTGGGGAACGCTCACTCGTTGGACCGGACATTATTCAGCAAGCAGAAGATCAAGTCCGCATTGTCCGTGAACATTTGAAAACTGCTCAGTCTCGTCAGAAAAGCAACTATGACCGAAAGCACCAGGAAATAGTCTATCAACCTGGCGAGCAAGCTTACCTCCGCGTTACTCCGTTGAAAGGCACTCATAGGTTCAGAATCAAAGGCAAGTTAGCTCCTCGCTACATTGGCCCGTTCCGTATTCTTGCCCGTCGAGGAGAAGTGGCATATCAATTGCAGTTGCCGCCAAATCTTTCTCAAGTACATGACGTCTTTCATGTATCCCAACTCCGTCGCTGTTTCAAGGATCCTATTCGAGCTGTGGATCACGAAGTGCTTGAATTACGGGAAGATCCGTCTTATCCAGAATATCCCATCCGTGTTCTTGATGAAGTTGAACGTCGGACTCGTCAAAAGTCAATCAAATTCCTCAAGGTTCAGTGGTCAAATCATTCTGAAGACGAGGCCACTTGGGAACGCGAGGATCGTCTTCGTGAAGAATACCCCACTTTCTTTTAGTCTTCCTCTTAATTCTCGGGACGAGAATTCTTAATAGATGAGGAGAGTTGTAACACCCCCGGTGATTAGCAACAGTAATCACTTTTGATAATGACATGTTAGCATGATTAACAGTGCATAATCATCATTTGCATCATATTGCATTTCAACTCCTAAGTCAAATTCAAATTTAAATGAAAGTGAAATATAAAAGTTGTCCAACATAAAAACTAAAATGTTCGATAAATAACAAATATTGCAGAGGCTAGTCTAAAATTGAAAGCAACAAATAATAAAATAATTAGGTGGCTCTAACGTAATTAAAACAGTGAGGATTAATGCATATTAATTATTATAAAAATTGTGGGAGCTCCTATTGACTCCAAACTAATTTTTGGTAGTGTTAGGTAATGCCTAGTATTTGTTGGAGCAGTTCCTATGTTTTACAAAATTCAATATGTGGCCTAACTATTTACTAAACTGAGAAAAGAGGATAAAGAAAAAGATAAAAGAAAAACGAAACAGAAAAAGAAGAAAAGAGAAACCCCCCCCCCTTCCCCCGCCCCACGGCCCAACTGGGCCACCGGCCCACCTCTCCC